>BSBN01000395.1:1250000-2500000 GCA_027924645.1 Cunninghamia lanceolata | reverse complement strand
AAACCATCCATGGCTTTTGGAGATGAAATCCTCCATTAGTTGCAGCATTCCGCAAGTGTGAGAGACCACCCAAGGGTGCTTCGGAGTAGCCATATTCAGTGGTTGTATTTGAGCTTCATTGCACGAAGTTGTGTTGTCGCGGAGATCCTTTCTTTGATACATCTTTCGGATTCTGGTATGATAATTATTGGTGGACATTGAGGGTTAGTTTGCAAGTCATAGACTATATTTTGGAGATCATTTATGGTGCTTTCAATTCCTGTAGAGGGTCGTACAGCCTCCCTACCTGGTCGTACCAGCTATAAGTTCCTTGGAAGAGTTTGTAGCATATTTCACATTGTTCCTGATCTCCTTTTGGGCGCACAGGGTCTTCAGACATTATCAGGCCATTATCAACAAGGAAGGGACAGTTTGGAGGGTTTATTGTTGCTGTTATATCCCAGCAAGAGGTCGTACTTGTACTAAGAGCCAGTCGTACCAAATAGAGGGGAAACTATCAACTTTGAACTCTTGTGTGGCAAAGAATCATTGTTATACCCAGGCGACCTGCTTCATTGTATTTGTGCAGAGATTAGAAGGGGTTTAAGAGTGTTTGTGGTATCTTATTGTTGTTGTTGTACCCTCACAGGTCGTACGAGCCTTAGCCATGACAGGGGTCTTTGTGGGTCTCCATTATTGAAGAGGTTATGCATCAAATCTGTTGTATTGAGCATTATTTCATGGTATTGAGGAGCTGAATGTATTTTCCAAATATTAAGATCAAGCTGTGATTGAAAAATCTGTTGTACTCTTCATACTAGACTTGCATTTATATGGATAGTGAAATGGGTATGTGCATAATGCTAAGTTTTTAACATACAACTATATGGGTATTGTTTCTATATGATTTGTAATACATTTCAAATGAAATAGAGCAACTGGGTTTTTTCCGTTTCATTGTATTTGCAAATATATGTATATGCATGTGTTTCCTATGGCAAATGCAAACACCAAAATGCAAGCAGGTTACAACTAAACTATAGAAACACAAATAGTGAGAAAAATTCAGACCCAGATTAGAAAATAGAAAATACAAAATGGGGCGGGTCATTTCAGTAGCATAGTATTTCACATGAGAACTCATACCAATGTCCTAGATTAATTTGGGATCCAAGAATTGGCTAGAATGTTTGGGCCTAATGTAGATTTGTCTCATTCGATTGCTTGAGGACAAGCAATCTTAGGATGGGAGGACTTGTAATGTCCCCTTTTTAAGCCATTGTTGCAAAATGACCTTGATATTTGGAAAGTTGGTTACAATGACTTATTTGTTACTAAAATGACTTAGATATTTGGAAAGTTGGAAAATAACTTAAACATGGAGATTTGAAAAGTTGGAAAGTTACTTTAAAAAGGGAAAATTAAATTAAAATAAAATGACAATAAAATAATATTTTAATTGTCAACTCGGACGGCCCACTTGGAGAAATGAAATTAAAATAAAATAATATTTTAATTGTTAATTTCGACGTCCCAATTTGGAGAAGGGAAAAAATAAAATAAAATATTATTTTCTTATGACAGTGGACATGAAATGCAAATAAAATAAAGCAAATTTGGGCGATCCACTTGGGCATTATAAAAGAAGGCATTGGAGGTCAGTTTTCATCATTGTGTATTTGTCATTTGATATTGGAGATTTTCTCTGAGCTGCAACATTGGTTCAACTATTTTCTGAGGACGAAAACCCTTAGAAAATTGGTGGATTAGATGAAAACCCAATTCCACTTTGAGAGGTGAATCTATATGGGGTTTACTATTGAGCTTATTGCAGGTTTTGGCATTATTGAGGAGCTGGAAAAGACATTTATTTGCAGGTTACAACTGCTAGGGTTTCATCACCAAATTTGTGAGATTGTTTCAACATAAATTTGGGAATTATAATCAGATTTGTTGGAGGTTTTAATTGTAGGTTTTATATCAGACATATGAAGGGTTTATAGAGCAATTCATTGGTGATTTTAAAAGGTTTCATCTCCTAACCCTAGCGCCATATTTTCCTTGAGCATATATTGCAGATTTGAATGTCATTTGATTAATAACACCTTGCAAAGGAGGTCGCGGCCTTCATTAGACAGGCGCAACAGGTTTAGTGAGGTTTGAAGTCACATTGGTGTGCAACGGTATAGTCGCAACCTCTTGTAATCCAGGTGCAACCCTCTAGTATCAAAGACATGGAGAATATATGAAGTTGCAGCCCTTGTATACCATCGCAGCCATCTAGAATTGGATCATAGCCATTAGAGGAGGATCTAGTGCTTCATTTGGAGAGGTTGAGGGTTTTTATCATCATATGTTTGCAATCAGATTTCAATCAGACTTTAGCAGGTAAATCAGAATTGAGAGACCTAGGGTTTGGAGGCAGATTTATCATCCATTTGGCATCTATTATCAACTAGGATTTTTGCGCTCACTTTGAAGACCTAGCGCTACCTCATTGAAGGAGAAATCGTGGCTTTGAAGGAGGTTATTTGGACATCAGAAATTTGTATCAGATCAGTCCTAAATCTGAGTTGTACATCAGCATCATACAAGGCACATCAGTCCATGCAGCAGTCATAGCTCCTTCATATCAGACTTCTCCATCTTCTACAACATCATATCATTGGTGTATTCTCAATCGGGTATATTGTAATCAGTCCAGAATTCAAATCTTTAATTTGAATCATCTTTGTAATTGCTGCCATATGATGTTATTAGTCTGATCTGAGTTATATCAGACCTGATTTTATTGTAACCAGTCCTCTTACTTTGAGAAATAAAGTTATCTTTGGAGTGGGATATTGTTGTTATACATTTGGGTACATTTGTTTTATGTTGGTTTGTCAAAATTGCATTGAAAAACATTGAAACAAACACACAACATTAGTATATCAAATTCAGACCAGAATTCAGAGGGTTTTGAAAACATTTATTTTCTAGCGCATTCAAAGAATCAAAACTGAAATTTTGGGTCAGAACTACTAGGGTTCTTACAATGGTATCAGAGCTTAGCATTCTGCACAATAAAAATCAGAAAATTTATGGTTTTGAGTAAAAAGCAACTTATTTCAATTGTCTCTGTTTCCCTCTTTTTGTCAGAGTTAACTTGATTATCAAAGATATGATTAATGTAAGATTCAAATCTTGAGACAGTTGCCTGAATGGCAATGATATTGCTACTAGAAACAGTCTCCAAAAAACTTGACAAAATCAGATCACATGTCAAGAAAACTAGAATGTCTCAAGTTGGTCATGATAGTTCAGAGGATGCTAAGAAAGATAAGAAAGTAAAAAAAGAACCTCCTAAGAAAGTAAAGAACTTAATAGTCCAACACAGAAAGGGACTTGTTACCTAAATTTCACTACTAGCTCAATCAGGTAGAGCTTTTCAGTTTTTGAAGGAGAGAAAGGTACATTTTTATTTCTGGTGCATTATATCCATGTACATATATGGTACAAATTAAGATTACAGTGTATTGTTGCATTCAGATGCATTTCATATTTAAGAGATTGTACAAATCTTTTAAAAGATTAGCAATTTGTATTGAAAAAATAAGTGTATAAGGTCTCACACAAGCCGTGAGACTAACTATTTCAATGCAAATGAAAAGACAAACTATACATTTATAGAAGAACTAAAAGATAAATATGCATATGAGATAGGGTGACTCGTCATTGCCTGAATGACGAGTCTTGATCCTGTTTGCCGTGTCTTGTGTCATCTTGTATTGTTTGTGTGTCCCGCATCCAGCTGCTATCTCCTTGCTACCCCTAGTTATCTGCATAAAATTTTGGAAAACTGATGTTAGAGCAATGACGAGGCATCATATATCATATGATAAACATCTATAAATATACAATTTGTTTTTCAGATGCAGTAAACCAATTAGTGTCACAAGGACCTTTGAGAAGACAAATCAAGAATATTGATTGCAAGTCCTTGTTTTTCTTAACATGTTTGTTTCATGTGTAGATACAGGGGTTATTTAACAATTATTTTCATTTTCAACATGTGGAGTGAAATGGGCTCCCATGAGGGTTGAGCCCAGCATGCTATCTCTCTTATGTTTAAGAGAGATGAGAGTGTAAAGGCATTCTCTTTATCAATTTTGAGTATATATTTCATCACCTATAAGAATGATTTGACTGATGTCATTATCGTAAATGGTCAAATATATGCTCAATTGAAGCTTAATATAAGAGATGAATAATCATGTGACTTGTCAATTTTCAATCAATAGAAAGACAAAGGAGAGCTATTAAAGCTTTAACAATCATATAGTTGGCATGCAGAGAGAAACAGTCATCATGAACTAAAAAGAATAAATTCTCAGCACAACACATCATGATATTGACTAGAGTCAGCAAATAAGATTGTAGTGGACAGTTCTACACATAGCCATGAAGGCACTGCTAGGAGAACAACTTTGTGCAAGATGAGGCAGTCATATTGATGTTTTGTTGGCAGTCATATAGGATGACTGTTATAAAGTCATGGTGAATAAACAAATATGGTTAGGACAAACAAACCCTAGAGACAGTTATAAGGAAATCTACAGCAGTACGACTGTTAGGGAGTCATAAGTATGAGTGACACAGGCAGTCTTAGCAGTCAATAGTCTTTGTTGAGACAACCTTCTGGCTAGGTGCACAGTAGCCTGACATATTGAAAACCTTTATAAGCTTATAAGAGGCCAAATGTTTCCATACAAAGTAGACAGAGTTGCAATGAGCAAGGGACTTAGGAGAAAAGGACAAAACAAGGTCAAGGTTCATACCAAGAAGGATAGCTAACTATCATCAAGAGTAGTTACCAAATAAAAGATGCAATGAACAGTCCATGGAGATAAAGACAGTCTTGAAAACAGTTAGCATAAGTACATGAGGATCTTCTTAACCTATGCAATCTACAAGAAGGTTGTAACAACAAACAAAGAGAAGAAAAGTCTAGAGATATAATGGACTGTGGTATTCACATTGGGTATATGAAGTCTATAAGGTTTGCCACAGATGCCTTTATCCTAATCAAAGCATGTTTACTTCGGGGGTAAGATGTTAGTGAAATCTTGAGGTACATTTTGAAGACAGGTTTGACAAACAGTTCTAAGGCATGGGAACATAGAGAATGCATGATGGTTGCAATCTTGAAGGAGCAATGTTTAGTTTTAAACCTTTTTGGAACAATGATAAACCTATAGGAATCTCATACATGGCAACACCAACCTCATGGAGTAGCAGTCATGAAAGAAGTCAGACAGTTTTTATGCCATTATCACAATGAGAAAGCATGGTGATTGAAGTTTGCATTTTATGACAGTCATCAAAAGTTGAATGCAGCAGTGGTACATGAACAAAGAGACTTGAAGGCAAAGATGACTGTGAAGAGTAGCAGAAAAGGGATGTGAGACAGCAGTATGGTTGTCACAGTGTAAAGGACAGCTTGCAAAGGACAGCTTACAAAACATCTAGGACAGCATTAGGAAAAGCAGTCAAGGAGAATGATTATAACAGCCATCTAGCAGTGACTAAAGACTCATTTGAGAATCAATGTAAGTCAAGTATGCTGCACAAGTCATGATTGTTACAGTCAAGAGAGCATAGAAATAAGACTGTGTACCTAGACAGAAGTGGATTTTAGAAATTCCACATTTTTGTCCATTTTGAACACCTACAAGATTCAATGGTATATTTCAAGCAGAAATGCTATGAACATCATACAGAAGTGGTCGTTATGATGATCAGAAAATAGAATGCCCAGATCTTATACATTTTATCCATAATGAATAGCTACAGTCTTGTATAAGACAGAGTACATAAATCATCAGGATGTGCTATGAATAATATATAGAAACTACTGACAGAATACTCAGAGAAGATAAGTGTTCAGAGTTTTTAGTAGATCTTTTCAAGTTCATGACATGTGCAGAAAGTATGTCCTTCATTTGAAAATGCCAGTATTATTCTAAATTGTAGCAAGAGTATATGCCAGAAATACAGAGGTTGAAGCAAATTGCAAGTGAATATAATGGAAATTTTACTACAGTATTGTTGTATCATCTGGAAACACTCAGGAAATGACCATTTTTCGCCATCAAATCGCGGCCTAGTGTTGGATTGAGCCTCAGAATTCATAAAATGAAAAAAGTGCATATACAGAGGAAAGTAAAGTTTCAACTCATTTTATAATAAAATGCCTAGAAATGCTCAAATCATGCCTCTGGTAAAATACAGATTTTCCAAGTTCAAAATGCTCACAGAACCCTCCAAAAGTCATAGAAAATGAAGTTTTTTCAAGCATCTCGCTACAGCCACAAACAAATACAGATTTTCGAGCAAAATGCCCAAAAATTGCTACCAAAACGTGCAGTAGTCAAAGCACAATGCACAAGTTTTCATTTTTACAAGTTTTGTCATTATTTAGGGGGCTCGTTTTGAGCTAGAGAATGAAATATACGGTAGAAGAAACTCAGAATATGAAGAAAGGTTGTAGATGTTCAGAAAAAAATGAAACCCATTTCAACTTAGACAAAGACAAATACTCAAAATACTCAGAGATGCCTCAAAATCGTGGCCCCAGGTAGCAAATAGAATAGGTAATCTCAGAAAATATAGTGAGATCATCAGTGTAGAAGGGAAAAATGCATGGTTTTCGACTCATTTCAGAACAAAAATACCCATAAATGCTCAAGTGGCGCCTCTGGCAGCGAATATATAGGAAAATCTCATAAAAAGAAGAGATTGATAGCAGAGAATGAATTACCTCCTTTTTCTGTCGATTGCTACGTGAAGGTCACTTTGTTTTTCTCAGTCGACCTTCCAGAATGGCCTCAACACGGTGAAAAGGAATGCATGGTGGTCGACCACAGGAAAACAACGAAAAAATGCATCAAAACACAGTCAAAACGCGACCACAGAGGCCTAAAATTGGCCCAAAATCGACAAAGGAGGAGTCAAAACCTTAGAGAATACAAAATACCTTGCATTTTTCCTTAGAAAATCGGCTAGATCGACCCAAAATCAACCAGAACTATGCATTTTTGCCCACAAACCCCAATCATGGCAGTGCGGCAACAAGCTCGAACAGAAGAATGAAATGAAAATGAATGTTTTTTAGGTTTTTTCTTGGGTCGAATAAACCTAATTCACATTTGTGTTGTTTTTTGACTTTTGTTTTAAAACAAAATCATTTCTATCCATTTGTGCCATGGTAAAGACTTTTGCAAGTCTTTATAACCTAGTGATGATGCAAATGGGGCTGTGAGACAATCTTTTTGCCTTTTATTTCTCTTTCGAAGTCAAGTCATATGCATTATGAAAAACACAAGGCTGAGGGTATATTTTGCTAAGGCATATCATGAGGGAGTTACAAGGTGGGTGAAATGTTGTATATAATGCATTGTAATGTGTATAGGGAGGCATAAGGGTCACTTTATAGTATATTGCTTAGGACCTCGCATCATGATGATAGATATGTGTGAACATAGGAATGGCTAGGGGTTATAAGGTGTTTTCGACATAGCCATGTGATGCCAGTGAATATGCAAGTGTATGGAGTCGTGTTTATTTTGTCTAGGAATTACGCGGATGTTTGCTTTGTCATTTTTGCATAATCTAGGAATAGATTAAACGTTGTAAATGAACGATAAAGTAATAAATTATGAATTACTTTATCATTTGTAATAAAAATGCAAAGAGGTAACATTAGGCAGATTTATCACAAACGACCAAGTAAGTCTTGTCGATTACTTTGTCATTCTTTCACGACATTTAATTTGTCCCCAAACTATGCAAAATCGGGAAATTAAATGTTATGTCCTAAATGCCATTATTTTTCTGCATAGGTTTGTAATAAATTTGGAATGTAAAACATTAACTAAGTGGTGTAATTATAAACCTCTTAGTCAATGTTAATTAAATGTAGAAATAATGTGTATTTATGTCATTTATTGTGCAAATATCAGACATTTATGATGCTCCAGGGTGAGTTTGACAAACAGGTTGAGGAGTTATTGAGAGATTTGACTTATGTTCAGTGGCCTTAAAGATCATTTGAAGGCATTTAAAGACATTTACAGGTGCTTTTATGACTATTGATGGCATGCCTTGACTATTTCTGCATTGGAAACCCATTTTGGAAGACTTTGGGCAGATATTTTGGACACATTTATGAGATACACGAAAATGGAGATGGCTCATCCTTATCACATTGCAGCTGTTTGGAGAGTATATAGTCATTCATTTGACTCTTTGTAGAGAGTTCTTTCCATGTACATTCTGGAGTTAATGATTTTTCTGCAATCCTACTTAGTTTGAGCATGTTTTTGTAACTCTTTTGGGCATATGAAATACAAAGAACACCTTGGATACCATTGATAGTCAGATTTTGCCTTCTTGTTTTGCGGTATTGGGTGTTATCAAGTGTTTGATCAAGTCATTTGTGAGGTATTTTGTTTCCTTGTGACCCTGTCTTATGTTTCAATACCCTTTTCTGCAGAAGCTGTGTTTATGCAGGTTGCAAACTGTGTCTTAAAGTGTTATAAGGCTTTTAAATTGTGAAGTTTAGCTTGCTTTTAAAGGTTTTTAATGCAGTTAGGCCTCTTTGTGAAGTGTTTTTGCAAACATACAGTGATAGGTTGTGCAAGTTTAGTTTCTGTTGTTTGTGGCCAAATGTATACAGGTCTGAGTTTCATTAACCATATCAAGTTTGGTGAATCACCCTTATTTTCAAAATTTCCAGTTTTAACTTTCATTTTCAAAAGCATTCCTTCTCCTTTTTTCCTTTGCAAGTCCAGTAGATTTTAGGTGATTACCAGCTAGGAAGCCAGCTTTCTCTGGAGGTTCTTTCCATCACAGGTGACCCACAGACTTAGAAAGATCCCATGTTTCTCCAGATTGCCAAGTTTTACAACTTAGCAAGGATGCAAATTTGAGAGACAACAGGACTTTTTCATGAAGACACTGAAGAACCAGCCACAACATCAGTTATAAAAGGACCACCCAAGCCAGCTTTCTCTGGAGGTTCTTTCCATCACAGGTGACCCCTAGACTTAGAAAGATCCCATGTTTCTCCAGATTGCCAAGTTTTACAACTTAGCAAGGATGCAAATTTGAGAGACAACAGGACTTTTTCATGAAGACACTGAAGAACCAGCCACAACATCAGTTATAAAAGGACCACCCAAACCAATCATGCTTAAATTAAAAGAACATAGCATGCAAGCTATAGAAAGGGATTGGTTAGATGAATTAAATATGGTAGATGAGGTAGCTGATCCTGTGTATATGAAGGAATCTGGTTTAGCAAATCAGAAATCTGAAGTAGAAAATGATTTTGAAGATCATTTTGTAGATTTAGAATTCTCATACCCTTCTGTTTATTCTCAGTCTAATAATTCTGATATTGAATTTGAAGTTTCTCAATTAAACAATGATGAGCCTTGGGAAAGTTATAAAAGGTTGACTGAAGATTATGTTGTAGAAATGAAGGAAGCAGTCACTGAAAATCCCAAGCCTGAACAGCTAAGATCTTATTCCACTTCTGGGTATATCCTCAACATAGATAAGATTGTAGATCCATATGACACCATTTGCACATGGTGTGACACCCTGGAAAATTTCTATGACACTAGAAGTATGAATTGGATAGAAGCTAGAAAGGTTCTTTATGCTGTTAGACTCATGTTTGGAAAGTTGAGAAATTGGTGGAATACATTACTTGATGATAGTCCCACTACACAGATAAATGAAAATGACTTCATAGTCAAAGAAGTTGATATGGGACGAAATGATATTTCTGCAACTAGCTTGTAATGTCACCATTTCCGGAGCGATCACCTTGGAGATGGATATTACCTATTCACCATTCCCGTAGGCTAATACACTTGGTAAGGCAATGTCTTGGTTGAGCTAGGTGGAAAAAACGAATGTTATTGTGTTTGAAGAAAGGAATGATAGCTCTAATAATATTTTTGCCTAGTGGTATTTTCATATAGCCAAAAATAATAAAATATTCAGCCAAGTATTTGAGCAGCCAAATTGGAGAAATGAAAAATGACTTAAAGATAGAAAATGGGAAAGTTGGAAGGTGAAGATGAAATATAATATTTTATTATTATATTTTATATTATTTTTCCATGAAAATCACCGGCCAAGAGAGAGGAAGAAAAATAAAGAAAAAAATAAAATAATAAAATATTATTTTCTCTCTCCTAGCCGCCGCCCATGGAGAAAAAAGGAAAATAAATAAAATAAAATATTGGAGGTTGTTTCTTTGTCGGCTATGGACTTCAAAAATAACAAAAATAATAGTTTATATGGGCGTCCAAATTGAAAAGGCTAAAAGGACATGAATTGATATAATTTTTTATATCATTGATCATTTGGCTTTTGCATGTTTTGGAGAGTTTCTCTTGGCTGTAACAGAGTTTCAGCAGTATCTAAGGACGAAAACCCTTGGATAAAAGTGATTTGGACGAAAACCCAATTCACTATGGGAGATGGATTCACTTAGAATTCATCATTGAGCTTATTTGCAGGTTATTGGATGAATTCAAGCTTCAATCAGCTAGGGTTTGAAGATTGACATTCGGATTTAGTACATATTTTGGCATATTTTCATCAATAAACACTTGGAGAGGGTTTCTAGGTGGAGCGCTTGGCTTGAGAAGGCATTTTGGGTGATTTTCATCACTTATACATATTCTGATTTTTATGACAGCAGGCTGAAATATCATATCAGTTGCAGATCGGATGATATTATGGCATGTTTTGATGATATAAGGGCATATTTTGCATATTGGGCATAATCGCCTCACTCCTAGACATAGCGGCTACACTTTAGAGGTGTTTTTGGCATGTTTCAGCTAGGGTTTTGACATCTGATTTCATATCAGCAGTTACAGGTTATAAATCAGATTTCATTTGGCTTTGATCATCATTGGTATTCATCATCAACAAGTTGGCATATGTAGTGACTTCATTGGAGATTCATTTGTACATGTTTCTTGTCATCTTTGGACTCAATTTGCATTCATATGCAAGCCTAATTTTTATATCAAACCTTTGTTTTGTAATCAGCCAACTAGTATTTCATAAAGAAGCCAAATTCTCTATCTTGGTATGTTCCATTATGTTTTGTGTTGATATTTGGTTGTATAAGTGAGCTGGTTATTTCATTTTCAATCATCATTTGGTGTTATTTCATTGTCATGTTTTGCAACTTTTCCATCTACAATACATGCCATTCATATTGGTGAAAACAAAACTTGAAAACCCTAAGTAAAACTCAAGAAAAATAAATCAAAAAATTCAGATCAGCAGCGTTATTTTCAAGTCAGATTTAGACAAGGTTGTTACATGGATTCAGACAATTAAAAATGATATTAATTGATTTATTCTATGGAGATATAAAGAATGATGTCTTAGAAGTAGAAAAGATCCTTTATTCTTTAAAGTTGAAAAATCTTGCAAGATTCCATGAGTATACCCTGGCCTTTGAAAATTACATGATTGTTGCACACAAATATAATGATCTGTCAACAAAGAAATTCTATTTGAATTCTTTAGCTTGTGATTTAGGACATTGGGCCGAAGACTACATTATTGATAGGAAAAAGACCACATTTGCAAAATGAACTTTTGCAGAAATAAAGACCCATTGGATATAATCTTGATAAGCAATGCTTATTAGGGTCTTTAAATGGTAATAAAGAGGAATACAATTCTTCTTGTAATCTTAGAGAATATTGCAATCTTCCTCCAATAAATCAGTTAAAAGATTTTGCACAAGTCAGATAGTTTAAGAAAAGACTTTGTGGTAAATATTGTGGATACAAAAGATGCAAATGCATACCACACAGAGACACTCACTATGATAGTGAATGTTTGAGTAAACATGGTTACAAGAAGAAGTATAGATTTGCCCCTGTAAACAAATCTAGTTTCAAAAGAAAGACTCCACCACAATATGTGTTTAAGAAAAGAGACCACAAGAGGAAAGTGTTAGACTTAGGGCACACAACTGAGAGGGGGGGGGGTGAATCAGTTGTGCAAAACTTTCTCCAATTTACACACTTAAATCTTCTTGGTGATTAGCAGTATATTAAACATGAAACATAATGCATTCAAATCAAAAGCAGAAATTCATCAACACATAAGACACCAAGATTTTGACGTGGAAAACCCGGTTAAAGGAAAAACCACGCGGTGATTACCCAAGAATGTATTCTCTGTTAGAAGAATAGAAAGAACAAAATGGCACATGCCAATTAGGGCTCACTGCCCGAGCACACTGCTCACAAGAGGCTCATTGCCTACAAGAGACACACTGCCTACAAAGAAATAAGTATCACCTTCATGAACTGTAGAATAGCATCTTCACCATGCTTGAATCAGTTCTATTTAAGCCCAATACTTCTGCTCTGCCTTTCGCACACCTCCTCGCTACCACACACTCATCACCGCAAGACACACTTTGAAATGACGTCACAATCCCTTACTTATACAAGGCATCAACTTAGGAAAATCATTTAAGTGGGCAAACACCTACAAGAACATCCGCAAGACGTGTAATACATCCGGTCGGCCAGTCTCAGGAAGAACACCAACATCTGGTGGTTATTCTTCAAATGCGAGCTTCAACTTCAATGCGGACCATCAATATGAACTGGACACGATCCATAGATCACCACGAGCTTTTCTGAATCACCAAGAACATCTGCACTTCATCTGCTTACTGGAATCCTTCTCTCCTTCATTCGGAACCTCAAGAACACAGTCTGTCATCACTGTCACAAAGGAATAGATTCTTCCGGACCTTCAAACCACGAACCAATCGAATTGACACTTCACAAGGACGTTCTCAACACTTCCTCAAATCCGCAAAATGGGATAATGGATTTCCGGATCTCACTGGACCTATCTGTGTCACTCTGTCACCTCTGAACACCTGCCGGAACTGGTTCTACTTGAGTGACCATAACTTCTTCTGATCTTCATGCGGACCTCTAAAAACTTGACTGGAGCATCTCAAGACTTATATCTACAAACCCTTTAAACCGCATCCTCTGATCCTCAACTTATCTTGGACTTTTACCTTGTTGTCATCACTGTTCTTCATTGTTTCTGATTGAGACTGATTCTCTCAATATCCTCAACACACAGCTCATCCAATCCTTCTCATTAATGCAACATGAGTATGTTGACATCAATGACAACACCGGTTAGGCCGATACTTGCAACAGAAAGGACCCATTAAGTGTTTTATTTGCAAAGGTCCTCATTATGCCACCCAGTGTCCCAAAAAAATGAACCCAGGAACCAAAGTTTATGCCTTGTTCCAAAAACAAGATTTAGACCAAGAATGGGAAATTCTCCATTCTAGTAAAGCTTATTAGCATCTTGGCCAACATCAGTTTTATGAGCTTTGAGAGTCTACTCCAGAAACATTTGCTATGGCTAAAGACAAGCACAAAAAGGTGTATTCCACTCCTATGTCCTTTGATTCTGAATTTGACATTCTTGAAACTTGTGAGTCAGACTGTGATCCATCTGAAAATTTCATGATCACTTTATTAGAAAAGAATCTCAAGGATGTGCAATTCAAAATTGATATGGAAAATTCTAAAGATCCATATTGCACCTGCCATACCAGAGAAGAAAGAAGAAAAGCCATTCAAGAGTAATCTCAAAAGTTGAAAGACCTAGAAGAAGAAAAGGCCTAGATTCAACATCTCAAGAAATGTCCCCGCAAACTCAAGCCTACATCTAGACATGGATATATTGCTCCTACTTGGCAAACAAAACATAGGACTAGAACATCAAAATCTACTCCTAATGATAGTTTAGCCATTATCAAAAAGTTTGATATGGTCTTAAGTGACACTGCAGGGCTTCACAGATTGGTCAAAAAGCAACAAAAAGAGATCAGAAATTTAAATGCTTTAGTGGGGGAAATTTGTGAACTTTTATTCAAAGCAGACAAATCCAAAAGTTCATCATTGAAAACAGAAGATAGTGAATCCACAGGGAAGACAAAAGAAAAAGCTTGTGCTTTCTATTTGGCCAATAATAGTGCATATATTAGAATAAATTTCTGTTTCTCTGGTTTTAAGAAGATTCCTATGGATGCATTTTTAGATTTTGGATTGTCCAAAAGTTTTGCTAAAACTAACGCAATACCACTAGAATTTTGGAAGCCTAGGCTAGGCATACCTAATGGGTATGCTTTAAATGGTGAAAAGATTCATATGGGTAGATATGCACAAGATGTGCATATAGAAATCATGGGTAAGACTTTTGTTGCAGATTTCATTGAGTATAATGCTTTAGATAGTGATGTGTTGCTTGGCTACATCTTTCTTACAAAATATGAACCATTTGTTGTTAAGAAACATGAAGTCTCCCTGAGACATGAAGATGGTCAATTAAAATTTCATGTATTAAAGCTTGTGAATTACAAGTTTGACAATAAAGGCAAATCTATCAAACAAAAGCCACAAAAGCAACCCAACCAACATAAAGAAAAAGCCAACATCTCAAGAATAACTGCCAACATCTCCCATCTTTACATATTCCTAAGACAGGTTATCCTTTATATCTATATACAGATGCTTCTGACAAAACTCGGTTTGTTGTCTTAATTCAAGAAATTCCAAGACTAGGAAGTCAGATATGCGGATACAGATCAGGCACTTTTTCAGATACAAAATGTGGATATCATATATATGAGAAAGAGATTCTTGCAGTCAAAAAAGGTATTGAGAAATTTAAGATATTCCTTAAACCAGAACATTTTGTAGTAAAAACTGATAGCCAAGCTATGCGGACACTATTGAAAAAGAAGCCCAATAAAGACATTGCACAAGGATGTGTTGCAAGATGGTATTTTGAGCTTATTGGTTATGATTTTGATATCCAATGGATTCAAGGTGAAAATAATCCCCTAGCAGATGTCTTGACTAGAGAAATGGCTTCTACTCTTATGAATGAAACTACTGCTATGGTGATTGAGCCTGTTGAAACCTGCTTAAGAGATGATGGAGTTGAAGTCTATGAAGCATCAGATGAATGCAATAAAATGATAGTTCCTCAATTACCCCAATAAATATTTGAACCTATTCTTCAAGTTTATTTCCTTAATAAATGGCTTCAAGGATTAAGAAATCAGATTTCCGAGCACTTTGACAAAAGAATTCTTGAACCAGCTGAACAGGTCGCATTTTTAGAATTTTTTGGATTAGAAGAAGCTAGTATTTCCTATTCTATCAGGAATGGTTTCTCTTTTGATATTTGCATTACTTTCTTACTGCCTATGAATTGGGATGTAAGAGCAAAGAAAAATTTGCTAAAATGTGCTAAATTTGGTTTCATCAATAGCATCACTTTACTCCAAAATGAGTTTGAAGATTTTGCAGATATATTTGTCGGACATTCAGGCACCATCCAACCCCCTGATATGAGAGAATTATTTGAATATATTCATGGAAACTTTGCATTGGAAATTGCAAAAGGAATGATTAGTTTTTTGACTAATCCAAGATGTTATCACCTTCCTAGAGTTGAGTATTATCCCATTTTTCACAATTGGTTTTCTAAAGTTGTAATTGAAGACATGGAACCAACTCTTCACCCAGCATTGGTAGCAATTCGTACAGAATTGGATCTGGCCTATCTTGAATAAATCACACAGATAGTTTATGCTTTCAGGATAAGAAATGATGATCTTGAAAAAGCTTTTGAGCCACTTCTTAGTGATCTACTTCCACCTTCAACATTTTGATAAACTAGCACATGGGTTTGTTTGTGCCGTGATGTCAGCCACGTTATGATCTGACAACACGATGCAACCCTGGCATAAAAAGGATCCTCGTATCCACTTACGGGTGTTAAGTGGGTCGTTCTCATTCCACGGTTGTCCTAAAAGTGATGTGTCATGTTACCACTAAGTTTAGTCCTTTAGACAGATTTTGTAACAACTGTCGCCCCACTTAGTGCATTTACTTTTACTGTAGCTTTTGCTAGGTGTCACATTTCTATGGTCGGATTTCAAACTTGAATCTATAGCTTTGAGGTTAAAGTTCATATCTGTCTTCTATAAAGCCACGGTTCCGCCTCATTGTGAGACATTCGGAGTTGGGAAGAAGATTTAGACATTGTCTAGAGAGTCAGTTAAGCAGTCGTATGCTCTATCTCTGTGCCTTGAGCAATCTGGGATATCAAAAAACTGTATTGTAGGAACATTAATAATCCATATCGGTTATTGTTGTTATGATTGTAATAATTCCTGCCTTTTTTCAATCAATATAATCAATGAGTTCAGATTAAATATTGGTATCTAGCATTCTGCACAATAAAAATCAGAAAATTTATGGTTTTGAGCAAGAATCTGGTTAAAGGTTCTTACATGTGTCTCAATGAGCATTTGTATTGCATACTCTATAGTTGCAATAATCGATAGAGTTGGTTGGGATCCGACACACTATATGCTCTCACCTTGCCCATTCCGGGTGATGAGCACACACTTATACAGAGAGGGGGGGTTGAATCAGTATAAGACAATCTTAAAACTTATTTAAAACTTAACAACCCCAATAACAACAAATACATAAGATCCACACAATTAAGAACACAAGATTTACGTGGAAATCCTTTTAGGGAAAAACCACGGAGGACTGCTTGGATCTACTATCTAAATCTAGTTTTAACAAAATAAAATGATCTTACAACATTTGTAGGCATCAACCCATTGGAGACACCAATCCCCACTTATCTTTGTAGGCACCAACCCACTAGAGACACCAATCCCCACTACTGAGCACCAATTCAGCAAGAGACACCAATCCCTTCTCTTAGAAGGCACCAACCTCTTCTGCAAAAATTACCTTCTGGATGTTGCTTCTTCAACGGATGATGAACATATTTTTTTGCACTTTTATACTTCACAAAATCTGCTCTATATTAGATCTGCTCTGCATTAAATCTGCTCTGCAATAAAAACATGCTTTGATAAAAATCTGCTTGCATTCGAATGATTTTATATTTTTGCTTACACACCTTACTTGTCAAAAACTCTTCTCCTTTATATATCACTTCATGCCTTTTCAAAGGGAAGTCAGCCTCTTTAAATTAATAATAATAATCATAATTTTATCCCATGAGTCGGCTATAATAACTTAAATCATTAAATCATAATTTGATTCGATGAGTCGGCCAGCAAATAAATAAAATTATAATTAAAGCAAAATATCTCATGGGTTGGCCAGCCAAAATACAATAAATATTCTCTTTTTGATTTGATTCTTTGTAAGAGACCCTCTTATATATGATTGAAAATATGATCAATTTTAGATAAGATTTCTTGCACAAATCAATTCAAATCAACAATACAAGTCACTAGGAATGAAAGCCATCAAACTCCTTGCATTATTATTGATTGGAAATGGAAACACATCACAAAATGTACTGCTGTCATGAAATTACAGTCATATTATCAGTCATATCAGACTTGATATCTTCATAAAATGATTGCCAAATGTCTTCAACAACTTCAATATTCAAATACAAACAATGGATAATTGTCTTCAAGTATTGGATCAATGATTATAGCCCTGGAAACACATACTATTGACTGATCTGCAATTATAAATGACTGATATGAAGCTACAGTCAGTTGTTACAACTACTGTAGGTGTTTGTGTTGCCCAGCCAATAATCAATCTCCTCAAACACAATGAAAACCCTCTCCTAAGCCAAGTGATGGGGTTATTGATTGCTCCTTTTGCATCTCCAACTCTTCAACTCTTGTAGATTTGTCCAATATACTCCAAAAAGCCCTTGACAATGCTTTCAATGGATCAAGGGTTTCAATAATATGCTCCAATAAGTCCTCTGAACCTGCAAATTCAAGCTCAATGGTGAATATTCATACAATATCACCTCACATAAAGTATGGGGTCATCACCAGACAAATACAAGGGGTCATCACCTTGCTAAAAGACATGAAAATCGGAATTTTCAGTCAAAATAATAGAATAAGAAAACATACCAAATTCAACGTATCCCTCAAATGAAGATGGAAGTCTCTATTTAACCTCTCCTTGGATGAGCGATCCTCCTCTATGATGTTTTGTAATGCAATTTGAATTCCACCAATGATATTCCACATTCTTCAACAATTTTAAATGAATTGCTTATGCAAACTCAATCATTTAAAATCAATCTTCAATTGTTTTAAATGAAATGCATCTATTTTTCATATGGATCGATCCTTAGCAATAAAGCTCCCTCTTAGCATGGCAGCGGCTGGAAATGCTTTGTTCACAAACATTTAAAATCTTCATTTTTCATTTAAAACTCTTCTTATAGCTTGGGCAATCCTCAATCACTTAGGCGTTGGCATTTAAAATCCTCCATCGATCCATATGCAAATATTTAATAAATAAAATTTGCATTTAAAATCATTCCTCTTTACCTTGGATGTTGGCATTCAAACAAATATTTTAAATGACTTTTGTCTTGCTCCAACCGTTGGCACTTGATCCAATGTTGTGTACATTTTAATTTCACGTGATCCAATGCAAATTGCTTTGTTCAATGAATCGCCACATCATATGCAATTCAAACAACCTCAAGGATAGTCGTTGGAATCATATCTTCATAAGCTTGGACCTATAACAAATGTGTTACCAATAGGTCCCACCTGGAGTTATACTTCACCCATCGATTTGGCACAATGAACAATGTGATCCCATCATAGATATTAGACAAATGCAATTAAATATTCCATTTGTCATTATTTATATAATAAAGCAAAATACTGGTTGAGCCAACTTTCCGGTTCTCCATGTATAGACATAAACCAACTTTCCAATTCTCCATGTATAGAAACAAGCTCAAACTAGAAAATATAACTTAGCTCAAAATGGGGACATTACAAGTCCTCCCACCCCAAGATTGCTTGTCCCAAGCAATCGGGAGTGTCAAATGAAAATCAATGAATAAGACTGAAATTTTTCCTTCGAATTTACCTCAAAATGAAAACCAAAATGCCAAATAATCATCAACAAACATATAAGCAATCAAAGATCGAAACACCTTGTGTTATTGAAGGTTTCAAATTAGATACATGCACATGTCTATAAGCTGGAAATTATATCAGTCATGGACTGATTTACATCATACATTATTCTTCATACAAAATAGCATCAAAATGTAACAAAAACCCTACTACATCAATGCTAAATGAACAAGGTACGATCTTAGCTCAATAATGGATGGAATATGTCTTCAAACCAAGATGGAAATACTTCTAATGACTAATTCAGTCACTGTTATCACTTAGCCAATCAAATAATGATGAATTCATACCAAAAAGCCCTCCATATGCAAATCGGTAGGCACCTAGGGTTACACAATAGAGCTGGGATGACCTCCTTTATCTTCAAACTGTCAAATGTCTTCAAAATGTTCCTCTTTTCAACTCTGTAAGTGACTGTAACAGACCTGTAACTCGCTGTAGTATGCCCAGATTTCACAAAACATCAAAATACCTCCTTTCCATGCAAGCTATGGATCTTCTAATTGAGCCAATTATGCAGTACTATCATCCAATGATGCAAATATGTTTATAAAAACCCTGTAGATGAATATATCAGCTTGTTGTTATAACATTCAGTCAATGAAACTATGTCAATAATCGTACAAAATCTCTCCAAAACTCAATTTGACTACCTTGGCTAAACTCCACAATGCCAAGGGTTTCAAAGATATCAAATTCACTCCAATTGCTCCACAAAAACCTGCAAATTCAAGCTCTATGATGAATATTGATTGCATCCACCTCTCAAAACGAGAATGGGGCCATCACCAAACCCTAGTTACCAAGGGATTATCACCTTGATTGGACTGAGATTTGTCTTCAGCCAAGAGATAAACTCAATATACAAAAATCAAGTTAAAAACATCATTTCAAATGACTCCCAGCTGCTCCTTATAAAGCCCTCACTCCAAATAGGTCTGGCCTAACTTTATTAAATAAAAGTTTTTGTGTACACAATCACTTATTAAATGATAGTTTTTATGTATACAATCACTTAACTTTATTAAATGACGGTTTTTGTGTACACAATCACTTAACTTTATTAAATGATTGTTTTTGTGTACACAATCACTTAACTTTATTAAATGATTGTTTTTGTGTACACAATAACACTTTATTTTATAAAGTATTTTAAATTTACTCAAGTAAATAAAATATTAATTTTATAAAGCAATTAAAAATACTTTATAAAATTAATTTACAATTAGAACCTTTTTAAGTTACTTGCAAAATGGAGACATTACAACCCTCCCTTCCCAACATTGCTTGTCCCCAAGCAATGGGAAGAAAAACTGAACTCAATCAATCCCTGGATCCCAAATCCATCGAGGCTCCTCAATCATGCTCAAATGCGTCTCTTCAAGGCTGCTGGTGTAGAAGATCCTGGGACTGCTTCCACTGTCGCATAATGATGCAAACACATCCATACCAATATAGATGCCAATCATGAAGGTGTAGATGTCAAGCAATGGACTAATGAAGCTGAAAATCCTTCTACCATTGAATAGTAACATAAATAGATGAAGGATGCTAAATACAAATGTATCTGTTCCTGTTGTGCTAAAGCTAAAATCACATACTTTACTACTCAACAATGAAGAATAACCATCTACATGTGCCAATGAGAGAGCATCATGCAAATCACAACTGAAATCACATGCTTCAAAGTCCAGCAAATCAACATGCCTCCACACACTCCCAAGTAACTGAATAGCTGGTGTACACCATGAAAAATCAAAAAGTGAAATGGAATTCCAAGTAGGGCAGCTACTAGCCCATGACGAATCAATGAAGATGAAGTCACCAATCAACAAATAAAAAGCTATCATATCATAATCAATTGGTGACATCATAGTTGCAAGACTTGGCAAAAGTATTTACTCGGCAAGCTTGAAAAGTACAGTTCGGAAAAAACTCGGCAAAAACTCGGAAAAAACTCGGCAACTTAAAAAATTGCTTAAACTTCATTAAAAACACATTTTTTTGCAAAATTCAATGATAAGATGCATCCAATGAGTCAATAAAATGAGTACATAGAAGAAACAAGCTGAGTCTAGTTATATTTGATTGATTTTAAAGAAAATTAGATACAAAATTGCATCCTCATGTGGAATGCTCAATACGCTGATACTGATAGTCTGAAACAAAATGAAAATAGCAAATTGTTTTTGTAAAACTGAAAGTAAATACTAAATACAAATTCACATAGAATCAACAAAAATGAAGAAAATTTAAAAAAAAAAAGAATAAGAAAAATCAGAAAACCTACCTGGTAATCCAATTTGCCTTAGAAATTTGATGAAAATGTCCTAATCTCGTCTCCTTGATGCAAAATGGTTGTAAATAGGTGCACAGTGCTTTGGAGATTGTTTTTGCTGAGTGAGAGTTTCCAAATGAATGAAAAAAACAAGTTAAAATGCCTTTTGAAAACGTCGTCTGAGTTAAACGCAGTCACGCAAGTTTTTTTTGAAAACTCACCGAGTTTTTGAGAAAAGCTCGACAAAAACTCGGCGCGTACAAATACTCCAAAAACTCGTTTTTGAAAAAGACTCGCGAGTTCTAGAAAACTCGTCGGGTTTTTGCTGAGTCTTGCAACTATGGGTGACATAACCAAAGATGAGTTATGGATGCCTTCAACACCCATCAAAGACAACTCTTGAGTGGCTGGTCCACTATGGATGTCATCAAACACCATCAAGTCTTGATTTGTCTCCTGTTCTTCCCAAGTGATTAGCGATGGAAGTGGCTCGAAGAAGTCTTCATTCCTATTGTCATATTCATGCATATCATAATTGGTTGCCTCAAAATCATCAAGTAGAGCTGATTGCAAAGGAATAGGACTGCTATCCTCAAACAAATCAGGGATTATATCATGCCATACCATAGTATTTTCTTCATCAAATGCTGATTCAATGTATGTCTCTTTTTGTACATCACCCATGTCTTCAATCTTCACAAGTGCATCTTCTTTGAAATTTTTCTTACTAAATGTCACAAGGCTGCAAGGTTCCTTATTGTATGATTCTTCAATCCTTTCCTCAACTTGTTCAACTTCTACACCATTTGCCTTGTCATCTTGTATAGGAATAGTTTTTATGAAGGACTGATTTTCTGAATTATGCAAGGAGTGATTATGCCTACTCAAAAGTAGACAAAGATCAACAATCTTTCTATCTTGATCTTTCACCAAGTGAATAGCCATGTCTCTATCTCTAACCATTTGTAAATAGTTTTCTTTTATCAACTCCAAAGCCTCTTTGAAAGGGTGCAAATGTGTATGAGAAATACCATGTCCCATTCCTTTTTGTCTTTCTTCTCTTTGGGCTGTCCAAATGAGGTCTTCTAGGTGTTTGTGAGTGCTATCCATTCTTGACAATGTTTGAATTATTTTATCTTCTTTCACCACCATTTGATCTTGCAAGTCTTCTCAAACCAAGGGCTTTTGTTCCAATTGTCCTTGGCTGCCATAGTCTGATTTTTCATCATGTGTAGGTGAAGAAGCAATATGATCACCCAAAGAATCCATACCATTGCTACCCATATCATTAACATGCTCTATGCTAGCCTCTAATGTAGAAGCCTCAAGTGAAACCTCATGCAAAGATGATGTAGACAAATCATTACCCAAAGTTGTCCTCATGCCTTCTTGAGTCAAATCAGCATGCTTAACAAATTCTTCATGTAGATTTTTGCATATCATATGTGAAATTTCTCTATCCTTATGTTGTTCAACCAATCTCCTTAACAACTCATGTGCCATGGGTGACACATCTTGCTCACATTTCCAAACAGCCCAATACTTTGGAGCATCATCCTCATATAAAACCGAAGACATGACGGATTGCATAGAAGTAATCACACTACGAGGGTGAACCTCATCAATAACACTCCAAAATATATGAAACATTTCACGAATGATCTCTTCACAATCAATGGATAACATAATGTTTTCAAATTTGCATCTTGCAAATGTTTCAAGTAGTTTTACCCATAGATGCATTACTCGCCAAAAACTCGCGAGTTTTTTCAAGAAATGAGTTTTCCAAGCAAAAACTAGCAAAAAAAAAACAAGAGTTTTTGTGAAAAACTCGCGAGTCCGCAGAGAAAACTCGCCCGCGTGGGAAAAGGTGATTTCGGCGCGGTTTAAAGGTTCTTTTTGACTCATTTTTGGTCATTCTACTTGCTCCAAACTAGAAAAAAACTCCTCCAAACCATTTTACACCTATTTTGCAGCATTTGGCTTCGATCGAACAAGATTTTGAGGCAGATTCGAATCAAATTTGAAAGGCAAATCAGATTTCCAGGTAAGTTTTTGTTTTTTTTCTTTCTCTTTCTTTTTTTGAAATTTCTTCTTCATTTTCGAAGCATCTAAGTTTAAAAAACATCATGAATGTAGTATAAATGGATTTGTATTGATCCAAACAAGATTTGTATTCATAAAAACAAGATTCATCACTATTTTGTTTGCATTTTTTCTGATTTTTTCATTTTTTTTCATTTTTCTTCGTTCTTCTTATTTCAATCCAATTTTTTTTTGTTTAAGTCTTAGATTAGTTTGCATTTTTAGTAATTTAGAGTAATTTGTTTATTTCTTCATTGTTTTCATATTTTTTCCAAACCCTAGTTAATTTTTTTTTGGAACAAAATGTTTAACTTTAGAATTTTACGTTAGTTTAAATTTAATCTATCAAGTAGAAATCTAATTTAGGTTGTTTTTTAATTTTCTATTAAAAAACTAACAACTTGTGCTTTCTCTTTGTATGTGCAGGTTAATTTATAATGGCAGATAGAGATGCTTCTATATCCGGTTCAGCCTCAGGCCCTGTTGCATCATCATCATTTGTAGGCAAACGTCCTCCAGGAGCTAGAGATCCTGCGTGGAAATATGCCTATCTAGGACCGTACCCTAGCTCAGTTTTTTGCATAAAATGCCAAAACGTATACCGCGGAGGCATTAACCGCCTCAAATACCATTTTGCAGGCATCAGTCGTCGTGATGCGAAGGCCTGTACTGGAACCATGGAAGAAATAAAAAGACAAATGAATGCCATACTTGCAGCCGCAGAAGAAAGAAAATTACAAAGGGAGAAGGCAAAGGCAGCCATGCAAGCATCCATAGCTTCTTCTCAAGGTGCTCCAGTCAACCTTGAGTCGGATGATGATGCACTTCAGGGCATAGTGGGCTCTCTTCGTAGTCCACGTAACCGAAGGCAACCCACCACCACTGCGAGCCCTTCATCTACTTCCAGTAGAGCACCAGGATCAGCACCTACACGCACAGTAGATAGTTTTTTTGTGCCTAGAATCACACCTGGATCACAAACTTCCTTAGAGGCAACTGGGTGGAATAAGGAGGTGCATGAGCATGCATACATTGCTTGTGCCGATTTTTGGTATTTCAACAACATCCCTTTCAATGTGGCAAATTCTCCTTATTGGCATAATTTGGTTACTGCACTGACGGTTGCAGGAAAGGGCTTCAAGGCACCTTCTCGCACAGAATTGAGTGGGAGGTTAGTTAATTTAATCTTTTACGTTTTAAGTTTTTGATAAATTTATGTTCTTTAATTTATAGAAATTTATGATGAATTTAAGCTATTTTTTGTTTACAAACAAAATTTTTTTACTTAATTTCACTTTGTACTTGTAGGTTGCTTACAAATGCAAGGGATAGGGCAAGGGCAGTGGTGGAAGACCAAAGAAATGAATGGAAAAAATATCGCTGCTCTATTCTTTCCGATGGGTGGACGGATGGTAAAAACCGCACCATCATTAATTTTTTGGTAGCTTGCAAGAATGAAGTGGTGTTCTTGAAATCAGTGGATGCCTCCAACATAGTGAAAAATGCAGAAAATTTGGCTAAAATGTTGGAGCAAGTTTGCATGGAGGTTGGGATTGAAAATGTTGTGCAAATAATTACTGACAATGCAGCAGCATATGTGGCAGCTGGTAGAATCCTTCAAGAGAGACACCACACAATTTCTTGGACACCTTGTGCAGCACATGTCCTTGACCTTCTTTTGGAGGACATAGGCAAGCTTGATTGGGTCACACCGATTGTAGAGGATGCAAGGAGGATCACAAAATTTATCTACAATCACCCTTGGGTTCTTAACATGATGAGGGATTACACCCAAGGGAAAGAGTTGGTGAGATCCGGTGTGACAAGGTTTGCAACGGTTTTCTTAACGTTGCAAAGCATTCTTGGTGCATTGGGGGCTTTGAAACAAATGTTTGTGTGCCCAAAATGGACAGAATCATCTTATGCGAAGAAGCCAGAAGGAGACAAGGTTGCATGCATTATCTTTGACAAAGTATTTGTAGAAAGAGCTACAGAGATTGTGAAGGTAACTTAAAAACTTCGAATTTAAATTCAAATTGAATATTTATTTATTTTTAATATGTCTTTCATTGTAAATTAGTACCTTTAATCTTTTTGCATTTTTATATTGTAGGTGTTGGAGCCCTTGGTTAGAGTCCTCCGCTTGGTAGATGGGGATAAAACCCCAATGGGGTATCTTTATGAGGCCATGGATAGGGCCAAGGAAGCTATTAAAACTTATTATAAGGGGGATAGCCTCAAATTTGATCCCATATGGGAGATTATTGATAGGAGGTGGAACAATCAACTCCACCAACCCATCCATGCAGCAAGGTACTTTTTGAACCCCCGTTTCTTCCATTCAGGCACTTTCTCAGATCCTACTGGAGAGGTTATGGAGGGCCTCACTTCTTGCATTCAGAGGATGACACCCCAGGCTGAGGTGGCAGACCTCATTGTTGATGAATTGCAAGCTTATAGGGAAAGAAGGGGTAGGCTCTTTTCTTCAGACCTGGCTACACGAGCAATAAACAATCAGTCACCAGGTATAAAATTTCAAATTTACAAGTTACAAACTTACAAGTTACAACTATTGATAATTTGATATTTAATATGTTTTGAACTTTTCACTTTCCTTTCTAAGTTTCTAACTCTTCAATATTTTTTTTTGCAGAGGTTTGGTGGACAAATTGGGGTGGAAATACCCCAAATCTCCAGAGATTTGCCCTCCGTGTCTTATGCCAACCATGTAGTTCATCCAATTGTGAGCGCAACTGGAGCTTATTTCAGGCCATCCACACAAAGAAGAGGAACAAGCTAGCTCAGAAACGCCTCAATGACCTTGTCTATGTGCAATATAATCTTCGGCTGCGCACAAGAAGGGTAGAGGAAATATCAGATGATCCAATTGATTTGGATGAGATAGATCCTTACAGTGATTGGACAGGGCAGGATGAGCAGCCTTCATTGTTTTCTGAGGATGAGATCTATGATTTGGAGAGACAGGCAATGGAGGAGGGGGCTACCGCTGGAATCGATGGATTGGGATTCTCATTGGATGACATTGAGGATGAGGAGGATGAGGAGAGTCAGGAGACATTGCCACTAGGACCACTACCAGCATCTACATCCAGGATGGAGGTTGAGCCATGGTTTGTCATGCCGAGGAGGGAGGAGCCACAGCAGATTCCTAGGACTAGACCTAGTTCTACCACTCCCCTAGTTTTCAGTAGACTTGGGAAGGGGAAGGGGAAGAGGAAGATGTAGTATTTAGTATTTACTTTCAGTTTCAGTTTTACAAAAACAATTTACTATTTCCATTTTGTTTCAGACTATCAGTATCAGCGCATTCCTCATGAGGATGCCATTTTGTATCCAATTTACTTTGAAATCAATCAAATACAACTAGACTCAGCTTGTTTCTCATTTATTGACTTGTTGGATGCATCTAATCATTGAATTTTGCAAAAAAAATGTGTTTTTAATGAAATTTAAACAATTTTTTAAGTTGCCGAGTTTTTTGCCAAGTTTTTGCGAGTTTTTTGCCGAGTTTTTGCCGAGTCGAATTTTTCAGGCTTGGCGGGTTTTTGCTTTTGGCGAGTTTTTCAACTATGGTTTTACCCTCTTAGTAAAATAAGGGTTCTTGATGTCATCCAAGCCTTTAAAGCTTGCCACCATGATTTGAAGTATTTCTTTCATAATATGGCTGTCATAAGGTTCATTAGGAGCTGTTATCCTCATAATTTCACTGATGCATGAGATAGTTGCAAGTTTTATCACCTCATCATGATGTCTCATAAATTGTGGCTTAGCCAAAGAACATACTAATGGAGTTATAGCAAGTTGCATTGTTTGAGATGGTTCTTGTCCAACCTTGCATAAACAAGCCTCTACCTCCTCCAAAGCACTTAGAAGAACCTCCTTTGGCTGAAATAGATGTTCTATTTTTTTTCTGCCCTGTAAATCTTTTCTTCCAACTCTCTATCAACAATATTAGCTGATTTGGAATCTTCAGAGACTGCTGGTTTACCATACTTATCAATCTTCTTACTTGCAGATATTCTTTCCATCATCTTTTCTTTTGTAGGTGAGGCACCCATTGATATAACTTGTTGAAACAAAATCTGATTGATGACCCTCAGGCTGGCAGGATCATGGCTTTGATACCAATGTAAAAGACCCTCTTATATATGACTGAAAATATGATCAATTTTAGATAAAATTTCTTGCACAAATCAATTCAAATCAACAATACAAGTCACCATGAATGAAAGCCATCAAACTCCTTGCATTATTATTGATTGGAAATGGAAACACATCACAAAATGTACTGCTGTCATGAAATTACAGTCATATTATCAGTCATATCAGACTTGATATCTTCATAAAATGATTGCCAAATGTCTTCAACAACTTCAATATTCAAATACAAACAATGGATAATTGTCTTCAAGTATTGGATCAATGATTATAGCCCTGGAAACACAAATACTATTGACTGATCTGCAATTATAAATGACTGATATGAAGCTACAGTCAGTTGTTACAACTACTGTAGGTGTTTGTGTTGCCCAGCCAATAATCAATCTCCTCAAACACAATGAAAACCCTCTCCTAAATCAAGTATGGGGTTATTGATTGCTCCTTTTGCATCTCCAACCCTTCAACTCTTGTAGATTTGTCCAATATACTCCAAAAAGCCCTTGACAATGCTTTCAATGGATCAAGGGTTTCAATATGATATCAAATATGCTCCAACAAGTCCTCTAAACCTGCAAATTCAAGCTCAATGGGGAATATTCGTACAATATCACCTCACATAAAGTATGGGGTCATCACCATACAAATACAAGGGGTCATCATGTAGAAACCCCAGCTGGTTCAATCACTGAACTCACTATCAGCTGCAACTGTGCTGGTTTGTTTGTAATTCTTTTGTTTTTGTATTTTCTGATTTTTTTGTGCTTTGAGGGTTTTGACATAAAAAGCAAACTACTTCTAATACACTGATTATAAGGAAGAGAAATTGCAATGATAGACAACTATATTGAATGCAAACAAATACTCATTCTTACAATGGAAAACTATAACTTTTTATTGAATGCTTATACAAAAACAACTGTAACTAATAGGAAACCTGATATAAATGCCCAAACTACTGATCCAAGTACTGTAGCGCACTGTTCACGAGCATTGTAGCGCACTGTTCACGGGTACTATTCACGGGTATTGTTCACGCATCACTGTTCACGCGTCACTATTCATGGCCGTACTGTAGCAACAGGTACAAACTTTAATAAGCAAATGATTAATCTTTAAATATTCTGATTTGCAATGAAACCCCTATAAATTTCTGAATCTTCCTCACAACTGTTGAAGCACAAATCAGAGTCTATATGAAACTCTATGGATACCAAATTCACTGGATATTTCACCAGTTCAAATGGAGACTCACAGAAGAAACTACATTCTTCAATGACAATGGCTAAAACCCTTCTTAGAGCACAAAAACCTGTTTTCAAAATGATAGCAATAACAATGGATACCATATTCTTCTTTTCTCAAGCAAATATATGCCCCCAAAAACCCTAATTGAAATTCCTCTTCAAGGCTGCGATTTTTTTTAATGAAATAACATTAAATAAAATCATTAACATTTAATTGAATTAAACTTAGGGAAACCTTTTAATAATTCTCCTCCAAAATAAAATACTCATTTGGCCCCATTCGATGTGTTATAAACCCATCACTTAAGTGATTTAAATATAAAGTCAATTTAACTTTATATTTAATCATTAATCATTAAACATGCTGGAATTCACTGAAATAATCATAACTCTCTCAATATTGAGAACTTGGCCATACCGTCTAAAATTGGAGTCCAAGAGATTATTTCCCAAGTACCTGAAAAGACATGCTAAAAATAGCAAGAATCACTCAAATGAAGCCTAAATCAAACTCTCTAAGTTCAAACCAACCACTGAACTCTGAGAAAGCCAAAAACACTGAACAACCCAAACCTCCTATGTCCAAACTGACCCCCCTATCCATCTGTAATAGCCTACGAGGGTCCAATAATAGGCTAAACCACAGCTAGACTAAAGTATCTAGCTAGAAGGGGACATCACACATCACCTTGCAAAAAGACAAAAATCAGAATTTTCATTCAAAATAATAGAATAAGAAAACATACCAGATTCAACATATCCCTCAAATGAAGATGGAAGTCTTTATTTAACTTCTCCTTGGATGAGCGATCCTCCTCTATGATGTTTTGTAATGCAATTTGAGTTCCACCAATGATATTCCACATTCTTCAACAATTTTAAATGAATTGCTTATGCAAACTCAATCATTTAAAA
Organism: Cunninghamia lanceolata; assembly: GCA_027924645.1. Lineage (NCBI taxonomy): Eukaryota > Viridiplantae > Streptophyta > Pinopsida > Cupressales > Cupressaceae > Cunninghamia > Cunninghamia lanceolata. Next base: position 2,470,200 of record BSBN01000395.1, on the reverse strand, counting down.
TCAATCTTCAAGGCTCAAAGTATCTTTTCCAGTTATCCTTGTTGTAGCATTATCTCCAAATTTCACAGTGCCTTCGTTTACTTCCTTCAAAGTGAAAAACTTGCTCTTGTCCCTTGTCATGTGACTTGAGCATCCACTATCAATGTACCATTGATTTCCTTCATTTTGTGCATGAAAAGCAGTTTGCACAAGCAGAGATTTCTCCTTCTTCGTAATGATTTGATAACTAGAGTGAGACTATCACTTAGCCAAATTTTATGAAAAAAGGGCAAGGAAAGAAAATTTGCACTAAAGACAAATCACATAAGACAAAAAAAATATATCTAATAATAAATAAAGAAGATGACATAGGGAATCCGATCCCTCTAACAAAAGTGCCATAATGAAGTTAAGGATTAACAAATAGTTATGAGGGTAAAATGATATGACTTTCCCCATCATCGCACCCCGTCAAGAATTTTATAAGGGGTGGGCACTGCATGAGGAAGGCATCAAGTTGGATTCAAGAAACAAAATACCAAAAAACATACGCAGCTTTGAAACCTTATTCCATATTGGAGGTAAGCAAGGAAGGCCGATAGCATTGAGATTCAGAAAAAGGAAATCAGTAGTGTCAATTAGAAAGATAATCCAGATCGAACCATTATTTAGGTGGCTGCTCTAGTTAGAAAATCAATGCCATAATCTGGCAGTCAAAGAGATACATAGCAGATCTATATACGGATCAGATTCCAAAGGCGTCAATCCTCTATTCATTGTCATCACAGATCGATTGGTAACAGCTAGTTACAGGTATGCGTTTCCAATTCTTTACAACAGCCAAAGATGATGTATATGTATTTAGATTCGGACTCAAAACAACGAATGAATAATGGATAATATTAATTATAGCTAACATTTTCATATGAATTAGAAATAGGATAAGTGTTCATACCTGTGATCAATGATTAAATTTGAATTATACATATATCAAACTAAACTAAAACATGAATTCACAAACATGTATAGATCGACATAAATTAATGTGCTTATTAATAAAAAAATCAATAGTGTTAAAATGGAAAATGATCATGTGACATAAGGACAAGATGTCCTACTTATAAGGCATCATGTGAAATATCATTAAGGACTCAAGATCATAGGATTGTGTTACATCCTGTCATGTTCCAATATTAAAGGTGTTATTTAAATTAAAGATTTAAACATCATGTTAAAAGATAGTGAAGTTGCCTTTGTAAAAATGTCAATTTAAATGATAGAAATCAGTATGTATGTTATTAATATTCTAATAAATAATATTGATAATATTATTATATGAATATTATATTATAATACATTTATTTATATTTATAAATAGCAAATATAATTATAAATGCTAATATTAATATTAGTATAATTATATTATATAAATATAACTATATGTGTGAATATTAATATATAAATATAGATATAAAATATATTATAAGTATGAATACCATAAAAGAATATATTATATATCAAATATTATGAATCATATAATATAAATATAATTACAATTATTAATAATATCATTATAAATATAATAATCTAATACAGATTAATAGGCAGCGATTAAAGAAAAAGGACGAAACATAGGCAGCGGATATAATAGAACAAAGTGCCTATATTAATCTAAGGCAAATCGTAAACAATAAAGGTTGAATACAAGGTCAGCGATCATGTTTTACACAATGAATAGTTTAAGAGATCAATTCATATATATCGATGACTAAAACTTGTAGTTGCCGTGTCTCATTGGGTTGCGACTCTTCATTATGAAGAGGTATGTTCCCCTCTTGAGACATATATATATTGATCATCGGTGGGAAAGAAAGGGAAGAGAGATAGCATCGATCATTTCAATAGGAGCTGGCACCAAGAAAGACATAGGAGAAATATACAGATTTAAAAGCATCATCAGCAGTTTACTAGAAGGGGACATTACAATTGGTATCAGAGCAGAAGATTCTGCCATCCTGTGAAGAAATTTAATGCAATACTATACAAGACGAACAGCCCATAACAATAACATGGATACTCAAGATATGAAATCATTCATGGAAATGATCACCAAAAGCATGATGGAACAAAATGAAAAAACAACTAAATCCATGATGGAGCAAGGAGAGAAGACTACACAAATACTCCTAGAAGCACTCCAAAAAGTAGGAAACACCGTGGAACAACTCAAGGGCCCTTCGGCAAATGGAAAGGAAGTAGTTTCAAACCAAGCCGAAAATAGCAACTCCTCCTCAAGTTCGAGAATTCCACTACCATCCTTCCTACCAAGTGAGGAAACTCCAAGAAGGGAAGAAGAAAATCCACAAGCTATAAGCACCGAAGACATGGCTAGGGCCTATGCAAGTTTAGAGCCCGAAGTAAGAAGAGCGGTTTCTTTCCAAGAATTTAGTAACTCTAAAAGGAATGAGTTAACACGACATGAAAGAAGACCTATCCACCAAGACTTAAAACATAAGGCTAATAAAATAAACCTTCCTAACTTTGATGGAACCCCAAAAATCACCCCCCATGCATGGCTCCAAAAACTTAATGATTATTTTGCACTTAGTCCCATGACTGAAAAAGATGCCCTCCAATTTACAATCCTCCACTTAGAAGGAATAGCCTATGAATGGTCGCATAATGGGAAAAATACCCTAGGCCAGGAGACCATCACATCCTATGTCGAATTCTCTAAAAGGTTCCTTAAGAAGTTTGATAGGAGACATCCCCAACAAGACTTTAAGGACCTAACTTTGGTAAGACAAAAAGGAACAGTGGATGACTATGTTGGTGAATTTGAGAAGATAGCACTACGAGTCACCAGAATGGATGGTGAGAGGCTTACTTTCCTATTTGTGGAAGGACTTGAAGAGAAACTAAGAGGACTAGTAGGAGCCCTTAAACCTACTTCACTAGATGAAGCTATCGACATGGCCACCCAACTAGAAAGAAGTAAACCCTCTCCATCATCCTCAAAACCATTCTATAAGAAAGGAAATATTGATAAAAATCCATGCCGTAAATGTGGAGAACCATGGAAACCGGGGCATATATGTCCAAAAAATGAAAATAGACATGAGAAACCATATCTTCCGTATAAGGACCGTGAAGAACTAAAAGCAAAGAACCTTTGTTTTGATTGCAAAGAAGCATGGAAACCCGGACACAAGTGTAAAGACCCCGCAAAAGGAAACACGTGCTTTAGATGTAAAGAGAAATGGGAAGCTGGACATAAATGTGGGAAAAGAGCTCAAGCACACAATATAGAAATCATACTCAACAAAGAAATTCAGGAAGAAAATGAAACGACGTCAAATAAAAGGAGGAGAGAAAATTAATCTTAAAATCGAGTATCCCAAAGGAATAGGAATTGCTTGGGGACAAGCAATTTCAAGTGGGGAGGGCTGTCATGTTCCAATATTAAAGGTGTTATTTAAATTAAAGATTTAAACATCATGTTAAAAGATAGTGAAGTTGCCTTTGTAAAAATGTCAATTTAAATGATAGAAATCAGTATGTATGTTATTAATATTCTAATAAATAATATTGATAATATTATTATATGAATATTATATTATAATACATTTATTTATATTTATAAATAGCAAATATAATTATAAATGCTAATATTAATATTAGTATAATTATATTATATAAACATAACTATATGTGTGAATATTAATATATAAATATAGATATAAAATATATTATAAGTATGAATACCATAAAAGAATATATTATATATCAAATATTATGAATCATATAATATAAATATAATTACAATTATTAATAATATCATTATAAATATAATAATATAATACGGATTAATAGGCAGCGATTAAAGAAAAAGGACGAAACATAGGCAGCGGATATAATAGAACAAAGTGCCTATATTAATCTAAGGCAAATCGTAAACAATAAAGGTTGAATACAAGGTCAGCGATCATGTTTTACACAATGAATAGTTTAAGAGATCAATTCATATATATCGATGACTAAAACTTGTAGTTGCCGTGTCTCATTGGGTTGCGACTCTTCATTATGAAGAGGTATGTTCCCCTCTTGAGACATATATATATTAATCATCGGTGGGAAAGAAAGGGAAGAGAGATAGCATCGATCATTTCAATAGGAGCTGGCACCAAGAAAGACATAGGAGAAATATATAGATTTAAAAGCATCATCAGCAGTTTACTAGAAGGGGACATTACACATCCAAGAAGAGGATTAGCCTCATCATTAATCGTCTCGCCATCCTAGGTGTATGGGTAAGTTAGGAGAATGTTATTGGACCTAGGTAACCCCAAGAAGATGAAGTACCTCCGGGTGTGAGGCGAAGTCTCTTGGGCCAAGTGTCGAAGTACCTCCGAGTGTGAGGTGAAGCCTTGGGCCTATGGTATGATGAGCTCATCAATGTAATTTGTGCCCTATGGTAGGTGACTCTCAAATGGATGAAGTATGCTCGGGTGTAGCATGAAGTTCTTTGAGCCGATTGGTGGAGTACCTCGGGTGTAGTGTGAAGCCATCGGGCCTCCGTATGGATGGTTGTGTCTCCTTAACGAACCACGCCTATGGAGTTAGAGATAGATTAATGATAGGGCGACATATGATCCTCCCAAGGATAACACTTGAGGCCTATGAAAATGAGTATGAATATGAATATGAATATGAAAATGGATATGAATAAAATATGAATATGAATGTGAATATGAATATGATTATGAATAATATGATTACAAATAACATGAGTATGATTATGGATGATATGAATATGAATATGATTGTGTGTAGATATAAAAAAAATGGATTTATATTAATTATGATATGAAAATAGAAAGTTTGGAATACTAATGTTACCTTTTTGTAAGTTAAAATTGTGCAAGGTTGTGATCAATTTGAGCTTACTAGAAGGGGACATTACATTCTTCTTGCTCATGCTTCCTTTTCCAAATTTTTGTAGGTTCTTCCTTTTGTTTAGCAAGGATATCCACTTTCTTGTTCTGTCTATAAGATTCTACAAAACCACTTCTACAAAAATGTGCTATATGACCAAAGTTGTTGCACTTATAGCACATAATGTTGTAATCCAATAAAGGAGCAAATAAATTGTAGTTTCTATTTAAGAATCCATAAGGACTTCCATTTTTGTTCCATGCAAAATTATTTCTTGTATGTGTCCTATAATCCGTTGCTTTATGACCAAAATTATTTCTTGCATGTTTCTTATAATCCATTGCTTTATGGCTAAAATTATTTCTTGCAAGTGCCCTACAATCCATTGCTTTATGACCAAAATGATTACAGAAAAAGAAATAACCAAAGAAAGAATTTTGGAACATGGTCATATGAGACTGCCTTGGAGGGAAAGATCTTTTGTCCTTGTTGTCTTTGTGAGGAGTGCTGGTTTTTTGTGGGACATTTTCTTTCTTCTTGTTTCTTTCATTATTGATGGAGCTCTTGAGTGCATCTGCATAGCCTTTAGGCTTTTCTTCATTTATCTTCTTCGATGATTGTGTAGCCTTTAGATTTTGATCTTCTTTAGTATTCCCTTGATTTTCCTCATAGCCAAGACTAGTTTTCATGAATGTCGACCTTTGGCAATTGATAATATCATCTAAGATTTCAGTACTTCTCAAACTTCAAGCTTCTGTTCAACTGAGTAGTTGTTTTTTCAAGTTCCTTCTTTAATGAAACAATCTCAGATTCTAGCTTCTTGCAGTTCTTTTCCTTGATCTTTAGCTGAATTCTTACCTCCTCTTCTATCCTTTTTGCGTCTTCAAGTTGGATCTTTAGGTTGATGATAACTTTTTCTGATTCTTCAAGACTTTGTGACATTTTTGTTCTTGAATCACGATCCTCTTCTTCATATTTCTGCAGTTGTAACTTTTGTTTCAAATTCCTTTTCTTAAGCTTCTTGATTTCGCTTAAGGCACAAATGAGTTCTTCAAGATCCACTTCCCCATCCATTTCGACAATTTCTTCCTCTTCTGAATCCATCTTTTCTTTTCCTTTGTCTTCATTTTCCAAGGCATCATTGTTTGTTTCTATTGCCATGAAGAGAATTTTTTCTCTATCACTATCGGAGATACTTTCGTCGTTCTCCTCGGATGAGCTACTAACCCCTTTGGAGTAGAGACTTTTCTTGTGCTTATAGAACTTCTTTTCATGTTTACTCTGTTTGTAGCTCTTTTTGTATTGATGATGTTTGCTTCCTTTCTTTATGTTATGATCTTCATCATCACTACTTTCATTTTCTACATATGGACACTTAGCAGCAAAATGTCCTACTTTTCCATAGTTAAAGTATTTAAAGGGTAACTTACCTTTGTATTTGCCAAATCTTTCTTCATGTTCTTTATTCTTCGTCTTCTTCGAAGCTTTGAAGGCCACTTCTCGCTTAGATGGCTTCTCCTTTTCAGTCCTCATTTCATATGCCGTGAGGATCCCATGCAATTCATCCATTGTCAATTTATCTAGATCCTTCATTTCTTCAATGGCAGAAACTTTGGCATCAAATCTCAAAGGGAGAGACCTTAGCACCTTTTGTACAATCATTGAATCTTCAATCTTTTCACCAAGTCCTCGGATGGTGTTGACGATTTCATCCACATGAAGGAGATAGGCTGCAATATTTTCTTCGTCTTTTATCTCCAAGCTGTCGAATTGTCTTCTATGGGTTTGGAGCTTGGCCTTCTTAACTTTGTCATCACCTTCATAGATGTTTTGAAGTTTGTCCTAGATTTCTTTCGCCGATTCACAATGCATCACTTTGACAAATTTTGATTCGGATAGACCACACATGATAACATTCATGGCTTTTGCATTGTTTTCACTAGCTTTCTTTTCAACCTGATCTGTCGGTGGAGTTGATGGAGCTTTATAACCATTCACTACTGATTGCCAAATATCAAAACCTAGATCCATTAGATAAGTTCGCATTCGTATGCTCTAGAATGCATAATTTGTTCCGTCAAACATTGGAGCTCTATTTGTGGAGAAACCTTCTTGACTAGCCATGTGTGCTCCTGTGATCTACCTTTTAGTGGTTAGACTTATTTTGAAGGAACCCATTCTGATACCAATTGATGAGCACACACTTATACTAAGACGGGGGTTGAATCAGTATAAAACAATCTTAAAACTTATTTAAAACTTAACTACCACAATAACAACAAACACATAAGATCCACACAATTAAGAACACAAGATTTACGTGGAAACCCTTTCAAGGAAAAACCACGGAGAAGGATTGCTTGGATCTATTGTCCAAGTCCAGTCATAACAAAATAAAATGACCTTACAACATTTGCAGGCATCAACCCATTGGAGACACCAATCCCCACTTATCTTTGTAGGCACCAACACACTGGAGGCACCAACCTCTTTTGCAAAAATCACCTTCTGGATGTTGCTTCTTCAACAGATGATGAACATATTTTTCTACACTTTCATACTTCACAAAATCTGCTCTGCAATAAAAACCCGCTCTGCTAAAAATCTGCTTGCATCCGAATGATTATACATTTTTGCTTACACACCTTACTTGCCCAAAACTCTTCTCCTTTATATATCACTTCATACCTTTTCAAAGGGAAGTCGGCCTCTTTAAATTAATCATAATAATCATAATTTTATCCCATGAGTCGTCCATAATAACTTAAATCATTAAATCATAATTTGATTCCATGAGTCGGCCAACAAATAAATTAAATTATAATTAAAGCAAAATATCTCATGGGTCAGCCAGCCAAAATACAATAAATATTCTCCTTTTGATTTAATTCTCCTTAGCATTTATTATTTTCATTAATCCTCCTTTGACATCAATAATAAATTTTCTTGACATTAATTTGCCTTTGACATTAATGACATTATTTCCAACATCGGGATTTGGGTGATTAGAAGGTGTTGAGGGTTTACATTGTAGCTATCAGCGCGATATTAAGGCCTTGTTTAAATTAGAGATTTAAACATCACAAAAGATGGAAGTTACTTTCAGGGAACTCGGATAATTACGTGTATTATTAAATATAATAAATAATATTATATTTATTATGTTTAATAAACATAAGCCCAAAAATAAAATTTTATATTATTATAATTATAATAATTGTAATATATAATATATTAATGAATTGAATATTATTATAATAAATATTATTATAAATAATAAGAAAAATAAATAAATTAAATAATATTATTATTATAAACATAAATATTTAAATACATGCTTGTACCTCATAAAAGAGACAAAGGAGGGCCTGCATTGAAGTTAAGAATAATCGAAGACATTATTTCAGATATTAAATAAATCAGCCATATGCTTATATATAAAAAGCAACAAATAAAGAAAAAGGCAACAGTGGTCATAGTGGGCCACATGGAAAAGGCTAAGACAGCCTAAAGGCAAACATTATTAAATATATATATAGGCAGTGATCAAACATAAACAAAAGTCAGCAAGGCACCAATATTACTCAAGGCAGTGCTTAATGTTGAAAACAACGATTTAGTTATTGTTAATTATCTAAAGCAAAGTCACATCTATTGAAAGAGACACATCCCTTCACAATCGTTGGAGGTATATGAGGGAGCATCATCGAATAATTTGATATCATCTCACGAAGGATCTAATCTCAAGAACTGACGGACAAGTATTATGATAGGAGAAAAAACAAGGACTGTTCAAAAGTCAGCAACCTATAACTAATATAATGTGTTTTTTATATGCATCGATTGTTAATATCAAAAGCCAGCGATCAACAAGGAAAAATGAAAAACAGTTGATCATCTATAGAGGGAGTGATCATTCATAAAGGGCAGCCATTAGAGTATAAGAAATGACTACATCTAACAAATGGCAGCAACAGCGATTAAAGTGTAAGTAATGACTACATTTAATAAGCGACAATTTCATTTAAGTGTGTTATGACAAAGGCTGCGACTCCTAAAAGGGCAGTGACTCATTGTTAAAGGTGTGTCTTTCGCCCTCCTTGAAAGGTATATGTAGAGGTTTGTGAAATACAATTGAGGGTAGGTAGTGTGTGTTTTCAAAGGTATGATTTATCAATTGTCCATTACAAATTATATGCTATGTATGATGTATCATTGTGTGATATTTGCATTTCAATCTGTATAATAATCTGCATCTGATATTTGTATAGCATCTTTCACCAATAGATATACTGTAGTTCAATAAATGAACTGTTGGAATTATTTGTTCAAAACATAACAAGGAATGCATGTTATTTCTGTATAACATAATCAGATTTATATATACTGCTAGGCGATCATGTCTTGTGTTTGTCTCTTACCATGATAAGTTCTGAGCAAATCTATAGATCTGCATTAGAAGTGTTCAAGATATGTGTTAGTAGTAGACATTATACTATATTCTGAACTTTAGCTCATTGCATATGACAGCACGTAGTATGAATGATCCTCATATTATATAAAGGAAATAAATGATCATATATACATTTAGGAATGAATGATCGATCCTTATATTGGATGGTTTAAATGAAAGATGTTCAAGCATTAAGATGAATGTATGGCCATCATGATGTAAAGGCCAAGAATGATATAATTATGAAGCACTATGTATAAATATTGATGATGATTTGGAAATCATAGTTTCATGCCATATCCAAAAGGAGAATTAGGCCTCATCCTTAATCATCTCGCCAATCTATGGGTACGGGGTTACATTAAGGGTGTGGTTTGGACCTAGGTGACTCTCAAGAAGATGAAGTACCTCCGGGTATGAGGTGAAGCCTTGGGCCTATGGTATGATGAGCTCATCAATGTTAAATGTGCCCTACGGTGGGTGACTCTCAAATGGATGAAGTATGCTCAGGTGTAGCATGAAGTCCTTTGAGCCGAATGGTGAAGTACCTCGGGTGTAGTGTGAAGCCATCGGGCCTCCGTATGGGATGGTTAATGGCACCTTAAGAAACCATGCTCATGGAATTAGGGATCGATTAATGATAGGGAGACTCACGATTCTCTCTAGGATAGAACATGAAGTCAATGAATGTGAATATGAAATAACTATGTTCATGAAATCAAGTGATTTTGATTAGAAGATTATAATGCTTAAAGACAAATGTGGAAAGAATATGGATTAATACTTTACTAGTGAGTTCTAATTATGATATAAAAAAAGAAAAACTGAATACTAATGTTTCCTTTTTGTAAGTTGAAATTGTGCAAGGTTGTGAACAATTTGAGCTTACTAGAAGGGGACATTACAGTAGCATTTATATTGCAGTTGAAATACCAAAAAAATTTAGGAGTGTATACTATAGGTTATGAAACCTTGGGTATAGGAATCTATGTGTATGTTCCTAGAGAGATTAAGGTGAGGAGAACTACATGGGACTTTGATCCCATTTGGAAGTGGGTATGTAGGCAGTCCTTGGGCGAAGGATGCCCCTGTGACCCAAGTCCATAGGGGAGGGGTTTAGGGAATTGCTCCAAGGTATGGGGTGTTCCTAAACTTTATCAACCTTCCTTCTTCAATATGTTTCATCTTGAGACTAGAATTTGCATCAAATGGTTGTGAACTCACTTGTTCAATTAATTTGACCCCACTATAGAGGCCTAAGTTGATAAAAGACACTCTATTATCATCAAGCTTATCTACTTTGAGGTTTGTGGAGTTTGGCTTCCACAATCTACTCTAATCTTGGATGAACTTTTAGAGTCACTGTCACTACGGTCCATCTCTAATGTGAATGTATAAGAGTGCCTTTGCACTTGTCTAACTATAATTATTAGAGTTGTGTGTGTTGAGCGCTATGGCATTGTGTTTGGGCTTAGTAATAAGTTTAGAAAGGTATATGTTAGCCTCAAGATCCTAGAGATGTCTATTCTTCTAAGAAAAAAGGGCATGATAAACTTGGCCATGATAGGATGATGAATGAGTTATGGAAACCTGCTAACCTTGCATTTAATAATGATGCTGAATTAAGCCATTGTGATTTGATGGTGTGAACAACTCTTAATATGTGTGGATGATTCGCCTGCTCTGAATATGTCCCTGGATCTATGTTGAGTTAGGGTGGATATCCTTATGATTGCCTTTGTCAAATGTGGGCAAGTAACAGTAAGTAGTACCAAATATGGTATGGTGTTTAGCTTTATATCTATTTGGTGAATAATTGTGTAATGTCCCCTCTTAGGAAGTTCTAGATTTCTTCACCTTGCACACAAGTATAGCTTCTTAAAGAGAACATTAGTAATTAATAGATCAATAATAAAACCAATATCATTAATTAGGGTTAGTAACATCATGAACAGAATCAATATCAAGTACACTATTTTATATATATATATATATATATATTTCATATTTTCTCATACCTATCATATGGAGATCTCATGATATACTTTGGGAGAGTTATTCCTTGTGCCTGATTATTAATCTAATCTAACCATTAACCCCATGGAGACGGTCATCTATTCGTTAGGGCGCTAGATAACAAGACTCTACTGCCGTAGGCCCAAGGGCTTCATGCTACACGTGGCAATACTTCACCACTTGGCTTAAGGGGTTTCACGCTACACCCGGTGATACTTCACCCATTTGAGAGTCACCTACTGTCTAAACCTTTTAATAACAATTTATCTATGCAACCATAGGCCCAAGGGCCTCATGCTACACCTGGCAATACTTAACCACTTGGCTCAAGGGGCTTCACGTTACACCCAGCGATACTTCACCCACTTGAGAGTCACCTAGGTGTGAGATTACTAAACCGCCCTTCCCTAACTAACTACACGTTCTCGTAGGGTGTTAGCTAAGATTAATGATGAGGCCACTTATTCTCGTCCCTAGTATATCATGAGTAGGGTTAAGAATCATACCATTAACGGTCCTTGCCTTCTCTTTCAAATGATCTCTTGGATCATAGCATTTATGCTTTTCATGCACATTTTCTATTTTATAGGAATGGGACTTTGTCCATCATTCCCTTTAAACAATCTTGTGGCACTTGAATGCCATTCATATTCATACATAATCAAATATTCATTTGCTGAAATAACATAGGAGAAGTATGAAATTTATACCTTATTCCTTGATATCAATTCCCTGTCCAAGATAGAATAATGGATTCTAGACTGCTGCTGAATAATAATTCAATGCTGATCTGATTTGTAGAGCTGCTGAATTGAATGATATTTGCTTGAGTTTTGAGGTGATCGGCTGCTGTAAGTATATTAAGGAATGGATTGTATTTTTCTGTGGGATGATAATAATTGATTCGATGTTGTTGAGATGATATATATCCCCTACGTTTATGGAGTGACATGTCTTTTCCTGTAATCGTTGCCTTGCTGCCCTTTGATTATTAACGGTGCCTTATTCTTTTGTTTACTTTATATAAATCGCTGCTAATAACTATCATTCTATGTGCTGCCTTTACACAATATGTATTGGTTTATTAATTATATTTGTTGGCTTATGTGGGCCGCTCCCCATATATATAATCGTATCTCCTTTCACAAACAAATCATACCAGCTCTTATAACAAATCGCATCCTCCTTTATTATATACTCCTTAGCACTTCTGATTGGAAGTTAGTCTTTCCTTGAAACTATATTCACTGCTCATAATATGAATCGCAATTATTTGCAAGTGGTCTTCATATCCTCCGTTAGAATATTAATATGAATCAAATATATATTTGTTGTTGTTAAAGGTAGTCGTTGCCAATATCACTTATTCATCACCGCTTATGCATTTAAATAAGAATCCCTCCTTTATTATCATATTAATAGGTATATTTGATTTAATATTTATTTCTATATAATTTAATAATTGATATTTATAGTATTATAATTTTTAGATTGTTAATGATTATATTTATAAATATAATCATATATTCTTGTTAATATATTATATTTTAATATAATATTATGTATTAATTATATTAAAATAATATATATATAACAATAATATTTAATATTATTTATTAAATATTATATATTAAGAATATTATTTATATGTATTAAATATTCATACATACATAATTATTTCTTGCATTTCACAAAAGCAACTTCACCGTCTTTTACCATGACGTTTAAATCTTTAATTTAAACAATGCCTTAATATTGGGACATCACAGTCCACCCCGACCAAGATTGCTTGTCCTCAAGCAATTAACTAGTATGCTTCTAAACCATCAGGGTCCTAAATCAATCTCAAGTTCGACGGAGTCACACTTTCCACTTTACTAGTTACAACTCTTTGTTATTACATAAGTTAATTTGTTAGTGCTTCTTAACCCACTAAAACTCTAGAGATTTGATCTTAAACACACATAGAGAACTTAGACTTGGAGCACGCTCATAGATAATAGATGAAGCATACACAAGCTTATATGCTTAATACATGGAGTATGGAACATACATATAATACAAAGTTATATGAAGCATGAATCATGATCATAGTGCGTAATACATGAAACATATAGCATACACTTGATACACAAAGTATACACACGTAGCACAAAAAGTGTATTCCGCACATAATACCTGAATATGAAGTATACACATGAATACAAGTAAGTTATTAAGTGTGCTCTTGAACATACATAAGTCATGGAGTATTTGAACACTCATAAGTCAAGTAGTATACACTTGAACATACAAGTCATAAAGTATACAATTGAATACACAGAGTCATGGATATACACTTGAATACATACGCTGGTTATAAAGTATACTCACATAAGTCGCAAAATATACACATGAATGCACGCAAGTTGCAAGGTATACAATTGGACACAAGTAAGAAATATACGTTTAAATACGTGCAAACCACAAGTATGAATACACGTAAGTCACCAAATATTCACATGAACTGTAATGTCCCCTTATAGCAAGCCAAAATTTTTGCAACCTTGCACAAAATTTTAACTTGTAAAATGTAATGTCCCCATTTTTCGGGAGCATCAGAGTTTGGAGGATTAGCCTATCTTTTGACCCTCGTAGGCTAATGGAGTTGTTCAGAGGGTCCGTTTTGGCAGTTATTTGGTTGCCTTCTTCTTCAGAGTAGAGTTTGGTTCAGGTTGGGCCTTCGTTTGGCGTTCCAGGACTCAGTCTCACACACTTACTATTTATAGTAAGTCACCTTGTCAGCAGAGTTCAGTATTTCTATATTTGGTAAGGCACCTGGACAGGTCTTGGATGCAAGGTCGATTTCCATGTTCAATTGGTTTAGCGAAATAATGGTTATTAAAGGAGTTATTATCATTAAGGTCTGTTTAATGATAATAAAATAATATAAAGGTTTATTATAAAGTTTATAATGTCACTTTATAATCAATTGGGCCATGACCCTCAATTAAGTGACTTAAAGTGCACTAATTATATTTTAAAAGGAGAGCCTATATATTAATGCATTTAATAAAGTCAATGGGGGAACATTAAATATCATTTTAAATGGTTTAAAAGCATCATGGGGGAAATTGACTTAATTGGATAAGAATATAAAAGGCACCAAAGCAAAGGAAAGGGTATCATTGGATCATTTTACATATTGGATTTTGTGCTTCTAGAGAGCTTGGCTCTTGAGGATGGAAACCTAGGGTTTTCAAAATTCTTGGCTTTGGAGAATGAAGATTCTTCATTGTTCCTGCTACCTGAGGGTGTGAAAGATCACTTGAAGGTTGCGTCATTGGTAGCTTCATGTCAGAGGCTGCATTTGTGCTTCATTGGATTTACAGGAGAGATTCAGAGTAAGGGTTTCATCATCAGAAGTTTGTTATCCGGGTATGAATGCTTTCAATGTAATTTCATGGCAATAATAATTCTGATATAATATTATATTTGTGCTTCAGATTTTCCTTGTTCTATAAATTTTATGCATTATCTGGTAAATAATTCAAAAAAAAACTTCAAAACATCAAACCAGCAATTGGAAAATTAGCTCAGGGAGAACTAGGGTTCTTACATAAAAGAGAACATTAGTATTCAATCTTTCTTATCTAATCATATTAATCATAAGGATATATTTAATCAAGCCTTATAATCATGATCTAAAGTATTCTATCTTCCACAATATCCATTATACATATTTCATGATTCCACTTGGGAGAGATACACTTGGGTCTACAGTAAGTAGTACCAAATATGGTATGGTGTTTAGCCTTATATCTATTTGGTGAATAATTGTGTAATGTCCCCTCTTAGGAAGTTCTAGATTTCTTCACCTTGCACACAAGTATAGCTTCTTAAAGAGAACATTAGTAATTAATAGATCAATAATAAAACCAATATCATTAATTAGGGTTAGTAACATCATGAACATAATCAATATCAAGTACACTATTTTATATATATATATATTTCATATTTTCTCATACCTATCATATGGAGATCTCATGATATACTTTGGGAGAGTTATTCCTCATGCTTGATTATTAATCTAATCTAACCATTAACTCCATGGAGACGGTCATCTATTCGTTAGGGCACTGGATAACAAAACTCCGCTGCCGTAGGCCCAAGGGCTTCATGCTACACTTGGCAATATTTCACCACTTGGCTCAAGGGGCTTCACGCTACACCCGGCGATACTTCACCCACTTGAGAGTCACCTGCCATGTAAGCCATTTAATAGCAATTTATCTACGCAACTATAGGCCCAAGGGATTCATGCTACACCTGGCAATACTTCACCACTTGGCTCAAGGGGCTTCACGCTTCACCCGGCGATACTTCACCTACTTGAGAGTCACGTAGGTGCGAGATTACTAAACTGCCTTTCCCTAACTAACTACATGTTCTCGTAGGGTGTTAGCTAAGATTAATGATGAGGCCACTTATTCTCGTCCCTAGTATATCATGAGTAGGGTTAAAAATCATACCATTAACGGTCCTTGCCTTCTTTTTCAAATGATCTCTTGGATCATAGCATTTATGCTTTTCATGCACATTTTCTCTTTTATAGGAATTGGACTTTGTCCATCATTCCCTTTAAACAATCTTGTGGCACTTGAATGCCATTCATATTCATACACAATTAAATATTCATTTGCTAAAATAACATAGGAGAAGTATGAAATTTATACCTTATTCCTTGATATCAATTCGTTGTCCAAGATAGAATAATGGATTCTAGACTGCTGCTGAATAATAATTCAATGCTGATCTAATTTGTAGAGCTGCTGAATTGAATGATATTTGCTTGAGTTTTGAGATGATCGGCTGCTGTAAGTATATTAAGGAATGGATTGTATTTTTCTGTGGGATGATAATAATTGATTTGATGTTGTTGAGATGATATATATCCCCTATGTTTATGGAGTGACATGTCTTTTCCTGTAATCGTTGCCTTGCTGCCCTTTGATTATTAACGGTGCCTTATTCTTTTGTTTAATTTATATAAATCGCTGCTAATAACTATCATTCTATGTGCTGCCTTTACACAATATGTATTGGTTTATTAATTATATTTGTTGGCTTATGTGGGCCGCTCCCCATATATATAATCGTATCTCCTTTCACAAACAAATCATACCAGCTCTTATAACAAATCGCATCCTCCTTTATTATATACTCCTTAGCACTTCTGATTGGAAGTTAGTCTTTCCTTGAAATTATATTCACTGCTCATAATATGAATCGCATTTATCTGCAAGTGGTCTTCATATCCTCCGTTGGAATATTAATAAGAATCAAATATATATTTGCTGTTGTTAAAGGTAGTCATTGCCAATATCACTTAGTCATCACCGCTTATGCATTTAAATAAGAATCGCTCCCTTATTATTATATTAATAGGTATATTTGATTTAATATTTATTTCTATATAATTTAATAACATATTTATAAATATAATCATATATTCTTGTTAATATATTATATATTTTAATATAATAACATTACTTAATATTATTTAATATAATATTATGTATTAATTATATTGAAATAATATTTATATAACAATAATATTTAATATGTAATGTCCCCCATTTAGCTCACCACCTCAGAGGATCAGGGTTAGCCTATCACAGGATTCTTGTAGGCTAACGAGAGTGTTCAGGGAGTCAGTTTGAGGACTTACTATTTAGAGTAAGTCATGACAGACCCAGTTTCCATATTTGGCAGGGCAATGCAGGAGCCAGGGCATGAGATTCGGATTCGGGGAGTCGAATCTTCTTGAGTCATATCGATTTTATATAAGTTAAATTAAAAATTTAACTTATTATATTTTGTGGTTACTTTAAGTTATGTTATAATTTAACGTTATAACATTAAGTTATAACTTAAAGTTAAAAGGTGATGTGCCTAAGGGAGCGCCCACCTCATAAAGAATAAAGGGGTTGTTTAAAAATTAAAAAAATATTAAGTTTCCCTCTCATCTTGGGCGTTGGGGATTGAGGGAGTTAAAAGGCAAAAAGAAACCTCATTTCGATATGCTTGCTTATGTTATTTGCTTTGATATTGAGTTTGTTCTAGCATTGGGGTTTCGAGCTTGGCTCTTTGGCTTTGATCTTCGATTTGCAGAGACGGAAATCTTTGCAGTTCACCTTTCCTCGTGTATGAGAGAGTGCATCAGGAAGGGATTCGGGAGCTTCATCCAGGGGTTCCATTTGAACATTCAGGAAACACATTTTGAAGTTGTTTGAGCATTGAATGAAGATATCTCAGAGAGATTATTGTTGCAATGGTTAGAAAAGCTGATGAAGGACAAAAATACTGTTGATGGTCTGATTTTTATTGCTGTAGAGATTTCCAAGGCTGGCCATACCCTCTTAGGCAGGTCGTACACCTCCATAGGGCCGTACACTTTCTAGAGAGGCATTTACTTTGTGTGGGGCTGTTTAATGTTTCTATTCCCATCGATTTGCTGTTGCAGAGAAGTTTGTGTGATCAAAGGAGAGTTGGAGGGCATTTTAAGTGGTTTTGTTTGCTGATTCAAGGTACCAGCTGGTCGTACCTCTTGCAGAGTGATGTGGGGCTTATGGGTACTCTTCATTCTTCTTTGGCATCGACTTAGAGCTTATTCTTTGGCGTTTGGTGCATCTATTTGCTACTGCAGTCCCAGAAACAGTGTTAACATTCTTTGTAAGCATTTCTTGATGATATTTCATGACAATATAGTGTTGATGTATTTCGGCAATGAAGTCAAGTTGAAGTTTACCAAGTGGGTATTGCATTTTAATTAGTTTTAGTGCATTTTATAATCTGGGTTGTCTTTTGTTTATGCAAATTAGTTGTATATTTTTCTGGGTTTGTTTGTCTACTTAATATTAAGCACATGCAATGCAAAAATCAAACATGCAAAACAACCCATAAACCCTAAAGAGCAGAAAACCAAAAAAATACCAAAAAAAAAATCAGTCGGAAGGAAACACATACAATGGGGTGTATGCTACAGTGGTATCAGAGCAGAAGATCTTGCCATCCTATGAAGTTAGATGCGACATGCAGAAGTGAAAAATGAGACATGCGACCTACAGACAAATATCATTTTAGAAATACCAGGGCAAGGCAAGTAACACAGTTACCACAGTTAGAAGAACCTGAGCAATCGGTGCCCATTATAGATCTGTTTGAGGCAGAGATAGTGGTTGCAGCTACGGACGAAGATTCCCAAGTTTCACGGATAGACCCATTTTCAGGTGAACTACCCCCAGTTACAGAGCATATAGAAGAAATGGGTAACAGGGAAGTTGAGCCTAGCCTACGAGAGATCTTGAATGTGCTCACCTAGAGCTCGGTGGCTTTAGAGAGAGTTGAGGGATTCTTGGCGGGAGATGATGGAGACACAAGCTGAGATAGGACACACCCTCACACAGTTACAGGATGGGCTAAATATTAGGGATAATCGTCGTGACAAAAATAGAAACAATGACGGAGATAGGAACCAGCATAATGTGGGTGATAGACATAATGGTGACATGAACTAGGGAGACAGGAATAATGGGGACAGAAACAAGGGTGATAGATACAGGTTCAGAGATGATGAGGATGAGACCTTAGTGACTCATAGGAGAGCTTCACAATTTACAGCAGGTGACAAACCTGGCATCCCGACCTTTGCTCCTAGGAACCAAGTTCCTGAACAGGATCCCACACAGGCTGAGTTTCAGGAGGAGATCCTGAGGGATTGGAGAGCTTCTAGTGCAGAGTTCAGGGCAGAGATGACTTTTGCGGAGTACTCTGATATTAGGATGAAGGATAGACCTCGCAGAGGAGGTAGACCTCAGAGCCAGGAGTTACAGAAGAAGGTGAGTAAGATGACACTTCCCTATTTTGTCGCATCAGGAAAGACCACTGCTAGGGCTTGGGTGCAGAAGTTGGATAGCTACTTGCATATCAGTCCTATGCCTGAGGAGGATGCCATCACTTATGCTGCATTATATTTGGAGTGAGTAGCACACAAGTGGAGTAATGGGAAGGTCACACTGGGGCATGATCAGATTACTTCGTATGTGGAGTTTACAGCCCGTCTAATCGACAGATTTGACAAGAAGGATCTGGAACTTCAGTTTAAGGAGTTAGCACAGCTAAGGCAGAGTGGATCATTAGACTCCTACATTTTTGAGTTTCAGGACCTATATGTTATGGTCCCAGACTTATCGGAGCGCAAATTAGTGATTCTCTTCATTGATGGATTATCAGACCCCCTTCGTGGTTGGGTTAAGGGTTTTCACCCTGCTACACTCCAGGAGGCCATGAAAAAGGCTCGAGACATGGAGTCATCAGTGTGGAGAAGTAAATTCCAATCTAAGGGGTTTTCACACAGGAGAGACAAGGAGAGGGAAAAGAAACCCTTTCATAGAGATGCCGAGCAGCACAAGGATAGGTCAAACAGGTTGACTGAGGATCAGCTCAATGAATACAGGAGGAAGAAAATTTGCTTCCATTGCAAAGAACCATGGGATCCCTCACATAAGTGTCCGCATAAGGCTAAGGCCAAACTGATTGAGTATTATTCAGTAGAGGAGACCCATTCTGATGCAGCCGATACGGATTCTGATCAGCCTTCTGAGCATGGGGATAGTGGAGATGAGAGAGCCTCATAGCACAGTATTGGCAATGGAGGTTGTATTGCCCAGCTATCTAGTTTCCTAAAGGTTGGTTCATTCAAGGTGCATGGTGTACTTGGTGGACAACGCATTATTACCCTCATTGATGCAGGAGCTACTCATAATTTTATTGACGAGGGGTTGGTGGCTCGCAGGGGGATGAAAATAGAGGAATTTGAAGGCTTCAAGGTGATGGTAGCCGACGGATTCAAAATGCATTGTAACCGGAAGATATCAGGAATGAAAATCATCATGGGTGATTAAGAGTTGATTGATGACTTTTATGTGGTTGGTATTGGGAATAACGACGTGATACTTGGCATGCATTGGATGAGCCAGTTGGAGGAATTCACCATAAATATTAAGATGGAGATGAGATTTGAGTATAATGGGAGAAAAATATGTTTGGGGATATATTAGATGGTGGACCCCGAGTGGTATCATTGAAGAGAATGGAGAGGCTCTTGAGACATGACTAGGTTGAGTGGGTAGCAGAGTGCCTTATTATGCTAGAGTCCCCACCATGACAGAAGGATAGCTATCATCGAGATATCCAAAAATTGCTAACCAAACACAGTAAGGTGTTTGGGGACATACCACCTGGAGTGCCTCCTGATAGAGGCATAGAGCACGTCATTGAGTTAGAGGATGGGACTAAGCCCATCATGATCACATCATACCGCCATCCGAAGAGGCTAAAGGATGAGATTGAGAAAACCATTGAGGAGCTTTTGGAGATGGGCCATATTAGGCCCAGCAAAAGCCCATTTGCTTCTGCATTTGTGTTGGTCAAAAAGAAGGATGGGACAATCAGAATGTGTATAGACTACAGGGCCTTGAACAAGAAAACTATAAAAAAATAGGTATCCAATTCCCAGAATAGATGAATTGATAGATGAGCTACATGGTCCCTGTTATTTCTCTAAGATTGATTTGAGATCTGGATACCATCAGATCAGGATGTAGGCAGAGGACATTGAGAAGACTTCTTTTAGATGTCACTACGGTCATTTTGAGATTTTAGTTCTGCTGTTCAGTTTGACTAATGCATTTGCTACTTTTCAGAGTTGTATGAATCAAATTTTTAGGTAGCAACTCAAGAAATTTGTGTTGATTTTCTTTGATGATATTCTGATATTCAGCAGGACTTGGGAGGATCACTTGAGACATCTAGAGGAGGTACTAAGTACCTTGGAGAGTAATTCACTCTATGCCAAGGAATCTAAGTGTGATTTTGGTATGACAGAATTGCTTTACCTTGGCCACATTATCAGTGCAAATGGAGTTAAAGGGGATCCAGAAAAAATTAAGGCAATACTGCTTAAGGGTTTTTTTGGGCTTTGTGGGTTTTACAGATAGTTTGTTAAGGGGTTCTCACAGATAGCGACACCATTGACTGATCTAACGAAGAAGGGGGCCTTTGAGTGGAGTGACACAACCCAACAGTGCTTTGACAAGTTCAAGCACTTGATGTCTACATGTCCGGTATTAGCGATCCCTGACTTTACTAAACCATTTGAGTTACAGTGTGATGCTTCTGGAGAGGGGATCGGGGCTGTGCTTATGCAGGAGAAGCACTTGATAGCTTTTGAGAGCAGAAAATTTTGGGGTGTGGAGAGGAGCTACTTGGTATATGACCGAGAGATGTTGGCCATTATGCATGCATTGGCCAAATTCAGGCAATATCTGGTTGGGGGCAAATTCATAATCAGGATGGATCATAACAACATTAAATATTTTATGAACCAGAAAGACCTGAATGACAGACAATAAAAGTGGGTCAGCAGATTGTAGGCATATGATTTTGACAGAGTATGTCAAAGGGAAGAAGAATGTAGTTGTAGATGCTTTGTCACGACGACCACACTTATGTTTGGTTGGGGAGATCTCCGCTGATTGGAAAGAGATCATAGCAGAGTATGTCAGAGACTCTTGGGCTGCGGGAGTCATTGAGGGCACAATCAGAGATGAGAGATATTCTGTGGTGAGTGATTTGATCATGTACAAAGACAGGATATTTTTGGTGCCCAATTACAGTTTAAGCATAAGATTATCAAAACTTTTTATGACACACCAACGGCTGGCCATCCTGGATTCTTTAAGACATACAAACAGATTCGGGAGAGGTTTACATGGAAAGGACTGAAGGACGAGGTGCAGAAGTATGTTCGTGAGTGTCCCATTTGTCAGCAGAATAAGCATGAGCATACCTTTCCTGCAGGATTACTACAGCCATTACCCATTCCCAATAAAAAATGGGAATGTATCTCCATGGATTTCATTACAGGGTTGTTGAAGGTACTGTTGGTGCCTGAATTCACTGTCAGTAAATTTAGCAATTTTCATGCAGGCACCATCCCAAAATATCCAAAACGTTCTAAGTTTTGGCACCCCTTCAGTGTTTTTCAGCATCTGCATCTCATTTCTTGAGGAGGGGTCTTCGTCTTTTCTCCATCGGCATGGGTTCATTTTTGTGTCTTCGACATTTCGGTTTGAACTTGAACCCTTTTTTCTCGAAGCTTTGTTGCCTATGGAGTATTATTTTTGATGTTTGAACCATTGCGTTGAACCCTCGTGTTGAACCCTTTTGGTTCGGGGTTCAACGGTTCAAGGCTTTATGTTTTTGGTCTTATCGGAGTGATTGGCTTCATCGGCGAAAGATTTCTTGAGTGCTCCGATTGTTTTGGTCTGGCCGATGGATGTCCATCGACGTGTGTTTGGCTATCGGCGAAGCAAATTTTTGGGCCGCCGATGTAAGGAGTTTGCCCGATGGGGAATGCCATCGGAGTAAGATTGCATATCGGGCTAGCAGTTGGAGGGTCCGCCGATGGGTCTTCTCTGGCCGATGTGGAAGTTGGAGGCTTTAGGGAGGTGTTCGTCGGTGTGACTAAGGGTGTCGGCTAGTGTTTTTTCAGTTGCTCCGATGATGAGTGTTTGGCCGATAGTGGAGCAGAGTGTGGCTCGTTGGTGGTCGGTGTGACTGGCTGTGTCGGCAGGGATGGAATGTGTTGGCCCGATGGCGTTTCTCTAGCCGATGGGGAATGCGAAGGTAGGCATCGGCAGGACTTTTGAGATCGGCGAGAGGTTTTTGGGGCAAGCCGATGGGCTTTTGACGAAGGGTCGTGTGTCGAGCGCGGCAAAACGCTCGACACCTATTATGCATGCAGCTATGTTTATAAAGTGCTAGTGTGGTCTCGGCACCGTGCATGTGGGATTATTCCCCTGTGTAGTTTGAGCCTGCGAAGAGGGCGTTTTGGCGGGAAACTTCCATTTGAACGCAGCGATAGTTTTCTCGATGGTTGCGGGTTGTTGGGCCATCAATGGCGACTGTAGCAGGAGTATGGGCGATGGTACAAGCGATTAAACTGCCCGATTGTGAATGAAGACTCCCAGATGGTGGCGCAAGGCTCGAGGCCTCCCTTGTCTGCTGCATTGATGGCTTCTGAGCGCCATTCCCTCTGATGGATGTAGCTGGCGGATTTTTGACTTCTGGCCATGTAATTAATTGCTAAATGTACACGGTTCTGTATAAATGGTTTTGGCTGTGTTACTTTTGAGAGGTTGGAGGTTTTTTGGGCTTTCGGCTCTGACTCTGAACATAAGGTGTTCACATTTTGAAAGGCATTTTTTGCTACAGACTCGGTCCTTAGTCTGGTGTACTAATCTATCTTGGATTGTAAATGATGATTTTCTCTGTGATGACCTTCTATGCAGATTGATTTTAAATGAAAAGCACCTGTGTGTATTGTTTCTGATTGTCTCCTGTATGTCATTTGTTTTCCTTTCAAACAAGGTTGTCAAGGACTTCCAAGTTTTTCAGTGAATGCATACTGTGTGTCTGATTTATTGCGTCTGCTCAAGGAGTGGTTAAATAGGCTTTTGATCAGATACAAAGGGAAATAGATTGCATCATAGGATCTGTTAAGCATGATCATTAATGATACTCTTTCTTGGACATGTTGCTGTCAAGCAGCAGTATTATTCTCAGGTCCTCTGGATATGAATTTATGTTGTCATGGGGAGACATTTACAGTCTTAGATATGACTCTGCTACCCAGATAAGGCACTAGTTTGGGAATTTGTCTGTTCAATGGGTCTAGGAAAGTCCCATCACTCCAAACACCATTTCAACCCATCTCATCACTTCCACCTGTTAGTTGTAGGATTAGGATTAGGAACCTCTGCATGCTCTCATACCTAACCAGACATTATGTCCAAGAATGTTGCCAACCTTGTGATTTGTTACACAAATCTTGGTCCATACATGAGAGTATTCTGCCTGTTGCCGTCAAGTTAAATCCTTCTGTCATTGAGCTAGTCAAGGTTATACTTTTATCAAATAGGGATACCCCCCTTGGTGCGGCAGAACCAGAAGTGAAGGGGAGGAGCTCACGCAACCTCCTGTATTTAGTTGGCTGAATCTGCCTATGCATTAGAACTGGCAAACCCTAATGCTGATTCAGAAGCAAAAACCAACAGGTACAGGGTAAGGACTGCATATATGTAGTGGTTGATAGACACCAAATTCGCACATTTCTTTGCCATTTCAGCAACCTATACAGTTGCTCAGGTGGCTGAATTATTTTTCAGGGAGATATTCAGATTACATGGGGTACGCAGGAGTATAGTCAGTGACAGGGACAGCAAGTTCCTGAGTATATTCTGGCAGGAGTTGTTTAGGTTGTGCGGTACAGAGTTGACTCCTAGCACTAGCTACCACCCGTAGACGGATGGACAAACAGAGGTGGTAAATAAATGGTTAGAGGGGTGCCTACATAACTATGTTTCGGGGCAGCAAAAGGCCTGGATCAGATGGTTGCACCTGGGGGAGTATTGTTATAACACTACACATCACATGTCTATCTAGATGACTCCTTTCATGGCACTATACGGTTATGATGCCCCATGCTTCATAGATCTCTTTCTTGGTGACAGTTGGGTGCCTAAGGCTAAGGATCTTTTGCAGGATAGCCAGGACATTCTCAGGGAGCTTAAGGAGAATATACAGCAGGCACAGAATTAGCAAAAGTTGTATGCTGATCAGCACCGAGTGGAGAGGAGTTTCGAGGTTGGAGACATGGTGTATTTGAGGCTCCAACCCTACAAGCAGTCCACTCTCAAGAAGAGTGGAGCAGAGAAGTTAAAACCCAGGTTTTATGGTCCTTTCAGGATTATCAGACGAGTGGGTGAGGTGGCTTATGAGCTTGAGCTTCCATCAGATAGCAGGGTGCATAATGTGTTCCATGTTTCCAGGCTGAAGAAAGCTCTTGGCCACAATATAGTTGCTTTTGCAGAGCTTCCACCATTAGATGAGGAGGGTAAGTTGATCCTAGTACCAGAGGCTATCATCGACCCCTGGGAGAGACATTTGAGGAAACGGGTTATCAGAGAGTATTTGGTCAAGTGGAAGAATCTACCAGTTGAGGATGCCACATGGGAGAGTGAGTAGATATTGTAGCATCCAGAGTTGAGGTTGCTTGAGGACAAGCAATCTTGGGGAGGGCGGACTGTAATGCCCCTCATTTAGCTCACCACCTTAGAGGATTAGGGTTAGCCTATCACAGGATTCCCGTAGGCTAACGAGAGTATTCAAGGAGTCAGTTTGAGGACTTACTATTTATAGTAAGTCATGACAGAGCTAGTTTCCATATTTGGCAGGGCGTGCAAGAGCTAGGGCATGAGATTCGGGGAGTCGAATCTTCTTGAGCCATATCGATTTTATATAAGTTAAATTAAAGATTTAACTTATTATATTTTGTGGTTACTTTAAGTTATGTTATAATTTAACATTATAACTTAAAGTTAAAAGGTGATGTGCCTAAGGGAGCGCCCACCTCATGAAGAATAAAGGGGTTGTTTAAAAATTAAAAAAATATTAAGTTTCCCTCTCATCTTGGGCGTTGGGGACTCAGGGAGTTAAAAGGCAAAAAGAAAGCTCATTTCGATATGCTTGCTATTGTTATTTGCTCTGATATTGAGTTTGCTCCAGCATTGGGGTTTTGAGCTTGGCTCTTTGGCTTTGATCTTCGATTTGCAGAGACGGAAACCTTTGCATTTCACCTTTCCTCGTGTATGAGAGAGTGCATCAGGAAGGGGTTCGGGAGCTTCATCCAGGGGTTCCATTTGAGCATTTAGGAAACACATTTTGAAGTTGTTTGAGCATTGAATGAAGATATCTCAGAAAGATTATTGTTGCAGCGGTTAGAAGAGCTGATGAAGGATAGAAATACTGTTGATGGTCTGATTTTTATTGCTGCAAAGATTTCCAAGGCTGATCGTACCCTCTCAAGCAGGTCGTACACCTCCATAGGGCCGTACACTTTCTAGAGAGGCATTTACTTTGTGTGGGGCTGTTTAATATTTCTATTCCCATCGATTTGTTGTTGCAGAGAAGTCTGTGTGATCAGAGGAGGTTGGAGGGCATTTTAAATGGTTTTGTTTTCTGATTCAAGGTACCAGCTGGTCGTACCTCTTGTAGAGTGACGTGGGGCTTATGGGTACTCTTCATTCTTCTTTGGCATCGACTTAGAGCTTATTCCTTGGCATTTGGTGCATCTATTTGCTACTGTAGTCTCAAAAACAGTGTTAACATTCTTTGTAAGCATTTCTTGATGATATTTCATGACAATATAGTGCTGGTGTATTTCGGCAATGAAGTCAAGTTGAAGTTTACCAAGTGGGTATTGCATTTTAATTAGTTTTAGTGCATTTTATAATATGGGTTGTCTTTCGTTTATGCAAATTAGCTATATATTTTTCTAGGTTTGTTTGTCTACTTCATATTATGCACATGCAATGCAAAAATCAAACATGCAAAACAACCCATAAACCCTAAACAACAGAAAACAAAAAAAATCCCAAAAAAAAAATCAGTCAGGAGGAAACACATATAGTGGGGTGTATGCTACATAATATTATTTTTTTAAATATTATATATTAATAATATTATTTATATGTCTGCACCTATACAATTTGCCTCTGGTGATGCGTAATCCAGTTCAAATCGAATCTTTCGTCAACCAGATTGGCACCTTCATTAAAATTGAGGAAGGGACTAATCTCAGAAGGTATTCCAAAGTTTGTGCCCTGATTGATATTTCCAAGCCTTTGCCCCATATAATTCGCATCAACTTGTCTCATGGCTCTTGGCTTCAATTTATTATGAAGGGCTTTCTGAAAGATGCTTCAGGTGCAACGAACTCGGCCATAAGATTGTCGACTACCAATCTAAAATCAATAATGGGCAACGGGCCATCAATCTCAAGAAATGGGTTCGCAAGGTGGGCAGTCTTGATGCAGATTTTGTTTGGAGAAATTATGGTATGTTCCTGGATCACCCTTCTTCTCCCCCTGAAGATGGGGCTAAGGAGCACTCTAAAAGCAATTTTGTGCCATCCAGTGGGGCGAAGGATGCACTGCTCCAGCAAGTGAATATGGATCAGTAGTTGAATTTTGGGGCCTCAGTGAATAAGGATTCAAATGCCCAAGACCCTTCGGATCAGGCAGAGGCCCTTGCTTGCTCAATGAGGCGCTCCTTTCCCCAGACTGTTGGTAGGGACACAAGTTTGGTTAAGGGCGACAAGCGTAGGGGAAGGAGAACTGAAGCTGAGAAACTTAGATTGGACGCTCTTGATGCATTGGTGAAGGCACTCAGTGGACGATGGAAGAGCTCCTAACTAGGAGCAAAAGAAAACAAAAGAAAAGCTGATTTATTGAGGCTCTGTTGGCTTCCAGCATATCTTTGTTGGTCTTTTAAGTTTCTGTGTTGTCTCTTTCTCTACTCCCTTGTCTTATCTGCTCCCCAATTTTGGGTCTGAAGCATTCTTATTTTTATTTTCTTTCATGTTATATGCCGTGGGCCCCTAACCCACTTCTTACTGATCAAAAAAATATATATATATTTATATGTATTAAATATTAATACATACGTAATTATTTCTTGCATTTCACAAAAGCAACTTCACCGTCTTTTACCATGATGTTTAAATCTTTAATTTAAACAATGCCTTAATATCGGGACATCACAAATTGTATGTTAAGCTTTATGATTGGTAATATGTAAATGTTATGTACTCAAAAGTAGAATGTTTTATACTATTACTATTGAGGATTTGAATTTGAATTTCTGTTTAATAAATATTGCATTTTCAAGTACCAATGGAATGACGTGAATGGCCTTTGAGATTACACTATCAGTTGTTTTTGTTATGTATATGTGACCCAACTCATGTGGGTTCAATGTGTTACTTGCATGATGGTAATTTTGACCCCAAGACCTATAGGACCATTGTACAGGATAATGGATCCATGTGTGGTAATGTAACTAGAATAACCACTCTAAGGTGTAAACCCCTAGGACAGTATGTTTTAGATCAATGTTTTGTACCTTCTAAATGTCAAAATGCTGAAATGAGATCGATACAGGAGCTGACTTCTTGGCATAACAACTAGGGTTGAGAAAGGGATTCTACGAGGGCATAGGTAGAGTATAGTTATTCTCTTAATGTCTCTTGTCCCACTCATCCTAAGGTGATCACCGAAATTGTAAAACCTATGACCCGCTTATAGATAAGCTCATCGCTGCTCCAACTTGATAGGAGTTAGGAAGCATGCTCTACCTAAAGAAGTATTTGGTCGTATCATAGGGTTAGCCAACTTTCACCAATAGCATGCTGGTGATAGATGCTGGGAGATACTTGATTTCATAGGCTTTAGATAGGCTTTTGCTAGTGGCATGCAGGTGATAGATGCCAGGACTAGTCCAGCTTTCGACAATGGTATGCAAGCAATGGATGTTAGTATCTACTTGTCTCAGGAGTTAAGTATTGGCATTGGGGTATTGGAATGAATGCGCATGCCTCCTATGTTGTTTTTGCCTGAGGTATGGTTCTCAAGGTTCTGGTTGTTAAATTAGTCCAAGTGATTAATAGTACATGCACTAATCTTAGGCAAGGTAAAACCATGAGACCTCCTAATTATGTGTATCCTATTATAAGATGACTCGGATTCTTAGTGGGCTATGGAAATCTTATTAATGGCCTCATGTGTTAAATGTTATTACACTTAAACCTTATCCAGTGATGACCTCAAGTAGTATGAGATGCTTGCTTGTGATCACAGTTGGCACTAGCAGTGAACCGAAAAAAAGGATGGGACCCACGGTGTAGCATGAGATGCATTTACATTCCTTTTTCTAGTTGGGATGTACTTATATGTAATGTCCTCTTCTTTATCCTCGTCAGCGAAGGTGACCATTTAGCCTATTTTCCATAGGCTAATTCAGAGTTTGGACAAGGGAATAATATTTGTTAAATAAATAAAGTTGTCTTAATTCTTCATTTTACGGGCAACTTGTATTTATTTAAATATTCATTTGATAAAGTGACTTTGGAAGGGGCCCAAAATGAAATATTATAAAGTCACTTTATATGGGCTTAAGTGACATTGAAAAATAATTTTAAATTACTTTGTCAAGAAAGTTCTACGGGAAATTATAAAAGAGAGTTGAAGAGCTCATTTTCACTTATGTTGATTATATTTTCTTGGAGAATTTGGAAAGAGCTCTTGTTTGAGCAAACCCTAGGACGAAAACCCTAAGGGAAATCAGTTTCGGTGGTGAAAGATCCTCCCTAATTGGTTTGCAAGTGGAATCACACAAGTGCTTAATGATGGAGATTTTGTGTTTGTGCTGAAGGGATTTATTTTACAAATTTATGAGATTTGCAGGAAAATATAAATTTGTGGGTTTCTTAGAAATTTATTCGAAGATTTCAAAGATACTTATGGAGATTCATTTTGTCATGGAAGAGGGTTTATGCTAAACCCTAGGGACAGATTTTTTGGGGCTTATTGTGAAACGCTTGGTATTGAATGCACATCCTAACCTAGCCGCTGCCAAAGAAGTCTATATGCAACTCTATCTAGTGTGGCGCCACCTAATTGTGGAGCCTCTAATCTAGCCGCAGCCCAAGTTATGAGTGGCACATGTGCCGAGAAGGATGGGAAAGGGTAGAAGAGACGCATCTTTAATATGTTAAGTCTTCCTTTGAAATGAACATGGGACCCAAGAAGATACCACGCAGCCTTTTGAGGATATTTGAAACTTCACAAGGGGTCGTGGAAAGTTTATGAGGAGACGCAGCCTAGTTCACTTCACCGCCACTCTTTGTGGAGACTTATTTATGTAAGGAAACAATGCAAAGCTGGTCGCTCCATTTGGGAGATCTTATATGCTGAATATTACAAATTTCTGGGTATGTTTGTAAACTCCATCTTGTGTCTGAATATTGTTATCATCTGATCTATAACAGCAAGGTTAATATTCAAATCTTTAATTTGAATCTATCTATTTTATCGAACAAACTGTTGTCAGCATGCAATACTTCTATATCAGCTTCTGGTTATTTTCCTCCTTGGTGTATGAATGCAATATGTTCATTAGAATGTCCATATGAGTTGAGGCTGATTATCCATAAGAGACACATCACAAACAAACATTCAACAAACTGTCTACACAATAAACTCAGAAATTCAGTGATAACCAGTAGCATGCAAAGTGTTTGACGAAATGTCAATACACTAAAAAAAGAAAATTTATGCATTTGAATGGGAATTAGACAAGGGTTCTTACATTACAGGCTTATGTAAGAACCCCTGTCTAGATTTTTGTTCAAAACCATAAATTTTCTAATTTTTCCCTTGATGTAGACATTTTGTCAAACACTTTCCCAGAATGCATTCAAATCTGATATTTCTGATTATAAATGATATAGAAAAATTTGCATAGATATTTGATCAACAGAAAACATTCATTCTTTGTCCAGCTTCATTGATAATGGATACGCATTTTTACAAGCAGTTGGCAGATTGAAATAGAATTATTCAAATTAAAGATTTGAATGTATGTTACTGTTGTTTATGATCAGAAATTAGGAATAAGAACTCCATACATCTGCTGACTTAATTAAAAAATACAATGATAATGGATGCCCAAGAGTCCTAACCTTATAAGATGCCAAAGTCTCAAGTATGTAGTCTTCAATATGGCTGTGATAGTGTCTTTTGGTGCTGCTGTTGTAGAAGTCTCTGACATGGATGGGCGGCGAGCTTACCTAAACTCCTACCATAATATTCTTAGAGGCTGCGCTTCATACATGAGCTCCCATATACTCCATAGTACATACAACTACCTCTACAGTCTAAATCGCACCTCTAAAAAAAGTGAATCGATTCCCTTGGTATAAGTTACAGCAGCTTTGTATTATCCTTGAACTTCCCTCTAAGGTTGCATTGAGATTTATAGGCTGCGGCTCCTAAAAAGATGCTTTGATTCCTTTTAATAGAAAACTCCTTTTTGCATCAGCATAGACTCCCAAAGAAGACTCAAACATTCATTAAGCTGCGATTAGGATAAGGAGAATGATGCATCCCATCTTGTGTCCCATGATCCATATATTAGAAGATGCCACCTCACAAAGTAGCTGTGATTCCTTCAAAATCACCACGTCCTCTTCTTTGAGCTGATACGGTAGTCTTTGAAAAGGATTCAAACCTTAAGGTTTATAATATAGTCTCCTTTAATGCATCGCCCCTCTATTTCCATGTTGTATGGCTTGCTTAGAAAATTAGGATGGTATGACTAGATAGGGTTAGGACCTCTTAGCAATATCAAATAATTTCTGATATATTTGCAAATACTCACCTCACACACAACACAAAATCTTAAATAAAACCTCACACAAAATTCTAAATTTGTATTTGCTGGCAAATCACACAAATTTATCAATATATCCTTTGCAAAGCAAATACTCAAACTTGCACAAATGATATAATCTTCTGCACCAATATTTTGATCTTGCGACTATCTGTACATCATTCACCAAGAAATCCCCGCACAAACAATAACCAAACACTGCAGAATAAAATGGCACAATTCGTTATGCTCAGATGTGAACTCTAAAATGAATTCACCTCAATACCCTTGAACCAACTGTTCAAAGCTTTTCCACAATGGAAAATATCAAAACAAAAATAATCAAATGCATGCCCAAACCTTTCCTCCAAGCCCTTTTTAAGACATCCCTTGGCTTCTGCCAGAATCCTCCTTTTTGGCCGACAAAGCTTTTATTATTTTTTCCTAAAAGTAACTTTTTTTTATTATTTTCTTTTTTGACTTTAAGTTACTTTTAAAATAAAATAATTAAATAAATATAAGTTGCTTTTGAAATATTTCAAAACAACTTATTTTTTTTATTTAATTAATTATTTTATTTACTTTCCAGCAAAAAGGGACATTACAAATCCTCCCCACTCAAAGATTGCTTGTCCTCAAGCAATCGCAACTCAAACAACTCCTGGATAAAATCATTGAGATTCCAGGATCCCAAATCGATATGAAGAATGCTCCACCAAGTTTCCGTTGCACCACTC
Source organism: Cunninghamia lanceolata (assembly GCA_027924645.1). Classification (NCBI taxonomy): domain Eukaryota; kingdom Viridiplantae; phylum Streptophyta; class Pinopsida; order Cupressales; family Cupressaceae; genus Cunninghamia; species Cunninghamia lanceolata. The sequence goes on along the minus strand of BSBN01000395.1, from coordinate 2,437,704 downwards.
TGACACAACTGAAAATTGCAAATCTATCATTCATTGTTACATCATTGTGAAGCGATCTGCGAAACATTAAACTTCCTGGATCCCAAATTTTTACCTACATAGCCTTACCAACATTTCCTCCTGATTCTGTGAAGTCAAACTGAGTGTAACTACAGCTGTTCAAAACTGAAAAACATATATCACAATCTGATTTTTCCAAAATCAGCAAGCTGAAAATAGGAAAGTAGTTGTAATACAAAATCCTACTCACAAAATTAGAAAGGGAAAGCGCTGAAATGATATCAATAGAATCAGAAATTCCTTTCCCTTCAATCTCCCATAAGACCAAAGGTTGCCACATGTATTCATCTCCATGTTTTTGCTGCACTTCTTGGTTCTTCTCATGATGTTTCATTTGATGAAGACCCTTTTGCAATGACAAAGTACAAAGCATCAATTCTCTATTCTCATGATTTCCTTTATGCCTTGGATTATAATCCATCTGAAACCTAAAATCAATATGCATATACCTCTCAAATGGTTCATCCTGCAAATATGATTTTTCTTCATGCTCTACCATCATAATTTCTTCCCTTTGAAGTACTAAAGGTTGATGAAGGAATGCACCTAGTTGTTGCCTAAAAACTTGCTTTTCATGATCCATGTGAACAATTTTTTCCTTAATCTTCTATAGGTGTTGTTTTGCTAGAGTGGCTAATAACTTGGCTTCCTTAGCCCTCCTAATCCATTCACACATGTTCTGGGTCCTCACAACATCTTCTGTACTGTGATTTCCAAATCAGCTGCTTTGCAATTTCCTTCATGAAATTTGGATCCATGCAAAAAATTATTGTTAGAATTAATGCAAGAATCAGCAGCCTCATCTAAAACATACCTTCCCAAGGAATCACTTTGAGAGACTTCTTTTTCTTTCTGTAATGATCTAGGTTGGAAAAACTTGGATGAGTCACTAGATAGAGAACCTTTGTATTGTGACCAAGCATTAGTCCACTACTGCAAGCTCTGAGCTAACTACTGTTGTTCCTAAGCAAAAATTCCTTCCATCCGTCGCTGTCCCCGAACAAGGTCATTCATTATCTTTTCCATACTAGACATCTCAATCCTCTTTTCTCAAACAAATTCTTCAATAAATATGGTTATCTTCTCTAACAGGCTGGCAGGATGCTAAGCTCTGATACCACTGTAAGAACCCCTGTCTAGATTTTTGTTGAAAACCATAAATTTTCTGATTTATCCCTTGATGTAGACATTTCGTCAAACATTTTCCCAGAATGCATTCAAATCTGATATTTCTGATTATAAATGATATAGAGCAATTTGCATAGATATTTGACAGAAAACATTCATTGTTTGTCCAGCTTTATTGATAATGGATAGGCATTTTTACAAGCAGTTGGCAGATTGAAATAGAATGATTCAATTTAAAGATTTGAATGTATATTACTGTTGTTTATGATTAGAAATTAGGAATAAGAACTCCATACATCTGCTGACTTAATTCAGAAATACAATGATAATGGATGCCCAAGAGCCCTAGCCTTTTAAGATGCCAGAGTCTCAAGTATGTAGTCTTCAATATGGCTGTGATAGTGTCCTTTGGTGCTGCTGCTGCAGAAGACTATGTCATGGATGGGCTGCCAGCTTACCTAAACTTCTACCATAATCTTCTTAGAGGTTGTGCTTCATACATGAGCTCCCATTTACTCCAAGTCCATATTACATACAACTCCCTCTACAGTCTAAATCGCATCTCTAAAAAAAGTGAATTGATTCCCTTGGTATAAGTTATGGCAGCTTTGTATTATCCTTGAACTTCCCTCTAAGGCTGCGTTGAGATTTATAGGCTGCGGCTCCTAAAAAGATGCTTTGATTCCTTTTAATAGCAAACTCCTGTTTGCATCAGTGTAGACTCCCAAAGAAGACTCAAACATTCATTAAGTTGTGGTTAGGATAAGGAGAATGTTGCGTCCCATCTTGGGTCCCATGGTCCATATATTAGAAGACACCACCTCACAAAGTAGCTATGGTTCCTCCAAAATCACCACGCCCTCTTCTTTGAGCTAATACGGTAGTCTTTGAAAAAGCTTCAAGCCTTAAGGTTTATGATATAGTCTCCTTTAAGGCATCGCCCCTCTATTTCCATCTTGTATGGCTTTCTTAGAAAATTAGGATGGTACGGCTGGGTAGGGTTAGGACCTCTCAGCAATATCAAATAATTTCTGATATATTTGCAAATACTCACCTCACACACAAAACAAAATCTTAAATAAAATCTCACACAAAATTCTAAATTTGTATTTGCTGGCAAATCTTATCAATATATCCTTTGCAAAGCAAATACCCAAACCTGCACAAATGATATAATCTTCCGCACCAATATTTCGATCTCGCAAATATCTGCACACCATTCACCAAGAAATCTTTGCACAAACAATAACCAAACACTGCAGAATAAAATGACACAATTTGTTATGCTCAAATGTGAACTCTGAAATGAATTCACCTGAATACCCTTGAACCAGTTGTTCCAAGCTTTTCCACAATGGAAAATATCAAAACAAAAATAATCAAACACATGCCCAAACCTTTCCTCCAAGCCCTTTTTAAAACATCCCTTGGCTTCTTCTAGAATCCTCCTTTTTGGCTGACAAATCTTTTATTATTTTTTCCCAAAAGTAACTTTTTATTTTTTTATTTTTTGACTTAAAGTTACTTTTTAGATAAATTAATTAAATAAATATAAGTTGCTTTTGAAATATTTCAAGACAACTTATTTTATTTATTTATTTAATTATTCTATTTACTTGCCAGCAAAAAGGGACATTACAGCTTATGTATTAGTGAACTAGGTAAACGGGGAGATGCTTGCAGTAAGGTTGCAATCTCTTCCTTTTTGCTAGTTAGTTACTATGTGTACTTGTGACATGCGTATGAGCCAGTCACACTTTATATGTGTGACGCATGCATGGGTTAGTCACATGGTGTATATGTGATGTATGCTTGAGTCAATCACTATGTGTGAATAGGTGATGATTATGAGTTAGTCATTGAGTGGTTATTTGTGTGTTCATACATTGATGTTGGCATCAAACTAACATTTGATTGGAATGCATTTTATATCCTACTATTGTTTATGGATTGATTTGGAAGCATAAGATCAACTAATGGCCATGATTTAAAAGTGAGAACAAAGATCTCATATCAAAGGGGAGGATGAAGCCTCTTTATTGTTGGTGTACAAACTATGGAGCCTCTGATTCCTAGGAAGGGATATGTAGGTAGGCCTACTACGAATGAATCCTTGAAGTTTAGGTTTGGGTCTAGGGATGACCATGATATTGGGAGCTTGCCATATTCTAGTGTGAGTATATGAGTTGTGGCACAAAGATGTTTCCATAGCTATGGATGGTGAGTCTATGAAGTTGGCACTTCTAAATCAGATAGAAGATCTTAGTCAATTAAGTAGTACTTGAAGTGTAATGAAAAAAAAAATAGTTAGTAACCAAGGTGGTTGTTACATATCTCCTGACCTTTCTCTTCTAGAAGTCTCATAAAATATGACTATTTATTAAGTTTATAAAATACACAAGTCCATGTCGTTATCTCTCATCAAGCTTGTGATGAAATTTATATGAGGCCCTAATCTGTATCTCTAGGCCTTTTCTTCTATTAGTTTCAGAAAATGCTTCATGGCTCACTTCTCAAATTAGAAATGTAGATGTCAAATTCACAAAGATCAAAGTGGATCAACCATGGTCCATAGACTCCAAACCTACAACCAAAAATGCTAGTACAAAGAGTGATACATACTAGATTGGCAAGATTCAAAATACTTGAAGGAGAGATTCATTTGGCTTCATTCTACTGAAAAATGAGAGATAATAAACACATGTTGACCCATCATCTGTTTTAACTCTCATACTGTTGTCCCATCATTCTTTATGAACAGGTGATAACCCAAATCTGAGCTCTGCTGCATTGTCTACAACCTATTGGTCCTGATTATCAATATACACTCCCGAACAATTTCAAGAAAGCCACAACCTTGCGTGGCTGAAGGGATTTGATCCATTAATCGCAAATGTCTTGTCCTTCATCACATCAACTAAATTTGACCATCTACCCACATACATAAAACATGCTTCAACAACAGTATTTGGTTATGCTATGCTCACTCTCTGAATGAAGATACTTGCAAGATGGATTTGTGAAACATAAACCATATAAAATTTTGAAAAACTACTGAGTGCTTGAAATTCTTCATGTGTTCAATCACATTCAAACTGGTCTAAAATACACAACTTGTCTTCTGAGGCTTGTTCTTCACACTAGCCAATGATGCTAGATGTATGAAACAGCTAATACCAACTTGACTGCTGCACTGTCCTTAGAATTAATAAGAATGTCTACAACATTCACCTGCAAGCCATTATTGAACATGTCTTACTTTCATGTGCATTTAAAATATATTCAAATCCCATGCATAATTCTGGTAGAGTTATGGATGGCAAAGGACATCAAAACAATCATGATTTACAATGGGTATTAAAATAATGAGAAGATTGTCTACAGTAGCTCAGTTTGATGTGAATATGTGTGCCTCATTCAGTAAGTGCTCTCACTTTTTAGTATCCTTGGCCATTCTGTTTCCTCGTATTCTTGTTTCTTTCTCAGTATTTTGATGGCCTAATGATTTTCATTTCGGTAATGATGATCCTGATTTTGTACGATCAAAGCGATCTTGCAGTCCCTTTGCATGGCCTCTAGTCTCCATTTGGTTTCCTTCCCTTAAACCTTGTTTATGTGTTATTTTTCATTGGGTTTTCATTCTTTTTAAGGTATTTTAAGCTATCTCTCATGGCTCATGTCTTATGGCTTTCCTTAAGAGTTTTACAAAGCCAGTTGGATGTGCATGTACCAATGAATTACTTAAGGTTTATTGTTACAGAGCTCTATGCAAGAATTCTCTTGCTGAAATGTTTAACTGAGAAAATATGAAATGAATTGTTAAAATGGTTGGATCTTCAGCTTATAACCAGTGCATGACCATCACTTATTGACATTTCCTACAAGATCGTCACTACGAATCTAGATCTTTGTGTCTGTCCTTTTCACCCTGTTATTGTTAGGCATAAACAAACCAATATATTCAAAGAAGATATAGTCATGAAATATTATTGCCATTATTTGATTGAAAGTGGTCTTGTATTACTTATAAAAGAAATAATTAGAGGTATTACTTGCAAAATTTAGCCCGACATTGCTGCTCTTTGTTGTATTCACCGCAATCAGTCTTGTATTATGTAGCTATGCCACTAATGCTATTGTGCATATTTCAATTACCTTGATTGTTTTATTCTCAATATTATTATTTTCTTAAATACACCTTTTTCACAAATGTGATGCCCTCGTTATTTGCAGTCAAAATTCCCAACAGCGGAGAGGATCAACCAAGCATTAATTGAATTGCTTGAATTTCAGGCTGCTGCACCAGAGAGACAGCCAGATGCATCACCATAATTAGTGGACTCAAAATGTGGGAAACATCTCAATACAAATGCTTGTAAAGTCAAAATAAGTAATATTTATAATAACAACTAAAAGATATTCATTTGAAATAATGTTGTCACATCTTTGTGAAATTCACTTTTAAGATACACGTGATCCTGTTGTAATTTGGATCAGGGTGGAAACTTAATAATTGTGTTGTTTGTTTTGAATTGAGTGTGTTTGTAAAGACAATTAAATGTTTTGATTAATGATGATTTTAATTTTAATTGTGTTTTTATGAATCAATTGGTATGAGTATGGTTATGACTAACGGAATAATAATTTTAATTTGGTGAATTTTGTGCAAGGAACATTGATGTATATTGTAGGTGCAAAGATGCAAAGTGATATGGATTTTGTTGCTCTGTTGAAGAGGAAGGTTCTAATGCCAGACCGATCCCACAATCTTTTAAATGTATGTCATGTTGAAATTTAAGGTTAACTAAAATGTAAGTACTTGGCATATACTTGTGGACTTTAGCAATAATCATTTATAATTTATCAAGGCAAGGATGTCTTGTTAGTACATATTGTTGGCAGTGAGATGCCCCCTTGTCAGTGAGGCGTTCAACACTGACCTCAGGATTTGTGACATGGCAGTGAGCCTCCCGTGGATCTGGGTTAAGTTTGGCGTTTGTAGCAAGCGTTAATAGCTCGAGCTTTTGGCGCAACGGCAAGTGATTCCAACAATTGGTATCAGAGCCATGGGTCACGGGTTCAAATCCCTCGGGTTGCATTGAGGGGGGGATTGTTGGCAGTGAGCTGCCCCCTTGTTAGTGAGGCATTCAACGCTAACCTCGGGATTCGTGACATGGCAGTGAGCCTCCCGTGGATTTGGGTTAAGTCTGGGGTTTGTAGCAAATGTTGACAGCTCGAGCTTTTGGCGCAACGACAAATGATTCCAACACATATACCTAGTACTCCAAAGGATATCTTTGATGAATAATTCTAGTAAATACGTAATATGTGATGTCCCCAATTGGCGCTTAGCCAAGTTGTGAACAATTAGCCTATTTCCGAGTTTTCCCATAGGCTAATTGGTGTGCAAGAGAGAACTACAAAGTTCTTGGAGAGCATTGGATCAGCCTTGCAGAGTGATTGTTCATGGTTTTGAGTTCAATTGGTTAGATGGAGCCTTTTGATGCTTTCATAATCAATTTCTGACCTTTGGGAACTCTCCAAACTTATTGGAGGAGCAAACTATTTTTAAAAAGTCACCCGGTTGCCTCCGATCATTGTCCCAAGTCTTCAATATCCTGTTGGTATGATCAAAATTGCAAAATTATATCATTTGGTGCTTTCCACAACCTGGGTATATTATCGAGTTATTAATTTAATTATTCACTTAAGTTGTCTAATGTTGAGAATATTAAAAAGACAAGTTAGTGTAATAGCTCATTTTAAAGGTTTTGAAAAATTATTTGAAGTGGACATCTAGGAAAGGGGCCTTTATATATGGAACAATATTATTATTCTTCAAAAAGGTGAATGTGCTCCATTAAGTTATTTATTTATTTTCAAAAAGGAGCTTTTGGAGCAAAAAGAGGAAAAATAATATTTTATTACTCTAGAAAAGTTATAAAAGGAGGTTGAGGGTTCATTGAAATGGTTGTTGATGAATTTGTTTTTGCTTCTGCAATTTGGAGAGAACTTGTGTTCTTTTGAAATCCCTTGAGGACAAAAACCCTCTTGAGATTACTAGTTTCAGTGGTGAAAGATGTTCCTTAACTAGTTATTGTAAGGTCCCCTTATTGAGCGAGCATTAGAGTTGGTGGTTTAGCCTATCATCGGGTCCTCGTAGGCTAATAATGGTGTTTAGAGAACCCAATGTTGGTGTTGCTAGCTTTTCAGTTGGTAGTTTGCAGTTGTCAATGACAGTTGGGTGCTTTGTGGTGCACTTATTATTTTTAGTAAGTTTGGGTTCGGTATCGGATCAGGATTTTCAGAGTGGGGTTGGATTCGTCTCGTTGAGACCTTTGCAACGAGCTATAGATTTTTGGATTCTGACTTCATCTTCATATTTATTTTAAAGTCCGAAGTTATAACTTATTTAATTGATGGGACTTTATAAATATTAAGTGACTTGTGAAAAAGCAAATATTAAAAGGGTCACTAAAGGAGAGCTTGGGCGCCCATCCCAAGGGGAAATTAAGTGAATTAAAAATATAACATTTCCCTCCTTAATGCCAACGCCCTAATAGAGAGGAAATAAAAGATAGAAAAGTGAGCGCATTTGGATTATTATTTTCTTCTCTTGTTTCTTGGAGCTGGAAGAGCATTGAGGGTTTTGGACTAAACTTGTTGAGACGAAAACCTCTGCAAGATAGGATTTGATCTTGGCTTCTGGAGATGAAAACCTCCATTAGCAAATACTATGTTGGCAAATGCATTTACTATTTGCATTTGAGCTTTCAAAGGAGTTTGATTTATGAGGATTTTGGGAGTTTATTGACTATATTATTTGCAGTTTGTGATTGATCAGCTATTAACAAGAAGGAAAGCAGATTTTGAAGTGGGTTTTAGAGGATTTGAAGGCTGCACATATTCCTCTTGTTGGCCGTACAGGTGTTGGAGCTGGGCGTACCACTTGGTGATCATTCTTGGTGTTGTTTGTAGCACATAACTCCTCAAAACTAGCCGCCTACCTCTTGCAGATACAACTAATACAAAACAACGATAAAGGGAGGCATTTTAGATGAGTTTGTGAGAGCTTCTATGCTTTAGTAGGGTCGTACCCTCTAGTACAGGCCGCGGGTATTCTTGGGATCATTTCCCATTCTTTCAGCATTGTCTATACTTCTCATTTGTGGTGTTGAGGGCTTAGTTGCTGCAGACTGGATATTGATGCATATGTGCCATTGGATGTGAATGTTAAGAGTTTTCATAGTTTGTATCGCTAGTCCAGCTATGACCCCGAAATGAAGTTGTAAATCTTGGCATGGGTATGTTCTTATAATTTATATTTTGGCTCATTGCTATCTGGGTTATTGTTATTTTGTTGATAAATGTTGTAGTTTTTCTGGGTTTTCAATGCATGCTTCATATTACATGTATTTCTGATAGAAAAAACAATGCAAGAAAATTGAAACCCCTTCTGCATCTTCTCTCTAGTCTGAAAGAACACAAAATAAAAAATAAAAATAACACTATTAAGAATTTTAAAAAAACCAACAAGTGCGGGACATTACAGTTATGGTGGTTTCACTTCAGAAATCACAATGGAGCTTCAATGGAGTTTATTGTTTCCTGCAGAGTCTTTGAGGTTTGATGATATTTATTTTGGATTGACGTTTGATGTTAAGTTTTGCAGTGTTTAAAGATTGCTTAACACATCCCTTGAAGGGTGCACAATGCTAGAAGATAGGTGTTGAGATTGGAGTATTATTAGCGTTGAGCTTGGTTGTTTGAAGTCGCCCATGCTTGAGATTGTTGGTCGCTTCATATTGGGATGTTTTCTTATGTTTTCCTGAGGTGTTAGCAATGCTTCCATGTTAGCCGATTATTCCCATATGACCAACCTTCATGGAGGCGTAGGGTTTGGAGTTAAATGTAATGTATTTTTTGTTGATTTGATGAAGTTTTAATGGTGCCTCACAAAGCTTTATAGTCTCGTGTTTGTGATGTTTAGAAGAGATTTGGAGAGTGTTCTTTCTTCCTACACTTAGGGTTTGGTGATTCTTCATGGTTGTAATAAAATATTTCAATTCAGTTTCTAATGGTTTAATGTTGTTTTTAGATTGGAAAATGTAAGTGGATGAGTTGTGATTAATTCCCTTGGTGCTTGAGGTGTTTGATGATCATATATAGCTTCTCGGGAGGTAGGTTGAGGTGTTTAGATCTGCAATGACAGTAATATCAGTGTTCTAGTGTGATTTCAGTGCTATTGGGACTCCTAACTTCCTCATCTACAACTATGCTTCATTGGGTATGAATATGTTTGGTTTAGAATGGTCACTAGTGTTGTTTCTACATGATTTTAGGCTTCAAAAGTGTTGTATTTGAGTTTTACCTTTCTATGATATGCTACAACAATGTTAATCTATTTGCAATCAGATTTGTGAAGAATATATTGCAGCATTTAGTATCATTGTACTTTCATTTCATAATGCAATATCTTTGTGTTTGTAACCCCGAATGGTAGTTTATTACATAGTATGAGAATTTTAATTAAGTTATATTTACTATAATAAGACAATTTATTACAATATTTTATTTCTTCTGGAAGCATCCATCTTGTCTCTTTTCTGTGTCTTGGGTCTTTGTTATTGGTCAGTGGTCTAGTCCATTTTGGCATATGTAATGTCCCCTTCTCAGGTCTAGTCAGTTTGGTGATAGTTAGCCTATTGTAATAACCAACCCCAAATTTTAAACCAAATTATTTTGAAAACCCACATATTTTTGACTTCTAGTGAGCAGACTTTTTATCAAACACTTTCCCAATGTGCTCTTAAATCTAAAAATTCTGAATGTAATGATATGGAACAACTTGCACAAGGTTTATCAACTGGAAACATTCATATTTGTTGTCCAACTTTTATTGATAATAAATGGGCATTATAACAAACAGTTTGTAGAGTGTAATATTTATGGTTCAAATTGAAGATTTAAATATCCAAGTGACTATTAATTTCAAAATAGCAGGATAAGATGAAAAACTGCATTATACATACCAAGTATATGATCAATACATTAACACATGCATGAACTTTAGCTAGGCAGCTGGCATTAAAGAGATTCTCACAAGATGGCACCTAAAGAACACCCAACGCTGCCTTCAAACCTTTAAAAACCCCTCAATGATGAGGGCGACTCACCATATGGATGCTACAACTTTCAAGACGCCTCCTTATCTCCTCCAAATGACTTCTAATGATCCTTTTCCCTATTCAATGAAAGGTGGCTATCCATTTCATGCACTGCTACTACCATAGGAAATTAGAACAGTGGCTAACACCTTGAAAGACATCTCCAACATGCAATAAAACCTTCTCCTTGGTCGCTGGAAAAATGCTTTGTAATCCCTCAGCAAGTCTTACCAAAATATTCCATAAATGGCCACAAATCTCCCATAAACTCTTCACCGAACAAATTTATATTTGCCTGCAAATCTCATAAATTTAATAAATAAAACCCTTCCGCACAACTCTCGAAAATCTGCAATGAAAGCACAAGCGTAGCCTTAGTGTGAAACTACCAGCAACCACCCAAGGAAGATCTTTCACCATCGTGGATGATATTCTTCGTGAGGGTTTCCATCCTTAGGAAGTTCTTGGAAGAACCAAAGTTCAGTCCAATAGCACAACATTACTCCAAAATCAATCACATAAGAAAATGAGCTCCAAAAAGACCCCTTATATTTGCCTCCAAAACCCCACGCCTTTTTTGGGAAATTAAAGATTTACTTCTAAAATATTTCATTTCTTCAACTTGGGTGCCAACTTCAAGAAAGGTCATAAATCACTTTATTATTAAATAAACACCTAAACTTAACTTTTAATTAAAACATTATAACATAAGCAATTATTTAAAATAATCCACATGTCTTGCAGAAAGCATCGCCGAGGCATCAGATACTAAAACTGAGTGTACCAAGATGTAACTTACGCCAAGGGACTATGTCAGTGCCAAAACGGTGACTTTCTAAAAATAGACGTGCTCCAAGAAATATGGACCGCGAATCACTTGGCAGAGTGAGCTTAAAGCCGCAAATAGATAATTCACATAAGTTGCCGATGCATCTCTAAGAACTATGGAGTTCCCTTACCAACCTCATTAGCCTATAGGACCCTGAGAAATAGGCTAACGGTCACCAAGTTGACTAGGCTCGAGAAGGGGACATTACAGTCCCCCCTTCCCAGAATTGGTTGCCCCCAAGCAATTGCAAATCAGAATGTTGTAAAATCTGTTCACTCTCCCAAGTAGCATCCTCTACCGGCAAGTTCTTCCACTTCACTAAGTACTCTCTAATAGTCCTCTTCCTTAGAGTACACTCCCTGTAATCAATAATGGCCTCGAATTAGAACAAGCTTCCCTTCCTCATCCAATAGTGGCAACTTGGAAGAGGGAACTACATTATGTCCCAACGCCTTCTTGAGGTGAGATACGTGGAAGACATTGTGTACCTTGCTACTCTCAGGTAGCTCTAGCTCATAAGCCACTTCTCCAATCCTCTTGGAGATCCTAAATAGGCCATAAAACCGTAGCTTCAACTTCATCGATCCACTTTTCTTGAGAGTGGACTGTCTGTAGGGTTGCAGCCTCAGATAAACCATGTCACCTACCTCAAATGAACGCTCAATGCAGTGCTGATCTGCATATATTTTCTGTTGATTTTGAGCTTGTTGTAGGTAATCTCTTAAGGATTTCATTATATCTTGACTCTGCTGTAATAAATCCTTAGCTTTAGGCACTCTACTATCCCCAAACAACAAATCAATGAAGATAGAAGCCTCATATCCATATAAAGCCATAAATTGTGACATCTTAATTGACATATGGTAGGTGGAATTGTAGCAATACTCACCTAAATGCAACCATTTTATTCATGCCTTTTGTTGCCTTGAAACATAATTCTGGAGATATCGTTCCACCTACTTGTTTACAATTTCGGTTCACCCATCTGTTTGTGGGTGATAGCTTGTACTAGAAGTGAGCTCAATCCCACTTAATCTGAAAAGTTCCTACCAAAATAAGCTCGAGTACTTGTCCCTGTCACTAACAATGTTCTTGGGCATCCCATGCAACCTGAATACCTTTGTAAAGAACAAATCTGTCACTTGTGTTGTTGTAAACACTGTTGAAATAGCAAAGAAATGGGCAAATTTGGTTAATCTATCAACAACATAGATGCAACCTTGTACCTTAGGTAGCCCTGTGATAAAATCCATCGAGATACTTTCTCATTTTTTATTGGGAATAGGCAGGGGCTGCAACAAACCAACAAAATAAGTATGCTCATTTTTATTTTGCTGACGTGTGGGACACTCCCGAACATACTTAAGGATTTCATTCTTAAGCCCTTTCCATATGAGTATTTCCTGGATCTGCCTGTAAGTCTTGAAGAATCCCGAGTGACCAGCCATAGGTGCATCATGGAAAGTCCTCATAACTTTCACCTTAAGCTCTGAATTAGGTACTAGATAAATTCTACCTTTGTAAATGATGAGCTTATTCACCAATGTGTACCTATCATCCTGTGTAGTACCATCAATGATGCTAGTTTCCCAAGAGACCTTAGCATACTCTACAAGAATTAGCTCTTTCCAATCTACTGTAATCTCCACTAAAGAGCATAAATGTGGTCTCCTAGATAATACATCAACCACTATGTTTTATTTTTCCTTTGACATATACAATGTCAAAGTCGTAAGCTTGAAGCTTACTTACCCATTTTTGTTGTCTATCATTCAAATCTTTTTGATTCAAGAAATACTTGAGACTATTGTGGTCGGTTTTGATAATAATCTTACCTCCCACAAGATATGGCCTAAATTTGGTCAAGGCATGCATAATGGCAAGCATCTCCTTATCGTAGATAGAATAACTCCTCTCAGCACCCCTCAACTTCCTGCTCTCGAATACAATAGGATGCTTGTTTTGCATCAAGACAACACCTATCCCCTCACCAGATGCATCACACTCAAGTTCAAATGACTTGGAGAAGTCAGGAATAACAAGAACTAGGCATGTACTTGTAATCTATTTGAACTGATCTAAGCATGCTTGTGTTGTATTAGACCAAACAAAGGCCCCCTTTTTGGTCAAATCAGTAAGTGGGCCAGCCACCTGTGAAAACCTTTGACAAACCTCCTTAGAAACCACATAGACCAAAAAATCCCTTCAATTGTGAGAGATTAGTTGGCGGAGGCCAATCTAAAATAGCTTTGATCTTTTCTGGATCCACACTAACATCTTTGGAGTTGATTATGTGACGAAGATAAAGAAGCTATGTCATACCAAATTTACATTTTGATTCTTTTGCAAAAAAAGACCCCCTCTAAAGGATGCTCAGTACCTCATCTAAATGTCTCATATGCTACTCTCGTGTCTTGCTAAAAATTAAAATATCATCAACTAATTGTTGAAAACTCTATTCATGCAAGATTGGAAAGTGGCAGAAGCGTTGGTTACGCCAAATGGCATAATCAGAAACTCATAGTGTCCAAAGTGACACCTGAAGGCAGTCTTCTCCACATCCTCCTCGCGGACTCATATCTGATGATAAACCGATCTCAAATCTATCTTAGAGAAGTAGCATGCTCCATGTAGCTCATCTATTCTCGGGATGGGGTACCTGTTCTTGATTGTTTTCTTATTCAAATCCATGTAGTCTATGCACATTCGCATAGTCCCATCTTTTTTCTTTACCAACACCATCAAAGATGCGAAGGGGCTCTTACTAGGCCTAATGTGTCCCATGTCTAGCATCTCCTTGATGGCCTTCTCTATCTCATCTTTGTGCCTCTTCGAATGCCTGTAAGGGGTGGCGATAATGGGTTTTGCACCCTCCAATTCTATAATGTGCTCAATGCCCCTCTCTAGAGGCCTTCCAGGAGGTATGTTACTAAAAACTTTACGGTGCTTAGACAACAAAACCTAAACATCAGGATGGTAACTCCTCTTCCTGTGTTCTATAATGGTAGGCATAATGATACATTTTGTTGTCCACTCTACCTAGTCATATCTGATAAGCCTCTCCATCCGTTTGAAGGAGACTACTCGTGGCCTACCATTTGACATACTTCTTAGCAACACCTTCTTACCATCCACTTCAAATTTAATCCCCATGTTCTGCAAGTTCATATAAAACTCTCCTATAGACCGCAACCACTACATACCAAGGACTACATCCGTATCTCCAATACTAACCACATAGAAGTCATCTCTCATCTCAAAGTCACCCAGCTAAATGCTCAAGTTAGGAATCTTCCTAGTACATGTGAGGGTGAAACCATCAGCTACCATCACCTTGAAGCCATCAAAATTTTCTGTTTTGATTCTATAATGTCCCCATTTTGAGCGAGCATCAAAGTTTGATGGTTTAGCCTACCACCAGGTCCTCGTAGGCTAATAATGGTGTTTAGAGGACCTTGTTGTGGAGTTTTATGGCTCTCCAAAGGGCAGTTGTCTGTATTTTCATCTCCAGATCCTTTTTATGTTTAAGGGATTGATATTCGGGGGTTTCTGGCATTATTTGCATATACTTACTGTTGATGAGCAAGATTGCACCTGTTATGCAAAGCTGTGAAGTTCAACAATCCTGTGTAACATGGGATCAAACTCAGGGTGTGAGTGACCTATGGTGAGCTTGAACCTCCAGATTATGGGCTGGTTCCCTTGTAATTTTCAATGGATCAATGACTTGGTAAGAAAAGGGTTAAAATGATCTACTAAAAGCACTAAAACTGCAATTTAAAGTGTGGTGATGCACCAAATTTTAATGGAAAACTACAAATCTAACTCACAATAGATCTCAGAAAATCTATCCACACAATCAACTTTTAGCAATGTAATCACAAAAATGATTCTAAAGGAGGTTGGAAATAACTTTTTTTTTGAAGGAAAATAGGGTTCTCACAACATGAAAGAAAATTATTCCAATTGCATAACCTAAGACCTGTGATTTCAATGCATTTCAATACATGCAAGTACAAATGAGACAATGATTTTAAAAGTTCTGATGTTAAACACAATAAAATCTCATCAAATCATTCACAAAAGCAGTACTAATAGAAATGTAAATACTTGATTCAGCTGAAAAATAAAGGAAACACTTGCATAAAAAGATAGAGTATAATTTGTAATCTATTGTAATCTCTATAAATATGTAAAATATCAGTTACAAAACCTTCTTCTCTTAGCAATGTGTAAGAGAGCAAAAAGGCAAGAACTAGAAAAACCTAAGTTTTTCTTACAATATATAATATGCTCTCTCCAAGAGACCTAGAAAGGTCAACTACAGTCAACTACCTCTAAAAATAAGCTCTCAAAGCTGATCCACGAGCAAGCAAGAAAATCCCTAAAAAATAAGGACTATAACTGCTCCAATTCGAGCTAAAATAGCTTCAAACTGCTCTCCTCTATAAGTTTGACCAAAAGGTGGACCAAACTCTCCAATTTTGACCAAAAACCATGCAAGGAACCACAAAGAACTTTAGTTAACTCCATCCTCCAAATTTACATGATTTTGAGATGATAAGTAAACAATGTGAGCAAGGAATAAAGTAATTAGGATAATTACTTTACTATGAGTTACAACGTGTTCTATCCTTTTGATTTTACAACTTGTGACAAAATAATAAAGTAATTTATAAGCACATTACTTTATTATTTGTTTACATTATTTTGAATTGCAAAGTCATGCAAATTTGGATGTATTTGTCTTTTAAAAGATTAAAAAACAAATAAAAACTCCTTATCTCTCCCATGCAATAGAGAGATCTCCTCATGCAAAAATTTACATTATGCATTTTGCATAAATTCCATGATTTATCTTCAACCTTATAACTCCTATGCATGCATAATGTATCAACACTTAACACATCTCAAAAACAAGGCTATTATCCCTTATATGTCCCATGCATACATATATACTATATCATGCATCACCCATTTCATCATCATGCAAGAAAAAAGCCTTATAGCTCCCTTGCATATCTCATTCATGTATTACATTGCATCAAATCCCTTATCACTCCATGCAAAATACATTATATTTTATGTATGTGTAACACATTATCACTCCATGTATAAATCACACCATACCCTTTACATTCAAATCATTGATTTTGTTTGACTTTATCTCCATGATTTGCAAAAATTATAATAAGGCATAAAGCCTTATAGCTCCCTCATTGCTTATGTTTGACCTTTGAAAATTCGAAAGGAAAGAAGGAATCTAGCCCTCACGGGCCCCTGTGGCATTATTGATTCAAATCATCAGGTTTTTCAAAGACCTAGAAGTCTTTACCACGATGAGGAATTGGATAATAATGAATTCAAAATAAAAGTCAAAAAACCAAAAGAACTCAGTTGAGCTTTTAGACAAAAGAGGGTTTTGAAGCCCTAACTTTGTCATTTTCATGTGCTCTTTTGTTGCTCCTCCTGAGTTGCCGCCATGCTTGCTAGGGTTTGAACTGGAAAGAGTTGATTTCTCTCTATATCTCTACAATTTTCTTGAAGAATCCTGCATAGAATGGAAGGTAAGCCTATTCTCGGCTACATACAGGTTATTATTTCTCCATTTTATGAGGTATTTTGTTCTTACAGGGCCGCGAAACCATATCCATTTTACTGATGCATCTTTATCTCTGTTTGGCTCCTTTGTCAATACATTCTTTGTCTCTATATGAGGCCACCATGGGTGATTTAACTGAGCTCTCCTGAAGGCAACAAAAAATGGGTAAAAACCCACAGTCTTACGCACATGACGCTTCCCCAAACAAAGGTAAGTTCATTGATTTAAAATCTGCATGCATTTCTTTCCATCATTCCTTTAGCATGAGGCTTGATAAAGGCATTTAAAAGATCACGGTCAGGCTTATATTTTTTAGCATTCTTTCCTTATCATAAGCCGCGGTCTCCATGGCATTTTCTGAGCATTTTCCTGAGATGAAATGATTTTGGAACCTTACTCTTTCCTTCTATTTCTACCATTTTGTTTGGAACCCTAATGGGTTATCTCGTTATGGAAAAAGTTCACTCCTTCCCTCTGGCCATGGCTATAGCTATATATTCGCCCACTTCTGAGTGGTTTCTAATTGGAGGTCGTGGTTGGATATACACTCAGTTTCTCTTATTCTCTGAGTATTAGCTGTTATATAGGCTTAAGATCTCTCTATTTCAATATATGAGGTTATTATTTTAAAACCCTAAGTGGGTTCAACCTGCTATAGGGAAAACTCCATTATAGGCCCGCGGCCATACCAAACCCTCATTTGAGCTTGCAAAAAACAATGTTTCTTTGAATCTGGAAACAACAATAAAAGATCTTTTATTGCACTGTGAACTGAGTATTTCTCATGAGCTCGAAACTTTACTTTCTTCTGTTATAACAATATATCTTGTTCTTATGTTGTTTTAGTAAGCTATGTTTCTATCCTTCTCTGCTGCTCCAAAAATACTTACATATTGTATCTTCACATCTGTATAAAGGCCATAGAATGTATGAAAATACATATTGCTCTTCATTAGTATCTCTTGTAGATGAATATGGCATTGAACTTAACCCTCTCATTATTTCTGAGTTGATATATACATTTTTATTTGAGGTTCTATGCTCATACCATTCTGTATCATTTGATATGTTCTCCATTGATTCCTGTAACAGTTTGTTCACTCATTCTATATGTAATTGGTATGCTTCACATTGAATCAGTGACATGATTTATCTACATGGTATCAAGCTCTTGTACCCTCTAAATGTTGCATCTTTTGTTTTCATGGCACCTGTAGCAGCACTTGTAGCTTATGACTCTCTTTTAAAACTAGAAAGTTATCATGACATTTATATCGTATTGTGGCTGATGAGATACTATACTATATTATGGCACTTATATTGCATTGAATAATAACCACAAATGATTAATACATATTTCAGTGTTGTCCACCTATGATTGATCATTCATTATGGCTGAAAAATCATGCATCTTGGGTAACACTATCATTGCTATTTCCTGTAGCAGTACCTGTATTTGATGACTCCTTTTCATATTGCATTTGATATATCTCTTATAGCAACAATATGATGTTAGTTTGTCATTTTCTCTTAGCTGTCTAATCAAAGTTTGACTTTCACATTAGACAGTTGCCAAAGCTAGGGAATAGCTCATTCTGATAACTGTCTATTGGCAAAGGGGTACTCTTTCATGATTGTTCCAAGTTTACTAAACATTTCTTAGTTCTGGTAACTGTCTATTGTCAGAATGCATTCTTTTGGTGATGCCTTGATAGAAAGTGCTTACAAATTGAATATTTATGCATTAATAACAATATTTGAGCATGCTGGGCTCAACCCTTATGGGGGCCCATTTTTTCCACATGCTTTAATGTCTTTAAATCAGCAACATAATTTTTCCTATACCTGCACAGTGAACAAACAAGTTAGCATAAAAACATACCTTTGGAAGTTTATTGATCTCTCTCATGATGATTTGGCTTCCAAATGATGATCTGATTTTGCATATGTCTGATAATAATCCAATTGTATTGATGCATCATGATTGCAAGTTTATATATCTGCTGATAAAGCATATGATGAATTTGTATATCCAGAGCTTCTAACAAAACTTTTCCCAACCTTGCAAGCTCATCATCCTGATTAGGAGCAAGACGCTGAAGACATGAAGATTAAGCTACCAAATAAGAGGATCAACCTTCATTTCAAGGCAATGATGGATATCACTTTCCTCATGTGTTTTTTTTCCTTTACTTTATCTTCAGATGTATAGCTTGCATGCTTTGTTGCATTGGCTCAGTTTAGTCATTCCCACGGCTTGTGTGGAATATATTTAAACATTCTCTTGAATATAATGAATTATTTTATTTTATGCAATGATTCATGTATGTTTTATTTTTTTAATCAAATGCATAGCATAAAATAACTGAATATGATTTAAAACACATGTTTAAAACACAATGATGAAATGACAGTTTATAAATACATTTTCTTTGCACTTAACTGTGGTACTTGAATAATTTAATAACATCATAACTGAAAGATAAAATCAGTTATATACCTGTCATTCCTTGAATGCTTGTTCTCTTGTCCTTAGACTAAATTTCACTTATCAAGATGGTTTGACAGCTCTAATTGAACTGTCACAGTATCCTGATAAATGATTCTATATTGTTCTAAATCAAGATATCAGGCATTTATCTTAGTGATCATACACTTTAAAATTTTTATTTTATCTCCTTTATAACCACTACAATTTAGGCCTTGCTAAATTAGGTGTGAACATAATTTAGTAACACTTACAATTTATAGTAAGTCAGTTGGACATTAGAGACCCACCTTTATATTTTAGTAAGGCATCCAGATTGACAGTGGGAGCAGTGGGCTAGCCAGTGATGAAATCAGAATTATTAAATAATGATTATTAATGGAGTTATGGCATTTAATAATTATTAAAGTATTACTTTAATAATAATTAAATATTTAGGGGAATATTATTGACTTCATGTGACTTTATAATTGAGAGGTATTTAATATCATATAGTCAAAATATTAAGTGAGCATTTAATGACTTTATTTGACTTTATTATAAAGGTGCATTTAATGATATAAAGTCAAATCATTATAACCATTATTTGGGCGCCCACTTGCAGGGATATAATAAAGCACAAAAGCAAATATATTTATATTATATTAAATGATTTTAAGCCTCATGGAAAATCGTGCCTTTTGGAGAATAGTATAAAAGCATTTGGAAAAGGTAAATAATTCATTCTTGTTCATTCAAACACTTGGCTTTTGTTGCTTTGGCTTTTGGAGGTGAAACCAAGGGTTTTGCTGCAAATTCAGTCTTGGAGAACTTGGTATCTCGTGGATTGTGCAACCTACATGTGTGAGATAGCATCCAAGGGTTGTGGTTTTGAGTTGGCTTCATTCAAAGGTCAACGTTGTGCCGATTTGAAGAGTTTAGTCAAAGATTTTGAAGCAAATTTTATTGTGACTTGGACATACATCATTGTGGCTGTATTTATTAATTGTTGTGCACACATCACAAGGGTTGTACAACCTCATTAATGCCAGTCGTACCACCTTCAGCCCTAGGCGTGTGAAGTCAAGGTCAAAACGCCTTGGTTTTTATGTAATTTTCTTCACCATTCTTGACGTCCAGGCTTTGGAAGGTATTTGATGTTGTTTCCAAGGTGGGAAAGACATTATCAGTAGCAATCGTACACTTCCGAGTCACTCAATTTGCTGTCATCATTTCCAGATTTCATGATAAATAATTTCTTCATTATTCGGGTATGGTTCATTGTTTTACAATAAAAAAGAGTATCAATCTGGATTTGAATATTTATTGTATATGCAAGCTATGTATAATCAGATCTGAGTTTGTTTCTCATTATTAAGAACTTCTATTATTGCAACTTGTAACGCCCCGCCATGAATACCTCAGAGAACATCACATTTATGCTATATGCAACAGAATAATTTTTTTCTTTTAAACGATAGAAATAACAAAGTAATAATAACACATCATTTAAACTAATGACTTGTCCTCTAAGATAACATGGCTACATTACTTGACCAAACAATTAACATAATCTAACACACATCATGAATTAACATCAGTAACTCATTGTAAACCTAATGCACTAAATCAATAAACATTTACATCTATATAACATCATATAAGTATTCATCCGGGTCTAGTACATAGTCACAATTTCACCCGACATATGAATATAACATTACATCGTTACATTATCATCCTCTGAATACATATGAATACATACATTATGAATAATCTGATACATAGGATAGCACATGAGCATAATAACTGTCTCCATAAACAGGTGCACGATCTGAATCTGCTACAGGAGTTACCACCTTCTTGCACACAAGCAAAGGCAAAGAAAAACCAATGGAGATAAAGCACATCCACCCGACCATGTGGAACCCTAAGGTCCACCCCCCATGCTAGGAGATAACATAAGGTCCCACTACAACAGATAGTCAGGTTGACAAAGGACTATAAGAACAAAGACAACACATGACTTCCGACCGCACAAGTCAATATCACAAACAACTCAACATCACTTCCAGAGGCAAACACTTAACAAATGGGGAGAGTACAACTAGGGAATGCTAGGCTATAGTAGGGAGAGTGTCATCGCACGGTCCTAACATGGGTTATCCTGACAGCCTCTCACTAAGCGCCGGCCCCATAGGGTGACTCATGCGGAATCAACCTTCCTTTTGTGAGGACAAGGAAGTTGATCTTGCCAACCAGGCCTTCTCTACCCATCCTTAGTCTAAACGAGCACTATAGGCATGGGAGAGGAAATCCAATTATCTTGTTAATGTGTAATTTACCCTTTCCCCCAGTTCATTTTAGGTTTTCACTTAATTAACAACTTTCAATGGGTTATCCTGACAGCCACTTTGGGCGCCGGCCCCACATTGAAAGCCACTCCCCTACCTGCATCTAGAAACCCTAACCATCAAGCAAGACAATCACTATCATACTGATAAGTATACATAACAATGCAAGACATTACCTTCTTGCTTACTAAACATAATTACAATGACCAACCTTTACTTCATTGTCCCAAACTTTCAGTTGATCAATCGCAATAACCATAACAACACATATCTGGAGCAAGGTATGGGTCATCTTGCTCGCAAATCTCAACCATGAACAAAATAGTTTCTCATTACGATTTCCAAGATCTCCCCATTACAATACTAAACACAAGCTCAATATCAACACATACGTGAAGGAGATTTAATACAATCATAATATATTCACAACACAGTATGCACATCATCTCACATTATTGTTTACCAAGACCCACATACAAAGACAAAAGACATCATGTTCTTACAACATCTTCATTTCAAGACACCTATGAACAGGATACATGCCATCGAATCATATTCAACCAGTTACATATACACAAGAATCATACAAAGACTACCCCTCTCAACCTCTGGAATCAACTTCCACTAGACACCGCTGTAACACAACAATCCCACATCGACATCCACTCTAAAAGCACAACTTCATCAAATAGACGAATCCAATTAAAATCCCATAAGTGCAATATAAAATATGACATACTAACCATGGGTCTTTGAAACAGTAACGGTACTCATAAGATGCCCAATTGATAGTTGTTAGTAAGATATTCCACAATATGCATTTTATCTTTAACACACACACATAAACCCTTATTGTCACCTTACCAATGCATTAAAACATCAGGCCCACTATCAACCAATTAAAACACATTTTCCATACAAACGATAGGTTCACTGCTAACCCAAAATCAAGTAAAACATTACCTCGTCTCACTAGTTTTCCTATGTAATTACTTATCTGATAAGACTCTATTCCACTTACAAAAATAGTGAATTAACAACTTAGATCATTAAAGAGGATACATCATATATAATGCATTCATGTTATTGACAAAAGAAAACATAATATATTTAATTCCAATTAAAGCATTTCTTATACTAAAACCCTAATATAATATATATATGTTATTATCCAATGAGACACATTCTTTATGTAGTCACAAAGCACATAAAGGTATATAATTAATTAATTAATTTATAAAACTAATTATCAATATATATATAACAACGTCGAGCTAAAAGTGTAATATAATGACTAAGAATTACATATCTATTTGAAATAATCAAATCACTTTAGTTTAACTTATTCCACCAATAACTACTTATAATAAGGATATAAGATCATAGTACATATAAGGGTTTACTACAATTCCCATAAGATGCAAGCCTAAAAGAACAAGTTTCCATCTAAGTTTAACGTAAGCATTTTGACATATTTAATATTTTCCTTGCTTATGCAATAAGTAATGATAATTCATCCAATGGTGATCTTTACCATTATGGCATAATATTAATCCACTAATCAAGAGAAAAGTTCTATCTTTAACCTTGGTTAACTATTCTTAAATAAAATACCTAAAGAAAGTTGTCTTCATAAATCCTCAACATGAATCATACTAGAATTATTATTAAGGACCTAAGAACGTATAAGAGCTCTTTCTTCATAGGGTAAAACATGAAATTTACTTATGCCTTAAAGTTTAAACTACATCTTTTCATCAACAACAAGTGTAAAAATAAATAGAGATAGGAAGGTAACACATAAGAGATATACTATATTTTGCATTAGATTCAAGACCTAATCCCGTAACTCATCTCCACCTATTAAAGGACTTTGTAAGGAATGAACATATATGAAGCTGTCAAGTTGTTATCATGAAATATAATGATTGTAGGATACACTCAAAATTGGTACGTGGAGAGGGTGATGCAGAGTGGCACAAGGGAAGCAACACACAAAGGTTTACTCTATTGTCCTTTGCCCACTCACCCACTTCAAACAGCCTTCAACCAAGCAACCAAAGGCACATTCAAGGGTGTATGAAGGATTTGGTATCCTAGTGATGGCTCCACCTTCTAGGCTTCTCCAACACCTTAAGACAGATCAACAAACACTTTCTATACAGTTGGTTTGATCTCCAACTTCCCAAAACTCTTCAACCTATACCTTGACTAGTAAGGCTACTAGCCCTCCAAACTAGGTTTTCTCCACAAAACTTGACAAAATCCCAAAGGTCTAGGCAAACAAATGATGGAATTGAACACCTTTCAGGGGACCCTAACAAACCTCCAAATCTCGTGCTCCAACTCTACTCCAGCAATCCAGAACGCCTACTAGGTCTCTAGGCCTAATTGATCAATTTAGGCTAGGTTACAAAGCAAGTGCTCAAAATTGGGTGCATAGGTCAGGGGCAGGAATTTGGAATGCTTCTACCATGTCCCTACAACACAAATCCATCATTTATTTTCTCACTCTAATAGGATTCTATCATCTACAACCTCAAATAGCATGAAATTGGCCAAATACAATGAAATACTTGACCTAGGGCATCACCTTAAAAATAGAAGACTGCATTTTCTGACAAAAATCTTTTGGAATCTTATAGTACATACCCCTAGCCTGCATTTCACCAGTTTTTGCAAATTTTCAACGGTGGGAATGCATTCTAGGGCCGGATTTCTATGGCTGCACTAGAAAACAGGGTTTCTGGACCTGTTTTGAAAGAAAAATCTATAACTTTTGATCCTGACCACTTCAGGACCTCAAACTAGTTGCATTGGAACCCTGACTCCAAGATCTTTCAGAAAAATGTCATTTGTACATGTGAAAAGTCTTTACATAGCAAGAAAAATAGCAAAAAATAGTCAGTTTTTTTGATTTTTGTGCCCAAATTCTGTACAAAAACTTCCTCTCCCGTACTGGAGTTAGATATCCACCATATTAACCCATCCAAGTTGGTTTCCAACTTCTACAACAGCATTTAACTACCCAAAGTGGTTTTTGAACAGACCCAACACATAACACCTTTGACAACTATGGTGTTTTGCATTAACACAAGGAGGTTGATTTGTTTGGCTCATCCAATGGAGTCTAAATGATCAACAAACTCCTTCCAACATACTAAAACATTAAAACAACCAAAAAAAACTCGAAAACCAATCCTTAGACCTTCTAGGCCTAATTGGTACAACAAGGGTCCAAATGGACTAAGAAGGATTTAAGGTTTATATAGTCACCCCAAACCTCTTGACCATACAGAATGGACCAAACAACAATGGCTAAAAGCCTTATTACAAAACACATTGAACAAAAAACATAACTTCTCAAAATGCATCAAAATGCCTTTAGGAACCAAGGTGCTCCTAGGTGCCCTGCACCAGAGGGCTTTATGAACTTTCAAGCAAAAGCTTTAGGAAAGTGTATGACCAGACTTCATAGCATTTGCTAGTATCCTATGTACCTATGCACAAATGGAGCTTTGGAACAACGTATCAATGTCCAAAGAGGATAAATGATAGAGGTATTTTGTCAGATGTCTAGCTGCAACCACCCTAGCAGACATGCATGCGAAATTTGGAAGCATAGACAATGCACGTGACTGTTTGACAGCATACTTCAAAGAGGTGAAATGTGGAAGCATAAACAAGCCACAGAACTAGTTTTGATTGGAGATCTCAGGAAGATGTGATCTCATGGAATGCGTTGAGTGCAGGATATGCACGAAAAGGGATTTGTTGAACAAACTTTAAAAACTTTCAAGCAAATGCAATTGGCAGGCGTAAAGCCAAACACCACAACAAACCCGTTATAAAAACATGTTCCTTCTTTCAATTTTCAATGGAAGATGACATATGGCATGAGATTCAACAAATTAAAATCATATTTAAGAATGTAAATGACAGCGGCAAATCTGAAACAAGATATTAATTGCAAATCCTAAATTTCAATAATAATTATGTCTTCTATAAAATCTGCCAATGAAGATATTTTTAATGCAATATATAATTATTAAATGACTAATTGTTGTTGTTCAAATCAGATCTAATGTAAAAAAATCAGAAATATAATTCATGCTAGGATGATCTAGGTTTATGACATGCAAATAAGGCAACAAATATGCTTCTTTCAAGATTTACAATGAAATGTTTGCTTTTCCAATTTCATAAGCAACAACCCTTAGAAAAACAACATATGCATTTAATAAATAAAGGATACATATAATATTTAGAACATACAATATTTACATTTAACCAATAAAGAAAAAACATATAATATTTATATTTAAAATAAAAAAACATATAAAATTTACATTTAATCAATAAAGAAAAAACATATAATATTTATATTTAATCAATAAAAAAAACATGATACCTCGATCGCAATATCCCACTAATGGTAGAATCCTTGAATGAAAATCATAAAATGAGCAAGTCACCCCCACTCCATGAAGAGTTTTTAAAGAGAAGGAAAGAGTAACTTCCTACCCAAAACTAACTCAACCACCCAACTAATTCAACCACCCAACTACCTTCCCATTTTCGTCACTTTTGTAAGTGGGGCTTAAAGGAGGGTCAAAAAAACTTTTAAAATATTATAAATAACAAAAATAAACTTCTAACTTCTGTACCTTAGACATAAGACAATTTCCCAAACATAAAATACAACTTAGACCTCTTAAAAACACTTAAAAATTATTTTAAAAATTACAAGGTTAAATCCCACACAAGAACATAATTATTTTATCACATAAAACTAAAAATAATATTTCTTAACACCATGGCCAATAGACCTTAGGGCTCCATGCCTAGGTCCAACATCACACAAAAAGACTTAAAGTGGTTAAATGACCACCATCATCCATTGACATAATAGTTCTACATGTACACTCAACAAGAAGTGTTAGTACAATATATAGCCCAAAATATATCCATTATATTTATTGGTTCGTAAATAACTTATTAAATTATAGTAATAATAATAATAATAATAATAATAATAATAATATGATGATATAACCATGTTAAATATTATAGTGGGTTAAATAATAGTATACTATATACTATAATAATTTCTATTTTGCCACAACGAAATCTAGGCATACATAATTAACCCACTGAGCAAGAAAGATCTCGAATGCGAAATCAACCTTGATCATTAGCCAGAGCCAAAACACACTTGACCAACAACTCAATTAAATGAAGTCAAATGTCAATCAATTACCTGACCACTAACCCGGCTCGAAAAGCAAGGCTTCAACCAACACTACCTTACCATGACAAAACTGATAGGTTGAATTGAACATAACTCGCATCCTCATCGAGGACGATGACTTGGGGTGTGGGACCTTAAGTTATCTCTGAAACAACTTATCCATTGGGTTTAGGGCACGCTCAGACCTGTTAATTTAGGTAGAGTTGATGCCTGATACCTGCATCCTACAACAAATATTACGGTCAAGCATGTATAGATGCACAAATGCTAACACTAGGTGAAAAAGGAATCACAACATCGCAGGGCACTCGCAAGCAAGTGATGCGACATCGTCCTCTCCACATCATATCAATCTAGATTAGATAACACATAATCATAACCAGATCGAATCTACCTCATTATCTGAACAGAACCATACACTGAACATATAGGTGCATGAAATTGAATAAGTCTCAGAAGTACCATCATAACAAATAAATCTAATAGAATCAGTCCATGAGATCCATTCTAACATATAACAATTGTAGTAAGATCGACATCTTAATCATTAGAATGCAAAATAATGTCAAAGCCTGCATTATCAGTGTCGCAATGGAGATTATCAATAAAACACATTAACTATCATATGAAACCACACATGGATGAAACATCTATCTATATTATACAACATCAACTGTTTACCTTACCTTAATTATTCCTGTTATTTTACCTTCATCTTCATGCGCCTTGATCAGTTCACCTATACATCCAAGGTGAGAATGGAGGGGCACTACACAACTAGAATATGTTATTTGCATTTCTTTATATATTTTCACGTCTCAAATCTTGATACTATCTGTGGTTACTTTATGTGGAATTAATCAATGGAAAATTATATATGTTTGATAGATAATTTATTGTTTTGAAAGATGAATGATTATTTATGAATGTTATATTCATGTTAGTAATTCTTTGGCTATGCTTCAGCTATTTGGTTACTAATCTATTAACGGGAAATTAGAGTTTACTATAAGTTACAAGTTGTCGAAGACAAGGGGGTGGTTGAGGTAAAGGAGACTAGCATCCTGGTAGGGTTAATATGGAGGGGGGGTATCATTCACACACTTCACATAGTGACCTGTAGTTGCATATGTGTGCATATTGAATGATTTAATAGTTTAGTTTAAATTATATTTTTTATTTAAATTAGATGATTTTATTTCATAGTTAGTTAATGGTGATTTAATTAGATTATTTAATTCATTGTTATTTAGATATTCTTAATGCTTAGAAAATAGAATAGTTGAATTAGTTATGTAATTTGTTTTTATTTAGAGAATAATTATATTCTATTTAATTATTAGTTTTATAGATGCATTGTGATAAATATGTAGATTATCTTAATAATATTTTAGATAAATTGAAAACTAGAAATAGAATAAAACATGAATTTGGAAACAAAAATAAGAAAACAAGAAAACAAGAAAAACAATAGAAAAATTAGAAAAACAAAACTAAATTTAGGAAATAAAATCTCAAGAAAGCGAAAACGCTTGAAGAGAGGAAACGATAAAAGAAGAGTTACAATTCATTCTTGCACATAGAAACTCATATTTAACATCTTGCATTCTCAAAAGAAATTTAGCTCTTCATCTCTAAAACTGCATACAAAACAAGAGAATTTGTGGAAGAATTTTGGGGCACAAAGGGGAAAAGGTTCAAATCGGTGAGCTTCTGGAAATCTATGAGGTTCAAGCCTTCGATTGGATTAGTGAGCGAATTCCAGGTTCTTGTTTAATCTTAGATCTTATTGTGGCTGTGTGTGTGTGGATATTTTTATATGTGCAAAAACTATGATCTTTCTGTCTAAAATCGATATATAAAAATATATGCAACTGGCTGTAGAATTGTGAAACGAAATGTTTTGTTGATATATATATATATATATTGGATTGACTATATGTTATAATGGAATGACTACATATTATATTGGAACAACTGTAAATTATAATAGAACGACTACATATTATAATGGATCGACTGCATTGAAATATCATAAAAGACTCTTTGAATATTGAAATGTGTTTAAGGTAATTGGCACTAAGGCTTCTGTAGTGAAGGGCACAGTGTCACCAAATGGTGCCGCAGTCCTTAGGGACTGCGACCCCATTTGTGGCGTCGGCCCCCTTTTGATTTACTTATCAACTGAAATCGCATATGATATGACTTGCATCTTCTTTAAAAAATCGTAAATTCCACAGTTAGAACTGTAGAATGTTAATGGTATGAAGTTTAGTTCACTGTTCTTTTCAACGCATCGTGCCTACAGTCATTCGTCTAATATATATATATTGACTGCAATTTTTATAATTCTGAGAATAAAATGAATTATATAAATATTGGTTGTTTGCTTTCGATCATATCAATTAATATTAAAAGTTATATATATATATATATTCGCATCTTTATCTATGTTGCTGGAAAATGTATATGTTGAGTGAAGTTTAATTGGTTATATATATATATATATATATATATATATAGTTGTATTTAAGTCACTTTGAGCAGTGTAATAATATTAAATAGAATGAATATTTCTTTTGTTGCAGTACAATAATAACTGATTTCAGACATATATATATGTCTGAAATCAGTTATTATTGTACTGCAACAAAAGAAATATTCATTCTATTTAATATTATTACATATATATGTCTGAAATCAATTATTATTGTACTGCAACAAAAGAAATATTCATTCTATTTAATATTATTACACTGCTCAAAGTGACTTAAATACAACTATGGATTATTGAGTTATCGTTGTTGTCTCTCAGATTTGCACCCTCGTTGAGTTGTGAAACTGGACAATCTGGAGAAACATGAGATCTTTCCTAGGTCTGTGGGTTGCCTATGATGGAAAGAACCTCTAGAGAAGGCCGGCTTCCTGCTGGTACTCAACCTAAACTACCTAGACTAATACTTTGCAGAGAAAAGGTTAAGAAGGCTTGCATAAAAAGAAACCTACTGTCTAAGGTGATGCACCAAACGATTATAAGCAAATACACAGAAAATGACACACTACAGAACTAGTAATAATCAGGATTACTTACACAACCCAGCAAATCATATTCCTTGCATCATTACTTTGTGAGGAGGCCAAATAACAGCAGTCTTGTTAAGGAGAAATAGATTTTCTCACTACCCAAAAACTGATGATTATCCCTTGCACATCTCACAACCTACAAACAATATGTAACCCCTGCATAAAGGCTCCAACGTACACTACAGCTCCAAGGACAAAGAACATCACAAAGACCTACACTAACACTGAGGACACACAATATCATGAGAAAATGGGAAGGTATAGACTGCTTATTACTGCGAAAGAGGTGTTACAATGCTGCATATCTCTGAAAATGGGTTACAAAACTCTTCACTTCTACAAAAGAACTCATAAAATTACAATATACAGAGCTGTGAAGAGCCAGAACCCCCTAAAACAGATCAAGGAAGAAGATTAAATACAGCTCAAACAGCTGTAAACAGCTCATGCTCCACTCAAAAAAGATCAACCTCTACCAACTCCACTAGCTCCATTCCCGTGCATCTCATGAATAGTGAAAAATATTCCCTTAAAATGCTCCAAAAAGAGGTCCCAATGCAGAAATGGTTGATGCATGTCATCCACTATCATGAAAGCACTTAAAAATATTATTAAATATCTTTTAGTGCTTTCTAATGCTTCTGACATATGTCAGATTTGTGTCATCATCCTCTGCAACATTAAAAATATCATAATAACACATTTTCTGCAACTAATTAACATTTAACTAAGAGGCTTATAATTATACCACCTTAGTAAATGTTTTACAATTCAAAATTAAACAACCCTATGCAGAAAACAATGATATTTATGACATTTAATCTAAATCCCTGATTTTGCATGATTTAGGGACTAATTAAATGTTGTAAAAAGAAAGAAGACATCTTCTGACTTCTAGGCAAAATAACATGATGTATCACATCTGCGCCATATCGCATCTCAAGGCTATGTCAAAACACCTCACAACCCCAAGCCTTCTCTATTTTCGCACACATCCTACCATGATTGGAGGTTCAATGCAAGATGTTTCAAACCAACCCTTATAACTCCCATACACATCACTATTTACGGCTTTCACCTCTTACTTCCATACCACCTTGCAACTCTTAGCTATGAGACTTAGCAAAATATACACTCGGCCCTTGTCATTTTTACAATACATTTGGACTTAGCAAGAAAAAGGCATTCTCCACCTTATATCTCCTAGCCCACATGCCTTAGCCAAAACATGCTATTCGACCTTGTCTTGCCCAGCCCATAATACATTTTATTTGGTTTTGAAAAGGAAACAAAGGGCATAAAAACCACGACCCCCTCTTGCATCCCTAGGTTTGAACACATGAAGTTGTTTTCCTCAAACATGAAGTTGAGTCTCTTTGGCCCAAACAAGAAAGAAAAACAAAACCCTAAAACTCATTTTATTTTGCATTGTCCTCTGGCCGTTTTGCTTGGCCGCCACCATGAGGGTTTGTAGGCAAAACATCATGCAAATGGGTCATTTTTTTAGCTGATACTGGTCGATGCTTTGGTGAAATGCAAGGTATGTTGCATTTCTTGATGTTTAACTCCATGTTGTGGTTGATTTTTGGCAATTTGGGCCGATTTTGACTGTGTATTGTTGGATTTTTCGCTGTTTCTCTTGGCCGACCATCTTCACATCTGTTGCTGGCTGTGTTGAGGCCATGATCTAAGAGGAAGAATGAAGAAATATCTGTGGTTTTAGCACAATATTTGGTAGACACAAAGGTAAATCTTTCACTGTCGAACATTTTCTCCATTTTTCTGAGTCTTTCGTTGTATTTTGACTGCCAGAAGCACACAATTTTTACATTTCTGAGGATTATTTCTTGAAATAAGTTGAAAACTTTGTGTATTCTGATAGTGCTGAGGCATGATTTTATCAAAAACTGAGCATGTTGTTCCTACAAAACTACAAAAACCTTATTTTTCTAAATTTTTTTACCTCATCTTGCTGCCTGGGGCCGCGATTTTGACATTTCTGAGGGTTTTTTCTCTTTTGTAGTTTGAATCGCCATATTCTTCACCATCACCAGTTTGGTCTCAATATCTTCATTGCTTGTCAATATATTACTGTACTGTATGTCTTCTATTAGTTTGCCCCCTGTCATTATTATCACTTTCTATGCCATTGACATGTTCAAAAGCCTTCCATTTCCTCAACCACTGATCTCCATTTTATGTCTTTGAGTATGTCTTTGACCATGTATGGTACATCTTCTATGATATTGACAAAAACCCTTGGAGGTATGAGAGAGTGATCTTAGCATAACTTTGACATTCTATCAACCTGGCAAGAGCCTTAAACTGATGCATGCTCGAAAGCACTGGCAATGATAACCTCCGTCGCATGGCTGTACCTTCACAATGCTGCACTCTTTTGCTCAGATGACTACTTTGCTGATTATCCTCATTGGTGATTGTTATGCAAGACTTAACAAGGAATCCATACAGCCTTGATGCCTTATGAAATAAAGTGTTCTCAAACTGCTGACAGTCTCCAGCTTGCATGTCATTGTCTACATGGATTTTGCTGTTCCATTTATCCTACATGATTATTTTCTTGCTGCTGTGTATAAAACCAATTTGTTGTTCATTTTTTGATATTTAACTGTTGTTAACATGAAGTTTTCTTTACTGTTGATGATTATTACTTCATCATACTTGCTGCTCCGTTGATCATGTCATTAGTCCCCGGTGGTTTGTTATCCTAAAGTTGGCTATCCTTGTATGACTGACACCTCTTGACAACTGTATCTACCTTCTGAATGCGCTCCTAGAGTTATGCTTTTGCATTTGTTCATTGCATCTGAAATGTTCTGTAAGGTCTATGAGCTGGGCTCAACCCTTGTGGGAGCCACATTTCCTCCACTCATAACAGAATTGATGAATCAAATAGAAACATAATTACATCTGTATCTGCACATGAAGCAAACTTGTTAGAAAATAAATGCATGCTTGCAGTCAATATTCTTGATTTGTCTTCTCAAAAGCTTTTGTGGCGCTAACTGGTTTACTGCATCTGAAAACACAAATTATATGTTTATAAAATGTATATCATATGATGTATGATGCCTCGCCATTGCTCTAACATCGGTTTTCCAATATTTTATGCAGATGACGGGATAGCAAGGAGACAACGGCTGGATGCAGGACACACCGACGATCTCGAACGACACAAGACGCGGCAACAGCATGAAGGCTCGTCATTCAGGCAATGACGAGTCACCCTACCTTATATGCATATTTGTCTTTCAGTTTTATAAATGTATAGTTTGTCTTTTCATTTTGCATTGAAACAATTAGTCTCACGGCTTGTGTGAGAACTTATACACTTATTTTTTTCAATACATATTGATGATTTGTACAATCTCTTAAGTCCTGAAAATACATCTGAATGCAACAATACCATTTTATTTGAATTTGTATCAAATGTGCTTGGGTTTAATACAGCAGAAATATATGTACCTTTTCCTTTTTCAAAACTGGAAAGCTCTACCTAATTGAGCTAGTAGTGAAATATAGGTAACACTTGTTAAATGTTATTTTGAGAGTATTCTTGACAAAACTAGCCATATATCAAAAACATTGTTTATGAAAGAAATGCATTGTATCAAATCGATGGATTCATCACATCTAGAATAACATGTTAGGAAAGAATTGATATCAAATTAGGAAAATGGTAAACTTGTCAACAAACAATACTTGTGAAATCATCTGAATAATAGAAACAGTGTTTGAATATGAAATGGACACTTATGACTATGGAAAACCAAACTTAGAAAACTATGTTTTGTGTGTTTTTGGTAAAGTACGAACTTTTGGGACATGTTGTCGAATGTGGGCTCCCAGAGACGATAATTTTACTTTTTCTAAAAATATCATTTTGTTTATTTGCTTGGCCAAGCTACTGTACTATTGAAACATATGGATTGTTTTAAAAGCCTAGAACTATGTTATATTTGTCTCTGCCACATCTTGTTTGCAAGAGTTTATGTCATTCTGGGATTAGGATGCATATAGGTAATAGGTATGCATCGAGTGATTCCCTCTTGCTTATACTGTTCCAGGTTGCTAGGCTCCTTGTGTAGGGTCAGTATTTTCTTCAAGTTAGGAAGAAACTCGGGGAAGTCCAGTACTTCGTGGTTGGGTGGAAAAAGTGCCTCAACCACTCTCTTGGTCTTGGTTTACGGTTGATTGGAGGATCGAGGCAACCAAGTTCAAATATTATTATTGACATGGATATTTGTTTTATATATTTCTTTGTATGGCTTTCATTGTCAAGTTGTAATTGTAACCTAATTCATGGAAATCTTGATGATTGAACTTCCTTGTGTAACATTGAAGCATATGTTTTGTAACACCAAGTCAGGTGTATGTAACTGAAATTGTAATTCATTTTAGTATATGGATATTGATACTTATTCATGGATTCTTACCATACTATGTTTAATTATGGATAATTGGAAACTGTTAGTGATTGATTATCTTACTTTTGGAATATGCTTTACTTTTTGAGTACTATGTTTAGTTGGTAAATTTTCGCACCTTACATTTGGTATTAGAGTGCTAGGTTCAACTCTTGGACCTATGCCTATTGACGTTTAATCGATACCTAGGTCTAATGTTAGAATTCTTGTGCTAGGATGTTGCATCTCTTGACGACTACGAGGAAGTCAGTGAGAAACGAGAGCCACCATAGAGCCAAGGAGAGAAGAGCTATAGTGCGAACAATCCAAGGAATTAATAATGATGGAGACATATGGCTTGGAGATGAGGAGACCTTAAGTCATGCAATTGCTCAGGTCAGTCAAGTGAAGAAAGAAATGAAGGCAGTTGTCAAACAAGCACCCTTACCTCTCACTAGGGAATTACCTACGGAAAATAGTGTGACTCCTCCTGTAATGGTGGCCAGGGACCCTAGAATTCCTAATAATATAGAAATTGTCTCAAGTGAAGAGAAAGAGGAACCAGAAGAATTCCCTTTGTCCGAAAGTGATATGTAAACTTATTTGTTTTCAAAGAACCTCTATAGGAAACAAGGATGTAAAAACTCTCCAATATATGAAATAAGACATTGTTTTTGAATCTGTAAATGTTCTGAGATCCAATGGAAATTGAGATGACTCAAAAGTATGTGATTTAAAGATGGATTGTATTTGGTGGCAACCTATGAATGGTGATATGGTAATTAAAGTGAATTAATAAGAAAAGATATAATTTGGATAAAAGGAAGAAATAAAATCACTTATGAAATAAGCAAAGCTAGTAATGATGGATAAACTGTGACTGAGCCTTATTGGAAGAGGAAATTTGGAATGAATGTTTAAAGACAAGAGTGTTTATAATAGTATTAAGTTTTGGATAAGATAATCTTTGAGCGATACATTATTCTTTTGAGGATATGAACATGGATCTACTAGAATCCACAAAACCTTTTTAGAGTGCAAGTTTCAGATTTTCATTGGTGAACCATGATAAAAGATGTTTACTAGTTGCACCGATTACCTTTTTGGTGAATGTTTGTTTGAAAAGAATATTGCTTTGTCTCATGAAAAGTATGATCCTGAGTATAGTAGTCATGTGGTATCTGGGTATATTTTTGTGATGCATTACGGAACAAGAGAGTGTAAAAAGGGTAATAGCACAGTTCTTGTGGTGATCATGAGGGAAGTAGAAAACGTGATTGATGAGAAGTGTCAACTGTAAATCCCTACCAAGGAACCCAGAGGATAACACAACTAAGCTTACAAAAAGGACAATTTTTTTTTTTTAAAAACGAAAGAAATAACAACAATCATATATTTATTCATAACATTTAAATTAAGCTTTATCCTCTAGGGTTCCACAACTGCATTACTAACGAACTAAAACAAGATCTAACCAACATTATAAATTAACTAACAACCACAGTTAATTCTAAGTCTAATTACATCAGATGAATAAACACACACAATACCGTATTATATTATTAGATAAGTAACATCAGGATCCTGCACATAGGATCACAAGTACATATACAATTCCCTTTACATGAGGGTACACCATTACATTGTTTACAATATAGCTATCCAGATTACATTGGAATACATATATCAAGATAATAGTACATGATTCAACTGATATACAAGACTGAAACATGATCATAAGTATATGTCTCCTCAAGCTAGAGCAAGATCTAAAATCTGTCATACAAGGTACATCTTTCTTGTGCATGAACAACAAGGGAAACCAATGTAGATAAAAGCACAACCACCTGACCATGTGGAACCCGAAGGTCCACCCCCCATGCTAGGAGATAACAATAAGGTCCCACAACATGAAACAGTTAAGAAGACAGGAACACAACACAAAAGGCTAACATGACTCCAACATACAAGTACACATGACATTCACAACAGAGTCACCACTTCCTCCAATAGTAAAAAAAGACAATAGACTAACAGGTGCAAGGACTACACATGACTCCAAAACAACACCAGTTAATAAGGACATCACAAGTAACTCAAACAACACTTCAAAGGCATTCATAAAACAAAAGAAAGAACACAACTAGAGAATGCTAGACTGTAGTAGGGATGAGTGTCATCGCATGGTCCTAGCATGGGTTACCATGATAGTCTCTAGCTAGACACCAGCCCCCATCCATGGGTTACCCTGACAGTCTCTCTCTAGGTGTCGGCACCCATCTATGGTTACCCTGACAGTCTCTCACTAGACGCTGGCCCCATAAGGTGACATATGCGGAACCAGCATTCATTTCATGAGGACAAGGAAGTTGATTTTGCCAACCATGGCCTTCTCATCTCATCCTTAGTCTGAACGAGCACTACAGGCATGAGTGAGGCATCCAATTATCTTGATTAGTGTGAAAACTACCCAACCCTCTAAATTTATTATTAAGTTATCACTGGATTAACAACTTCCAATGGGTTATCCTGACAAGCCACTTTGGGCGCCGGCCCCACATTGAAAGCCACTCCCCTTTACTGCATCTAGTTTCTCAAAGCCCAAAACAAAACCCAAGCATGAACTACCACATTCTCATCATGATGCATTTACAACACAAAATATACATCATTTCACATTACACAGAGCAAGGCATTACCCATCTTCCATAGTTATCATAACCACATGAATAGGTACACTGAGCAAGGCATTATCCATCTTGCACAGTCATCATAACCACATGAATCCATAACAGAGTGGAGTCAACATATAACCAATACATATTCAACCATTAGCAAGATTACATGATCACAATAGTCATACACACGACTACCCCTCTTGGTCTCTGGAATCAACTTTCCCAAATAACACAAACACTTGACACACTACACACTGGTCTCACATCACATTCACTCTCAAATGCACATCATCACCTAATAGACCAAATTAAGATTTTTCATCAATAATTCAAATACAACACCACAATTGTGACATATGACATAATGCACTAATTATGGGTTTTGAAGAATGTAACATTAATTGAATCATGGTCAATCATCTAACAATCATAAAGTGAATCTTCATCAACAATATAGAACTATCATATTCCAACCACTAGTAATAGTTACTTTTAGGATCATAAGATATAAGAGTCCACGAGTAACAATATTTTAACTAATAGTTTCTAAGACTTATGTTAATTTTATTTAATTAAAATGACTACAAACAAACTGCAAATAACTCTAAGGCATACAAATTAAACACAACAATTATTTACACTATTGACACTGATGTAGATTTCATTAATAATCTAGACAATTGTAAATACTATTAAATATAACTGTATAAGCAAGGATAAAAGCTTATAACATTAGAATGCTATATATATCTTACACTAGTTAGAATCACAAGATACAAAACCTGAAGCTACAATGAAAGAACCTTGTTTTAAGGTTAGCTTGAGAGGAAAGGAATACAGAACAACAAAACATTCCTATAGATCTAACATCTTCATCAAATCTACCACACTTTTAACCACATGCATATAATAGGATCAACACAAAATGAATTTGTTGAGAAGGCTTTAGAAGCTACCAATAATGCAAAATGTGAAAGCATAGACAGGGCACGCAGACTGATTGGTAGAATGCTTCAAAGAGAGTCATATAATGGAAAGCAATGATCATAGGATATGCACAAAATGAATTTGTTGAAAAATCTTAGAGAAAGCCAGTTCGAAAATATAGAGTTATTGGTGATGCAACTAACTGTTTTAACAGAGGTGAAATAGGTGAGAGGTAGACAGTCACAAAATATTCATATCTCAAAAATGACAAACTGAGTATGGTTGATTTTTGGATATGATTTAGATATCTAGGCCATGCACCATATATAAAAAAATTAGAGAAACCCATTTCGTAAAAATAAAGTTATGGCTAATGCAACAGACTACTAAAATAGAGACGAAATGGGTGAGAGGTAGACAGTCACAAAATACTCATATTTCAAAAATGACAAACTGGGTATGGTTGATTTTCGGATATGATTTAGATAACTAGGTCATGCACCATATATAAAAACATTAGAGAAACCCAGTTCATAAAAATAAAGTTATGGCTAACATAATAGACTGGGTTCAGAAAATGTAGAAGAGAATTCATAGAATATTTCACTAAATCTAATGCAACAATAAATTAGTTTCATATCTCAGTCCATACCTAGAATATTGCTTCAATCACATCTTCACAAATTTCTCAACTTGCATCCATTTTTCCTCAAGTCTTTTCTTCTGGAAACTATGGTTTATGGTGCCAAAAGAAAAATGAAAACTTCTTGAGAGAGAGAGATCCCCAAAACATAAAACATATTCTCCATTTGAAATACACGCTTCTCCCCAAATTATGTTTTGAGATTTCAAAATAAAGTTGAGCATGCATAACCACCCCCATAATTTCTTCCAGAAGATTCTCCTTTTATTACTTTCTTACAATTTGCTATTTTTAACCAAACAATAATTTCTCTTTAATTTTATTTATTTTAGAATTTGTTATTTATTTCATTTACAACCAAACAAAAATAGTTTATTTCTACTTTTCTAAAATTAGTCTCTTACACAAAAGAAACAATTATTTCTAAGATTCCTTCTCAAGGCAATAATAATAAATAAAGAGAATCTTTTTCAGACATAATAATACATATTTCCACACAACTATAATTTACATAAAAGCATCTATATTTATTTATCAAAGTGCCCTCTTGACTAAATAATTTTATTTTAATGAAGCAATTAACTAAAACATTAATCAAACAATTCCAAACAAAATAACCCAAATGCCAAACAATACCTGACACAATGCACGATCGAAAGCATGACCACAATGACAATGACTGACCATTATGCCCATACAGACAACACTGACTGAGTGCAAAACTAGATACTCATCCTTTTCAAGGATGATGGCTAACTAGGGGACCACATGTTATCTCCGTTCAATAGTTTCCATTGGGTTTAAGGCATGCTCAGACCTATCAATTTAGGTGGAGTCGATGCCTAGTACCTACATCCTGCAGCAACCAAATAGTTGAACAAATAGACATATATATAATCATATAGTCAAATGCACCGTGAAAGAGAATCATAGCATAGCAAGGTACTCACACATGAGTAATGCGACACTGTCCCTTTCACCATCACATCAAACACATAATCACAACACACATAGCAATCAGTTATTGAACGACTAAATAAGAACTATCATCAGATAATCACATGATACACATAATAAGATTAATCCACACAAAACATCACAATATAACATCCTATGATATAAAATCAGTCGCATAAAAATAAATTCTAACATATGACAATCATAGTAAGATCAACATCATAATCAACTAAATGTAAAACTATGTCAAAGCATATAAATTATCAGTGTCGCAACAAAGATTATTGATAAAACATACCAACTGTCATATGAAACCACACATGAGCATAGTCAAGAATGTCATCAACATGAATGAAGCATCTATCGACATCATATAATGTACAACATCAACTGTCTAACATACCCTAAATATTCATATTATTTTACATTCATCTTCATGCACCTTGGCCAAACTATCTGCACATCCAAGATGAGAATGGAGGGGCACTACATCAACTGTTGTTTATTGGAAAGATAGATATATGCTCTTAAAGTATTAAGATGGATGTATGTTCCTAACTCGATGGAGTTGAGAAAGCTTGTGCTTGAAGAATTTTACAAAACACTTTTATTCAGTGAACCCCGGTGTAATGAAAAGTGATAGAAGGATCTCACCTAATTTGTAGCCAGCGAGTTAAGGCTGAGCAATGTACTTGATTATTGTTTGGAATGCCAGTAAGTTAAGCCTGAGCATGTGTGACTGGTGGGACTTTTATACACATATAGTGTGCCTTATTGAAGTTTAAAGTGAGTAATGATAATCAATTCTTGTTAGAAGAAGGTTGAATTGTAATATTTTGTTAGTTGAATGTTTGCTAATGTAAGACTATATGACTGTATGACTTTGTATGATGATTGTAATGCAACCTTGTTGATTGGTGTCTTGAATGATGTTTTGTGGATAGTAGAAGTGATTTTATGTTATAGATAAGTTTGGGGTCTTGGGAAGACTTGTTGTTTTGTGTGATAGAGTGTGTCTCTTCACTCGCCCAATTTTGGATCTAGGTGCAGTGTAGCATCGTACTCCCTCTCTAGTGGCTAGAATTAGTCATATAGTTCTTGTCTTGTGAAACTTTTGAATTTTGATTTTTATTTATTTGACTGAATGTTGTAAGGACCAATATTGAGATTTTTATTTCCTTTATTTATGGAAAAGTATAGCCATCAAAATTGTTTTTACTTATCTAATGACCTTGATAGTCACGTTGTTTTTAATGTTGAAACTGCACACATTTGTATTCTTTACTGTTGGAATTGATTTCTTTTCTTTGGATTTTATTTATTTACTTATTATGGTGGCTATGATTGATAATTTTAAAATTGTTGGTCATGTGTCTCGTTTTGTTTCTATCATGTCCATGAAGGGCCTCTAATAGGTTGTGTAAGGGAGTAGGATGCAGAGAATATATTGTTTTCGATAGAGGGAATTCTTTGTTTTATGGTTAGATACAATGTATATCATGTGAAGAATTGAGGAAGATTTGAAATGGAATTTTGGTGTCATTATAGATCACTTGAAGTAAGTCTAAAATTTTGGTTTGAAGTAAAAGGTTATGGGGTAATAAGGAATTAATAGAAGTTAAAAGAATGTGAATGTTGAAAGCACACTATCATTTGGATAAAAATTTCTTGAAACACGGATGCTTGGTGATTTTTACATTGTTTTCATTATGATAGAGAATGACATAGAGAAGAAATTTTTTTGGGGAATTACACTCTTGCAAAACTATTGTGGTTTAGAAAGATTATAGCAATAGATATGTTTAGTAG
Source organism: Cunninghamia lanceolata (assembly GCA_027924645.1). Taxonomy (NCBI): domain Eukaryota; kingdom Viridiplantae; phylum Streptophyta; class Pinopsida; order Cupressales; family Cupressaceae; genus Cunninghamia; species Cunninghamia lanceolata. The sequence continues at coordinate 2,396,321 of BSBN01000395.1, read as the reverse complement.
AGAGTGAAAAGTGAATCAAAGTCGAGATGTTTGCAACTGGATTGTGTTGAATAAATGAATTTAATTGACAAAGAATGTCACTGGCATGTCTAGAATGTTTTTCATCTCATTTGAAAGGAATTAGACAATAGAAGTAGAAAATAGTAATGAGATTGAATAAATCAAAATGTAATAGCATTGTATAGCAGCACGAGGAAGATAAGGAAGAATTTTCCAAGAAATCTAAATTGTAAATCAGAATGCAATTTGATTGCAAGTAATGAAAAGGAAAAATAGAATTCCATTGATAGGAGTATGAATAGTATAGTTTTCATAGATGTTCGCACAGTGATGGGATATGATCTAGATGGCACAAATTGTTGGAAATTTTACCTCATTGTTGGAGGTCACAACCAACGGTTGTTTGGAGGACTGGCCTCTTGATATTACATTGCATTACTATAAGAATTTATAAGCCATGTGGTGCTGATTCATGCTTATATATATATATATATATATACGTGAATTGATTTATGCTTCATTTGGCATTTTATTAAAGATGTGATTATTATTCTTATGATAGAATGAATATAGTTGTATGGTAGTTGTACCATGTGAAGAAATAAACATTGTATTGGCCACACACTGGGATTTATTTGATAGATGTAATGTTAATTGTGGTTTGAGATATTATTTGTTATGGTCGAGTAGGACCAGTATTCGGTGGATAGTGCCACCTGGGAAAATGCAGAGGACATTGATAGATCATTTCCTCATTTGAGATTTTAGCTCATTTTATTATACATATGATGACACTTATTTTATCATTGATACTAGATGTATAAGACTCTTTATGTAGATGTTTTGTTATAAGACATCGAGACGATGTCTCTTCCAAGTGGGGAAGGATGCCACGTCTCAAATCTTGATACTATTTGTGGTTACTTTATGTGGAATTAATTAATGGACAATTATATGTGTTTGATAGATAATTTATTGTTTTGAAAGATGATTGATTATTTATGAATGTTATATTCATGTTAGTAATGCTTTGGCTATTTGGTTACTAATCTATTAACAGGAAATTGAAGTTTACTATGAGTTGCAGGTTGTTGAAGACAGGGGGTGGTTGAGGTAAAGGAGACTAGCATCTTGGCAGGGTTAAGATGGAGGGGTATCATTCACACACTTCACGTAGTGACATGTAGTTGCATATGTTTGCATATTGAATGATTTAATAGTTTAGTTTAAATTGCATTTTTTATTTAAATTAGATGGTTTTATTTCATAGTTAGTTAATGGTGATTTAATTAGATTATTTAATTCATTGTTATTTAGATATTCTAATTGCTTAGAAAATAGAATAATTAAATTAGTTATGTAATTTATTTCTATTTAGAGAATAAATATATTCTATTTAATTATTAGTTTTATAGATGCATTGTGATAAATATGTAGATTATCTTAATAATATTAAATTGAAAACTAGAAATAGAATAAAACATGAATTTGGAAACAAAAACAAGAAAACAAGAAAAACAATAGAAAAATTAGAAAAACAAAACTAAATTTAGGAAATAAAATCTCAAGAAAGTGAAAACGCTTGAGGAGAGGAAACAATAAAAGAAGAGTTACAATTCATTCTTGTACACAGAAACTCATATTTAACATCTTGCATTCTCAAAATAAATTTAGCTCTTCATCTTTAAAACTGCATACAAAACAAGAGAATTTGTGGAAGAATTTTGGGGCACAAAGGGGAAATGGTTCAGATCAGGGAGCTTCTAGAAACCTGTGAGATTCAAGCCTTCGATTAGATTAGTGAGTGAATTCCAGGTTCCTGTTTAATTTTAAATCTTACTGTGGCTGTGTGTGTGTGGATATTTTTATATCTGCAAAAACCATGATCTTTCTGTCTGAAATTGATATATATATATATTACTGTATATATATAAATATTGGATCGACTGTATCTTATAATGGAATGACTGCATATTATATTGGAACAATTGTAAATTATAATGGAACGACTACATATTATAATGGATCGACTGCATTGAAATATCAAAGGCCATTGTAGTGAAGGGCATGGCATCACCAAATGGTGCCGCAGTCCTTAGGGACTGCGACCCTGTTTGGGGCGTCGGCCCCCTTTTGATTTACTTACTATCAACTGAAATTGCATATGATATGACTTGCATCTTCTTTGAAAAATCATAAATTCCATACTTAGAACTGTAGAATGTTAATGGTATGAAGTTTAGTTCATTGTTCTACTTATAGTCATTTGTTTAATATATATATATATATATATATTGACTTCAATTTTTATAATTTTGAGAATAAAATGAATCATATAAATATTGGCTATTTGCTTTCGATCATATCAATTAATATTAAAAGTTATATATATATATATATATATATATATATATATATATATATATATATATATATATATATATATATATATATATATATATATATATATATATTCGCATCTTTATCTATGTTGCTAGAAAATGTATATGATGTGACAACACTACACAGTTGAGTGGAGTTTAATTTGTTAAATTGATAAATACGTATATATATATAATATATCTAAAATCGGTTATTATTGTACTATAGCAAAAGAAATATTCATTCTAATTAATATTATTACACTGCTCAAAGTGACTTAAATACAACTATGGATTATTGAGTTCTTGTTAAATGTTATTTTGAGAGTATTCTTGACAAAACTAGCCATATATCGAAAACATTGTTTATGAAAGAAATGCATTGTATTAAACCGATGGATTCATCACATCTAGAATAACATGTTAGGAAAGAATTGATATCAAATTAAGAAAATGGCAAACTTGTCAACAAACAATACTTGTGAAATCATCTGAATAATAGAAACAATGTTTGAATACGAAATGGACACTTATGACTATGGAAAACCAAACTTAGAAAACTATGTTTTGTGTGTTTTTGGTAAAGTACGAACTTTCAGGACAGGATGTCGAATGTGGGCTCCTAGAGATGATAGTTTTACTTTTTCTAAAACTATCATTTTGTTTATTTGCTTGGCCAAGCTACTGTACCATTGAAACAGATGGATTGTTTTAAAAGCCTAGAACTATCTTATATTTGTCTCTGTCACATCCTGTTTGCAAGAGTTTATCTCATTCTAGGATTAGGATGCATACAGGCAACAGGCACGCATCGAGTGATTCCCTCCTTCTTATACCATTCCAGGTTGTTAGGCTCCTTGTGCAGGGTCAGTGTTTTCTTCAAGTTAGGAAGAAACTTGGGGAAGTCCAGTACTTTGTGGTTGGGTGGAAAAAGTGCCTCAACCACTCTCTTGGTCTTGGTTTGTGGTTGATTGGAGGATCGAGGCAACCAAGTTCAAATATTATTATTGACATGGATATTTGCTTTATATATTTCTTTGTATGGCTTTCATTGCCAAGTTGTAATTGTAACCCGATTCATGGAAATCTTGATGATTGAACTTCCTTGTGTAACATTGAAATAGATGTTTTGTAACACCAAGTCGAGTGTATGTAACTGGAATTGTAATTTATTTTAGTATATGGATATTGATACTTATTCATGGATTCTTACCATACTATGTTTAATTATGGATAATTGGAAACTGTTAGTGATTGATTATCTTACTTTTGGAATGTGCTTTACTTTTTGAGTACTATGTTTAGTTGGTAAATTTTCGCACCTTACATATATCTTGGCATTTATCTCTTTGAAAACAAAACCAAGCAAAAAACCTTAAAACCCCAAACAAATTAAACAAGGCAGAAAATTATTAAATTCATATCAGCAGTGCTAAATTTCATTGTGGGAGAACATGGGATCTTACATTGGTATCAGAGCTAGATCCTGCCATCTTGCATTAGGTTTAATTAAATTATTCATTGAGCTCATAGTTATCATACTAGAGTGACTAGCACACTTTCTTTTTCAGCTACATTGTTTTTCCAGTCCAGTTTTAAAAATGAGTTCAAGTAGTGGCAAAATAATAGTATCAGGTGATTGGGAGTGGTTAGCCAGAATGCTATATGAATAGGGTAGTAAACTTGGTAGATCATCACAATCCAGATATGATACTTTGTGCATTTTGAGAAGGCTGGAAGAAAATTTAAGTCTTGTTGGACAGTCACCTTCAGTGTTGCTACAGATAGCTATGACTCTAGCAGTGACTTCGTTGGGTGAGCAGAGGTATTTGAGACACACTGACAGTGAGATTAGACTCACTATTACCCTATGCATCAGTCAGATCATGAGGATTACAGCTCCTCAAGTTCCTTATGATGTGATCACAATGAGAGAGCTTTTGCAGTTGATTGTTGATAGTATGGTTGGGATAGGAGATATTAGTAGTCCTACCTTTGGAAAGAAAGTAAAGATTTTAGAGCTAATGGCACAAGTGAGATCATGCATTGTCATGATTGACTTTGATTATCATGATCTTGTTTTGCAATTGTTCCAACTCTTCTTGGAGTCCATCAGTGAGAAGCATGATAAATTTGTTCAGGACTACATGGGAGTTATTTTGGTTTCCATTATTAATAATAGTGATGATTTATCTCAGCCTGTCATGTCATTACTTCTAGTTGTTCGTAAGTGAGAATATGTCATCTTTAGCTACTTATGACTTAGTGTGTAGTGTCTTCGAACAATTTGAAGACAAGTTGAGGCCTTATTTAGTTGAGGAGGAGCATGTATAGGAAAAGAGGGTGAAATTTGAAGAGAATGTTGGTACTTTCAATGCTCAAGAAGTTGTTATTAGTCATAATAACAATTCTGATTTTTATGCCAACAGTCCTCTTGAGTGTAACATTGGTTTAGATGTCATGGCAAGTGCAGAAAATGTTGTGGGAGAAACTCTAAATGTTGGCAAGCAAGATAGGAGTGTCAAATATGGAGAATGCATGGAAAATACAAACCATAACAGTTCTAATTTTCATGACAGCAGTGAGGTTCCTTTGTATCAGCATGAAACAACAACTACTTCACATGAAGGTGATGGTTCCATGGAGTTGTCAAAGGCAAATACTCAAGGTTTGGGTATTATTGATGCATTGTGTGAGATGATTTTTCAAATCAGACCATAGAAATCAAATCAGAAAATTCATTAATTGGCAAAGAGTCCCAGGATCACTTTTTGGATGGACATGCATATGCTTTGGAAGAAGAGTGTGCGAAGATATTGTCAAAACAACAGCTTCTATAGTGTCTTTTGAGCCATCCTTTGAGGTACATAACAACAGTACCATTGATGATATTGTGAGTAAAGCTGATAGCACACATGATGTTGCTTCTCATATAGTGAGTAATGATGATTCAACCTCATACCATAGTGCAGATTACAAATTGGAAGATTTATGTGGAGATGATTCGTCACAAGGGTATTATTATTTGGCTGGGCAATTGAAGGTTAATGATAATATGATTGCTACAGCTTTGGAACATTTTGATGTTGCTCGACAGATGTTGACAACCTATGGTTGGAGTACTCTTGAGACGGATGAGCACGATGGTAGTGGACTTTCCCTTACAGAGTTTTATACACTTAGAGAAGCAATTGGGATAATGAAGAATAATTATTTATTGTTACTATCCATTCGAGATTACCTTCTCAAGTGGGATGGGATCTATTTTGGTGCATTGAAGGGAAAGGAGGAGGAGATTGAATGGACTCTTTGAAGAGCACTCAAGAGGCCCTTCAAGAGGCATAGTTGTGGGTAGATGAGCTTACCATGGAGTTGAGCCTAGCACAGACTTCATCACCAGCAGATACAATTTTGATGCCTATGACAGTTACTAGTTATGAGCAATCAACCACGAATAGTGGTGAGGGTCACATTGAGGATGTGGCTACATTCATTACTCTTACTGGTGTAGTTGACATAGATGCGATTAGTACATTAGTTGAGAGTAGCATAGAACCATATGTTACTTCAGGTGTTACTGAGGATAGTCCCCTTATAGATGATGTAGAGCAGGTTATTGATAGCTCGTGTGATGAGGTGGTTGATTATGCAGAAAGTTGTGTGACTAAATACAAGATTAATACATTTTTTTCATAGGAGATATGCAGGGTGTCATCCAATGTGAAGATTGGTTCTCTTGATGATTTGTTTCCCTCCCCTGGAAGCAAATCAGAGTTTACATTCCATGCAGTTGATTTTGATCGACAACTTATTGAGCCACAGAGATGGGGAGATCAGCTGAAGGTTACAAGAGAGAAGGTTGATTCAACCTTATCTCATTTTGATTGCACTCATAAGTATGTTGAGTACCTTCTTTGGACAACAAAGTTTGAGGAGAGACGGTATGGGGTCTCAGCTGGTACTCACATTCGTAATTTGCAGTTCATCAGGAGTGCTTTGGAGGAGATTAAATTAGAATATCTCCAATTGTTTCATGATAGGGAGTATGCTATTGGGTACGCAGAGAGGGTTGCTAGAGTATCTTCCCAATTAGCTATTCAAGATCAGAGACATGAGCCATCATCTGATTCGAGTGATGAGGAGTGTGTTCCCCATGACTATGATGGTCAACCATTGACGCAGGTAGGTGAATTTTATCTCGATTGCATAGTGAGGAGTCTTCATCATTTCACCTTTAGTCCACACACAGATGACCTGATGATGCGTAAGTGTGGATTGGCTCAGAATTTATACCATTGATTGTGGGATGAAGAGTTTCCATCTTCAGAAGATGGGACTAGGGGCTACAAGTACCTGACTCAGTTGTTTGCAGAGGACTACTTGTAGGATCAGAGGTTGGATTACCATCATGTTGACATGTATTCGATAGAGTTTGCTACTTCTATGTCACAGAGACTACCTATGGATGCATGGCTTCAGAGAGATTATGGTGTCAGTAGACACGATGGCTTAGTTGGATATCACATCCATGAGAGTTTAGTAGAGAATAGAGGGAGATTTAGTGTAGCAAATGCTTTCAGATATTCTTATCTCCACATGACAGATGGATGTGAGTTCTGTTTTCTTTGGGATCCAGGTGGTGACAGAGTTGGCACTGTAGTTTGGTTGGGTCCCGTTAGTTTGCTTCATCATTTTCAACATGGTGAACTTGAGATCAGTTTAGCGCAAAGGAAGTTGAAGGATATCAGGCATAGCAGACTTCTTTTCTCGGTTTGGGATCCAAGAATATATTATTGGACACTCTCTAGTGTGCTATGGGATCCTTCTTGTGCATCAGGGTTCCAGTCAGAGTTCACTAATGAGCATTGCAGCATGTAATTTGTGTGGTCTGCTTATAGTTTCACCTTTGGTTCACATGTACATGAGTTATTTCTGATGCACTATTCTTGTGTGCCTGAGTTGGATAGTTGGATTGTCATTTATCTTTGCACAGTTGAGCTTATACTAGTGCTATTAGAGTTATTTGGTGATATGTGGGTTATTCTATAGTTCTTCCCTTGGGCCTTAGTTGGAGTGATGTTATCTATTCAGTTGTGATTGCTTGAGGACAAGCAATTTCAGGGAGGGAAGCTATAATGTCCCCATTTTGAGCAAGCATCAGAGTTTGATGGTTTAGCCTATCACCGGGTCCTCGTAGGCTAATAATGGTGTTTAGAGGACCTTGTTATAGAGTTTTATGGCTCTCCAGAGGGTAGTTGTCCATATTTTCATCTCTAGATCTTTCTTATGTTCTGAGGCATTGATATTCGAGGGTTTCTGGCATTATTTGCATATACTTACTATTTATAGTAAGTCAGTTGGACATTAGACAGCCACCTTACTATTTTTAGTAAGGCATCCAAATTGACAATGGGAGTAGTGGGCTAGCCAGTGATGAAGTCAGAATTATTAAATAATGATTATTAATGGAGTTATGACATTTAATTATTATTAAAGTGTTATTTTAATAATAATCATTTAGGGGAATATTATTGACTTCATGTGACTTTATAATTCAGAGGTATTTAATATCATATAGTCAAAATATTAAGTGAGAGCATTTAATGACTTTATTTGACTTTATCATAAAGGTGCATTTAATGGTATAAAGTCAAGTCATTATAACCATTATTTGGGTGCCCACTTGAAGGGATATAATAAAGCACAAAAGAAAATATATTTATATTATACTAAATTATTTTAAGCCTCATGGGAAATCATGCCTTTTGGAGAATAGTATAAAAGCATTTGGAAAAGGCAAATAATTCATTCTTGTTCATTCAAACACTTGGCTTTTGTTGCTTTGGATTTTGGAGGTGAAACCAAGGGTTTTGTTGCAAATTTAGTCTTGGAGAATGTGGTATCTCATGGATTGTGCAAACTACATGTGTGAGATAGCATCCAAGGGTTGTGGTTTTGAGTTGGCTTCATTCAGAGGTCAACATTGTGCCGATTTGAAGAGTTTAGTCAAGGATTTTGAAGTAGATTTTATTGTGAAGGACATACATCGTTATGGCTGTATTTATTAATTGATGTGCACACATCACAAGGGTCGTACAACCTCATTAATGCCATTTGTACCACCTTCAGCCCTAGGCGTGTGAAGTCAAGGTCAAAATGCCTTGGTTTTTGTGCAATTTTCTTCACCATTCTTGGCATCTAGGCTTTGGAAGGTATTTGCTGTTGTTTCCAAGGTGGGAAAGACATTATCAGTAGCAAATCGTACACTTCCCAGTCACTCAATTTGTTGTCATCATTTCTAGATTTCATGATAAATAATTTCTTCATTATTCAGGTATGGTTCATTGTTTTGCAATAAAAAAGAATATCAATCCAGATTTGAATATTTATTGTATAGGCAAGCTATGTATAATCAGATCTAAGTTTGTTTCTCATTATTAAGCATTTCTATTCTTGCAACTAGAATATGTTATTTGCATTTCTTTATATATCTTGGCATTTATCTCTTTGAAAACAAACCAAGCAAAAAACCTTGAAACCCCAAACAAATTAAACAAGGCATAAAATTATTAAATTCATATCAACGGTGCTAAATTTCATTGTGGGAGAATAGGGCATCTTACAGATTCCCCTTCTAGCAACAACTTCCTCATCAATAAATTATGTGTGGCACTTGTATCAATAATAGTGATCTGTTGTCCACATAAGATTCCCTATACTCTAAATGATCCAACCTTTTGGAAACTAGAGAGTTGGTCAAGTGTGCCACCACTTTCTTGCTCCTTCTCAGACTCTTCTGATGAGACTTCTTCCCCTTTTACCTCCAAATCAGATTGCTGGTCTAATTTTTTTTGAAGTTGATTCATCAGTTGAATAGTATTCTATTTGCTCAACGTTTCCTTGTGAGTTGGGTCCCATGGTTCTTTATAGCCGAAGCACAATTTCTTTCTTCTGAGGTCATTGAGTTGTCTTCATCCATTCTTGTTGACACTTTCTTAGTCTGATTTGAATCTTTTTGAAAGCATTTTTTGTCCTTGTCATTTTTATGTTGGAAACCCTTTGACTGAAATTTATTTCTAAAGGTAGATGACTCCATGTCCCTTGCCTTTTTAATACATCTTGAAGTGTAGGTGGGCTAAGAGCCTTAACCCAACCTCTCAAAGGATTATAGACAACCCATCAATAAACAAAATAATCAACCTCCTCTTTGAAATATCAGTCACCATCACTTATAATCTTTGGCAAACAGCAATATAAGTATCTACTGAACCCCATTGTTTCAGCTGTGCCAACTCCTTGAAGTGCAACTCAGGATCTTTCTTATCAAATCTATCAATTAGTCTTTCTGTAAACTTAGCATAATAATTAATTTGAGCATGGCCCATAGTAATCATCTCATGGTGCCACCATTCATGTGCACTACCATCTAAATGTAAAGTTGCATATATAATTGCCTCATCTTTAGCCATAGTGTTGAGCTTAAAGTAAGAGTCAAGTTTTTGCACCCAAGCTCTAGTTGTAGTCTCACCAGAACCATCAAAATAAGGAATAGACAACTTGCTCACCTTTCTCTGCAAATCCTAGTCTTGTGGCCTTCCACCTCCACCTCCACCTCTACAGGGTGTATGCCTTTGCTTAAATTCTAGGAACTCAAGAAAGGACATGTCAACCTAGAACTCTGCCCCCAATGCTCTCCAATCCCTTATTGCTTGCCTATAAACTTCTTGATCGTTCTCTAGTTTGTCATTCCCTTCTAGAGGATTATTCCTTGGAATAAAATTAGGCATAAGAGGTCTAGAGTTAATTGATCCACTGAAAGTCCCATGATGGGTAGTTCTATTATTGGCTGAGTTGTTTCCATTTGTACCATTATTACCATTGGTGCCATTGTTATTCTGCATCATTTGAGCAAACATCTGAGCTAATTGTTGTTGAGATTGGACCATTTGTTGTTGTCCCCTAGCAAGATCACTCATCATATTCTCCAAACTAGATACTCCCGGTCTCCTTTCACCCGGGCCATCAAAAGGATCTCTGCTAGTTCTTGCATTTCTATCCTCCATTGAGTTTGCAACTATTTCTTCTACCTATTCTATCTTTGGTTGAGCTTCAAGGTTTGGATTGGATCTATTTCTCCTCAAATAATAGTGATGAGTGCTAGGTCACATCATTCATACCCAACAGGCTGGCAAGATGCTCTGAACTCTAATACTACTGTAATAACCAACCCCAAATTCTAAACTATAATGTCCCCTTTTAGGACATTCTTGATTTCTTTACTTGCATACAATAAGATCACTAGAAAGGGACATTAGAAATATTAAAGATCAATAAATCAAGCTCATATTCAGTTCATAGTATCATAGCATGATTAATAATGAGAACAATACTACATAACACAAATAATGAGATCAAATCATTATAACATAATCCATATTCAGTTCAATTCATAACACAATTCAGTATCAACTATGTTCAAATCTTAATCCTTACTTCATTTCTATTCCTCAACCTTGAATGGGGATTTACTTGTGTAGGGCATGATGACACCACCTCAAGAGCATGGACCTAGATTCTGAAACACTCATCCTTCACCCTTGGGGCCCATCCCATTGGATGGATCTACTCTACCTTTCCCTAACAACACCTCGCCTCTCCTAAGGTTGTAGGCAATAGAAATAACTAAGTATTAACTTGAACATACTTGATATACCTTAGCACATTCTGTATTGGTTATGCTCAAACTTCAATCCTTATTTCTATTCTAATCCTCAGCCTTGGATGGAGATTTACTTGTTGAGGGCGCAATGGCACCATCTCGAGAGCATGGACCCAAATTCTGGAACATTTGTCCTTCACCCTTGGGGCCCATCCCATTGGGTGGATTTACTCAGCCTCTCCCTAACAACACCTCGCCTCTCCTAAGGTTGGAATCACTAGATATAAGCATTAGGTTTGAACATATCACTACTTCAATGTATCATGAACATAATCTATTGATGTTTTCCTTATATGTTTCATAGCAAGTTCACAATGCTTATATATGTACATGTCTAATGATAATCTTTCAATTATATGCATTAGTCACTACTTAACACCTAGTATTCTTCATAATAAAGATGAGGTTAGATACATCTTACCAGGAGGATAATTCTTGCCTTTGTATCCTTTTAGAATTCTTAAGGATTTAATTTTGTCCCTCTTGGTGTGTATCCCTCCATACAAGACTTTCTCTTTGAACTCTCCTCTTAAACTCAGAAAAAATATTATTTTCATTTGCTTCTAAAAGTCAGATAAGATACCTTGTATATATTGCAGATTATGTCTACTATTCATCAGTAATATATTTCCTTTTTCCTTCTATGCTATCTGCAGCCCAATATATTCTTCCTCGGCTTGATCCATGCCTCTTCATTGAAAAGACATACCTCATGGATTCCAATCGCTTTCTGTTTCTTCATGATAATCTGCATTAATGTTGTTCTTCCTTAATACTAATCGCAGGTTTTGATACTTACAATCCATGCATATATAAACACATGATATTAGTTATAAATTGCTGACTTTTGAATAGTCTTTGTTTACTTCGTATCATAATATTTGACCGTTGCCTTTTTCAGGGATCGTTGCACCTTTTTGTTAACTGTCCTTTCATATATGGATAGCTCCTTTATTAATCAATAATCTTTGACTTCACTACTTTAATGGCTGTCCCTTTGATGATGTTCGTTGTTCTCTCTCTTTTTTTATTTCTATTTTCTAAACCTTTAACTGTATTCCCTAACTCCCTTATATATGTGTGATTACTTTATCGCTCCTTTAAATCACATCATTTGTCTTTTTTATATGGATTGACCTTAGTATTCTATATATTACTTTTATATATTATAATAATCATAATAATAATATTTAATTTAATATTAATATTTATATTGTATTTATAATATATTTATTATTATATTTATAGTATTATATTATTATGATTATAATAATATTTAAATTATTAATATTTATATTTATATTGGTTATTTATAAATATTATAAAATATATGTTTAATATATTATATTTTAATTATATTAAAATATTCATATAATGATATTATGTAATATTATTTATTAAATATTATATATTTATAATATTATATATGTTTGTTAATTATTGTTAGAAGCATTCAAATGGACTATGGAGGGGATATTTAACATGACGTTTAAATCTTTAATTTAAAATCACATAAATCAATTTTTTTTTTAAAACCCACAGATATTTTTGACTTCTAGTGAGCAGGGTTTTTATCAAACACTTTCCCAATGTGCTATTAAATCTAAAAATTCTAAATGTAATGAGAACAACTTGCACAAGGTTTATCAACTGGAAACATTCATATTTGTTGTCCAACTTTCATTGATAATAAATGGGCATTTTAATAAACAGTTTGTAGAGTACAATATTTATGATTCAAATTGAAGATTTGAATACCCAAGTGATTATTAATTTCAGAACAACAGAATAAGATGAAAAACTACATTATACATACCAAGTATATGATCAATACATTAGCACATGCATGAACTTCAGTTAGATGGCTGACATTAAAGAGATTCTCACAAGATGGCACCTAAAGAACACCCAACATTTCCTTCTGTTGTTCTCAAAATCAGCTATGCTCGTTTTTGTAGACAACCCCCCACGAAACTTGTCCTTTTCGTAAGTCTACACTCTAAGCTCGTGAATCGAGACAAGATCCTCTTGATCTCGTACGAAGTTGTTTGACATCCTAGACTGGATTATGACATCTCTTTGAATCATTTTCTCGATATGTGCGAAGATTGTTCAAGTCGTAAGTCGGTAAAAAATGTCGATTTAGGTCATTTTTAGAAGTTAGTAAGTTTTTGAGTCTTGATATGCAAGAGCGGCTAAAAACGCCGCTCCTACATATCTCCTTCCAGCTTGTTTTATTTGACATGTAAAGGCGGCGTAAATCCCCGCTCATGCATATGTCTTTTTATTTAACATGTAAAAGCGGTGGATTTAGCCGCCCTTACATGTTTGTTTATGTTAATGTAGAAGCGGCCGAAACCTCCGCTCGAGCGAGATCTCTGGAATCTCGATCATTGAGTGCCATTAATGGCCACTCGTGCCGCTTACTAAACTTGTTTTTAAGTTTTAAATACGTCTTTTTGATTGTTCTTTTCGTCATTTCGTTTCTTTCTCCTGAGCTGTTCGTCCGACTCCTCCAACATTGTTTGGTCGCGCCGAACTGCGGTTTAATCGCACTCTTCATTGTCGGACTTAGGGTTTTTCAAGTCTTGGACAGGTAACCTTTCTAAACTGCCATCTTTTTCCTTTACTAGGGTTTTGTTAGTTTTTGGAGGGTTTTTCTTTTGTTTTATTTTGTTATAGTTTCGTTTAGAGTTTCTTGTTCGCCATTTTTTGTTTCTTGCATGTGGCAGTGAAACCTCCGCTCAAACCTTTGAAACCTCCCATGCTCGGCAATCTCTTACCCGTCGGTCGTAAATCCCCAATCAAAACATTTCAAAAACCAAACCTAGCATCATCCGCAATGATGGTAATTTCCACCGTCTATAGCATTGTAAGCCTTCGCGGTCTGTATAAGCGGTAAAAAACCCTGCTCAAACACCCTTACACCAAAGGCCCCGAAATACCCTATGCAGTGTTGGCATTTATCGCCAACCAAACAACTGAACCGAAATCTCTTCTAACTTGCGAGAGCGGTAAAAAACCCCGCCCGAGCATATTTTCGCCGAGTTACATGCACATGCGGTGAAATCCCCCGCCCTAGCATTTGAAGCTCCGAACTCCCCATTGGATGCAAGAGCGGTCATTTTGACCGCCTGTACATGTTAAACATCAAAACTTCCAAAACACATGCAGAAGCGGCGTTTTTGATCGCTTTTACACCTATGAGTTTCCAACTTGCAAGAGCGGTCAATACACCCGCCCAAGCACATTTCCATGATTTTTCCCTAACACTGGAAAATTCATTTTTCAAAGCCGAAAGCCCGCTTTCACCCTCACCTCAATTTGCGCACTCAAGCCCTTTTAACGCATGCTTTCCCATCCATGATCGTCAAAACGCAGTTGACCCAGTTTATCCAATTTTCCCCTAACTGCGAGATCATGGCTTTTTGCAGTTCTCTGTCAGCGTTCGTGGTGGTGTTTGAGTTCACAGTTTTCTCCAGGGCTCATGTCAGAAATATCTCCTTCAAAGTCCAGAGCCATGAAGTACAAATACCAGGGTGTCTTTTCAATAACGGTAGTTCAGTCAAATGTTGATGAAATCAGAGACACCGAGATTGGACACGTAGATATGGCTAAATTCGTGGATAGAACTAAACAAGCAAATCCCTCCCGGCATATGCAGAAGATCATTGACAGCAATGTTCATTTGGTTGCATCATTTCCTGTCAGTGCTCATAATCCGGAATTTGTTCTACAAGTGGCCAACCACTACAATAGGGACACTAGAGCCGTGACAGATTCACAGGGGAATGTTATCATGAGATTGGATGCAGAGTTCATGGACAAAATCTTCATGTGTCCACCACTTGAAAATGTCGGGCAAATTGATTTTGCTCAAGGTCGGCAAGATTATGACAATGATTTGGAATCTGCTAGAAGACACATAAACAGCAAATGGTTAAAGATTCCTAGGGCAACTTTGACCAGATGGCCAAAGGATCTTCACAGGAGTGATTTTGTGGAGGAAGTGTGTGACTTGATTACACTCTTGAGTCGCGTCAGAGGACTCCCTTCTGCCTCCAAATTCCAAGAATGGACGTACACTTACATCAAGGTAATTCTATAGGGTAATCAGAAGATATTCTGGGGTGAACAGATCAGTAATGCTTTGCACGAGCAATTGGTAAGGGTCAATACTTCCTTCAAATTTTACATGACCTCTTACCTTGTATATGCCGCTGCAAGTATGACGAACTTTCCGGGTTTGACCCAAGTAGGAGACAGGAGGTTGGTCCCAGTGTATGAATACTACCCACAAATCACTCTAAAGGGGTCGATTCATCATTTCAAAAGAGTTAATGATGCATTCTTCTCAGTGTTCATGTGCTTGTGGAATGGTGAACTGGTTCAGAGAAGAGTTTCTGATGAAGCATGGCAAATTGTAAATTCTTTTGGTTGTTTGTTCCTACAATTCCCCACCTTCACTTATCTTCAGGTGGGATACTATCCTGGTTACCCTTACATGCTGCCATGGTATCCCAGTGATCGCATTGTTCTTATGGAGCTTTGCAGACAACTGATTGTGGTTCATAACAAACAGATGGAGCTTAAGAAGTCAGGAATAAAGTTTCCTATTGAAATTGGGAGGTATTCAGTTCAGTCTGCCAACAAGGCTAAGATAATTGACTCCGAGTTGCAGTTAGTCACCATGAAGACCTACAAGAAGAGAAATCATTTCGACTACAGAAGAGTCCAAGACAAGATCAAAAGAAAGTCAAATTTTCATGAGCCAATGGTGGAAGACATATGGGCAGATCTCAGGACCCAAAATGAGATCAGAAAACTGGATTTCTGTAGGCTTCATCTGAGCCAAATTGAAGAATTGGGACAGGCTGATATTCCAGATGGAATGGAGGATGATGGAGATGTCCTAGATCATGAATATGAGGCAAAGAATGTGGAAGCTTCACCTCTCCCAGAGGTGAAATGGTCAGTCAAGGAAGAGACATCCATCAAGAAAAGATTCCAACCTATATTGGCAAACACCAACTTGTGGTTGGAAAGTAAAGGGATCAAGTTGAAAGAGTTCCTTATAGGATCCGAAGAGGGGACACAGGAGCAAACAGGTAAGAAGGTTGAAAACCGAACCAAGAACAAGAGTGATACCCCTTCTTCCTCCAAGGTACACAAACCAAAGATCAAATTCGTATCCAAGGGAGGAAAGAAGAAGGAAACCACAGAGGTTTCGGATGCCACTAAGTCAGATGTGGAAGACATCAATGATGACCATATGGAAATTGAGGATGTTGAGACTGAAGAACAAAATGTTCAAAAGTCTAAAGATAAGGTATCTGATGAAGCTGAACAAAGTGAAGATGAAGGTACAAGGATAGAGAAACTTGATAGTTCTCCGCAGACTCTTGTGAAAGACCTTCCTTCTGATACACAAGCTCTTACACCCCCTCCTCATGTTTCATTTTCTGATAGTTTGCCAGTGATTTCTAATGTTCCTCTTTCTCCCATTCTTGTTGTTTCTTCTGACAATACTCCTCAATCCATGAGGGCTAGTCTTGGGACCGTTTTTGATTCTTCTGGTTCCATTCCGAGTTTATCTTCCCCTTCTTTTGATATCGGAGAACAGACTGTTTTGGAGAACCTTCTTGATGCTTCACAAAAGGTGATTGATGCAGGTGTCGTGTTCACCAACACAAGTCCCATTGTCACCATCACGGGTATAAGCACGGAGCCAACCAAGCAAGTAGTGGATCCCCCTCCAGCTGTCGACGCATCTATACTTCCTCCATGGCTATCTGCCTACACTCCAAAGAGGAAGAAACAAGCTATCTCACCTGATGAGATTGACATTGAGAAGCTATTGCTAGTGAAAGCTAAGAATCAAAAGAAGAAGCCTAAGACTGTTTCTAGGCTAGTCACTGAAAAAGGAATCAGATATGCTGAAATTGCTAAACCTCCTGAGGATGCCACAGTTGATACTTTTGACGTGAGCAGTTATGTCATTTCAAGGGTTGAACTTGGTAAAGTGACTCATGAAGGGGTCAAAGCAGATTTCCAAACCACTGCCACTACTCTACTGGAAAAGTATGATGAAGCCAAGAGGGAAAAAGAGCAATACAAAGCAAAAGCAGAGCAACTGGCCGATGTCCTTCAGAAAATAGTAAAGTCATCAGAGATAGTAGAACCAATGGCAGTAACAGTGGAAGATCCCCTGATACAGAAGGTGGAAAAAGCCCAAGCTAGAGGCAAAATAGTGGGGGATGTAGTGGAGCGGTTGTTGGCCCAAGGACAAGTTCTGTTGAAAACCGCTGTGGAAAGAAAGGAGAAAATGGACAAGGCCAAAGCTGAGCTAGATAATCTGGTGGATCTACTTTCACAAGAGCTGCAAGATCAGGAGGAGAGTTTAGAAGAGTGGACAGATATGAAGAAGATCAAGATAAAGAATTTGATCACCATAGGGGTCGTCACCAACAGGGAATCATATCTCAAGACCAAGGAGACTCTAGCTCATCGTATTTTCATAATAAAGAGTCTACTTGAAGATCTGTGTCAAGCTCGAGAAGCCAGCGAAGATAGTGATGTCACACTCCTACATCAGCTGGAAGAACTTCCTTGCACCTTGACAAGGGAAGATCATAGCTTCCTCACAGCACAGGAAATGATAAGTTCTTTTGAAGAAATGGTACAAAAGAAATTTGAAGAGGAAGCTCCCTCTGTGCTCTCAATGGACAACCTGTATGATCAACATTCGACTCTGGAGAACCTGAAGGATAATTTAGAAAACCATGAAAAGGCAATAAAGGCAGTGAAAGATTCAATCCTCCGAGCTCGCACCATCTCTGAAAACACAGCAAAACCAGATGCATGTGAGATGTCAGTTGTTCAAACCATGTATCAGAACTTCCTAAGGAACAAGGATGGAGGAAGCTAATGCCTTAGCTTATTTTTCTTAGTTTATGTAAATGGAATTTTGTTTTGGACATCTACACATGTAATTTTCCAAAATGTAATTACATGTGAGACAAGAGAAGTCATAAGTCAAATAGGACTCTCTTGTTGAATAAGTCAAATTAGTTGTAGATTTCCTAGTTTTTCTCAAGGTCTTTCCCTATAAATAAAGGGGACCTCTTTTGTAAATACTATCTTTTGTCTATTGCAAGAAAACTCTGGCGAATTGATAATCAAATCAAGACTTTGTGCTTTTTGTGAAAATCAATATCCAAATATTTATCAATACAAGAAAGCAAGTTCAATTCCAATCTTTGTCTTGGAATTATTTGTGTTGTGATAGTTTTGTTCTTACGTCTTGCTATCATAGTCTTATTTGATAATAATTGAAGTGTGGAGTTTATTACAAGTGATTGAAGAGTGCTCTTAATTTGATTCTGGTAAACTTTGTGTTATCAAATCAGTTGTGGGTTATATGTTCATGTTTGTGAAAATACAATAGTTTGGAGACTTTGTGCTGCAAGTTGTTCTATTTGATTTACTTTTATCATCTTGAGGAGGAGTGAAGACTTTGCGCTGCATTCTACTTCAAATATTTCTATTTACAAGTAATAAGTGAGGTAACAGAAAACTTTGTGTTTCTGTGATATTGTGATAATCTACGAGTCTTATATCAAGAGTTTGAAATATAAACATCTATTCTGAAAAAAGAGAATGAGATGAGATGGAACCACCACAAACATAGTCTTTAGTGTACATAAATTGGATAAGTTGTTTGGTTTGCAAAAGTTAAGTAATTAGAAGGAACCTCCCCTTGCTGAGAGGAGAGACTTTGTCTCATCATAGCTGTGGCTGATATACCTATTTTGCCGTTAGCAAGTTAACGACAAAATATTCACCCAACAGTTTTTTGGCGACTCTGCTGGGGAAGAACGCGCAACTTGAAGCCTCAGGCTTCGAGTTGAAGCATTTTTAGTTCTTTTCCGTTTTCTTGCAATATTGTGTTTAGTATAATACAGTCTGGCAGATTCCCGGTACACCAGAAGTAAGAGGGCTCAGGGTATTATTGATCCTGCATTTGAGTTGATGCAGCAGAATAATTTTGGATTCTTAACTCCACGGCCTCATCTTCAGCGCACCAGGAGTTTTCCCCCTACAAACACCAGGTCCCCAATATCAGGTGAAGTTTCTATTGCCAGTGCTAACAGAGTTTTGGTTGTTCATACGCCACCAAGGTTTGTTATACCACCTTTCAATCAGCGCCTCATGGCAGCCCAAGGTCCTTGGGGTAATACCTTTGGTCCTCTAAATTTGACCCCACCATTACATGAACTACCTTGTAGTTCAAGAAAGAATTTCCCCAAATTCTATGGTGACGGAAAAGTTCATCCTGATGAGCACATTGTGGCTTTCTGTATAGCCTGCGGTGTGATAGGTGTCGAGCACGAAGACGTGGCTGTGCGACTCTTTGTAGAAACACTACAAGGCGCTGCCGCAGATTGGTTCTATCACCTCTAAGCCCAGACCATAACAAACTGGGCTACTCTCAAAACCAAGTTCGAAGCCAGGTTCAAACCTGCGGAAGATGCTCATGCATTATTGGCACAGCTGACACAGATGAAAAAGGAACCTCATGAACCAATGTGAGATTTCATCGCTAAGTTCAACAAATTGAGAAACAGGATTCCCACCACTGCTGAGCCCACAGCGGAAAACCTCAATTGTTTCTTTATCAATACACAGCTTCCGGAGGTGAGTTTCTTATTGAGGCGAGCTACACCTACTGATCTTGCTGCGGCTCAAATTCTGGCAACTGAGGTAGAAGATGATCTTATCCTTGCGGGTAAGATAAGAAGGGACACTAATAGAAATAAAAGTTCCTCTTCTACTGAGAATGCTTCCACAAGCACCACAGATCCCATGGTGCAAAAGCTAGCAAATGAATTGCTAGCTCTCAAAAGACAAATGTCCCAAGGTATATCTGCGCCTCCTTCTTACCGAGATATACCAAGGAGGACATTTCCAAATAATTCGTATCAAGGCAATGTTGCTAGGAATCAAGGGCAGCAAAACCGTCTTCCTCCTACACAGGGGAAGCTTGCTATTGAAGCAGCGCCGGTCAACTCTACTGTTGGATACTATGAAGGGGAAAATGAACTTTCTTTCCAACCCGAGTTGGAATATGAAAATGGTGCTAATCTCTTCACAGAAGGAGAAGAAGAGATAGCTGGTGACTCTACCATCAGCTTTCTGAACTACCAGGATGAAGCTGAAAAAGGAGAAGTGAGTGAAGGAGCATATGCTGTTTTCACTAGGTCTCAAAATCAGTCAGCTCTTCAAGCTGATAAAGGGAAAGCGAGGGAAGAATCTCAACCGGCGATTTCAATCGCTAAACGGGGGACTCCGCTACCTTTCCAGTCAAAAGACCCGGTGGTCAATAAACAAGTAAGTGCCTCTAATGAATTTGTACCTTCCACTTCTACTCCTCAGACTAGTGCTATCACTACCAAAAATCAAAATGATGGTTTTTCTTCTTCCATATCTAATTCTTTTCAGCAGTTCGATATAATAGACCATGCTAGGAGAACTAAGATACAAATGTCTGAAGTTGAATATTTACAGGCTAATCTTGAACAATTTGATAGATTAGCCAAATATGTCAAAAATAAAGTTGTCCCTGTAGGACAAGAGTTTCCCAAAGCTACTCATGATTCCTCCAAAAGTAAACCTACCCAAAACAACCTTGTTACTACTCCCCCTAAAGCCTCTGGGAAAATTGAACCTTTCTATGTTTCCCTACTAGTGAATGGTCACAAATTGAGCAATTGCGTAATAGATTCTGGAGCCTCAGACAACATTATGCCTGTTAAGGTGGCAAATGCCCTTGGCCTCACCTTAACCAAAACTTTTGGGAGGTGTTTCTCTATGGAGAATAAGCAAGTTCCACTTTTGGGTCAAATCAAGGACGCCCAATTTGCATTTGCAGCTTTTCCAGATAAGAGAATCAAGATGACAGTCTTGGTAGCTGATGTCCCAGCTTCATACGGCATCCTCCTTGGACGTAATTTCTGCAAGGATGTGGGTGGAGAGTTGAACATGGATTTGTCTGAAGCTAGGATACCTGTTAAAGGTGTCATGCAGAAGCTGCTTCCTGAGAAGGAGGCGAAATATATTGTTACTCAAACATCAAACCCCAAAGCTCAAATTTTGTTTGAGTCCTCGGGAATGGGTAACTATTTTCTATCTACTGAAGATTGTTCCGATTCATCAGATGAGGCTACATCGAGTGATAGCTTCGATATGTTAGATGGAGACTCAGAAGAGTTTTCAGATGAAAGTTCAGGTAAGGGTATAGCAATTCCAGATTCTTCCCTCACCGATGGAGAGGAATCTTCTGACCAAAGGAAGTCCAAGAAATCAAATTCTGATGGAGTCTGGATTTTAGAATTTGATGGCAGTTGTTCTTCTACCGGTTTTGGAGCCGGAGTGGTCTTGATATCACCACAAGGTGATATTTTACCTTTTTCATATAAGCTACAGTTTGACAATACTAATAACACCGCCGAATACAAGTCCTTGTTGCTCGGATTGGAAGCGGCGCGTGCCAGAGGTGTTAAGATCCTTCATGCTCAAGGGGACGCCGAATTGGTAGTTTGTCAAGTAAGAAATTTGTACCAAACAAAAAATGAAAGATTGAGACACTATCGCAATCGCGTATGGGATTGCATTGAAGATTTCGATGCTTTCAATATTTCAGCGGTGCCAAGAGAGTTCAATGACCGTGCAGATTCATTGGTTGTTTCTGCCACTCTCATGGTGCCTCACAAGGATTTCAAAGGGAGCAAGTACACTATTGAGCTAGTCTTCAGACCAAGTGTACCTGATAACGCCGACCATTGGCAGGTTTTCAATGGCGATAATCAAATCATTGCTTTCCTAGAAAAGATGGATAGTTTTGATGAGCTTTACTTTGAAGGAAGCGAATCACCACCTCATGAATATGTTTCTGAGGTAGATTCTCAGACTGGCGAAGAATTTCTACAGTTGAAAGGAAATAAAATCCCAAAAGGTTTGGTTTCCCTTGAGAGACTCTTTGATAAACATGACAGGTATATCAAGCAGCGGCAACAACAACAGGATTTGAGTTCTTCCATGGAATTTGAGCAGGTCAATTTGGGTACGGAAACAGATCCTAAGATGGTCAACATCGGAAAATGTTGCACTGATGATGAAAGATTCAAATTCATCACCCTCCTCCACCATTACATTGATGTTTTGGCTTACTCGTATGATGACCTAAAGTCTTTCAGGCCTAAGGAGGTTTGACACGAAATTCCCCTCAAAGCTGGATCATTGCCTTACAAATAGAAGCAGAGGCAATACAATCCAAAGATATCAGGTACGATTCTTTCTGAAATTCAGAAGATGCTGAATGCAAGGATAATTTTTCCAATTCATCATTCCACGTGGGTTTCAAACATAGTACCTGTAAGGAAGAAGAACGGAGAAATCCGTATCTGTGTTGACTTCAGAAACCTCAACCAATCTTCCTTGAAAGATAACTACCCTTTGCCTATCATGGACCAAGTATTGCAAACAGTGACAGGTTCAGAAATGCTATCTATGTTAGATGGTTTTTCAGGGTATAACCAAGTGGAGGTAAATGAAGCTGATCAGTTCAAAACTACCTTCACCACACCACGGGGCACATTTGCATATCGCAGAATGCCTTTCGGTCTGATCAATGCTGGCGCAACATTTCAGAGAGCGATGGATCTTGCTTTCAGAGATGAAATGGGTAAGTTTATCGTGGTGTATCTCGATGATTTGACTGTTTTCTCCAAAAACCATCATGATCATGTGCATCATTTGCGACAAGTGCTGGAACGTTGTCGGCAAAATGGTATTTCCCTCAATCCCAAGAAGTCAGTTTTTGGGGTGACGGAAGGAAAGCTTCTCAGGCACATTGTATCCCAGGAAGGTACTAAGATTGACCCGGAGAGGGTTAAATCTATTCAAAGTCTCACTCTGCTAGCAAGTAAGACTGCTGTTCATTCTTTCTTCGGAAAGGTGAATTTTCTGCGAAGGTTCATTCTTGAGTTTGCAGAAAAAACCCGTCACATTGTTAATATGATGAAGGGTAAGGCCACTTTCCGTTGGACCATGGAAGGTAAGGAAGCGTTCGAGGATATCAAGAGAGCTATTGCTCATGCTCCAGTTCTTGTTTGTCCCGATTACACTAAGGATTTTGTAGTCTATAGCTACACTTCAGAACACACACTTTCAGCTATTCTGGTTCAGCAGAATGAAGAAGGCATTGAATCCCCCATATCGTTTATGAGTTGTCCTCTCAAAGCTCATGAATTGAAGTATTCGAATATGGAGAAGCATGCCTATGCCGTAGTCAAAGCGATTAAGCATTTCAGGTTCTATATTCTAAACTCACACACTGTTGTCATGGTGCCTGATACAACAGTCAAATCTATCCTAACTCAACAGGAGTTCAGAACAAAGAGAGGTAATTGGATCGCTAAGATCCAAGAATTTGATCTGGATATCAAGCCTACCAAGCTTGTGCGTGGTAAAGGTTTGTGTCAATTGATCGCAGATAATGTTCCAAAAGAGACAGGGGATGAAGAAGAAGTTGTGGACACGCCAACTGTCCTTTTTGTTACTACAACTGACGAGTGGTATTCCAATATCGCTCATTTCCTTACCTATGGTGAGTGCCCTTCTCACTTGTCTTATAAGGAAAAGAGAACTGTCAAGTTAAAAGCTGTTAACTACGTCCTTTGGGACAATGGTTTGTACAAGAGAAGTCTTGACGGTGTATTTCTCCGTTGCATGGATAAAGCGCAACAAGGTAGACTTTTGGAGTCTTTCCACAATTTGGCTTGTGGAGGGCATTTTTCAGCACCTGTAACGGCTCACAAGATTCTGCGAGCTCGATACTATTGGCCCACACTATTCCAAGATGCGTACAATTGGGTACGCAGGTGTGAGTTATGCCAACAGTTTGTTGGGAAACCAAAATTGGCAGCCTTACCTCTAAAACCAGTGGTGATTGAGGAGCCTTTTTAGCAATGGGGTATTGACTTCACTGGCGCAGTGAATCCATCATCAAGTGCAAGACATACCTATGTTCTCACTGCAACGGACTATTTTACCAAATGGGTGGAAGCTATTCCAGTCAAACACGCTACTTCAGAGGTGGTATGCAGTTTTCTCAAAGAGAACATTATTTCCAGGTTTGGAGTTCCAAACAAAATTATCACAGACAATGCTACATGTTTTTCCTCTTATGAGATTACTGAGTTTTGCTATGAGCATGGGATCACTCTTTCCCATTCTTCAGACTATTATCTGCAAGGGAATGGTCAAGCAGAATCAAGCAATAAGAATCTAGTCACTATCATCAGGAAACTGGTAGATGAGAATCAGAGAACTTGGCATAAGGCATTGTTTGATGCTTTATGGGCGGATAGAATTACACCCAAAAGGGCGATAGGCATGTCGCCATTTTAGCTTCTATATGGTCTGAATGCAGAAATACCAATAACCTTGGAGTTGCCAGCATTGAAGTTGATAAAGGCATTGGAAGATAGAACTTTTGATAGTTCTATCGATAAAAGGATTATGTATTTGACTGAACTTGAGGAGCAGCGCACTATAGTGGTGGACCGTATTGCTGAACACCAAAATCAAGTAAAGAAACTCTTCGACAAGAAGACAAAGGCTTGTGAGTTTCGGGTTGGAGATCAAGTCTTGTTGTGGGACAAGAGGAGAGAACCAAAAGGAATGCACGGAAAATTTGATTCCTTGTGGAGAGGTCCATTCACCATTCATCAGTTCTATGGTGAAAACAGTTTCTTACTGGAGTATCGGGATGGGACACCATTCTTGTTGCCTCACAGTGGACAACATCTGAAGCACTTCAATCCTTGAAGTTTCAGATAAGTTAAATTGTACATTTGTATAGTTTCGTGTTTTATTTTTGTGTTTTCGTTTAGTCTTTTGTGTCTTTTTCTTTTTAGCTTGACTCTATGGCCCAATGGCATGGATGAAGGCACTTAGAGGCTGGATTCTACTCCCCTCAATTGTTTCAAAGTTCGGTTGAAGGAAGTTCCCCAGTTAGAGCCAGCTGTTGTTCTCAAAATTAGCTATGCTCGTTTTTGTAGACAACCCCCCACGAAACTTGTCCTTTTCGTAAGTCTACACTCTAAGCTCGTGAATCGAGACAAGATCCTCTTGATCTCGTACGAAGTTGTTTGACATCCTAGACTGGATTATGACATCTCTTTGAATCATTTTCTCGATATGTGCGAAGATCGTTCAAGTCATAAGTCGGTAAAAAATGTCGATTTAGGTCATTTTTAGAAGTTAGTAAGTTTTTGAGTCTTGATATGCAAGAGCGGCTAAAAACGCCGCTCCTACATATCTCCTTCCAGCTTGTTTTATTTGACATGTAAAGGCGGCGTAAATCCCCGCTCATGCATATGTCTTTTTATTTAACATGTAAAAGCGGTGGATTTAGCCGCCCTTACATGTTTGTTTATGTTAATGTAGAAGCGGCCGAAACCTCTGCTCGAGCGAGATCTCCGGAATCTCAATCATTGAGTGCCATTAATGGCCACTCGTGCCGCTTACTAAAACTTGTTTTTAAGTTTTAAATACGTCTTTTTGATTGTTCTTTTCGTCATTTCATTTCTTTCTCTTGAGCTGTTCGTCCGACTCCTCCAACATTGTTTGGTCGCGCCGAACTGCGGTTTAATCGCACTCTTCATTGTCAGACTTAGGGTTTTTCAAGTCTTGGACAGGTAAGCTTTCTAAACTGCCATCTTTTTCCTTTACTAGGGTTTTGTTAGTTTTTGGAGGGTTTTTCTTTTGTTTTATTTTGTTATAGTTTCGTTTAGAGTTTCTTGTTCGCCATTTTTCGTTTCTTGCATGTGGCAGCGAAACCTCTGCTCAAACCTTTGAAACCTCCCATGCTCGGCAATCTCTTACCCATCGGTCGTAAATCCCCGATCAAAACATTTCAAAAACCAAACCTAGCATCATCCGCAATGATGGTAATTTCTGCCGTCTGTAGCATTGTAAGCCTTCGCGGTCTGTATAAGCGGTAAAAAACCCCGCTCAAACACCCTTACACCAAAGGCCCCGAAATACCCTATGCAGTGTCGGCGTTTATCGCCGACTAAACAACTGAACCGAAATCTCTTCTAACTTGCGAGAGCGTTAAAAAACCCCGCCGGAGCATATTTTCGCCGAGTTACATGCACAGGCGGTGAAATCCCCCGCCCTAGCATTTGAAGCTCCGAACTCCCCATTGGATGCAAGAGCGGTCATTTTGACCGCCTGTACATGTTAAACATCAAAACTTCCAAAACACATGCAGAAGCGGCGTTTTTGACCGCTTTTACACCTATGAGTTTCCAACTTGCAAGAGCGGTCAATACACCCGCCCAAGCACATTTCCATGACTTTTCCCTAACACTGGAAAATTCATTTTTCAAAGCCGAAAGCCTGCTTTCACCCTCGCCTCGATTTGTGCACTCAAGCCCTTTTAACGCATGCTTTCCCATCCATGATCGTCAAAATGTAGTTGACCCAGTTTATCCAATTTTCCCCTAACTGCGAGATCATGGCTTTTTGCAGTTCTCTGTCAGTGTTCGTGGTGGTGTTCGAGTTCACAGTTTTCTCCAGGGCTCATGTTAGAAATATCTCCTTCAAAGTCCAGAGCCATGAAGTACAAATACCAGGGTGTCTTTCCGGTAACGGCAGTTCAGTCAAATGTTGATGAAATCAGAGACTCCGAGATTGGACACGTAGATATGGCTGAATTCGTGGATAGAACTAAACAAGCAAATCCCTCCCGGCATATGCAGAAGATCATTGACAGCAATGTTCATTTGGTTGCATCATTTCCTGTCAGTGCTCATAATCTGGAATTTGTTCTACAAGTGGCCAACCACTACAATAGGGACACTAGAGCCGTGACAGATTCACAAGGGAATGTTATCATGAGATTGGATGCAGAGTTCATGGACAAAATCTTCATGTGTCCACCACTTGAAAATGTCGGGCAAATTGATTTTGCTCAAGGTCAGCAAGATTATGACAATGATTTGGAATCTGCTAGAAGACACATAAACAGCAAATGGTTAAAGATTCCTAGGGCAACTTTGACCAGATGGCCAAAGGATCTTCACAGGAGTGATGTTGTGGAGGAAGTGTGTGACTTGATTACACTCTTGAGTCGCGTCAGACGACTCCCTTCTGCCTCCAAATTCCAAGAATGGATGTACACTTACATCAAGGTAATTCTACGGGGTAATCAGAAGATATTCTGGGGTGAATAGATCAGTAATGCTTTGCATGAGCAACTGGTAAGGGTCAATACTTCCTTCAAATTTTACATGACCTCTTACCTTGTATATGCCGGTGCAAGTATGAGGAACTTTCCGGGTTTGACCCAAGTAGGAGACAGGAGGTTGGTCCCAGTGTATGAATACTACCCACAAATCACTCTAAAGGGGTCGATTCATCATTTCAGAAGAGTTAATGATGCATTCTTCTCAGTGTTCATGTGCTTGTGGAATGGTGAACTGGTTCAGAGAAGAGTTTCTGATGAAGCATGGCAAATTGTAAATTCTTTTGGTTGTTTGTTCCTACAATTCCCCACCTTCACTTATCTTCGGGTGGGATATTATCCTGGTTACCCTCACATGTTGCCACGGTATCCCAGTGATCGCATTATTCTTATGGAGCTTTGTAGACAACTGATTGTGGTTCATAACAAACAGATGGAGCTTAAGAAGTCAGGAATAAAGTTTCCTATTGAAATTGGGAGGTATTCAGTTCAGTCTGCCAACAAGGCTAAGATAATTGACTCTGAGTTGCAGTTAGTCACCATGAAGACCTACAAGAAGAGAAATCATTTCGACTACAGAAGAGTCCAAGACAAGATCAAAAGAAAGTCAAATTTTCATGAGCCAATGGTGGAAGACATATGGGCAGATCTCAGGACCCAAAATGAGATCAGAAAACTAGATTTCTGTAGGCTTCATCTGAGCCAAATTGAAGAACTGGGACTGGCTGATATTCCAGATGGAATGGAGGATGATGGAGATGTCCTAGATCATGAATATGAGGCAAAGAATGTGGAAGCTTCACCTCTCCCAGAGGTGAAATGGTCAGTCAAGGAAGAGACATCCATCAAGAAAAGATTCCAACCTATATTGGCAAACACCAACTTGTGGTTGGAAAGTAAAGGGATCAAGTTGAAAGAGTTCCTTACAGGATCCGAAGAGGGGACACAGGAGCAAACAGGTAAGAAGGTTGAAAACCGAACCAAGAACAAGAGTGATACCCCTTCTTCCTCCAAGGTACACAAACCAAAGATCAAATTCGTATCCAAGGGAGGAAAGAAGAAGGAAACCACAGAGGTTTCGGATGCCACTAAGTCAGATGTGGAAGACATCAATGATGACCATATGGAAATTGAGGATGTTGAGACTAAAGAACAAAATGTTCAAAAGTCTAAAGATAAGGTATCTGATGAAGCTGAACAAAGTGAAGATGAAGGTACAAGGATAGAGCAACTTGATAGTTCTCCGTAGACTCCTGTGAAAGACCTTCCTTTTGATACACAAGCTCTTACACCCCCTCCTCATGTTTCATTTTCTGATAGTTTGCCAGTGATTTCTAATGTTCCTCTTTCTCCCATTCTTGTTGTTTCTTCTGACAATACTCCTCAATCCATGAGGGCTAGTCTTGGGACCGTTTTTGATTCTTTTGGTTCCATTCCGAGTTTATCTTCCCCTTCTTTTGATATCGGAGAACAGACTGTTTTGGAGAACCTTCTTGATGCTTCACAAAAGGTGATTGATACAGGTGTCGTGTTCACCAACACAAGTCCCATTGTCACCATCACGGGTATAAGCACGGAGCCAACCAAGCAAGTAGTGGATCCCCCTCCAGCTGTCGACGCATCTATACTTCCTCCATGGCTATCTGCCTACACTCCAAAGAGGAAGAAACAAGCTATCTCACCTGATGAGATTGACATTGAGAAGCTGTTGCCAGTGAAAGCTAAGAATCAAAAGAAGAAGCCTAAGACTGTTTCTAGGCTAGTCACTGAGAAAGGAATCAGATATGCCGAAATTGCTAAACCTCCTGAAGATGCCACAGTTGATACTTTTGACGTGAGCAGTTATGTCATTTCAAGGGTTGAACTTGGTAAAGTGACTCATGAAGGGGTCAAAGCAGATTTCCAAACCACTGCCACTACTCTACTGGAAAAGTATGATGAAGCCAAGAGGGAAAAAGAGCAATACAAAGCAAAAGCAGAGCAACTGGCCGATGTCCTTCAGAAAATAGTAAAGTCATCAGAGATAGTAGAACCAATGGCAGTAACAGTGGAAGATCCCCTGATACAGAAGGTGGAAAAAGCCCAAGCTAGAGGCAAAATAGTGGGGGATGTAGTGGAGCGGTTGTTGGCCCAAGGACGAGTTCTGTTGAAAACCGCTGTGGAAAGAAAGGAGAAAATGGACAAGGCCAAAGCTGAGCTAGATAATCTGGTGGATCTACTTTCACAAGAGCTGCAAGATCAGGAGGAGAGTCTAGAAGAGTGGACAGATATGAAGAAGATCAAGATAAAGAATTTGATCACCATAGGGGTCGTCACCAACAGGGAATCATATCTCAAGACCAAGGAGACTCTAGCTCATCGTATTTTCATAATAAAGAGTCTACTTGAAGATCTGTGTCAAGCTCGAGAAGCCAGCGAAGATAGTGATGTCACACTCCTACATCGGCTGGAAGAACTTCCTTGCACCTTGACAAGGGAAGATCATAGCTTCCTCACGGCACAGGAAATGATAAGTTCTTTTGAAGAAATGGTACAAAAGAAATTTGAAGAGGAAGCTCCCTCTGTGCTCTCAATGGACAACCTGTATGATCAACATTCGACTCTGGAGAACCTGAAGGATAATTTAGAAAACCATGAAAAGGCAATAAAGGCAGTGAAAGATTCAATCCTCCGAGCTTGCACCATCTTTGAAAACACAGCAAAACCAGATGCATGTGAGATGTCAGTTGTTCAAACCATGTATCAGAACTTCCTAAGGAACAAGGATGGAGGAAGCTAATGCCTTAGCTTATTTTTCTTAGTTTATGTAAATGGAGTTTTGTTTTGGACATCTACACATGTAATTTTCCAAAATGTAATTACATGTGAGACAAGAGAAGTCATAAGTCAAATAGGACTCTCTTGTTGAATAAGTCAAATTAGTTGTAGATTTCCTAGTTTTTCTCAAGGTCTTTCCCTATAAATAAAGGGGACCTCTTTTGTAAATACTATCTTTTGTCTATTGCAAGAAAACTCTGGCGAATTGATAATCAAATCAAGACTTTGTGCTTTTTGTGAAAATCAATATCCAAATATTTATCAATACAAGAAAGCAAGTTCAATTCCAATCTTTGTCTTGGAATTATTTGTGTTGTGATAGTTTTGTTCTTACGTCTTGCTATCATAGTCTTATTTGATAATAATTGAAGTGTGGAGTTTATTACAAGTGATTGAAGAGCGCTCTTAATTTGATTCTGGTAAACTTTGTGTTATCAAATCAGTTGTGGGTTATATGTTCATGTTTGTGAAAATACAATAGTTTGGAGACTTTGTGCTGCAAGTTGTTCTATTTGATTTACTTTTATCATCTTGAGGAGGAGTGAAGACTTTGCGCTGCATTCTACTTCAAATATTTCCGTTTACAAGTAATAAGTGAGGTAACAGAAAACTTTGTGTTTCTGTGATATTGTGATAATCTACGAGTCTTATATCAAGAGTTTGAAATATAAACATCTATTCTGAAAAAAGAGAATGAGATGAGATGGAACCACCACAAACATAGTCTTTAGTGTACATAAATTGGATAAGTTGTTTGGTTTGCAAAAGTTAAGTAATTAGAGGGAACCTCCCCTTGCTGAGAGGAGAGACTTTGTCTCATCATAGCTATGGCTGATATACCTATTTTGCCATTAGCAAGTTAACGACAAAATATTCACCCAACACCTTCAAACCTTCGAGAACCCCTCAATGATGAGGGCGACTCACCATATGGATGCTACATCTTTCAAGACGCCTCCTTATCTCCTCCAAACAACTTCTAATGATCCTTTTCCCTATTCAATGAAGGGCGACTATCCATTTCATGGGCTATTACTGCTGTAGGAAATTAGAACAACAACTAACACCTTGAAAGATGTCTCTAATATGCAATAAAGCTTCTCCTTAGTCGCAATGAAAGCACAAGCATAGCCTTAATGTGAAACTACCAGCAACCACTCATGGAAGATTTTTCACCACTGTGGATGATATTCTTTGTGAGGGCTTCCATCCTCAGGAAATTCTTGGAAGAACCAAAGTTCAGTCCAACAACATAACATTACTCCAAAATCAATCGCATAAGAAAATGAGCTCCAAAAAGACCCCTTATATTTGCCTCAAAAACCCCATGCCCTTTTTGGGAAATTAAAAGATTTACTTTTAAAATATTTCATTTCTTCAACTTGGGCACCCACTTCAAGAAAGGTCATAAATCACTTTATTTGTAAATAAACACTTAAGCTTAACTCTTATTTAAAACATCATAACTTAAGCATTTATTCAAAATAATCCCCCTGTCTTGCGGGAAAGCATTACCGAGGCATCAGATACTGAAACTGAGTGTACCAAGATGTAATTGATGCCAAGGACTATGTCAGTGCCAAAACAGTGACATTCTAAAAATAGACGTGCTCCAAGAAATGTGGAGTGTGAACTATGTGTTCGAAAACACTTTTGAAAGTGTCACTGTGAATCACTTTGCAGACTGACCTCAAAGCCGCAAATAGATAATCCACATAAGCTTTTGATGCATCTCCAGGAATTGTGGAGTTCCCTTACCAACTTCATTAGCCTATGGGAACCCGAGAAATAGGCTAACGGTCACCAAGCTAACTAGGCTTGAGAAGGGAACATTACACCTATTTACCGAGTTCTCGTAGGCTAATTAGAGTTGGTAAGGGGACTCCAAAGATTTTGGAGAGCACTAGTTTTTGTTTTGTACGACATGTTATGTTTCAGTTTCTGATGCCTTGGCGGCACTTTCCATAACTCAGGTGAAGTATCTAAATTATACACTTAAGTTTCTAATTTTTAATGTTTAATTATTCAGTTACGTGTTATATTTTATAAAGTGGTGTTATGACCTCCTTAAGTGGGTGGAGCAGGAAAAGTTTAATATTATTTTAATTCTTCAAAAAGGGGACTATAGAGATTATTTAATATTATTTTAAAAGTTTTTTCCCTTCCAAAGGAAAAAAATATAAAAAAGAGGTTTTAAGCTCTCATTTGGATATTGTTGGAAAATTTTATTGTATTGTTATGTTGTCAGATTGAACTTGTGTTCTTCTAGAGACTTCTTGAGAATGAAAACCCTCGTGAAGAATACCAGTTTCAATGGTGAGAGATCCTCCCTAGTTGGTTGCTAGTAGATTCATATAGAGTCTACGCTTGTGCTTCATTGTAGATTTCGAGATTTGAACAGAAGGATTTCATTGACAAATTTGTGGAATTTGTGAACAAATACAAATTTGTGAGATATTATAGAAGATTTTGTGAAGTTTTGAGGAGGGTTTACATCCTAGTTTCCCAACGCAATTTCTTTCATCATGCTAGCCACTCTTACTTATTATATTCTCGCCACTTCATGGAGGACGATTTATATCATTGATCTCTCCTTGGATATCCATATTCATAAAGAAGAAATGGTGGAGCTTTAAAAGGAAATCATGGGATGTCTGGAGAATTGGAGCGCTTCATTAAAGGGAATTTTTAACAATAGTTTAAGACTTGGAAAGCCTTATTACTTCTACGTATCATATGAAGAGGCTGACGCAGCCCCTTGGATACCTTGTTTGTTGATTGGGTGAGGGTCGTGGAGCCCATCTTATTCTAAGTGCCACCTTAAAAGTTCCAAAATGGTGCATGAGGTGTGGGAAATGTGGCAGCTGCCATATCTGATGAAGTCTGTGGGACTTTAGGAGGCCGTTGGAATTAGGAGAAAGAGGCGTAGCCTCTAATTTTTGTTATTAAGTGTTTATTGTGAGCTAGCTGCTCAATTTCTGGAGAAGTCTCTTGCTGCTGCAGTACACAAGAATCTTTGAACAGCCATTTTATATAATGTTTCATCAATTTATTGGGAATTTAATGCAAACTGAAGGTTAGAGTTCTTTGTCTGTATTTTTCTAATTTATATCAACACTTATATTGTTTATTATACTGGTTACATTGATAATTTGTGTAATGTTCCATCCCAAATTGAAACTATTTTTTTCCTAAACCTACAAATAATTCTGACCTCTAGTGAGCAATTATTTCATCAAACATCTTGCATAATGTTGCTTAAACTGATTTTCTGATTTGGTTTGATATGACAGCTTGTTTGACAAATTTAGATGTTATTTCTCATACAAATATATCACAGGAAATAAGGAAATGAAAAGACATTTTGACAAACAGTTTGTTGATCTTGTTTTATCAGAAAAGTAAGCATTCAAAATAGAGAAATCTGATATTGCAAACAATAAAATACTTAGGTAAAATGCCCAGAAATCTTTGACCTTCAATATGCCAAACATATTGATAACAAAAGAAGTACAAACTATTTTGACTTCATATATATACTGCTGCGGCAAGGACTTCACTTGGTAAAACTTCCATGAACCCTTCCAAATCTTCCCCACGCTTTTTTTTGAATAGCCAAAGATGTTAAAAGCCTTCAAAGTCCCACGTACCATATTTATTCCCCAAGGTGTTCCTTCCAAATCCTTACGTAACTCGTCAAACATTCTTGAAAAGCCCCTAAAGGTGACTAGGTAGATAAAGGGCCCAACAAATTCTCAAGATCAACATATGTAGTCTTAAATAGGCAGTGCCTCTCCTTAAAGGCCTACGGCAACTTAGATAAGGCTATAAAGCCTACAACTTGCACCGTGCCCTTTAAGCTAATAATATGACATGTACGGCTAGCTTAAGAAAATAGTATAGTGCGGCTGGGGCAGGGTTTGACCCCTCAGCAATAACAATAAACATTTAATATCATTTGTAATTTCACACACTCCACTTTGTAATCTGATTTATAATGCTAGAATCATATGAAGCAACATTTGCACCTATGTCACATGCAAAAATTCACTCTTCTCATGGTCGTATAGCTAGATTTATATAAACGTCATTTGTCAATTGGGCGCTGTTATATATGGATTAACAACTCAAACCGGAGGGAAATCAAGAGGACAGAGTTCAGATGGGTAGAAAAATGAGCAAAACTTCACACACAACACTAGTTAAGATTTTCAATGAAATTTCGTAAATTTGTATTTGTTTATCATAGAAATTTACCATCAAAACCCTCCGGAAACCAAAACACAAAATCTGCAAATATAGATATGCATTCTTCGTTCCAAACCTTCAAAATCTGAACTAAATAAGTGCACCTGCGAAATCTAAGTGACTTCACCAAGATTGGTTGAACTGGGTTTCTGTCTAATCCACCATGAACCAAATCAATGCACATGTGAAACCTGAGTGATTCCGCCAAAGATGGTTGAAATGAGTTTTCGTGCAATCAACCAAGAACCCAAGGGATTTCATCGTAGGGTTGTTGAACTTGCAAGCTCTAGCTCTCAAGGAAAACTCCTGTGAAATATCAAGTCAAGAATGAGCTTGTTCTCCCCCATTTTCTCTTTTTATAAGCACTTTCTGGAACTTTTGGGAAAATATAATTTAAAATAATTTTATAATTAAATAAGCCTTATTGCTTCGAAAAGTGAGTTATTTTACTTTTAAAACATTTTCGGCACCGAAAGTCATTTTTTAGCATCTCATCATTTAAATCTTTTTGTTCTCTTTCCAATGAGCTATAATACTTAGGTGCTCGATTAAATATTTTAATTAAAATGGCAACCTTAGTAAAATTAATTAAATATAGCTCAATATTACACCCAATTAGCAGAAATGATTGAAATGCATTGGAACTTAAAACTGACTAGGTAGGAGTGATCCCGATGATGAAAGATGATAAACGGACCCAACCGGCTGACTTACTAAAAATAGATGCTTCCTCCAAGAATCTTAGAGACCACATCGAAAGCCACAAATCATATCTGAAAGTGACATATGGGTCCTCCAGACCACCTAACCTCACTGTAAACATCAAATAACTCCTTTGATAACGTTGACACACACCTATAAGGTCAGTGCTAACTGCAATGCAAGATAACCTGAAAATAGGGACATTACATAATGATACAACAACAAATTGTTTGTTTTAATGCCTATCATTTATCATGAAGTTTTGAATGTCAAATAAATGCTCTATAAACTGCATAATTAAACAAACAATTCATACACCACACAAACTTAGAAAATTGATTCAGTGGGCTGCACACCAAGTGTTTGACAAATTGACATTGAGCAAAAAAATTTTAAAATAAGTGAAAAATAGGGTGATTATTATAGTGGTATTAGAGTTGGCTTTTCTTGTCAGTCTGTGATTTTTTATCGTACATGCAACTGAAGTTTATTCTATGAGTGAAAGAGAAATAAGATATTATAACAGAGAGTAGAAAAGACAGATATATCATAGGCCACAAACCCCAGTTGAGGATACTTTTTCTGAGGTTCTAAGAGTTCGTCAGATTCATACAGGTGACAATGACATTTCTTCTGAGAACATGGAAGAAAGAGATAAAAGACTAGAGCAATTATATAGTCCTAATTCCGTAGTAGAGAGGAAATTTGACACTGTACTAGACATGGTGTCTCAGTTGTTGGCAAATATGAGCCAGAATGTGCCTCAAGCACCTCCAGTTCATAATGGTGAAACTAGTGGTTCTAATATCAATAATCATCATAATAATGGACACACTGTTAGAGCAGCTTCTGAATCAGTTTTTAGACCTCTCCAACCTACCTTCACTCATAGAGAGGAGATCCCACCTATGCAAGAGGCCCAAACACCAATGGCAGATGAAGTAAGGGCTAGCTATACTGAGTATATAACTCTTATAGCTAAGATCCATGATTTTTTGACATTAGAACAATTTAGAACCAAAAGAAGAAGACAGTGGTGGAAGAGCTAAGAGTAGAGGACTACCTATGCAGAGAGACTACCAGCATGCGTTGAGAAAGGTATCTTTGGCACACTTTGATAGGAGTGATAAGTGTTCGGCTAGAGCCTAGGTGTAGAAGTTAGACAATTATTTGGGACTTAGACCGATGTCAGAGGATGAAGCAATTAACTTTGCTACTGTAGACACCCAAAAATGTCCATCTCTTGCAAATAACATGTTTTTGCCCTAGGCACCCATGTCATAACCTAATTAGTTAAATAAATATTATTTATTTGACTAATTTCATAATCCCTTCTTCTATAATTAAATAAAATTTATTTATTTAATTATTCATGTCCATTTATCCTCTCTAATTATATAATTATTTTTAATTGTTTAATTAGTCATTTGTCTATTTTCCTATAATTAAATAAATTTTTATTTATTTAATTATCATCTCTCATCATAAATCTAAATTAATTAAATAAATTAAATATTTATTTAATTAATAAAATCCTAAAAAGATCCTCTTGCTTTCTTTCTAAATTTGAACTCATGTGTATCAAATTAATTAATTTAATTAGATATTTCATCTATTATCCACCCATCTTTTTAGAAGATTTATTTCCTTTATGAGGATTTAAAACTAAAAGCAAATCTTTCTATCTTATCTTGTTAATCCTTTCTTCTATAATTAAATAAATTTTATTTATTTAATTATTCATGGCCATTTATCCCCTCTAATTAAATAATTATTTTTAATTGTTTAATTAGTCATTCATCCATTTGCCTATAATTAATTAAATAAATTAACTATTTATTTAATTAATAAAATCTTAAACATATCTATTTGCTTTCTTTCTAAAATTAAACTCATGTGTATCTAATTAATTTATTTAATTAGACAATTCACCAATTATTCCTCTCATATTTTTTAGGATTTATTTCCTTTAAAATAGAAAATCAAATCTCTTTCTATCTTTTTAAATCCTATCTTATCTTGTTTTATTTCCTCTTTTGTAAAATAAAGCAAAAATCAAATCTTATCAAATCTTCTTCCCTCCACATCAAAAGGTCTATAAATATGGTCTCTCACAAGCCATTTAGTATGCATTGAGTTGATACCCTTATGCTGTCGAAATCTGCTTCCAATCTTCTTCTAATCCTCTATCTATTTTCTTTCATCCATTTTTATCTATCATTTTCTATCAATCATCAATCCAATCAATGTTATGCTGCAGATTGGAGCAATCAACATTTAATAAATTGAGCAAAACAATCATGCATTCATCATTCGAGGTATTTGAAAAAGTTTGGATTTAAGGTATTGCATTTGTATTGCTTTATCTTTTGTATTTTGTCCAAATTTTCTCGTATACAACTACACTGCACTTAGATGGAGTAATCCATGAGTGTTGGTACCATGGCTTGGTTACACTAAGCCACAACTTTATTACCACCTATGATGAATTCACAAATAGGCTCATTGAAAGATTTGACAAGAAAGATCCTAAGTTACACTTTAGAGAGCTTGCACAGTTGAAACAATATGGTTAATTGGATACTTACATCTCAAAGTTTTAGAGACTTTCAATTATGGTTCCTAGCATCTCAAAGAGAAGACTTATAGTCATTTTCAGTGAGGAACTAATGGAGTCAATCAGGGGATGGGTTAAGGCATTTGACCCACCATCTTTATAGGAAGCAATAAGGAAAGCAAGGAGTATGGAGTTCGCTGCCCCTACAAACAAATTTCAGTCAAGGACCTTCCAACAAAAGAAAGATAAGAAGCAATTTCATAAATATTTAAATCATACCAAAAAGACATTATCAAGATTGGATGAAGATACCTTAAATGACTTGAGGAAGAAGAAACTATTCTTCAATTGCAAGGAATCATGGGCCCTAGGTCATAAGTGCTCTGTTAAGGGCAAAGTTCATCAAATAGAGTTCTATTCTATTGATGAATCAACATCAGAAAAATTAGAACAACGGTCTGATTTGAAGGAGAAAGAGGAAGAAGAGTCATTAGAAGAGTCAGAAAGGGAGAAAGAGAGTGAGGGCACACTTGCCCAACTCTCTAGCTTTCAAAAAACTTAGCCTTTTAGAGTTTGTGGAGTCCTATGTGGACAACGAATAGTCACACTCATTGATACTGGTGCCACTCATAACTTTATTGATGAGGGAGTTGCTGCTAGAAGAGGTATCAAATTGAAACATTTGATGGATTCAAAGTTATGGTAGCTGATGGTTTCACTCTTACATGCACAAGAAAGATTCCTCAAATGAGCATATAGTTGGGTGAATATGAAGTCAAAGATGATTTCTATGTGGTGAGTATTGGTGATTTAGATGTAGTACTTGGCAGGTAATGGCTGCAATCTTTGGGGGAGTTTACTATGAACTTGCAAACAATGGAAATGAAGTTTCAAGAAGATGGTAAGAAAGTAGTTCTAAGGGGGATGTAAAATGGCGGGCCATGTGTAGTCAGTTTCAAAAGGATGGAGAGATTGATTAGACATGATCAGGTTGAGTGGGCAGTAGAGTGTATTATTATTCCTACCATCATAGAACAAGAAAAGAGAAGTTATCATCCAGATGTGTAGGGTTTGCTAACCAAGCATAGAAATTTTTTTAGTGATATAACTCCTAGGAAGTCTCCTAAAAGAGACATGGAGCATGTGATAGAGTTAGAGAAGGGTGCACATTTAAAACATGAAATAAATAATGAAACACAAAACACCAGATATATGTGAGGAAAACCCTTCCAGGTGTAAAACTCCACACTCCAAAAGCTTACTCAATGTATTCCAAATCCAATAACAAGATTACATACACTTGCAGAGCAAGTTTATTACAAGAGTATCACTAGTAACCAACTCTGGAAGATTTCCGGTAGCATTCCAGCAGCATAACAGTACTTGCAAACTCACACATTACAAACTACTCCTCAAGCCTCCAATTTACAGACTTCTGGCTATACAAGAAACCATAAGTGGTTTACAAAACTATGTGCTTAACTTCTCAACCAAGATTCTAGTCTAAAATAAGTTCTCACGTCTAAATTGAAATCCCCTATTTTTGACCCTTACAGATGTCATAGAATCTGTCATAATATGCCTAAAAATGGGCCTTCCATAATATACTACCATGTGGGCATCTTTTGACACCTAATAAACCAATTTTCAAAGCACCGACAATGTGTAACAACTGTAGAAAAATATTAAATGAGAATAACTATTACAGGAAATATGCAAGGTTGAGACACCTCATTTCCCAACAGAGGAATGCAACCTATCACAAGAGGAGGCCCAAAATGTTGTAGCAGTGGAAGTAGTCTACATTAGAGAGGAAGCTGCAACAGAGATGGAGATCTTTGGGAGCCCCATATGTGATGAAGTCCTATTGGTTTTAGAGAATACAACCAACCAAAAACAACAAGAGGAAGGTCTAGAGAATCTCATCATTGATGAAAAGAGAGTAGAAGATCATCACTTTCTTGGAGAAGGAATAAGAGTGATTGAGGTAAGAAACAAAGATATGTTCATTAGTGGTACAAATGAAGACAATGCAAAAAAGGATGTGTCTTGGGAACTGTTGTGACCTAATCACACATCGCCCCATTGCAAATGGGGACCCCCTTGTTTTTTTGATTTTAAGATTGTCGGGTCTTTTAGGAAGTGTCATTAGATCAACTCTCCTCCACAAATTGAACAATGTTTCTCTTGGATAAAATGAAATCTATCAAGTGATTAAGTCAAGGAGCAAGTGAAGGAAAAGCATGTCCTGAATTCTTGAAATTGACTAAGTCTGATGTTCTGAGATCCTAAAAATTGGCTAAGTCTGAAATTTGGTGGATCCTCAAAAATCTAGAATCTGCATGTTAAATCCTATGGATCCGGGACCTATCTCAAACATCCTGGAAGTATATTTAAAATATTTAAAGTATAGGAAATTATATATTTTTTAAATATACTTCCACCTAGGGATCTTCACCTTCAACATCGGGCAAAAAAGTTTAAGTCTTGGACCTTAAGCGGAAAATCCTTATCAAAGAGGATTATGTGCCCCAGAAAAAGGTGGAAAATCCTCACCAAAGAGCATTTTGCGCCTAGGGAGAGTATCTCATTTTTTGGAGTCAAAACAATCCAATGTTACTCTCCTTAGTTGAATTCATGAAAATGCATGTGAGGATCATATGAAATGGCTTGTGAAAGTTGAAAGAAATGGAAAGTTCTAAAAAATTGACTAAGTGTAAATGAGGGAAAATCCTCACCAAAGAGCATTTTGTGCCCTGAGGGATGAGGCATTTGGAATTAGAGATAATCATGCAATGAGGATTTGAATATTGAAAACTTTTGGAAATCCTTTGAGGAAATCATTTTAACACTTAGAAAAATTTGTGATTTGCAAAGGTGGAAAATCCTTACTAAAGAGGATTATGTGCTCCAGAAAAAGGTGGAAAATCCTTACCAAAGAGGATTATGCACCCTTTTCAAGCCTCCCATTTTGAACAAGATCCAGCAAACATTTGAAGGAGACATTAAGGGTTCAATCAAGATCCAATGCAAAAGTTCGAAATTTGCCCATAAGGAAAGAAATTTTAAAGTTAAAATGATGAGTTCTTTTGAAAATGAAGGAAAATCCTCATTGATGAGGAGAATGCGCTCAAAAGGATCAAGTGTTCATGTCATCAAAGTTCATGCAAAATCATTTAAAAACTTAGGAAAATTTGCCAAAGCAAGTAAAATTTGAAAGTGAGAACAATGTTAAAGGCAGAAAAGGTGGAAAATCCTCATACATGAGGAATTTGCGCTCAAAATGAAGGAAAATCCTCATTGATGAGGAATATGCGCCCATCTTGGAATTATCCCTTGCAAACCAAAATTCATCCAAGTCAAAACTAGGATGGCCTCAAGGAGGAATTGAGTTTGAATCATGTTTTTCCTTGTTGATATTTTACAATGAATAGCTTTCAATTTCTCATATATATTAATGAATTGGATATAATGCTCTCATGATCAAATACTATGACTTGTAATATTTTATTTTGCAGATATCAAAGAATCTAGAGGCGAGATGAGCATTTGTCAAGAGGAGGTCATTTCAAGAAAGAAGACTTCATCGAAGGAGATTCCACATGAAGAAATCCAAAATTCCCAAATTACAAGTTCGAAAGATGCAAAGTTCCAGAGTTGAAAATCCAAAATCAAAGACTACTTCAAAAAAAAATCCATAATTTGGGAAAATATTACAAGCAGTGTGAACGCATTGAAGATCAAACCAGTTTGCTCAATGCTAAGGTGGCATGTACATGTCATTGACCTTATCATCTTTCGCCACCTCATTCATCTTTATTCAATGTATGCACACAGATAAGAAGCCAAAGAGGACACCCATGTGGAAGATGCTTATTCATGCTTATCACATTGGAAACGTGCCTT
Organism: Cunninghamia lanceolata; assembly: GCA_027924645.1. Classification (NCBI taxonomy): domain Eukaryota; kingdom Viridiplantae; phylum Streptophyta; class Pinopsida; order Cupressales; family Cupressaceae; genus Cunninghamia; species Cunninghamia lanceolata. Next base: position 2,354,676 of record BSBN01000395.1, on the reverse strand, counting down.
CATTGCCTCTCTCATATTCTAAAAATAACAAGTTGTTGTAACTACCTTGTGTTGTCAAGATTTGGGCCATTGATTTGCAAATCAATCCTAGCCATTCATGTAATTTCTGGAGCTCTATAAAAGGCTCACTTCTCCCATTTGTAAAGGAGGATTATTAGAAAGTAGAGTAGAAGTAGAGTAGAGGAGACTTCTTAAAGTCATTAAAGAGACATTGAAATTGTTGTAAAAATACTTCCAAGATCAATACAAGCTCATTGTTGGTTGTTTCATGGTGATTTTGTGTGGTTGCGGAATGTTAACATGGTTTCTAATTTCTTGGATGTGATGGAGAGATGTTTCCAAGTAGAGTAGAATTAGATTAGAAAGTTCATTGATGTAATGTTGATATGAAGATATTTGATGAATTCCTTTTTGGTTCATACTTTTTATGATTTATCGATGATAAGTCATTTTGCAAAGATAGCCTGAACTTTTACATGCTTTAGTTCGATTGTGAAGATAGTTCAAGCTGCACCAGTTGTGGATGTTTGGATTTGTATTTCACAAGATGAAAATCATTGGGTTACCTTAGAAGATTGCACCTACTTCGTGTAATTGTTGGTTCTCATGGTGAAATGAAGCTAGGTTTTGGAAAGGAATTTGTCTATCGTAGCATTGTTCATTATTTCATTGTCCTTAGATTAGCCTTCTTAACCCTTTCCTTTTGATATTTCTTTTAAGTTTGATTGGAGACATTCCATTCATTCACATCCAAGGAGCGAGGAATTTCATGCATGTTCGTGAAGGAGGAATTCAGCGTAAGACCCTTTGTGATTACCAACAAGATCACATTTATTCACGAAGTTTATCCATGTACAAGTCAAGACCCGACATCAAAGGAACCTTGGAGCGTTCTTGTTTGATCATATAATTCAGCATTCAAGAGGCTTTGATCAAGAGAGGATAGGATACTTGGTATTTTATTCTATTGTTGTGTTGTCAGAAAAACATCATCAACAGGAACTACATCATGGAGAGCTAGGAAATGAAGACCTCATAAAAGAATAATTGGAAAGCATGCCTAAATGGCATAATGCAGAGGAGGATGCACCTATGGAAAATTTTGATTCCCTTAACTTTATTTCTGTTTTTAATGGTTTTTGTGCAGGTGCAACAAAAAGTGGTATGAGTGGTGCAAAGAGCCATGATGGTTTTCAATGGAGGAAGACCATTAATCCATCAAGGTATTGGGAAAAGAGAAAGAGTTCCAATTGGCAATGGAGGATGAACTCGAATCCAACAGGAGGTTGGAAGCGAAAGAATAAAAAGTTTGATGATTTGCAGAGGTATCTAATTTGGTGGAAGGGAATACCGTGGCTTGGTTTTTCAAGTCAAAAGGATGGTTCTACCATCTACCCTGAACACTTACTTGGATGTTTGATGCAGTAGCATCCTGGGGTAGAAGCAATCCTGCATCTGAAAAAAATAAGTTTAGCTTTGAACCAGGAGGTTCAAAATTTCTAGAAAGAAGGGGAGAATGATGTAGAGCATCCATGCCATGACTTACAGATGCAAACCGATTCTGGTGAAATGAGACAAACATGCCATGATTTACTGTTGTAAACTGATTCCAGTAAATTAGTGGCCTAACTGATTCTTCTACCTAATTTTTTGGGACTGTTGTAACTGCTCTAACAGTTACGAACAGTTGTAAATACGTGTTCTTTATTTTGGGGGAATTAGAGGGGAATTAGGAGTCTTTCTTGGGGTATTGTTGTAGATAGGCAGTGAATGATTTGAAAGGGGATATAGCTATCTTCCAGGTAGGGGGTTTTTAGGCTAGGAGACGAGTCTGTTACAGAGCTCTTTCTGGAGCTGAAACAAATAAGATTTGTAAATGTTTATTTCTCTGAAATATAAAGGGATTCCGCTGTGTTGTTGGTTAGTGTTTCAATATTTACTTTGTTTTAGTTTATTTTTAGATGCATGTTTGCAAATGAACATGGAATCTATCCATGTGAACTGATCTGCTGCACCCTTCATGGTTTCAAGTTTGAAAGTGACTTTCAACCCACCGACTTTGGTTTAACTACATCACCATGCTCAAGCTGCTCAACATATCATTGCACTTTTTGATTGAGGATTTATTTGCCAATAATTTCCGATTTGAAGCTTGAAGCAATGGAACATTGGCCAATTGTGCCAATGGAGTCAGATTTAAGTAAAGGCTAACCGGAAGATATGACCTAAGATTATGCTAACAGCACTTGAATTTAAACACTGGACTAGTCAGCATAAAATTTAAGCACTGGACTATGAAAGAGTGGCCTTAAGGGAAAAACAGGAAGGGAAGTGTCAATAAAACTTGCAGAACATAATGAGAAAATTCCAAAGAACTTGACAGATCTTGAGGGCTCAAGAAATCCCTAGGAAAAGAAGAGACTGAGATACCCAGACCCATAATAAGGGATCACATCTGGAGCAAACACATTGGAAAGCCTCTAAGAAGGATTTTGGAAACAATTGTTCTGAATTTTAGAAGGCCGAATAGGACCTATACCATTTTGTTACAGAAAAATATGTGGCTCAAACTTTGGTTTTAAAATACAGTGGAGCCAAGTTGGTCACAGTCAGCATCTATATGTCAAGAGGACTGAATGAAAAAGGAAAGAACAGATTTTCTTTGCAAACAATATTCAGAGCACAACACTTGTGGATTATATGGTCATGGTCATGAAAGGCCTCATGTAAGCAGATATTTAAACACCTGATTATGTTTAAAAGAGAAGAAAAGTTGTTGATTCCAAACAAGAAACATTATCAAATGCAAGTTATTTAGCCAGCCCTTTCTGTTTCAATCTATTCTATGGCCTACCTCACTTGACAAAGCAGGAAGTGTTCATTTTCTTCACATATTTCAGTTTCTAGTTTTGCCAGGTTCACTATGTATATCTCCTTAACAAAGAAAACTTGCTGATATTTGGAACTAACAGGATTCGAATTCAAAGCCTAAGATCCTTGACTAATTTCATGAATTTGTCTTTTTCCTTAACCACAAGTATGATAAAAAATCTGCCTTGCTTTTCAAAATATACTACAGTTCCTTCAAGACTCCAAAGATACTTTTATCGGAGTAAAAAATATACGTAGAAAAGAATTGGCCGCAGAGAGCATGGCAACAAAAACCCAAGGAGCAATATTTGCCTCACTGACAGAGTCAGAACACGACGGCCATATAATGCGGGGACACCAAAAATGAAACATATAATGGAGTGGAAGATGTGGTCAATTACAGGAAGCAAATGTAAAAAATGACATCAAAGTCTTCAACATTTACAAAAATTGCAAAGTTGAGTTAACCTGCTCGAAACCCAAAAACTAGGCTTAAACAATAGCCAATTCCTCATGGTGTCAATCATGGCAGTTGATACGCATCCTACAAATCCATGCATTAGGGGAGCATGGGGAGTAGAACAATCTTACCAATGTCCAAATTTATTGGTCTCAAACTGTGAAACACTACACATCGTGCACATTGACCCCTAATTACATCTCATCAAAGTGTCTACTTTAAAAATTTAGACAAAGCATATAGTTTCTGTCATAGTTCACCAACTCGGACGGCAAAAACTCGCCAAAACTTGGACTGGCCGAGTCTTTGGCGACTACTCGCCAAAAACTCGGCGATTACTCGGTCAGAAGACTCGGCAAGTTAAACCTGTACGTACTCGTGTGGGTTAAAAACTCGCAAGTACTCTGCAACTCGCCGACTTGGTGAACTATGGTTTCTGTGATATTGCTTAACAAATCGTTTAGAATTTTGGGTTTATGGTTTACGTGAACACATGGGTTGCCACATCAACAATTCTTATAACAGAAAAGCTCCTTGCAAAGACTACAGAGCTATCACTGAAAGATTCAAGACTTTGACTATTGATCTTTTACCAACTCTATCATGCTTCACATGAGAAAACTTCACAAGGGCACACAAAATGCTTTCTCCATTTAGCATCTTAACCCTTTTTTCAGGTGGATAGGCCTTTTCCAAGGAGACACGAATCCCTTAGCACCATTGATATACCGGTAATAAACAAAACATCCTTGACTTCAAGGTTAAAAGTAGAACTTGTATACGCCTAAAAATGACACAAATCATCCTAAATAAATATTCTAAATATTTATTCCCTTCTTCTATTAATTAAATAAATATTCTAAATTTATTTAATCGATTCACTGTTCCATAAATAAATAAATTCTATTTATTTAATTAAAATCCTTCCATTTGTCCTTCACAATTAAATAATCATAAATTATTTAATTAAGCCTAATTCCTCTATCCTAAAGTTCTAAATTCAAAAATCCACATCACCTTTACACCTCACCTTTTACACCTCACCTTGTCCACCTCATCAGGTTGCACATGTAATTAGATATATTTAATATTTAATTATCTTATTTTCCCTCACCCACATGGCCTATTTCTTCTCCAATCAGAGGTCAGTTAACCAATCAATCAAGTCTGTTAACTAACCTGTCAGTTGAGTCAAATCCTCAATCAATCCAGTCAGTTCCACAATCCACTCTTCTAACTGATCAATCAATTCTGTTAACAGACCAGTCAATGGAGTTAACTCTCCAATCAGTTTTGTCACATCCCACCTTTCATGATGGAGCTGGGACACTTGTCACATTTCCACTGGTTGCACATTCCTCAACCATCCTCAGCCGTTGATCTTCATATCTTCTCTCAACCGTTGATTCTTATTCCTCCGGGTCTATAAATGAAGCTTCATCCCTTCATTCTAATCATCCAGGCTTTTGACATCGTTACTCTGCAGAAATATCACCAGCGCGCCTTTGACACCCATTTGTCATCCACAAGCTTGAGATCACCATTGTTGCATTGGAGCTCACCTTCATTGCATATCACACTACAGCCGTTCACCATCGACTTCCTCCAACAGCTTTTAAAAGATTGCACTCTCTGAGGGCTCATCTCATCTGTGAAAGGACGATTCGTGATAGGCGAACAACAGAAGTTTCGAAACGGAAGAGGTTTGCTGTGTTTGTTCATTGCTTTGTTCATTTGAATCTTCTTTGTTTCTCTATTCTGTTGATGTTTGGGTCATCTGTTATTCATTTGATTGATGCACTATTTTACCCTCACATTTTTGGCGCCCACCGTGGGGCCCTTGCCCCTTTATTTTACCGTTTTTGAGCTTTTTTGAAGGCAGGTTCCGTACAGACCCCGCAGAGTCACGCACAGGTTCTTTCGGCGCATCTGTTCATTTTTACGGCGCTTTTGAAGACTGTTACGGCGCTTTTGTAAAACGGCGCATTTGTTGACTGTAACGGCGCTTTTATAGACTGTTGCTGCGCTTTTGTTTAAACTGCGCATTTGTTGATTTTTGCTGCGCTTTCATATAATATTGCTGCGCATGCGTTAAAACGGCGCATCCGTTGTCTGTTACGGTGCTTATGATAACTGTTACTGCGCATACGTTAAAACTGCGCATCTGTTCATTTTAACGGCGCATATGTTTATTTTTACGGCGCATTCGTTAATGTTGCGCTTCTGTTGATCACTTCTGCGCATCTGATCACTGAAGCTGCGCATTTGTAACTGACTCAGGTTTTGGTTCTTTTCTAGGGTATTTTGCTAACGCTAACCCTTTTGCAGGTGTTTGCTGGAGCGGTTTTGCAGGTTAGGCTCGGGTTCAGTTACATGTAGTTGCATCTAACTAGCTCACCTTTCATTTTTTGGGAAAGAGTAAAATGGCTGTTCATTACAAATCTTCATCTAGTCTTAATTAGGGAGGAAGTAAACTTGTTTATTTCATACTTGCATTGCAAACAAACTTCCAAGTTATTGCTATCTAAGACTTAAAATTGAACTCACAACTGCATTCTGAAGTTAAAATGAACCATTGCTATATCGTGAGACCTGAATTTCAAAGTTAACAATCTCGTGCAACACGGACCTAAAATTGAACTCACAACTGCATTCTGGAGTTAAAATGAACCATTGCTATATCGTGAGACCTGAATTTCAAAGTTAACAATCTCGCGCAACGTGGATTTAAAATTGGACTCACAACTACTTTCTGGGACTTAAAATTGAACCACTGCAATATTGTCAAAATCACTTCAAAGTTTTGTTTGACTAGCTTAGCCCATTTAGTTTTTATCTTTTTAACTAGGGTGGATTAAATCAGTGTATTCTGTGTTTGCGAATGACAATAGGCTTATGCTCTCCCCTCTTCTGGGTGATCAGAATGCCAGACTTGTCATTCTACTTGTCTAACCTTTAGGAGGGGCCTGCCCTTGGATGCACGCTTGTCCAAGCGGGAACGACCCTGAGTGGTAACAGGCTAACGCCAAGCCCTACCGAGCCACTTAAAATAAATTGTGCTTGAGGTGAAAACCTCCTGCAACGAGTGCTGTTATGTTACACCGACGGCCAACCTCCCCCAAAACCCTCTCAGGCGCAACCCTGTGAGGCTGGGAGACTCCATAACGGAGAGTAGCGCCGCCGCACGTGTAACCACTTGAACGGTTGCCCGAATTACAAACCTCTTATTTTAGTGGCCCAAATCCCTTATAATCTATTTCTCGCCTAGGATTTTGTACTTGCTTTTGTCCAAAATAGAGTCGAAAAACTACAAAAATAATGAAAAACTACAAAACATTCTTTGTGCTTGCTGTGTTTTCTTGCTAAATTAATTCATAAAATCATATCAGGAAGACTTATTCCAGCCAAAAATTACCCAAAAACAGAGAAAAATCCCAAAAATTTGCCCCAAAATACCAGAACTGCGCATATATCTATTTCTGCGGCGCATATACAGCGACTTGCTGCGCTTTTGTACCGACTTACGGCGCTTTTGTACTTTCTGCTGCGCATATACTCTGTTCTGCTGCGCTTTTACAGCGACTTGCTGCGCATATACGCCGACCTGCTGCGCATATACTTTTCTGCTGCGCATTTGCATACTGTTACCGCGCATACATACCTCACCAGAGCGGCGCTTATACTACGACTTACTGCGCATTTACCTATTCTTGCTGCGCATCTGTTTCTGCGCATGTGTGACAGTGAGCATCTGCTCTATTTTTGAGAAATTTTCGTCAGCTGTTCGGAGTACCCATTTCAGCCTAGTTCCATTTTCCGAGATCAGAATTAACCTTGCAGTCAGCTTTCGCACATTTCACCCGTTTCTCTCTCTTTCGACGGTCGTCCCCATCACCTTCTGTCTTGGTCACTCTTACCCCATCGTCATTCTGTCCCATACCGATTCGACATAGGTCCTTCTTTAGTGAGTTCACGTAAGCCTAGTAGGTCACAGTACCTTTTGCTAGTAGTCTTGTTGGACGACTCAGCCCTACACAGTGAGACTGGTATCGACTACCCTTGCTAGTGGCTAGAGTCTTGTGTCAACCGTCTTACCTGAAGTCATTGAGCGAGAGAACCCTTTGTCCAAGTCTTGTCCTAGATATCCCATTCATTACAGTCTTAGTCGGCATCTTGCCAAAATTTCTAATCCTTGTCCATTCCGTCCCACCCCACCTTGCATGGTTCTTACTCGATCCCAGTACAACAAGCTAACTGAAATGGCCGACCCTTCCGATCACATCGCCCCACCACGCGATGATGATGAAGAATTTTCTCGTGAAGAATTAGTGGCACACATGCAAGATAGCAAATTCCAACGCCTAGTGGAGCGAGTACTCCTTGAGGATCCCACCAAATATTTCCATCATCTTGCTAGTCTCGGACTCAAACTCCCCGCAGACTTTGACATTAGCTCCATCATGGAAAATGCAGACAATGAACATGAGAGGGACACAAATGACACAGTCCCAAAGGCACATGAGAGAGGCACAAATGACACGGTCCCCCAGGCCAATACAAGCGGAAAACAACACATAGATCCAAATACTCCTATAGCGGATGTGAGACAACAAATTGAGAGTCTCCAGCGAGAAATCTCCAACCTTAAGATCGGCACCAGTTCCAAGAACTACTCCTTGGAAGATATAGCACCGTACCCCTTTGACAGAAGTGTGGTCATGAAACCTTTCCCCTTTCAGTTCGGAATCCCGAAATTTGATAAATACAAAGGGAAGGGGGATCCTAGAGATCATATCAGGGAATTCACTGCAGCATGTTTAGGAGTAGCTCACAACGAGACCTACTTAATGAGACTATTCCCAAGATCTTTAGGGGGTCAGGCTATGGAGTGGTTCTCGCGTCTTCCACCTGGAATCAAAACTTTTGATGAACTTGTCAATAAATTCATAACGCACTTCTCTTACAACATAGAACACGAAGTATCTATGCTCGACCTATGCAACACCAAACAAAAAGGTGGAGAGTCTTTCGCCACCTTCTTACAACGATGGCGACAACTAGCTAGCAAGTGTTCTTACGACATGCCTGAGAAACAACTATTGGAAATGTTTGTCCACAATTTGAATCCCGATCTTAGCTATCAGATTCAGATACAATGCCCTACCTCATTCACCATCGAAATGGGGCTATTCATTGAGAAAGCTATGATCGCTAAAGGAACTCTCAAGCTCTACAAGGACACACCTCCTTCCAATTACACAACTGACAAGTCAAAGTTTTGGACCAAGAACAAGAATGTGGTCAACGATGGAGTAGTGGATGCCAAGGCAGCAGCCCCTAAACAACAACCCATCTTCACTCTTAAGGAAGAAGCAAATAACGGTGCGCTCAACAAGCCACCCCCTCGGGAATCTAGACCTTGGTTCAATTCGAACCCAAGGAGAAAATTCACGCCGTTAGGAGAGTCTCAAGAGTCTGCTCTCAGGAAGTTGTTGGCTAACAATGAAATTTCTCTACCGCCAACAAGTGACTATGAGCCTATAGTCAAACCTCCCTATTGGAAGGACACAGACTATTGTGAGTATCATCGAGGAAGGGGGCACACAACCAATAATTGCATCCGTCTTAAGAACGTCATACAAGATATACTGGACCAAAATCAGGGAGGAACACAACAGCATACCTCCAATGAATCTCATGTGGCCTACCGAGATCCTCTCCTAAACCACAACCGGCCATATAACAACAATCACAACGGCGGCCACAACAACAATGGTTACAACCACAACAATGGTCACAATGGCAACAACTCCAATGGTCATAACAATAATGACAACAATTGTAACAGGCCAAACCAGAACAGTGGGTCGAGTAATGCTAACTATGCAAGCGTTCCCTTTGAGTACACCATTAACTGCATTTCTGAGCATGCTCCACAAGTCAACGTCATATCCCCCAACCAACAACTAGAACCTAACGGCACTGGCTGTAGTATCATTACCCGCAGTGGTAGAGTCACGATCAACACCACTCCTCCAAGGTCGTCGCCATCTCTGTCCAACCCCCGCCCATATAATGTCATCGACCAATTGCAAAAGACTCCGGCTCATATTTCTATATTGGAGCTCCTGCGTCTATCTCCTTCTCATAAGGAGATTCTTGAGAAAGCCTTAGTGGAGACTACTGTCCCCACTAACCTAGCCCAGGAAAAGTTTCAAACCATGGTGGGTAACTTGACATCCTCCCCTTCCATATCATTCACAGAACAAGACGACCTTTCCATGTCTCAACCCCACAACACTCCTCTACACATTGTCGCATTCGTACACAGGCACCGCATCAAGAGGGTCCTCATTGATGGGGGTGCCGGTTTGAATATTTGCACTTTGAAGCTAGTCCTTGCATTGGGGTTCTCTGAACAGGCAGTGGATCCACGGAGAAAGATTACCATAAAGGCCTATGACGAGGAGGAGCGCACCACGAAGGGCACGGTCGTCCTACCCATTCAAGTGGGACCGGTTATTAAAGATGTGGTGTGCCAAGTCCTTGATCGGGAGCTTGCTTACAATATTCTACTAGGGAGACCATGGATCCATGCCATGAAAGCTGTCCCCTCCACCTACCATCAATGCATAAAGTTCCCACACGATGGCAAGCAGGTCACCATACACGGCGACCCCGACCCCTACCAGCATTGCAACTCATTCCAAGCCAAACCAGAATGTGTCATTCCCAACAATCGAGCCCATATCTCCCCCACTCCGCCACAAGACCATACTGCTGAAGCTTCCTCTTCACAGCCCAAACCAATGAAAATCACCATAAAAGAAAATGGCGTGGGGGAATACCAGATTGAGCATAGCCTCAACCTTGCAAAAATGCCCTTGTCTCCTCGCTCCTTTGGCCAGCCCAAACATCAACCCAGGCATTTTCCAAAGCCCTCTGCTCCTCCTACAACTCCCGCAAACCCCTTTGTAAAATGGGGGACCTTATCCGATGAATCAGAGGAGCGAGATCTCTTACAATGGCTCTATGCCGAAGAAGAAAACACATCCCAAGATCCACCCAAACTCCCTACAGAGCTCTATGGGCGAGGTGAAACCATCTTGCATAGGATGGGATATGAAGGACAAGGCCCCATCGGCCTCAGAAAAGAGGGGATCATCGAACCTATACAACCCTCTTCCTCCTCTTCGGCTAGAAACACGACTGGCCTAGGCTACAAAGGTAAAGGTAAAGCCAAAGAAAATGCCTGCCTAGTGGAGACAATTCAAACACTCCAAGGGGATAGTGATGCAGATTCAGATGATTCCAATCAGTATGAATGGGACGAGCTGACAGAACACTCCTACGATGATAAGGAGATTGATACCATCCAAACCCTTAGCCCATATCATGAGAGACAAACGCAACGGGATAGACCGCTGGAGTCTGATTTGCCCCTCCCCGAAGTTATGGCTTTCGAGGAAAGTATCGATTCCATTGCGATAAACAACCTGGAAGAAAGTACCACCCAGAACACTACCCCCACCTGTGCTCCTAGTATTTCCATCCACACTATCAACGAATCAGGTCTTTCATCCGACTCCCTTCCCCTCTTACACCCTGAGCTCATTAACTGGGACCTGAAAGGGACCCCTCAATTAGATGTGTTCCAGAACGATGATGCCTACATTGACTATATGGGACTTCGAGATCATTTACCAAAAGGAGATCATAAAGCCGGTTTCACTATCGAACTCAATACTGTAGCATACTTTGGGGAGGGTGCCAAGCCTTCTAGTCGCAAAAATGTAAAGATCAAAAGGGGATCTGACGGTGAAAACCACCATGCGGCAGTGTTAGATCGTAAAACAGTAAAAAGAAAGGACGTATCTGAAGGTGAAAACCCAACCGTGGCACCTGACGATGGATTGCTTGACACCCTCCCAAGTGACATGTATCAAGAAAGGTCGCAGATCGTGGTAGAACCAACAGAGCCAGTGAACATTGGATCTGAAGAGCAGCCTAAGATAATCCACTTTGCAAAATCTCTCACGCCACCTGAGAAAACCAGGTTTGTACCATTCTTTAAAAAGAAGAGAGGCAGTTTTGCTTGGTCATATGCCGACATGCCAGGTTTGGACCCAAACCTGATTCTACATCACTTGCCATTGGATCCAGGGGTGAAACCCGTAAAGCAAAAACTGAGAAAAATGCACCCCCATATTGCCCTCCTGGTCAAGGAAGAGCTCAAGAAATTGTTAGACGTGGGGTTCATCAGGGCCATTGATTACCCCGAATGGATATCAAACATCGTACCAGTGTCTAAACCAGACGGCAGGGTTCGACTATGCAACGATTTTAGAGACTTAAACAAAGCATGCCGCAAGGATGACTTTCCCTTGCCTAACATCGATATCATAGTCGACCTCACGGCGGGACATACAATGTTGTCACTTATGGATGGATTCTCAGGGTACAACCAGATCAAAATAGCACCAGAGGATCAGCACAAAACCGCTTTCACTTGTCCATGGGGTACCTTTTGCTGGAATGTCATGCCGTTTGGGCTGAAAAATGCAGGTGCTACGTACCAGCGGGCCATGACAACTATATTCCACGACATGATGCATGTGACCATGGAAGATTATGTTGACGACATCTTGGCAAAATCACTCACCAGGGACTCACACCTGGACACATTAGAGAAAGTCTTCCAACGGCTGGACCAATTCCAAGTAAAATTGAACCTGAAGAAATGTGTGTTTGGGGTCACATCAGGCAAGCTGCTAGGCTTCATCGTGTCAGCAAACGGCATAGAGGTAGACCCGGCCAAGGTCAAGGCAATCATGGACATGCCTCCGCCCAAAACTCTAACACAGTTGAGATCCTTACAGGGCAAGCTACAGGCCATCCGCAGGTTCATCTCACAGCTGGCCGACAAGTGCCATCCTTTCAGCCACCTCCTACATAAGAACGTTCCATTTAAATGGGATGAGCAGTGCGAAGAGGCATTCAACAAGCTCAAGGAGTACCTCACGAATCCTCCTATACTCATGCCTCCGATCCAAGGAAAACCTTTGATCCTCTACATATCCGCTACACCTACTGCTCTTGGGGCTCTCCTAGCGCAGCAAGACTATGAGAACAAGGAAAGAGCTGTGTACTATATCAGTCAAACCTTAGTGGGCTACGAGCTGCAGTACTCACAGGTGGAACGTTCATGCCTTGCGGTGGTTTTTGCCTCACAAAAACTCCGACACTACATGTTGGCACATCCTGTCAAACTCATTGCCAAGATCGACCCACTAAAATATCTTCTCAGCAAGGCAGCTCTCACAGGACGACTAGCCAAATGGGTTATGCTTCTTAGCGAATATGATATAGAGTATGTGGATAGAAAAGCCATCAAGGGGCAAATCATCGCAGACCAACTAGCTGAGGCACCATTACAGGACACTTCACCAATGCAGTTTGAGTTCCCCGATGAATCTCTATTCACTCTGTCCACATCTCCTTGGAAACTCTACTTCGACGGGTCTTACACCAACCATGGATCGGGGGCAGGTATCTTGTTCATCACTGCCCAAGGCAACACAATTCCAAAGTCCTACAGGTTGTTATTTCCATGCACTAACAACATAGCAGAGTATGAGGCTTTGGTAATTGGTCTCAAGATGGCCACTGAGTGGAATCTTCAAGCACTACATGTCTATGGTGATTCTCAGCTTGTCATAAACCAGGTCAACGACGAGTATCAGACCAAAGATGAGAAGCTCATCCCATACAAGCGAATGGTCGACGATCTCAAAGAACACTTTGGGACCATCTCGTTTGAGCAAATACCCAGGATAGAGAACAAAGCAGCCGACGCAATGGCGACCATAGCCTCTCTTCTTGAGATACCTGAACAGGAGTCACGGTATGAGTTCCTAGTAGAAACAATTCGACAGCCGGCTTATGATCTCCTTGAAACCCATTCCATCTGCCACCTAGTGGGATCTGATTCACCTTGGTACGGTAAGACCTACACTTACCTCAAGGACAATATCCTTCCTTTGGACCTCTTTTCCAACCAAAAACGAACCTTCATCCGACAAGCCTCCCGTTACACCGTTATCGCCAATACCCTTTACCGACGTGGTCTGGATGGTACTTTACTCCGTTGTCTAGAACAGGAAGAATCTATAACTGCCTTGCGAGACGTGCACGAAGGGATCTGCGGAACACACTCCAGCGGTCCTTCCTTAGCTAAGAAACTCATGCGTTTGGGTTACTACTGGCCCAATATGGAAATGGATTCATATCAGTTCGTCAAAAAGTGCAGACAGTGCCAGATACATGGGAACCTGATTCATGCACCTGCTCAGGAGTTGAGACCTCTAACGACACCCTGGCCCTTTTGCCAGTGGGGACTAGACCTCGTAGGAAAGATCCATCCGCCTTCTTCCAACGGCCATAAATTCATCATAACCGCTACTGAATACTTCACAAAGTGGATTGAAGCCGTTCCCTTATCAACCGTCACAGGAAAGCAAATTTCCTCTTTCATTCTGAATTACATTATCTGCCGATATGGCATCCCTTCATCCATCATAACGGATAACGGGAGACCTTTCAAAAATCAAGATGTCCAGGAACTTTGTGAACGGTTCAAGATCCAACATCGCTTCTCCACCCCATATTACCCCCAAGGTAACGGCCAAGCTGAGGCATCAAACAAAACCATTCTGAAACTCCTAAAGAAGACTGTCAACGAAGCCGGTCGCGATTGGCACGTCCAGCTCAATCCTGCTCTGTGGGCCTATCGAACCAGCATACGCACTCCCACAGGTGCTACACCCTACGCCCTCGTCTATGGTTCCGAAGCCATCCTTCCTATTGAGGTCGAACTCCCCTCCCTTCGGGTGTCGTTGAAAGGTCTCATATCAGACGAAGAGTACAGAGTCACCAGACTGCAAGAGCTAGAACTGCTAGAGGAACGACGCCAGAAAGCTTTTGACCATCTCAAAGCCTATCAACAGATGATGTCAAGAAGCTACAACCACAAGGTTAGACCAAGATGCTTCAAGGTTGGGGACCTCGTCCTAAAAGAGAACCCTCGCAACCAACAGGACAGAGAAAAGAAAGGTAAGTTCGAGCCTAACTGGCTTGGACCCTATGTAATCGTAGCAGCTTACGGATCGGGGGCATATCAATTGGCCACATCAGAAGGTGAGTTGTTTGATGATCCCATCAACAGCATGCACCTTCGTAGGTTCTATACCTAAGAGAACCCCAATGCAAGGGGGCGCAATAAAGTCAAAAAATCATAAAATCAAAAAAATCAAAAAAAAAAAAAATCAGAAAAAAAGTAGCAAGCATACAAAAAAATCGTCCTTTGGTGAAAACCTGGCAAACAGGCGCCTTGGATAGGTATCATGGGGAAAACCTGGCAATCAGGCGTCATGTTACTTTCTAGCTTCTCGTGCAAATAAAAGCAAGTGATGAAAACTTGGTAAACAGGCGTTACTTGTGACAAACCGCATTCTCCATCTTTGGGCATCCAATTACCTTAAGCCCAATCTTCCTCTATTTTCCCCATTCGACCCATATCCATCCCACAGTAAACACTTGACAGTTACCTATCATGGCTTGATACTCAGCTAGTGGCCTTGTCAACCAAGGTTTTGTCCCATATCGTCTCCTCGAAGTGAGCCTAGCGTAGTGTCTCTCGTCAATATCTGTGGTCTGAATCCGTGAACTACGTTGCCTCTGCGCCGTCACGTAGGCAAGGCCATTATTCTAATGCGCCCCCGAGGCTTCCGTCTCTCCCAAGGTCCCATTTGTCTCCCCTCTTGTCTTCATTCTTGTCGTCTTTCTTCTAGTCCATCCATGGTCCATTAGGGTTTTACCTCGAACTACGTTGCCTCTGCGTCGTCACGTAGGCAAGGCCATTTAGCAATGAGCCCCCGAGGCACTAGGTCAGTCCCTTAGGGTCCGTCTTCTCAATAAGGATAGTGCAATCTTCCCACCAAGCAAGCAAATGCAAGCAAACACCCGCGCTTCAAGCAGAAACCTTGACTATGAGCATCTTAACCCATCCAATGCAAAGCAAATACCCAAGGTCTTCTAAATGATTTTATGAAAATTAAGGCAAGAAATAAACACGCATCAACGCACATATGCTTTGTAGACCAGAAACAGGGTTAAGTTACAGAGTCTGGATTGTTGCTGTCATACCCTCCTATGCTACTCAAGGATGCCAAAAGCTAGAGATGCTATGATGGGGGCATGATTACTTTCTTTGTTTGCTATTTAGGGATTAAACTTTAGTAATGTGAAGCCTTGTCTTAGGACGTGATCGGCAAAAGATCATCGAGGACATCAAAGGTCTAACATGAACGGGGGCAATCCTTGCTTGTTGAAACGCAAGAGATACTCAGGTCATCTAGATTCAAATTTTGACTAGATGCTTGTATTAACTTGCTCAATCACAATCCATGTAAGCGATACTCAGGTCATCTTGGTTCAATTATACCTCGGTGCTTGTATTCACTTACAACATTTCAGGAAAATACCAAAAACAAAATGCCCAATGATGAAATAAAGCAATCTAAAAGCAAAGCATCCGTCCTATATCCATACACCCATCCATACAATCCTCATTATTCAAACTATGCAGAGTAACGATGTCAAGAAAAATTCCTAAGTCATTCTTTCGCAACCATCCCTCTATCCATCATGTCATTCTTCTGTCGATAGCGTACATTTGGACATCACAAAAACAAGGCATATAGGAGCATATCACATCATTCGTAGAAACTAGTCATGCACATGATTAGGTTAGTAGAATACATCATCCAATGCATTAGGTCACCAATACATTTGCATCACATCTTAATCTTAAAAGCCCAGAAAATCAAACAACATAGCTAAGTACATCACATGTATAGTTACATCACCCCATAGTACTCATGTTACAAATGCATACATTCAAAGCATTACATCATATAAGTATCCAATAGCATCTCACATATCTATACAACATCATAACATAGAAATCATGTTCCATACACACATCTGCATTAGCTCATTTATACACCACATATACAACATCATAACATAGAAATCATGTTTCATATGCATACATTTGCATCATCACAAGAACATCATATTAACTTTGCATTCATTTGTCACATTAAATCATATAGACATCACATAGCAGCATATCAAAGTATTTCTCATATAGCACCATATAAACCATCTAACTATGCAATAGAACCACATCATGCAATAGAAATAATCATCTCATAAACACATGCAATAGATACACAAAGCTGCATCATCACCCATACTATCATATACAAGGATGTCCAAATATACAATATCACCATCTCTCTCAAAATCAAAGTGTCATATACAGTGTACGTCTACATGGACGGTGATACATGTCCCAAAATGTACAAAATCTGGTCTCTGACTACCCCTGCGGCTGTGGGCCACCACTGCCGGCTCCTGACTGCTGAGGTCCCATGACCGATGCCCCTGACTGGGATGGGCCTGCTCTGTGAGCCACCCCAGACTGAGTCCTGAAACTCCCTGCCCTCTGGCTAGATGACACGGCACCATGGTACAAGCCTCGGTAGTACTGTGCCTGCTGCTGCGCTCTGGCTAAGTCTGTCTGTGCCTGTGCCAACTGCGTCTGCAACTGGCCTACCTGTGCCTGTGCCTGCTGCACCTGCCCAACCAAAAATGTACTCGCTGCATCTGTGCCCATGGCAGCTACTGCTGTGTCCCTCTCTACTCGGATCAGACGTACCCGGGCATCTGCCATATCTCGCTCGCGAGTCAAACCAGCGATCACTGCTGCATCTGTATCTCGCATCCTCTCCACTCTCCTCAGTTGTGCCTGCAGCTCCCGCACCTGTCCTCTCAGGCTGGCTATGGTCCTCTCATGGGCCTCACCCTGCACCGGCCCCTATGCTGCCTCTGCCTGTCCTAGCCCTTGCTGCTGGGGCACCTGCTGTTGGGGCACCTGCTGCTGTGGTACCTGCTGGGGTGGTGGCATCTGTGCCTGCTGCTGTCCCTCCCCCTGTCCTGGCACTGCCTGCCCAGCCCGGTCTATCCTCCTCCGCTGCCTCGGCCTCTCTGCAGCTCGGCCACCACGTCCTCGTCCTCCTCTAGCGGCCCTCCGCCCTGGGCCAGCCTCTCCCTCCTCCTCTGAGTCCACCTCGTCAATGCGAGGCACCAGCATACCAGGTCCTGAATATCTCGGAAATGGATGTGCAGTAATCCAATCCTCATACTCCTGTGTAACCCCAGCATCTGCAATCTCTCGCCTCATATCCCATGCCACATAAGGCAACTGTTGGAACTCTGCCAGAGCCTCCTCGTAAGAAGCCATCGGCCCCCATCGGACCCTCTCTGCATGTGTCCGTGCAAACATGGCCTGTCCCTGCGGCATGCCCTGTCTCCTGCCGAACTGTCTCAGTACTCGGCCCACCGTCTGCCTCTCCAAGATGTGCCGTGTCCGGCCAATCAACCACCTGGTCTGGAAGCAAAAAGGCAGCTCATCTCCCTCATCGTCCCAAGGCTCGCAGTCCAGATATGGTCGCCAGACGACCACATCTATCCCATCCAACGTGTGCCGCCAATACTCTAGCTTCCCCAGCCTGTGCTGGGAAATCACTCCTGCGTAGCCATAGCTGTACGGCTCTCCCCTCTGCCTAGCAAAGACACATATCGGCCTGGTCACCGCTATGTGCTCCCACAGCCAAAACTGTAGCAGCAGCACCCCAGCCGATAGACTCGTGCTGCGATGGTACACCACCTGATGCATGTCGTGGTATAAGTGAGCTAGCACGCAAGGTCCCCACGCGTATCGAGTGCCCTCAGTCACCATCCGCTCCATAATCCTGCCCCATCCAATGGGGAACCCGTGCGATCTCCTGTCAGGGCATACAACGCCCGCAATCAGTCCAGCCACGATCCCAGGGAAGTAGTCGTAGCAGTCATAGATATCCTGCCAAGGGATGACCTGTCCCACCAGCTCGGGATAGTCGAATACTCGCTGACACTCGGCGAGTCCCGCATCCCGCTGTGCGTCGTACTCCACCAACTCGCCTACCACGGGCAAGTGCAGTATCCTATAGACGTCCTCCAACGTCACAGTCATCTCTCCAGTAGGGAAGTGGAAGGTCCCGTCCTCGCTATGGAATCTCTCCACGGCAGCTGTCAGCAGTCCTCGGTTCGCCCGCACCTCGGGCATGAAGCAAACGTAATCTAGGCCCATGGCACCAAGCGCCACTCTATCAGCCTCCGTCAACATATGTCTCTGCAATAGAGGCATAGGGAACGTCTCCCTCGACTGCAATGTCTCTCGTATCTCCTCCTGCAAGCACGCAAAGCAAGGCGTCAGTCTCAAGCCGCATATACCATACTCAACATATCTATTGGACTATATCAACTAAACTTAGCATTTCAAATTGATCAAAACAGCACACTACATCTCTCGACTAGATTCCTGCAATCTCGGAGATAGCTCATCGATTCCTGCGTCAAACAGGACGCTAATCGAATCAGTTTGGCTAAGTAATTTGCCATCCCAAGCAAATGCGCCACTACAGGTGGTAAATGCGCCATTTCTGGTATATGCGCCGCTACAGGCCACATATGCACCGTTCTAACGCATGCGCCGCCTAAAGCCACGTATGCGCCGCTAAATAATGGATGCACCGCAGGAAGTCACATATGCGCAACTTCAGCAAATGCGCTGCTACATTTCACGCATGCGCGGCGAAAACACAAAAGCGTCACTTAATTACGAAAGCGCCGCCAAAATGAACACATGCGCAGCTTTCACGCATGCGCCGCCGAAACAGGCATATGCGCCGCGAAATCACAAAAGCGCAGCTTCGCGAGGCATATGCGCCGTTCTGCGTTTCGGCGCATTCATTTCACCTATTTTCTATGAGCATTTATGACACCTAAACTCGACCCTAGGAGAATTTTTTCGAAGCACATACCGGGGGTCCTGCCTCTGCTGGCCGCCCGAATCGTCGGACTCGCTCGAATCGATGCTCCTCGCGTGGAATGTCTGCTGCTCTGGCCGCCATGCTGCTCTAGGTTTGCTCTGAGCTCTCCTTCTCCAATCCAGATCAACCAAGTGTGCAAATGACTATTCTTGTGGACCCAACTCCTATTTATAGCCTCCAAAACCCTAATTCTGGCTAGGTGATGACTGTGACTACTTCCCGTGTCCGTTTTTCCTCCCGTTTTCTTCCCGCATCCCTGACCGCGTCCCTTTTCCTCCAACCTATCCTAACCACTTCCTCGTCGTGAGATCGTCCGTCTCCAAAACTTTCGCCGTTTTTCCCGTCCAATCTCCCGAGGGGGCATCCTATCGTCATTTAACCTACACCAGGGGCAAACTGGGGCATGTATCATCATTCAGACTATCAATTTCTTTGAAGCAACGCTGTAAACTGCATTGCATCAAAGAGGGGCAAAATGTATACGCCTAAAAATGACACAAATCATCCTAAATAAATATTCTAAATATTTATTCCCTTCTTCTATTGATTAAATAAATATTCTAAATTTATTTAATCGATTCACTGTTCCATAAATAAATAAATTCTATTTATTTAATTAAAATCCTTCCATTTGTCCTTCACAATTAAATAATCATAAATTATTTAATTAAGCCTAATTCCTCTATCCTAAAGTTCTAAATTCAAAAATCCACATCACCTTTACACCTCACCTTTTACACCTCACCTTGTCCACCTCATCAGGTTGCACATGTAATTAGATATATTTAATATTTAATTATCTTATTTTCCCTCACCCACATGGCCTATTTCTTCTCCAATCAGAGGTCAGTTAACCAATCAATCAAGTCTGTTAACTAACCTGTCAGTTGAGTCAAATCCTCAATCAATCCAGTCAGTTCCACAATCCACTCTTCTAACTGATCAATCAATTCTGTTAACAGACCAGTCAATGGAGTTAACTCTCCAATCAGTTTTGTCACATCCCACCTTTCATGATGGAGCTGGGACACTTGTCACATTTCCACTGGTTGCACATTCCTCAACCATCCTCAGCCGTTGATCTTCATATCTTCTCTCAACCGTTGATTCCTATTCCTCCGGGTCTATAAATGAAGCTTCATCCCTTCATTCTAATCATCCAGGCTTTTGACATCGTTACTCTGCAGAAATATCACCAGCGCGCCTTTGACACCCATTTGTCATCCACAAGCTTGAGATCACCATTGTTGCATTGGAGCTCACCTTCATTGCATATCACACTACAGCCGTTCACCATCGACTTCCTCCAACAGCTTTTAAAAGATTGCACTCTCTGAGGGCTCATCTCATCTGTGAAAGGACGATTCGTGATAGGCGAACAACAGAAGTTTCGAAACGGAAGAGGTTTGCTGTGTTTGTTCATTGCTTTGTTCATTTGAATCTTCTTTGTTTCTCTATTCTGTTGATGTTTGGGTCATCTGTTATTCATTTGATTGATGCACTATTTTACCCTCATAGAACTAAAATGAATGCCGCACAAAATCATTTGAATTTTCTTGTAAAAATGTGAAGTTCTTTTATATTGGGATTAGGAACAAAAGTTTTTGTGGATAGAAACACTACTCTTGTCCAAATCTACAGTTGTTTGAGTTAAAAGATATCATTAAAGATTTCATTCTTAATATTAATAATTTCAATTTTGAATCCAGATTCCACAAAGCTTGAGGGTGGTGATTGATACCTTTATATTACAATGGTTGCCTTGTCTAGTAGAAAGTACTCTAATCCAAACCCTCAGTGTCATTGCATAATAGTTTATTTTAGGTTTCAACTATCATTTTGGGAACTATACCTCAGCATTTGTCAATGAGATATATGGTGAAGGATATGAGCATGCTGCAGAATTTTGAAACATATTTAACCATGCAATTTACATGGGACAGAAAGTACAGATTTTGAGCCCAAAAACCATTACTATATCCAAGGATATTTGCTCTACAAGTTGGAAAAGCTTTGTGTGCCTAAAGAGGGAGGGGTTTAGCTAATAAAGGAAGCTCATACTCCAAAATTTGTAGGACACTTTGGCATGTTGAAGACATTGGCACATTTTCAAAGCTATGTTTATTCGCCAAAGTTCCAAACATGCAAGTTGATGTTACAAAAAACTGAAGGGGATGTGTTTCGTGTAGCAGAAGTACACCTAGTAAAAGAAAGTTGGGATTGTATATGTCACTACATATTCCTTATAGACCATGCAGAGAATTTTCATGGAGTTTTGATGCAGGAGCATCACGCCTATTTTTGGACAGAGTTAGAGAAAAAACGTTCCAATGAATAAATGACGAGCCAAAATAGAAAATGGCCACTTGTTGGTTTTGTTACCTAAATTTCACTGCGGCCCATTCAGGTAGAGTTTTGATTCAAAACTTATAAGGTACATCTCATTTGGTCCTTCATACATTACATTCAAGTGCATAAATGAAATAATTCAGGAAATTATGTTTATTAGTTTACTGCATTTATCCAAGTGCATGTAACATAAGAAGGGTTTATCCAAAATCTTTTCCAAAAAATAAATAATCTTTATTGAATGTAAAATGTTCGTCATCTCACACAAGTCGTGAGGTTAACTATCTTATTCAATGAAATAGAAGAACAATCTATACATGAATAAGTAAATAAAGTAATGTGCATGTAAGGTCAGAGGTCAGTCATTGCCCGAGATTGACTGGTTCTAGTTCTGGTGTGTTGTCCTGTCGCCCCGAGTCATCTTGGTCCTTCCTAGCTTCATGTCGTCCTTAGCTCCTGCATCTGGGAAAAAAAATGGTGTTAGAGTAATGCTCTAAGCAATGAATGGTCCCAAACCATACATGAACAAGATACCATACATGTATAAACTGTTCCTCAATTGCATTAAACAAGAAATGTATACCTTGGATGTCCTAGAGAACAATCAGTCATCAAACACATCCAAAACATGCATTTATTTTCTAACAAGTTTGCTTCATGTGCAGATATAGGTGTAATTATGTTTCTGTTTGATTCATTAGGTTACATTATGAGTGGAGGAAATGTGGCTCCCACAAGGGTTCAGCCCAGCTCATAGTCCTTACAGAATATTTTAGATGCAATATACAAATGCAAAAGCACAGTCCAAGGAGCATATTCAGAAGGAAGACCACAGCTTTCAAGAGCAATAACAGTCAGTAGGAAGGCAATTACAGGGACAACCATGATAAAGAAAGTCGTGAAGGAAAAGAGAGAGTGAGGTATAGCCGTAAAAGCTATTTGAGACAGCAGTATGTTTAAATGGACATCATAGATTGGAGCAGCAAATGCTCATCTATGATTGACAGTCCAAGAGAAGATGGAGTGACAACCACACATCAGCAAGCACGTTGCCCAATTATCTGAGTGAGTGAATTTCAAATATAATGTGTATGTCTTCTCATGTTCATGCATTCAGGAAGTTCAGAGACAAAAGAGAGATCTTGTGATAGCCTTTCAGATGATGAAATATATCCAATTAAAGATCATTTTTGCAAATTCATCAATTGAAAATGTTTATGAGTACATGACATCACCTTTGTATTGGTGAAAAGTGCATTATCCTGTGCCAACATGGTAGTTTTGGTCTAATACATATACAGTCATGGCAGAGCAGCAATAAGTGTTGAGGAATGAATAATAGAATAGCAGATCAGCATGCCACATCATGGGTGAAATCATGAATAGGCAAATGAAAGGTACAACCATATTAGTCTTATGTCATACTATAGCTACAGGAGCTATATCAACATCATGTGCCACTATACTGTCATAATTGCTTCTTGAAGCATTAAAAGTGTATAATTTATCAAATGCCAAAGAGTCATATGACTGCTCAAGTGCCATAACAACATCTCATTAAAAAGGACAGTCATACATAAGATTTCTTCAATACACAGTCATGATCTAACCATGAAAGGAACAACAAAGGCCTTATGCATTGTCCAGGCATAATAGAAGCAACATCAAATGTTACAGCCATGGTAAAGGACAACCCAAACTGAAGAGTAACAGTCTTGGCATATCATACAACCATATTTGTTGGCAACAAACATAGTCATGAGCATCCAAACATGAACACATATGAACATAACCTACATATAGAATGTATGATCAATGATTTGTGCAACACAATTACATGCTTTGATCATTAATATAGAGCAGTCATAAGGAATAGTTGCCAGTGTGAAGGCTGGCTAAAGACATAAATAACAGTGAGTAGGGAGATGTATTGAGTTCACAAACACATGGTACTATAAGCTATAGGATGTTTCACCAAACCCATCTATGGCATCAATACAAGGTTTTGTTAAAACTGTCTCAGACCTACACAATCATTTACAAGGATATGGATAAGTTGTCTAAACCTTTGAGGTCCCCAAAGCCTAAGTCTGCGCAGTAAAGAAAAGAACAAAGGATACAGTGTTAGATGGGACAGTTTTGACAGAGCTTAGAATGATTGTGAGATTATGAACCTACAAACATGTTTGCATACAGTGAACAGAGATCATGAATGAGCTTTCCACTGCATTGAGAGTAACATACAGTATGTAAATCATCCATATGTAGTCCAAGGGTCTGTTAGATCTTTACTTTACTTGTCTTTTAGATCATGTTAAACATTCTAAGGTGCATGACTATATGGTGACACAAAAGCTACATGAGCAATCATCAGTAATGACAACTAGAAAGAGTTCAAATGATACAAGTGTAATTGCTAGGCTGCAGTTTATGTTTTAGATGCACAAGTATAGGAGTCATTAAATATGTTTCAGACATACATGAATGAGTGGGCTGTATCATCTACAGCCTAATGCTTACATATATGCTGTTACGAATTTGCTAAATGAAAGGTGGATCCACAATTTTGAAATCTATAGAACATGTTCGAGCTTGGTAAGGAAGGGTTTAGATTGTATAACCTTAGTCATTTTGCATTCCAATCATCAAAAGTTATAGCTACAGAAGTGATTTGCAAACTTCTGCAATAGCACAGAATGCCATGAGAGTTGCAGTAATACAGAAAAGTGACAAGGTATGGAACAGTCATAAGGTTTCAAGAAGAACACCACCAAAAAAAAAGTAATCACCTTTACATGGACCAAGAAACAATGCAAGAGCATGACAGTCAACATTGAAGATTTAGATATCTATAGAGCATGCAGTTCCAGTATAAAGGCAATGTGAGGGGCTGAGATACAATATGGAGTGGTAAATGATAGTCAACACCAAGAAATAATGCAAGAGCATCTACAGATTCATATACATCAAGAGCCACAACTCAATATAATGTCAAAAAAGAGAAGCTTTATTTTTTGCATTTTCAGGGAACAAAGAGTAGTTCATGATGTTCATACCATAAAGAAGGAGAAAGTGACTGATTTTCAACTCATTTCCAACAGAAATACTCAGAAATAGACTAGATTTAAGCAAAACCCAGTTCAACAATGGCGAAAGTCCATATGGATTTGCATTTTATATGTAAAATTAGATGCAAAAGAAGAGAAATGTGATTGCAGATCAGAAAGAGATACAAGTCTTGAGCTATGAGGGTTCGACGATGTCTAGAAATGATGGTGATTGGCCACAACAGCCACAACCCAGTATAATGTCAAAAAAAAAGAGAGAGGCTTAAGTCTACTTTGGGGTTTGCCTTGAAAGCAGATATAGAGAAGTAGAGAGCTTTCAAGCTCGTGTAAACACCAAAATGCCCAGAAATACTCAAATCTCACAGCCAACAAAAGAAAATGCAGATTTTCAAGAATTTTCTTCAAATCATGCTTTAACAGTGAATATACAGAGAAAATACAGATTTTCCAAGTTCCAAATGCTCACAGAACTCTCCATATCATGCTTCTGGTAGCAAATATGTAATAAAAAAACTCAGAAATGAGGAAGGATTGATAGTCATAAACGAATTACGTCTGTTTTTCTTCCATTTTTTATGTCAGACCACATAAATTTCCTCAAGTGACCTTCCAATGGTGGCCAAAAACACAAATGCAATACAGAAGTTCACAGCTAGGCAAAAAACTAGAAGATACATCAAAAGCCAGTAGAAAATGCATAAAAAACTAGTCAAGTTCATGGCCTTAAAGGCCCAAAATCAACAAAGAAGGAGTCACAACCTCAAAGGAACCATTTACGTTGCATTTCGCCTTTGAAAAATCGACCAGATCGACCCAAAATCGACCAGAAATATGGAGTTCTTGCCTTCCAAACCCTCTATGGCGGCGATCGAGCATGGCAGCGAGCAAAGAGCAGAATGCAAATGATTTTTTTTTTAGGTTTTCCTTCCTTTTTCATGTTTGACCTAATTCCATTTTGTCTTTTTTGACTTTTATTTTGGAAAAAATCATTTTTATATATTTAGGCCATGGTAAAGACTTACAAAATTCTTTAAAACCTAGTGATCATTGCACATGGGGCATGTGGCATGTCTTTTTCTGCCTTTTATTTCTTTTCCAAGGTCAAATGCATTATGAGAAACACAAAGCTGAATAGTATATTTTGCTAAGGCATATCATGAGGGAGTTACAAGGTGGGTGAAATGTTGTATATAATGCATTGTAATGTGTATAGGGAGGCATAAGGGTCACTTTATAGTATATTGCTTAGGACCTCACATCATGATGATAGATATGTGTGAACGTAGGAATGGCTAGGGGTTATAAGGTGTTTTCGACGTAGCCATGTGATGCGAGTGAATATGCAAGTGTATGGAGTCATGTTTATTTTGCCTAGGAGTTATGAGGATGTTTGCTTTTTCATTTTTGCATAATCTAGGAATAGATTAAACGTTGTAAACGAATGATAAAGTAATGAATTATGAATTACTTTATCATTTGTAATAAAAATGCAAAGAGGCAACATTAGGCAGATTTATCAAAAATGACAAAGTCTCGTCGATTACTTTGTCGTTCCTTCACAATATTTAATTTGTCCCTAAATCATGCAAAATTGGGAAATTAAATATTTGTGTCCTAAATGCCATTATTTTCTACATGGAATTGTAATAAATTTTGATTGTAAAACATTAACTAAGGTGGTGTGATTATAAATCACTTAGTCAATGTTAAATGAATGCAAAAATAATGTGTATTTATGTCATTTATTGTGAAATATTAGACATTTATGATGTTGCAAGGTGAGTTTGACAAACGGTTTGAGGAAGTTATTGCACAAATTTAACTTATTTTAGTGGCCTTAAAGATCATTTAAAGGCATTTAAAGAGATTTTTAGGGGTTTTTATGATTATTGATGGCATGCCTTGACCTTTTCTGCATTGGAAACCCATTTTGGAAGACTTTGGGTAGATATCTTGGGCACATTTATGAGATACATGAAAATGGAGATGGCTCATCCTTATCTCATTGCAACTGTTTGGAGAGTATATAGTCATTCATTTGACTCTTTGTAGGGAGCTGTTTCCATGTACATTCTGGAGTTAGTGATTTTTCCTACAATCCTACTCAGTTTGAGCATGTTTTTGTAACTCTTTTTGGCATATGAAATACAGAGAACACCTTGGTTACCATTGATAGTCAGATTTTGCCTTCTTGTTTTGCAGTATTGGGTGTTATCAAGTGTTTGATCAGGTCATTTGTGAGGTATTTTTGTTTCCTTGTGACTTAGTCTTATGTTTCAATACCCTTTTCTGCAGAAACTGTGTTTATGCAGGTTGCAAACCATGTCTTAAAGTGTTATAAGGCCTTTAAACTATGAAGTTTAGCTTCCTTTTAAATATTTTAATGCATTTAGGCCTCTTTGTGAAGTGTTTTTGCAAACATACAGTGATAGGTTGTGCAGGTTTAGTTTCTGTTGTCTGTGGCCAAGTGTATGCAGGTATGAGTTTCAGTAACCATATCAAGTTTGGTGAATCACCCTTATTTTCATATTTTCCAGTTTTAACTTTCATTTTCAAAAGCATTCTTTCTCCCTTTTCCTCTACAAGTCCAGTTGATTTTAGGTGATAACTAGCTAGGAAGCCGGCCTTCTTCGAAGGTTCTTTCCATCACAGGTGACCCACAGACTTGGAAAGATCCCATGTTTCTCCAGATTGCCAGGTTTTACAACTCAGCAAGGGTGCAAATCTGAGAGAACAATTTTTGGCACGCCCGGTGGGACTATGGAATTAGAAACCGTTCAAATACTACCTTTTATTGCTGGTTTTGATGTGCAGCCAGTGATTTTTAGACCTGTAAGAAGTTAAAACCTGCATATCTGGTGACTCTGAGCTTTGGTTTAGCAAAATTAGTATATTTCTGCTTATGAAAAGGATACAAACTAGAAGCAATTCTTCATCTTTTGAGTATTTGTAATTATCCCCACCTAGGAGTAGAGGGATAATAGCTGAGAAACCCAAGAAAACTCGTGTCTATTCTAGGAGAGCCAAGTCTACTCCTCGTACTGTTGGAACTCATATTGTCCTAAGAATCCCAATCACAATGATTCCTAGAGCCAAAAATTAGCCATTTGTTGCATTTAACCAAGGCAGCCCACTAAATTTAGCTCAACATGATGATATTCTTGTAGCTGCCTTGAAAAGTTTACCATATTTTAATGGTGAAGATCTGACTACTCCGGATGAACACATAAAAGATGTTGTAAACCTATGTGCTATCCATCATGTGACACAAGAGAATGTTGCAATCAGGTTATTAGCAACTTCCCTCAAAGGGAAGGCTTTGCACTGGTTCAGAAGCCTGCCAGTGAACTCCATAGATTCATGGGATTGTTTGGGAGAGGAGCTATGCAACTTCTTTGAGGACAAATTAGATCATTTGTCATTGGTGGAGCAGCTGTCCATGATTAAGAGGGCTCCTCACAAAGTTATGTCAGACTTCAACCATCATTTCTAGAAGACATGGGATAGAATCCCACCAATGGTAAGGCCTACTACTAATCATGCTTTCTTATATTATTTGAGAACTTTGAACAGCGATATTTTTGTCATGATTCAATCTATGGGAGAAGATTCCTTACCACAAGATTATGCTATAGCCATAAGAGTTGAGAACAGCCTCATACAGGCTGGCAAAATTGCCCCTGGGCCTCCTCTGCCAATATTCCCTACTATTCAGCCACCAATGCTAATGTATGTGCCTCCTATAGTTGTTATACCTGTTGCACCAACATTACCAACACCTAATACTTAGCCCAATAAATAAGAAAATGTTGTTCAAACTCAATCCTTTAAGTTACAGGAGATCAAAGGACTATTGCAATCTTTTGGTAATCAGATAGTGAACCTCAAGAGGCAGCAAGGTCAAAATTTTAGACCTTATCAGCCCCCATTCCAGTCCAATTACCAGCAAAATCAACCAAATAGGCCACCTTATTAGCCTAACAATCAAGGTCCAAGGCAAGCCTTTAACTCTAGGCCTTTTCAGGCCTACAATCCAAACGTTGTTAGTTCCTCAAAGGAAGTTGTGCCCATGCAAAACAATTTGGCTCAAGACTATGACTGGTGCTTTCCTTATAACCAACCCCATAACCAAAATACATGTGGCAATGGGGTGATTAACCAAGCTCTGATGGTTCAGAATAGTCCAGTAGTGCAGTCTAATGTGCCTGTAGAACCTCCTATTTAGCAGCAAGAAGAATAGGTACATGAGACAACACTCCTAAACTTGCAAGGAGAAGAATTATGTGGTATGAACCAAGTTGGTTCTTTAGTTGTAGATAATACACGCAACAAGAAAAGGGCTATTGGTGAAGGGCAACAAGTTGGTAAAGTTCAAACTCATGGGCATCAAGTGCCGAATGTGGGTCAAGGTGTTTCTAACCCATCAAATGCTGAAAAAATTTAAGTTCTATCAAAGGGTTAGCCTTTGATAGGCAAGGAGCAGCTTAATCCACCAGTTCAGCCAACTTGTGCTCAAGGTGACATGGCTGCCCCCAAAATCTAAGTTAAATCAGGTACATTTGCTTTCAATATCCTTGAGCATATGAAAAAAGTGAATGTATCCATGTCTATGTGGGATTCCTTGAGTATCCCTAGCTAAAAAGACTTGCTTCAATTAGCCTTATTAAATTTAAAACTATCTCAAGAGTCTGATATAGATAAGTCTAAGGCTGTTTTGACAAATAACATTGAAAAAAATGCCGAACAACAAGCTTCAGAGGTCAAACCCCCACCATTTTACGTATCTTTGATCATAGAGGATCATTTAGTTCATAACTGCATGATTGACTCAAGTGCTAGCAGTTCCATCATGCCCAAATAGATTATTAACAAGTTAGGCATTGAATATGAGCCATTAGAGAAGGGAGTTGTTCAGCTAGATGGAACTGCTATTAATACAGTGGGTGTCATAAAGGGACTAAGTTTAACTCTGCATGTCTGTCCAAATTTCTCTATCCCGCAAGACATATATGTCATTGAATTACCTCCTTATTTTGCCATTTGTTTGTCAAGGGATTGTACTGCAAAGATAGGAGGTTACCTGTCTTCGGATTGGTCTCATATGTTGTTTAGAACTAGGTATGGCACTAAGGTGACTATCAAGTCAAAACCTATTGACAAAGACCATATTGAGCCTTACACTACATGCCCCATCAATGCCAACTTGGTTGCAAGTGAGTTACCAGAGGAATAGCCCGCTATCCAAGAAGGCAGTACGCTGATTGAAGGCATACCAGTAGTCCTTGATGAATGGGCAGATCAAACTCAAGTGGTTGATCCGTGTGAGCACCTGGAAGAGGCTAGTTTAGGTGTGTATATGATGCACGAAGCTGATTCATTTCTACCTAACATTGAAAAAAGTGTAGAACAGTAGGATGGGCAGCAAGATAATGAGGTCTGGGAGCTATTTTTTGATGGCTCAATGAGTAGAATGGGTGCTGGTGGTGGATGCATGCTTGTTTCCCTGAAGGTTGAGAGGTACTATTTAGCTTTTAGATTCTGTTTCAGTTGCACTAACAACATGGATGAATACGAAGCTCTCATTCAAGGCTTGGAATGGGCAAAGACAAAGGGGTATTGGCTGTCTAAAAGTTTATGGGGACAACGAACTAGTTGTAAATTAGGTGAGAACGTTTAATGTCACAAAAAATGATCTACTTAAGTCTTACAAGCATAGGGTATGGGACCTCTTGGAAGGATTTGATGCATTCAATTTGATATCCATACCCAAAAATCAGAATAAACACGCTAATAGGCTGGCTATTGTAGGGGCTGAATATGACATTCCCAAGGAGATTAGTAGTGATAAGACAAATAAACATATTAAGATTGTTGTTAGGCCTACTGTGCCAGATAATAACATACATTGGCAGGTGTTTGATAGTGATTAGCATATTGTAAACTTCTTTAGAGAGAAAGCTGAATTCTCTCATACCAACCAAGAGAAGCTACATCTCCAGTATGGTGACCAAATCATTCAGCTGAAGAATAACAAGATGCCAAAGGGTTTGGTAACTTTAGAGTCTATTTTTAACACTGATGATGAAGCTACAAAACCCAAGTCCAGCCTACAAGTTTAGCAAGATCACTATGAAGAATTTGAGATTTTTAAGGGTAAACTCCTTAAATTGGGCAAGGTATGTACAACAAAAGAAAAGCATGCATTTATTCAACTTTTTCAAGAATTTAGTGACATTTTTGCATGGGAATATGGTGATTTAAAAGGGTTTGATCCCCAGCTTTCTCAACATACTATTGAACTTGAGCCTGATGCCAAGCCTGTTAGCCATAAATAGAGGCCTTTGAATCCTAAATTAGAGCCTCTCATGAAAAAGGAACTGAACAAGCTGATTGAGAGTAGCATAATATTTCCTATCAAGCACACTTCATGGGTTTCCAACCTTGTGCCAATTAGGAAGAAAAATGGGGAGATAAGGCTATGTGTAGACTTTCGTGACTTGAATAGAGCTTCCTTGAAAGACCGTCATCCTTTGCCTTCCATGGAGCAGATACTCCAAGTAGTTTAAGGATTAGAGAGGTTTTCCATACTAGACGGCTATTCCGGTTACAATCAGATTCACAAAATGGGGGACTATGGCTTATAAGAAG
Source organism: Cunninghamia lanceolata (assembly GCA_027924645.1). Taxonomy (NCBI): domain Eukaryota; kingdom Viridiplantae; phylum Streptophyta; class Pinopsida; order Cupressales; family Cupressaceae; genus Cunninghamia; species Cunninghamia lanceolata. Next base: position 2,323,282 of record BSBN01000395.1, on the reverse strand, counting down.
ATGCCTTTTAGTTTGTCCAATGCTGGAACAACCTTTCAAAAGGCTATGGATATGGCCTTTCAAGGCCTAATGTACAAGACCATCCTAGTCTACCTTGACGATATTACTATTTTCTCCAAAGAAGCGAGCGATCATCTAAATCACTTAAGGCAGATTTTTGAGAGATGTAGGGAGTTTGGGATATCACTTAATCCCAAGAAGTGTGTGTTTGCTGTCCATGAGGGCAGATTGCTTGGTTACCTGGTGTCAAAACAAGGCATCACCATTGACCCTGAGAGAATAAGTGCAATTTTGGCTCTGCCCTTACCAGCACACAAGAAAGGCCTACAGAGTTTCATTGGTAGGATCAACTTCGTCAGAAGGTTTATCCCTGATATTGTTGATTTGTTAAATCCACTAACTGCTATGTTGAGAAAGAATGTGTCTTTTAGCTAGACTAGAGAAGGAAAATAAAGTTTTGAGCTGATTAAAGAGGCTTTGGCTACTACACCTACACTTCTAAATCCTAATTTTTCTAAGGATTTCACTTTGTATGCATATGGTAATGTTGATTTTGTTTCTGCTATGTTGGTACAGAAAAATGAGCTAGAAATGGAGCAGCCTTTAGATTTTTTCAGTCAAGCATTGAAAGATTATGAGCTAAGGTACACTTTCGTTAAGAAACATGTACTTGCTATTATAAGGAGTTTGAAAAAGTTTAAACACATGTTGTCAAGTAACAAGATTAATCTAATGGTTGCTCATCTGAGCGTGAAGGAATTTCTACTATGTAAGGATCTCAGTGATAAGAGAGCTGGTTGGGTGACTAAGGTAATAGAATATGACATGAACATTAAGGTTACCAAGCTGGTCAAGGGAAAAGGGTTATGCAAACAGCTTGCTGATGGTGTTATCAGCAAAGAAGAATGTGATCAAGAAGCTGTTCTATCAATGTAAGATCAAGAACAAACAGCTGTTTCAGATCCTGTTGCTGATTGGGTGCAAGAAATGGTTCATTTCTTGCAGAACGGTGAGTGTCCTCAAGGCTTAGATAGAGTCAAATGATGGTATTTCAGATTGCAGTCCATACCTTACGTGCCCATTAATGACTTGCTTTTTAGGAAAGATTTCAATGGAGTATTGCTGAAATGCATTAGACCTAACCAAGTTGAAAAAGTGTTGCATGAATTTCATGAGGGGTCAGCTGGAGGCCATTTTTCACCTAGAGCAATAGCTCTTAAGGTGATGAAAGGTCGCTATTATTGGCCTAGTTTGTTTAAAGATGCACACTTATGGGTTAGAAAATGCAAGGAATGTGCTCTGTTTGCCGGAAAGGAGAAGTTGGCAGCCTTACCTTTGCAGTCAGTTCAGGTTGAACATCCCTTTATGAGGTGGGGATTAGACTTTATTGGGGTTATAAATCCTTCGTCCAGTGCTGGCCATAAGTGGGTTCTTACAGCCATTGATTATTTCACTAAGTGGACTGAAGCAGTCACACTTAAGGAAGCCAATGAATCTGTTGTTCTAATTTTTTATGAAGAGTTGGTTATCAGATTTGGAGTGCTTGAGTCCATCATTTTAGACAATGCCCTTGCTTTTGTTGGTTCTAGAATCTCTGATTGGGTTGTAAAGAATGGCATTTATCTCAATACATCCTCCAATTACTATCCGCAAGGCAACAACCAAGCAGAATCCACCAATAAGAACTTGATCAGAATTATCAAGAAGACCATGGAGAGCAACCAAAGATCCTGGCATACACAGTTAAAGTCAACACTATGGGCTGACATAATTACTACAAAATGGTCAACAAGATATTCACCTTTCATGTTGGTGTATGGCAAGGAAGCAAGGCTTCCTATCACACTTGAGTTACCAGCACTTGATTTGGTGAATCAGCTGGACATGCTAGAAGAAGGCCCTATGACAATAAGGCTAACTCAACTGGTTGAGCTTAAAGAAACCAGAAATGATGCCATGAGAAATATAGAGCATCATCAAGCTCAAATGAAGAGGTCTTTTGACAAAAGAGTATCTCCAAGAACATTCCAGGAGGGTGACATAGTGCTGAAATGGGATGTGTTGAAAAGCAAACCTAAGAAGCACTCTAAGTTCGATGCTTTTTGGAGTGGGCCATATATTGTTTCAGAATGCAAACAACATAATGCTTTCCAGCTATCTAAGCTAGATGGTGACATCGAGCCAATCCCAGTCAATGTGATTCACCTCAAACATTGCTTTTGAGGTAGGATCTTTCATGTTTGTACATATTTCATGAAGTTTTTGTTGTTGAATAAGTGCTGCTGCACAATAGATTAGATGCAGATTTTATTTCCCTAAGTGCATTTCTGCATAGTTGTTAGTTATTCCTAGGTCTGGTTATGTGAGGATGAAACTACTGTAATGTATTTTAGCTGTATGTGGTTCAACCATCATATGAAACAATGAATACATGTATTCACTATCACACATCATACCTGTCTTCATAGGGCTGTAATAATTCGCAGCAGTTTGCAAAGGAGGTATTCTTGTTGATTATCCCCTTCTAACCCATCAAGTAGATGCATATCATTAGTAATGTTGATTTTTGTTGGTTCACTGTCACCAACCGTACCCATGCACTTGATGGATTATAAGAGATGGCAGTCAGAGGTGAGTTGCAGCAATAGAAAGAAGTTTTTTTTCAAATTTTTATCAAGTATGTGTGACTCTATGCCCAACGGTTAAGCTTCAGGCAACTGGTATGATGTTTAGCAGGCAAACATATAGCAAATGTTGCCAAAGATGTTACCTAAATTTCACTACGGCTCATTCAGGTAGAGTTTTGATTCAAAACGTATAAGGTACGTCTCATCTGGTCCTTCATACATTACATTCAAGTGCATAAGTGAAATAATTCAGGAAATTATGTTTATTAGTTTATTGCATTTATCCAAGTGCATGTAACATAAGAAGGGTTTATCCAAAATCTTTTCCAAAAAATAAATAATCTTTATTGAATGTAAAATGTTCATCATCTCACATAGGCCTTGAGGTTAACTGTCTTATTCAATGAAATAGAAGAACAATATATACATGAATAAGTAAATAAAGTAATGTGCATGTAAGGTCAAATGCCAATCATTTCCCAAGAATGACTGGTTCTAGTTTTGGCATGTTGTCCTGTTGCCCTGAGTCATCTTGGTCTTTCCTAGCTTCATGTCGTCCTTGGCTCCTGCATCTGGCAAAAAACAATGGTGTTAGAGCAATGAATGGTCCCAAACCATACATGAACAAGATACCATACATGTATAAACTGTTCCTCAATTGCATTAAACAAGAAATGTATACCTTGGATGTCCTAGAGAACAATCAGTCATCAAACACATCCAAAACATGCATTTATTTTCTAACAAGTTTGCTTCATGTGCAAATACAGGTGTAATTATGTTTCTGTTTGATTCATCAAGTTACATTATGAGTGGAGGAAATGTGGCTCCCACAAGGGTTGAGCCCAACTCATAGTCCTTACAGAACATTTCAGATGCAATATACCAATGCAAAAGCACAGTCCAAGGAGCATATTCAGAAGGCAGACCACAGCTTTCAAGAGCAATAATAGTCAGCAGGAAGGCAATTACAAGGATAGCCATGATAAAGACAATGGTGAAGGAAAAGAGAGAGTGAGGTACAACCGTAAAAGCTATTTGAGACAACAGTAAGTTTAAATGGACATCATAGATTGGAGCAGCAAATGCTCATCTATGATTGACAGTCCAAGAGAAGATGGGGTGACAACCACACATCAGCACGCACGCTGCCCAATTATCTGAGTGAGTGAATTTCAAATATAATGTGTATGTCTTCTCATGTTCATGCATTCAAGAAGTTCAGAGACAAAAGAGAGATCTTGTGATAGCCTTTCAGATGATGAAATATATCCAATTAAAGATCATTTTTGCAAATTCATCAATTGAAAATGTTTATGAGTACATGACAGCACCTTTGTACTGGTGAAAAGTGCATTATCCTGTGCCAACATGGTAGTTTTGGTCTAATACATATACAGTCATGGTAGAGCAGCAATAAGTGTTGAGGAATGAATAATAGAATAGCAGATCAACGTGCCACATCATGGGTGAAATCATGTATCAGAAAATGAAAGGTAGAGCCATATCAGTCTTATGTCATACTACAGCTACAGGAGCTATATCAATATCATGCAATGCCACTATACTATCACAATTGCTTCTTGAAGCATTAAAAGTGTATAATTTATCAAATGCCAAAGAGTCATATGACTGCTCAAGTGCCATACAACAGCTCATTAAAAAGGACAGTCATACATAAGATTTCTTCAATACATAGTCATGATCTAACCATGAAAGGAACAACAAAGGCCTTATGCATTGTCCAGGCATAATAGAAGCAACATCAAATGTCACATCCATGATAAAGGACAACCCAAACTGAAGAGTAACAGTCTTGGCATATCATACAACCATATTTGTTGGCAACAAACACAGTCATGAACATCCAAACATGAACACATATGAACATAACCTACAGATAGAATGTATGATCAATGATTTTTGCAACAGAATTACATGCTTTGATCATTAATATAGAGCAGTCATAAGGAATAGTTGCCAGTGTGAAGGTTGGCTAAAGACATAAATAACAGTGAGCAGGGAGATGTATTGAGTTCACAAACACATGGTACTATAAGCTACAAGATGTTTCACCAAACCCATCTATGGCATCAAGACAAGGTTTTGTTAAAATGTCTCAGACCTACACAATCATTTACAAGGATATGGATAAGTTGTCTAAACCTTTGAGGTCCCCAAAGCCTAAGTCTACACAATAAAGAAAAGAACAAAGGATATAGTGTTAGTTGGGAGAATTTTGACAGAGCTTAGCATGATTGTGAGATTATGAACCTACAAACATGTTTGCATACAATGAACATAGATCGTGAATGAGCTTTCCACCGCATTGAGAGTAACATACAGTATGCAAATCATCCATATGTAGTCCAAGGGTCTGTTAAATCTTTAACATGTTTACTTGTCCCTCAGATCATGTTAAACATTCTAAGGTGCATGACTATATCGTGACACAAAAGCTATAGGAGCAATCATCAGTAATGACAACTAGAAAGAGTTCAAATGATACAAGTGTAAGTGCCATGCTACAGTTTATGTTTTAGATGCACAAGTACAGGAGTCATTAAATATGTTTCAGACATACAGGAATGAGTGGGCTGTATCATCTACAACCTAATGCTTACATATATACTGTTACGGATTTGCTAAATGAAAGGTGGATCCACAATTTTGAAAGCTACAGAACATGTTCAAGCTTGGTAAGGAAGGGTTTAGATTGTATAACCTTAGTCATTTTGCATTCCAATCATCAAAAGTTATAGCTACAGGAGTGATTTGCAAACTTATGCAATAGCACAAAATGCCATGAGAGTTGCAGTAATACAGAAAAGTGACAAGGTATGGAACAATCATAAGGTTTCAAGAAGAACACCACAAAAAAAAAGCAATCACCTTTACATGGACTGAGAAACAATGCAAGAGCATGACAATCAACATTGAAGATTTAGATATCTATAGATGACGCAGTTCCTGCATAAAAGCAATGTAAGGGGATGAGATACAATATGGATTGGTAAATGACAGTCAACACCAAGAAATAATGCAAGAGCATCTACAGGGTCATATACATCAAGAGCCACAACTCAGTATAATGTCAAAAAAGAGAAGCTTTATTTTTTGCATTTTCAGGGAACAAAGAGCAGTTCATGATGTTCATACCATAAAGAAGGAGAAAGTGACTGATTTTCAACTCATTTCCAATAGAAATACTCAAAAATAGACCAAATTTAACCAAAACCTAGTTCAACAATGACGAAAGTCCATATGGATTTGCATTTTATATGTAAAATTAGATGCAAAAGAAGAGCAATGTGATTGCAGATCAGAAACAGATACAAGTCTCGAGCTATGAGGGTTCGAGGATGTCCAGAAATGATGGTGATTGGCCACAGAAGCCACAACTCAGTATAATGTCAAAAAAAAAAAGAGAGAGGCTTAATTCTACTTTGGGGTTTGTCTTGAAAGCAGATACAGAGAAGTAGAGAGCTTTCAAGCTCATGTAAACACCAAAATGCCTAGAAATACTCAAATCTCACAGCCAACAAAAGAAAATGCAGATTTTCAAGAATAATATGCTCATATTTTCTTCAAATCACACTTCAGCAGTGAATATACAGAGAAAATATAGATTTTCCAAGTTCCAAATGCTCACAGAACTCTCCAGATCGTGCTTCTGGCAGCAAATATGCAATAAAAAAACTCAGAAATGAGGAAGGATTGATAGTCATAAACGAATTACCTCTGTTTTTCTTCCATTTGTTATGTCAGACCACATAAATTTCCTCAAGTGACCTTCCAGTGGTGGCTGAAAACATAGCAAATGCAATATAGAAGTTCACAACCAGGCAAAAAACTAGAAGATACATCAAAAGCCAACAGAAAATGCATCAAAAACTAGTCAAGTTCATGGCCTTAAAGGCTGAAATCGACAAATAAGGAGTCAAAACCTCAAAGGAACCATTTACCTTGCATTTTGCCTATGAAAAATTGGCCAGATCGACCCAAAATCGACCAGAAATATGGATTTCTTGCCTTCCAAACCCTCTATGGCGGCGGTCGAGCATGGCAGTGAGCAAAGATCAGAATACAAATGAATTTTTTTTAGTTCCTTTTTCATGTTCGACCTGTTAGCACAGTAAAAATTTGAAATTTTTACTATCTCCTTACTCCATCATATTTGAATAAACCCTGAAGAATATCCCAAAAAGACCATAATAAATTTTTTTTGTATCTTACAAGATGTCTATGGATGAGCAGTGCCAAATTTCATCAAAATCAATCCATCGGCAAGAGGTTGTGTTGCTTACACCGACACACAAGGAATCATTTGAAAACAACCATCGGTGTGAAAATAGAGATCGGAAGAGGAATTGTGGAAGTCACCGATGGAGTAAGTAATACCGATGACTTTACATCGGCAAGAAAGGTAAGTGGTCATACCGATCGGTATGACAGATATCTATCGGATGACTTTTTAAAAGATGCCCCGATGGTATATATCATACTGATAAAGCATTTCGGCAAGAGTTTCACCGAACAGCATGCGGGGGTAACGAAACAAATAGCCATCGGCGAGAGGTAAGCTATCGGGATAGAAAACAAGTAAGCCTCCGATGATTAAGAGTCTTGGCAATAAGAAAGCCATCGGCGAGACTCACAGCGATACACCTCTATCGGGATAACTTGACATATCGGAACAAAAGAACCAGGTCTTGCCGATTCACAAGTCACGGCGATCAAAAGGTGTCGGTGACACTTTACTAAACTTTGCCCGATGAAGGATATGAAAAGGGTCATCGGGGAGATGATTTGGATTGGGATATCTTGAGAAAGCTATCCCGATAGTGAATGTCATTCCGACAAAGATAAAAGTCCATACATGAAGATAACTCATCGGCAAGACCAAATAGATCGGAGCAAACTTTTTAGGTCTCTCCGATGATGTGCATTACACCAATGGGGTGGGCCACCAAAAATACGTTTGGGAAACATTGTGTAAAAAATATAAAATTATACAAGAAAATAGATGATATTTCAAAGTTATCGGTGAGCAAACTTTGTAAAAAATGGAGGTTTTATCGGCAAGAAATAGCATATCGGTATGTAGTATTTTAAAGCTCCCGATAAACTTATGTTACACCGATGGACCCTGCAAAGGAAAAGTAATAAAAAATATAAATAAATAAATATTTAGTGGTGCAAGAAATGAAATATTTTTCTGAGGTTTAAGAAGACATCAAACCTAAAGAATGATTTGCAGCAAAAGTATTTTCACCGAGGAAGAGAGAACGGGGTAATATTTTTACCCAAATTAATATTTTTAGCAAAACAAAGTGAAGACACACAAAGTAAATGTAATACGAAATATTTTTACTCGAGGAGTTAAAATGGGTGATTAAGTATGGTAAACATATGTACGAGTAAAATTGAGCTTGAAGTTTAATCAAAATATTTAATTTGCCAATGGCAACTAATTAAATATTTTATTTTGCCTAAAACAATTTAATGAAGAATCATACCAAAGGATGCACCGGTATGTAAAGGGTTTCAACCCTAAAAATACAAGATATATATGGAGATGCAAACAGAGATTAGGAAGGACATCAATAGAGGAGGATCAAGAGTAGATTAGGAAAAACATCAGTTAGATAACTGGATGGATTGACCAGTTGCCAAAATAAAATATTATGTTGTACATTGTAAAATCTTTCGAAACTGTATAGTGGAGAAAATGTATAAATAAATGATTTAATATTGGTGTCTATTATTTGTTGAGCTGAGCAATTATTTGGTTGTCTCCATACTGTTATTTCTTTGTTATTTGAACCTGAGTTTCCAAGTTGATATTTCAGTTTCATCGAAACACACTTGTTGTTTTCGTGTAATCAAATTAATTGGTTTCCATTACAGATATACAATCCTTTTGATTGATTACAGTAACCTGGAGGTAGCATTTGGATAGGTAAGAGCAGCCCTATAATTGTCAAGATTGCCATACTGTCCCCAACTCGATATTGTCTTGTTATTCAAATTGAGCATCAACTCCATTTGTCAATACACATTTGCTGTCATTGTGTGATTCTTTTGATCGGTTCCTTCAAGCAAGGATTAAAAAATCCTTTCAATAAGTCACAGTAACCTGGTAAGATTCGAGTGGATCACTAAGTAGAGTTTGTCAGTCACATTCTTGCACGTTTATACAAGCTATAAACAAACACAAGTGCCAAACAATTAGGATTGTAACCTATAAGTAAATCATATATCATATACACCTTGACTCCATTAGCCCAACAGAAATAGGCACTGGTCATATCAATTCCATTTTAGGATTCCATAAAATCTCATTCAAACAATTACATCTCAGATCTTAGTATTAGGAGTAGGAGTAGTTTAGGAGCTTGCATCTATTACATTTTATGCCATTGTGATAGATTTGCTAATCCAATCAAATCATATAGTGTTAAGTCTGCTTTAGTTACAAAGGTACACCCGCCTAGGTTTGCAGGACCTGAAGTGTAGGGAGCTAATAGCTCTGTCAATTGGTCCAAAAACATTGCAAATCCAAACATAGAGTCTGGCATCCTCTTAGGATTAGCAACCTGCATTTTTGGGAACCAACATGACCTAATTCCATTTTGTCTTTTCTGACTTTTGTTTTGCAAAAAATCATTTTTATCTATTTAGGCCATGGTAAAGACTTACAAAAGTCTTTAAAACCTAGTGATCATTGCACATGGGGCATGTGGCATGTCTTTTTCTGCCTTTTATTTCTTTTCCAAGGTCAAATGCATTATGAGAAACACAAAGCCGAATAGTATATTTTGCTAAGGCATATCATGAGGGAGTTACAAGGTGGGTGAAATGTTGCATATAATGCATTGTAATGTGTATAGGGAGCCCTAAGGGTCACTTTATAGTATATTGCTTAGGACCTTGCATCATGATGATAGATATGTGTGAACGTAGGAATGGCTAGGGGTTATAAGGTGTTTTCGACATAGCCATGTGATGCGAGTGAATATGCAAGTGTATGGAGTCGTGTTTATTTTGCCTAGGAGTTATGAGGATGTTTGCTTTGTCATTTTTGCATAATCTAGGAACAGATGAAACATTGTAAACGAATGATAAAGTAATGAATTATGAATTACTTTATCATTTGTAATAAAAATGCAAAGAGGCAGCATTAGGCAGATTTATCAAAAATGACAAAGTAAGTCTCGTCGATTACTTTGTTGTTCCTTCACAATATTTAATTTGTCCCTAAATCATGCAAAATTGGGAAATTAAATATTTGTGTCTTAAATGTCATTATTTTCTGCATGGAATTGTAATCAATTTTGATTGTAAAACATTAACTAAGGTGGTGTGATTATAAATCACTTAGTCAATGTTAAGTGAATGCAGAAATAATGTGTATTTATGTCATTCATTGTGAAATATTAGACATTTATGATGTTGCAGGGTGAGTTTGACAAACAAGTTGAGGAAGTTATTGCACAAATTTGACTTATTTTAGTGGCCTTAAAGATCATTTAAAGGCATTTAAAAAAATTTCAGGTGATTTTATGATTATTGATGGCATGCCTTGACCTTTTTTCCATTGGAAACCTATTTTGGAAGACTTTGGGCAGATATTTTGGGCACATTTATGAGATACACGAAAATGGAGATGGCTCATCCTTATCTCATTGTAGTTGTTTGGAGAGTATATAGTCATTCATTTGACTCTTTGTAGAGAGTTCTGTTACCTAAATTTCACTACTAGCTCAATCAGGTGGAGCTTTTCAGTTTTGAAGGGGAGAAAGGTACATTTTTATTGCTGCTGCATAATATCCATGTACATATTTGGTACAAATTAAGATTACATTGTATTGTTGCATTCAGATGCATTTCAAAACTTAAGAGATTGTACAATTTTTTTAAAAGATCAACAATTTGTATTAAAAAAAAGATAAGTGTATAAGGTCTCACACAAGCCATGAGACTAACTGTTTCATTGCAAATGAAAAAAGACAAACTATACATTTATAAAAGAACTAAAAAAAAAATATGCATATGAGGTAGGGTGACTCGTCATTGCCTGAATGACGATCCTTCATGCTGTTGACGTGTCTTGTGTCGTCCTGTATGGTCTGCATGTCCCGCATCCAGCTGCTATCTCCTTGCTACCCCTAGTTATCTATATAATTTTTTTGGAAAATCTGATGTTAGAGCAATGACGAGGCATCATACATCATATGATATACATCTGTAAATATACAATTTATTTTTCAGATGCAATAAACCAGTTAGTGTCACATAAACTTTTGAGAAGAAAAATCAAGTATATCGACGGTAGGTCCTGGGTAAGTGCAAAAAGATGGGGGGCCAAAAAGTGGCCAAATGGTTTAAAAAAAAAACAATACATAACGTGAGCGCGTTATGAAGTCCTATAAAAAAAAGGGGTTTGCATCTCATTTTATTTCTTTTTCTCCACAACTCCCGCGGTCTGCAAACCCTAGAAAGCGCACTCGCATTTTGGATTCCTCAATTCAACACAAAAATCTTATCGATTCATTGCCAAAATGCTGCCACGACGTCGAACACGCCAAAGGAGTGAGTTTATTTATTTATTTGTTTGAATTTGTTTCTAAATAGGTAGGTTTGAGTTGATTTTTGATGTGTAGTTCGTTAATTGTCAGGAAATGTTAATGCACCTCCTCCTCAAAATCCACAAAATCCTGAGAAGGAAATACCTGCAGAACAACAACAACCTCCTCCATCCATTCCTCGACATGCCCTTGGAACACAAGAAAATATAATGGGGCAAATTGAAAACAACAAAAAGGAAATTGAAGATATAATTGCAAGGTTGAAAGATCCTTCCACTTCAACCTTGCATAGGTCCATGCTTGCCGAATCTCTTGAGTCTATGTTATCAAATGTAGATTCAATTAGCAAGCAAATAACTAGTTGGACGGATAAGAAGAGAGAGTTTAGAGATTACTATGCAGACAAGTTGTCATACCAAGATGTGAAAAAATTACAAATTACAAAATTAGACTTGTGTTCAATTTTCACAAACCCACAAACAAATCAACCTCCACCCATTACATGCAAGAGGTTCCCTATCCATTGGTGCAACAACCAAGTGATAAGGGACAATTTTGGGCAAAGGTAGTGGATGGTTTTTGACCATCCTCTATGCAATAATAATGAGGTCCTGCAATACTTTTTGAGGAAACTTTACTGCGAATTTGTCCTCAATAAAGTGCCAAACTATTTTGATATGCGGGACTTCCAAGGTAGAGGTGGGGGGTCAGCACAAGATAGACTAGGGGCATGTCTTGACCCACATCGGGTAGTGAGACGAGTAATCAACAGACCAGCCCATGAGCATGTTTCTATTCCTTCCATTGTGAAGGAGAGTGTTGAGGTCGATACACTACAGTCCATTAGTGCCTTGACCTAGAGCATCATAGAACATGCCGGTCTTGCAGTACAAAGTGGGTTGGGCGATAGTGTGAGGAGTAGGGTTCCACCCCATGCTTGTCAGGCTTGCGGGTCAGCCTGTGGTTATGACCCCATGGATAGTCAGGACGTAGATGCACAGGCTACATCTGCAGCTGAGCAGATGGTGATGACAGATACCCTCCTGAGTGAGACTTTTGGCCTTGATACTCAAGTAAATATTAGCAAGTTTATTGAATTTAATTTATTACATTTCATTTTTGAAATACAAGATTAACTAATTTAAATTGATGATTTTAATGAAATATCAGGGTCATAGCGTCGATACAGTTTTCAGTGGTTCTCCACCTGCATTTTACACTAGATCATCTACTGTTGGGGTATGTAACTAGTAAACAATTATAAATATTACATGTGAATAGAATCGTTATATGAATGGTATTCTAATATCTGATTTTGGATGTTGAATAGGTTAATACTGTAGATTTCACGGCAACACTTGCTAGCAGTGGTGGACTTCAAAGCTTTATGGAGGTAATAAAATAAATAGTTTAATGAATGAATTGTACTTACTAGAATTTTGTATGTGACTTGTGTGCTTTATTATGTATTTTCAGATGATGCAGGCTGCGGAGACACCTCCCTATGTTCATAGGGCAATGGAGTAGGGTGTGGCCTCTGCGATTCATAGCTCCATGGCATTGACAGGGGTATGAGGTAGATTAGTAAATTACAATTTACATTCATTGTTATAGTTGTCTATTTTTGAAAAATCAAAAGATTATTGATTTGAAGTTTAATTTCTATCTGGATGGTTTCTATAGGACATGACATCACCAGGGCCTATTCCTGCTACTGAGGCAAGTGAGGAGACAGATTTTATGTTAGCGGTAAGTGATTATTTTGTTAAATGTTTCATTTTTTATAACATGTAATTTCTATATATTAATGTCTATACTTTTTATTGTAACAGCTAAAGATGCAGGAAGAACTAAATAGGAGGAGTAGCCCTCAGGTTCATAGTAGACCACCTACATGCGCGTCTCCATCCCCTAGAAGATCAAAGGCTGCCGGTGATCTATTCTCTTCACCAGCCAGAGGGGAATGACTTTTTATTGTGTTCCTTTGTTGTATGCCTATATGGCATTTGTGGACATATAATTTGTATTGTATATAGTTGACATTGTATGCCTATATGGCATTCTTGTAAGCCTATATGGCATTCTTGTAAGCCTATATGGCTATTTTGTATATATGTTATACTTATATCGACAAATATTGATGTATGCCTATATGGATATTTGGTTAATACAAATCTTTTTTATTGATGGCGTCCATACTTGCATTATAAATCCACATTTGAATGGATATTTGTAGATGGCTACTTCAAATATTTAAAGTCCAATTATATTACATAGGATGTTTGTTGATCCAATAAGCAAGCTATTGTTATTCAAGTATCACCTAAACCTCATTTTGGAACTAAAAGATAAAGGTTGTATTTAAAAAAAAAATGAATCATCATGTTGAACAGAAAATATTAATATTCTTTATGAGTAGCATAGAATGTCAACTATATGCAATACAAAAAAATGAATCATTATGTTATTCTTTATGTTTGAGATCCTAAAAATGACTAAGTCTAGTAGCTTGATATCTTGAAACATTAGGATGAATATCCAAGTCATTAGGATGATTGCGCCTTGAGAAAAAGTCATTAAGATGAGCACCTAAAGGAGACTTTCTTAAACATTCAAACATTGAGCAACACTCTACCCTCAACACTCTACCTTAAACCTAATCCCTTGACCCTTAACCCTAAACGCTATCCCTAAAGCCTCAACCCTAAACCCTAATCCCTCAAGGTCCTAAACTCTAATCCCTTATCCCTAAACTCTAAATCCTATCCCTAAATGCTCAACCCTCAACCTTAAACCTTAATCACTCAATCCTTATCCACTCCTCTCCTCCCCTATCTGGCTCACTCCCATCTCTACCCTCCTCTGCCCTCGACGCTATACATACATACATATAGGCATAGATAGATACATACATATATACATATAGGCATACATACATATATACATATTGGCATACATAGATACATACATACATACATATAGGCATACATACATACATACATACATGATTAACAGCCTTGAACATAAAAATGTTTAAGGGGAACATAACGCGAGCGCCTTATAACGCGCTCACGTTATGTTAAACATGACAAACAACAGACTTGCGAAAAGGAAAAATGCAAAGCAAACCATAACGTGAGCGCGTTATAATGTGCTCGCGTTATGTCTTGCTTTGGGAATCCCAAGCCTTGGGCTTGGGATTTGCTTTGGATTTCCAACCCAAAGGCTTGGAGTGCCTTTTGAATAGTCACAGATGTGTTTTTTCAGAGTCTTCAAGATTTCACATAATTTCATTCGTGCTAACCCTCAGATTTGCACGTGTTTCAACGTCGAACAAATCGAACACCTGGGTAATGTTAGGTTTTCTCTTAGCTATTTGACGATGTGATTTTTTTCACATTTTAACAATGTTAAGCCTTTCATCTTTAATTTCTTTTGTTTGTGTGTCTGTTTTTGGGCAAAAACCACTGTTTGGTCTTTTTTTCATTGTAAATTAACTATTCATTGAAATTTCAAAAAAATTACATATTTAGAAACTAGACACCATTCTACAAATATTAAAAAAAGAAAAAAATGATTTTCAATTAGTTTTCAAAATTTATAGGGGTAGCACAGCCAAAATTCTATTTTTTAGGATGTGTCCACTTTGAAAATTACTAAAACAAATATTCATCAAAAAATAATCAGAAAAATCAGGCATAAACTACATGCTATTAGTTAATTTCTCACTGAAGCGATTTTAAAAATACCAAAAAAAATTTGACCTTTTGAGGGAGCCACAAAACATGCGATGTTATGTTTTTTTGATAGAAACAACACCAATTTCTGTGGCTCCCTCTTTTGAACCCCTTAATCTATGCCATTTTAAAAAAAAAATAGTAGTTTAGAAAGTAGACTTAGAGCACTACGAACATTGTTTTGGTTGCATCTCCAAATTTTGAGTGTAACTATGCTCAATTTCTCATCCAAGGCCAGTATTTCTTGATTTCAGAAAAAAAGTGGCCACTTAAGACCCCTTTTTGGCCCCCCATCTTCTTGCACTTACCCTTCTTATTTTTCTTAAAATGTTTGCTTCATGTGCAGATACAGGTGTAATTATGCTTCTGTTTGATTTATCAGGTTACATTATGAGTAAAGGAAATGTGGCTCCCACAAGGGTTGAGCCCAGCTCATAGTCCTTGCGGAAACATTTCATATGCCATATACAAATGCAAGACAAACTGTAAGGAAGATGAAGATAGTCATAGAAAGAGACGAACAACAATAAGTACTGTCATAGCATGTATGGAACAACTGACTGTCATAATAAATGGACAACAATCATGTAGTATGCTTAGTCTTGTAGACAACAAAACACCTCTAAATCTAAGGCAGTCCAGTTAGAGGCAGATCAGTCAAAGAGCAACCAACAAAGGAAGACTTCACAGAAGCAATTGAAGGGGACTGTCACAGTAAAGAAACAGACAACCTTCAATAATTTAAAAACTCACTTTAAAAAATAGCAATCATTGGTCTAAGAGGTTTTGTAGGAAGGACAACTAACAACAAAGATATTAAAA
This sequence comes from Cunninghamia lanceolata, assembly GCA_027924645.1. Lineage (NCBI taxonomy): Eukaryota > Viridiplantae > Streptophyta > Pinopsida > Cupressales > Cupressaceae > Cunninghamia > Cunninghamia lanceolata. Next base: position 2,307,505 of record BSBN01000395.1, on the reverse strand, counting down.
CACTAATGAAGCACCACAACAACAAAGAGGGTATACCTGATCATTTATAGTTTTGATAGTGTTTTAGGTTTTGGAAGCACCACAAATGGTTTTAAGGGTTGAATATGCACAAGTAGAAGAGGCTTGGGCATATTTGAAGGTCTTATATTGTTAATGAAGACCATAACATACCTGCACCTATATTGAGTCAAGATGAGATCATGGTAAAAGACGGTGAGGTTACAAAGAAACATAGAAACTAAAAGCTGTCTAGGGATAAAACACTATCACAGCCATGAAGAGATGCTACATAGTGTGATAGTGACAAACAGAGCTTGGCAGAAACAATCTATATAAAGTTTGAAGGAGATAAAGGAAGTGCCACAAAAGGTCAATATGGGATAGTCAAGAACATAGAGTATGTCTAGAGGAAAGACCTTATGAAGAAGAGCTTACAGAGATATCAATTCACTATCTTTTGAGGGGCAAGGACACAAGTTTGAGTTTCTTATGACTTTTCTTAGTCATAACAGAGAGGTAGTAGAGGACACCGAGTCAACCAAACAACAGAGGAAATAGAAAATCAACAAGTTAGCAAATCCAGTCACAAGGATCAATGAGGTTTGTAAAGTCATTCTTGAATGGTCTACCTAAAACCCTCTTGTCATCTTTCACTATGCAAGATAACCATCTTTGACTGTTATGAAAAAATAGTCCTAAAGGATCCTAAAAAGAGAAAATGACAGTGATAAAGAAATGATTGTAGGGAGAGTCACTTTAAAATTTCAGGGATGACTGTCAAGGTTAGAATAGTTAATGGTAGAACAATTTACATTGCAAAGGAAGTGTCATGCAGTCCTACAGAGATCTCAGACCTGAACATCATATAGAGATGTACTTACGCAGCATCATGGTTTCTACATGCACATATAATAAATGGATGTAATCAAACATGTAAAGTATGTAGATTGAAAAGGTCAACACAATACGAGGAGCAATCATAATAAAAGGAGCATGGTAGAGCTACAATTTAAGATAGACAGCCACAGGAACAGTTTAAAGACAATCACATTGATTGATACAGTCATCAAATGCGGAGATGTCTAAGGGAAAATGAGATGGTAAGGTTCTAAGTACCGCAATCCTTAGCTATAGGGTTTTGAAGGAGAATATACAGTTTTAAAGATACAAAGCAATAATTCTTTTCAATAGAAATGGTTAGAGTCATTCAAAGTCCCTAGCAGATGCAAATGACAGTACACAATGGAAAAAGGTATGGAAAATATATTTTATTGTGTCCTTGCAAAAAACGCAGATCAGTCAATCAAACAACAAATAGAGCAACGAATCTCAAGAGGAGGAAGAGATCATCAGGTGTGAGGAAAATGAAGTTTTTCAGCTCATTTTAAGCAAATACTCAATTTTTCTCCAAATCGTGCCTCAACACTGTCAAATTTTTTTTCAAGAGCAACATACACAAAATCCTCTGAAAGTAACAGAAAGTGGAGTTTTTCAAACTTAGATCTACAACCAACTATAGAAAAATGTGGATTTTCTACAGCTAATCAACAACAGAATGCACAAGATGTCATTTTTTGAGTTTTCTATCACGAACAGCAGAGAGCAAGTGTAGGTTTAAACAATGAATGAAGGTTTTCAACTCTCATGCAAACACCGAAATGCTCAAAACCTCACAACCAACACATAAAATGCAGATTTTAAAGCAAGATACACAGAAACCCCTCAAATCGCACTTCAGCAAGGTGAAAATATGCAAGCAAATTCAGAAAATGGAGTTCTTTCAAGTTTTCTGTTAAAGCAGCACAAAGAAAAATACAAATTTTCAAATTTACAATGCACAGAGATGTCTGTTTACAAGTTTTTCAAATTTTTTTTATCATGTGTTGTGCTCAGAAAATCAAAAGGAATGCAATACCAAAGGAGAAAGTAAAGTTTTTTGTAGTTTATTTTTCAGACAATATGCTCAGAAATGCATTAAGATCGCACCTCCGATAGAGGATTCAAGTAAAGGAATCAAAAAAAATGAAGGAAACTTGACAGTAGGGTATTACCTCTATTGTTTCTGCCATTTACTATGTAAATCATGTTTTCTTCTCCTCAATCGCCTTCTTTTTGGCCTCAAAGATAGTGAACAATGGATGCAGATGGTCGGCCACGGAGAACAATAGAAATTGCATCAAGACATAGTCAAAACGCGGCGAGAGGAGCAGAAAATAGACCCAAAATCGACAAAGAGGAGTCAAAAACCTCAAAAGATGCAACTTACCTTGCATTTAGCCTCAAAATCGACCCAGAATAGATGAAAATCATGCATTTGCTTGCCTTCCAAACCCTCATGGCGGCGTGACTGAGAGAAGAGGTAAAAAAAGATGCAAATGATAATTTTTAGGTTTTCCTTCTTCCTTTTTGATCAATCGACCATTCCCAATTGATGGTCTTTTTGACTTTTGATTTGCAAACAATCATTCTTATCTATTATGCACCGTGGGGAGGACTTCATATCTTTTTCAAACCTAGCAATGATATAAGGGGGCCATGAGATAGTTTCCTGCCTTTTAAGTCAAATAAAATTTATTATGATTGCATATGGGTTGACAGCGTTATATTTTGGTAAGGCATTTTCATGTTGGGAGATATAAGGTCATATAGAAGGTAGAAGGTGGATAAACAATTTTGATGGGAGTCATAAGGGTTATTTTTGAAAGTCAATGTTTGAACTTCGCATCATGATGGTGGATGGGTGAAAATGCAAATGGCTAGGAGTTGTGAGAACATTTTGTTTTGACATAGCTATGAGATGCAAGTGTATGCCGTGTATGTGTGTCATGTTATTTTGCCTAGGAGATATGGACATCTTTTTTTATGTGGTATTTTGCATGATCTTGGAATAGATTAGATGTTGTAAACAAACAGCGAAGTAATTATTTATGAATTACTTTATCATTTGTAATAATGCAAAGATGCATGAATGGGTAGATTATCACAAACGACAAAGTAAGTCTCTTTGATTACTTTGTCGTCTTTTTACGACATTTAATTGGTCCCTAAATCATGAAAAATCAAGGAATTAAATGATTGTCATAAATGTCATTATTTTCTACATAGGTTTGTATAATTTTGAATTGTAAAACATTAACTAAGGTGGTGTAATTATAAACCTCTTAGTCAAATGTTAATCAAATGCAGAAAATGTGCATTTATGTCATTTATTGGGAAAATATCAGATATTTATGATGCTGTAAGAGAATTATTACACAGATTTGACTTATGTCAGTGGCCTTAAAGATCATTTAAAGGCATTCAAAGACATTTTCAGGTGCTTTTATGATAGTTGATGGCATGCCTTGACCATTTATGCATTGGGCTTTTTGGAGGACCTTGGAGAGATATTTTGAGGGCATTTATGAGATGCACGAAAATGGAGGTGGTTCATGTTTATCTATTTACAGCTATTTGGGAAGTATATAGTCTTCTTCCTTGTTCATTATTCACTAGTTCTTGCTATTCACTACTCTGTATATTGTAATTTTATGAGTTCTTTTGCAGAAGTGAACAGTCTTGTAACCCATTTTCAAAGATATACAGCATTGTAACACCCTTTTTAGTAGTAATAAGTAGTTCATACTGGTGCAGGTGCACCCCTTCAAAAGGACCAATATACACAAGAGGAAGGAGAAGAAGACTAACTTTAAGTTAACATTTCATGTTATCTATAGCATCTTCAAATGTAACATCCAATGTTAGCATTTCCTGTTTATAATGTAATGTTAGTATTTTCTGTATGAAGTTTCTGACAGCTTGGATTAAGGGAAAGTTAATCAAGGTGTCTTAAGCACTAGAGTTTTGTTGTCCTATACTCTGCAGGTGTCATGTAACTAATTAGGAGTCTTTACCAATAGTTTTGAAAAATTCAAATCCCAGAAACAGAGGGGAATGTCAGTCCCTCACATTGGGAAAGATAAAAAGGGAAAAACCTTTTGTAGCAAGGGGGACGATATATATGTTTGTCTTTTGAGAAAAGGAGGAAGGGTAATGTAATTCAGAAGCATTAAGGAGGAATAGGAGTTCTAGAAATTGCTTTCTTTTTAGAGTCTGAATGCTGTGTAGATACCCTGTATAGAAATTCATTCTGTGTAGAAATTGTATGTAAATTAATTTTGGGTCTCTGTGGTCGAATGAACTAGATAAATCCATTCCACTGGCAGATTTTTGGGGAAATCAGTGGAATGGATTTGTAAACTATCCCCCTCCATTTTTGTTTATTTGTTTGACTGTTAAGTATGGTGGGATAGAATTTGCAGAATCCTTTCCTGAGAAGATCGTCCTTAAGTATGTGTATTACTGCATTTGCAGAGTGAATATTTTGTGTGTATCCTTCAGTTGTGTCTGTATGAGCATCGTTGAACAGTTTAGATGTCAATTCAAGCCTGAAATGTATGTTTTGGAGACATCGGCGTGAGTTTCCAACTGTGCCTCCGACGGAGAAACCATCGGCGTAAGGATTGATATCGGCGTGCCGAAATTAGATTCATCCGACGGTGAAAGTCTCACCGATAGTAATCGCGGCCGAAGGCATCGGCGAGAGTCAGGGCATCGGCCAAGAGGAAGTGTGTTGGTCCGATGGTAGCAAGTCACACCGACAACGGTTTGCATTCAAGTCATCGGCGTGAGCTATAGGGAAGTCTGGCCGAAAGGGGTCGGCGTAGGAGTTTCGGCGGAACATGAGATATCGGCAGAAGGGAGAAAGGTGGCGCCGATGATAGGTAGTCTCGCCGATAGAGTTGAGGTCATCGGCGAGAGAGGGGTGCATCGGCGAAAGAATTCAACGCTGGGCCTACGGTAGAGGTCAGCCCGACGGAGGGATCAACATAGTCATCGGAGTGATAACGGAGAAGTCTGGCCGATGTAGTTTATATCGGCATGAGTCCCCTCATCGGCAGAAAGAAGAAAGGTGGCGCCGACGGTAGGTGGTCTCGTCGATAGAGATAGGTCATCGGCGAGAAAGGGTGTATCGGCGAAAGAATTTAACACTGGGCCGACGGTAAAGGTCAGCCCGATCGGGGTGACGAACATGGGAGTCACGCCGACGGAGCAGCTGGTGATAAGTGTTCGGCATGACATTCAGTATCGGTGAACGCTGAAGAAAGGTGGGCCGATAGTTATTGTCTTGCCGATAGGCAAGAGTGGGTACACATCGGTGAGACAATTCCAAAGTCTTGCCGATATAGTTTCTTTTGGCTGTCTTGCGGGCTCCAAGAGGTTTTTGAACTGGTTCACACGCTTCAGCTGGGCATATGCTCTGCATCACATACCTTCCCATTTCTTCTGATATTGTGTGTCCTCAGTGTTAGTGCAGATCTTTGTGATGTTCTTTGTCCTTGGAGTTGTATTTCATGTTGGTGCCTTTATGTAGGGATACATATTTTTGCAGGTTGTGAGATGTGCAAGGTGTCATGCCCGCATCTCCCATGCAGACACAACACACAAACACGCGTGTCATGCCCACATTTGCCATGTGTTCATGACACGAACTACAAAATTTTTTTCTCCCTACTCTAAGAACCACCACGCACATGCTTGCATGCTCGGTGGAATTACACCTGAGGCGTAAACATGACACTATACTAGAAGAAGTGTAGACCGTCAAGAGTAAGTGCAACAATAGGATGTCGTTTCTAGGGTTAGACTAAACAATTCAGAACCCTAAGATCTAGAGAAATTTTGGCAGCATAACGCGTTCTCGACGTGGGTGGAAGTTGAACTCTATCGCTATCCTTGGTTGCAAAGCTTGCCTATTGGTTAATCTCCCTGATTACCTAGTGAACTAGGTCACTTACGCAGGATTAACAATCCTCGTTAGGGCATTCTCTAGGTCTACGCTTGGGTTAAAAAAAAATCAGCATTTAACTTCATTTGTCTCTCTTTTCCCTAATGGACGTTTTCTCAAGATAGGTAGTTGATCTATGATTGGCTAACTCAAGCTGTAAAATTCAATCTCGCATTCTTTGTTTTAATTCATCAATCGATTTGGTCTAAGACGTTGCTTAATTGCTGCTTACGTATTTCTTGAGTTACCCTTTTAATTACATTTAAATCCTATTTACATTAATTCATCATTCATAAAATTCTCCCAATGACTTAATTTCTTTTCTTGAAAATTGAAACTCCACATTTAACATCTATAAATGGACAGACATATATATGCACTCAACATATATATATGCATATATACATACATTTATTTAAATTTTAATCTTTATACCCTATACTAGTGGAAATCCCACTTAAAAATTTAATAGAGTATTTGCATAACATCAACTCATAATATTCCCATGTGAATAAGGAATACAATATATATATATATATATATATATATATATATAAATATATGTATTCATTAGATAACCCTTGGTGCAAGCTCACTTATTACAATTAATATATATATATATTGTTCATATTTAAAAGATAGTGGGAAACCCACTCATATTTTTTTTAATCAAATAATTTGTTTTTTGGTAACTCCATCACATAATGGAGAGGGTTTAATAACCCTAAACTTTTATTGTTTTGAAATGTGTTTATTGTTTGCAGGCATGGAGCGGCGTAGGTCAGCGCTGTCGGGGATGGAGGGAGGTGGAGATCATCACAGAGGACAGAGGATGGTGGCGCGGTGGAGGAAGGGTGTTACAGAGGTCTAGTCGCGCGTGGTGGGGAAGCTGTAGTCAGTGACGGGCAGCGGATCGACGACGCGGAAGCAGCACAGGCGCTGGTGGCAGTTTAGGGCGAAGCGGGGGTTGTGGCCGGTGGCAGCCATGGCATATAAGGGGATGGGGGTGTGGGGAGGGGCAGAGCCCCACCCACATCCCACATCGTGGGGTGTGGGTGGGGCTCCGCCCCTCCCCACACCCATTACTATAAGGGTTCGGTGGGGGTTTAAACCCCCACCACAATGTTTTCTACTTTCTGCTGTGTAAAATACACAGCGTACCCCTCCCACAGTTTGGCCCTTTGAAAAAATTTCATCATTTTATTTAATATTAATCATATATATATGTATTTTGTGTATATTTCATTTTCTCAGCTGTATTTAATTTATATATATATATATATATATATATATATATATATATATTCGTTTTCACAATTTCATTTATTTATAAATGTAAATACATAAATGTCAAACTTCACCACTAAATGTATATGTATACACATTTTTTTTGAAGTCACACAGGGCAAAATTTTGAGAGCAGCAATGGTATATTTATATATTTTTGAAATGTATACAATAACGAGGACATTAAAACAACAAGAAGTTTTTTTTTTTTTTGAAATACCATCATTACATTCCTTTCTTAAAATTAGATAAATGAGGAATTTAGTATTTTTTTTTTTATCATTTTCTTGAGACACTCAGTAACAGAAATACAAGTATTTACTTGGAGCTTTTAGATTTATACAAAGAAACATTCTACTCTAGTTTGGATTCTCCTTCAACAGTATCCTATGCAATGGAAATTTTTCAACTCCAACAGAAAACAACACTCAAAATTTTCTCTTTCCTTCACCCACAATAGAATCTAAAACAGAACAATTTTTGGCACTAGCATACTTTCTTTGACAACTATAATGGCAGAAAAATTTAAACATACATATGCTTTTCACAACTATTTCATAACTTCACATCTCCACACAATAGAAAGTGACAGCTTAATCTAGCCAGGGATTTCAATTCCTTTCTTTCATTTGTATCAAAATCTAAACAACTACTTATATCTCATACAAAAATCACTTTTTATTTTATCTTTTTGAGAAACAAAGGTAGAAGACATCTAAGTTTATTTTCCATGCATTTTCATAATACAAAATGTTCACATTACAATGCTATCACAACCAACTTCTATGACAAATTCCATTGCAGTATTAACAAGAATTTACAGGACAAGAAGACCACAAGGACCAAGGCTAAACCAACCCCTTCAATTCGTCATGGGGAAACCATTTGAACACATAATGAGCTTCCAAATAGCTCCTCCTCTTCACATAACTACCTGCAACTAAAGCACAACAAAGAGACAACCAAGAAAGCAGCCATAGAGAAAGGAAAGCTCTCCTCCCTACCGTAGACCCGCAAGTGGGTCACCCCCGAGCTAGGGAGGTAGAGGATTTCACACAGATGTATCAATCTACAAAAAATTTCATTCACATTAACACAAAAATCAAAACAACCCCATAGGATTAACACAATACATCAACTCATTAAAAAAATGAGTTTGGTGAGGGTAGGGGATAGACCTCTCAACTTAAAGGGGCTCCCAATGATAAGGAAAATCTCAACACATGGCCTCTAGCCAAAATCCTTGAAACAACTCAATCCACAAAAATCTCACACCAATATGTTTGGCACTCTTGCCATATAGACATCTCCTCCTCAAATGATAATAGGCCCTCAAGGCATAAACACATAAACATAAAACTGTGGGAGAGCCCCCGAGGATTGTTCCTCTCCCCTACCCATACTAGTTGAGCATTTCCTCCATTGGAGGTGCTCTCACCATGACACCCAACCCAACATCAAATGCAAAAGAAAGCATCATAAAACAGACAACTTACAATCAAGATTCAACCATGAAACATCATAAAGCAAAGCAAAAACAAGATCAGAAGCCTACCTTCAAGACCTTGGCAATGGAAGTGGAATTGGTGAAGAGCTCCCAGCCTTCCCAAGCTTTCCAAGCTTTCAGATTTTTCTCCCAACCTTCTCTAACTCCTCCAAACTAGTAAGGAAATCCAAATTTGCAAGAAGTCTCTAAAATGCAAGCAAAAAGAATGGGATGGGAGAACCCCCACTCCACTATAAGAGGAGCTATTATAGGCCCTCCATTTGGCCTTGAGAGAATGAGGTGGTGACATTTGTCACCATCTCTTCCCTCCACCAAAACCACTTGGAGTAGAGAGAAGGTAAAAGGATGACAAGTGTCCTCCTCTCCCTTCACCTCCATCTCCACCTCATCCACTTGTGCTTCCACACAAGTGGGAGGGGGACAAATGGTGAGTTGGATTCCCACTCACCCTTCAACAAGACAATGGCCTTGAGTAGTGCTCCCACTCATTTGGGAGCTTGGGAGGACTCTTGGAGAACTCCCAAGTCTTCCTTGGGAATGTTTCCCAAAACCTTAGGGATGGAAGGGGTGCTCTTCCCAAGGCAAGGCCCATCCCCATCTCCCCTCTTCCCAATTTCGTCACTCTTACTCCACCATGGTTTAGGGTGACCTAAGGTGAGTCAAAACTAGGGTTAGGTGGTCCAAGTTGACCCTAGACTCATGGTTGACCACCTAGGGTAACTTTTGGGACCCTAGGGGTCATGAAAGGGGTCAAAAATCCACATATAAATGGCCCAAAAGAAATAATAAAAATACCAATTGACATAAAACAATTAGAATTTTACAACACTTAACATTAATCAAAATAAGAAAGAGAGGGGGTACTAAGGCTTAAAAATAATTAAAGTTTAAACCAAGCACAAATAATCGTCATGCAATTTCACACGTGATCCTTATCCCTCTTGGGAACGGATCAGATTAACTGGGAATAACATGGTGTGAATCCTACCTCCAATTTCCCGTGGCTAGGGAAATGAAACCTGCACATCTAGATCAAGTGTCAGTCCTATCAGAAAGTGATAGCCGAAGCAACTGAAATAAACTCCACGCAATTGAAATAAACATCAATTACATAACTACAAATTAAACTGCATTATCAATTCATATGTCAATTAATCCATGCATAAACAACTAGAATCTCGTAGCAAAGTAACATCTAATATATATGTCCCATACATCGAACCTCAACATATCATCCAAAATGACCGAATCAAATCACATATATCAAATCAGTGAGATACAACATCAAGTCTGCATAATGAAACATAGTCACAACTAGATAGCACAATGATCAAAATATAGGAGGTAAAATAGTCAGCCTCACATCCTCCCCCCAAGACTGAACTTCCTCCTGGAAGTTGTCAAAAATGTGAGGATAGAGTGCCCTCAAACTAGCTGCATCCTCCCAAGTCACCGTGACCTCGTCATATTGATCCCACTGGACCCTAACCTAGTCCAACTCTCGACCTCGAAGGCCCAGCGTCCGACAAGCCAATATTCGAATTGGCTCCAGCACCAACTGCCCGCTTGCCTCTACCTGTAAAGCACTCTAGTCCAGAACGTGAGATACATCAGACATATACCATCTAAAAATAGAAACATGGAAAACATCGTGGATACGTGACAGGCTAGGTGGCAATACTAGATGATAGGCAACTGGTCCTATCTGCTCCAAAATCTCAAAGGGACCTACGAACCATGGTGGGAGCTTAGAGCCCTTTCCATAATGGATTGGACTCTTGTGTGGCCGCACTCTAAGGAATACCCTGTCCCCCACTGAAAAACTCTGATCTATCCTCTTAGCATCGGCATACTTCTTCTACCTATCCTGTGCCTCCTGCAACCTCTGTCTAATTAGTGTGACCTACTACTCCATATCCTGTACTAACTCTAGACCAATGGCGACTCTGTCCTCAATCTGATCCCAACTCAATGGTGTCCTGCATGGTCTATTGTATAAAGCCTGAAAGGGAGGCATACCTAATGAGCTGTGATGCCCATTATTGTAGGCAAACTCAACAAGGTAAAGATATTCCTCCCATCTAGACTGATGGTCCATAACATACATCCTAAGCATGTCCTCCAATATCTGATTCACCCACTTTGTCTGCCCATCTGTCTCGGGATGATAAGCGGAGCTAAAATTGAGCTAAGTGCCCAATGCCTACTGTAAGGCTCTCCAGAAGGTTGAAGTGAACACTGGATCTCTATCTGAGATGATGTGATGGGGTACTCCATGTAGTCTCACAATATCATCCAAAAATAACCTCGCCACAGCTGGCACATTATACGTCGTGCGCAGAGGAGAAAAATGAGCCACCTTGGTCAACTTGTCGACTGTCACCATGATGGCATCATGGTGACGCGAAGACATAGGAAGACCAACAATAAAATCCATGGAAATGGTGTCCCATTTCCACTCAAGTATATCATGTGGGTATAAGAGACCTGCTGGATGCTGATGCTCGGTCTTGACCCTCTGGCACTCAAGGCAACGAGCAACAAACTCTGCTATATCACGTCTCATACCTGCCCAATAGTACAGCTGTCAAAGATTGGCATGCATCTTCTTCACCCCTTGATGTGCCGCATATGGTGCTCTATGAGCCTCTGATAGCGCTACAGTGCGCAGGTCATCTGCGCGGGGTACATAGATGCGCTGTCGATGTCGTAGTAAACCATCAGTGTCAAGTGTATACCCTGCAAACTTGCCCACACGGGCCCTCTATAAACTGATCTCCTGCTGCACCTCTAGATACCACTCATCCTCTGGCAGATGCTAAATAATGTGGTCCCTCAAGTCCACTCGTAAGGTTAAGGTCAAGAGCTCGTGGCGCCTCCGACTCAATGCATCAGCAACCATGTTCTCCTTCCCTTTGATGTAGTGGACATCAAAATCATACTCGCAAAGGAACTCCATCCAATGCTGCTGATGGGCATTCAGATACGGCTGTGTGAATATATACTGAAGGCTATGATGGTCGGAATGGAGCTCAAAATGACGGCCCAACAAGAAGTGTCTCCAACGGACTAGAGCATGAACCATTACTGCTAACTCCAAGTCATGAGTGGGGTAGTTCAGCTCATGAGTTTTGAGCTTTCGTGACTCATATGCGATCACTCTGCCACCCTGCATAAGTACAGCTCCTAATCCCTCAAGTGATGCATCTGTGCAAACCATGAAATCTGATGCAGGATCAGGAACTGCTAGAATAGGAGCACTGGTAAGACGCTCCTTGAGGACCCCGAATGACCTCTCACACTGCTCAGTCCAAAGAAAGCTCTTCCCCTTCCACTGAAGGGAAGTGATGGGGTGCGCAATCTGTGAAAAGCCCTCAACAAAATGACGGTAATAACTAGCCAACCCCATGAAACTCCTGACCTCTATCACACTCGTGGGTGCTGGCCAATCCCTGATAGCTCTGATCTTCGATGGATCTACTGAGATTCCATCGCTGGAAAGAATATGCCCCAGATATTGAACCTCTGTCCTAAAAAAGGCACACTTCACCAAATTCCCATAAAGCTTATGCGCTCGCAAACACTGAAGAACCTGATGAAGGTGCTCCTCATGCTCCTCCTGAGTCCGTGAGTAGATCAAAATGTCATCGAGGAAAATGATCACGAACTGATCTAGATATGTACAGAACACCCCGTTCATTAGACTCATGAACACTGCAGGGGCGTACCTCAAACCGAAGGGAACCACTGTGAACTCATAATGCCCATAACGAGTTTGGAAGGTGGTCTTATGGATATATGCCTCTGCGATGCGTAGCTGATGATACCCAGACTTCAGGTCTATCTTAGAGAACACCCTGGCTCTCTGCATCTGGTCAAAAAGATCATCAATCCTGGGCAGAGGATAATGGTTCTTCACTGTCACCTTATTCAACTGCCTGTAGTCCATACATAAATGAAGAGACCCATCCTTCTTCTTCACGAAGATGACAGGAGCACCCCAAGGTGAAACGCTCGGTCGGATGTGCCCCTTCTCTAGTAAGTCCTCCAACTATAGCTTGACATTAGTGAGCTCATTTGTGGTCATCCTGTAGGGTGCACGAGACACTGGCTCGGCACCCGGAACTAAGTCTATGTGAAAGTCTACCTCACATCGAGGAGGCATCCCCGGTAACTCTATTAGGAAAACATCGGCAAACTCTCTAAGGATGGGATGATCATCCAAAGATGCTTCTGGCTCGTCATCTGATCTATCGCTCACTGTGATGGCAAACAACTGACAACCCTTCTGCATGCAGCGCTTAAGCTGCTGAGCAGATATCATATGTACTGTGGTGGACTTTTGCATGCCCATAATCTCAACTGATGTGCCGTGATCATCTAAACAGCTGATTGCCTTTCGGCGATAATCTAGCTTGGCTCGATGAGACGCAAACCAATCCATACCCAATACCACATCATAGGATCCTAATGTCATGACTCTAAGGTCGCATACTGTAGTGAAGGATCCCAAAGCAACCTCACAATCGTGGATAAAGGTATCTACTGTCAGTTTGGCTCTTAAAGCCAACTCAACTACCCACCTATCACCCTGCCTAGAGGCCACCAGCCTGCAACGCTCCACTAACGATGAGATATAAATGAATCAGTAGCACCAGAGTCAAAGAGAATAGAAATGGGGTTACCCCCAATCATACCTGACGTCTCAATCACGGACGCCTAAAAATCTGCCTGGCGGTTATCTACCGCTGCAAACATACGGTGGGATCTACCCACATCACCCACTGTCTACTCTGAACCTCCTGCACGAGGCTGTCCCCCTGTTGTATAACCCTGTGGACACTCTCTAGCTAGGTGTCCTGCTCCACCACAAACATAACAAGGGCCTCTGACCTGTACCTGTACAGTCTGGGTCATACCCGTCTGCTGTTGTCCTGATCTGCCGGTAGACCCCTGTGAACCTTTATAAGACTGCTGTGTCCTCGCGGGCCCCGCAGGTGCTCCCTGCTGTCTCTGATCTCTGCGCGGGCCCTGCTGCTGCCAACCCCTATTATGTCCCCCCTGTGACCCCTGTTGTGTCCTAGCTCTCTGCTACTGCTGTGGTTGCTGCTGCTGTGAGGGTCTAGGAGGTAAGGATGCTGAACTGAATCCTCCTCTGTGGGGTGGCTGTGATGGTCTATGAAAACCCTGCTGATGCTGCTGCTATCCCCAATCCTAAAACTGAGGGCGAGAACTCTGCCCTCGTCCCTGAATCTCCTAAGCGATGTATGCCTTCTCGGCAGCATCACTCAAAGTCTGGGGGTCTGCCATCTGAATAGGCCCTACTATACTGTGATTAAGCCCTTTGATAAACTTGTGCACTAGGAGTTTCTCGTCATGGAGATACTCTGCATATCTAGATAGCTCTGTAAACCTAGCCTCATACTGAGCCACTAAAAGTCCCCTCTGCTAAAGGTCATGGAACTCATTCAGACGATGCTGCCTGTAGTGGTCTTATAAATAACGCGTATTAAAGTGCTCAATGAAGGTCTCCCATGTGAGGGTGTCCAAAGATAGGTGGCGCTTGCACTCCTCAGTGCGCCACCAGGTAGCTGCTGCGTCTCACAACAAGTGAACTACCACACAGGCCTTTATGTTGCCCTCGTAAGGACGCAACGCGAAGCACCTGTCTAAACTGATCAGCCAGGCCTCTGCCTCGGCTCCCTCTGTGGTTTTGATGAATATAGGAGGGTTCAACCTCAATATATCCGTAATGGGATCTCCCCTATTTCTATGGCCCCGGGTAGTCTCATATGCACGATACTCATAAGGCCTGTGACCCAAGTGCTCTACACGCACTGTCTCGTCCTGTCTTGCCCGATGTGGGGGGCTCCTGCTACGGGCCCTGTTGGCCAAACCAACCTCCTCTATCTCTGGTAGCTTGACGTAAGGCTCCTCACGCGGTGCCCCTTGTGGCTCTACGCAGGGCTCCTCTCGCGGATCCTCGCAGGGCTCGACACGTGGCTCTGCTACTGCCGGTGGAAACCTGTCTAGAATTGCTTGTAAGGCCTGTAATATCTACGGTCCCATATCTGGTGGGGCCGGTGGTGCTTGTGGTGCCTGAGGAACTGCCTGTGGCTGTAAGAGTGGCTGATCCTGTGGATTTGGCTGTACCTGTGGCTCTGGTTGTACCGGTGGATCCGGCTGACCCGGTCCCGCAGCTGATGAATCAGTGCGTACCTCTGGGGATGGAGTGCGGCAGGTCTGCGCTCACCAAACTCGTCTTGGAGGCATCCTACAAAATGAGGTAGCCACAAGTCAAAACATAGTTGCGGAAATAATAATATGCCTATAACAAGCCCAGTGTTTTACCAACCTGGCTCTGATACCAAATGTCATGGCCGCATCTCCCATGCGGACACAACACACAAACACGCGTGTCATGCGCACATTTGCCATGTGTTCATGACATGAACTACAAAATTTTTTTCTCCCTACTCTAAGAACCACCTCGCACGCGCTTGCATGCTCGGTGGCATTACGCCTGAGGCGTAAACATGTCACTATATTAGAAGAAGTGTATACCGTCAAGAGTAAGTGCGACAATAGGATGTCGTTTCTAGGGTTAGACTAAACAATTCAGAACCCTAAGATCTAGAGAAATTCTGGCAGTATAACGCATTCTCGATGTGGGTGGAAGTTGACACTCTATCACTATCCTTGGTTGCAAAGCTTGACTGCTGGTTAATCTCCCTGATTACCTGGTGAACTAGGTCACTTACGCAGGATTAACAATCCTCGTTAGGCATTCTCTAGGTCTACGCTCGGGTTAAAAAAAATCAGTGTTTAACTTAATCTGTCTCTCTTTTCCCTAATGGATGTTTTCTCAAGATAGGTAGTTGATCTATGATTGGCTAACTCAAGCTGTAAAATTCAATCTCGCATTCTTTGTTTTAATTCATCAATCGATTTGGTCTAAGACGTTGCTTAATTGCCGCTTACGTATTTCTTGAGTTACCCTTTTAATTGCATTTAAATCCTATTTATGTTAATTCATCATTCATAAAATTCTCCCAATGACTTAATTTCTTTTCTTGAAAATTGAAACTCCACATTTAACATCTATAAATGGACAAACATATATATGCACTCAACATATATATATACATACATTTATTGAAATTTTAATCTTTATACCCTATACTAGTGGAAATCCCACTTAAAAATTTAATAGAGTATTTGCATAACATCAACTCATAATATTCCCATGTGAATAAGGAATACAATATATATCAAAGTATAAATATATGTATTCATTAGATAACCCTTGGTGCAAGCTCACTTATTACAATTAATACATATATATATTGTTCATATTTAAAAGATAGTGGGAAACCCAGTCATATTTTTTTTTTAATAGAATATTTTGTTTTTTGGTAACTCCATCACATAATGGAGAGGGTTTAATAACCCTAAACTTTTATTGTTTTGAAATGTGTTTATTGTTTGCAGGCATGGAGCGGCGTAGGTCAGCGTTGTCGGGGACGGAGGGAGGTGGAGATCATCATAGAGGATAGAGGATGGTGGCACGGTGGAGGAAGGGTGTTACAGAGGTCTGGCCGCTCGTGGTGGGGAAGCCACAGTTGGTGGTGGGCAACGGATCGATGGCGCGGAAGCAGCGCAGACGCTGGTGGCGGTTTAGGGCGAAGCGGGGGTTGTGGCCGGTGGCGGCCGTGGCATATAAGGGGATGGGGGTGTGGGAAGGGGCGGAGCCCCACCCACATCCCACATCTTGGGGTGTGGGTGGGGCTCCACCTCTCCCCACACCCATTACTATAAGGCTTCGGTGGGGGTTTAAACCCCCACCACAATGTTTTCTACTTTCTGCTGTGTAAAATACACAACGTACCCCTCCCACAGTTCGACCCTTTGAAAATATATATATATGTATTTTGTGTATATTTCATTTTCTCAGCTTATATATATATATATATATATATATATGTGTGTGTATTTTGTGTATATTTCATTTTCTCAGCTGTATTTAATTTAAATATATATATATATATATATCCATTTTCACAATTTCATTTATTTATAAATGTAAATATAGAAATGTCAAACTTCACCACTAAATATATATGTATACACATTTTTTTTTTGAAGTCACACAGGGCAAAATTTTGAGAGCAGCAATGGTATATTTATATATTTTTGAAATGTATACAATAACGAGGACATTAAAACAACAAGTTTTTTTTTTTTTGGAAATACCATCATTACATTCCTTTCTTAAATTCAGATAAATGAGGAATTTAGTATATATATTTTTTTATCATTTTCTTGAGACACTCAATAATAGAAATACAAGTATTTACTTGGAGCTTTTAGATTTATACAAAGAAACATTCTACTCTAGTTTGGATTCTCCTTCAACAACATCCTATGCAATGGAAATTTTTCAACTCCAACAGAAAACAACACTCAAAATTTTCTCTTTCCTTCACCAACAACAGAATCTAAAACATAACACTTTTTGGCACTAGCATACTTTCTTTGACAACTATAATGGTAGAAAAATTTAAACATAAATACAAGTATTTACTTGGAGCTTTTAGATTTATACAAAGAAACATTCTACTCTAGTTTGGATTCTCCTTCAACAACATCCTATGCAATGGAAATTTTTCAACTCCAACAGAAAACAACACTCAAAATTTTCTCTTTCCTTCACCAACAACAGAATCTAAAACATAACACTTTTTGGCACTAGCATACTTTCTTTGACAACTATAATGGTAGAAAAATTTAAACATACATATGCTTTTCACAACTATTTCATAACTTCACATCTCCACACAATAGAAAGTGACAGCTTAATCTAGCCAGGGATTTCAATTCCTTTCTTTCATTTGTATCAAAATCTAAACAACTACTTATATCACATACAAAAATCACTTTTTATTTTATCTTTTTGAGAAATAAAGGTAGAAGACATCTAAGTTTATTTTCCATGCATTTTCATAATAGAAAATGTTCACATTACAATGCTATCACAGCCAACTTCTATGGCAAATTCCATTGCAGTATTAATAAGAATTTATAGGACAAGAAGACCACAAGGACCAAGGCTAAACCAGCTCCTTCAATTCGTCATGGGGAAACCATTTGAACACATAATGAGCTTCCAAACAGCTCCTCCTCTTCACATAAGTACCTACAACTAAAGCACAACAAAGAGACAACCAAGAAAGCAGCCACAGAGAAAGGAAAGCTCTCCTCCCTACCGTAGACCCGCAAGTGGGTCACCCCCGAGCTAGGTAGGTAGAGGATTTCACACAGGTGTATCAATCTACAACAACCTTCATTCACATTAACACAAAAATCAAAACAACCCCATAGGATTAACACAATACATCAACTCATAAAAAAAATGAGTTTGGTGAGGGTAGGGGATAGACCTCTCAACTTAAAGGGGCTCCCAATGATAAGGAAAATCTCAACACATGGCCTCTAGCCAAAATCCCTGAAACAACTCAATCCACAAAAATCTCACACCAATATGCTTGGCACTCTTGCCATATAGACATCTCCTCCTCAAATGATAATAGGCCCTCAAGGCATAAACACATAAACATAAAACTGTGGGAGAGCCCCCGAGGATTGTTCCTCTCCCCTACCCATACTAGTTGAGCATTTCCTCCATTGGAGGTGCTCTCACCATGACACCCAACCCAACATCAAATGCAAAAGAAAGCATCATAAAACAGACAACTTACAATCAAGATTCAACCATGAAACATCATAAAGCAAAGCAAAATCAAGATCAGAAGCCTACCTTCAAGACCTTGGCAATGGAAGTGGAATTGGTGAAGAGCTCCCAGCCTTCCCAATCTTTCCAACCTTTCATATTTTTCTCCCAATCTTCTCTAACTCCTCCAAACTAGTAAGGAAATCCAAATTTGCAAGAAGTCTCTAAAATGCAAGCAAAAAGAATGGGATGGGAGAACCCCCACTCCTCTACAAGAGGAGCTATTATAGGCCCTCCATTTGGCCTTGAGAGAATGAGGTGGTGACATTTGTCACCATCTCTTCCCTCCACCAAAACCACTTGGAGTAGAGAGAAGGTAAGACGATGACAAGTGTCCTCTACCTTCACCTCCATCTCCACCTCATCCACTTGTGCTTCCACACAAGTGGGAGGGGGACAAATGGTGAGTTGGATTCCCACTCACCCTTCAACAAGACAATGGCCTTGAGTGGTGCTCCCACTCACTTGGGAGCTTGGGAGGACTCTTGGAGAACTCCCAAGTCTTCCTTGGGAATGTTTCCCAAAACCTTAGGGATGGAAGGGGTGCTCTTCCCAACGCAAGGCCCATCCCCATCTCTGCTCTTCCCAATTTCGTCAGTCTTACTCCACCATGGTTTAGGGTGACCTAAGGTGAGTCAAAACTAGGGTTAGGTGGTCCAAGTTGACCCTAGACTCATGGTTGACCACCTAGGGTAACTTTTGGGACCCTAGGGGTCATGAAAGGGGTCAAAAATCCACATATAAATGGCCCAAAAGAAATAATAAAAATACCAATTGACATAAAACAATTAGAATTTTACGACACTTAACATTAATCAAAATAAGAAAGAGAGGGGGTACTAAGGCTTAAAAATAATTAAAGTTTAAACCAAGCACAAATAATCGTCATGCAATTTCACACGTGATCCTTATCCCTCTTGGGAACGGATCGGCTTAACCGGGAATAACATGGTGTGAATCCTACCTCCGATTTCCCATGGCTAGGGAAATGAAACCTACACATCTCGATCAAGTGTCAGTCCTGTTAGAAAGTGATAGCCAAAGCAACTGAAATAAACTCCACGCAATTGAAATAAACATCAATTACATAACTACAAATTAAACTGCATTATCAATTCATATGTCAATTAATCCATGCATAAACAACTAGAATCTCATAGAAAAGTAACATCTAATATATATGTCCCATACGTCAAACCTCAACATATCATCCAAAATGACCGAATCAAATCACATATATCAAATCAGTGAGATACAACATCAAGTCTGCATAATGAAACATAGTCACAACTGGATAGCACAATGATCAAAATATAGGAGGTAAAATAGTCGGCCTCACATCCTCCCCCCTAAGGTTGAACTTCCTCCTGGAAGTCATCAAAAAGCTGAGGATAGAGTGCCCTCAAACTAGTTGCATCCTCCCAAGTCACCGTAACCTTGTCATATCGATCCCACTGGACCCTAACCTGGTCCAGCTCTCGACCTCGAAGGCCCAGCGTCCAACGAGCCAATATGCGAATTGTCTCCAGCACCAACTGCCTGCTTGCCTCTACCTGTAAAGCACTGCAGTCCAGAACATGAGATACATCAGACATATACCGTCTCAAAATAGAAACATGTAAAACATCGTGGATACGTGACAGGCTAGGTGGCAATGCTAGACGATAGGCAACTGGTCCTATCCGCTCCAAAATCTCAAAGGGACCTACGAACCATGGTGCGAGCTTAGAGCCCTTTCCATAACGGATTGGACTCTTGTGTGGCCGCACTCTAAGGAATACCCTGTCCCCCACTGAAAAACTCCGATCTATCCTCTTAGCATCAGCATACTTCTTTTGCCTATCCTGTGCCTCCTGCAACCTCTGTCTAATCAGTGTGACCTACTGCTCCATATCCTGTACTAACTCTGGACCAATGGCGACTCTGTCCTCAATCCGATCCCAACTCAATGGTGTCCTGCATGGTTTGCCGTATAAAGCCTTAAAGGGAGGCATACCTAACGAGCTGTGATGCCCATTATTGTAGGCAAACTCAACTAGGTAAAGATATTCCTCCCATCTAGACTGATGGTCCATAACATACATCCTAAGCATGTCCTCCAATATCTGATTCACCCGCTCTGTCTATCCATCTGTCTCAGGATGATAAGCAGAGCTAAAATTGAGTTGAGTGCCTAATGCCTACTGTAAGGCTCTCCAGAAGGCTGAAGTGAACACTGGATCTCTATCTGAGATGATGCGATGGGGTACTCCATGTAGTCTCACAATATCATCCAAAAATACCCTCCCCATAGCTGGCGCATTGTACGTCATGCACAGAGGAGAAAAATGAGCCACCTTGGTCAACTTGTCGACTGTCACCATGATGGCATCATGGCGACGCGAAGACATAGGAAGACCAACAATAAAATCCATGGAAATGGTGTCCCATTTCCACTCAGGTATGTCATGTGGGTATAAGAGACCTGTTGGATGCTGATGCTCGGCGTTGACCCTCTGACACTCAAGGCAATGAGCAACAAACTCTGCTATATCACGTCTCATACCTGCCCAATAGTACAACTGTCGAAGATCGGTATACATCTTCTTCACCCCTGGATGTGCTGCATATGGTGCTCTATGAGCCTCTGATAGCACTACAGTGCGCAGATCACCTGCGTGAGGTACATAGATGCACTGTCGATGTCGTAGTAAACCATCAGTGTCAAGTGTATACCTTGCAAACTTGCCCACAAGGGCCCTCTGTAAACTGATCTCTTGCTGCACCTCTAGATACCACTCATCCTCTGGCAGATGCTGAATAATGCGGTCCCTCAAGTCCACTCGCAAGGTCAAGGTCAAGAGCTCGTGGCGCCTCCGACTCAATGCGTCAGCAACAATATTCTCCTTCCCTTTGATGTAGTGGACATCAAAATCATACTTGTAGAGGAACTCCATCCAACGCTGCTGACGGGCGTTTAGATTCGGTTGTGTGAATATATACTGAAGGCTATGATGGTCGGAATGGAGCTCAAAACAACGGCCCAACAAGAAGTGTCTCCAACGGACTAGAGCATGAACCATTGCTGCTAACTCCAAGTCGTGAGTGGGGTAGTTCAGCTCATGAGTTTTGAACTTTCGTGACTCATACGCGATCACTCTGCCACCCTACATAAGTACAGCTCCCAATCCCTCAAGTGATGCATCTATGCAAACCATGAAATCTGCTGCAGGATTAGGAACTGCTAGAATAGGAGCGCTGGTAAGATGCTCCTTGAGGACCCCGAATGACCTCTCACACTGCTCAGTCCAAAGAAAGCTCTTCCCCTTCCGCTGAAGGGAAGTGATGGGGTGCACAATCCGTGAAAAGCCCTCAACAAAACGATGGTAATAACTAGCCAACCCCATGAAACTCCTGACCTCTGTCACACTCGTGGGTGCTGGCCAATCCCTGATAGCTCTAATCTTCGATGGATCTACTGAGATTCCATTGCCAGAAAGAATA
Source organism: Cunninghamia lanceolata (assembly GCA_027924645.1). Taxonomy (NCBI): domain Eukaryota; kingdom Viridiplantae; phylum Streptophyta; class Pinopsida; order Cupressales; family Cupressaceae; genus Cunninghamia; species Cunninghamia lanceolata. The sequence continues at coordinate 2,285,611 of BSBN01000395.1, read as the reverse complement.
TGCCACAGATACTGAACCTCTGTCCTGAAAAAGGCACACTTTGCCAAATTCCCATAAAGCTTCTTCCCCCGCAAACACTGAAGAACCTGACAAAGGTGCTCCTCGTGCTCCTCCTCGGTCCGTGAGTAGATCAAAATATCATCGAGGAAAATGATCACGAACCGATCTAGATATGTATGGAACACCCCGTTCATTAGACTCATAAACACTGCAGGGGCATTCGTCAAACTGAAGGGAACCACTGTGAACTCATAATGCCCATGATGAGTTTAAAAGGCGGTCTTATGTATATCTGCCTCTGCGATGCGTAGCTGATGATACTTGGACTTTAGGTCTATCTTAGAGAACACCCTAGCTCCCTGCATCTGGTTAAAAAGATCATCAATCCTGGGCTGAGGATAACGGTTCTTCACCGTCACCTTATTCAACTGCCTGTAGTCCATACATAAACGAAGAGACCCATCCTTCTTCTTCACGAAGATGACAGGAGCACCCTAAGGTGAAACGCTCGGTCGGATGTGCCCCTTCTCTAGTAAGTCCTCCAACTGTAGCTTAAGCTCAGTGAGCTCATTTGTGGTCATTCTGTAGGGTGCACAAGACACTGGCTCAGCACCTGGCACTAAGTCTATGTGAAAGTCTACCTCACATCAGGGAGGCATCCTCGGTAACTCTGCTGGGAAAACATCAGCAAACTCTCTAAGGATGGGATGATCATCCAAAGATGCTTCTAGCTCGTCATCTGATCTATCGCTCACTGTGATGGTGAACAACTGACAAACCTTCCGCATGCAACACTTAAGCTGCTGAGCGGATATCATACGTACTGCGGTGGGCTTCTACATGCCCACAATCTCAACTGATGTGCCGTGATCGTCTGAACAGCTAATCGTCTTTCGGCGACAATCTAGCTTGGCTCGATGAGCTGCAAGCCAATCCATACCCAATACCACATCATAGGATCCTAATGTCATGACTCTAAGGTCGCATACTGTAGTGAAGGATCCCAAAGCAACCTCACAATCATGGATAAAGGTATCTATTGTCAGTTTGGCTCCTGAAGCCAACTCAACTACCCACCTATCACCCTGCCTAGAGGCCACCAGCCTGCAACACTCCACTAATGATGGAGATATAAATGAATCAGTAGCACCAGAGTCAAAGAGAATAGAAATGGGGTTACCCCCAATCATACCTGACATCTCAATCATGGACGCTTGAAAATCTGCTTGGCGGTTATCTACCGCTGCAAACATACGGTGGGATCTACCCACATCACCCATTGTCTGCTTTGAACCTCCTGCACGAGGCTGTCCCCTTGCTGTATAATCCTGTGGACACTCTCTAGCTAGGTGTCCTGCTCCACCACAAACATAACAAGGGCCTCTGACCTGTACCTGTACAGTCTGGGTCCTACCCGTCTGCTACTGTCTTGATCTGCCGGTAGACCCCTGTGAACCTCTATAAGACTGATGTGTCCTCGTGGGCCCCGCAGGTGCTCCCTGCTGTCTCTAATCTCTGCACAGGCCATGCTGTTGCCAACCCCTATTATGTCCCCCCTGTGATCCCTGTTGTGTCCTAGCTCTCTGCTGTTGTTGTGGCTGCTGCTGCTGTGAGGGTCTAGGAGGTAAGGATGCTGAACTGAATCCTCCTCTGTGGGGTGGCTGTGATGGTCTACGAAAACCATGCTGATGCTGCTGCTATCCCGGATCCTGAAAGTAAGGGTGAGAACTCTGCCCTCATCCCTGAATCTCCTCAGCGATGTATGCCTTCTCGGCAGCGTCACTCAAAGTCTGGGGGTCTGCCATCCGAATACGCCCTGCTATACTATGATTAAGCCCTCTGATAAACTTGTGCACCAGGAGTTTCTCATCATGGAGATACTCTGCATATCTAGATAGCTCTGTTAACCTAGCCTCATACTGAGCCACTGAAAGTCCCCTCTGCTGAAGGTCATGGAACTCATCCAGACGACGCTGCCTGTAGTGGTCTGATAAATAGCGCGCATTAAAGCGCTCAATGAAGGTCTCCCATGTGAGGGTGTCCAAAGATAGGTGGTGCTTGCACTCCTCAATGCGCCACCAGGTAGCTGCTGCGTCTTGCAACAAGTGAACTGCCACACGGGCCTTCGTGTTGCCCTCGTAAGGATGCAACACGAAGCACCTGTCTAAACTGATCAGCTAGGCCTCTACCTCGGCTCCCTCTGTGGTCCCGATGAATATAGGAGGGTTCAACCTCAATATATCCCTAATGGGATCTCCCCTATCTTTGTGGCCCCGGGTAGTCTCATCTGCACGATACTCATAAGGCTTGTGACCTAAGTGCTCTACACGCACTGTCTCGTCCTGTCTATCCTGATGTGGGGGGCTCCTGCTACGGGCCCTATTGGCCGAACCAACCTCCTCTGTCTCTGGTAGCTCGACGTAAGGCTCCTCACGTGGTGCCCCTTACGGCTCTATGCAGGGCTCCTCTCGCGGATCCTCACGGGGCTCGACACGTGGCTCTGCTACTGTCGGTGGAAGCCTGTCTAGAATTGCCTGTAAGGCCTGTAATATCTGCGGTCCCATATCTGGTGGGGCCAGTGGTGCTTGTGGTGCCTGAGGAACTACTTGTGGCTGTAAGAGTGGCTGATCCTATGGATTTGGCTGTACCTGTGGCTCTGGCTGTACCGGTGGATCCAGCTGACCCGGTCCCACAGCTGATGAATCATTGCGTACCTCTGGGGGTGGAGTGCGGCGGCTCTGTGCTCGCTGAACTCGTCTGGGAGGCATCCTACAAAATGAGGTAGCCACAAGTCAAAACATAGTTGTGGAAACAATAATATGCCTATAACAAGCCCAGTGTTTTACCAATCTGGTTCTGATACCAAATGTCATGCCCGCATCTCCCATGCGGACACAACACACAAACACGCGTGTCATGCCCACATTTGCCATGTGTTCATGACATGAACTACGAAAAAAATTTCTCCCTACTCTAAAAACCACCTCGCACGCGCTTGCGTGCTTAGTGGCATTACGCCTGAGGCGTAAACATGACACTATACTAGAACAAGTGTAGACCGTCAAGAGTAAGTGCGACAATAGGATGTCATTTCTAGGGTTAGACTAAACAATTCAGAACCCTAAGATCTAGAGAAATTCAGGTAGCATAACGCGTTCTCGACGTGGGTGGAAGTTGACACTCTATCGCTATCCTTGGTTGCGAAGCTTGCCTGCTGGTTAATCTCCCTGATTACCTGGTGAACTAGGTCACTTACGCAGGATTAACAATCCTCGTTAGGGCATTCTCTAGGTCTACGCTCGAGTTAAAAAAAATCAGCGTTTAACTTAATCTGTCTCTCTTTTCCCTAATGGACGTTTTCTCAAGATAGGTAGTTGATCTATGATTGGCTAACTCAAGCTGTAAAATTCAATCTTGCATTCTTTGTTTTAATTCATCAATCGATTTGGTCTAAGACGTTGCTTAATTGCCGCTTACGTATTTCTTGAGTTACCCTTTTAATTGCATTTAAATCCTATTTATGTTAATTCATCATTCATAAAATTCTCCCAATGACTTAATTTCTTTTCTTGAAAATTGAAACTCCACATTTAACATCTATAAATGGACAGACATATATATGCACTCAACATATATATATATATATATATATATATGCATATATACATACATTTATTGAAATTTTAATCTTTATACCCTATACTAGTGGAAATCCCACTTAAAAATTTAATAGAGTATTTGCATAACATCAACTCATAATATTCCCATGTGAATAAGGAATACTATATATATATATATATATATATATATATATATATATATATATATATATCAAAATATAAATATATGTATTCATTAGATAACCCTTGGTGCAAGCTCACTTATTACAATATATATATATATATATATATATATATATATATATATATATATATATATATATATATATATATATATATATATATTGTTCATATTTAAAAGATAGTGGGAAACCCAGTCATATTTTTTTTTAATAGAATATTTTGTTTTTTGGTAACTCCATCACATAATGGAGAGGGTTTAATAACCCTAAACTTTTATTGTTTTGAAATGTGTTTATTGTTTGCAGGCATGGAGTGGCGTAGGTCGGCGCTGTTCGGGATGGAAGGAGGTGGAGATCATCACAGAGGACAGAGGATGGTGGTGCGGTGGAGGAAGGGTGTTACAGAGGTCTGGCCGCGTGTGGTGGGGAAGCTGCAGTTGGCGGCGAGCAGCGGATCGATGGCGCAGAAGCAGCGCAGGCGCTGGTGGCGGTTTAGGGCGAAGCGGGGGTTGTGGGCGGTGGCGGCCGTGGCATATAAGGGGACGGGGGTGTGGGGAGGGGCTGAGCCCCACCCACATCCCACATCATGGGGTGTGGGTGGGGCTCTACCCCTCCCCACACCAATTACTATAAGGGTTCGGTGGGGGTTTAAACCCCCACCACAATGTTTTCTACTTTCTGTTGTGTAAAATACACAGTGTACCCCTCCCACAGTTCAGCCCTTTGAAAAAATTTCATCATTTTATTTAAAATTAATCATATATATATATATATATGTATTTTGTGTATATTTCATTTTCTCAGTTGTATTTAGTTTAAATATATATATATATATATATATATATCCGTTTTCACAATTTCATTTATTTATAAATGTAAATATAGAAATGTCAAACTTCACCACTAAATATATATGTATACACATTTTTTTTTTGAAGTCACACAGGGCAAAATTTTAAGAGCAGCAATGGTATATTTATATATTTTTGAAATGTATGCAATAACGAGGACATTAAAACAACAGCAAGTTTTTTTTTTTGAATATAATCATTACATTCCTTTCTTAAAATCAGATAAATGAGGAATTTAGTATATATTTTTTTTATCATTTTCTTGAGACACTCAGTAACAGAAATACCAGTATTTACTTTGAGCTTTTAGATTTATACAAAGAAACATTCTACTCTAGTTTGGATTCTCCTTCAACAGCATCCTATGCAATGGATATTTTTCAACTCCAACAGAAAACAACACTCAAAATTTTGTCTTTCCTTCACCCACAACAGAATCTAAAACAGAACACTTTTTGGCACTAGCATACTTTCTTTGACAACTATAATGGTAGAAAAATTTAAACATACATATGCTTTTCACAACTATTTCACAACTTCACATCTCCACACAATAGAAAGTGACAGCTTAATCTAGCCAGGGATTTCAATTCCTTTCTTTCATTTGTATCAAAATCTAAACAGCTACTTATATCTCATACAAAAATCACTTTTTATTTTATCTTTTTGAGAAACAAAGGTAGAAGGCATCTAAGTTTATTTTCCATGCATTTTCATAATACAAAATGTTCACATTACAATGCTATCACAGCCAACTTCTATGGCAAATTCCATTGCAGTATTAAATAGAATTTACAGGACAAGAAGACCACAAGGACCAAGGCTAAACCAACCCCTTCAATTCGTCATGGGGAAACCATTTGAACACATAATGAGCTTCCAAACAACTCCTCCTCTTCACATAACTACCTGCAACTAAAGCACAGCAAAGAGACAACCAAGAAAGCAGCCACAGAGAAAGGAAAGCTCTCCTCCCTACCGTAGACCTGCAAGTGGGTCACCCCCGAGCTAGGGAGGTAGAGGATTTCACACAGGTGTATCAATCCACAAAAAACTTCATTCACATTAACACAAAAATCAAAACAACCCCATAGGATTAACACAATACATCAACTCATAACAAAAATGAGTTTGGTGAGGGTAGGGGATAGACCTCTCAACTTAAAGGGGCTCCCAATGATAAGAAAAATCTCAACACATGGCCTCTAGCCAAAATCCCTGAAACAACTCAATCCACAATAATCTCACACCAATATGCTTGGCACTCTTGCCATATAGACATCTCCTCCTCAAATGATAATAGGCCCTCAAGGCATAAACACATAAACATAAAACTGTGGGAGAGCCCCCAAGGATTGTTCCTCTCCCCTACCCATACTAGTTGAGCATTTCCTCCATTGGAGGTGCTCTCACCATGACACCCAACCTAACATCAAATGCAAAAGAAAGCATCATAAAACATACAACTTACAATCAAGATTCAACCATGAAACATCATAAAGCAAAGCAAAAACAAGATTAGAAGCCTACCTTCAAGACCTTGGCAATGGAAATGGAATTGGTGAAGAGCTCCCAGCCTTCCCAAGCTTTCCAACCTTTCAGATTTTTCTCCCATCCTTCTCTAACTCCTCCAAACTAGTAAGGAAATCCAAATTTGCAAGAAGTCTCTAAAATGCAAGCAAAAAGAATGGGATGGGAGAACCCCCACTCCTCTACAAGAGGAGCTATTATAGGCCCTCCATTTGGCCTTGAGAGAATGAGGTGGTGACATTTGTCACCATCTCTTCCCTCCACCAAAACCACTTGGAGTAGAGAGAAGGTAAGAGGATGACAAGTTTCCTCCTCTCCCTTCACCTCCATCTCCACCTCATCCACTTGTGCTTCCACACAAGTGGGAGGGGGGCAAATGGTGAGTTGGATTCCCACTCACCCTTCAACAAGACAATGGCCTTGAGTGGTGCTCCCACTCACTTAGGAGTTTGGGAGGACTCTTAGAGAAATCCCAAGTCTTCCTTGGGAATGTTTCCCAGAACCTTAGGAATGGGAGGGGTGCTCTTCCCAAGGCAAGGCCCATCCCCATCTCCCCTCTTCCCAATTTCGTCACTCTTACTCCACCATGGTTTAGGGTGACCTAAGGTGAGTCAAAACTAGGGTTAGGTGGTCCAAGTTGACCCTAGACTCATGGTTGACCACCTAGGGTAACTTTTGGGACCCTAGGGGTCATGAAATGGGTCAAAAATCCACATATAAATGGCCCAAAAGAAATAATAAAAATACCAATTGACATAAAACAATTAGAATTTTACAACACTTAACATTAATCAAAATAAGAAAGAGAGGGGGTACTAAGGCTTAAAAATAATTAAAGTTTAAACCAAGCACAAATAATCGTCATGCAATTTCACACGTGATCCTTATCCCTCTTGGGAACGGATCGGCTTAACTGGGAATAACATGGTATGAATCCTACCTCTAATTTCCCGTGGCTAGGGAAATGAAACCTGCACATCTCGATCAAGTGTCAGTCCTATCAGAAAGTGATAGCCGAAGCAACTGGAACAAACTCCACGCAATTGAAATAAACATCAATTACATAACTACAAATTAAACTGCATTATCAATTCATATGTCAATTAATCTATGCATAAACAACTAGAATCTCATAGCAAAGTAACATCTAATATATATGTCCCATACGTCAAACCTCAACATATCATCCAAAATGACTGAATCAAGTCACATATATCAAATCAGTGAGATACAACATCAAGTCTGCATAATGAAACATAGTCACAACTGGATAGCACAATGATCAAAATATAAGAGGTAAAATAGTCGGCCTCACACAAGGAATGACAATCAGTTTTGAGTAGTGAGAGAATATCTTTTCTCCTTTACAGAGCTGTTATTATTTAGCCTCCTTACAAAGTAATGATGCAAGGATTATGATTTGCTGGGTTGTGTAAGGGAGTCTTATTATTACTGGTTCTGAAGTGTGTCATTTCTGTGTAGTTTCTGATGATCTTTTGGTGCATCACCTTAGACAGTAGGTTTTCATTTCCATGCAATCCTTCTTACCCTTTTCTCTGTAAAGACTTTAGTATAAGCAGTATAGGTGGAGTATCAATAGGAAGCCGGCCTTCTTCAGAGGTTCTTTCCATCACAGGTGACCCACAAACCTGGAAAGATCCCATGTTTCTCCAGATTGCCAAGTTTTACAACTCAGCAAGGGTGCAAATCTGAGAGACAACAGTTTTTGGCACGCCCGGTGGGACATATGGAATTGGAAACAGTGCAAATACTACAGTTTATTGCTGGTTTTGATGTGCAGCCAGTGATTTTCAGACCTATAAGAGGTTAAAACCTTCATATCTGGCGACTCTAAGCTTTGGTTTAGCAAAATCAGTATATTTTAGCTTATGAGAAGAATACAAACTAGAAGAAGTTCATCTTTTGAATATTTACAATGATCCCCACCTAGGAGAAGAGGAATAACAGCTGAGAAACCTAAGAAGACTCGTGTCTATTCTAGGAGAGCCAAGTCTACTCCTGCTACTGTTGGAACTCATACTGTCCCAAGAATCCTAGTTACAATGAATCCTGCAGTCAGAAATCAACCATTTGTTGCATTCAACCAAGCCAGCCCACTGAATTTAACCCAACATGATGATATTCTTGTTGCTGCCTTGAAAAGTTTACCATATTTTAATGGTGAAGATCAGACTACTCCAACTGAACACATAAAAGACATTGCAAACCTGTTTGTTGTCCATCATGTGACAGAAGAGAATGTCGCAATCAGGTTATTAGCAGCTTCTCTCAAAGGAAAGGCTTTGCAGTGGTTCAGAAGCCTGCCGGTGAACTCCATAGATTCATGGGATCGTTTGGGAGAGGAGTTGTGCAGCTTCTTTGAAGACAAATCAGATCATCTGTCATTGGTGGAACAACTATCTAGAATTAAAAGAGCTCCTCACGAAGTTATGTCAGACTTCAACCACCGTTTCTAGAAGACGTGGGACAAAATCCCACCAACGGTAAGGCCTACAGCTGACCATGCTTTCTTATATTTTTTGAGAGCTTTAAAAGTGATATTTTTGTCATGATTCAATCTATGGGAGGAAATTCTTTACCACAAGCTTATGCCATAGCCATAAGAGCTGAGAACAGCCTTATACAGGCTGGTAAAATTGCCCCTAGGCCTCCTTTGCCAATATTCCCTGCTATTCATCCACCAATGCCAATGCATGTGCCTCCTATAGCTGTTATACCTATTGTACCAGCGTTACTAGCACCTAATGTGCAACCCAATAAATCAGAAAATTCTATTTAAACTCAGTCTTTTGAGTTACAAGAGATCAAAGGATTGCTGCAATCTTTTGGTAATGAGATTGTGAACCTCAAGAGGCAGCAAGGTCAAAATTTTAGACCTTATCAGCCCCCATTCCAATCCAATTACCAGAAAATCAGCCAAATAGGCCACCTTATCAGCATAATAATCAAGGTCCAAGGCAAGCCTTTAACTCTAGACCTTATCAGGCCTACAATCCAAATGTTGCTAGTTCCTCGAAGGAGGTTGTGCCCACACAAAACAATTTGGCTCAAGATTATGACTGGTGCTTTCCTTGTAACCAACCCCATAACCAAAACACATGTGCCAATGGGGTGATTAACCAAGCTTTGATGGTTCAGAACAGTCCAGCAGTGCAGTCTAATGTGCTTGTAGAACCTCCTATTTAGTAGCAAGAACAACAGGTACATGAAACAACACTCCTAAACTGGCAAGGAGAAGAATTCTGCGGTATGAACCAAGTTGGATCTTTAGTTGCAGATAATACACACAGCAAGAAAAAGGCTATTGATGAAGGGCAGCAAGCTGGTAAAATTCAAACTTATGGGCATCAAGTGTCAAACATTGGTCAAGGTGTTTCTAACCCATCAAAGGCTGAAAAAATTCAAGTCCTATCAAAGGATCAGCCTTTGATAGGCAAGGAACAGCTTAATCCATCAGTTCAACCAAGTTGTGCTCAAGGTGACTTGGCTACCCCCAAAAGCCAAGCTAAATTAGGTACATCTGCTTGTAGGCATGTAGAGTTAAACTCAGTCCTTTGATGACACCCACTGTATTAACAGCAGTTCCATCCAGCTGAACAACTCCCTTCTCTAATGGCTCATAGTCAATGCCCAACTTGTCAAGGGATTTTACAGCAAAGATAGGAGGTTACTTGCCCTCAGATTGGTCTCATATGTTGTTTAGAACCAGGTACGACACTAAGGTGACTATCCCCATTGCCAAAGACCATATTGAGCCTTACACTACACGCCCCGTCAATGCCAACTTGGTTGCAAGTGAATTAGAAACGGAACAACCTGTTGTTCAAGAAGGCAATACGCTGATTGAAGGCATACCAGAGGTCCTTCTTGATGAATGGGTAGATCAAACTCAAGTGGTTGAGCCGTGTGAGCACCTGGATGAGGTTGGTTTAGGCATGTATATGATGCACGAGGCTGATTTATTTCTGCCTAACATTGAAATAAGTGCAGAACAGCAGAATGGGAAGCAAGAAAATGAGGTCTGGGAGCTATTTTTTGACGGATCAAGGAGTAGGATGGGTGTCGGAGGTAGATGCATGCTTGTTTCCCCGAAGGCTGAAAAGTACTATTCAACTTTCAGATTTTGTTTCAGCTGCACTAACAATGTGGCTGAATATGAAGCTCTAATTCAAGGCTTAGAATGGGCAAGACAAAGAGGTATTGGCTGTCTGAAAGTTTATGGGGACAACGAACTAGTTGTAAATTAGGTGAGAAAGCTTAATGTCACAAAAAATGATCTGCTTAAGTCTTACAAGCATAGAGTATGGGACCTTTTGGAAGGTTTTGATGCATTCAATTTGATCTCCATACTCAGAAATCAGAATAAACATGCTGATAGGCTGGCTATTGTAGGGGCAAAATTTGACATTCCCAAGGAAATTAGCAGTGGCAAGACAAATTAGCATATTAAGATTGTTGTTAGGCCTATTGTGCCAGATAATAACATACATTGGCAGGTGTTTGATAGTGATTAGCAGATTGCAAACTTCTTGAGAGAGGAAGCTGAATTGTCTCATGCCAACCAAGGGAAGCTACATCACCAGTATGGTGACCAAATCATTCAGCTAAAAAATAACAAGATGCCAATGGGTTTGGTCACCTTAGAGTCCATCTTTTACACTGATGATGAAGCTATAAAGCCCAGCCTACAGGTTCAGCAGGATCACTATGAAGAATTTGAGATCTTTAAAGGTAAACTCCTTAAATTGGGCAAGGTATGTATAGTAAAGGAAAGACGTGCATTTATTCAGCTATTCCAAGAATTTAGTGACATTTTAGCATGGGAATATGGTGATTTAAAGGGGTTTGATCCCCAGCTTGCTTAACACACTATTGAGTTGGAACCTGATGCCATGCCTGTTAGGCAAAAATAGAGGCCTTTGAATCCTAAATTAGAGCCTCTCATGAAAATGGAATTGAATAAGTTGATTGAGAGTTGCATAATATTTCCTATCAAGCACACCTCATGGGTTTCTAACCTTGTGCCGGTTAGAAAGAAAAACGGGGAGATAAGGTTGTGTGTAGACTTTCGTGACTTGAATAGAGCTTCTTTGAAAGACCATCATCCTTTGCCTTCCATGGAGCAGATACTCCAAGTAGTTTCAGGATTAGAAAGGTTTTCCTTGCTAGATGGCTATTCCAATTACAATCAGATTTTAGTCAGAGAGGAGGACCAGTACAAAACAACCTTCACCACAACGTGGGGTACTATGGCTTACAAGAAGATGCCTTTCAGTTTATCCAATGCTGGAGCAACCTTTCAAAAGGCAATGGATATGGCCTTTTAGGGGCTGATGTACAAGATCGTCCTAGTCTACCTTGATGACATTACCGTTTTCTCTAAAGAAGCCAAAGATCATCTAAATCACCTAAGGCAGATTTTTGAGAGGTGTAGGGAGTTTGGGATATCACTTAATCCCAAAAAATATGTGTTTGCTATCCATGAGGGCAGATTTCTTGGTTACGTGGTGTCAAAACAAGGCATCACCATTGATCCTGAGAGAATAAGTGCAATTTTGGCTCTGCCTTTACCAGCACATAAGAAGGGCCTACAAAGTTTCATTGGTAGGATCAACTTCGTCAGGAGGTTCATCTCTAATATTGCTGATTTGTTGAATCCATTAACTACTATGTTGAGGAAGAATATGTCTTTCAGCTGGACTAGAGAGGGAAAATAAAGTTTTGAGCTTATCAAAGAGGCTTTAGCTGCTACACTTACACTACTAAATCCTATTTCTAAGGATTTTACTTTGTATGCATATGGTAATGTGGATTCTATTTCAGCTATGTTGGTACAAAGAAATGAGCTAGAAATGGAGCAGCCTTTAGCTTTTTTCAGTGAAGCGTTGAAAGATTATGAGCTGAGGTACACTTTTGTTGAGAAACATGTACTGGCTATTATAAGGAGTTTAAAAAAGTTTAAACACATGTCAAGTAACAAGATTAATCTAATGGTTGCTCATCCAAGCGTGAATGAATTTCTGCTAAGTAAAGATCTCAGTGATAAGAGGGTTGGTTGGGTGACTAAGGTCATGGAGTATGATGTGGACATTAAGGTTACCAAGTTGGTTAGAGGAAAAGGGCTGTGCAAACAACTTGCTGATGGTGTTATCAACAAAGAAGAACGTGATCAAGAAGATGTTCTATCAATGCAAGATCAAGAACAAACAGCTGTTTCAGATCCTATTGTTGATTGGGTGCAAGAAATGGTTCATTTCTTGCAGACCAGTGAGTGTCCTTAGGGCTTGGATAGAGCCAAACAAAGGTATTTCAGATTGCAGTCCATACCTTATGTGCTCATTAATGACTTGCTTTTTAGGAAAGATTTTAATGGAGTATTGCTGAGATGCATTGGACCTAACCAAGTCAGAAAAGTGTTGCATGAATTTCATGAGGGGTCAGCTGGAGGCCATTTTTCACCTAGAGCAATAGCTCTTAAGGTAATGAAAGGTGGCTATTATTGGCCCAGTTTGTTTAAAGATGCACACTTATGGTTCAGAAAGTGCAAGGAATGTGCTATGTTCGTCGGAAAAGAGAAGTTGGCAGCCTTACCTTTGCAGCCAGTTCAGGTGGAACAACCCTTTATGAGGTGGGGATTAGACTTTAGTGGGGTTATAAACCCTTCATCCAGCACTGGCCATAAGTGGGTTCTTACAGCCACTGATTATTTCACTAAGTGGACTGAAGCAGTTGTACTTAAGGAGGCTAATGAGTCTACTGTTTTGAATTTTTATGAAGAGCTGGTTATCAGATTTGGAGTGCCTGAGTCCATCATTTCAGACAATGCCCTTGCTTTTGTTGGTTCCAGAATCTTTGATTGGACTGTAAGGAATGGCATTTATCTCAATACATCCTCTAATTACTATCCGCAAGGCAACGGCCAAGCGGCATCTACAAATAAGAACTTGATCAAAATCATCAAGAAGACCATGGAGGGCAACTAGAGATCTTGGCACACACAGTTAAAGTCAGCACTATGGGCTGATAGAATCACTACAAAATGGTCAACAGGGCATTCGCCTTTCATGTTAGTGTATGGCAAGGAAGCAAGGCTTCCTATCACACTTGAGTTACCAGCACTTGATTTGGTAAATCAGCTGGACATGCTAGAGGAAGGCCCTATGACAGTAAGGCTAGCTCAACTGGTTGAGCTTGAAGAAACCAGAAATGATGCTATGAGAAACATAGAGCATCATCAAGCCTAAATAAAAAGGTCGTTCGACAAAAGGGCATCTCCAAGAACATTCCAAGAGGGTGACATAGTGCTGAAGTGGGATGTGTTGAAAAGCAAACCTGGGAAGCACTCTAAGTTTGACGCTTTTTGGAGTGGGCCATACATTGTTTCAGAATGCAAATAGCATAATGTTTTCTAGCTGTCTAAGCTGGATGGTGATGTCGAGCCAATCCCAGTTAATGGGATTCACCTCAAACATTGCTTCTAAGGTTGGATCTTTCGTGTTTGTACATATTTCATGAAGTTTTAGTTGTTGAATAAGTGCTGTTGCACAATAGATTAGTTGCAGATTTCTTTTCCCTAAGTGCGTTTCTACACAGTTGTTAGTTTTTCTTCAGTCTAGTTGTGCAAGGTGTGAACTACTGTAATGTACTATAGTCGTATGTGGTACAACCATCATAAGAAACAGTGAATACATGTATTCACTATCACACATCATATCTGTCCTCATAGGGCTGTAATAAATCACAAAAGTTTGCAAGGGAGGTATTCTTGTTGATTATCCCTTCTAACTCATCAAGTAGATGCATATCATCAGTAACAGTGATTTGGTTCACTATCACCAACCATACCCAGACACTTGATGGATTAGAAAAGATGGCAGTCAGAGGTGAGTTGCAACAATGGAAGAAGTGTTTTTCAAGTTTTATCAAGTATGTGTGACTCTATGCCCAATAGTTAAGCTTCAAGCAACTGGTTTGATGTTTAGTAGGCAAACATTTAGCAAATGTCGCCAAAGATGTTACCTAAATTTCACTACTAGCTCAATCAGGTGGAGCTTTTCAGTTTTGAAGGGGAGAAAGGTACATTTTTATTGCTATTGCATTATATCCATGTACATATTTGGTACAAATTAAGATTACATTGTATTGTTGCATTCAGATGCATTTCAAAACTTAAGAGATTGTACAAATCTTTTAAAAGATCAGCAATTTGTATTAAAAAAAGATAAGTGTATAAGGTCTCACACAAGCCGTGAGACTAACTGTTTCATTGCAAATGAAAAAAGGCAAACTATACATTTATAAAAGAACTAAATGACAAATATGCATATGAGGTAGGGTGACTCGTCATTGCCTGAATGACGAGCCTTCATACTGTTGACGTGTCTTGTGTCGTCCTATATGGTCTGCATGTCCCGCATCTAGCCGCTGTCTCCTTGCTACCCCTAGTTATCTGCATAAAATTTTTGGAAAATCTGATGTTAGAGAAATGACGAGGCATCATACATCATATGATATACATCTATAAATATAAAATTTGTTTTTCAGATGCAGTAAACCAATTAGTGTCATAGAAACTTTTGAGAAGAAAAATCAAGTATATCGACTGCAGGTCCTTTTTTTTCTTAAAATGTTTGCTTCATGTGCAGATACAAGTGTAATTATGCTTCTGTTTGATTTATTAGGTTACATTATGAGTGAAGGAAATGTGGCTCCCACAAGGGTTGAGCCCAACTCATAGTCCTTGCAGAAACATTTCATATGCCATATACAAATGCAAGACAAACTGCAAGGAAGGTGAAGACAGTCATAGAAAGAGATGAACATTAATAAGTGCTGTCATAGCATGTATGGAACAACTAACTGTCATAATAAATGGACATCAATCATGTAGTATGCTCAGTCTTGTAGACAACAGAACACCTCTAAATCTAAGGCAGTCCAGTTAGAGGCAGATCAATCAAAGAGCAACCAACAAAGGAAGACTTCACAGAAGCATTTGAAAGGCACTGCCACAGTAAAGAAAGAGACAGCCTTCAATAGTTTAAAAACTTAGTTTAAAAAATAGTCATCATTGTTCTAAGAGGTTCTGCAGGAAGGACAACCAACAACAAAGATATTAAAACACTAATGAAGCATGTTAAATACATGTATGAGATCAATAATAGGATACAGTGATAGAAGTCAACTACAGAGGAGTACCAGGTATCTGAAGGTGAAATACACATAAGCAAATACAGTCCATATTTCAATTCTCTGTATAAATCATGTAATGCTTAGAATAAAATAAAATTCACTGTCTACATGCCTCTCAATATATGTGAGTAAAGAAAGGAGGTCTATATTCATCCAACACCAAGATATATGCACACATACTTCAGAGAGTCATCATTAAGCACAGTGGTGAGAGTTGTTGCTGCCACAAGAGCATATTGTAGTTGCTGTTCTCAGCAATTTAACATGCACAAATAAGGGCAGGAGCAGTCCAAAAGGGCATGACAGAGGGTATACTTGATCATTTACAGTTTTGATAGTGTTTTAGGTTTTGGAAGCACCACAAATGGGTTTAAGGGTTGAATATGCACAAGTAGAAGAGGCTTGGGCATATTTGAAGGTCTTATGTTGTTAATGAAGACCTTAACATACCTGTACCTATATTGAGTCAAGATGAGATCATGGTAAAAGACGGTGAGGTTACAAAGAAGCATAGAAACTAAAAGTTGTCTAGGGATAAAACACTATCACAGCCATGAAGAGATGCTACACAGTGTGATAGTGACAAACAGAGCTTGGCAGAAACAGTCTATATAAAGTTTGAAGGAGATAAAGGAAGTGCCATAAAAGGTCAGTATGGGATAGTCAAGAACAAAGAGTATGTCTAGAGGAAAGACCTTATGAAGAAGAGCTTATAGAGATATCAATTCACTATCTTTTGAGGGGCAAGGACACAAGTTTGAGTTTCTTATGACTTTTCTTAGTCATAACAGAGAGGCAGCAGAGGACACTGAGTCAACCAAATAGGAGAGGAAAAAGACAGTCAACAAGTTAGCAAAGCCAGTCACAAGGATCAATGAGGTTTGTAAAGTCATTCTTGAATGGTCTACCTAAAACCCTCTTGTCATCCTTCACTATGCAAGATAACCATCTTTGACTGTTATGAAAAAATAGTCCTAAAGGATCCTGAAAAGGGAAAATGACAGTGATAAAGAAATGATTGTAGGGAGAGTCACTTTAAAATTTCAGGGATGACTGTCAAGGTTAGAATAGTCAATGGTAGAACAATTTACATTGCAAAGGAAGTGTCATGCAGTCCTACAGAGATCTCAGACCTGAACATCATATAGAGATGTACTTACACAGCATCATGGTTTCTACATGCACATATAATAAATGGATGTACTCAAACATGCAAAGTATGTAGATTGAAAAGGTCAACACAATATGAGGAGCAATCATACTAAAAGGAGCATGGTAGAGCTACAGTTTAAGATAGATAGCCACAAGAACAGTTTAAAGATAATCACATTGATTGATATAGTCATCAAATGCAGAGATGTCTAAGGGAAAATGAGATGGTAAGGTTCTAAGTACCGCAATCCTTAGCTATGAGGTTTTGAAGGAGAATATACAGTTTTAAAGATACAAAGCAATAATTCTTTTCAATAGAAATGGTCAGAGTCATTCAAAGTCCCTAGCAGATGCAAATGATAGTACACAATGGAAAAAGGTATGGAAAATATATTTTATTGTGTCCTTGCAAAAAAGGCAGATCAGTCAACCAAACAACAAATAGAGCAATGGATCTCAGGAGGAGAAAGAGATCATCAGATGTGAGGAAAATGAAGTTTTTCAACTCATTTTAAGCAAATACTCAATTTTTCTCCAAATCGTGCCTCAGCACTGTCAAAATTTGTTTCAAGAGAAACATACACAGAATCCTCTGAAAGTAACAGAAAGTGGAGTTTTTCGAACTCATATCTACAACCAGCTATAGACAAATGTGGATTTTCTATGGCTAATCAACAACAAAATGCACAAGATGTCATTTTTTGAGTTTTCTGTCACAAACAACAGAGAGCAAGTGCAAGTTTAAACAACGAATGAAGGTTTTCAACTCTCATGCAAACACCAAAATGCTCAAAACCTCACAGCCACACAGAAAATGCATATTTTCAAGCAAGATACACAGAAACCCCTTAAATTGCGCTTCAGCAAGGCGAAAATATGCAAGCAAATTTTGAAAATGGAGTTCTTTCAAGTTTTCTATCAAAGTAGCACAAAGAAAAATACAGATTTTTGAATTTACAACACACAGAGACGTCTGTTTACAAGTTTTTCAAGTTTTTTTATCATGTGTTGTGCTCAGAAAATCAAAAGGAACGCAAATACCAAAGGAGAAAGTAAAGTTTTTTGCAGTTTTTTTTTTTAGACAATATGCTCAGAAATGCATTAAGATCGCGCCTCCGGCAAAGGATTTAGGTAAAGGAATCAGAAAAAAATGAAGAAAACTTGACAGTAGGGTATTACCTCTATTGCTTCTGCCATTTACTATGTAAATCACATTTTCTTCTCCTCAATCGCCTTCTTTTCGGCCTCAAAGACAACCAACAACGGATGCAGATGGTCGGCCACGGAGAACAACAGAAATTGCATCAAGACAGTCAAAACACGGCCAGAGGAGCAGAAAGTAGACCCAAAATCGACAGAGAGGAGTGAAAAACCTCAAAAGATGCAACTTGCCTTGCATTTAGCCTCAGAATCGACCCATAATAGATGAAAATTGTGCATTTGCTTGCCTTCCAAACCCTCATGGTGGCGTGGCAGAGAGAAGAGGTAAAAAAAAAGATGCAAATGATAATTTTTAGGTTTTCCTTCTTCCTTTTTCATCAATCGACCATTCCCAATCGATGGTCTTTTTGACTTTTGATTTGCAAACAATCATTCTTATCTATTATGCACTGTGGGGAGGACTTCGTATCTTTTTCAAACCTAGCAATGATACAAGGGGGCCGTGAGATAGTTTCCTGGCTTTTAAGTCAAAGATAATTTATTATGATTGCATGTGGGTCGATAGCCTTATATTTTGTTAAGGCATGTTCATGTTGGGGGATATAAGGTCATATAGAAGGTAGGTGGTGGATAAACAATTTTGATGGGAGTCATAAGGGTTATTTTTGAAAGTCAATGTTTGAACCTCGTATCATGATGGTGGATGGGTGAAAATGGAAATGGCTAGGAGTTGTGAGAACATTTTGTTTTGACATAGCTATGAGATGCAAGTGTATGCCGTGTATGTGTGTCGTGTTATTTTGCCTAGGAGATATGGACGTCTTTTTTTATGTCATATTTTGCATGATCTTGGAATAGATTAGATGTTGTAAACAAATGGCGAAGTAATTATTTATGAATTACTTTATCGTTTGTAATAATGCAAAGAGGCATGAATGGGCAGATTATCACAAACGACAAAGTAAGTTTCTTTGATTACTTTGTCGTCTTTTTATGACATTTATTGGTCCCTAAATCATGCAAAATCAGGGAATTAAATGATTATGTCATAAATGTCATTATTTTCTGCATAGGTTTGTATAATTTTGAATTGTAAAACATTAACTAAAGTGGTGTAATTATAAACCTCTTAGTCAAATGTTAATCAAATGCAGAAAATGTGTATTTGTCATTTATTGGGAAAATATTAGATATTTATGATGCTGCAAGAGAGTTATTACACAGATTTGACTTATGTCAGTGGCCTTAAAGATCATTTAAAGGCATTCAAAGACATTTTCAGGTGCCTTTATGATAGTTGATGGCATGCCTTGACCATTTATGCATTGGGAGCCCTTTTTGGAGGACCTTGGAGAGATATTTTGAGGGCATTTATGAGATGCACGAAGAATGGAGGTGGTTCATGTTTATCTATTTACAGCTGTTTGAGAAGTATATAGTCTTCTTCCTTGTTCATTATTCACCAGTTCTTGCTATTCACTACTCTGTATATTGTAATTTTATGAGTTCTTTTACAGAAGTGAACAGTCTTGTAACCCATTTTCAAAGATATACAACATTGTAACACCCTTTTTAGTAGTAATAAGCAGTTCATACCTTCCCATTTCTTCTGATATTGTGTGTCCTCAGTGTTAGTGCAAATCTTTGTGATATTCTTTGTCCTTGGAGCTGTATTTCATGTTGGTGCCTTTATGCAGGGATACATATTTTTACAGGTTGTGAGATGTGCAAGGAATAACAATCTGTTTTGAGTAGTGAGAGAATATCTTTTCTCCTTTACAGAGTTGTTATTATTTAGCGTCCTTACAAAGTAATGATGTAAGGATTATGTTTTGCTGGGTTGTGTAAGGGAGTCTTATTATTACTGGTTCTGAAGTGTGTCATTTCTGTGTAGTTTCTAATAATCTTTTGTTGCATCACCTTAGACAGTAGGTTTTCATTTCCATGCAATCCTTCTTACCCTTTTCTCTGCAAAGACTTTAGTATAAGCAGTATAGGTGGAGTATCAAAAGGAAGTTGGCCTTCTCCGGAGGTTCTTTCCATCATAGGTGACCCACAGACTTGGAAAGATCCCATGTTTCTCTAGATTGCCAAGTTTTACAACTCAGCAAGGGTGCAAATTTGAGAGACAACAAGTTCTTTCCATGTACATTCTAGAGTTAGTGATTTTTTCTGCAATCCTACTTAGTTTGAGCATGTTTTTGTAACTCTTTTTGGCATATGAAATATAGAGAACACCTTGGTTACCATTGATAGTCAGATTTTGCCTTCTTGTTTTATAGTATTGGGTGTTATCAAGTGTTTGATTAGGTCATTTGTGAGGTATTTTTGTTTCCTTGTGACTTAGTCTTATGTTTCAATACCCTTTTTTGCAGAAGCTGTGTTTATGCAGGTTGCAAACCATGTCTTAAAGTGTTATAAGGCCTTTAAACTGTGAAGTTTAGGTTCCTTCTAAAGATTTTAATGCATTTAGGCCTCTTTGTGAAGTGTTTTTGCAAACATACAGTGATAGGTTGTGCAGGTTTAGTTTCTATTGTCTGTGGCCAAGTGTATGTAGGTCTGAGTTTCATTAACCATATCAAGTTTGGTGAATCACCCTTATTTTCATATTTTCCAATTTTAACTTTCATTTTCAAAAGCATTCTTTTTCCCTTTTCCTCTGCAAGTCCAGTAGATTTTAGGTGATAACCAGCTAGGGAGCCGGCCTTCTCTGGAGGTTCTTTCCATCACAGGTGACCCACAGACCTAGAAAGATCCCATGTTTTTCCAGATTGCCAAGTTTTACAACTCAGCAAGGGTGCAAATATGAGAGATAACAGGTTTGTAAGTGCCAAATTTAATCTGAATTAAAGAGGGAAATGACAACATCGTGGCGCACAAATATAGGATGAAACGCCTCAATGGAGTGAATGACTTGCTGAAATAATGAAGACTCCATTTAAAAGTCTGTGTGGAAGAACTAATTTCACGATGCAGACTTATTACCAAACATAGGCACATAAGAAGGAAGGCAGCGCCTTGCTTTTCAAGGTTGGTTTTTATATTAATTAAATGCCAAATCTAGCAACAAGCAGTGCCATATCTTGGTAGTTTGGTAATGCCTCATATGAGGCATATCAAAATATTATTATCTTCTGTTTGTGTGTAGCCCATTACTGGATAGAACACCCCTCTGGAAATAGATAATATTTACGGCATAAAAGAAAAATAGGTTAGGGATCCCACGCCTTGTGGAAGGAGGTAATGCCTCCTTTTGAGGCATATCTTAAAGAAACATTTTCGGGTTGATTGTGGGTAGTGGAGAAAAAGAGGACAGAGCGCCTCACTCATGAGGAAAAAGGGCAAAGGATAGGGGCAATAAGATTCCAGATTTGAAGGTGGAAGTTGCTACAACAGAAGATTAGAATAGAGTTGATGGTAGATTAGAGGGTTAATATTGTTGTCTTGAAACTGGAAAAATGTGGGAGGTTGATAGTTGCATGTGAGAAAAGCCATGAACGCAAAATGTAATGTCATAGACTGTTTTACTTTCATGTAAAAGAATTGTGTATTTGGCTTGTTGAAATGAATAGAATAAATGAATTTGTGTTGTAATGGAGTTTGTACGTGTATGGCAGCAAGTCTCTGAGTTAATTATTATTAAGCAATTGTGTTGTGTGAGCTTGTATGTGTTATGAGCTGCAGGTGGGAGTTCTCTATTGCATCAAGTTTGTAAGAGTTTCTCCCATGTCAAATAAATGGCATGATTAGTTGTTTATTGATGTAGACCAGTTTAGCCAGAAGTCAATCTCATTCCATGTATAAAGACTCTTTAAGGGCAATGAAGTGACAACTTTTTTTCACAAATGTAGAAATTCAGTTTGGTATGCCTAACTTTACAATTTCAAATGGAGTTACAAGGTATGTGGGCAAGTTTTGGACTATGTTGTGGTTGAAGATGGGTAGAAGGCTGAAAAGGTCTACTGCCTTTCATCCACAAATAGATGGTCAAACCAAAGTGACCAATAGAGCATTGATGCAACTCTTGAAAGGATATAATAGGAAACATCCTAAGGGTTGGAATAGAACTTTGACATTTATCGAACATTCTTATAATAGGGTGATTCGTTCATTGACTAATAGATTTCCATTTAAAGACATGTTTTGGTTACTTACCTCCCAGTCCTTTTGATATAGTAATGGAATAGTCACAAAAGAAGCAAGCAAGAGTGGACTTAGAAACCCACAAAACTAAAATTTTCATTGGGAAAATAAAAAAATATAACTCCAAGTACAAGAGAGCTTGAAGGAGTTTCTAGTTAAGTACAAAGCAAAACATGATCACCAAACAGTTGACCATAAAATATAAACTTGTGCACAAGGTATGGTTATAGTTGAGCAAATAAAAACTCCAAGGTAAAGAAAAGAAGCTACAACCACTTAGGTATGGTCTATTTAAGGTTCCTGAACAAGTGGGAACTAATGCATTTGCATTAAACATGCTGGATCACGGAGTGTGATCCGAAACATTGATTCAAAAAAGTAACACGCAGTCAAGCCAAAAGCTCACATAATAAAATTAAACATGCTTCCATATATAAAGTTGTATTCCATTGTGAATGTGGAAAACTTCTGTGTCAGCCTTTCATGCTAGATGATAAATAAGGTCTTCGGCTGCCTTCTATTAAAGATCTTCCTCTTAGTTCTCAAGAAAAGTTATATAGTTGTTTTGTAGAAGATAGTGAGAACATAAAGGAGAGAAGAGTAGAAATTTAGCAAATCAAATTGAAAAGAAAATTGCAAGCAAAGCCAAGTGGTATTCAAAGGAGAAGGTGGGGGGAATTATTTCCTCATCTCTTGAGTCTCTTAAGTTACCAAAAGCCTCCTAATTAGGGTAGTGAGATCCAAATTGAACCATGAAAATTAGTAAAACATTTAACTAAGTCACTATTTTCGTTCACTACTCAAAACCTACTAAGTAGTAACTTGATATATTATACAACACTTTTAAAATGATGAATTTAAATCAAGAATGATGTAACAAAGTTTCTTAAGGGTTTAAAGAGGCTGCAGGTGGTTTTGAGATGATCTAGACACCTTGGAGTCAAGCAAGATCGAAGCAGGTTTTTGAGAACACGGAAAAACAGGATATAGTTTTGCAGTGACAAAACTTTCAATGGCAAGCAGGTTGGTAGTTTCGCATGTGTCATGGTGGTTCTGAATGCGTTATGGCAGTTTTCCTACAGATGCTGATTTTGCCCTACCATATGTGGTCGTTTTTCTTGTTTACTCTAATCTAGTGAAGTCATCATTTGCATACAATAATAGAAACTAACAGAACATACTAGATAGAGTAACAGAATATTACACAATAGAAAATGTATTCCATAGAGTTCATCTACATGCATGTAGATCAGGGAGGATCATGTACCAAATCAGACTGCCTTCCCTGACTATGAGAAGCCTCTTTAAATATAGATAATTGCACATCTCTTTCCAATTTTTCTCATAGTGTTCAGATTCTTGAGGGATAATTGAAAACAGACTTTATGCACCTTTGAAATGAGGCAGAATTGAACTGAACCTACTTTAAGTTTATAAAACCATCATTTAGTTTACAACATTGAAGATTGATCATGCATCCATTATATTTTCGATGGCAAAGCTTAGACTATTACACTTTCATGATATAATTTTTTTCACAATATAAACTCCACTTCCATAAAGCTTGTAAAAAATCGCCATTGGAGATGAAAATTGAAAACTGAGATAATAATACGTACCGCTTCATATTTGCCTAGATCCTATGTATTCAATTAACTGCTGCGTCTCTTATGAGATAAAATCAATTGGTTCTCAGGCTTCTTTCGTATGTTTTCTTACATTCTACTATTCCAGTTATATATAATATATATCAAAATTTTCTCCAAGCATGGTGAATCTGAATGAACAAATACCCCCATCAAATCATGTCTTTGTGTTCACGCAACCATGCAATTAACTTGCAAGATATGTCATAAATAAGTGAGATAAATCGTTGGACCCTTAGCATTGCTAATAAAGGGTTATCATTGTTTAGCTACTTGATTGATTTTGTAGTAATCTATCCTCCTCGATAGGGGATAATTTTAGCAGTGGGGTGCATTCTTTTCATGCTTCACCAAAATAATTCCAAGGACATGCTAATTGTATTTATCCATCACTTTTAGACTACAGATGAAATTGTGACATCCCATGTGAAGAGAATCCACACCTATTTGACATTTTCCTTTCTGAAGTTATTCATCACTTTGTTAATGTGTCAATCTTTGGGTTAACACAATCACTTGTATATAATTAGTTTATAATTAGGTTTTTAGTTTTGCTTTTAGTTCCGGCAGTTCAACCCTTTCTCTGCCTTAAAATATGTTTGCAATTCTTCATTTTGGTAAATGAATAACATCTTCCATTTCTCCCTTTCATGAGTCCTGGCCTGACAATGGTATCAGAGCACAGGCATAGTATCATCAAGCAATATCAGGGCAGAATTTAATTTGCTTGTTTTTGTAAAGCGGAGAAGTACGACCTCCATTTCTAGCGACTCTCAAGGGTTTGGCGAAAGGATCTTGTGCCCCTGCTATATCGATCGGTCAGTCTAGCGATCAACCCTATCTGACCCACGGAAGCCATTCTCCCTAGTGCTCTCTCATCGATGCCAGGCTGTGATTTAAAAGTTGCAAAGATTCACGCACAACATACTCTCGCAGTTTGCAGAAGGGTTTGGCCAACATCGTTGGTGCAGAACAGGTGCAATCTAAATTTTTTTTCCTCCGTGTCTATATTTTCTGCTGGTACTCCCAATCTGCTCTTTATTTATCTTCAGTTTCAGAGATATTTTTCAGAGAAGTATTTTATCTTGCTTTTTCAACACAACTTAAAGCAAGAAACAATTAGGAAATAAATTTGAATCTGCAAATTGTGTGCAATTTTACAATTCACAATGCAGTATGTTGTATCAATGATTGGGGAAACATTAACTGAAAAGAGACATGGATAGAATGGTACAGGAAAATAGAAAACACTTTGATTTTCAACGATTTGTGGTATAACATTTGTGATGGAGATGTCCAACTTGCAACACCAACTAATGTTAAAGACAAAGAAATTTGGCAATATAAAAACTCTAAAGCCTTGGCCTTGATACGGGCTTCTATAAATGGAGAAGTGTTTAGACACATACAAGGGTGTAAATTTTCTTGGGGTGCCCTTAAAAAATTGAAAGATCTCTATGATTCTCATTTTGAATTGGAATTTATTCAGTTACAAATGAAACTGTTTAATCTAGAATTGAAAAATAGTGATGTTATGAGTTTGGCTTCTGAAATTAGAGCCATAAAACATGATATTGATGTTGCTGGTACAAAAGTTGATATATATCTCACAGCCTTAATAAAGGCACTTCTACCAACACATTCTACTTATTTAGAATCTCTTCAAGCAAGTAATCAATTGAACACAATCACATTTGATACATTGGTTGCAAAGTTGGCAGAACGTGAGAATGCCTTTGGAAGGAAAATTGATAACATTGGTGAAAATGTTTGTCTTGCTCAACAAAAAAATAAGCCTCCTAATAAAAACTCTTCTAGAGGTGGTCATAGTGATAGAGGAATAGGTAGAGGTCAATGGAAAAACAAAGGTAGAGGAGGTGCCAATGGCAAAGGGCACTTCCACAATGAAAACCAAAATGCTAGACAACACTTGTATTGTAAAAGATGTGGTCGTAAAGGGAGTCATGAAGCCCATGATTGCAAGATCTCACGGGATAAGATAGAAACTTCACTCAAACCAAAAGATAAATCACACTATGATGACAAAGCATTAGGAACAACCCAATTTGCATGTGGTAGTGATAATGATGAATATGTGTTTTCTGTTTCAGATTTTGCTTATTATAATTCAGTTAATACTTCATGATGTGATGCTTGGGTCTTAGATACTGGAGCCACACAACACATGACATTTAGGCATGATTATTTTTAAGATTTTCATGAATGTGCATGTGGTCCAATCTATTTGGCAGATAAATCAAGTCTTAAGCCTCTTGGCAAAGGTACTATTCAGCTTAAGTTGCTTGGTCTTCCATATTTTAAACTTCATGATGTTTTGTATCCTCCTCAATTGCAACGTAACTTGTCACTAGTCTTGATTAGGCAACAAGGCCACTCCATTTTATTAGAAGATGGACAAGTAGTTGTTAGAAAGAAATCAAATAATCAAGTTGCATTTACTGGTTGTGAAGAAGGCAAGTTATTAAAACTTCATGGTGAATTAGACCTTTCTAGGAGTTTTGCATATCTCACTGAAGAAGGTACTCTTTCTCCTAGACTTTTGTGGCATGCTAGATTTGGACATGTTAACTATGACAACATTTGTATCATGCAAAAGAATGGTGTTGTTGGTTTGCCCACTTTGTCTAAGAAAATTGAAAATTGTGAAGCTTGTATTTTTGCAAAATAACATAGAGATTCTTTACCTCGCTCCACTTGGTGAGCACATAGAAAATTGCAACTCATCCATTCTGATTTGTGTGGGCCTTTACCAGTCATTTCTACTGGGGGATGTAAATACTTTATGTTGTTCATTGTAATATGCACTTGTCCTGTAGGGTTTTTGATGCCAAGTTTTTTCTGTTTTGGTTTCTTGTTTTCACTGCTGAATGTTTTGGTATGTGTTTGTGTTTTGCATATGATATTTGAAATGTAGAAATGAAATACAAGACATGCAACAATACCCAGAAAGAAATATAGCATAAACTCATAAAATGATGAATACCCAGATCATAAAATTGCTCAAATACAATTATGGTAACATACCCATTTGCATTTCTTCAATTTTGTAATTTTGATATATATGAACCAACAACGGTTTGATATGAAATATTCTGCAAATGCTCTAATCTCCAAGAAATCCTCCATTGTGATGTTATAAATCAATGACAAGGCCTAAGATGCCTCAAATCCAAGTGATAGGTGCCACAAAATTGGGCCGTTTACTCCCTAGAAACCCCACACACTTCTGCTGCTGTTGTATGGCCTAATGTGAGGTTTGTCACAATAGATAGCTACCAAAATCTCCCTCAAACTACTGTGGAAATGCAATAAAACCTTGTCAAAGCAGATATAGATGTTTGGCACCCAATATGGAGGTTGAAAACTGCATACAACACCTTCCACAAATCACTACAACATGGTACAACCATGCTGAAGGAGTAAAACCAACATGGAATGTAGAATCAGTCCCAACAAAGTCCACAAATCTTTCAATTTGCAATGCAATGTTCTTCAATAGCTGCTCACAAAGAGATTGGATATAGCCCCATCAAATAATCCATCAATAAATATCTCAAACGAACACCAACGTAGTTCCTGAGTGAAACCACTAGCATACCCTCTTGATGCTATCTTTCAAGCACAAAGAGAGTGATCTTACAAGGGTTTCATCTCTACAAAACCCTTGATCAACAACAAAGCCAAAGCTTCAAGCTTTCATGACAAAATTGAAAAGAGTGAATGAATAATGCAAATGACTTCTCATTTTTCTTTTTGTCCCCTCACTCCCAACACCCAAGAGAGAGATTTTAATATTTTTAATTTTTAATAACTTTAAGTCCCTTACATCACCATGAGATGGGTGCCCATATCCTAACAGTTTATCTTTTAAACACAACTCATATTACCCCTTTTAATAAATTACTTTATAATATAAAGTAACTTATATATTTCAAGCTTTATAAGTAACTTATATATTGAGCTTATAAAGTAACTTATATTCATCGATCATCTCGAATACCAAGTATTATGTGCTAGATACATCCAACTGGCTACTAAATATCGAAAGTCGGGCAACTCCATCGATGACCCCTTGCCTGACTTACTATAAATAGTAAGTCCTAGAAAATGTGACCAAAGAGGTTCCCTAACCAACCTCCATTAGCCTATGGGAACCCTAGAATAGGCTAACTACTCCACCTATTGATCTAGCTAAGAAAGGGACATTACAGTCCACCCTCCCCAAAATTGCTTGTCCTCAAGCAATATCAGCTCTAGATGCTGCAATATCTGCTCACTCTCCTACGTTGCATCCTCTATTGGCAAGTTCTTCCATTTTACCATGTACTCCTTGATGATCCTCTTCCTGAGATTCCTCTCTCGCGTGTCAATGATAGCCTCTAGAATCAAAATTCACTTCCCTTCCTCATCCAATGGTGGTAACTCAGATGAGGGAACTACATTGTGCCCAAGTGCCTTTTTGAGCCTAGATACATGAAATACATTATGTACTTTGCTATTCGTTGGTAGCTCAAGCTCATATGCAACTTCTCCTACTCTCTTGGACACTTTGAATGAACTATAGAACCTGGGTTTTAACTTCTCTGCTCCACTCCTTTTGAGAGTGGACTACCTGTACAGTTGGAGCCTTAGGTAGACCATGTCCCCAACCTCAAAACTTTGCTCTACTTGGTGTTGGTCTGCATATAGTTGTTGCTGATTTTGTAATTGTTCCATATTCTCCTTGAGCTCTTTCATGATATTTTGGTTCTCTTGCAACAAGTCCTTAGCCTTTGGCACCCTACTATCACCAAGTAGCAAATCCATGAAACTAGGGGCATCATATCCATATAGAGCTCTGAATGGAGTCATCCTGATAGACATGCGATATATCGTGTTGTGGCAGTACTCCCTGAGGTGTAGCCACTTAATCCATGCTCTCTACTACCCTGACACATAGTTCCTGAGATACCCTTCCACCTATTTATTCACAATCTTTGTTTTCTCGTCAGTCTGTGGGTGGTAACTGGTACTGGGAGTAAGCTCTGCCACACAACCTAAACAACTCCTACCAAAAGAGACTTAGGAACTTGTTGTCCCTATTGCTCACAATTCCTTTGGGTATCTCGTGCAACCTGAAGATCTCCCTGAAGAATAAATCAACCAATTGAGTTGCTATATAAGTCACTGATATGGCAAAGAAATGTGCAAACTTGGTCAGCCTGTCAACTACTACAAAGATGCAATCCTTCCCCTGTACCTTTGGTAGTCCAGTGATGAAGTCCATGGAGATGTATTCCCATTTCTGATTGGGAATTGGCAAGGGTTGGAGTAGGCCAACTGAATAAGTATGCTCATTCTTATTCTGTTGGCAAATAGGACACTCCCTAACATACTTAAGGACTTCATTCTTAAGTCCTTTCCATGTGAAACATTCTTGAACTTGCATGTATGTCTTGAAGAATCTGAGATGACCAGCTGTAGGTGTGTCACAGAAAGTCCTCAAAATTTTTCCCTTGAACTGAGAGTTAGGCACCATAAATATCCTCTCCTTATAAATAATCATGTCATTAACAATGAAGTACCTGTCATCCTACACTATGCCCTCTATGATTGTTGCTGCCCAAGGATCCTTAGCATACTCTACTGAAATTGTCTTTCTCCAATCAACAGAGATCTCTCCTAGCAAACATAAGTGGGGTCTCTTGGATAATGCATCTACCACTATATTCTTCTTACCTTTGACATATTCTATGTCAAAGTCATATGCTTGCAGCTGACTCACCCACTTTTGTTGACGATCATTCAAGTCCTTCTGGTTCATGAAGTATTTGATGTTTTTATAACCTGTCTTGATGATAAACTTACCTCGAACCAGATAGGGTCTGAATTTAGCCAATGCATGCATTATGGCCAACATCTCTCGGTCATACACTGAGTAACTCTTCTCCACACCCCTAAGCTTCCTACTCTCAAATGCAATGGGGTGTTTCTCCTACATCAATACTACCCCAATCCCCTCTCTTGACGTGTCACACTCCAACTTAAATGGCTTGGAGAAATTTGGGATTGCCAACACATGGCAAGTAGACATCAACTGCTTGAAGTGTTCAAAACACTTCTGTGTCGAATCCGACCATATGAATGCTCCCTTCTTGGTCAAATCTATAAGTGGAGCTATAGTTTGTGAGAAGCCTTTAATGAACCTCCTATAGAAGCCACATAGCCCAAAGAATCCCTTGAGTTGAGTGAGATTCATCGGTGTAGGGCATTCCATGATAGCCCTGATCTTTTCTGGATCAACCCTCACATCATCTGCATTGATAATGTGACCAAGGTAAAGCAACTCAGTCATGCCAAAGTCACATTTGGACTCCTTGGCATACAAGGACTCACTCTCCACGATGCTCAACACCTCCTCCAGATGCCTCATGTGCTCTTCCCAGGTTTTAATGAAGATCAAAATGTCATCGAAGAAGATCAAAACAAACTTCCTTAACTGTTTCCTGAATATCTGGTTCATACAACTCAAGTAGCTGGTGCATTGGTTAGTCCAAATGACATCACCAAAAATTCAAAGTG
The DNA here is from genome assembly GCA_027924645.1 of Cunninghamia lanceolata. Lineage (NCBI taxonomy): Eukaryota > Viridiplantae > Streptophyta > Pinopsida > Cupressales > Cupressaceae > Cunninghamia > Cunninghamia lanceolata. The sequence goes on along the minus strand of BSBN01000395.1, from coordinate 2,255,531 downwards.
ACCATCATGGCACTTGAAAGTAGTCTTCTCTATGTTAGACTCTCTCATCCTGATCTGGTGATATCCTGACCTCAAATCTCTCTTTGAAAAGTAGCAAGCCCCGTGAAGCTCATCAATCAACTCATCAATGCAAGGGATAGGATACCTGTTCTTAATGGTTTTCTTGTTCAGGGCATGGTAGTCAATGCACATGCATATTGCCCCATCCTTCTTCTTGACAAGTACAACTACAGAAGCAACTGGGCTCTTGCTAGGTTTGATGTGCCCCATCTCCAATAGCTCCTTGATGGTTTTCTCTATCTCATCCTTGAGCCTCTTAGGATGATGATAGGGTGTAGTAATCATTGGCTTGGACCCATCCTCTAGTTCTATGACATGCTCAATCACTCTATCAGGTGACACTTTAGGTGGTATACTTCCAAACACTTTGTTGTGCTTAGTCAACAATCTTTGAATATCTAGATGGTGGTGTTCTTCTGCTATTGTGGAACCTCTGGCATGATTGGGCACTTAGCTGCCCACTCTACCTGGTCATGTCTCAACATTCTCTCCATTCTCTTGAGAGAGACTACTTGAGGCCCTCCATCTGATAAAGCTCTAAGTACAATATTTTTCCCATTAGATACAAATTTTATTTCCATATTTTGCAAGTTCATAGTGAACTCTCCAATGGTCATCATCCAACTTGCATGCCTAAGACCACATCTATGTCACCAATACCAACAACATAGAAGTCATCCTTGAGCTCATACACCCCAAGCCATATACCCAATCTAGAAATCTTCCTGGTGCATGTGAGTTTGAAGCCATCTACTACCATCACCTTAAAACCCTCAAACTCCTCAGTCTTGAGCCCACGTTTTGCAATTGACCCCTCATCAATGAAGTTATGCGTTGTACCTATATCAATAAGGGTGATGATGCGTTGTCCACCTATAACTCCTCTAACTCTGAAAGAGCCAACTTTCTAGAAGCTGGAGAGTTGTGCCATCACTCCTTCACCATCACTTCCCCCTTGGGATGAGATTTCATCATCGTTGTCCTCCTTATCCGATGGCTAATCTGATTTTTCAAAATTGGATTCCTCAACAGAAAAATATTCTATTTTCTTTGCCTTTGCCTTGTTAAGGCATCTATGTGATGGATCCCATGGTTCTCTACAATGGAAGCAAAGCTTCTTCCTCCTATACTCATTTAGCTTCTCATTATTCAACTGGTTTGTTTTTTCTCTTGGTTGATTGTTATCCCGCTGAAATGGTTTCTTGTCTTTGTCCTTTTTATATGGGAATCCCTTGGACTGGAATTTGCTTTGGGATGTAGAAGACTCCATGTCCCTAGCCTTTTTCATGGCTTCATGTAGAGAAGGTGGGTTGAGGCCCTTAATCCAACCTTGTAAGGGATTGCTGAGTCCATCAATGAAAAGAACCATCATCCTACACTCTGAGATATCAATCACCATCACTGACAGCTTTTGGAACTCATATATATAACTCTCCACTCAACCCCATTATTTTAGCTGTGCCAATTATTTAAACTGAAGCTCTGGGTCTTTCTTGTCAAACTTGTCTATCAACCGCCCAATGAACTCTGCATATGATGTAATCTGATCATGACCAAGAATGATCTTCCCATGGTGCCACCACTCATGGGCAATGCTATCAAGATGCAATGAAGCATATGTAATGGCCTCCTCTTCTGGCATAGGGCGAAGTTGAAGGAAACTATCTAGCTTTTGTATCCATGCTCTGGTTGTGGTCTTCCCTGACCCATCAAAATAAAGAATGTTTGGCTTATTCACCTTCTTCTGTAACTCATAATTCTGCTGTCTACCACCCCTGTCAGGTCTGTGTTTCATCCTCAAATTTGAATACTCATGAAAATACATCTCAACTCTAAACTCCTCATTGGAAGCCTGCTAATCTCTAATGATCACATCTTGAAACTCAAGTTGTGTGGGCTTAGGTTCTAGTGCATTGTTTTGGGGGGTAAAGGTAGGTATACTAGGTCTATCATAAGTTGTATGCTGATTAACCCCTCTATTAATAGATGCTTCCCCATCATTTCTTCTATCCTCCTCATCTATGTACTTGTTCCTATCACCATTGTTTCCCCCATTGTTGTTTCAGTTCTTGTCATTGTTATTGTTTCCTACATTCCCAATGGCCTGGTGTGTTATATAAGGTCAACAAGATGATTAAAATTTTTCTACAACTCTCGCTGCCCCCTGGCTAAATCATTAAGTATATCCCTGGTGCTAGGTTCCTCTCAATCTTTGCCACCCATTTCAACCTCTACTCTGTCAACACCTGCAAAGGGATCTATGTGTGGGGGTACTGTAAGGTCTAGCTATGACCTGTTTCTTCTAAGGTAGTATTGATGTGTGTCAAGCTACATCACTTAGTACATACTCTGCATGTTTTAATCTGACCTCACAGGATGGCAAGATGTTCTGTGCTCTGATACCACTGCAATATGCACCTATTTTGTAGGGTTTTTGATGCCAAGTTTTTTCTATTTTGGTTTCTTGTTTTCACTGCTAAATGTTTTGGTATGTGTTTGTGTTTTGCATATGATATTTGAAATGTAGAAATGAAATACGAGACATTAAACAATACCTAGAAATAAATATAGCATAAAATCATAAAATGATGAATACCCAGATCATAAAATTGCTCAAATACAATTACAGTAACATGCCCATTTATATTTCTTCAATTTTGTAATTCTGATATACATGAACCAGTAAGGGTTTGATATGAAATATTCTCCAAATGCTCTAATCTCCAAGAAATCCTCTGGTGTGATGTTACAAATTAATAACAAGGCCTAAGATGCTTCAAATCCAAGTGACAGGTGCCACAAAATTGGGGCGTTTACTCCCTAGAAACCCCACACACTTCTGTTGTTGCTGTATGACCTGATGTGAGGTCTGTCACGACATATAACTACCAAAATCTCCCTCAAACTGCTGTGGAAATGCAATAAAACCCTGCCAAAGCAGATATAGATGTTTGACACCCAATATGGAGGTTGAAAACTGCATACAACACCTTCCACAAATCACTACAACATGGTACGTTCCTGCTGAAGGAGTACGACCAGCATAGAATGCAGAATTAGTCCCAACAAAGTCCACAAATCTCTTCAATCTGCAATGCAATGTTCTTCAATGCTTGCTCGCAAAGAGATTGGATATAACCCCATCAAATAATTCATCAATAAATATCTCAAACAAACACTAGTGTAGTTCCTAAGTGAAACCAACAGCATACCCTCCTGATGCTATCTTTCAAGCATGAAGAGAGTGATCTTACAAGGGTTTCATCTCTGCAAAACCCTTGATCAACAACAGCCAAAGCTTCAAGCTTTCACAACAAAATTGAAAAGAGTGAATGAATAGTGCAAATGACTTCTCATTTTTCTTTGTCTCCTCACTCCCAATGCCCAAGAGAGAGATTTTAATATTTTTAATTTTTAACAACTTTAATTCCCTTATATTACCATGAGATGGGTGCCCATATCCTAGCACTTTATCTTTTAAACACAACTTATATCACCCCTTTTAATAAATTACTTTATAATATAAAGTAACTTATATATTGAGCTTTATAAGTTAAATCTTTAATTTAACTTAATACTCGATATTAATATTTCATTTACCGATCATCTCAAATACCAAGTATTATGTGCTAGATACATTCAACCGACAATGCTAAATATGGAAAGTCATGCAAACTCCACCGGTGACCCCCTGCCTAACTTGTACTATAAATAGTAAGTCCTAGAAAATGTGACCAAAGAGGTTCCCTAACCAACCTCCATTAGCCTACAGGAGCCTTGGAATAGGCTAACTGTTCCACCTGTCGATCTGGCTAAGAAGGGGACATTACATTCATTAATGATTATAGCCACATGACTTGGATCTATTTCTTGAAGCATAAGTCTGAAGCTTTTGAGACTTTTAAGAAGTTTTGTATGATGATTGAAAAGCAAGCACAATCTCAAATTGGCACTCTTAGAACAAACAATGGGGGAGAGTTTACCTCCATAGTTTTTGAGGATTATCTTTGTCAAAATAGGATTCAACGTCATCTCATTGTTCCAAGTACTCAACAAAATGATGTTGAAAGAATGAACAAAACTAGTATGAATATGGTTCGCACCATGTTATACTTCAAAGGGATCCAATTGCAGTTTTGGACAAAAGTGACAAAAACAATTTATCTTTGCAATCAATCTCCTTCATTTGCTCTTCATCAAGGGATTTCATATGAAGTTTGGAATGGCTACCCTTCGTTTGTTAGGCATCTTCAGATTTTTGGCTCCACTTGCTATGCTTTGATTCCAAAGGAGAAAAGAAGTAAGTTGCATCACCACATTTATAAATGCATTTTTCTTGGCTATTCTGAATCTTCCAAAGCATATAGATTATATGATGAGGCTAACAAGAAATTTATTCTTGCAAGAGATGTTATATTTTGTGAAACTTCTAAAAATGATGCCAATATTGATTGTCAATTAAAGCAACTTGATAAATTTGCTAAGTTTATGTGATGTCTTGATATTTTAAGGCATTGTTTAAATTAAAGATTTAAACATCATGATTAAGACAGAGAAATCGCTCGTCAAATATGGTGTTTGTCATCATCAATTTAGATGATAACCATGTATATAATAATATTTAATAAATATATATAATATTATTAATTCATATTATTTTTATGAATATTCTATATAATTAAAATACAATATATTTATTGTATTATCAATTTGAGTATTAATATAATAATACTATTAAATATAATATTATATAATTTATAATATATAAATATGAATATAAATATTAATATTGATATAGATATACATATTAGTATGTAATACTAATATAAAAAATATATATAATTCCATACTAAATAGTATTATAATTGTAAATAAATATATATATTAATCTAAATATTAATAATATATATATATTAATAATTTATATATTATCATAATATATGAGACAAGTCTAAAACTATGATTAAGAGACAATGAGCCCGGATGTGATCATTTAACACTACAAAATGGAATGGTTAAACCACGATTATGGCAAAAACAACGATTCTAAGAAACATTAATTATAATCGATGATAGAAGAAACTTAATAAAAACCGTTAGACATAGCCTTGTTTAATAAACTAAAACTTGTTATTGCCTCCTTACGGATGGTCACCACTCTTTCCAAAGGGTGTTAAAAAAGTATTAAAGCATTCAAATAGGAAGGGGAAGGAAGGCATTTCATCAAGGGAGGATATCTTCAGCATCGATTAGGATAAAAGCAACGAATATCATTAAGGGAAGAAAAAGGAAGAATGGGGTGGTTCGATGGACATTGTCTAGCTTCTCTTTGATATAACAGAGTTCTCTTTGTATACAACCCATCGATGAAGGATATATCAATTGAGCATTCAACAGCAAGTAAAAAGTCAGACTTAGCATCAAATATATAATTAGGATTGGATTTAAAGGGTTTGCAAATCAACATTATTCAAAGGTAAAGGTACAATAGGTAAGCATGACTTAATATGTTTAATTTATAATTATTAGGTATACGATTTGTGAGATGATATGTATGTGTATATATATACATATCAAAGCATGCATAATCTAGAATAGATCTATATACATGTCAATCACATTGTTAGGATTACACAAGTATATGAACCAATATAAATATATATCTATGTGTGCATTAGTGTCATTTCATAGTTGAGATGAATCCATGTGAATCATGGTAGTTTATAAGGAATTGCTTTAACTATATAGATCTAAGATGGGTAAATGTATAAGCAATAATACCTTACAATGGTATTCCAAATTATAATAAGAATGATTCTATTCATGCATTATGATGATAAATGGTATAATAAAATTCCATCTATAGTACAAGGGAATATTGCATAAAGATCATATCTCCGTAGCCTCTATTACTTCATCCAATGAGGAATCATGGTATTGTAGGGAAAGGTGAAGTAATTCCATCCCCTGTATAGACCCCAATGGCTAGGATATAGTTCCCGAAGTTGGGTCCAAAGATCTCGTATCGATCCCAAGGGCTGGGACATAGTTTCCCAAAGATGGATCGAAGACTCTGTGTATAGAGTCCAAAGGCTGGGACTTAGTTTCCTGAAGCTGGGTCGGAGATGGTTTCAGTGCGCCCTAGTCATGTAAAGCCTAATTCCTTGATGAAGAATAGGAGGGGAAGATATGGATCTTGAAATATGTTTAATATTCACCTTAATGTACTTAAGAAATATATTATAGAATAGTCATCAATATTGAATGTCAAGAAGGAAATGAATAATCCTTTGACAAGAATGAAATATTTATATTATCTTTGATCTTATTAGATATTATCATTGAAATTTATTGATCTCTAATATTTCTAATGTCCCTTTGAGAATCACTTTGAATGCAGATTCAGGTTTAAGTGTTTCCTCTAGAAAGGGGACATTACAAGTGGTATCAGAGCAGTCATCCTGCCATTTTGTGTATACTATGTGTGCCTTACATGTATTCAAGTGTATACTTTGTAATTTATGCGTATTCAAAGGTTTACTTTGTGACCCATGTGTATGCTTTGTAACATATGTTCATGTGAATACTTTTTGTATTACGTGTATTCGCGTGTATGTTTCATACTCATGTGTATACTTGGTGACCTTGAGATGGTGGACGGGTCCACAGTGTAGTATGAGATGTGTCGAATCCCCTTCCCAATTGTCCGACGATATACTTCATGACTATGTATTTGAGTGTACTTGTATTCAAGTGTGTACTCTATTTGCATTGGAGTGTATACTCTATGACTTTGTATTTGTATTCAAGTGTATACTCTATGACTTGACTATGTATTCAAGTGTATACTCTATGACTTTGTAATTGTATTTGAGTGTATACTCTATGACTTGACTCTATATTCGAGTGTATACTCTATGACTTACTTTGCAATTGTATTTGAGTGTATACTCTGACTTTGTATTTGTATGACTTGACTACGTATTCGAGTGTATACTCTATGACTTTGTAATTGCATTCAAGTGTATACTATATGACTTTGCAATTGTATTCGAGTGTATACTCTATGACTTTGTAATTGCATTCAGGTGTATACTCTATGACTTTACAATTGTATTCGAGTGTATACTCTATGACTTGTATTTGTATTGGAGTGTATACTCTATGACTTTGTATTTGTATTTAAGTGTATACTCTATGCTTGTATTTGTATTTGAGTGTATACTCTATGACCTTGTATTTGTATTTGAGTGTATACTCTATGACTTGTGATTGTATTTGTATTTGGGTGTATACTCTATGACTTGTAGTTGAGTGTATACTCGATGACTTTGTATACTTTATAACTTTGTGTATTCGAGTGTATACTCCATGAATCTATGTGTTCAAATGTATACTACATGATTTATGTGTGTACTCCATGACTTATGTATGTTCAAATGCACACTTAATGACTTACTTCATGCCTTATGTACTATGTACATATAATGGTTACATGCATTGCATATTATGTACGTATATTTTGTATGCTTACTGCCTTGTGTATCAAGTATGCTTCATGTATTGTGTGCATATTACATACTATGTTCATGTTTCATACTTCGTATACTTTTGTATAATGAGTAAATCCCATACTCCATGTATGCTCATGCATTAAGTGTATTTATGCTCTATGTCACATGTACGATTCATACTTCACATATTTTGTGTATCTATGTTTCATATGTGTATACTTCATGTATCATGAGTACTTATGTGTGTGATTCATGCCTCGTGTATATTTAGGGTGCACTTCATATCTTATCTACCACATATGCATCATGTGTGTGCTTCAAGTCTAATAACAAGTTTAAACAAGAGAAACTTGTCTCAAACTACAAATTCTTGTTGTGAGAGATATTGGGAAATACAAATACCTGAACAAAATGGAACAACAAATTACCTCACACTTTGAGGATGTTAGTGTTGATAGTTGAATTGAGACAAGAATACTATCAATAATTCTCAAAGAGATCAATTATGATTGCTTGAGGACAAGCAATCTTGGGCAAGGTGGACTCTGATGTCCCGATATTAAGGCATTGTTTAAATTAATGATTTAAACATCATGATTAAGACAGAGAAATCGCTCGTCAAATATGGTGCTTGTCATCATCGATTTAGATGATAACCATGTATATAATAATATTTAATAAACATATATAATATTAAATTAATTAATATTATTTTTATGAATATTCTATTTAATTAAAATACAATATATTTATTGTATTATCAATTTGAGTATTAATATAATAATTGTTGGGAAAAAGTGCCATTAACCTTGTAAATCCCAATATTGTATTTATTCCATTTATTATTTGTAATTTGTAATTACCCATAAGGGATGTATAAATTTCACCAGTAATTTGTTACAGAGTTACTTTTACTGCTCAAGGAATCTCGGTAAATAGTAAATGAGGTGAGGTGGAGAATCTTGGTGCCTATCTTAGGGAAATGTATTTTTGGGTTGTTATGACGCATGTCATAAGTTTGTAAGAACATTTATGACAACTTAACAATTGTCATAAGATGTAAGAGATTCTATGACAACATATGACAACAATTATTGTCTTGTAAGTTCATATTCTTGGTTCTAGGTGCCTATATTGGGAGGATGCCTATGACATGTGTAAGGGAATTTGTAAGAAGATGATTTTGGAGTATCTCAAGATAGAAAAGTTAGATTTTGTCCATATCCCACGAATTTCTTTGGTGGGTACTCATTTTGTATAAATATGAGACTTGAAAGTGAAGTTTGGTGGTGTAACAGTGAGAGGATATCTCACCTTTACAGGTACAAAGGTGCTACTGGATTGAAGAGTGAAGAGGAGATTAGAAGTGGATGTATTGTAATCTTGTTTTGAAGATAATACTACTTGGGCCTCTCTTTTTGGTGGATTTTTTTTCCACAAGGGTTTCTCCACGTAAGCACTGTGTTATGTTTGATCTTTTGTTCCATTGTTACCTTGTGTTGTAAGATCTTTCATTCTTATGTTGCTAATTTGTGTCTCTTTGTTGTTGCTATTTTATGGTGATGTTATTGCTATTATAAGTTCATCTAAGGTGGTTTTATCAAGCTTGTTAGAGTGGCTGATTTTAGCATTATAAAGAAGTTGAATCTTTTCATGGTATTTCAAGGATTAGGCAAAGTTATTTTCAGATTTGCATACAATTTTTAGATTTCAATTTTGTAGTAGTCAAAGCCTTGTATCTCACTAATTGGTATCATATCTTGGTGATTTGATGATTAACAATTGGATTAGAGATTGATTGTTTATTCCAACAAATGGTATTAGAGCTTAAGGTTGTTCCATGGATTGCATGTGCTTGTATGTGCTTGCATGTTCTTGCATGTGACTTGCATGTACTTGCATGTGCTTGCATGTGTTTGCATGTGCTTGCATGTGAGTTGCATACTTGCATGGACTTGCATGTTGCTTGCATGTGCTTTCATGTGATGAATTCATGGTAATTTGGTTATGGGTATTCCTCCATTTTTGTATTTAGCTTATAAAGCTTGAATCTATTGGAAGGAATTGTAGAATGTTGGAGGTTTTTGGGCTGCAATGGATGTTCTATATCTTGACATTGTTTTGTAGATTTGTGAGATTGGAAGACATGGTATCTAACTCTCAGATGGACGTTGTTAATGAGATCTATGGTGGGTGCTTAAGGATCAAGGTTATGGATCTTCATGGAGTTGATCTTGTGGTAGCGATCTGGAGCTCCGATTTGGCAATATGTGAGTATCCTCTTACATGGTGGTTATGTTCCTTTACCTTGTGGTCATGTGAAGTGAATGGGTTTTCATGTTGGGTGGTTGATTTTAGTGCCCTAGTCACATGGAAGAACATTTATTTTTGGGACTATAGTATGGAGTGCTTATGTTGGATTCATGGGTTTAGCCCTTGGTTACATGAAAGCACTAGATGATTTTCCACCGTTTGCATGTGGATTGTGGAGTTGGTATTTTAGTGATATGGAAACTCCTAAACAACCTAGTTCCTCCTCTTTCATATTCATGTTATTTTGGATATGTAGGATTTATAGTTTTCCTGTTTCAAAAAGTTGTGGATTTGTAGATACATGATATTTCATTATTTCAAATGACACATATGGTGTGAATATCTGGATGTTTAAATGATTTCATATTTATAGAGAGATGGTTTTGCAGGTTTTACATGTTAACAAAAATCTGTGGTTTGTAGATCTATGGAAAGATTGTGTTCAGACTCTTAGGTATTTTGGATGGAAACAGTTACAGATTTGCAGGGATGCTTGATGGGTTCTTATGATCTATGGTTACTCTTATGTGGATTTGTTTGGAAAAGTAGGTCTACCGTTGATCTTAGTATTTGAGTCTTGGAAATCCATGTTATTTCTAGTTATCTTTGTTCTGCATGTTACTGATGTGGGGATGAATCTATTTTTTTAGTTATTTGAGATTGGAGCACTGACCATGTTTTTCTCCTTTGAGATGTTGCATGAGTGTAGATCTTGTAAATTATCTGATGAGGATTCTTTTTGATTGACCTCTTCTTGGTCACCTTGTTTACATTGGTATGTTTATTGCAGTGAGATAGAAGGATGGATTAGAGTACCTGATATAGTTGTTCATTAGAATCTATAGCAGCAAGTTATGGGGCATGAAAATCTCTGTTCACTTTTAGTTGAGTTTTGGTAATGATGTAGGTCATGATACCATGTATACAAATCACAAATCAATATCACTTTTAGTGGGAGCTTTTGATAGTGATGGTTTGATGTTTATCTTATTGCTATGTATAGCTCAGTATCACAGTTTAGTGGGAACTTTGGCAAGATATGGTTATCTTCATGTGATTTGAAGAGGTTTTAACATCTTGTTTCATGGAAGACCCTTAGAGTCTTTGGTAAAGGTGTTATTGTTCTTCCTTTGGAGAGGATGAAGTTCTCTTTGGTTTTGAGTATTAATCATTTGCTTGGAGCTTCATGATTTTGCAAGTTGCATTTGAAGTTGGCATGGATTGTTTGGTGAGTGTTCATGGATACTAAAGAGACTTGGGTTAGGTCTGAAATCTCTTGTACTTAAGAGATATGTGTTGGAATGGTTACTTGTTATGAAAGTTTTTCAACAGTAAACACCGAGGAGCCTACACCTAGAAATGGATGTAAGTCCATCATAGATCTAATGAGAAGGTTGTCTTTATTGAAAGCTTATATTGCTTGGTGTTGTATGCACATCACAATCTTGTATCCCACCCTTGGTCTACTCGGTAGGTAAATGATCTAAGAGGTGTTGCCTACCTGATTATTAGATGCATTCTTTATATGTATCTTGTCTTATCTTGTGCATTAGTCTTGAATGTTGATTTGTGAGGACTTGTTGAGAAGTAGATGCATGATTTTATGTATTTCTGTTGTTCTCCTTGTAATCTTAAACTTGGGTTAGTTCTGAGGATTTGGTAGGAGAGGTACAAGCGATGGTTAGTGGCTTTGGGCATATTCTGTAACATCTAAAAAATACCACTTACTAAAAGAAACCAACGAAAAGCAATTTCAATCCATAATTAATTAACTACAATTATATTCTTATAAAATAGTGTGAAAAAGGAAAATAATTGACCTTCTTCTCACAAATATCACAACTTGCAAATAATACTTGTATACAATCATCAAATTTGATTCAATACATCTATTAATAAGATAACTTAAATAAGAGGACTAAATAAGATAACTTAAATAAGAGGACTAAGCCTTACCATATTTAGCCATGTAGGCTTATATAAGAATATCGTATCAACCATAGGTTAACTTTTGACATATAACCCTTACAACATCCTATATTTTACTTAAACAAATATTCAATAACTTGATGCAAGCACATATTACTATGCCCTTAAAGTAGAAACAAACATAGTTGATTTCCCATCTCATTAACCCTTAGAGGAAAGATAATGTAGCTTATATATCTAAAAAAATTTCAGTAGCATAACAATATGTAAATTAACATTTTAAGAACATGAAAGAAGAAGAAAATAGACAGAAGAGAAGAAACAACAATTTACGTGGGGAAAACCCTTTCGGGTAAAAAACCCCACCCTCCAAAGCATCAAACCAATGTATTAATCTGTAACCACAAACATGTTACAATACACTTGCAGGCTCAAAGCCTTAACATGGAAATTTACATCTTGCTCCCTTGGAGGAAAAGCTCATAGCATAACCCTGCATAAAACTCCCTTTTCAAATAATTGTTAGACTTAGGGCACACAACTAAGAGGGGGGCTGAATCAGTTGTGCAAAACTTTCTCCAATTTACACACTTGAATCCTCTTAGTGATTAGCAGTATATTAAACATGAAACATAATGCATTCAAATCAAAAAGTAGAAACTCATCAACACATAAGACACCAAGATTTTGACGTAGAAAACCCGGTTAAGGGAAAAACCATGGGGTGATTAACCCAAGAATGTATTCTCTGTTAGAAGAATAGAAAGAACAAAATGGCACATGCCAATTAGGGCTCACTGCCTAAGCACACTGCTCACAAGAGGCTCACTGCCTACAAGAGACACACTGTCTACAAAGAAATAAGTATCACCTACATGAACTAGAGAATAGCATTTTCACCATGCTTGAATCAGTTCCATTTAAGCCCAATACTTCTACTCTGCCTTTCGCTCTCCTCCTCGCTACCACACACTCATCACCACAAGACACACTTTGGAAAGACTTCACAATCCCTTATTTATACAAGGCATCAACTTAGGAATAATCATCTAAGTCGGCAAAAATCTACAAGAACATCTGCAAGACGTGTAATATATCCGGTCGGCCAGTCTCAGGAAGAACACCATCATCCAGTGGTTATTCTTCAAATGTGCATTCTAACTTCAATGCGGACCACCAACATGAACTAGACACGATTCAAGGATCACCACAACCTTTCCCGAATCACTTGAGAACATCCACACTTCATCTGCTTGCTGGAATTCTCCTTTCCTTCATCCAGAGCTTTAAGAACATAGTCTATCATTACTGTCACAAAGGAATAGGTTCTTTTGGACCTTCAAACCACGAACCAATCGAGTTGACACTTCACGGGACTTCCTCAACACTCCCTCAAATCCGTAGAATGGGATAGTGCATTACCGGATCTCACCGAACCTATCTGTGTCACTCTGTCACCTCTAAACACCTGTCGGAGCCAGTTCTACTTGAGCAGCCATAACTTCTTCAGATCTTCATGCGGACCTCTGGAAACTTGATTGGATCATCTCAAGACTCATATCTACAAACCCTTTGAACCGCAACCTCTGATCTACATCTTAGCTGGGATCTCCACTTCACTGTCTCCATTGCTCCTCTCTGCTCATCCAATCCTTCTCATTAATGCAACATGAGTATGTTGACATCAATGACAAACCGGTTAGGCCCATACTTGCAACAATCTCCCCCTTTGTCATTGATGGCAACATATGATGTGAAAAACCATCAAGACAAGAACTTCTCCTTACTGTCACTACTCCCCCTATCAGCAACAACCATTCACATGTCTTCTCTTCCTTCACTGCTCCCCCTTTGATCATCAACCACTTGTTTTTCACATGTCTTCTCTCATACTTGCAATTCCAACACTATAGAATCATACTTGCTGCTCCCCCTGAGTAGCAGCTCCCATCAATCCGGATCACAAGATATGACTGTGATATCCACCGGACTGATGCACCTCGGTGCACCTTAGTTCATCACCAGAGGGGCAATAACCCCTAACTTCTCCCTGAGATACTCTGTAATATCCCTTGACAATTCGGACCTCAATTTGCTGATTAGAGGCTCAAGGAATATCATCAAACACTTTGCACACCACCTCTTAATTTGCTGTCTTTGTATTTTTTTTCAGTTTGCTTGCTTGCTTGGAATGGTTTCAATTGAAGTTAAATTGCTTGCAAATTAAAGCTACAATGTCTAGGCAATGTTCTAAGGTGAAAATGCAATTCTTTTTGACCTTTCTAAAACAAATACTTGAACTCTATATGAAGAATGTGCACCTACAGCCAAATAGCATTTTTACAAACACTTGGCATGCAATCTTCAAGACTCCAAGTGACTGAAAATGAAATGCATGTGCAGCTACAGCCATATGACAGTATATCAAACAATTGACATGCGAACTCCCAACTCTATTAAGACAGGAACTTATGCAAATATGAAGCCACAGCTAATAGGCATTTTGTCAAACACGTGCCATGCAACCTTTCAACTTCAACTTGATATTTAGTACTGAAATTCTGATTTGCATACCACTAATTACAATGCTCAAAAAATCTGATTACAATGTTTTGGCATTCAAGAACATTTACATCAAATGACCATAAAAATACAACATTAATGGCAGCATTTATACCTCAGACCTTTGACTGCAATTTGGCATGACAAATGCTGATATGAATATGCTAACTCATGAAAGAACCTGGAAATGTAAGCTGCTATGAATCGACAATGAAGATGAAGGAAAGGCAGCCCTCAAAACAGCTCATAAACATCACTCTCAAGTCCAAATCGTGCCTCTTCAAGTGTAGCACCCAGCCTACTCATCAACCAAGGAAAAGAGTCCCTTCCAAACCCAAATTAAAACCTTCTCCCAGCTACCATGTACTATAGCGCTACTGTTCATGGCACTGTAGCAATCACTGTAGCGCACTGTAGCAAACACTGTAGCGAGACACTGTAGCGTTACTATAGCAAACACTGTAGCGATCACTGTAGCGTACTGTTCATGTCACTGTAGCGGCACTATTCACAACACTGTAGCAGCCAATAGAAAAACCTCTGATATGCAAATTAATTCCTCCAAACCCTTGGTTAATATTGCAGATTTAAGCACAAATGAAAGGACTGAAGTATCCCTTCCAATTTGCAACCCTTCAGAGGATATTTCACCACATCAGTTATGCTAATCTATGGGAGTTTTCATTCCCAAAGACCAAATATGCAGAAACCTTTGGCTCCACAAAACTCATCAAATGCAAATGACAATAATCGGATGCCTGGAAGCTTGCCTTGCCCCTTCCTATATATTTTTTCAATCCCACTTCAAGAAGCTTCTAGAAAAATAATATTATTTTATTTTTAGTGACTTTATGTAATAATATTTATTTAAGTCACTTTATTAAATTAATTAAATATAAGGTCACTTTATAATATTTATTTATTTAATAACCTTACAATAATTAATTTAATTATTATTTCCCTTATTTTCCCATCCAACTGAATCCAAGAAACAAACCATCGACCAGGTGACTGCCTCAAGAAGACCTCCTAACCATGTACATTAGCCTACGAGGGTCAGGAATAGGCTAAACCATCCACAAACAACATCAGCTAAAAAAGGGGACATTACATACTCAAAAGATTCCTTAGGTAGATGTTTAGTAAAGATATCTGCAATCTGATCCTTGGAGGGCACAAACTCCAATCTGACTTCATTCTTGTTCACTTGCTCTATCAAAAAGTGAAACTTGATAGATATATGCTTAGTCTTAGAATGCAACACTGGATTCTTTGATATATTTATAGCACTTGAATTATCACAGAAGATTGTGATAGGCTCCTCATACTCTACTTTAATATCTCTTAGCATCTGCTTTATCCATAAAACTTCAGTGCAACTACCTACTGCTGCAATGTATTCTGCTTCAGTTGTAGATAGGGATATTGCCCCTTGTTTCTTGCTTAGCCAAGAAACCAATCTCTTTCCCAAAAAGAATGCTCCACCACTGGTACTCTTCCGGTCATCCACATCTCCTGCCCAATCTGCATCTATATATGCATGAAGAGAGAAATCATGATCTCTAGGATACCACAAACCATACTCAACTGTTCCTTTTAGATATCTAAAAAATCCTCTTGATTGCCATGACATGAGATTCTCTGGGATCAGCCTGAAATCTTGCAACAAGATCAACAGCCTGCATTATATCTGGTCTAGTTTGAGTGAGATACAACAATCCTCCAATCATTGATCTATACTTTGTCTAGTCTTCCTTAGGAGAGTCATCATCTTTGCTCAACTTACATCCGGTTGCCATGGGAGTATTCATTGGCTTTGAATCTTCCATTCCAAATTTCCTCAACAATTCTCACATATTTGGTCTGAGAAATAAAGATTCCTTTCTTTGTTTGAGTAATTTGCAGACCCAAGAAGAAATTCATTTCACCAAGCATAGACATCTCAAACTCACTTTTCATTTGATTTGTAAAAGTTTTACACATACTATCTCTTCCTCCAAAGATGATATCATCAACAAATACTTCAACAATCAAGATGTTTTCATGATCAATTTTGAAATATAAGTTACTATCAGCAGTACCTTTGTTGAAACCAATCTTCAAAAGATGTTTGTCCAATCTTTCATACCAGGCTCTTGGGGCTTGCTTTAGTCCATATAGTGCCTTCTTCAACTTGCAGACCATATCACCATGCTTAGACAATTGAAATCCATCCAGTTGTTCAATGTACACTTCTTCTAAGTCACCATTCAAGAAAGCAGACTTGACATCCATCTGATATACCTTGAAATCCTTGAAGGCAGCAAATGCAAGAAATAATTTGACTGCTTCAATTCTTACTACCGGAGCAAAATTTTCTTCAAAATCAACTCCTATTTGAGAATAGCCCTTGCAGACTAGTATGGCTTTATTTCTGATTACTTCACCAACTTCATTTAGTTTGTTCCGGAAGACCCATTTGGTTCAAATCACATTCTTGTTTCTAGGCCTGGGAATAAGATCCCAAGTGTGATTTTTCTCAATTTGCATCAACTCTTCCTCCATTGCTTTGGTCTAGTTTTCATCATTGTAGGCTTCATTTATTGTCTTCGGTTCAATCTTTGAAATCAGACAATATTCATCTGAATTTTGAGCAATTTTCCTTTAAGTTTGCACACCTTTGCTTTTATCACCTATGATCTAATCTTCAGAGTGGTTTAGTCTTACATACCTTAGAACTTTGGGAGTTTCTTGCACTTCTGCTTCTTGATTAGGCTCATTCAGACCTATCTTTTCTTCCTGATTTACCGGATCAGTTTGAATCTGACTTTCAGAAGAGAATTGAACTCCTTGAACTAGAACACCATTTTGATCATCTTCATCATATTCATAAAACCTTGAGGGTTTCTCTATTCCCTCATCAACCTTCACATTTATACTTTCTATCATCTTTCTTAGTCTTTTGTTATAACATCGATATGCTTTGCTTTGAGTAGAATAACCCAAGAATATTCTTTCATCACTTCTAGCATCAAACTTGCCTAGATCTCCATCTCTTTTAATGTAACATTCGCTATCAAAGACTCTGAAATATCTTACAGTAGGAGTAATACCAAACCAAAGTTCATAAGGGGTCTTACCGGTATTGCTTCTGATTTGAACTCGATTGAGAGTACAGACTGCAGTGCTGACAGCTTCTCTCCAATATATTTGAGGAACATTTGCTTCCATTATCATGGTCCTAGATGCTTCCTGGATGGTCTGGTTCTTTCTCTCCACTACTCTATTCTGCTGTGGAATCCTAGGAGTAGACAACTGTCTCTTAATTCCATGTTTCTCATAGAACTCTATGAACTCACCGGATGTGAATTCTCCACCTCTATCAGACCTCAAACATTTCATTTTTAATCCTGTTTCATTATCTACCATAGCCTTGAATATTTTGAATTTCTCAAGAGCTTTTGATTTCTCCTTTAGAAAGGTGACCCACATCATCTAGGAATAGTCATGAATTAGCAGCATGAAGTATATATCACCTTGAATACTCCTGGTTCTTGCCGGACCACAAAGATCAGTGTGAACTAAGTCCAATAATCCAGTAGAAGACAGTTCCTTGCTTTTGAATGTGACTCTGCTCAGCTTACCCAACTGACATTCCTTGCACAAGTTGTTAGTGGGTTTCACCAATTTTAGAATATCTCTTACAGCCTGAGTATTGCTTATCTTGATGATATTATCAAAATTCACATGGCACATCCTTCTATGCCATAACCCACTCTGATCAACTTGAACAAATAAGCAACTTTTACCAGTACCAACCAAGTGGAAGATATTACCTTTAGTTTAAGTACCGAATGCAATCTCTGTTCCAAAACTTTCAAAGATTTTATATTTTCCATCATTGAATCGGAGATCATAGCCTTTGTCCACCAACTATCCAACACTGAGAAGATTGTGCTTCAAACCTTCAACATACAGTACATTACCAGTTTTGTTTCTTCCCTCAAAAGAAATAGTTCCTCTTCCTCTGATTCTACCAGCAGAATTGTCACCAAACTTTACCACTCCTCCTTCATACCTTTCCAAATCTACAAACTTATTTTTGTCACCTGTCATATGGTGAGAGCATCCACTGTCAATGACCCAATCATCCTTCTCTTCAATTTGAGCAGCCAGAGCTCTTTCCACAGTCTTAAGATTGACAGATACAAAGAACATTGAATTTTCTTCCTTGATGGCAATAAACACTCATTCATTTCTAGATTTATTTCCTATCTCTGATTCATCATCTGTTACTCCTTCATTATCATCATCTTCATGTACATAGTAACAGTTCTTTTGGAACCTTGGCTTGTTAGGATTTTTCCTTGAAAATCTTTCTAGACACCTTGAGGCAAAATGACCAATCTTATTACAGTTAAAACATTTAAAAGGTAATTTTCCTTCATACTTACCGAATCCTCTTAGCAGCCTCTTTGCAATAAGGGCTTCAAGTTGAGCAGTTTCTACTCCTTCCTCTTCCAGATCTTTTCTTGCTTTTTCATACCATGACAATTTCCTTGAAGAATTCTCTCCCGGATCAAACCTTTGTTTACCTTTAACAGAGGCACTGGCTTTGAATGCAGATTTAGTCTTGGGGGGTCATCTCCAAACTCTGTCATTTCAAATGCAACCAATTTCCTAGCCAGTTGATCTCTAGTGACAGTTGTATGGGCTCTGAATTCTTCAATGGAAGCAGCCTTGATTTTGTAAGAAGCAGGAAGGGATCTGAGAATTTTACCAACAATCTCATTTTCATCCAAGACTCCACCAACATTTCTAATTCCACAAACCAGCTCATTCACTCTTGGCATAAAAGTAGTAATATTTTCATCATCTCTCATCTTCAGTTTTTCAAATTTCCCTTTTAGACTCTGTAACCTTGCACATTTAACATACTAGTCTCCTTCATGCAAAAGTTCCAGTTTATTCCAAATCTCAAAGGCAGTTGGTAGGTCAATAACATTTGAGAGCTCTGAGTCAGATAATGCGCTTAGAAGAGCCTCTTTGGTCTGCAGATTATTTTTCAGCATCTGTGATTTCATTTAGGGTTGTCGGACTGCCCTGTGGAGGTACATACTATTTTGTAACCATGGACCAGTACACCATTCCCATACACTGCAAGTGACATTTCATGCGACCTTTCCAAAGAGAAAAGTTGGTTCCATCAAACTTTGGACTGTCTTTCTTATAAGACGACATCCTGGATCTCCTCAAGCGGTTAAGCTCTTTTTAGAGGAACTTAGCTCTGATACCAATTGTTAGACTTAGGGCACACAACTGAGAGGGGGGGTGAATCAGTTGTGCAAAACTTTCTCCAATTTACACACTTGAATCCTCTTAGTGATTAGCAGTATATTAAATATGAAACATAATGCATTAAAATCAAAAAGCAGAAACTCATCAACACATAAGACACCAAGATTTTGACGTGGAAAACCTGGTTAAGGAAAAAACCACAGGGTGATTAACCCAAGAATGTATTCTCTGTTAGAAGAATAAAAAGAACAAAATGGCACGTGCCAATTAGGGCTCACTGCCTGAGCACACTACTCACAAGAGGCTCACTACCTACAAGAGACACACTATCTACAAAGAAATAAGTATCACCTACATGAACTGGAGAATAGCATCTTCACCATGCTTGAATCAGTTCCATTTAAGCCCAATACTTTTGCTCTGCCTTTCACTCTCCTCCTCGCTACCACACACTCATCACCACAAGACGCACTTTGGAAAGACTTCACAATCCCTTATTTGTACAAGGCATCAACTTAGGAATAATCATCTAAGTCAGCAAACATCTACAAGAACATCCGCAAGAAGTGTAATACATCTGGTCGGCCAGTCTTAGGAAGAACACCATCATCCAGTGGTTATTCTTCAAATGCGCATTCTAACTTCAATGCGGACCACCAACATGAACTAGACACGATCCAAGGATCACCACAACCTTTCCTGAATCACTTGAGAACATCCACACTTCATCTGCTTGCTGGAATTCTCCTTTCCTTCATCCAGAGCTTTAAGAACACAGTCTATCATTACTGTCACGAAGGAATAGGTTCTTTCAGATCTTCAAACCACGAACCAATCGAATTGACACTTCACACAGACTTCCTCAACACTCTCTCAAATCCGAAGAATGGGATAGTGCATTACCGGATCTCATTGGACCTATCTATGTCACTCTGTCACCTCTAAACACCTGCCAAAGCTGGTTCTACTTGAGCGGCCATAACTTCTTCAGATCTTCATGCGGACCTCTGAAAACTTGACTGGATCATCTCAAGACTCATATCTACAAACCCTTTGAACCACAACCTCTGATCTGCATCTTAGCTAGGATCTCCACTTCACTGTCTCCATTGCTCCTCTCTGCTCATCCAATCCTTCTCATTAATGCAGCATGAGTATGTTGACATCAATGACAACACCGGTTAGGTTGACATCAATGACAACACCGGTTAGGCCCATACCTACAATAATAATTCCTCAAGCCTTCAATTTATAGGAGTTCCAATACAATAATCCCCCCCAAAAGGAAATTCAAAACCATGAGTTATAATGCCTAGTCATGGAGAATCAAATCCACTGTAATATAAAAATTTACTCAAATCATAACTAACTCTCCAAATATGACACTCCATTTTGGCTCCGAAAATCATGCTTTCACAATCTCTTAAAATCTTGCCTAATTTAGATTTCTTTGATGGAGATCTCAAACTTTCAATCATTTAAAACAAACATTGCCAAAAATTATCACAATTGCTCATCCAAAATCCTCTCTTGAATGCAATCAATATCATTAAACAAATAATGCCCAATGTAATTTATTTATTTTTGATCCTACCAAAATGTAAACTTACCTCCCTTTTCTCTTCCAAAATCCCTTCTTTTTCTCCTTTATTTATTTATATATAATGTTCCTTCTAAATTCACTATTGTTCCTAAAAAGTAAAAAATACACTCAAAGGAAATTTAGAAACTAATAGTAAATTCAATTAATGACAATTCATAAAAGACATTTCCCTAAAATGATATTCTTAAATTCTAAAAAAAATTGAACTACATTTATTACTAATTTTAATTGGCACTTATTAATTAATTTATTATTAAATACCTAATTAGTTTATCATTCTAAATAATATTCTATTTTAAATAAAATAAATATAAATATTTTTTTACTCATAAAAAGGCAAGTTCCTTAATCACCACATAATTTTACTAAAACTAAATTTAAATTAAATTGGATAAGATTTAATCACTAAAATACAATTTATAATAATAATAATATTAATAAAAGTCAAGTTTTCATAGAAAGAACTAATAAACTTACTAATAATGTGAGTTTCACACATAATTTAGAAATATCTAATAATGAAGAATTAGCTTTTCTTATATTCTAATATAAAATAATCACCTTTTTATTTTGTTGCTTTTATCTCATGAAAACTTGCTATTAAAAATAATAAATCAGATAAATATACTCCTAATATTTATTTCTTTTAATTTAGTTATCTATTTTGTTTTTCATTATTTTATTTTCATTTTCTCTTAACATGGCTTTTTCCCTTGATTTTAGCTTCTGATTTTCTATTTTCGTTTTCTTTTTCTTTTTTAAGTTTTCTTTGTTTCTATCTTTTATTTTCTTTTCTAAATTTTTTTTTTCTATGAATTATTTCTATTGTTATAAAACATATAATATAATTTTGAAAAAGGCATAAATTTAATAATTAAACATAATTTTATTAATTAATTTGCCACAATTATTTCTAAAACTAATAACTAATAAAAAATAATTCTTTCCCTCACATACAATTTCAAATTATATATATATATAATTTAAATTACTTTTATTTCACTAGAGCATTTTCAACTAACAATTAATTAATCAAATTTATGTGTAAGGCTTGACCAAGGTCCAAGGGGGAAGTGAAACACTTCTACACCCTAGAATAACAAGTTCCTAAAGGTGCTCATGACACCTCCTAGTCTAGATAGTTAAGTTGTGTTGTAGATAATAGGTTTTGCAAGTTTACAAAGGACAAGATAATGGTTGTACTAGACACTTCTACAAAGAAATGATATGATCATACATAGGTAAAGCTTAAATAGCTGGTACATCAACCAAAATTCATGTCAAGTGCTTGGTCGAATCAAATTTAATCAACAAACACTATGGTCGAATGAATGGAGACATGTCGATTCCTTGGGTCGATTAAAACAGTCAAAAATATAACAGGTTGAAATTGCAGGTAAACAATCGGCACACAATGTGTCGGCTGTTTATGATGGGTGTCATACATGATGGTGTCTTGAAGACATATAAACCAAAAATAGAGAAATTGAAACTCTAATGCAACTTCTAATTTCCTCCTCTTGAGTTCCAACAACCTCATGAATCATCAAGAAACATCTAATAAGACTACACTTCTATCCCTTCTCTCTCACATTTACTTCTTATAATTAACTTCATCCTCATCTATATTCTTTAATTTAGAATTTGAAACATATTTAATTTTCTATGATTTTACTTAGATGTTACACTAAAAACACCTCTTAATTAAAAATAGATTAATAAAATAAGTTATTTATTTGTTAATCCAATATGTTAAGTATGGTTTATCTTTAAAATAAATAAATAAAAATTAAAAAATAATAATAATAGAAATGGAGAGAGCCAGCCACATTTGAGCTTAAACAACCACCCATTACACACCACTCTTCTTAAATATCATCCATTTCAATGATCAACTCATCAGTTGTTTACAGGAAGCGAGCCTGAAAAAGAGGAAGCAGAAGCATGAGAGGAGATGTTAGTTAGGGTTCTAAGCACAGCGCGCCAACAATTTCATGGCGCCAAGAAGAAACAATTACGACAGGAGAAGCACAAGCAATCTAGGGAAATCATGATAGAAGAGGCGGTCTTCCCTGAATGCAAAAATGTCACCGATCCTTTTCACAGGTGCAACGATTTCTATAAAATGAAGATTGCTGCGGACAAAGCAATATCCTCCCGTTCCTCTGCTCAAGAGATGATTCTTAATAAATAAAAAATTAGAGCTTTAAAATTTTCTCAGCTTGAGGAACCTTTTGGATTACCTCCGATTGGCAGGACATGTGAGAATAAGGATTGTTTTGTTTTAGACAGTTGAACCAAGCAAAAGGAAGCCCGTGGGGTAGCTCTCAATCTGGAGGATCCTTTGCCTACCACATAAGAGCGTTCTTCAAACTCTTTTTCCAATGCTGACAAGGCTGTATACTTAACTGATAAAATTTAGAGAGATAACAGCAGTACAAAGACAAGATACACACAAGTGAAACTTTCTATCTTTATAGTTTTAAGAGGCACAACCAATTCCTAAAAACTTGGATATGAACTTGATAAGTAACCGAAACTAATTTTTCACCTCTTCAAGTTCCACTCTAACAAGCTGCCAGAACTGAAACTAACACTGCTAGCTCTCACTACCAGCAACATGCTTACACATTTATTCATTAATTCCAACTTTAACAGATAATCTTGCTGGCCTCCTCCTATCTTTAGAGAATATTGGAAAAAAAAATTGTATTCCATTGCATGGGTAAGTGACTGTGATTCAAGGAGATATCATGCCGAAACTTACTCTTGGATATCACACAAAAGCAATAACACAAATTCTTTTTTCTTCTTAAAATCAACACTTAGTACTATAAGGAGCAATAAAAAAGTATATGAATAACTAAACAAATAGTTTAGTTTAGTGCTTATTCAAATCATCATCATATTTATAACCTAAGCACTATTCTAAAATTAAACTAAATTATATTTAAGATAATGGCTTCTGGTTTAAACTATGTATAGGTTTATTAAATCTACATTTCATATCATACTCCACGATCCATAATCAGGAATAACTCAAGAAGAGAATGAATGAAATTTGCAGATTTAGACTTGTATAAATAGATGAAATGAAGGGAGAAACCAAAAAGGTCAACATGCACCAAAAAAAAAAAGAAAAAAAAAAAGAGTTAAAAAATTAAAATAAAAAGAAGCTCAGAACAACAAAAGAAAGAACGAAAAAACTAGAAATCCCTCTAATCAGCATAGTTTTTGTCATCTTGCTCTCCCATGTATAATCGGCCTAGACCAATAAGTGCCTTGGCCCCTAATGCTTATTCCCTCTAATCACTTGACCATTCATGATTTGGAAAACAAACTTGTTGTTAACCTTTCTAGCGCCCCTCTTGACCCTTTGGCCTTTAATTGTTTAAAAAGAGGACTAAACTTTGTCATTTTGCCTCACTCGATCCCTCATGTCAATTTAATTATTGAAATTAAAAATTCCATAGAATCCTTATAGCATGATTCCACTGAGGAAACTTGGCAAGATTGTACAGTTGCCTTAAGGCATGCTAAGCCTCCCAAAGGCAATATTCCTAAAGGCAAGTTATTATCTTTCAAAAAGTTAACTAGCGATAATGATGTCATCATCATGAAAGATGATAAAGGTAATGCCATCATTATTTTAAACTAGGCTGAGTAGGTCACTAAACTTCTCGATCTCCTTTCAGTTAGGAACAACTATAAAATCCTTCCTTGCAACCCTATCATGAAAGTCATTAAAAGCATCAAGTTAGCCATCTCCCACTCTTCCTTAGATCTTTCAACCAAAAAGTGTCTCATGCCAACTAAAGAAGTCACCCCTCGAATTTATTGTGTCCCCAAAAATCCATAAAGTCGAAGTTACTCTCCACACGATTGTAGACACCATAAATTCTCCCACTTATTCGTTAGTTGTGTTTCTTGCTAAGAAGCTCTTCCCCCTTCTCAATCCCTCTAGCACCTTTAGAAAAAACTCCTCTCATTTTGTAGATTTTATCAAAGACAAAAATCTTGAGCCAAAAGATATCTTAGTAAGCTTTGGTGTTGCATCCCTCTTTACCAATGTTCCCGTTCCCGACTCCATTGAAATTATTAGACACACTTGACTAATGATGAAATGGCTTCTCTTGTTGAGCTTTGTCTTAGGTCTACATTCTTCTCCTTTCAAGGTGTCATCTATGAACAAGTTGATGGTGTTGTGATGGGCTCACCTTTGTCCCCTATTGTGGTGAATCTCTTTGTGGAAACTTGAGGACCTCGCCCTCAATTCCTTTCCTCTTAAACCAAAGTGGTGGAAAAGGTATGTTGATGACACCAACATTTGTTGGTCCCATGGTGTTTCTAAGTTAGAAGAGCTCCACTTGCATCTACAAAAATAATTTCCTTCACTAAGGAACTTGAAAGCAACAATCAACTTCCTTTCCTATATGTCCTTCCATTGAGAAAGTCTGATGATTCCCTTGCTCAATGTGTTTTTTCAAAAATCTATCCAAATTGATCTCTACCTTAACTCTTCTTCCCATCACCACCCATCCCAAAAAGTTGGAATTCTTAATACTCTTGCAACTAGGGCATTATGCATTTGTGATAAAGAATTCGTTGACATCGAGTTAGCTAATCTTGCTAAAGTCTTTAATCTTAATGGTTTCAATAATAAACATGTCTCTCTAGAGATTTCAACCAAGTGAGATCTCGGTTTATCAAGAATCCTATTGTTTGCTCTTCCTTAGACCTTCCCTCTACATCTCTTCCCTACATTGAAGGAGTTTTGAACAAAATTTCAAAAATTCTTCAAAAAAGGGCATTAGATGTGCTTTCAAACCTATGTTGACTCTTAGAGTCGGTATCTCTTCACTTAAAGACCCTCTTGACACCCTCTTATGTTTAGGTGTTTATTTGATCTCCTGTTCCTATGGTACTCCCTTTATTAGTGAGATAGGTCATTCCTTTAGGGCTAGGTTTAAGGAACATTGTGCTAGTGTTAGGCATGAGTGTATACATAATTCCACTCTGGTAGAACATTCTACCACCACCAAACATCATATTTGTTTAGAAAATCCTAGAATCCTTTCTAAGGAAAATAATTCATTCAGTAAACTTTGATTATGTAAATTAATTCATGACATTCGACAAAACAAAAAAGCACATGGGCCATAGGGATACAAGACGACTATCATTCACTTATAGCAATTGAACTTCTAAAACTCTTTAGTGTACTCATTGCACACTACTAAATTTTTATTGAATTTTCCTATTTTTAATTTTTTTAGTGATAAATTTTAAATTAGATGTACAAGCTACGACAATTTCATTAAAGTTAATTAAACTTGGTAATGTGTAATTTGATATTCAAACAATCGATTGTCTCTTTATAACTAATTCTTAATTATATTTTATAAAACTCTTTAGTATTTTTAATGATAGTAAATATTTTTTTTTTCAATAGGTTACTATTATATAAAAAAAAATATATTTTTAAAATTTTGATTAATAGATTTAAAAAAAGTTATTTTATTTTATTCTAATTAAATATACATGGTAGTATTTCACATTTCCTATTCAATCAATCTAATTCATAAATTTTATAATAGAAGGTTTTTAAAAAAATAAAATTAAAAAATATAAGTTCTTGTGAATCACTACACATGAAATATAGATAGATAAAGATTGACTCTAAAAAACATGTAGTTAAAATACAAGTACATATGATTATGTCATTCTATAAAGATCTTACCCCATAACTTATGTTATGAGAACACAAATTGTGTGTAGGATGGGTGGGAGGTTCTAATCTATTTAATGAGCACTTACAAATCATAAATTCCAACACACATTTTTTTTTAAATAAAATAAAAACTTAAATTGGTGTCCACAAAATAGAATTAACATAAAGCAAAAAGAAATTCATCTCCCTCAATGGCCAAATAGTCAATAGTAATTATACACCTCATCCACACCAAAAAATGGTAAATATTTATTCTATTTTTATTGGTCAAAATTAATCTTTGACTATTGAACTAGATAATGGGTTTTTTTCACTCTACTTAAACATCATCTTCGTCAATGGCCAAATAGTCAATAGTAATTATATATGTCATCCACACCAAAAAGTGGAAAATATTTATTCTATTTTTATTGGCTAAAATTAACTTTTGACTATTGAACTGGATAATGTTTAAGTATCAGCCAAGTTTTCTCTACATAACAATAGAATATAAGGATATATTCATTTATTACTAATTTTTAACTAATATATTTATATTTTTAAAAAATATATCTACAATACGCTGAGATATCTTCCAATTTGTTTTTTGCTTTTTTTTTTTCTCATAATTACTGGCATTTAGAATGCAAGCATTTCATTTCCCATTAAATATTTTTCTTATTCTTGGCATTTTGGTTTAAAATAGTAAAAACATCTTTGAGAGTGAGGTTTAGTGGTGTATTTATTGTAGCATTTCAAATCCTCTATCTGAATAATCTCATGCATATAAATCTATTTAATTTTATTAATTAGATTGGAATCTTATAAAATTACACGGAATCTTGGAATCTTTTAGCTCTTCAACTCCACCCCACATGTGATTATAGTAATTAAAATATTATTTTGAATGATAAAATTTTGGAGGATAGAAATTTAATTAAAATTTGGAAATTACAAGAAAGTTCTTATGAGAATGACTTATCAACAACTTAAAAAAAACTTATAATCACTTAAAAATAATTCAATTTGTTTCAGTAATTCATTTTTTTTCTTAAAATATAAGGTGAATATTGTGCTTATTGGCAATATTTTTTTTCCATCATGTAATCAAACTTCGTTGATTTTAGATCTTCTACATACTAATTCACGGAGAACTGCCATGTGTTGATACAAGATAACAGTAATGAGAAAGGAGCATTGATTTAATATTCAAATGTGATACAATAATTTTTTGATTTAATGAGTGACTGTAATTTACCCTCCATCACTAAAACTATAATGGTCATGTCACTAACCATTAATAATATTAATACATCATACATGATTTGCATAGCTGTAATAATATTTCATATTTTATATCTTTAACCATATTTAATTGAGATTTTATTTATCAAACATTGTGTAATATTAATAATGTATGAAGAATTAGTAATAGATTTAATAAAATTTTATTTATATAATTAATATTACTCTATTAAAATAAATTAATATTATTAATTAAAAAATAGATTTTATAAATAATATAAAATTGAAGTAATTGATAACTACAAGAAACAATATAATAGAATGATAATTATTAATGAAATGGATTGAAAGAATAAGGTGTTAGAGTTAGGATAACTTAGGGTAACCTCTCTTATGGTTGTAAGCTCTATATTATTGGGGGTAAAGAATAATAAATTCATGTTGGTTGTGTCTTAATTATATGTGCCAGGTTTGAAATATATGATAGTAAAATGACTTGAAAAATCATTTAAAAATTTGTATAAAAATACAATCATTTAAAAAAAAAAATTACTGTAGGATTTCGTTCAAATAAAATGTATTATATCATCAATCATTGCTTTTAATGTGGTTCTAGTGCGGGACAATGAATATTTCATTGAAATATTGTTTATATATAGAAAATATTTTGTAGCTAAGTATGAGAAACAAAATTTGTATAAACATTACAAATTATATACAAAGGATAAAATATTAAACGATTGATATCTTGTAGGAAGTGACCCCACTCTGAAGATCCTTGTTTAGTGAATATTTTATTCTAGAAATTAGTTTGGAATATAATCCACTTCAAGAGTAATTGGAAAAGGTAAAAATTTAAAACTCCTCATAACTGGCATCACCACGTTTTATGTTTTGTAGTTTTTAATTAGGAAAGTGAACTTGATGCCAAATGATTGCATAGATCCATATTGAGCAAACCCAGAAAAGTGTCCATTGATGCTAGGTCTCGATTTGTGGATTCGACTATAATTGATTCCAAATGGAATTTCAATGGGCCAAACATATGCAGAAATACTATGTAAGCTGAATTTATTTTTTAGTTATACTCAATTTTTTATTTATTTCCAATCATCAAGGGGATAGGTTCTTAGTAGGCAATGATATATATTAGATCACAAAGGGATATGTTGTTAGCTTGACATGCATCATTTTGGGGCAAACACATTATTTCTTTTTATTTTTCCCCATTCATTTTCACCTTTATGTTTTCTTTAATTATTTTACAAAATTGGTTGCGTTTAGGATGTAATTAATCTAGGATGTATTGCAGAAGCCTTGATGATAAATTTTTTAAATGTAAATGTTATTTTGATTATGTTTAAACTTATTGACTTGGTTAATTTATATTGAATATAATACATATTAAGAAATGTAATGTTGTTGGTGTTACCAATTATATGGTATCCTTTTTTATGCAAGTATTCCAATGGAAAGCTATTGGAAGTGTATAATTTATTTCAGTTGTGTAGTTAATCAAAATGTTCTATTTTTTTTTTGTTTTAGAGTTTTAAATTTTTTTTTCTTAGATTTTAAAATACAAACTCAAACACATCTTTGCTTACACATTTATGTGGAGAATATTTGATTCTCTGGCCAAGTGAATATTATTTTCATAGATGAATACACTTTCTATAGAAGACATTCTTCTTTAATTGACTATAAAGACATGGTTTTTTTTTTTTTAAGAGCTCAGTGACAGCTAGGACCAGCTACTACTGCTTCCCATTTGTTTTTTGCTTAAGCTTTCTCACTGTTAAATTGGTCTCTTCAAAGTTGAATTAGCTCTATAGTATTAAGTCTCCAAACATTTTGTTGACAAGAAAACTCTCCTAGAAAATTAACATAGCAACCCTTCTAGACTACTAACACCTAGGATACAGTGGAAGAACAAAATTATTGAAATAACTACATTGTTTGTCAAACTTTCGAAGTTTCTTTATCTCATGCATTTGTTATACTAAACAAGAATAAATACAATTATATTAGAGACTATACTAGTATATTTATATTTAAAAAAATATATCTACAGTACATCGAGAGATATCTTCCAATTTGTTGGCATTTATAAATTACTTGCAGTTAGAATATTTGATATGCTCAAATGAGTTGATTTAAAGAGACTATGCTAGGAGACTTTTCATATTCTTCAAACGTAATAAAGTTTTCACTCGATAACTGCTGAAGTTTTTCTATTTTTCTATCCATTTGGCTTCCATGAATTTATTTATTTACACATTTTATAGATTTGTTTACATGGGAATCTGAATCTTAATTGTTTAAAGATTGTTGTGAGTGTAGAATGCCTCTCGGTGTAATTATATATAAAATAAAAATAATTAAATAATAATTATTAAATATGTTTAGTTTATCCTTCTCAACATAGAAGACATCTGAGTGATGAAAACATAAAATAAAGGGATATTTTATGTAATGTAAATTATTTAATATATTTTAAAAATAATATTATATTATAAAATCATTTATTTATAATATAATCATATTTAGTTTATATATAGTATTTAATATTTAATATAGTTATATTTGTTATTATTTAGCATATTTTATATAATGTAAATTATTTAGAAATGAGATAGAGAGACATAGAGGAGGATAGAGAAAGAGACGGAGATAGAGAGAAAATGAAAGAGAAAGGAAGAGAGAAAAGAGGTAGAGGAAGAGAGAAGGGGAGAGACAGAGAGATAAAGGGATACACAAAGAGAGAGGATAAGAGAAGTGCAGAGAGATAGAGAGAATGAAAGAGAGAGGAAGACAAAAAGAGATGTAAAGGAAGAGAGAAGGGGAGAGACAAAGAATACAGAAAGAGACATAATATAGAGAGATAGATGAATATAGAGAAAGAGAGACATATTTAATATTTATAACTTAATTATATTTATTTTAAATATAATATATAGTCTCTAATATAATTGCATTTATTATTGTATAATATATTTTATATAATGTAAATTATTTAATATATTTTAAAAATACTATTATATTATAAAATCATTTTTTTATATTAAATATTTATTTATAATTTAATCATATTTATTTAATATATAATATCTAATATAGTTATATTTGTTATTATATAGCATATTTTATATAATGTAAATTATGTAAAAGTGAGATATAGAGACATAGATGAGGCTAGAGAAAGAGAGATATAGAAAGAGGGAGGGAGAGAGGAAGTGAGATAAAGACATGGAGGAGGATAGAGGAAGAGAGATATAGAAAGAGAGATAGAGATAGAGAGAATAAAATAAAGAGGAATAGAGAAAGAGAGGTAAAGAAAGAGAGAAGGGGAGAGATAGAGATAAAAAGATACATAGAGAGATGAATAGAGAAGTGGAGAGATAGAGAGAATGAAAGAGAGAGGAAGAGAGAAAGAGAGGTAGAAGAAGAGAGAAGGGGATAGATAGAGAGATATAGATGAATACACACACACACATAGATTATTCATACTAACTAATTGGATGCATTTCATCATTTAGAATAAAAATGAGTCAATATTGTTTGCATAAATATTATTCCTACATGCTAAAATTACTTAGAGGCCATCAATTGCATTTTAAGACACTCTCAAAACAATGGAGGCAACTAGACAAATACACTAGAAAACAAGCATGGTCAACCATATAATGCAATGTGATCTCCACCTTCCTGACACTTTTCAAAATGACACTCTTTAGAGAAGAATAATGATTTCACTATACAATTATAGTTTCAATAATGTTTTCCACTCTTTGACAAACATGGGGCTAAGAATCTACTCCAAAACATATGAATCCAAAGGAAATGTACAAATGCCCTCCTCTTAAAGTTATAGGTACAAAAGAATATTAGTAACAAAAAATTAAACAAAAGAAACACATAAATAGTAAGAAACCATAGTGAAAAACCAACAATTATGCTGAAATTTGGTTAATTTCTACCGTAATTGATACTACTAATATTTAGTATTTATAACTTAATTATATTTATTATATATAGATAATATATAGTCTCTAATATAATTGTATTTATTCTTGTCTAGTATATTTTTGAGTGGCTGTGTTGTTGATCTCTTATTTATTATTATTTATGCAATTACAATTGCTTAGCTTAAGATGAGCTCTAGGAGATTGTATTAGTTATAGAATTTAGTATTGTAAGATGGTAAATATGTAATGTTAGCAGTTAAGTAATTGGTAATATTAAAAATGTCTTTTTGAGGAAAAAACTAACATTTGATCCATATTCTTTTCATCCTTATAATGCTTGATGTGGTTACTAACACCAAGTATTGTGTTTCTTTTACTGATATAATCTACATACTTTGTCACACCACCATGGAGAACTCACTACAACTTCAAATGGCTTTTATTGCATTAAAATATGAAAATATCTCTACCTTATGTAATCATCTACAACATCACACTAATGTTCTATCCTTCAATACACATGCATTTGATACTACCCTAAGTACTATAATACAAGAGAATGCCTATGTTAGTGATGAATGTGATGTCTCGATATTAAGACATTGTTTAAATTAAAGATTTAAACATCATGATAAAATATAGTGAAGTTGCTTTCGTGAAATATAGTGTTTAGTCAATTTGAATAGAGATAATTACGTATGTATTAATATTATATATATATATATATATATAATGATTTGTTACCATGTCCTATGTTTATATTAGTAATACATGAAAATCGATACTAAACCAAGTTACATGTTATTGAATAAATCCGATGAGTAAAAAGCTTCATATAAGACAAAAGATGATTATGTAATTACATAGCAAGATACAACAACGATTAATATCTTAAAGGCTGCAATTATCACTAAACCATATAATATGATCTGTTTATTTAAAGAGACAAATATTAGTAAAAGGAGTGATCAATTATCATATTACAAGGTAAGTGATTAATAACATAATATTAAGATTAAAGCAACAATTAGAATTCAAGAGGTACATTGCAAATAGTGTGTCTCTTTAATGAAAGGTATGAAGGAGGTATAAAAGACAAGATGAGTTGGGAGTTAGAGGATATAGAGGAATATACTTCTAAGTTTAAAAATATATAATTTTGAGATATTGAGATCTACACATGAGATGCATTAAGGCATTCAAGCAAATTGATAATATATATATATATATATATATATATATATATATATATATATATATATATATATATATATATATATATATATATATATATATATATATATATATATATATATATATATATATATATATATATATATATTTCTAAGTATAAGAAACAAAAATATATTTCTGAATATAAGAAGGGAGATAGAGAATAAAGATATATGTTATATGTATACTCAGATATAACAACAAGAGAGATCAACAAGGAATTGAAGTGAGAAAAAACTTATAAAGGATAAAAGGAACACAGAAGATATTAGAAGAAACAACTGCAGCAGATTGCTGAGTATCTCAGACCTCTGTCATCCAAATAAAGTCAACACTAAAGGAAGGAATACAATCCTTAGACCTCCAAGGATACAAGGCAAGAATTATATACTTGGTATGATGTATCTAGCCCTATGTTTATTATGATGAATGCCATGTGGTAAATAATATAATTGAAAGATTATCATTAGTATAATTACACATGTATATATAAGCATTGTGAAACTTGCTATGAAATATATAAGGTAAAACATCAATAGAATTCACAACACATTGAAGAGTGGTATGTTCAAATTCAATGCCTATTTATTTCTATTACCTCCAGCCTATGAGTTAGTGGCGAGGTGTTGTTAGGGAGAGGCGGAGTAATTCCATCCCAATGAATGGAGATGATTTCAACTCACCCTAGACAATTAATTCCCTATCCAAGGTTGAGGATTAGAAGAGAAATAAGGATGGAGACTTGAACATAGCCAATACAGAATGTGCTATGAATAAATGTGATCATTTGGTATGTTGAAGTATATTGAAGTATGTTCAAGTTAATACTTAGTTATTTCTATTGCTTGCAACCTTAGGATAGGCAGGTTTTGTTAGGGAGACGCGGAGTGATTCCATCCCAATGAATGGAGATGGTTTCAACGTGCCCTAGACAAGTAATTCCCCATCCAAGGTTGACGATTAGAAATGAGTTGATTGTAAGATTTACTTTCTATTGATGGTTTCTTCACAAGGAAATGATTCCCTTTTATATTTTATTACTAAGGAAGTCCTACATTTGAAGGTCACATTTTTCATATTTGGGGTTTCGTACTTTCTCGTATCATCATTATTTACTTACAAAATTACTTAGGGTTCTATTCTCAATTGAACCCTTTAATGTAGAATCAAGTAACTATTCTAATGTTTGAAAATTTGTATGTGGGTCCAAATTTTATTTTAACTCATTATTTTATATAGTTATGTATTGTTTCATTCTGGGGAACATTGAAATGTGGTTAGTCGTCATTTATGATTCCCAAATGGGGGAATCTCTGTTATTAGTAAAAATTTAAAAATCCTTCTGGTGGAGAGGATTCTCGGGGGGAACAGATTTGGTGTTAGTGGGAATTAAATGTTTGGCTATTTTGAGTTTGGAGAGGGATGATTTGAGGAGGAGATTTGGGGGGAAAAAGGAGGAGGAATTTTTCTGGGCAAAGAAAAAAAGATCAGGGAGGAAGAAAAATTGGGAAAGAAGAAGGAATAGTTTCGGGTATGTCTCTGTTATTAAATGTTCAATTTGATCTTGTCTCCTTTGTGGTTTGTTTATTTCTGTAAACAATTTTATGTAGTTGAATTATCTTAACCATGTGGCTAGTCATTTGAGCACCCATATAATAATTTAATTCCAATCTCTGAGTTGTTGCCGAAAGGCCAACTAGATTATTGTCTTTATCATTTCAACCAGATCATTCGTGACTGGTAATTACTTTTATCCATCATATCCTATGTGGATCCTTTTGAAAACTACTTAAGTTGCTTCAATAAATTTGTTCTTTTCACCATGCAATATGAATTTTAGATTATCCTCGCGGCCATCTTATGACTCTGTAAACTTGTTGATCCTTTCAATTCTATTAAGATGTCATAATGACCTTTTTTTTGAGCCATTTGAGTAGGTGTTACCTTGAGAACCTCTTCTGCAATTTTACTCCTGGCTTTGTGACCTAATTAAAACTAGGGGAGCCTTCGATTCCCTATTAATAGATCTATTTTTTTCTTTCTCTATCGGGTTGGGTTTTCTTCAATAGCCCCATGTGTTGGCCAAATAGCTGGAGTTGTTGAGCCTTTAAAACATCCTCAGT
Source organism: Cunninghamia lanceolata (assembly GCA_027924645.1). Taxonomy (NCBI): domain Eukaryota; kingdom Viridiplantae; phylum Streptophyta; class Pinopsida; order Cupressales; family Cupressaceae; genus Cunninghamia; species Cunninghamia lanceolata. Next base: position 2,219,997 of record BSBN01000395.1, on the reverse strand, counting down.
CTCCTCGATCTTCCACATAACATTTGATAATGGGATGGCAGACGATTTTGTCATGCATTGCTGCCATTTTCATCTGGTGATGAGCCAAACCAATCTAAGAATGAGCAAAGAAAATTAAACTTAAAGAAACCCTACAAAAAGGTGTTACCTGGTAGAATGTGGAGCGGTCGATGAAGCTCTTAAAAGACACATCTTCATTGCACCAAACCCTTGAAGCCAACTTGAATCCCATTTCTTCTTTCTATCAATTGTATCATATATGTATATATTTTTATCATTGAAATTTAACCTGGGCATACATCGCAACTGATCTTTTGTGACTTCATCAATCTTTACTAGTAAATTTTGTCATAACCTTACTATGATTACTCCTGGGAATGAGATCACTTACAATTTCATTTTTTTGTTTTACTGAGCAAATTTGCTAAATCGTTGAAACAGATTGATTCTTTCCTCTGATAGAGATTTTATTAGATTTCCTGTATGTATGGTCATTTTATTCCATAGTTTTTTTGCCTTGGGTAAAACGTCATCGTGCAACCTTCTTAGGGATGCCCGATCGTGTGAATTCATCTTTTGCATCGCCAGTACGCTTCCATGTGATATGCCTATAAAACTTAATCTGATCTTATCATTATCTTCTACTAGTGATCAACTTTTGCATTTTGCATCATCGTAAGGTTTGAGAAGAATTTAGATATCAGATAATTGTTAACTTTAACCCTTTTTTATCAACAGATCTTCTAATTCGATTCTCTGGCGTCATATCTGAATCTTCCCATTTCTATCTAGAGGTGGTAGGTAGTAATTAGAAGTTTCCCATTTGCATCTAAGTCTTTTAATATTATAATTAGCGATCTCAGATAGTGTAGAAGAACTTCCTTTAATAATGATTGGTAATTAGTAGAATAGAGTTATTATCCCTTATGATAATATCGACATTAGAGAATATGTGGTATAATGATAGATAAGGGTCATATATCGTATGCTTATATTGTTAGCAATGTAAGACTAGTCTAATATTCTCCCTTCAATATAATAACTAATGTTAGAAATATTAGTAATTCCTTGTAGGAGATATATGAGTAAGTAGCATTGTAGCAAGATTAGAACTCCTAATATTCAAACCATCTCCATGGTGTAATAGTTGTTCGAATGGCAATTAGATAGAAATGATATTACTCTAATAGGTAGTCTATAACTATAGTTGCATAGGATAGTAAGGTAAGGATAGTTACTACATTATGGTCTAAGTTAGTAAACATGATAAAATCTTAGTATAGTTGTTGTATAAGTTTTATATGAATACTATTTCTTTATACTTTTGGGTTAAATCTTTTATTGAATCTTTGGTTCGATTAGGAAATAAAAATTATCATGTTAGGTTCCTTGAATGGATTATTATTTTGGGACTTGTTAATAAAATATTTGTATAGATTATTGTAGGTTAAAGTGTTAAATGTTGATATTGCTTTCCAGTTCTAAAGTTAGTGTAATTATTTTCAATGCATGTTTATAGAAGTAAGTAGGATTGATTTGGAAATGTGTTGTAATGTCGTCTTAACCCTCTTGTTGTAGTAGTGGCTCTAGAGGCTTAGGGTACTCTTAGTCCATTGTAATGTGGATGATTTATAATGCCTTCTTTTAGTATGAGGTTTTCGTGTTGGGTTTAAGAAAGTGTGTTGAACTGAGGGTTGGCTATTGAGTTTTATTATCGTAATGATTCGCTATGCAAGAGGACATATGCCTTGCAGAATCTTTTCCTTGGTTGTCATTTGGTGGCTAGGGGTGCTAGTTGTAGATGGGAGAGTAGCTTTCATGGTGTGGCCAGTGCCATAGTGGTGGCCTGGGTAACCCCATGGAAGTGATAATCAAGTGATAACGTAATAATTTATTTAGGAGGGTTGGGGTAGTAAATCACATAACAAGATAAGTAATATGCCTCACCCATGCCTTGAGTGCTCTCACAGGCTAAGGATGGGATGAGAAGGCCTGGTTGGCAAGGCCGACCTCCTTGTCTCCATGAAAGGATATGTCGGCTCTGCATGTGTCACCCTATGGGGTCAGTGCCTAGAGAAAGGCTGCCAAGGTAACCATAGATGGGGGCCAGCTTCTAGTGAGAGATAGCTTGGGTAACCCATGCTAGGACCATGCGATGACACTCTCCTCACTGTAGTCCAGTTACTCCCTCTTTATCTTTGTTGTTACCTTTGGAGTGCAGACTTGTCTTGATGGTTGATCTTATCTTGATGATTGGCTTGACTTATTTTGATGAGTACTATCTTGTCTGCATAGTCTTGTTATTCTATTTTGTCTGCATGGAGTCTGTATCTTGTAGTTGTCTTCATTGTTGTAACCTTGACCTAGTGGAACCTCATTATTATCTCCTAGCTTGGAGGGGTGGACCTCAAGGATTCCACGTGGTTGGGTGGCAGAGCTATCCATTGGCCTTCTTGGATGTTATGGTTTGAATTCAGTGCAGAAGTGTTCCAGTTCTAGATTTATTTTACACCTTCAGAGTTGTAGTATACATTCATAATTATACTATTTGTAAACCAATGTAATCGGTCTTGTAATCTTGTACTTAAAATTGTAATTAATCATCTCTGCAAATGTATAATGTAATATTCTTCTATTGTATTATGATGCTTATCACTTGTATGGTTATAATTTTAGCTGATGCAGTTATGTTCCCTAGAAGTGTTAGCTATTCATTTCATTTAATGTTGTTATTAGTGTTATTATATTTAATGTATAATGCTTTTCCTTGCTTCAAAAAAAATATTTCTGTAATAATGTCACTTGTTAGTCTAACACTCTAGGGTTGCATGGCGGGGCATCACATTTGGTATCAGAGCCAAGTTTAAACATTTGGTACTCTAGTTATAACTGAGCCCATTATGTGACCTAGTGCTTAAACTCTGTAGATTAACTTCATCCCTATTGTTTTCCTTTCTGTGTGTAATAAATCATCTTTTGGTGTTGTAGGTAGATGCCTAAAGGTAGGGGCCGAGGTTGTGGCAGAGGTAGGGGTCGTGGGAGAGGTGGTGGTAGTACACCTCCTCCTAGTTCTCCTCATGAGAGTGCCCATGAAGGCAGGGGTCAATATATGGAAGGTTAGGACTAGCTTGAGGGAGCCCAGTTACGACAGTTACTTGAGGAGGCCCTTGCCCATTTAGGTCCTAGACAGGAGGGTGAGCATCTTAGAGGGGGTCAAGAGGTAGACTAGCTGGAGCCTAGGCAAAGAGAGAGATCTCCCAGGCGGAGAGAGTTGATAGCTGAGTAGGAGGCCACACTAACTAGCCATATGAGAGATCTACTGAGGGCATGCCCTCCCATCTTTGATGGAGCTAGTAGAGGTCTAGAGGCGGAGACTTGGCTATTGGATTTAGGCAAGTTTTTTTCCATGCATTCTTATGGCAGCAACACCAAAGCTAGATGTGCTATTTTGCATCTTTGAGGTTTTGCTTCGACTTGGTAGTAGTTAGAGGAGCAGAAGCTACACTTGGACATTAGCACTATCTCTTGGGAGTTGTTCTTAGAGAGATTTAGAGCCCATTTTCTATCTCATCATTGGAGGCAACGTCGTGCAAATGAGTTTCATGAGTTGATGCAAATGGCCATGTCAGTTGAGCAGTATGAGCGCAGATTCTATGAGATCAAGCAGTATTTGGGTATCAGAGATGACAAGTCTATGTTGGTACAACATTTTATCAGGGGCCTAAATGCCCGGATCAGTGGAGGGGTTCATGTATTTGAACCTAAGTCTATAGAGGTAGTAGTGGAGAAAGCCTAGTTAGTGGAGGAGAATTTGGCTTTGGCACTCAGTGGACATACAGGTGTGCATATTGGCAGTGCACCTTCTTTAGGTTTTGGTTCGTGTGGTGGACATACTCAGGCATCAGGATCTCATGCACCATCAAAGGGTGGATGGCAACAGCACTCTCAGACCAAACTGAAGAATTATCAGCCCAACAAGGTAATAGATTTTAGTCTAAGAAAGACCGGTCTTGGCAGCATAATAAGCGCAATCACTTTGATCAGCCAGCTTAGAGTACGTAGTCCATGGTGAGTAGAGGTAGTTTCCAGTAGTCTAGTGCTTTCCAGGGTGGCAATGGTTTTGGTAGAGGCACTGGGTACTTCTCTTGTGGCCAATAGGGCCATATTGCTACACAGTGTCCTTAGAGGAGTACTTTAGGGTTTGGACATTGACTGGCAGTTTTAGAGCCAATGCTTGGTGATGCAGACAAATCACACAGAGTCTTTGCAGTGGTTGATAACCATAAGGTAGAGCATTAGGGCACCGTGGTGGAGACTTCTACTTTCATGCGAGGTATTGGTTTTTCTGTTCTTTTTAATTTCGGTGCATCTGATTCATTCATATCTCCTTCTCTTGTGGAGCATTGTGGCTTAGTGGCAACAAAGTAGGATGATAGGTGGAAGGTTGAGTTAGCTTCTGGGGCTAAGGTCGCAGTTGAGTCTCTAGTGCTTGGTTGTGAGTTGAGGATTGGCACTCTATGTACTACATTAGACCTTTACATCCTACCCCTTAGTTCATCTGATATAGTTTTGGGGATGGATTGGATTGAGGCCCATTGGGCAGTGATTGATTGTCGGCATAAGTCTATTAGATGTGTGGATGATTCTGGTGCACAGGTGGAGGTTGTAGGAGTTTAGAGACCTATTTGCCTACGTATGATCTCCTCTATGCAGCTTAAGAGATGTATGCGTTAGGGATGTCAGCTTTTTGCAATGTTAGTTAGTGACTTGGAGATGGAGGAGAGTCGAGAGGCATATCTTGACAATCATCCACCATTGAGAGAGTATGCTGATGTTTTTCCTTCTGAGATTCTAGGGATGCCACCTAAGCATGACATCGACTTCAGGATTGATCTTATTCCCGACACAAAGCCTATCTCATGGGCTCCATATAGGATGACCACTCAGGAGCTTAAGGAGCTCTGACTACAGTTGGAGTTGTTAGCCAAGGGATTCATTTGACCTAGTGTCTCTCCTTGGGAAGCACCTGTGATCTTTGTGAAAAAGAAGAATAGATCTCTGTGGCTGTGTATCGATTATTGACATCTCAATAAGGTGACAATGAAAAATAAACACCCCTTGCCTCGGATCGATGATTTGTTTGATCAGATTAAGGGAGCCAAGGTGTTTTCTAAAATTGACCTTAAGTCGAGATATCATTAGTTGTGGATATTTGAGGCATTTATTCATAAAATGGTATTTTGTACTTGATATGGGCATTATGAGTTCACAGTAGTACCATTCGGGTTGACGAATGCACCTTCAGTTTTCATGAGTCTGATGAATGGTGTTTTTAGCACTTATCTTGATAGGTTCATCCTTGTATTTCTAGATGATATATTGATCTATTCGAGGACTATGGAGGAACATGAGGAGCACTTGCGTCAAGTGTTGCAGTGTCTGAGAGAAAATTAGCTTTATGCTAATTTTTTGAAGTGTGAATTCTTTCAGACAGACGTGAAGTATTTGGGTCATGTCATCTCTGGAGAGTGTATTGTGATGGATCCTTCAAAGATTCAAGCTATTATGGATTGACTTGCACCTACTAATGTTTTTGAGGTCCGTAGTTTCATGGGTTTGGTAGGTTACTATCACCGTTTTGTTATGGTGTTTTCAAGGATTGCTCATCCTATTACTTCTCTTTAGAGGAAAGGGAAGAAGTTTGTTTGGTCATAGCAGTGTTAGGTAGCTTTTCAGACCCTTAAGGAGTAGTTGACCAGTGCGCCTATTTTAGCAGTTCCTAATCCTACTAGGGACTTTGTTGTATGTACAGATGCTTCTTTGGAGGTTTTAGGAGCGGTTCTAATGCAGGATGGTTGCGTGATTGCCTATGAGTCTCGTAAACTCAAGGATCACAAATTGAACTATCCCACTTATGATTTGGAGTTAGTTGCAGTTATGCATGCCTTGGTGAGGTGGAGGCATTTTCTCTTAGGGCATCGGTTTGAGCTGCACAGTGATCATCGTAGTTTGCAGTACATTTTCATGCAACCAAACTTGAATGCGAGGTAGAGGCGTTGGATGTAGTTCTTGTGCGAGTATGACTTTGAGGTCAAGTATATTCAAGGCAAGGAGAATGTGGTAGTGGATACTCTTAGTCGTCGGAGGCATGAGATCTTAGTGATCTCTCACACAGTTGATTTGAGAAGTCAGATTCTCATAGCACTTCCTACCGACAGTTGGTGCTAGGAGGTGAAGTCCGAGATTGAGTCTAGTATACCTTTAGAGGGTAGATTTTCTAGTTACTCCCTTGAGCTAGATGGTCTTTTGTGACATTTAGGTTGTATCTATGTCCCTAGTTCTGAGGGTCTTCATGCCCTAGTGTTGTCGGAGGTGCATCGGGCACCTTATTCTGTTCATCCGGGTGTCAAGAAGATGCATGCAGATTTGTGTCAGCTATACTTTTGGAGTGGCATGAAGCAGGATATTGCTAATTTTGTGTCGAGATGTCTTGAGTGTCAGAGGGTGAAGGCGAAGCATCAGCACCCTACAGGTCTTTTGCAGCCTCATTTGATTCCAGAGTGGAAGTGGGACATCTTTTCGATTAACTTTATTATTGGTTTTCTGGTATCCTCTTGTCGACATAATGCTATTATGGTCACTGTGGATAGGTTGATGAAGGTAGCTCACTTCTCTCTTGTCTATTATTCATATAATGCTTCTACGGTGGCCAGAGTGTTCATGGAGGACATCATCAGACTTCATGGGATTCCTCATAGGATCATCTCTGACAGGGATCCAATTTTCACTTCAACCCTTTGGACTTCTCTACAGCATGCCTTGGGGACAAAACTGAACTTTAGTTCAACATACCATCCTGAGACTGATGGATAGACCGAGAGTGTTAATCAGGTTCTCGAGGATATGCTTAGGATGTATGTGATGGATCAGCAAAGCTGTTGGGGGGACTACATGTACCTGGTGGAGTTTACTTATAATAATGGATATCACAGTTCTATCGGCATGTTTCCATTTCAGGCTCTGTATGGTCGTCCTTGTCAGACCCCTCTAAGTTGGGATCATCTCGAGGATAGAGTTCTTCTAGGTCTAGATATGCTTAGAGATATGGAGCAGCAGATCAAGAGGATTAGAGAGCATTTGGTGGCAGCTCAGGACAGACAGAAGAAGTATGCAGATGCTCATAGGGTCGATCGACAGTTTTCAGTTGGGGATCAGGTGTTCTTGCAAGTGCGACCGCGAAAGAGTTTGATCCGTTATGGAAAGGGCTCTAAGCTAGCACCACGCTTTATTGGACCTTTTGAGGTGTTGGAGAGGATCGCTCCTATTGCTTATCATCTTGCTTTACTACCCAGTCTTTCACACATCCATGATGTGTTTCATGTTTCTGTACTTAGACCTTACTATCTAGATATTGCTCATGTTCTTGATTGGACAGCTCTACAGGTAGAGGACGGGCAGCTGGCTTTGGAACTCGTAGGCATTCTACAGTATAGGAGACTTGCTCTCAAGGGAAGAGACATGGAGCAGGTCAGGGTCCAGTGGGATCCTAATGATGAGACTTTTGCTACCTAAGAAGATGCTTCCAGGATGAGGGAGTTATACCCTTACTTATTTGTAGGCTTCCAAGAGTAAGCCTCACTCTAGGGGGAGGATGTAATGCCCCCAAGTTTTTGGCTTGTGATAGATGTTAGTTTCACATTATTCTTTATCAGTTTTGAGACAATTGTTAGTTCTTCCATTGCATTTAGACAGTTTCGAGACATTTGGGTTATTAGACTTATGGTTTATGCTTATTACCATCATGATGGACTATGTTCGACTAATATAGTTTTGACATATGTTATGAGTTTATGATGACATTATTGTTATTCCAGTTATGATGAGAGTGACATGATTAGTGATGGTTTAATATATCATGTTTTATGTGGTTTATGGATTTCTGATTTTAAATAAAATGGTTATAGTCTTGTTTCATAGCAGGGACGATGTATTACTACTCAGTGCAAGCACCCTACTATGCCATGATTCTCTAACTCTGGTGTGGTTGATATATATGTAGTGGATCGTATACAACCTATTGTTCTTATGTAGGTTGCAGGTATCGAGCCTTGACTTCACCTGACTTAGCAGGTCTAAGCGGGCCCTTGCACCAATGGATAATGTTGATGGAGATAACATGAGGATTATCCCCTAGGTCAGTTCAATTCTCAGTTTGATGGTTGTCATGTGGTTTGTATGCTTATTGTCAGCTCCTTGTTAGGTCAGCCTATGTGTATTCTAGTATGTGTAAATGATCTATGATATTATAACGTTTTATTGTCAAACTTTATAGTATTTTTGATGTGTCATTAAATTTGGAATACTCTTGGAGGAAGCTATTTAAGTAAATTGTAATGCAGAACCAAGTAACTATTTTAATGTTTGTAAAATTTGTATGTGGGTCAAAATTTTATTTTAACTCATTATTTTATATAGTTATGTATTGTTTCATTCTGGGTAACATTGAAATGTGGTTAGTCATCATTTATGATTCCCGAATGGGGGAATCTCTGTTATTAGTAAAAATTTAAAAATCCTTCTGGTGGAGAGGATTCTTAGGGGGAGTGGATTTGGTGTTAGTGGGAATTAAATGTTTGGCTATTTTGAGTTTGGAGAGGGATGATTTGAGGAGGAGATTTGGGGGGAAAAAGGAGGAGGAATTTTTCTAGCAAAGAAAAAAGATCAGGGAGGAAGAAAGAATTGGGAAGGAAGAAGGAATAGTTCTGAGTATGTCTCTGTTATTGAATCTTCTATTTGATCTTGTCTCCTTTGTGGTTTGTCTATTTCTGTAAACAATTTTATGCAATTAAATTATCTTAACCATGTGGCTAGTCATTTGAGCACCCATATAATAATTTAATTCCAATCTCTAAGTTGTTGCCAAAAGGCCAACTAGATTATTGTAATTACTTTTATCCATCATATCCTGTGTGGATCCTTTTGAAAACTACTTAAGTTGCTTCAATAAATTTATTCTTTTCACCATGCAATACGAATTCTAGATTATCCTCGCGGCCATCTTATGACTCTGCAAACTTGTTGATCCTTTCAATTCTGTTAAGATGTCGTAATGACCTTTTTTTTGAGCCATTTGAGTAGGTGTTACCTTGAGAACCTCTTCTGCAATTTTACTCTTGGCTTTGTGACCCGATTAAAACTAGGGGAGCCTTCAATTCACCTGTCAATAGATCTATTTTGTTCTTTCTCTATCAAGTTGGGTTTTCTTCAATAGCCCCGTGTGTCAGCCAAATAGCTGGATTTGTTGAGCCTTTCAAACATCCTCAGTCTCCTCAATCTTCCGCAGAATGTCTGATATGGGATGGTAGATGATTTTGTCATGCATTGCTTCTGTTTTCATCTGGTGATGAGCCAAACCAATCTAAGAATGAGCAAAGAAAAGTAAACTTAACGAAACCCTACAAAAAGGCGTTACCTGGTAGAATGTGGAGTGGTCTACGAAGCTCTTAAAGGATGCATCTTCGTTGCACCAAACCCATGAAGCCAACTTGAATCCCATTTCTTCTTTCTATCAATTACGTCATATATGTATATATTTTTATGATTGAAATTTAACCCGGGCATGCATCGCAACTGATCTTTTGTGACTTCATCAATCTTTACCAGTAAATTTTGTCATAACCTTACTATTATTACTCCTAGGAATGAGATCACTTACAATTTCATTTTTTTTGTTTTGCTGAGCAAATTTACTGAATCGTTGAAACAGATTGATTCTTTCCTCTGGTAGAGATTTTATCAGATTTCCTATATGTATGGTCATTTTATTCCATAGTTTTTTTTGCCTTGGGTAAAACTTCATCGTGTGACCTTCTTCGGGGTGCCCAATCATGTGAATTCATCTTTTGCATCACCAGTATGCTTCCATGTGATATTCCTATAAAACTTAATCTGATCTTATCATTATCTTATGCCAGTGATCAACTTTTACATTTTGCATCGCCGGAAGGTTTGAGAAGAATTTAGATATCAGATAATTGTTAACTTAAACCTTCTTTTTATCAAAAAAACTTCTGATTCGATTCTCTGGTGTCATATCTGAATCTTCGCATTTCTATTCGGAGGTGGTAGGTAGTAATTAGAAGTTTCCCATTTGCATCTAAGTCTTTTAATATTATAATTAGTGATCTCAGATAGTGTAGAAGAACTTCCTTTAATAATGACCAGTAATTAGTAGTATAGAGTTATTATCCCTTATGATAATATTGACATTAGAGCATATGTGGTAGAATGATAGATAAGGGTCATATATCGTATGCATATAGCACTAGCAATGTAAGACTAGTCTGATATTCTCCCTTCGATTTAATAACTAATGTTAGAAATATTAGTAATTCCTTGTAGGAGATATATGTGTAATTAGCATCGTAGCAAGATTAGAACTCTTAATATTCAAACCATCTCCATGGTGTAATAGTTGTTTGAATGGCAATTAGATAGAAATGATATTACTCTAATAGGTAGTCTATAACTATAGTTGCATAGGATAGTAAGGTAAGGATAGTTACTACATTATGGTCTAAGTTAGTAAACATGATAAAATCTTAGTATAGTTGTTGTATAAGTTTTATATGAATACTATTTCTTTAGACTTTTGGGTTAAATCTTTTATTGAATCTTTGGTTCGATTAGGAAACAAAAATTATCATGTTAGGTTCCTTGAATGGATTATTATTTTGGGACTTGTTAATAAAATATTTGTATAGATTATTGTAGGTTAAAGTGTTAAATGTTGATATTGCTTTCTAGTTCCGAAGTTAGTGTAATTATTTTAAGTGCATGTTTATAGAAGTAAGTATGATTGATTTGGAAATGTGTTGTAATGTCATCTTAACCCTCTTGTTGTAGTAGTGGCTCTAGATGCTTAGGGTACTCGTAGTCTGTTGTAATGTGGATGAGTTATAATGCCTTCTTTTGGTATGAGGTTTTGGTGTTGGGTTTAAGAAAGTGTGTTGAACCGGGGGTTGGCTATTGAGTTTTATTGTCGTAATGATTCGCTATGCAAGAGGACATATGCCTTGTAGAATCTTTTCCTTGGTTGTCATTTTGGTGGCTAGGGGTGTTAGCTGTAGATGGGAGAGTGGCTTTCATGGTGTGGCCGGTGCCATAGTGGTGGTCTGGGTAACCCCATGGAAGTGATAATCAAGTGATAACGTAATAATTTATTTAGGAGGGTTGGGGTAGTAAATCACATAACAAGATAAGTAATATGCCTCACCCATGCCTTGAGTGCTCTTGCAGGCTAAGGATGGGATGAGAAGGCCTGGTTGGAAAGGCCGGCCTTCTTGTCTCCATGAAAGGATATGTCAGCTCCGCATGTGTCACCCTATGGGGCCGATGCATAGAGAGAGGCTGCCAGGGTAACCATAGATGGGGGTCGGCTTCTAGTGAGAGATAGCCTGGGTAAGCCATGATAGGACCATGCGATGACACTCTCCTCACTGCAGTCCAGTTACTTCCTCTTTATCTTTGTTGTTACCTCTGGAGTGCAGACTTGTCTTGATGGTTGATCTTATCTTGATGATTGGCTTGACTTGTTTTGACGAGTATTGTCTTGTCTGTACAGTCTTGTTATTCTATTTTGTCTGCATGGAGTATGTATCATGTATCTGTATTCATTGTTGTAACCTTGACAAAGTGGAACCTCATTGTTATCTCCTAGCTCGAAGGGGTGGAGCTCAGGGATTCCACATGGTTGTGTGGCAGAGCTATCCATTGGCCTTCTTGGATGTTATGGTTTGAATTTAGTGCAGAAGTGTTCCAGTTCCAAATTTGTTTTACACCTTCAGAGATGTAGTATACATTCATAATTGTACTATTTGTAAACCGATGTAATCGGTCTTGTAATCTTGTACTGAAACTTGTAATTATTCATCTCTGCAAATGTATAATGTAATATTCTTCTATTGTATTGTGATGCTTATCACTTGTATGGTTATAATTTTAGCTGATGGAGTTATGTTCCCTAGAAGTGTTAGCTATTCATTTCATTTAATGTTGTTATTAGTGTTATTATATTTAATGTATAATGCTTTTCCTTGCTTCAAAAAAAAAATTGTAATAATATCACTTGTTAGTCTAACACTCTAGGGTTGCATGGCGGGGCATCACAGATTGCGATGTCCCATTATTAAGGCATTGTTTAAATTAAAGATTTAAACATCATGATAAAAGACAGTGAAGTTACTTTCATGAAATATAGTGTTTAGTCAATTTGAATAGTGATAATTACGTATGTATTAATATTTAATACATATATAATATTATAATATATAATATATTTAAATATAATTGTATAAGTATTAAAAGACAACGATTTGTTACCATGTCTTATGTTTATATTAGTAATAAATGAAAACCAATACTAAACCAAGTTACATGTTATTGAATAAATCTGATGAGTAAAAAGCTTGATATAAGACAAAAGATGGCTGTGTAATTTTGTAGCAAGATACAACAAGGATTAATATCTTAAAGGATGTGATTATCACTAATACCTTATAATATGATCTATTTATTTAAAGAGACAAATATTAGTAAAAGGAGTGATCAATTATCATATTATAAGGTAAGCGATTAATAACATAATATTAAGATTAAAGACAGTGATTAGAATCCAAGAGGTACATTGCAAATAGTGTGTCTCTTCAATGAAAGGTATGGAGGAGGTATGAAAGACAAGATGAGTTGGGAGTTAGAGGATATAGAGGAATATACTTATGAGTTTAAAAATGTATAATTTTGAGATATTGAGATCTACACATGAGATGCACTAAGGCATTCAAGTAAATCAATAATATATATATTTATGAGTATAAGAAACAAAAATATATTTTTGAATATAAGAAGGGAGATGGAGAATAAAGATATATGTTATATGTATACTTAGATATAACAACAAGAGAGATCAACAAGGAATTGAAGCAAGAAACAACTTATAAATGATAAGAGGAACAAGGAAGATATTAGAAGAAACAACTATAACAGATCACCGAGTATCTCAGACCTCTGTCATCCAAATAAAGTCAACACTAAAGGAAGGAATACAATCCTTAGACCTCTAAGGATACAAGAGAAGAATTATATTCTTGGTATGATGTATCTAACGCTATGTTAATTACGATGAATGCCATGTGGTAAATAATATAATAGAAAGATTATCATTAGTATCATTACACATGTATATATAAGCATTGTGAAACTTACTATGAAATATATAAGGGAAAACATCAATAGAATTCACAACACATTGAAGTAGTGGTATGTTCAAACTCAATGCCTGTTTATTTCTATTGCCTCCAACTTGTGAGTGAGTGGCGACGTGTTGTTAGGGAGAGGTGGAGTAATTCCATCCAATGAATGGAGATGGTTTTAGCGCACCCTAGACAAGTAACTCCACATCCAAGGTTGAGGATTAGAAGAGAAATAAGGATTGAGACTTTAACATAGCCAATACAAAATGCACTATGAATAAATGTGATCATTTGGTATGTTGAAGTATATCGAAGTATGTTCAAGTTAATAATTAGTTATTTCTATTCCCTGTAACCTTAGGATAGGAAAGTTTTTTTAGGGAGAGGTAGAGTAATTCCATCCCAATGAATGGAGATGGTTTTAATCTGCCCTAGACAAGTAGTTCCCCATCCAAGGTTGAGGATTAGAAAAGAAGTAATTATTAAGACTTGAACATAGTCGATACTGAATTGTGTTATGAATTGAACTGAATGTGGATTATGCTATGATGATTTGATCTCATTGTTTATGTTATGTAGTATTGTTCTCATTATTAATTATGATATTATAGATGACTTTAATATGAATGATAGATGAATTTAATATGAATGATGCTAGGAATTGAATATTATCTTAATTTATTGATCTTTAATATTTCTAATGTCCCTTTTTACTAATATTATTGTATGCAAGTAAATAAATCAGGAATATCCTAAAAGGGGACATTACAATGAAAACCTAAATTCTATAAACCTTGTATTACTCCTATTCATATAGTTAACATTTACTATAAATACTATATATTTTATTTATGTAAATTAAAAATTCTTATTATACATTGCAAAATACAAAACACCATTGTCATTGTCTCATCTTGTAATATAAGTATGAATTTTTATTTCTATATTTTATTCAACAATTTATTGCTTCCATTACTAATAGCCTATTGACAAACCCATTGCGCCAAAGCTTCGTGCAACTACTAGTTGATAAAATTTAAAAAAAAGATAGATTACTTGTCATTTATAGATGAAGTATTATCATTAATGTCACATGTTACATGCTAACAAAAACAATATCCTCGAATTCATAGATGCATTAAAAAGTCTTCTATCATCAATCTTAATCAATAATATAGAGAGTATCAAACTATAGAGATAAAAAGTGCTTTTCTTTGAGGGTTATTCTTAAATATCATGGAGTTCAAGAGTTAAAAAGATAATTTTTTATTAATAAAAATAGGATAAATATTTTTCACTTTTTGATGTAGATGAGGTGTAAAATTTCTATTAAGTGTTTGATCATTGAACTAAATGATGTTTAAGTACTAAGAGCAAAATAGGAGCTAGAAACTCCATTGTTGCATATCCTTAGTTGTACACACATACATAAATATTACACCGAGTCATCTTAGTCATTTCTATATATTTATAAGGATAGATTATAATTTATCAAATCTATATGTAATTGGATTGATACACCTCCTTAGTTATACACACATACCCAAATATTACACCCAGTCATCTTAGGCATTTCAATATATTTCTCAAGATCCACTCTAATTTATCAAATCTATATGTAAGTCTTGACGAAGGTCCGAGGAGGAAGTGAAACACTTATGCACCCTAGCATAACAAGTCCCTAAAGGTGTCCATGACACCTAGTCTAGATAGTTAAGTTGTGTTACAGATAGTAAGTCTTGCAGGTTTAGAAAGGACAAGATAATGGTTGTACTAGAAACTTCTACAAAGAAATGATAGAATCAAAGCCATATAAGCTGAAAATAGAGAAATTGAGACTCTAATATAACTTATAGTTTCCTCTTGTTAAATTCCAACAACCTCATGAATCATCACCAAACATGGAATAAGACTACTTATTTTATCCCTTCTCTCTAGCATTTACTTCTTATCATTAACCTCATCCTCATCTATATTCTTTAATTTAGAATTTAAAACATATTTAGTTTGCTATGATTTTACTTAGATGCTACAATAAAAATATATCTGAGTTAAAAATAGATTCATAAAATAAGTGATTTACTTTTTAATCAAATACACTCAAGTATGGTTTGTCTTTAAAATAAATATATAAAAAATTAAAAAAATAATAATAGAAATGGAGAGAGCCAGTAGCCACAGTTGAGCTTAAACAACCACCGGCTACTCACCACTTGTTAACAGGAGGTGAGTCTGAGGGAGAGGAAGTAGAGGCACGAGAGGAGGTGAACTTCATTTTTTGCCGAAATAGGTTTATGAACTATAAGTATTGTCGAATTGTTTCAAACTACACCCAAGTGCTCTAAATTTCACCAAACTGAAACTTAATCAAATTTTCCCTAAACTTGACTAATTTGAATCACAAAATTCTCGTGACTCCACTAACCAAAAACAACTAAAATACAACAAAACTAAACTAAAATTGAAAACAAAAACCTAAAATGTTTTTGGTTCACACAGGACTGCTCGTGAACCCAAGTGCTCCTGCATCATCTAACCATAATACCAAAACCCACTTTATCCAAGAAAATAATAATAAAATATAATCATAATGATAAAATACATGAGTATCAACATCAAATGAGTCTATTAGGCACTGATGAAGTCACTAGAAAAAGAGTGAGCCTCATAAGAGATCTTCTTTGGGATGAATTCCATTTGGTGTAACATTTTGGATCCTTCTCTTTCCTTTGTTCAAAAGGTTTTTTTCCTAGTCTAGTTTAGAACAATTGTGGATCATGATTTTGTTTGAAATAATGACATGTCTAGTTCTTTGGAGGGGTTGGTGTTTTAATGTGTTAATGTACACCATTTTTTGACCCAATAGTTGTTCCTATTGCTATGATTCCAATGTGGGTTCATTTAAATATAACCTCTCACTAGTTATGAGAGTTTCAATTTGGATTTAGTACTTGGTTGAAAAAGTGATAGATTTTGTTAAAGTTTATGGGGAGGAGGATCCCTAAAATCAGTTTGTAAGAGTCTATACATTTTTCTAAGCTTCCTTTTCATACCATCATAATTTTATCTTTTCAAAGAACTTGAACTCAATTTGTTAATTTTGAGGGACAGCCTTTCAGATGCCTTTGTTGCAACCAATTTCGTAGGCACAAGATTGTAGAGTGTTTAAGGGATTGAAACAAACTACTTAGGTCTAACTCCTTTTGAATTTGAAAGTGGTCAATTGAAGAGGTAGTGAGTGATGAGTTGTGAGATTCTAGAGACATACAAGAGATGGATTACAAGAGAAAGTAGATTATCAATTAGTTTGTACACAAATTCTAACTATCTCTCAATCAATATCTCTGAAGACCATAGCAAATTGTGGGTCCTCAATTAAACATAAAGGAAGGAAGATTCAAGTTGAAAGGTTGTGAATGGAAGCCACAAAATCAATTGGAGAAGGTTCTCAATGGACCACAAAGGCTCTCCTTTCCTAGGGGAAGGAGTGTGATTTCAACACATTTTTTTATTAGGCTCCACTCATCTTGTGACACCCTTCTTGGAATTGGTGTTGGGTGTATGGTTGGGCTCTTGTGTAGTTATGGCATAATGGGTAAATTCATTCAGTAGATATTTAAGTTTTCTAAATTTTTTATTTTTTTACTTCTAAATGTGTTTTGAGGGATGTTGCATTTTATTAGTTGAACTAAGAGAGGGCCCCAATAGATTCCCCCACTTTATAGACCAAAAAAAGGTTATCTACTTTTGATAAATTACATTTTTGTGAACCCAACTCTTACATGCCTATCTTTTTAAATTTATCTTATGTTTTTCTATGTATATTATTTAGGTGTATTTATTGCCTTGTTTAAGTATTTGGTTTCCTCTTTGTCTATTTTTTGTCAACTCTTAAACTATGCATGCATTCTCCTCCTTTCTAAACACCTTCACTACCTTTGCCCACAAAGTTTATAATGTCAATACTTATTTTTAGGCATATGATGGTGGATTATCCCTCACCACATTTCTCTACCCTCTAGATTTCTCTACAGATAGTAATGATACTTCTTCTTTAGCAAGTATTCATGACAATTCCTCTATAAAAGGATCTTGTACTTCTATTGATGATTTACATTTGATTCCTTTAGTGAGTCCTCCCAAAGTGAAGATGAGGTTCATATATCTTGTGATAGATATCTTCTCCATGGACCTTTCTTACTTCTTAATGCATATCATACCACACCTTACTCATACCTCCATTCTATATACCTTCCTTTAATTGAGAAGATTATCTATAAATAAAACATTAATCAAGAGGCCATTACGGACTATTACCTAAACATAACATTGGATGAGTTACAACACAATAATAATGACTTGTATATAGTTTCTTGTCCCAGTGACTCTTACATGGAGGACATCCCTTCCCCCCTTACATTGCATTTCCTTTGTCCCCCCTCCTATATCACATACTCCTCTAATAAACTTTAATCTACTTCCTTCTTATGTTTAACCTATTATCACTCTAAGTTGCACCCTTGAAGAAGGTCTTCCAGCTTCTTCACCTAGTTGATACAATGGGATCACTTGAAGGTTGTGGAAGACCTATGATTGAAATGAACCTCTAGAGAGGGTTGGTTCCCTTGATGAATCAGCTAAATAATAATTCTGAACTATTTTTTTGACAAGGAAAAAGGGGAGAAAGTGACATAAATGAAACCTATAACCTACCGATGTGGTGATAATCCAAAAGTTGAGGACTTGTATTGTTGTTTTAGTACACAATATGATCAGTATTTGATTTTATATCACACACATCTCATGTTTTTGATATGTTTCAGGCATTAATGTTTCATAGCAAGGATTTTGAGTATATGACAACGTTTAGAAGGAATACTTAGTGGTTTTTTCACAACTATAACATGTATATATTGTTTTCACAAACTATGCCATGCACTTTAACATGTTCCTTTGCATAGAGGTCATGAAAATAGGAGTAGATTTCAAGGACAAATAACAATATCACAAGAAAAACATCAACTATCTTTAAGCTTACACAATACTTAGCTCATGAAGAGGTAAAATTTATCTTTATTGCTGATCAAAAGGTACACATCCAACTGATACAAGTCTAGAATCTTCTATTTTCTCACAAAAATTAGATTACAATTCTATATCTTCAATGAAAATGGCATTATAACAATGTATTTTTCTAAAAAAATTGGACTGAGTTACAATACTAAGCTTTTGCAACAAGAAAGAACTAACTTCTCCTAGCCTAGGCATCCATCTTCTCTAGCCCAACATGGGAGAGAATGTAGGATAGAATCTAAGAAAAGTAAATGCAATTTGTGCTGGGTCAAATCTCCTTGGGTGCCTAGGAGAGTCCTTGCTAGTTTGAATCCTTGAAAAGCTCTTAGTAGGTATTGAAGAGGGTATTTCTGCTTGGTCTTTGGGTTTGTCAACTATGCATGTCCCTTGTAAGGCTCCTAGATCCTTGGAAGATGCTTGAATTGCTCCTTAGATGCTTGGGAGGTTGTCAATTGCCCATAACCTTCTCAACCTCCACCTTGAAAATGTATAGACCATGTGTTTGTGATGATCTTAATGAGAAATAAAACTTATAGGGAGTGGGAAGAAGATCTAGTCCTTTTAGAACTCTTTGGTGTCTCTTTAAACTGCTCATCATAGGTCATTTTTTGTGCATGTGTTCTTAGTCTAACCATTATCCTTTTGACAAGGAGAAACTTCCCTTTCCCTATCACTTCCTTGGTTGAAATACATAATGTGTATTTCAACCTTCTTTCATTTTGAATCTTTCTGATGTCTTGAAACTTCTTGGCATGGTTGACTATAGGTTGATGACCTTATAACCTCTTCATATAAGCCTTTTCTCCTTGTCAATGTTCTAATGGTGCTTGTCAATGTCTTTGTCATGTTAATGTTGTCCCAAGTGTATGACTATCTCAAGCCCTATCTCTATCTTTACTAACCTTATCTCTGTATGGTTTTATAGACTATCACCAACACTACCTTAGACTGTCTTAAAAACCATTTCTTAGTCACTTCTTGATCTTCACTCTTTGCACTTTGACCATGAGTTAATTGTCACATTGCATCTAGTGGTTTTCTTATCTCTATTCAGTGCTCTAGATATGTATAGCCCTTGGAATGAGGGTACAATCTTATATTCTAGTATGTAGACATGTATTCTTACTAACAACACCATCTTCTTTGTATTTCTAGGGGTCCTGAATCTCACTGTCACTGTAGATTGTCATGCTTGCTCTTTGAAACAATCATCTTAGGCTCATTGCCCATTGTCAAGAATAGACTATCCTCTACTAGCCTCATTCACTATCCTCATAGGTCTCTTTGTCACTGCTACCTCCCAACATGCTTCTGACTTGTTCATTGTCCTTAAGGGTTTGGTGGCATTTTCGTTATCTTTCATTGTCTACACTATTGTGGATCATTGAATCCTTGTCACTATCACGTTTCTCACCACTGTCAACCTTGTTCATCACTGTTACAGACCTCCTAAGTTCTTGATGTCTTTTCCAATGCCTCTTCTTGTGTCAAAGTCCATCATTATCCTGTCATGAGACCTTTGTTATGCTTCATGAGACCTCTTATGCACCTTTGACTATTGCAAACCCCTAATCATAAGTTCTATCTCACTATTCTCTTGTGTCTACATAGGCTTGAGATAGTTTTGGGCCATGAGTGCAATGCTTTCTATGATTTTTGAAAGAAATACTTTCCATGATACTTCTCCATACACTGCTTTCCTTGAAACCCTCTTGATATACATATAGAAATTCTTTTGCCTTGAGTAGACCTTGATGAAAAGGAATAAACCATTTCTACAAAGGCACATAACCATTGTAAACAAGTATATATCCTTATAAGAGTTAAAGAAGACTTACTAGCCCCTTGAAACTAACAACAATTCTTCGAAGAGATCGATTTAGGATCTTGATGGTTTTAGAAGTATCTTAATTATGATTGCTTGAGGACAAGTGATCTTGGGTGGGGTGTATTGTGATGTCCCGATATTAAGGCATTATTTAAATTAAAGATTTAAACATCATGATAAAAGACAGTGAAGTTGCTTTCATGAAATATAGTGTTTAGTCAATTTAAATAGAGATAATTACGTATGTATTAATATTTAATACATATATAATATTATAATATGTAATTTATTTAAATATAATTGTATAAGTATTAAGAGGAAATGATTTGTCACCATGTCTTATGTTTATATTCGTAATACATGAAAACCGATACTAAACCAAGTTACATGTTATTGAATAAATCTGATGAGCAAAAAGCTTCATCTAAGACAAAAGATGACTGTGTAATTACGTAGCAAGATACAACAATGATTAATATCTTAAAGGATGTGATTATCACTAATACCATATATTATGATTTGTTTATTTAAAGAGACAAATATTAGTAAAAGGAGCGATCAATTATCATATTACAAGGTAAGCGATTAATAACATAATATTAAGATTAAAGGTAGTGAGTAAAATCCAAGACGTACATTGCAAATAGTGTGTCTCGTCAATGAAAGGTATCGAGGAGGTATAAAAGACAAGATGAGTTGGGAGTTAGAGGATATAGAGGAATATACTTATGAGTTTAAAAATATATAATTCTGAGATATTGAGATATACACATGAGATGCATTAAGGCATTCAAGCAAATCAATAATATATATATATATATATATATATATATCTAAGTATAAGAAACAAAAATATATTTCTGAATATAAGAAGGGAGATGGAGAATAAAGATATATGTTATATGTATACTTAGATATAACAACAAGAGAGATCAACAAGGAATTTAAGCAAGAAACAACTTATAAATGATAAGAGGAACGAGGAAGATATTAGAAGAAACAACTACAGCAGATCGCTGAGTATCTCAGACATATGTCATCCAAATAAAGTCAACACTAAAGGAATGAATACAATCCTTAGACCTCCAAGGATACAAGACAAGAATTATATACTTGGTATGATGTATCTAACCCTATGTTAATTATGATGAATGCCATGTGGTAAATAATGTAATTGAAAGATTATCATTAGTATCATTACAAATGTATATATAACCATTGTGAAACTTGCTATGAAATATATAAGGGAAAACATCAATAGAATTCACAACACATTGAAGTAGTGGTATGCCCAAACTCAATGTCTATTTATTTCTATTGCCTCCAACCTGTGAGTGAGTGGCGAGGTGTTGTTAGGGAGAGGTGGAGTAATTCCATCCAATGAATGGAGATAGTTTTAGTGTGCCCTAGACAAGTAATTCCCCATCCAAGGTTGAGGATTAAAAGAGAAATAAGGGTTGAGACTTCAACATAGCCAATATAGAATGTGCTATGAATAAATGTGATCATTTGGTATGTTGAAGTATATCAACATATGTTCAAGTTAATACTTAGTTATTTCTATTTCCTGCAACCTTAGGATAGACGGGTTTTTTTAGGGAGAGGTAGAGTAATTCCATCCCAATGAATGGAGATGGTTTTAGCACACCCTAGACAAGTAGTTCCCCATCCAAGGTTGAGGATTAGAAAAGAAGTATTAAGACTTGAACATAGTTGATACTAAATTCTGTTATGAATTAAACTAAATGTGAATTATGCTATGATGATTTGATCTCATTATTTATGACAAGGGTCGTTGTACCTCATCATTTAATCATATTTCAGATGTCAAAATCTAGGGCTGTGTCCTCGACTATCTACAATTAGGGATTCTACAGTTACCAGTTTTCTCTAGCTAATTCTAATGACTTTTACTAATTTAAAAGAGATTGATCTATCCACTTACTAAATGAATTCAAAGAATGCTAGAAATTGAATTGATCAGTAAATGACTTAAATCAAATCTATAAACTACAACATGCATCTATCTATCAAAATCAGTAAGTATTCTATAAAGCACAATCTGAAACAACAAAATAGTGGTACTAGCCTTCTGCCTTGGTGGTGACAATGGGCTCTTGCTCCACACCCTTAGGGTTGAAGGCTATAGTAAGGGATCAACACAAAAGAATAAGATCACAACTTAATTCAGTCCAATTTCATTCACTTTGTATTCAGAGAAATATTGATATCTAAATGAGATTACAGAAAATCTACAATAATAAGTCATTCTTTTTCTGCTGCTTCTGTAAGTATATATATAAAATGAGTGATGACATATCACTTATCATATCTACCAATTCTTCTATGAGATGACATCCATCTCTTTATTCTACTAGCTGTCTAACTACAGAAAATAACCATGTAATAAAAATAGATTGAGTGGAACAGAAGTCCACTCTGAATCTAAGTTTGAGTCTTAATACATTTGGGTAGCGAGGCCCTGAAAATATGGATATTAAATCAGTTTCATCAATAACTCATGCAAAAACTAAAAAGAGATAAAAACTCTTAGCAATTAACTAGAGATGGCCCTTAATCACTTAGGTGATATTTGAGTAATATCAGGGGTATCACGATCACAGCTGAAAGTGCCTAACCAACAACTGTGCTAGAAATCTACTATGTCTAAAGAGGCGCCAGAAATGTATGTCTCTGTCTACAACTCTGGAGATATATTGTTTGTAGCTCCGGAGATATAATTGTGGCCTTCTTGCTTAGCTTTGGAGATGCTCCAGACTTTAGTCCAGCTCTGGAGATGCTTTTCCTCTTTACTTCAAAACTTCTAATGTTGGGGTATTCTGGTATAGTCTTTGGAGATCATTAGGACTACCTCTAGAGACACACAAAATTGCCATCCTGAACATCTGCACCTGTTGATTCGAAAAGAGAAGTTTTTTTGCATATTTCCATCAAGTCCATGCACATTAGTCCTTTAATCAAAAATCATGATCTTAAGTAATTTATCTTCAATTAATCATTATTTAGAACAATCTTGCTAGACTATTCTAGTGTAGACATCAAGAAAGATGGGATCAGAAAGGAGAAAGAGGTAAAAAGATGTATTTTATGGGTTATACTTGGCACTCATCATCCCCCTATACCTAAGGTTTAGCAGGTCCTCTTGCTTCTCACAATCTGGATTTATTCTGGTAAAGTAGCCTGTCAGTCAAGCTATAGTCTTGTGCATAGGTAGACCAAGTGGTGCGGTTAGTATTACTATTTCTTCTGTACTAATCAACCTACTTCAACTACTCTTGCAATTTCTCATCTTCCATCTGCTTGGCCTAGACAGGGAGTGGTTCAATTATGAGAGGGGGCCTGAAACACCCACCTATCCACTCCTGTTTATGCTTATCCATCATTTTGGTATTAACCTTTCCTTCCTCATAATTAACCTTAAGTTTGCAGGGGTTACCACCTCTCTCATTTTCTGCTCTGAGGTCAGAATATTCCACCTTTTCTTTGCTATTGCAAGCACTGGATTAGCTAAATTGCTCATAAAAAGACCAAAATCAATGGAACATTCTTGCAAATTTCTTAGGTATAATGACAAAATTTTGTTCTGACTTTCAGGGTGATAGACATATGCGCTAAATTGGATCTCAAAAGTTTGAGGGTTTGGACACTCCTTTCTGATGAATAGATTTTTTTTTGTGTCCTTCTTGAGGTGAGCCTCCATTCGCTCATTCCAAATCTGATGATTCTTCATCATGGACATGAATGCTTTGAGCTAGCAATCTCCTACAAAATAATTAAGAATGAAGGTCATATCATCAACAGAGAATCCATGCAGATATAATTCACACAGAAAATTTTTGTCTTCATCAGAACTCCTTGTATAGGCTTCCATGAACCCTTCTGTTGTTTTTGTGTTCTCAAGCAGATCAGACAGGACTCAAGACAACTTTCTTTATAGGACCCTTTCTTGTAAAAACATAGCATAACTGGCACTTGTAGGTCTGCAAGATAAAATCTTAGAAGAAATGAAGGCCATCTAAATGACTCTTTCCTCCAGGGTTTCCATTCTTTTTGTCATGACAGTAATTGCCCTTTGTAATTGCAGCACAAGCTTAGAAGCCTCATATTCTCTACATCTCCTTTCCCAATGAAACAAAGCCTTAGGAATATCAATGGGGATTGGACCCACATATGGGTCTGTTTGTACCTCCTGTTCACTAGTTGTCCTTGGGCCAGCCCACTCTTGAATATACTCCTCTTGATCATCTATTTTGTTGTTGGCCCAAGTTAATTGTTTATCTTAGCTCTGTACTTTCTTAATTAATGTTGCAATTACTATGAGACCATTGTCTCTAGCCTTGGTAAGATCAGAGATACTTTGTACTGCCTCTATCTCCTTTTCCTTCATGATTTTAGATATCTCTGTCTTCTAGGCTTCCAGTTCTGCTTCCCTCTCTTAAATTATTTGGTCTTTACTCTGGAGTTCTATTTGCAGTTTTTCAATTACTTATTTTTGCTCCATCTCTATTTCTATTCTGACCTTCTTGAGGTCAGTGATAATCTAATTTTTCCCCCAAATTAATCTTTTTAGATTATCAATTTCTTCCAATAGTTGCTGCTCTTTTGAAATCTCAATATCCTCTTGATCAGAGGGGTGAGCGAAAGTTCTTGTTTCTTCTTCTGTTTGTTGTACATCAGGATCTTCCATAGCCATCTGTCCTGCACTATCAGATGCAATCAATTTCTCTATTTCATCTTTCCCTGTAGCCTCCTTGTCCTGAGGTTCTTCTTGGTTTTCTCTCTTTGTGCTAGCACTGATGAAGGCCCAACTTTCTCCTCAGAAGTTTAGAAACCTAGAAGCACTTCAGCTAGGAGAGCAGTATTTTTCTCAGTTTGGGAGAGCTACCTTTTTCCTTTGCTTCTCCATAGCATAGGTGGGGCGGGTGCTTCTAGAGCAGGTGTCTTATCCTTAGAATCTGATGAAATAGTAAAAGTTTGCCTATGTTCTATCTCCGAAGAAGGAGATTGTTCTAAAGTTGGACTTGAACTCAGATGGATAGAGGGTTCTGGGGAAACTTCTCTTAGTCTTTTCTTTCTCACTAGAGGGATCTCATCAAAATCATAGGATGCTTCTTCAGCCCAATAGTGTATTATAGAGTCAGACTTCTCTGGGGTTTTCTTTGCTTTCTACCCTGACCTCTCCCCTGTTAGTTCCTTAGGGAAAGATTCCTCAACCAGAGTCATTTTCCTCCTGGTTGAGTGAGTCATGTATGGAGTTTGCTCAAGAGCAAGCTCTTTAATTTCTTTGCCTTTCTTCTTTTTTATTAGAAACAGGGGCTGCAGATGAAGTTGCCTCTAGTGAGGACTTCTTTCCTTTTTGAACAGCTATAGAGAAGGTTGAAGGTTCTATCTCTTCTTCTTGCTGGGTAGAGGAACCCTCACTCTCTACCTATGCCCTCTCTGGCTCTCTGTCCTGGGGATTTTGTTCAAGAAATGTTTGCCATAATTCTTCCCCATTAGCTTGAGATAGAAAGTGGTGTTTAACTATAAGAAAAATGAGGCCATGATGTTTCATAGGACCCTTGTTTTGCTGATATTTTTCTATAGTTGCCCTAATGGCAAAGTATAGAAAGTTAAGAATTTTTATGCTGAATTCAAGGAGTCCATTCCCAGGCCTCAGAAAAATCAACATTTTCATTATTGGTCCTAAAACTAAGGAAAATTGACCATCACATGTGAAATATTTCATCAGCCATGTAGCTACAGATTGCCAAGGGTTTGGAAGTGAGGACCTAAGAATTCATTTAACCTCATTTTTATTTAAATGCAATTGTATTGCAGGTTCACCTTCAATAGAGAAATTCCTAATCAAATTAGCATATAAGGTTTTCAAATGATAGAACCTCTCACCTTGTTCAAGCAACCTAGAAATATGACTGATAGTGGTTGTAGAGAGATTGATTTGGACTCCCCTTATAGCTATCTAGTTGTCCCTCAAGTTTCTTCGGAACTCATCAACAATATCTTCTTGAAACCCTTCAATTTTTTTTCAGAAATTCCAACCATCCTGCATTCCTCAGAATGTCTGCTGCAACATCATCCTACAAAAGTCCTGTAGCACTTTCTGGCTCTAATTTATTCTTAACCCCCATTTCTAAATTCTTTTCCTATCCTCTGTGCTTATAATCCTTCCTCACTCCGTAGGCTCTGGAGAACTGTTTCAGCTGACTTTGTTTTTCAGGGTATGTTATAGTTTTGAATGAGGATTATTACGTCAATTTGCTTAACGGCTTAGGCTTATGGAGAAAGAACTGAAAATTAGTTAGAGTGCTTATGTGGTCATAAATGAAGCAGAGTGATGGGACACTCCGTAGGCATGGTGAGAGTACAGAAAAGATGGTGGCATGCATGAATTTGGAAAGGAAAATGATGGCAGGAGGATGTGTCATAATGACGACACCAAAAAATAGAATAACAAGATAGTTACTAATTATTGCTTAATTAAGATAGAATTGCATGAACCATTTTTAATGATGAGGCACAATGTACTTGGCTAAGATGCTACAACATTGATGAGACTGAATGCGATGTAGCACCTGAGCAGTTTTTTGTGGCTTGAGATGACGTCAATCAGCTTCATTGTCACGCAACCTACAATCATTCCCATTAAGTGGTTCGAGAATCCATGTATCTAGGGTGATGTCAGCATAGTCTTTGTAAGTACCTATGCAAATGAGAGTAATGATTTCTCTCGAGATACGTGTTCACTTTTTTTTTTCTTGTTCCTGCCATAAAGTAGAGGATGAGTCATGATGACCTCATCAAATGATGTCTCTACTTTATTGCCTGGAGAGGTGGGTCCCCTCCCACTTATTATGGTTGTCAATAACTCTTTATTGGTGGAGCACCAAAGGTGCTCCTAGTTTGCAAAGCGTCAGAGGTGCTCCTAAACTGCGAAGCATCGGAGGTGCTCCTAATCTATGAAGCACCAGAGGTGCTCCTAATCTGTGAAGCATCAGAGATGTGTTTGAGTAACTCTCGATACCTGATCATCTCCATAGCTTGATTATTCTCATCTGGCATGAAGAAGGGAACCACCATTTTTTGGTTTTCATTTCCCTTAGTCGAGAAAGACAACCATTTACTAGTTTTCCATCTTCCTCTTTTTTTTTCCAGAAGGTTGCCATTTTCTGGTTTTCAACCTTCTTCTCTTTTTTTTTTCCAAAAGGCCGCCGTTTGCTGGTTTTCAACCTTCTTTTTTTTTCAACTAGTCCAAAACTATGATAGAGGAGGTGTCCCTTGTATCAAAGTACAAATCGTTGAGGAACTCTTCTTTAGTGGATGGCCTTTTATAGAGTCTGATTCGGTGGCCATTCACTAAGAATGTGTCTATGCTTCCATCAATAGGTTCCAACAGTGATGTATTGAGAGCATGTCTTCAAGTGCTACTTGAATTTGGTTATACCCACTGAATCCATCTAGAAAATAAAAATACTTTCTCCCAGCAAGGTTGTCCAGTACTTGGTCAATGAATGGTAAGGGAAAGTAGTCCTTCTTTGTAGCTTTGTTTAGCTCCCTATAGTCAATACAAATCCTCCATTTCCCATTCTTTTTAGGCAATATGACTAGGGGTGAGACCCATTGACTCTCTGAGATTGGATATATAAACCCTGCTTGCAGTAATTTTTCTATTTCAATCTTAACAATGTCTTTTAAAGCAGGATTCAATCTTCTCTGGGGTTGTCTGATAGGTTTAATATCCTCAGTATATATATGATGGGTATAGATCTTAGGAGGGATGCCCTTCATATCTTGGTATTCCCAAGCAAACGCTGTTGAATGGGAAATCTGAAGTTGGATAAGTTTTTCTTCCTGATTTATTGTTAACTAAGTATTGATGTTAAGTGTTTTCCCTAGTAAAATCATGACCTGTTTTGTGATTTGATCCATGGATGTAGTTAATCCATACATTGGAGTCATGGTATTAAGGGGACAAGAATGTGGAAGCAATATGTGGAACGTGGGTAAGTCTCTGTAAAAGGTCTCCCCACAAGGAATGATATTTGCTAAGGCACAATGAGTAGAAGTAAGAAGTTCTCTCCTAGAATCTTGGGCAAGCTCCATCACATCCTCATTGATTACAATGTGGGTAATGTCTTCTATTGTATCATAGTAGATTTCTTCTTCCAAATCTCCCAAATGTTCCTTGATGGTTACCATAGCTCCTAAGGCACTATTGTCATTGTTATCTGGTTCATCCACCCATACTCTTCTTGTATAATGTATTGATGGTTTAGCTGGAGGATATAAAGATATTTTCTTCAAATTTATCCCATTAGAAATAACCATATCCCTAGTTCAACAATCAATAGATGCTGCTGCTGTAGCCAACCATGGTCTTCCTAAAATCAGTGGATAAGCATTTCTTTGGTTTCTTGGTTCTAATATCAGGAAGTCTACTAGAAATTCCCATGATTCAATCACAACTGGTACATCAGTAATTACTCCTTTCAGAATGGCTACTAACTGCTCAGTAAGTTGAAGGATTGTAGTTGTGGATTGGATACCTGATAGAGCTAATTTGTCCATTGTATGAACCGTCATCACATTAATTGTTGCTCCCAAGTCAACCAAAACATTTGAAATTTCTACCCTTGAGATGAAAACAATTATGACAATATTTTCAGGGTCTCCACATTTTGGGAGGAGCATTTCTCCCATCAATAGATCTACTACTTTCCCTTCCACCTGGATTGTAGAAGGAAAGTTTTTCTTCCTACCCTATGTTTTGACACAATGTTGTTTAATGAATTGATTTAGTTCTGGTACATCTTTGATTGCTTGAAGGAGAGGAATTTCAATGTTCAGTTGCCTGATTTCTTGTAAAAGTCCTGATTCCAAGTTGGATTGGACTTATTTTTGTAAGATCTTTTTCTGGGGAACATGTTGTTTGATTCGTTCTGGATATGGTGCTAATTTTTCCATCTCTGGAGCGTCTCCGGAGCTTTTATCAGAAGTGTGTCCAGGAATGTTCTCTGGAGTCAATTTTTTAGGAGTAACTCCAGAGTTATCCAAGGATGATTCTTTTAGCACTTTTTCAGTAGTAATCTCCTCTGGAAGTTGAGTGGATGAATTTTGAGGTTCCTCATCATTGGTTACTTCAACTATAGTTGGAGGAGATGGTCTTGGGAATGCTTTCCCAGAATGCAGCTGGAGATTATTTGGATATATAGCATTAATACCAGCCATGTTTTCTTGCTCTATCATGTAAACAGCTGCTCCCTGTTTATTTCGTGGGTTTGGTATAGGCTAAGCTAGTAAGGGTGGTTGGCTAATTGGCTCATTTTGTGACTGACCTTGTGTGTTGGAGGGTCCAGTTAGTAAAGCTTGTTGTTAAGGTTGGAAACGTCTAGGTTGTTCCTGGTATTGTTGATTATATCCCTATTGAGGACCTCATTGAGGTTGCATGTTTTGTGATCCAAACTGTGGTGGCCACTGTTGATTTCCCCAGTGCTAATTTTGCTAATTTTGGTTTTGCCAATGTTGATTTGGCCAATCCTGCTATCCCCAAGGAGGATTATTCTGAGGCCCATGCCAAGTTGGATTCCATTGATTATTTCCCCAATTAGAAGGACCCCTGTAAGAAGGCTGGTTTGGATACTAATTATAAGGGAAATTTCTAGCCTATTTTTGTCCCACGTAGTTTAATTCTTCTTCTATGATGATATTCTTCTTACTCAATCTTTTAAGGGCTGGAAGCTAACTACATTGATTAGTAGGATATTCCCTGTCGCAGATCTAACAAATCTTTGATTTGTCTAAAGGGTATTCTCTCAACAGATGCTTGTTTCTACACCTAGGACAATAGATGGAGAGTGGTTCAATTGTTCTATTTTGATCAGCTGTTCTAGATTTTGCTTGAATCCCATCCAATGTGGTATTTAGTTGGACCAAAATATCTATTTTTAGATTTGCAATCTCTTCCATTAACTGTCCTATTTCATTCTTCCCTTTGAAGGTTTTGGACAATCCATTTTGTTGATATTCCCTTTTCCCATTAGATCTAATGCTTGTTTTGATTCTTTATCTAATCCTTTTACAAATAGGGTTCTGGCCAAAGAGTGATTTACTGGGTTGCCATACATTCTCAAGGTAAAATTAAACTTGTCCACATAGTCCTCTAGGGTTTTTTCCTCTCCTTGTTTAATTTTGAACAATTCCTCATTTTTATTAGTAGCTCTACAGTAATCTTGGTATTTTCCTAAAAACTATGTTGCCATCTGATCCCAAGAATGAATAGAGTTCTGGGGTAAACCCATAAACCATCTCATCGTAGAATCTTTCAGGGTTGAAGGGAATAGTTTGAGTTTTTGGCTATCTAATCCATAATCATAAGTTTGGCATACCACTTTGAATTCAAACAAAAACTAATCTAGATCCTTAGAAGAAAGACCTCTGAAATTTGGCAAGTGTGCTGGTGAAATATTTTTCATAGGATCATTGCCTCCAGCAGCCAAAACAATGGGATATGAGAAGGTTCTTGGAGCCTGATTTTCCTCCTCTTCATGATTATCATTATTATCATCCATGTCTAGTACTGGTTCTTCTCTTTGAGGTTCTAGGAAATTAGGTTCTATCAAAGGATCTACCTGAAAACTTTTGTTGTAATTCTCAGATATAATCAAAGAGTGGAAGATTTGGAGGATCTAAGGGATTATTGGTTTGAGGTGCAACTTCCAAGGTAGGTTCTAGGTTTCTTTCTTCAACAAGATCATGTGCCACCCCACTACTTTCTCCTATAGTATGTTGATGGGGTGTTTGTTTTATGTATCTTCCTTTTGAATCTCTAGCTCTAACCAAACATATCTAACCTAAAAATTCTTTAGCTAAGTTTTCTTAATTAAAACAATAATCCCCGGTAATGGTGCAAAAAATGACAAGGGTCGTTGTACTTCATCATTTAATCATATTTCAGATGTCAAAATCTAGGGCTATGTCCTCAGCTATCTGGAATTAGGGATTCTACAGATACTAGTTTTCTCTAGTTAATTCTAATGACTTTTACTAATTTAAAAGAGATTAATCTATCCACTTACTAAATGAAATCAAAGAATGTTGGAAACTGAATTGAATAGTAAATTACTTAAATCAAATCTATAAACTGCAACATGCATCTATCTATCAAAATCAGTAAGTATTCTATAAAGCAAAATTTGAAACAACAAAATAGTGGTACTAGCCTTCTACCATGGTGGTGACTAGTGGGCCCTTGCTCCACACCCTTACGACTGAAGGCTACAGTAAGGAATCAGCACAAAAAAATAAGATCACAACTTAATTCAGTCCAATTTCATTCACCTTGTATTTAGAGAAATATTGATATCTAAATGAGATTACAAAAAATCTAGAATAATAAAAGTCATTCTTTTTCTGTTGCTTCTGTAAGTATATATATAAAATGGGTGATGATATATCACTTATCTTATCTACCAGTTCTTCTATGAGATGACATCCATCTCTTTATTATACTAGCTGTCTAAATATGGAAAATAACCATGCAATAAAAATAGATCGAGTGGAACAGAAGTCCACTCTGAATCTAAGTTTAAGTCTTAATACATTTGGGCAATGAGGCCCTAAAAATATGGATATTAAATTAGTTTCACCAGTAACTCATGTAAAAACTAAAAAGAGATAAAAACTCTCAGCAGTTAACTAGATATGGCCCTTAATCACTCAGGTGATGATTTGAGTAATATCAAGGGTATCATGATCACCACTGAAAGAGCCTGACTAACAATTGTGCTAGAAATCTGCTCTATCTAAAGAGGCTCCAAAAATGTATGTCTTTGTCTGCAGCTCCAAATATATATTGTTTGTAGCTCCAGAGATATAATTGTGGCCTTCTTGCTCAGCTCCAGAGATGCTCCAAACTTTAGT
The DNA here is from genome assembly GCA_027924645.1 of Cunninghamia lanceolata. Taxonomy (NCBI): domain Eukaryota; kingdom Viridiplantae; phylum Streptophyta; class Pinopsida; order Cupressales; family Cupressaceae; genus Cunninghamia; species Cunninghamia lanceolata. Next base: position 2,187,906 of record BSBN01000395.1, on the reverse strand, counting down.
CCAGCTCCGAAGATGCTTTTCATCTTTACTTCAAAACTTATGATGTCAGGGTATTCTGGTATGGTCTCCGGAGATCATTAGGACTACCTCTGGAGATGCACAAAATTGCCATCCCAAACATCTACACCTATTGATTCAAAAAGAGAAGTTTTTTCTGCATATTTCCATGAATTCCATGCACATTAGTCCTTTAATCAAAAATCATGATCTTGAGTAATTTATCTTCAATTAATCATTATTTAGAACAATCTTGCTAGCCTATTCGAGTGCAGACATAAAGAAAGATGGGATCATAAAGGAGAAAAAGAAAGGAAAAGATGTATTTTATGGGTGCTACTTGGCTATTATCAGTTTATGTTATATAGTATTGTTCTCATTATTAATTATGATAATATAGATGACTTTAATATGAATGATACATGGGCGGGGGCCCTAGCTTGATTGGCTAAAAACTTCTACTGCAATAAAAGGTCACGAGGTCTAGTCTCCTCCCATCCCCGTGGTACTGGAGGGCGTGTCGTGCTAGCGTCACCGGTCATGTGAAAAAAGTTTACCAAGCACAATGCAATTTCTAGGGGGCGGCTACCCAATTCCTGCAGTCTAAAAAATAATAATAATATGAAGGATAGATGAATTTAATATGAATGATGCTAGGAATTGAATATTATCTTAATTTATTGATCTTTAATATTTCTAATGTCCCTTTTTAGTGATCTTATTGTATGCAAGTAAATAAATCAGGAATATCCTAAAAGGGGACATTACAATGAAAACCTAAATTCTATAAACCTTGTATTACTCCTATTCATACAAGGAACATTTACTATAAATACTATATATTTTATTTATGTAAAATAAAAATTCTTATTATACATTGCAAAATACAAAACACCATTGTCATTGTCTCGTCTTGTAATATAAGTATGAACTTTTATTTCTATATTTTATTCCACAATTTACTGTTTCCATTACTAATAGCCTATCGGCAAACCCATTGCGTGAAAGCTTCGTGCAACTGCTAGTTGATAAAATAAATCAAAAAAGATAGATTACTTGTCATTTATAGATGAAGTATTGTCATTAATGTCACCTGTTACATGCTAATGAAAACATTATCCTCAAAATCATAGATGCATTAAAAAAATCTTCTATCATCAATCTTAATCAATAATATAGAGAGTATCAAACTATACAGATGAAAAGTGTTTTTCTTTGAGGGTTATTCTTAAATATCATGGAGTTCAAGAGTTAAAAAAGATAAATTTTTGTTAATAAAAATAGGATAAATATTTTTCACTTTTTGATGTAGATGAGGTGTAAAATTTCTATTAAGTGTTTGATCATTGAACTGAATGATGTTTAAGTACTAAGAGCAAAATAGGAGCTAGAAACTCCATTGTTGCACATCCTTAGTTATACACACACACAAATATTACACCGAGTCATCTTAGTCATTTCTATATATTTATAAGGATCCATTATAATTTATCAAATCTATATGTAATTGGATTGATACACCTCCGTAGTTGTACACACATACCCAAATATTACACCTAGTCATCTTAGGAATTTCAATATATTTCTCAAGATCCACTCTAATTTATCAAATCTATATGTAAGTCTTGACGAAGGTCCGAGGAGGAAGTGAAACACTTAGACACCCTAGCATAACAAGTCCCTAAAGGTGTCCATGACACCTAGTCTAGATAGTTAAGTTGTGTTACAGATAATAAGTCTTGCAAGTTTGGAAAGGACAAGATAATGGTTGTACTAGAAACTTCTACAAAGAAATGATAGAATCAAAGCCATATAAGCTGAAAGTAGAGAAATTAAGACTCTAATATAACTTATAGTTTCCTCTTGTTAAATTCCAACAACCTCATGAATCATCACCAAACATGGATTAAGACTACTTATTTTATCCCTTCTCTCTGGAATTTACTTCTTATAATTAACCTCATCCTCATCTATATTCTTTAATTTAGAATTTGAAACATATTTAGTTTTCTACGATTTTACTTAGATGCTACACTAAAAACACATCTGAGTTAAAAATAGATTAATAAAATAAGTGATTTACTTTTTAATCCAATACACTCAATTTTGGTTTATCTTTAAAATAAATATATAAAAAATTAAAAAAATAATAATAGAAATGGAGAGAGCTAGTAGCCATGGTTGAGATTAAACAACCACCGTCTACTCACTAGTTGTTTATAGGAGGTGAATATGAGGGAGAGGAAGTAGAAGCACGAGAGGAGGTGAACTTGATTTTTTGCTGAAACAGGTTTATGAACTATAAGTATTGTCAAATTGTTTCAAACTATACCCAAGTGCTTTGAATTTCACCAAACTGAAACTTAATCAAAATTTCCCCAAACTTGACTGATTTGAATCACAAAATTCTCATGACTCCAATAACTAAAAACCAACTAAAATACAACAAAACTGAACTAAAATTGAAAACAAAAACCTGAAATGTTTTTGGTTCACACCGGACTGCTCGTGAACCCAAGTGCTCTTGCATCATCTAACCATAATACCAAAACCCACTTTATCCAAGAAAATAATAATAAAATATAATCATAATGATAAAATACATGAGTATCAACATCAAATGAGTCTATTAGGCAGTAATGAAGTCACTAGAAAAAGAGTGAGCCTCATAAGAGATCTCCTTTGGGATGAATTCAATCTAGTGTAACATTTTGGATCCTTCTCTTTCCTTTGTTCAAAAGGTTTTTTTCCTAGTCTAGTTTAGAACAATTGTGGATCATGATTTTGTTTGAAATAATCACATGTCTAGTTCTTTGGAAGGGTTGGTATTTTAATGTGTTGATGTACACCATTTTTTGACCCAATAGTTGTCATTTTACTATGATTCCAATATAGGTTCATTTAAATATAACCTCTCACTAGTTATGAGAGATTTAATTTGGATTTAGCAGTTGGTTGAAAAAGTGAGAGATTTTGTTAAAGTTTATGGGGAGGAGGATCCCCAAAATTGGTTTGCAAGAGTCTATACATTTTTCTAAGCCTCCTTTTCATACCATCATAATTTTATCTTTTCAAAGAACTTCTACTCAATTTGTTAATTTTGAGGGGCAGCCTTTCAAATGCATTTGTTGCAACCAATTGCCTATGCACAAGATTGTAGAATGTTCCTCTAAACCTTCTTTGTGTTCAAGTATACTATCAATTTATGGAGATAGATTCAACAAGTTTGTTGTTTGGATGAAAATTTCATCTAAAAAGGTTGGGGGACCTTGGTTCTATGTCTATGCATTCCCCTATCCATAGATTATTTTAGGGAAATCAACTTCAAAGGTGTCCTCTATAGTTTAAGGGATTGACGCAAACTACTTAGGTCTAACTCCTTTTGAATTTGAAAGTGGTCAATTGAAGAGGTAGTGGGTGATGAGTTGTGAGATTCTAGAGACATACAAGAGGTGGAGTTACAAGAGAAAGTGGATTATCAATTAGTCTGTACACAAATTCTAACAATCTCTCAATCAATATCTCTGAAGACCATAGCAAATTGTGGGTCCTCAATTAAACATAAAGGAAGGAAGATTCAAGTTGAAAGGTTGTGAATGGAAGCCACAAAATCAATTGGAGAAGGTTCTCAATGGACCACAAAGGCTCTCCTTTCCTAGGGGAAGGAGTGTGATTTCAACACATTTTTTTATTAGGCTCCACTCATATTGTGACACTCTTCTTGGAATCAGTGTTGGGTGTATGGTTGGGCTCTTGTGTAGTTATGTCATAATGGGTAAATTCATTCGCTAGATCTTTAAGTTTTCTAAATTTTTGAGTTTTTTACTTTTAAATGTGTTTTGAGGGATGCTATATTTTATTAGTTGAACTATGAGAGGGCCCCAATAGATTCCCCCACTTTATAGACCAAAAAAAGGTTATCTATTTTTGATAAATTACATTTTTGTGAACCCAACTCTTACATGCCTATCTTTTTAAGTTATTCTTATGTTTTTCTATCTATATTATTTAGGTGTATTTATTGCCTTGTTTAAGTATTTGGTTTCCTCTTTGTCTATTTTTTGTCAACTCTTAAACCATGCATGCATTCTCCTCCTTTCTAAACACCTTCACTACCTTTGCCCACAAAGTTTATAATGCCAATACTTATTTTTAGGCATATGATGGTGGATTAGCCCTCACCACATTTCTCTACCCTCTAGATTTCTCTACAGATAGTAATGATACTTCCTCTTTAACAAGTACTCATCACAATTCCTCTCTAAAAGGATCTTATACTTCTAGTGATGATTTACCTTTGATTCCTTTAGCTAGTCCTCCCAAAGTGAAGATGAGGTTCATATTCCTTGTGATAGATATTTTCCCCATGGACCTTTCTTACTTCTTAATGCATATCTACCACACCTTACTCATACCTCCATTCTATAGACCTTCCTTTAATTGAGGAGATTATCTATAAATAAAACATTAATCAAGAGGCCATTACGGACTATTACCTGAACATAACATTGGATGAGTTACAACACAATAATAATGACTTGGATATAGTTGCTTCTCCCAGTGACTCTTACATGGAGGACATCCCTTCCCCCTTTACATTGCATTTCCTTTGTCCCCCATCCTATATCACATACTCCTCTAATAAACTTTAATCTACTTCCTTCTTATGTTTAACCTATTATCACTCTGAGTTGTACCCTTGAAGAAGGTCTTCAAGCTTCTTCACCCAGTTGATACAATGGGATCACTTCAATGTTGTCGAAGACCTATGACTGAAATGAACCTCCAGAGAGGGTTGGTTCCCTTGATGAATCACCTAAATACTAATTCTGAACTATTGTTTTGACAAGGAAAAAGGGGAGAAAGTGACATAAATGAAACCTATAACCTATTGATGTGGTGATAATCCAAAAGTTGAGGACTTATATTGTTGTTTTAGTACACAATATGATCAGTATTTGACTTTATATCACACACATCTCATGTTTTTGATATGTTTTAGGCATTAATGTTTCATAGAAAGGATTTTGAGTATATGACAACACTTAGAAGGAATATTTAGTAGTTTTTTCACAACTATAACATGTATATATTTTTTTCACAAACTATGACCTACATTTTAACATGTTCCTTTGCATAGAGGTCAAGAAAATAGGAGTAGATTTCAAGAATAAATAACAATATCACAAGAAAAACATCAACTATCTTCAAGCCTACACAATACTTAGCTCATGAAGAGGTAAAATTTATCTTTATTGCTGATCAAAAGGTACACATCCAATTGGTACAAGTCTGGAATCTTCTATTTTCTCACAAAAATTAGATTACAATGTTATATCTTCCATGAAAATGGTAGTATACTGCGTTACAATACTAAGTTTTTGCAACAAGAAAGAACTAACTTCTCCTAGCCTAGGCATCCATCTTCTCTAGCCCAACATGGGAGAGAATGTAGGACAGAATCTAAGAAATGTATATGCAATTTGTGTTGGGTCAAACCTCCTTGGGTGCCTAGGAGAGTCCCTGTTGGTTTGAATCCTTGAAAAGTTCTTGGTAGGCATTGAAGAGGGTGTTTCTACTTGGTCTTTGGGTTTGTCAACTATGCATGTCCCTTGTAAGGCTCCTAGATCCTTGGAAGATGCTTGAATTTCTCCCTAGATGCTTGGGAGGTTATCAATTGCCCATAACCTTCTCAACCTCCACCTTGCAAATGTATAGACCATGTGTTTGTGATGATCTTAATGAGAAATAGAACTTATAGGGCATGGGAAGAAGATCTGGTCCTTTTAGAACTCTTTGGTGTCTCTTTAAATTGCTCATTATAAGTCATTTGTTGTGCATGTGTTCTTAGTTACATGGTCATTGACATTTAATTCAAATCTCTAAATGTTCTTAGTCTGACCATTAGATCCTTTTGACAAGAAGGAGAAACTTCCCTTTCCCTATCACTTCCTTGGTTGAAATACATAATGTGTATTTCAACCTTCTTGCATTTTGAATCTTTCTGAGGTCTTGAAACTTCTTGGCATGGTTGACTATAGGTTGATGACCTTATAACCTCTTCATAGAAGCCTTTTCTCCTTGTCAATGTTCTAGTGGTGCTTGTCAATGTCTATGTCATGTTAATGTTGTCCTGTATAACTGTCTCAAGCCCTATCTCTGTCTTTGCTAACCTTATCTATGTATGGTTATATAGACTATCACCAACACTATCTTGGACTATCTTAAACACCATTTCTTAGTCACTACTTGATCTTCTTCACTCTCTGCACTTTGACCATGAGTTAATTGTCACATTGCATCTAGTGGTTTTTTTATCTCTATTTAATGCTCTAGATATGTATAGCCCTTGGAATGAGGGTACAATCTTATGTTCTAGTATGTAGACATGTGTTCTTACTAACAACACCATCTTCTTTGTATTTCTAGGGGTCCTGAATCTCACTGTCAATGTGGATTGTCTTGCTTGCTCTTTGAAAAAATCATCTTAGGTTCATTGCCCATTGTCAAGCATGGATTATCCTCTACTAGCCTCATTCACTGTCCTCATAGGTCTCTTTGTCACTGCTACCTCCCAACATGCTTTTGACTTGTTCATTGTCCTTAAGGGTTTGGTGGCATCTTTATTATCTATCACAATCTCCACGTTTGTGGATCATTGAATCCTTGTCACTATCACATTTCTCACCACTGTCAACCTTATTCATCACTATTGCAGACCTCCTAAGTTCTTGATGTCTTTTGCAATGCCTCTTCTTGTGTCCAAGTCCATCATTATCCTATCATGAGACCTTTGTTATGCTTCATGAGACCTTTGATGCACCTTTGACTATTGTAAACCCCTAAGCATAAGTTCTATCTCACTATTCTCTTGTGTCTACATAGGCTTGAGATAGTTTTGGGCCATGAGTGCAATGCTTGTTATGAGTTTTGAATGAACCACTTTCCATGATGCTTCTCCATACACTGCTTTCCTTGAAACCCTAATTTACATATAGAAATTCTTCTATCTTGAGTAGACCTTGATGAAAAGGAATAAAACATTTCTACAAAGGCACATAACCATTGTAAACAAGTATATATCCTTATAAGAGTTAAAGAAGACTTACTAGCCCCTTGAAACTCACTGATTTCTTAAAGTGATTACAAAAAGATCTATGCCTATGATAGATTTCTATGGGGTTATAGACAGGTACCCTAACATCTTTGAGGCTCTTGAAAAAGGGATTAAGCTCTATACTATCAATAAAGTTTATGGTTTCATAACTACAAACAACATTACATTCATCTATACTTTCATGGCTTCAAAGATCTTAACAAATTCAAACACATTTTAGCAATAGAAATTACAAGGCATACAATTCTTTCAAGCATTCAACATGGTTGATTGCTTATGAACCCTACATATTTGTATAAACCCTTCAGTGCATGTACACACCTCATTAATAACCCTCTATTTTAGACCTATTTATTGTATTTTGAATCATGTTAGGCACATCCTTTCATTGTTTTATCTTAACTTCCTTCTTTCTCAAACCCTTAATAGTGTTTTCAAACTCTTTGCACATGGTAACTATTTGCTCTGAATCTTTGGAAGATGTTCACAAAGTCTCATGCATACATTGTCCTCATTTTGGACATTTCTTTCTCCATTCTTTAGATTATCTTCCATACTTTAGAAAACTTGAGAAAAGGTAGGTTCCATCCTCTTATCATGCTTTGGTGCTATCACATGCCTCTGAAAACTCATTCTTCTATGATTATTTCCATGTGAAAACAACTTATTCAATATATGCAACCTATAACAAGGTAAGGAAACCCTAAAAAATAAACTAAAGAGACTCTCGGTAACCTTAACCAGACACACCAAGACCTAACCAAGACCTAACCTGAGAAACCTCTTAGTTAACCTTCCCAAAACAAAGGAAAATTCAAAAATTTCTCCCCCCGACACTGTGTATAGGATTTTTTGAAGATAATAAGGTAATTTTGGAAGATTTAAGGTTTAAAGACCACTTTCAACATCACTTAAGACCCTCTTTGATTCAAGAGATATGCCACTTTCATGTTTTTTGACTTTTTAACCTTTACAACATATTTTTTTACAAGGACTCTTTTGACATTTGAAAACATTACAACCATTAATTTTACATGTCAAATATTTAAATGAAGGTCCTAAAGACTATTTTATGGAAATAAAATAATCAAAGACTGCATCACCTTAAACAACCTAACTGTACCTGATTCTCCAAATAGGAATGAGGACTTACAAACACCTCCAAAACACCCACACTAGCTGATTTGGGCCACAAGGTAAAAATGACTAACACAACCCACATACTCTCAACAATCCATCACTACATCTTCCAATAAACATATCACCCCCTCACCACAACAACCCTTCTTTCTAAAAAAATGGCTTATATGGATACAAAACTAAAGGGGTGAGACACATAATTGGATAACTTAGCTCATTCCCCCAATTGTACCCAACGATTGTTATAACATCCATTTTTTTATGAAATTCTAGTATATCCTTCTCCTAGAGCCCTTGAGACACTATATTTTGACATGTATGCAAGTAGAGAGAATCTCTTCAACCATGTTAGGAAATTTTATACTATGTGCATAAATCATACATGCAATGAAAAATATTGACTAGGTTATTTCCTAGTTCAAATAAAATGTCTTGGATTGGTTCAATACCTAATTTTCACAAGCAATTTGAGATAATTTTATGATGGCTTTCTATGTTTCTTTATTATCCTTTATGTTTTGGATTCATGAATGTTGTTCCTTGCCTTGTATGTGTCTTTTCCATTGTTTCTTGAGTCTTGTTTCCTGGTATGCCTTCATGGTGGCTTAGTTTGTAAAATTCTATATAGAGGGTGAAGAAATCTATTATGTTGCATGCCTTAAATGTTATGATTGACCATTAACTTGTTAATAGCAGTCACCTTTCCCTTTAGTGTTTGATTTCTTCTTGTTGGTTGATTGATTACTAATTTTTATGGATCTGTAGACCAACTTGGCTAGTAATACACTCATCTCTTGATCTACCACAAACATATATGTCATCAACATAAAAACATCTAGCACATAATACTTCTTCAAAGGAATGGTGACCCATGTGTTTCTTATTGGGCCATAGCTCAATTGATCCACGTTAGAGTATAACTAGCATTATGGAATGAGACTTTTTCTCAAAAGCAAAAGCCCAAGATGACATGGCAACTTTCTATTGATTTATGTAGATCGATGGATAACTAGGTGGGTCCCTCTAACATTCTTTGGATCTCTTGCAAGTGTTAATTTATTTGGGAGGAAACATCAAATAGGAACATGTGGTGGATTTTTATTGACTTCTATATATTGGTAGATCAAACTACCTAATACTTTGGTAATCTAATACAACCATTGATAAAGGTGGGAATCAAATTTGAGCCATTAGTTAAAAGTAAGTTTGGTGCTTATCAAATGGTCATTCTGGTTCCACGTGGCTTGATCTAGTCAATTACAGTACATTAGTGGATCAAACTCCTCAACACTTTAGCAAGGCATAGATTTACTAAAACCATCAATATTAAATCCAAAAGCATCTTATTTGTTAGTTACAGTGGGTACTTAATGGATTAACACATATGGTCTAGGAGTATGAAACATCCATATGGGGCTTATCTCTTACATATTTGTATCTATAATTCTCCTAAAATAAATTTGAACCATTGATCAAGGATAAGGTTAAAAGGCATCAAGTAGGGGAATCAATTGGTAAAATGAGGACACATGTCTAAATCTAGTTAACTTCTATAGATCAATGGATCAAAGGGGATGCACTATAGACTTATCAAAACAATTAATTTTCTAGTAAGAAAATCTTAATTGTTGATTATTATTGGCATTTAATGGCTTATTTAGAGAAATACTCAAAGGCATATATGAGGTGTGCACATGTGATAGATTGAATATTTGTACATAGGTAGATTGAAGGGTAATCAATCTAGATTGTTGATCGAGTATGAAGTTGGAGAGATTTGAGAAGTATGATCAAGTGGGTGTGATGAAGACACATGGTTAGATATTGTTAACTTTTATAGATTGATGGATTGTTACGATGTGCATTTTGGTGATCCACAAAACTACCAAAATTATTGATCTCATTGAAGGGAGATAAATATAGGTTGTTAATCAAAGATGAGGGTGAGTACAGGATCATCACGTGCCAAACAATGGAAATAGGGAAAAAATATGTTTTTACTTAGCCAAAATCCTAAAATGGATATTTGAATTTTTGAATGGGTCAGCTAAAAAGTTTATTTTGGTTTGGTGATACCAAACCAAAACATATATCCATTAGTAATAGATATTATTTCTTAGTAACAAATATCCATTATTAAGAAATGGTAATGGATATCCATTTCTTAGTAACAAATATCTATTAATAAGAAATGGATATCCGTTTTACTTCCCCCAATATTGCCGAAAAGTATTACATATTTTGCAACCCGCGGGTTTGGAAAACATAGAGCAGCAGAGGAAAACAAATATCAGAGAGGGGATAATGAATATCAGTTATTTGGAAGATAAAATCTCTCCTATATTCAAGAGCTGTATACAGGTAAGTTTTTGGTTTTTTCTTTTTGAGATTTTTCAAAATTAAATCGACATGTTTGACATGATTTAGGGTTTTCAATTTTTGATTGTAAGCATTAGTTTTGAATTCAATTTTGAATGTAATTTAGTAATTTTTATTATGTTATAAATGTTTAAATTAAATTGTATATAGTTTAAGAAGTTGTTTTAAATCCTAAATTTGTATGTTTTATATTTTAAATAGGTAATATGGATGAGCAAGTTCAAGACCCGAACCCTCCCCCACTGAACCCTCCAAAAATTCAAGAACAAATTGAAAGAAATATTAATGAAATAAATAGGATTATAGAAATTTATCACCGCCACCCTTGATTGACTTCAATGACATCCACCTTAGAGGGAATTATCACTCATGTTTGAACCCTCACAAGCCATCATGAATCATTTCAGCAATGGCGAGAAGCCAAGAGGGTAGAATATTCTTTTGGCTTATCATATGATGACATGAAAGATTTAGACATTACCAAAGCCATGTTAGCACAATATTTTGTAAACCCTAAAACTAGATTACATGTTGTTATGCTTAAGTCTAAGTTTTCAATCAAATGGTGCACACATCAACGTATCACTGATAATTTTTGGGATCGTTGGTGGATGGTTTTTGATAAAGCACCCAACAACAATCTTGATGTACCTTTATATTTATTTCGTAAACTATATGTGGAGCTTATATTAGGTCACCATGTGAACTATTTTGAGTTTAGAGAGTTCCAGGGAGTAGGTAAATGAATGCCTCAAGAAAGACCTAGGGTAGTCTAACAAGTGCAAGGTCCATTTATTCCCCCTCCTCTATCCCTTCTCCACCTCCAATTCATCACCTAGTTATTGTTAAAAATGTAACACATCGAAGCCTCTCTGCCATACACTCTTTGATTGAGCATTTGATTACATAGACTTCTCAGCTAGCACAACCACATGATATTGGTGGTCATAGTGGATCAGTTGAGATTACTAGACCCTCCTTGTCCACACATGTTTGTGTGCCTAATCATTACATTATGTGCAATTAGTTGTGCTTAGGTCCTCTTAGAGAGACTAGAGAGCCACCCCTAAATACATCAAAGTATGATGTCCCTCGTATGTCACCTTCATGACCCAAGGCAGTGGGGTTTACAACTCAAGCCAAGGCATCAAGGACTAGAACATGAGAAGAGGCATCAAGGGCTAGAGAAGAAGAGGACCAAGGCCAATCTTTATTGCAAGTAAAATTTAAAGTGAAATTTCATGGTGTATTCCATTTGAATTTAACATAAACAAAGATTAGTACTAATGTATCTAAGTGGGATAAAAGTTGATGATAGAGGAGGATCTTACAAAAGTTCATCATGGTACTTATTTCTACTATTCAATTTGTCCTAGACTTGTTGGTATAAATTTTTCCATCTACCCTTTTTTATTGTATGCATTTCATTTTTGTGAGTAATTATATATTAATTTATATCTTGATGTTATTTTACTTTTACAGTCTATTCAAAGTGTGAATGATGTGGCACCTTTGCCAATATGCTTTAGTAGAACTCCTAATTGTCATAAGAGACCATCATCACTGAAAGACTCTCAGAACAACAACCAAGGGAGGAGGTAGTTGAATTAAATTTTACTTTAATTGATAATTTAGAGAACTTATAGTTTTTGATTATATTGGTAAAACATGTTTTGAAGGGGCCTCGAAACCCTTTACAAAACGTAGCAGACTAAGAATAGAAAGCCAACCAAACGCCAACAGAAAGATAAAAAACTATAAAAAGCATAGAAAACCAAAGCATAAAAGATAACAACTAAGATTATAGCATCTTATTTAAAGTTTCGACTGCTTCTAGCTCTTGCTCATAGAATTTTTCATGCAATTTAGCAAAGTTCACTAGCTCCTTCTCCTCTTCAAATTGCTTCTTTTTGTTGCCTCTTGTACGAGTCGAAGGGCCTCCTATATACTCTTGCATCACCTATTTCTCTTTGTCTTTGTTACCATCACCTTTATCATGACCAACAATTTCATCCACCACCTGGATGTCCTCTGCACCATAGTCTCTAACCTATTCCTTTCTGGGCTCTTTGAGCTTATTTATGAGCAGTTTCATACCCTAAGCTATTTTGAATAGTTAGCTTACTAATTTGCATCATTTTTTCCAGATTGTCATTGATGCCTATCAATTTCTCTTCCAAGTATTGGATCCTAGTTCCAAACTCTTCTCTCATCCTCTCAGCCTATCATTTTCTCCAGATTGTCATTTAGAGAACTTATAGTTGATTATAGTGATTTAGATATGTTAATTTCAAAGTTATTATGATTATATGTATACATATAGTCTTACATTCTTGTCATTTTCCATACAGGAAACCTTAGTTGGTTCATCCATGATGAGTCCTCAATCAATGCAAGAGACCTCATTGTTGGTATGTACTTGTTTTATAGTAGATAATTTTTTGTTTAGTCTAGTCTAGATTGTTTGTTTGCACATCTAACCTTTTATAGTAAGCATTTCCTTTTTTGTTAGTAATTATATATTATATTATATTATATCATATCAATGTTATTTTTCTATTATAGTCTATTCTGAAAGTGAGGGATGTGGCACCTCTATCATCATGCTTTAGTAGGACACTTGATTATCCTAAGAGACCATCTTTTACAGAACAACTCTCAAAACGACAACAAAGAGTCAAGATAATTGATTTGAATTTTACTAAATAATTGATAGTTTACAGACCTTATTGTAGACATCCATAAATGGCCAGGTTGACACCACCCTTTCCGCCATCTTGTTAACACCACATTGATGTCGTCTCCGCACTAACTCAACCCCCTTCTATCCATTTATCCAATTTAATTAAATAAATTCTTATTGGTTTAATTAAATTCCCCCTTTCATCCACTTACCCTAATTAATTAAATAAACTTCATTTTATTTAATTATTCATGTGTTTCATTCCCCCTTAGTCCTAATTAATTAAATAAAATTTAGTTTGCCGATAATGGCATGGTTCGGTGGTTAAGTCGCTCGGTTGTAGTGGTGGCCACTAGAGTTCAAACCCCTACTGGGCCAACAAGCTCGCAAGGCTTTACGCCTTCGCTGGGCCAATGAGCTCACGGGTTTGAAGTGTTCTTCCTAGGGGATGAGGTCCCCCAGTTGTGGCCTCACCGGTTCATTGCTCTGAGCAAAAGCATTCGCGTGGACTCAGAGGGCGTGTCGCACCAGCATTGCCGGTAACGTTAAAAAGTTTACCAGGTGCATTATCTTTAAAAAAAATAAAATAAAATTTAGTTTATTTAATTAATTAATTCATCATCCTTAATTAATTAAATAAAGCCTCTTTATTTAATTAATTATAACATTAACCTTTCCATATCCTAGGTCAATTAAATAAATTTCCTTTTATTTAATTGCCTATCCTCCTCTAATTTTCCCTCCCCATGATTAATTAAATAGATACATATTTAACTAAGACTAATTATCCTATTCCAACTAATCATAACCCCTCACAATAAACTTGAATTAAAAATTCCTCTCACTAGAGGACAAAATTTTAAGTCAACTCTTCATTCAATCTCCACCCTCCATTTTGGAAGATCCTCTAGGGATCAATTTGCACCCTCATTTCACCTCCTTCTCTCATTAGGTCAGTCCACCTCTTGCTCCTGTTTGTCCTCAGCACCACAAGATCCAAACCCTCCATTGTGGGGCAAAATCCCAACCATCCATCACAAGTCAACTCTCCTCTATAAATTTGAGTCCACCTCTAGGCATTATTTACATTATGTTTACTTGCCTTAGCCTTATGTTGTCCATTGTTTTCCTCCATTTCCACGCTATTAAGATAGTGCAATTTTGAGCAATCTACATTAGCAACTTCGTTGCACTATTATCCTTTGAGTAAGCTAAGACTAGTTTTGGGTGTAGCAGTCTTCCACTCTATCAAGGAGTAGGCATGGTCAAGGATTTGAAGGTATAGACTTTGTTATTGTTTTTCTTTCTATTTTGGATCCTTCTCCATTCACCTATCTTCATTTGACATGCTCGGTGGGACCCCACATCCCGAGAACTAACAATTTGTGGAAGTGTTTTTGTGTTTCTATTCATAGGTGCCAGGTTAGCACTTTTGACTGTTCCTCTAATGCATTTTCTTGTAGGTTTAGCACTTGCGTGGACTTTGTTAGCGCTTTTGTTTACACTAACATTTTTGCTTGCAGGTTTGGTGCTTAGCGCTTATGTGGACTCTATCAACACTTTTGTTTACACTAACCATTTTAGTTTAGCACTTTTGATCCTTTACTTAGCGCCTTTGCTATTTTCTTTAGCACTTTTGTTCTTCACAGTCGCGCTTTTGTGTATATTGGCTAACTTTGATGTTTGATGTTGTTGGTCTTGGGTTTTTATCAATTAGACACTTTTTATTAGGCTAATGCGTGTTTTTGATCTATTCAGTACCTTGTGTACAAGAATCTAATACTCTCTTTGTAGGTTGTTGAACAAAGGTTTTGTTGTTTGTTCTTTTTATTGACCTAGGGTTATACATTGTTGGGTTATGTTCATATTATCTATTTTTATAGTCTTTTATCCTTTAACCCTAACGCTTATATGTAAGTTTGGGTTATTGCTTAGCTTCTATTTTGCAAGAAATCTAATCTTTTCTATAAGTCCTTGGTCTTTGTTCACCCTTAGTGTCTACGCCATCTCCTTCAGTGCCTTTGCTCACAAGTTTAGGTACAGTGTAGGTATAATGACTCGACCCTTTTAGAGCATGTGATATCTCTTTGAGCGCTTCTGCCATATCTTTAGTGCCTGCAAGTCATACTCTATCACTTTTGATATTATCTCCTAGGGTGTTATTTATCACTATTTAGCGCTTGTGTTCTATCTGTTAGTGCATGTGCTCTATTTGGCCACACCTATGCTCTAATTGTCAGTGCTTATTCTCTATCTGTAAGTGCATTTGATCTGCCTATTAGTGCATACACTATGTCTATTAGCACTTTTGATTCTATTTTCTCATAAACTATTCTTGCTTGTTTATCCCGAGCTAACCTATCTATGCAGTTGATACCTCATCTGTCCAAGACCAAAACAAAGACTACTAATTGTTTTCTATAGCACCGTGGTCAAAGAATATTATTTTCCCACTAGTTTAGTTGCACATTAGATTAGTGTGGTTAAAATGAATTATTTTCATGCTTGTGGGTATTGAAAGGACGTATGCTACCCCTCGCACCCTTGGGTGATCTTGGGGATCAAAAGTCCTTTCATTATCTTTTTTTTGTTTATTATTATCCCAAGGTTCACTTGAGTGTGTATGCTCTCCCCTCGTGCCTCGTGTGAGCTTGAGGATCAAAAACACCAAGTGTAATCTTTCCCTTTAATAGGCCTACTTGGGGATTTCATCCCTCCAATGGATGACCTCAACCACGTGTTCTAGTAGGGTATATAAAGGGGGGAGAGTGAAAATTGTACCTCAACGAGTGGCCATCACCATGCTTCAAAAAGCCTTGAGACCCTCGGTCCACCAAGAATTGGTGGTGAAGAGGATAGAAGAGACCATCCTAGCCTCACCCTTTAAATGTGAGCCCTCTATTCACAAACTTGGGCCTCATTGTACCTTGTGTATCTAGAGGACTCCCCTAGCAACCTTGTCAAACCTAGCTAAGACCTTTCAGTCATCACATCAAGTGTGGTGCACCACTGCAGTAGGAGGGGAAGATGCTCACACCTACCATCATAATTGAGATAGGGTCTACTTTGGGTAGGATGAAAGTCTCCAAGGTAAGGGGTATAAGGTGGTATAGGACCTTATATTCTCTATCTATCCAATCTATGGCATTATGGTATTAATGGGGGTGGAAATCTCTTCTCTATTTTGAGTTGGGATTAGCCCACAACCATTTTGTGAGATCCACAAGATGTGTCACACCTTCTTGAATAATTTTAGGTTTGTTCACATGCTTGGAGTGTCTTCTATGTGTTAGACCTGTATAAGCCTTATCAGCTATGAAGAAATTCACACCAATCTCCTTAAAAGTTTGTGTCAACCATTGTGTATTATGTTTGCAAATCTCTTACCAAGAAATCCACTAGATAGATAACACCTTTCAGAATAACACCCTTGACCAATCTATTAGCGCCCATGACCACTCTAACAACATCTTGGATTGTTTTGTTAGCACCTTTGACTGTCACTCACAACCACCAGATCCGAACATCTTAAACTGTCAGATTAGCACCTTTGATAACCATCTTATCATCCTTGATGTACCTTCTAGTGCTTTTGACTACTCTCTTAGCATTGGTGATTACCCTGTTAGCACCTATGACTAGTCCTTCAACGCATTTGAATAGCCATTGTAAGCTATAGAAATTTAGATAACAGTAAATGCATCAAACCAATGAAATACAAAGAAATAGCTATGCAACAGAGAAAGAGATAAAAAACTATGAATGTAAACACAACTGTTAGCAACCAATGCAAAAATTAAATAGCTCTATTGTTTATGAAATTGTGATCCAAATGCTCTCAGATTCACATAATCATGATAGCTTGCTATTGCTTGATAATGGTAGAGTGCTTCAATGATTGAGTGCTTGAGTGCTTGATAATTTGAGAATCAAAATGATAGCATAAGGCTAAGATAATGAGAGATGATTCAAGAATCAAAATGATAGCATAAGGCTACGATGGGAAGTGATTCCAAAATGGATTAGAGCAGGTGCATTTATATGCTTTTCCTTGAAAAGAATGGAGGGTTGAGATCAAAAGAAGTTGAATTATGATCAACAATTGAGAATCAATCAGACAACAAGCCATGAGTTAACTAAGGAGTTACATCCAAAAATCAAGGGATTGCTATATGTTAACTTCCAAAAATCAAAGGATTGAAATATGTTAACTCGAAGTCAATTTGAAGGGTGGAGATTAAGTTACATAGGATTTTTTTATCAAAGGTGGAGATTAAATGAGACAAAAAGCCATGGATTAAGGAGTTTAAATAATAATTATTTGATTATTATTATTTAGCATCAAAAAATGTTGGAGGAATAAATAAGATTTTATTATTTATTTTAAGAAGTGTGAAGGAAATTAAATAAATTTGATTTATTTATTTAATTTAAGAAGGTGTTAGTTAATTAAATATTTTTTAGATTATTTAATCATGAGGAGGGATGGTGAGAATAATTAAATATAATTTATTTAATTATTAGGAAAGAGGGATAAATAATTAAATTTAATTTAATTATTTTTTAGAACAATAGTTATATTAATTAAATAATTAATATTATTTAATTTTTTTTGGCAAAAGGACAAATAATTAAATTAAATTAAATTATTTTTAGAGGAAATTTTTTTTAATAATAAAAAGGGGGTAAAAACTTTATTGAATCAGAAAATCTTTACAAAATTAACAAGAAGAAACCCACCAAGGGGCCAAACAAAACCAAGAGTCAATTCACACCCAAAAAGCACCTCATATCCTCCATAACCCACTGCTCAAGAACAAGGGCCAAAGCACCAGGTAGGTTGGCCCAATCATCCACATACCAGGATCGCGTCCTCTCAATAGTCCATCTAGCCAAACCATCAACCACCTTATTCCACTCCCGAGGAACATGGAAAAAAATAATAGACTCCAAACAAGAGCACAGAGAAATAATTTTCTTAACCACCACAGCAAGTTGTCAATTCACATCCTCCAAATGACACTTATTCAACATATCAATAACAACCTAAGAATTTAGACTCACGAATAATTTGTCACCACCCAAGGCCAACTACACGCTCAACTGCCAAAAGAATAGCAATAGCCTCCATGAGATTATTAGTATGCAATCCTCTATACATACAAAAGAAAAATACCACTACTCCCAAACTATCTCTGCCAATACCTCCAACTCTAGCATGCCCAGGATTGCCCCTAGAAGATCCATCTATATTAATTTTCAGCTCCCCTTGAGCTGGAGGGCACTAGTAACCCACACAAGCAATCCTCTCATGACCACGACCCCGACGCAAACTGATCAAATTTCCTTTGCCCCTCCCTACGAGACCCAGAGCATTAACCACTCCCACATCCCCAAGATCAACCTAAATAGACAAATCACACTTCGCAATCAGAGTCTCCTGAAGGACCCCCAGAATTCTCATCCAAAGCTATTCAGTTAGCAATTTCTTATCTAGAAAAATTTGCCTATTGTGCTCCAACCAGATATACTAAACAATTAGACTAGGACCAATAATCTAGGCAATGCAAAGAAAATAGGTCTTAGTAGGAGGCAACCCCTACCTCCTCTAGAAGTCCCTCCAAAGAAAAGACATGGCAACACAGTTGACTCCAAAGCTTCCACCAGAGATGCCAAATAGCTTTCACAAAAGAACACTAAAAGAAGAGGTGGGAGAAACACTCATCATGTTTTGCACACATAACACACCTGGAAGGGCCCTGAAACCCTCACTTCCAAAGGTTTTCCTAGGTAAGACACTTTCCTTGAACTACAAGCTAAGAAAAGAAATTACACTTAGGCTAGGCAAACTTATTCCAAACATGTTTTCACAAAGAGACCTCAGAACTCTCAAACAACTGCTTATCCAGGACTTGATAATTAGAGGCCACCAATAATTTTCCTTTAGGATCAGGACCCCAAGCCAACACATCTTCCCTAGGAAGAGAATTACAAATACAATCTGACAAAATCTTAGTAAGCTCTTGACGATCCTCCATTGTACCACCAGGAGGCCACTCCAACATATCCTTCCACCTAGACACAGAAATATATCCCAAAGTCTGTTGAGATTTGAAATCAGTCACACAACACCAACCAACATCCATGAAATATTGGCATAAGTCATGCAGGCGAGGATGAGTAGATAGAATGGGAGGATACCCATCCTAGGAATCATTCTAGAAAGGAGCATCCTGACCACCATTACAGATCAAAAACAACCCCTGCTTAACAAGCTTGGCACCCCTTTTGAGGGTACCCCAAATCATAGAGCCCTTCCCATCCAAGCTAAATCTAGCAACCTCAGCACTCTTCACCACACCCAGATATTTAAAGGTGATAATTTTAGTCCACAATTGATACTGTTGAGAACACCAATGCTAATACAATTTAGCTGCTAAAGCCTGCCCATTCAAGTTAGTCTGACATAATCCCATCCCACTTTCTTGCTTCAGTCTACAAACAACATCCCACTCAACCAAACTCCACTTTCTATGAAGAAGATTGCCAGACCAAAGAAACTAATGAGACAGCCTCTCAAAGTCCTTGATAAAGCTGGAAGGAGCAAAGAGAACAAAACATCTGTAAAGGGGAAGAGCCTGCACCACTGACTTTAAAAGAGTCACTCTACCTACCGAAGAAAGCCACCTGTAAGTCCACTGGCTAACCATACTTTGAAACTTATCAATAATCCCCTGCCAAAATAGTTTAGGAAGAGAATGAATAGCAAGAGGGATACCAAGATAAACAAAGGGGAGCGATCCAATCTAGAAACAAAGGATACTAGCTAGTCTCCTTTGGATAATCTTAGAAGTATTAAAGAAGTAGATGAAAGACTTCCCCTCATTAATACGCCAACCTGAAGCAGCCAAGTAACTATCCAACTGTTGGCAAGAGACACTATGTGGCTTCATGAGTGTTGTCATTGATGGCAACAAAGTCCATACCACACATCCGCAAGATATGGTATGACTATACCGAAAGTCAAATTGAAGAGTATTTTGGTCTAGTGAGAAAGAATAGAGCGTGCAACAAGATTCGACAATCAGGTCCAGATCTCTCAGAGGAAGTATCTCAGCAAAGTGTGGACTTGGGGAAGTCAAGTGAAGTATTATGACTAATACATTCCAGAGATTGAGCATCTGATGATGAAAGAGTGAAAAGATATGAGCACCTAAGTGATGGGTTCCTGTTTGGCAGAGTAGACTGAGGAAGAACTAACCAGTAGAGCATCAGACCTTAATCCGGATGAGTAATTGATGGTGATCAAGTTTCTTAAGGGATCATTCATGGTTAGCCAACATGATTGATGACTCCTATAACTATCTTTTTGATACACATCACTTGGTAAGCATGGATTCAACCGACAGAATAGAGTTTGGAAATATCTTGAGTTTTCTGGATGTCGACTAGAAAGATGTTGAAATCCTTGATGTGGATATATATTCCAGATTGATTTCAGTATGAAGGTGTGTGTAGTGTGAAAAAAAGTAGAGTAATGTGGAAGCAGTAATACAGGTCCAGTATGTGACAGGACAACAACACCAAAGAAGAGGAAGAATGAAGTGCAATAGATCAATGTATTGAGCCTAACAGGAACTGAACCTCAGCATATGTGGATGCTTCTCATCAGTTCAAACACCTGGTTACATTCTATATACCTTGAAGACAGTGAGTCTCTTATAGGCAGTGAACCTCTTGTGAGCAGTGTGCTCAGGCAGTGAGACCTAATTGGCAAGTGCCATTTTGTATTTCTATTCTTTTAACAGAGAATACAATCTTGGGTTAGTCATCCCGTGGTTTTTCCCTTAACAGGGTTTTCCACGTAAAAATCCTTGTGTTATGTGTGTTGAATTCATTTATGCCTGCATGTTCATTTATGCTTATATGTTTTGATATTGGACTATTGTTAAAGAAGATAAGAAAGTTAAGAAGTTTAAGATAACTGATTCACCCCCCCTCTCAGTTATCTGCCTTGTTTCCAACAATTGGTATCAAAGCTAAGTTCCTCTAGACAAAGCCTAACAGCTTGAGGAAGATCTGGGAATCTCAATGGATATGTATGGTATGAGGGAACAACTTCAGTCTGCCCTAGATGATCTTGAGCAATCTCACTCTGAAGTCAATAACCTGAGGGAAAGACTCAAACAAGCTGATGATTTCATAAATGAACTCAAAGAAAAACTAAGTATCTCAGTGAAGAAAAGAAAGGAACTACTTCAACAATTAGCAAGTCAAAGTGAAGCCAATGATACTAATGAAGATTTGAATGATAAAAACAAGTTATGTGAGAAGATATCAAAAGAGGTCATTATGGTATGACATGAAATGGAATCAGGAGTTATGAAATTCACCCAAGAAATTGAAGAGAAAAGAAAAATTAAAGATAATCTAAAACAATCTCTCAAAGAAAAGTCAAAAGACTGCCACAAAATGGACAGAATAATCAGGCATCTAGAATTTGATCTTGAAGAAGCTAGAGACAATGGAGAACAACTTGAGAATCAGATAGATACTCCTAAAAGGGATCTTCAAACTGCAAATGAATACAAAGAGAAATTCAAGATAAGATCTGCTCAACTTGAAATTCTTCTTGAAATCCAAAAGAGGGTAGATGACAAGCATGGCTTGGGGTATGAGAAAGGTGAAAGCTCCGGATCCGGTCAGAAGAACTCTGGATCAGGAAATCTAAGGAACAGACCTAGAAGACCTCTGGTAAGGCAACCAAATGCTCAAAGATATCCATCCTTCAATGGATACTGCTACAATTGCAATAAGTTCAGTCATAAAGAAAATCATGCAGAAGAAGAATGAATCAGACTAATTCATCCTTCTCCGGATAGTTCTTTAACTGCAAAAGGTATGGTCACAAATCTCATGAATGTAGAAATATGCAAATAAATAATTCATTCAATGGTAGATGCTTTGCATGCAATAGAATGGGACATATGGCTAGTCAATGCAGATCAAGAGGACTCTAATCAAATATGCAAAGAAATGTTGTTTGCTACAATTGCAATGGATTCGGTCATACTGCCAAATTCTTTAAAAGTAAGAATCAGGACAAAAAGGGTCCCGTGCATCATAACCAAAATCAAGACAAAGGAAAAAGAAAAATGAATGCAGATGAAATTCAAAAGGAAATGAACAAGATTTGGGTGAAGAGAAGTACAGAAAATGTTGGGGTTGGATCTGCACTAAAATCTGGTGTTGATATTCCTTCTGGAAACTAAATAGATGAGCTCTGGCTCAGGGGGAGTCAAAAGGGAAAACAAATTCCCCCAACCAGTCAATTGATGCCTGAAATTGGCACATGAAGAGTTGCAGATTAAAGGGTTCTCAGATAAATATCTAAACAAGCCTTGGTTAAAATATGGAAGATCCACAAGAAGTTTTGAAGAGGTTAAGCATCCAAGATTGATCCAGTTTGACAATCATCCAGTAAAAGCAAGACTCTCACAGTTAGATCCGGTATGATTCTAAATTAAAATATCCTTGATCTGTAGATAAATGGAATAATTGGAGAAAGGAAAATAGATTTTCAATATTCATCGAGAATAGCTCTAAGTGCATCTTAGTGTTCCGGAAAGATCTCTCTCAGAACAAGAAGAACAAGGCAACTAGAATGACTTAAGTTGTGCATTTATTGCGAAATGGAATTAGGGTTTGCGCTGAAATAAAAGGGTTCTTTTGTTCATCATTTGCACATTTGCATTCAAAAAGAAGGAATAAGGAGCTCTACAACAAAATTGCCTCAAACCTTTCAAAGATCAAGTGCAGAAGTCGATTCATCCAGCAATCCTATCTAGCTCATATCGTGAACCCTAGAGGCGTAAAAAGGTATTCTCGCTCTTGAATATCTCTCTCTGAATATTTTGAAAGATGGCTACTCTGAATGTTGTCAAAATCATTGATAGACCGTGCCGTAAGTTCAAGAAACACCCTTACAAATCTCTAGAAGTTGATCCTTTAGGCACCTTCTCTAGCATTCCACATGGGGTTTTGCATGTAGAAGATGTTAGGGCATACATTCATGCGAATATTGAGGATTTTGGGGAGTCCAAGATGATGGATATCTATCACAAGTAGTTAATAGATGAATTATTTGAACTCAAACCTTAGTACAAGGCCATCCGGGATAAGCATTTTAGACATTGCATCCATTTCCCCTGTTTTGCAGAAGATGAATGGGTCCTGTATGTTCTAAGAAAAGTACATGACAACTTCATGTGGTTGATAAGGCCATTTAAGATCACAAAAGATGCCATTAGGGTAGTAACCGGATTGCACTCATCCAGTGGGTTGCCTACTCTCAAATTGGTCAAAAACCAAACTATAAGTGAGGCTACCGGATCAAAATTTGACAAGAGAGCAATGACTATAGAAGATATCACTGATCCGGATATCAAGTTTGCCTCTATGATAATTGGCTATAAGATATATCACTCCAGCAAGGAGAATTCTGTATCCAGAATTGTAATTTATACTACTTATCAGATGCTAAGGGAGAATGCAGATTATGATCTTTGCGAGCTTCTTCTGAGCCAACTGTTGGAAAACTTACAAAAGATCAAGAAGGATAAGAAGAACTCATTCAAATATGGTGGCTTGATGTTATGTCTCTTCTTTTACTACATGAATGAGCTCCCCAGATCCAGTGGTTGGGTATGGCAAAATGATAGACCGGTTGCCATACAAATCAGAGATTACATGTATGGGCTTGGTGATGCAAAGGCTCAAAGTATAGCACTCTGGGGATACTTCAAGAACTTTCAAAGTATGATGCAGGCCAGAGAAAGAATCCCCCAATCTTTGGTTGAGAAATACAAGGATACAATGTGCTTTATGGTAGACATTGATCAATGCCTAATGGAGGCAGTAGAGCCACGGATAGTCTGGATTATGCCAATGGGGTATAAGGTTGATGAGAAAATCCTAGAGCTACATATCCAACACCTGCTAAGTCAGCCCAAGGACCCTGAGGTAGCAAGGTTTGGAACCGTTCAAGAGTTAAGTGTGAAGATTCATGTTGAGCTAAGACAACTGGAGATGAAAAGAAAAGTGAGAAGAGAAGTAGAGGCAGTTGCCAAAAGATTTGGCATTTCTAAAGAAGCAGTCGATGCAAATAGAGAGAAATTAGAAAGAGCAGAGAAAGAGAAACAAGAAGAAGAAAGAGAAAGTGATCTAGTGCAAGCCCCCTCCCAGACCAGATCCTCCAAGAGCTCTATACTTGCCACCTCTGAGAGCCAAAAAGCCTCTAAATCAGAAGCCAAGACATCTGGAAAGGGTGAGAAGAGAAGAAAGAAAAAGGCCACAAGGTCATATAAAAGTCAAAAGGATGATGAAGAGACAGAAACAGTTGAGGAGGTTAAGAAAATGAAGAAGAAAAAGAAAACTTCTATGGAATCCTCTGCTGGTGAAGACAAGGAAGAAGAAGTAGAATAATTTGTTGAAAGGTCCACTCCTTCTATTGATAATGTTGTCAAGGCAGTCACAGTGGATGGAAATTTGCAACCATTGATAGATTTCTATGATGAGTATAGTGACACAAACAAAAGGATATTGGAAGAAGCTACAGTTAAGTACTTAAACTTATACAATAAAGCATTCATTGAAATCATATCTCTAATCCCCAAGAGTTTAGAGAAAGTACTTGAACTCAAAAAAGACAATGCTAGAGAGAAGGATTTGGAGATCCGGGAGCAGATTGCTATCCAACTCTATCCTTCCATTACCCCTCAACAAATCAACATGATCTTCAAGGACTGCAAGGATGAGTTCCAGAGCAAAGCAAGAATGAACCAGCTTATGCTTGGAGAGATTGACCAATTGGCAAAAGAAACAGAAGATATCCTCCGGAGTGCATTTAAAAGATTCAATCTTCCTATTATAGAGGACTTAGGTAATGAACCTTCTGACATGGATGTTGAAGGATTAAGTGTATCAAAGGAGGATTCTACTAAGAAAACTGCAGAAGAATCAAAGGAGATAGGTGAAGAAAAGACTAAGAACTTGGATTCCTCTGCTCCAGAAGAGGAAGTCCCTAAAGAAGTAAACATCTCTCTTTCAAATCCCCTTGCTGACTCCGGAATAGAAGGATAAGAAAGAAAGATGAGAAAATCAGTCAAGAAGAAGAGGTCAAGGGAAGTGAAAAAGATCAAGCAAAGAAAACCCCAGATGACAGTTATGAGGCCACAGAGGGAAAGAAAACTCTGTCTCCGACAAGAGACATTGCAAAAGCAGTTAAAGACTTCCTGACAAAAGAAATGATGCAATTAGATGAACCAGAGCTATTCCAAGGACCACTCAATTTTGACTCCCTCTCTCCGGTCTAGACAATGAAGGTAGCATCTTTTGCTCAAGCCAAAGCAAAAGAAAAGCTTCTGAAGTCACACATGGAAGACTGTGAGATGATAGAGATTGCATCCGGTGTGTTGGAGAAGATCATGCCATCCTTATGTTGCAAGTATGGGCCTAACTGGTGTTGTCATTGATGTCAACATACTCTTGTTGCATTAATGATAAGGTTTGGATGAGCCATGAGCTGAGGATATTGAGAAAATTAGTCTCAATCAGGAACAGTGAAGAACAGTGATGACAATAAGGCAAAAGTCTAAGATAGGATGAGGATCAGAGTATGCGGATTAAAGGGTTTATAAATATATGTCTGTAGGTGATCCAGTAGAGATTTCAAAGGCCCGCATGAAGATATGAAGAAGTTGTGGCTTCTCAAGTAAAACCAGTTTTGATAGGTGTTCAGAGGTGACAGAGTGTAACAAGGAAGGTCCGGTGCGATCCGGAAATGAAGCTTCCTGCTCTACAGATTTGAGGGAGTATTAAGGAAGTCCTTGTGATGTGTCAACTAGATTGGTTCATGAATGGAAGGTTTGGAAGTATCCATTCTTTGGTGACAGACTATGTTCTTGAAGCTCCGGATGAAAGAGAGAAGGATTTTAGTATGCAGATGAAGTGCGGATGATTTAGGAAATCTTGTGAAGGACTCTAGATTATGTCCAGCATGTGTTAGTGGTCCACATTGGAGTTGGAGCTCGCTATTGAAGATTAACCTCCAAATGATGATGTTCTTCCTGAGACTGGCCGACCGGATAAGTTACACTTCTTGTAAATGTTTTGGTAGATGTTTGCCAACTTAGATGATTATTCCTAAGTTGATGTCTTGTATAAATAAGGGGTTGTGAAGTCATTTCAAAGTTGTCCTTGTGGAATGAGAGTGTTGTAGTGAGGAGGAGAGCGAAAGGCAGAATAGAAGTAGTGGGCTTAAATGGAACTGATTCAAGCATGGTGAAGATGCTATTCTCCAGTTCATGTATGTGATATTTATTTCTTTGTAAACAATGTGTCTCTTGTAGGCAGTGAGCCTCTTGTGAGCAGTGTGCTCAGGCAGTGATCCCTAATTGGCATGTGTCATTTTGTTCTTTCTATTTTTCTAACAGAGAATACAATCTTGGGTTAATCACCCCGTGGTTTTTCCCTTAATCGGGTTTTCCATGTCAAAATCTTGGTGTCTTATGTGTTGATGTGTTTCTGCTCTTGATTTGAATACATTATGGTTCATGATTAATATACTGCTAATCACTAAGAAGATTTAAGTGTTTAATTGGTGAAAGTTTTGCACAACTGATTCACCCCCCTCTCAGTTGTGTGCCCTAAGTCTAACAATTGGTATCAGAGATGAGTTCCTCTAAAAGAGATTAACCGCTTGAGGAGATCCAGGATGTCATCCTACAAGAAGGATAGTCTGAAGTTTGATGGAACAAATTTTAATCTATGGAAAGGTCGCATGAAGTGTCACTTGCAATGCATGGGAATGGCATACTGGACCATGGTTACAACACAGTATGTACCTCCACAAGGTGGTCCAAAAGCTCCAAATGAAATCACAAATGCTAAAAACAATCTGTGAACTATAGAAGCTCTTCTAAGTGCATTATCTGATTTAGAGCTCTTAAATGTTATTGACCTACCAACTGCTTTTGAGATTTGGAAAAAATTGGAACTTTTGCATGAAGGAGACTAGTATGTTAAATGTGCAAGGTTACAAAGTCTGAAAGGGAAATTTGAAAACCTGAAGATGAGAGATGATGAAAATATTACTACTTTTATGCCAAGAGTAAATGAGCTTGTTTGTGGAATTAGAAATGCTGGTGGAGTCTTGGATGAAAATGAGATTGTTGGCAAAATTCTCAGATCCCTTCGTGCTTCTTACAAAATCAAGGTTGCTACCATTGATGAATTCAAAGCCCATACAACTGTCACAAGAGATCAATTGGCTGGCAAATTGGCTGCATTTGAAATGACCGAGTTTGGAGATGATCCCCCCAAGACTGAATCTGCATTCAAAGCCAGTGCTTCTGTAAAAGGTAAACAAAGGTTTGATCCGGGAGAGAACTCATCAAGGAAACTATCATGGTATGAAAAAGAAAGAAAAGACCTGGAAGAAGAAGAAGTAGAAACTTCTCAACTTGAAGCCCTCATTGCAAAGAGACTGCCAAGAGGATCCGGTAAGTATGAAGGAAAATTGCCTTTTAAGTGTTTTAATTGCAATAAGATTGGTCACTTTGCCTCAAGATGTCTGAAAAGATTTTCAAGGCCAAATCCTAATAGATCAAGGTTCCAAAAGAATTGTTACTATGTTCATGAAGAAGATGATAATGAAGGAGTAACAGATGATGAATCAGAGACAGGAAACAAATCTGGAAGTGAATGGGTGTTTATTGCCATCAAGGAAGAAGAACCAATATCCTCTATATCTGTCAATCATAAAGTTATAGAAAGAGCTCTGGCTTCCCAAGTTGAAGAAAAGGATGATTGGGTCATTGACAGTGGTTGCTCTCACCATATGACAGGTGACAAAAATAATTTCATAGATTTGGAAAGGTATGAAGGAGGAGTGGTGAAGTTTGGTGATAATTCTGTTGGTAGAATCAGAGAAAGAGGAACTATTTCTTTTGATGGAAGGAACAAAACTGGTAATGTTCTATATGTTGAAGGTTTGAAGCACAATCTTCTCAGTGTTGGATAGTTGGTAGATAAAGGCTATGATCTCTAGTTCAAGAATGGAAAATGCAAGATCTTTGAAAGCTCCGGAACAGAGATTGCATCCGGTATCCAAACTAAAGGTAATATCTTCCACTTGGTTAGCACTGGTAAAAGTTGCTTATTTGTTCAAGTTGATTAGAGTTGGTTATGGCATAGGAGAATGTGTCATATGAATTTTGATAATATCATCAAGATAAGCAATACTCAGGCTGTAAGAGATCTTCCAAAATTGGTGAAACCTACTAATAGCTTGTGCAAAGAATGTCAGTTGGGTAAGCTGAGCAGAATCACATTCAAGAGTAAGGAACTATCTTCTATCAGATTATTGGACTTAGTTCATACTGACCTTTGTGGCCCGACAAGAATCAGGAGTATGCAAGGTGATAGATACTTCATGTTACTAATTGATGACTATTCCCGGATGATGTGGGTAACTTTTCTGAAAGAGAAATCAGAAACTTTTGAGAAATTCAAAATATTCAAGGCTATGGTAGAGAATGAAACTAGACTGAAATTGAAATGTCTGAGGTCTGATAGAGGTGGAGAATTCACATCCAGTGAGTTCATAGAGTTCTATGAGAAACATGGAATAAAGAGACAGTTGTCTGCTCCTAGGACTCCACAGCAGAATGGAGTAGTGGAAAGAAAGAACCAGACCATACAGGAAGCATCTAGGACCATGATGATGGAAGCAAATGTTCCTCACATCTATTGGAGAGAAGCTATCAACACTGCAGTCTACACTCTCAATCAAGTTCAAATCAGAAGCAATACTGGTAAGACTCCTTATGAACTTTGGTTTGGCATCACTCCTACTATGAGGTATTTCAGAGTTTTTGGTAGCAAATGTTACATTAAAAGAGATGACGATCTAGGAAAGTTTGATGCTAGAAGTGATGAAGGAATATTCTTGGGTTACTCTACTCAAAGCAAAGCATACTAGTGTTATAACAAAAGACTGAGAAAGATGATAGAAAGTACAAATGTGAAGGTTGATGAGGGAATTGAGAAACCCTCAAGGTTTTATGAATATGATGAATCTGACTAATAGATGAAGCTTGGGCTCCTTGAGTCAGAACACCATTTTGATAAACTAGGAAGAAGAAATGAGTTTCAATGAGCCTGATCAAGAATCAGAAGTGCAAGAAATTCCTAAAGTTCCCAAGTATGTAAGATTGAACCACTCTGAAGATTAGATCATAGGTGATAAAAGCAAAGGAGTACTAACAAGAAGGAGAATTGCTTAAGATTCAGAAGAGTATTGTTTGATTTCAAAGATTGAACCTAAGACAGTGAATGAAGCTTGCAATGATGAAAACTAGACTAAAGCAATGGAGGAAGAGCCAGTGCAAATAGAGAAAAATCACACTTGGGATCTTATTCCCAGACCTAGAAATAAGAATGTGATTAGAACCAAATGGGTCTTCTGGAACAAACTAAATGAAGTTGGTGAAGTAATCAGAAATAAAGCCAGATTGGTTGCAAAGGCTACTCTCAAATAGAAGGAATTGATTTTGAAGAAACTTTTGCTCCGGTGGCAAGAATTGAAGCAGTCAGATTATTTGTTGCCTTTGCTACCTTTAAGGATTTCAAGGTATATCAGATGGATGTCAAGTCTACCTTTCTAAATGGTGACTTGGAAGAAGAAGTGTATATAGAGAAACCATATGGATTTCAATTGTCTGATCATGGTGATATGGTCTGCAAGTTGAATAAGGCACTGTATGGATTGAAGTAAGCTCCAAGAGCCTGGTATGAAAGATTGGATAAGCATCTATTGAAGATTGGTTTCAATAAAGGTACTACTGACAATAACTTATATTTCAAAATTAATCATGAAAACATCTTGATTGTTGAAGTATTTGTTGATGATATCATCTTTGGAGGAAGAGATAGTATGTGTAACACTTTTGCATATCAAATGAAAAGTGAGTTTGAGATGTCTATGCTTGGTGAAATGAATTTCTTCTTGGGTCTGCAAATTACTCAAACAAAGAAAGGAATCTTCATTTCTCAGACCAAATATGTGAAAGAATTGTTGAGGAAATTTGGGATGGAACATTCAAAGCCAATGAATACTCCCATGGAAACCAGATGTAAGTTGAGCAAAGATGATGACTCACCTAAGGCAGACCAGACAAAGTACAGATCAATGATTGGAGGATTGTTGTATCTCACTCAAACTAGACTAGACATTATGCAAGTTGTTGGTCTTGTTGCTAGATTCTAAGCTGATCCTAGAGAATCCCATGTCATGGCAATCAAGAGGATTTTTAGATATCTAAAAGGGATGGTTGAGTATGGTCTGTGGTATCCTAGAGATCATGATTTCTCTCTTCATGCATATACAAATGCTGATTGGGCAAGAGATGTGGATGACCGGAAAAGTACCAGTGGTGGAGCATTCTTTTTGGGGAAGAGATTGGTTTCTTGGCTAAGAAAGAAATAAGAGGCAATATCTCTATCTACAATTGAAGCTGAATATATTGTAGCAGTAGGTAGTTGCACTCAAGTTTTGTGGATGAAGCAGATGCTAAGAGATATCAAAGTGGAGTATGAGGAACCTATCACAATCTTCTGTGATAATTCAAGTGCAATAAATATATCCAAGAATCTAGTGTTACATTCAAAGACTAAACATATATCCATAAAATTTCACTTTTTGTGAGAGTAAGTGAACAAGAATGAAGTCAGATTGGAGTTTGTGCCTTCCAAGGATCATATTGCAGACATCTTTACTAAACCTCTACCTAAGGACTCTTTTGAGTATCTCAGGGAGAAGTTAGGGGTTATTGCCCCTCCAGTGATGAACTAAGGTGCACTAAGGTGCATCAGTCTGGTGGATATCATAGTCATATCTTGTGATCTAGATTGATGGGAGCTGCTACTCAAGGGGAGCAGCAGGTATAATTCTAAAGTGTTGGGATTGCAAGTATGTTTCCTTTGCCATTGATGTCAAAAGGGGAGAGAAGACATGTGAAAAACAAGTGGTTTCTGATCAAAGGGGGAGCAGTAAAGGGAAATAAGACATGTGAATGGTTGTTGCTAATAGGGGGAGCTGTGACAGTAAGAAGAAGTTCTTGACTTGATGGTTAAAATAGTTTTTCACATCTTATGTTGCCATCAATGACAAAGGGGGAGATTGTTGCAAGTATGGGCCTAACTGGTGTTGTCATTGATGTCAACATACTCTTGTTGCATTAATGATAAGGTTTGGATGAGCCGTGAGCTGAGGATATTGAGAAAATTAGTCTCAATCAGGAACAGTGAAGAACAGTGATGACAGTAAGGCAAAATTCCAAGATAGGAGAGGATCAGAGGATATGGATTAAAGGGTTTATAGATATATGTCTGTAGGTGATCCAGTAGAGATTTTAGAGGTCCGTATGAAGATATGAAGAAGTTGTGGCTTCTCAAGTAAAATTAGTTTCGGTAGGTGTTCAGAGGTGACAGAGTGTAACAAGGAAGGTTCGGTGCGATTTGGAAATGAAACTTCCTGCTCTGCAGATTTGAGGGAGTATTAAGGAAGTCCTTGTGATGTGTCAATTAGATTGGTTCATGAATGGAATGTTTGGAAGTATCCATTCTTTGGTGAAAGTGGTGACAGACTGTGTTCTTGAAGCTCCAGATGAAAGAGAGAAGGATTTTAGTATGCAGATGAAGTGCGGATGATTTAGGAAATCTTGTGAAGGACTCTGGATTGTGTCCAACCTGTGTTAGTGGTCCGCATTAGAGTTGAATCTCGCTATTGAAGATTAACCTCTGAATGATGATGTTCTTCCTGAGACTGGCCGACCAGATAAGTTACACTTCTTGTGGATGTTCTGGTAGATGTTTGCTGACTTAGATGATTATTCCTAAGTTGATGTCTTGTATAAATAAGGGGTTGCAAAGTCATTTCAAAGTTGTCCTTGTGGAATGAGAGTGTTGTAGCGAAGAGGAGAGTGAAAGGCAGAACAGAAGTAGTGGGCTTAAATGGAACTGATTCAAGCATGGTGAAGATGCTATTCTCTAGTTCATGTATGTGATATTTATTTCTTTGTAGACAGTGTGTCTCTTGTAGGCAATGAGCCTCTTGTGAGCAGTGTGCTCAAGCAGTGAGCCCTAATTGGCATGTGCCATTTTGTTCTTTCTATTATTCTAACAGAGAATACAATCTTGGGTTAATCACCCCATGGTTTTTCCCTTAACCAGGTTTTCCACGTCAAAATCTTGGTGTCTTATGTGTTGATGTGTTTCTACTCTTGATTTGAATTCATTATGGTTCATGATTAATATACTCCTAATCATTAAGAAGATTTAAGTGTTTAATTGGTGAAAGTTTTGCACAACTGATTCACCCCCCCTCTCAATTGTGTGCTCTAAGTCTAACACCTTCTAGAAGGATCTTTCGGCCTCCTCATCTGGTAATCTGAAATCTCCTATCAATTCTGTTAGCACACATTTTGATTCTTTGGAGAAAGCAACAGAAGAGAAAGTCCAGAAAGAGTTTTTGGGTAAGAGATTCTTCGAGGTACAAGGACTTATAACAAATGATAGGAGAAATTTAGATATTGGGATAAAGAGCTTAGAAAATGCTCTTAAAGATGGCGGAGATCTATACAAATTTTGTCTATCTTGGTCCACCATGACAGCAAATATTACCAAGAAGGTGGAAGAACAAGAGAGCAAACTATCAACTTTATATCAAAATTTTGATCCTCTCACCTCTTCCATAATAAATCAAGAATGTCAAACTATTGCAACTATAAATGAAATAAAGAAGCTTGAGAAGGAGAAGAAAAATAAAATAAGCAGGCTAAGTGAACTAAGAGGGATAATTATCCCTAAGTTAGAGGTAATGCATGAGGCCCTAACTGATGCCCAGACCACAGCTCGAACCAGTGATCTGGTAGACTTAAAAAGGGCATAAGCTTTTGCATTTTTGCTAAGTGGTCACATTTTAATTTTGGATAGAATGAAGAAGAGTTGGGTAACATAAGTGGTTCAGTTGAAGACCACCTTTGCAGATATACTTCAGTATATGTAAGTATAACATGTATATATATTTATGCGGCTAAGTATAGGTTGATTTTTAGAAATTTTGGTGTACAGATTCTACCCTTTGCCATTGATGTCAAAGGGGGAGTGAGGAGTAGTGAAAAATGTGGAATCCAACTAAGGGGGGGCTCCGAAAAAGTGTACATTAGAACAGAGCATCAGCCAAGGGGGAGTGTAGTGTGACACTTAGTCATTTTTCACTAAGTGTTGCCATCAATGCCAAAGGGGGAGATTGTTGGCAAGAGACACAGTGTGGCTTCATGAGTGTTGTCATTGATGGCAACAAAGTCCATACCACACATCCGCAGGATATGGTATGACTATACCGGAAGTCAGATTGAAGAGTATTTTGGTCCGATGAGCAAGAATAGAGCATGCATCAAGATTCGACAATCAGGTCTGGATCTCTTAGAGAAAGTATCTTAGTAAAGTACGGACTTGGGAAAGTCAAGTGAATTACCATGACTAATACATTCTAGAGATTGAGCATCTGGTGATGAAAGAGTAAAAAGATATGAGCACCTAAGTGTTGGGTTCCTGTTTGGTAGAGTAGACTGAGAAAGAACTAACCAGCAGAGCATCAGACCTTAATCCGGATGAGTAATTGATGGTGATCAAGTTTCTTAAGGAATCATTCATGGTTAGCCAACATGATTGATGACTCATATAACTATCTTTTTGATACGCATCACTTGGTAAGCATGGATTCAGCCGATAGACCAGAGTTTAGAAATATCTTGAGTTTTCTGGATGCCGACTAGAAAGATGTTGAAATCCTTGATGCGGATATATATTCCAGATTGATTTTAGTATGAAGGTGTGTGTAGTGTGTTGTGTTGTGTGAAAAAAAGTAGAGAGTAATGTGGAAGCAATAATACAGGTCCGGTATGTGACAGGACAACAACACCAAAGAAGAGGAAGAATGAAGTGCAGTAGACAAATGTATTGAGCCTAACCGGAACTAAACCTCAAGATATGTGGATACTTCTCATCAGTTCAAACACCTGGTTACATTCTATATACCTTGTAGATAGTGAGTCTCTTGTAGGTAGTGAGCCTCTTGTGAGCAGTGTGCTCGGGTAGTGAGCCCTAATTGGCAAGTGCCACTTTGTACTTCTATTCTTTTAACAGAGAATACAATCTTGGGTTAGTCACCTCGTGGTTTTTCCCTTAACATGGTTTTCTATGTAAAAATCCTTGTGTTATGTGTGTTGAATTCATTTATGCTTTCATGTTCATTTATGCTTATATGTTTTGATACTGGACTATTGTTAAAGAAGATAAGAAAGTTAAAAAGTTTAAGATAACCGATTCACCCCCCCTCTCAGTTATCTGCCTTGTTTCCAACACCAACACCCTGCACCATCCGATAGCCTCCTCAACCTTAGCCCTACCCATCAAAGTAGTACCATCCACAAATTGAAGATGGGACTGAGGGGCAATAGCATTTCCCCAACTCTAACCCTGAATCATGCCACTCTCTACCCGAGAATGAATAAACCTGTTAGGGTTAGCCTGCATAAGATATCAATTAAATGCAAATAAAGATTAAATAGAGGAATGAAAATACACAAAAATGATGATAGTGAGAGACATGTTTTAACATGGTTCAGCCAAACCTAGGCTACATCCACCAATAGAGAGTCCAATATTATTATCCAATAAATCAAACCAATTACAACCAGCAATCCTTGCAACTTAACAGAAACCCTAACCCTTAGCCCACTACAACAAAATAGGCAATTAGTACCTAAAATAGCACCATATTTTAGTGCATTTGAGTTCATGAATTGGAGCCAAATGCCGGAGCAAAACTCGGCACCAAATTGCATTTCACTTTGGTGTCAGATTTAACACCAGATTTAGCACTGGATTTAGCGTCAAATTTTGTTACTTCTAGTTTTACTTCTTGTGTTGCTTCTAGGTTTGCTTCTGATTTTGCTTCCAGGTTTGCTTCCAGTTTTGCTTCCACTTTTGCTTCTAATTTTGCTTCTAGCTTTGCTTCTAGTTTTAGTTCTAATTTTTCTTCTGATATAACGTCACTTGTTGCATCTAGCTTTGCTTCCATTTTTGCATCTTTTGTTGCTTCTAATATGTCTTCTATTATTGCATCTTTTGTTGATTCTAAAATTTCTTCCATTATTACTTCTTTGTTTGCTACCTGAATTGCTTATGTTTTTGCTTCCTAGATAATGCCAAGTTTTGCTTCTAGGATTGCTTCTGGTTTGCTTCTAGTTTGGCTTCCATTGTTGCTTCCTTTTTTTCCTTCTAAAAATGCTTCTTATTTTATTTACATTTATTAATTTAATATGTTTTATTTCAATTTAATTAGTTAAATATATCATGCCTCTTAAATAACTCATATAATTATTGTTAAGGGAAAATTGGAGTAAACATGAATAATCAATATATCAATATCAATAATACCCAAAACTCAATGAAATATAGAAACAAAGAGATCAGTCAAACAAAAGAACTTCAAAAACTTTTAAAAACCTCAAAAGCTTCATGGCTTTCATTGGTTGCCTATCTCAATCGATCTTGCATGTATGAATAAGGCCCTCAGAAGGTGCACTTCCTTGTTATTTTCCAAGAATGTCAATTGGGAATGGTTGTGATTGTTTATTGTAATGAAGATGAGCTTCACAACAATGATAACGATATGGTAACAAGTTGATTGCAAGTAAATGGAATGACGTGGGTGCCAAAGGCATGCTGTAATTCCTGCAGAGTAACAATACTAAAAGCTTGGATGAAAGAAATGGAAGCAGAGGGTTCAATTTATAGACTTATGAGAGAGAAGATCAACGATATAGAAAGAATGAGAAGATTAACAGTATAGAATGGTTGAGGAATGTACGTGAATAGGAAGAAGACAAGTGTCACACAAAATTTGTTTTATTTGAGTTAACTACTTTCTTTTCTAAAGATAAGATATGACTTCATAAATTAGAAAAGCTTTTTTCTAATTTAAGAGATATTGATAAAAACAAGGTTGATTGAGTCAGTTAACTCACCTTGTGATTTGCTTTTGCATGATTTGAGAGAAATTAAATAATAAATTTAATTTTGTGTGCATGGAGAAGAAGAATTATTTTTAGAAGATTTGGAAGATATTTGAAGAATTAGAAGATAAGAGAGTAAATTAAATAAATAAATTTATTTAATTGTTGTGCATGATTTGGAAGAATAAATAAAATATTTGATTGTATTTTATTTTTGAAGATTAAGAGGATTTAAATAAATTTGATTGATTTATTTAAATTAGGAGGAAGAATTTGATTTAATTAAATAATTAAGAATTATTTAATTGTTTGGAAGAAAATAAAGGATTTTATTTAATTTTGACTTTTAGAAGAGGTAATTAAATATTTTGATATTTAATTAATTTAGAGGAATGTTAATCGAATAAATAAATTTGTTTATTTATTTATTGATAGAAGAAATAGAACTTAAATAAATATTAAGAATATTTATTTAGACAGAGTCGTGTCATTTTTAGGTGTATACAATTATAGAGTAAGTAAATTAAATATCTATAATTTAATTGAATTTGACAACATCCATCCTGAGTAGTAAATTAAATCATCATACATAATAAATATCCATCCAAGAATCATCGACCACTTTCAATATATATAAATTGACAAGTCAATACTGATAAGATCATCATCATATATAACTAAAACAAGTGAAAGTCAAACATGCTACTAGATCAATAACATATCAAAATGATACATGTCCAATAGTCGACATAAGTCAAAATGATACATGTACAAATGATATAAGTAAAAATGATAAATTATGTAACTCAAAATGATACAAGTCAAAATGATACATGTCCAAATGATATAAGTCAAAATGATACATGTCAAAATGATACAACTCAATAATATGGTATCGCAGGCCGTGAAAATGATACATATGATAGTAACCATGAAAAGAGGCATCATAACGATATATCAGCAATGATCCATGATGTAGTCTATATGATCATGAATGTCACTGGCTACTACCAGCAACTACCTCATCATCATCATCACCATCGTGATCATCATCGTCATTGTCACTGGCCTCAGTGTCTTCTGTATCTGTGTCATCATCATCCTCTGCCATGTGATCTGTACCAGAACCAACATAATCTGGATCTATATCATGAGGATCATCTTGATCTTCTGGAAGACCCGTGTTCTACAAAAAAAATATTTAAAATGAAAAGTTATTATTTATTTCATGCAATAATTTATTTTTCTGTTATATATCTAATATTACAACATATTAAACGAAACCATAATCATATTACATCATATCAAAGTGCACATACCATAATAAAATTTCAAAAAAGTTACAGCTAATATGTCATTCCAATGATGTAAAACATGCAACAATTCTAATAAATGTTAGTAAAGATCATAAAAAAATTGTTATACAATTTAACTATCAACTATAAATTCTATTACATAACCTTAAGTGCCACAAATTGCTTGGTCCATGTATGTTTTTTTTCACTATTAATGTAATAACTTGCATTAGACAAAAACATTAAAGAGTTTTTAAGTAGCAGTTGATTAAATTCTCTTACATGTCATTAAGGAATGCACAATTTTTTTCAATAATTATTTATCTTAAGGTTCATGAGTAACCTTAAGATAAAGGCCTATTTTGTTTGAAAAAAAAATGAAGTTAGCAATATGGCTTTATCCTACCAATTTTAGAAAGAAAAAATGTTAGCCCTATTCCCACTCACAGGTCTTCAATGTGAGCGGGAATAGGGCAAATTTGGGGATTTAGAAAGAAAGATAAAGTTTAGGGTGTCTTCAAGATAGCTAGCACGGGCAAGGAGGTCAACCATTCACACATAATGATCAACAATAGGTGTAATGCAATAAGGGTTACAAATGTGATTGAAGTATGTACAGCTCTCATCCACTAAACCTGCATGGCTGCATGCACCTGGAATACAAGCAAAGCTTATAATGTTAGGATATGTTCCATAGTGCTTAATTAATTCAAAGATTTTGAGAGCATCCTTACAAAATCCATTTTGTGCATATAATGCAATCATTGCATTACATGAGATGACATCTCTTTGAGGAATTCTATCAAATAATTTACATTTTTTGTCTATGATTCCATATTTTGCATACATGTCTATGAGAGAATTTAAAACT
This sequence comes from Cunninghamia lanceolata, assembly GCA_027924645.1. Taxonomy (NCBI): domain Eukaryota; kingdom Viridiplantae; phylum Streptophyta; class Pinopsida; order Cupressales; family Cupressaceae; genus Cunninghamia; species Cunninghamia lanceolata. The sequence continues at coordinate 2,149,280 of BSBN01000395.1, read as the reverse complement.
ATAATATCTCACAAGAATCCCTCTACCATTATGCTTTGAAGGATGTCCATACCCTATTCCAAAGCTCCCATTTGGGCACAGGTAGGGAGGATGCTGGCAAAGGTTGCAGAATTTGGATTTACAGCTGACAATTGCATTTGCTTGAAAGTTTCTAAAGCCTATTCAACAAATCCATTTTGTGCAATCCTGCAATCATTGCATTCCATGAGATGGCATCTCTTTGAGGCATTCTGTCAAATAGTTTGTGTGCCTTGTCTGTGCTTCCACAATTTTCATATATGTCTATCAGAGCATTTCCAACTATAATATCTAACAAAAATCTACCTTCTATTATGCCTTGATGGATGTCCATACCCTGTTCCAAAGCTTACCATTTTGATACATGCAGAGAGGATGCCGACAAAGGTTGTGGAATCTGGATTTACACCTGCCAATTTCATTTGCATGAAAGTTTCTAAGCCTTTTCAACAAATCCATTTTGTGCATATCATGCAATCATTGCAGTCTATTAGACCACATTTCTTTTAGGGATTTTGTCAAACAACTCACATGCCTTGTCTATGCTTCCACATACATCTCTCTCTATATATGTATATTCAATTGCATTTGCTTGAAAGTTTTTAATGCCTTATCAACAAATCCATTTTGTGCATATCGTGCAATCGTTGCAGTCCATGAGACCACATTTCTTTGAGGGATGTAATCTATTTTATGCACACAACTCAGCATAAATTAACCTAGATTGGTGATATTTAAGAACCCCTTGAGAGGATTGTCGTTATGTTGCTAGGAGACATGTTATCATAGGTTAACCCATGGGAAACTTGTGTAAAGGATTTAAAACAACAGACTTCAACTGTACAAATGCATCTAAGATGAATGTGTAGATCTAGATTCCTTTTAATTAATGGCATAGGAAACTACAAAGAACGTCAATCCTTATCCACACATTATAAGCTACAAATAAATTGATTACAATTTGAAATCATTCATGAGAGAATTTGTTCATCAATTCTATTCTTCTTTATTGAATTTTGTGCATAAGTCTTTGTGAAGGCTTTCATGAATGGAAGTGGCACTTACAACTAAACATCTAACAAAAATCCACTTCCAATTATGCTTTGATGGATGTCCATATCCTCATCCAAAGATTCAATTTGTGCACATGCAAGGATGATGCTGGTAAAGGTTAAGGAGTTGGGCTTTACATCTGCCAGTAGGAAATTTGACACGATGCACATTATTATAGTGTAAGCCTATTTTTCAGATTGCTTCATTTAGCATCATCAATAATCTCGACAAGAACATTGTCCTTGTTTAAAATGATGGAAAGGGTTCACATCTCACAACAATTTCTCTTGTGACAATCTTGGAGATAAATTTTGTTGTAGTGTGGCAATCAGCACATACTCGAAGGTTCTTAACAACTCTAATAGTTGTTCCATGGGGTATGTTTAACAAACCAAATGCAATTGCCAACTTTTCACCATGGTGGCAGAGAAATAATTCTTTTTCCCATCCTTCCACAGCATTAAGTAAATTCTTGAATCTAGAAAATACCTTGCCGCCTTCATCTTCCAAGCCAATTTCTCCAACTTTTCATAGGTCTCCTTTTTCTATGGATGTGATCTATCTCCTACACAAAAAGCATGTACCATTTTATGCCCTTCAATCCAACTACATCTGAGGATTTTTTTAATTCCTCTATCTTTCATCAATCTCCTTACCTCACCACACCTGCCCACTTGTGGATAGATGTTTGAGAGAAGAACATAAGTTGTGCAACATTTTTAGGATCCAAATCAAAAAGTAGTGTTGCTATAAATACTCCTAAGCCTATATTAATATGTGATCTATAGGCACCAAGAAAACACATCCATACAACTAGCACATATTTAACAGGTATCTCAATGATAAAGTTTAGGGTGTCTTCAAGATAGCCAGTACGGGCAAGGAGGTCAACCATGCACACATAATGATCAACTGTAGGTGTAATGCAATAAGGGTTACAAATGCAATTGAAGTATGTACAACTCTCATCCACTAAACCTGCATGGCTGCATGCACCTAGGATACAAGCAAAGCTTACAATGTTAGGATATGTTCCAGAGTGCTTAATTAATTCAAAGATTTTGAGAGCGTCCTTGCAAAATCCATTTTGTGCATATCCTGCAATCATTGCATTACATGAGATGACATCTCTTTGAGGAATTCTGTCAAACAGTTCACATTTTTTGTCTATGATTCCATTTTTTGTGCATATCTTGCAATCATTGCAATCCATGAGACCACATTTCTTTGAGGCATTTGTCAAATAGTTCACATGGCTTGTCTATGCTTCCACATTTTGTATACATGTCTAACAGGGCAGTTGCAACTACAACATCTAACAAATTCCTCTATCCTTTATGTATTGATGGATGTCCATACCCTATTCCAAAGCTCTCATTTTGTCACAGGCAGGGAGGATGCTGACAAAGGTTGTGGAATTTGGATTTACACCAGCTAATTGTATTTTCTTTAAAATTTCTAAAGCCTTTTCAACAAATCCATTTTGTGCATATCCTGTAGTCATTGCAGTCCATGAGACCACATTTCTTTGAGGCATTCTGTCAAACAGTTTACATGCCTTGTCTATTCTTCCACAATTTGCATGCATGTCTAACAGGGTAGTTGCAACTACAACATTTGACAAAATTCCTCTATTCTTTATGTTTTGATGGATGTCCATACCCTATTCCAAAGCTCCCATTTTGACACAGGCAGGGAGGATGCTGGCAAAGGTTGTGGAATTTGTCTTTACATTAGCCAATTACATTTGTTTTAAAATTTCTAAAGCCTTTTCAACAAATTCATTTTGTGCATATCCTACAATCATTGCAGTCCATGAGACCATATTTCTTTGTGGCATTTTATCAAACAATTCATGTGGCTTGTTTATGCTTCCACATTTTACATACATGTCTAACATACCTGACATCATTTTGCAAGCCCAGATTTACAGATTGGATTGGATTGCATTTATTTAAGGGTTTATAAGAAAGGAAATTGGGGTCCAATGTTTAGGTGCAATTTTATCTGGGGTAGCATAGTACTCAAAGCTCTAAATAATAACTACTTTTCTTTTTAGGGCAATGTTTAAAGCAACACCATAACTTATTAAATAATGTGCAGAGATGGCACCATCATCTTTGAGCTCACCATGCACGGCCTGCAAGTTCACATGCCTTGTCTATGCTTCCACATTTTGCATACACGTCTCTAAGAGAATTTCCAACTATAATATCTAATAAAATGCCCCCTTCCACTATGCTTTGATGGATGTCTATACCCTATTCCTGCAAAGGTCCCATTTTAGCACAGGCAGGGGGAATGCTGGCAAAGGTTGTGGAATTTGGCTTAACACCTGCCAATTGCATTTGCTTGAAATTTTCTAAATCCTTTTCAATAAATCCATTTTGTGTGTATCCGCAATCATTGCAGTCCATGAGACCACATCTCTTTGAGACATTCTATCAAACACTTCACATGCCTTGTCTATGCTTCCACATTTTGCATACATGTCTACCATGGCAGTTGCAACTACAACATTTGATAGAATTCCTCTATCTTTTATGCTTTGAGGGATGTCAACACCCTGTTCCAAAGCTCCCATTTTGGCATAGGCAGGGAGGATGCTAGGAAAGGTTGTGGAATTTGGATTTACACCTGCCAATTGCATTTTCTTGAAAGTTTCTAAAGCCTTTTCAACAAATCCATTTTGTGCATATCCTACAATCATGGCATTCCATGAGACCACATTTCTTTGAGGCATTCTATCAAATAGTTCATGTACCCTATCTATGCTTTCACATTTTGCATACATGTCTACTAGAGCAGTTGCAACTACAACATCTATCGAAATTCCTCTATCCTTTATGCTTTGATGGATGACCATACCCAGTTCCAAATCTCTCATTTTGGCACATGTAGGGAGGATGCTAGCAAAGGTTGTGTATTTTTTGCAAACTCTAAGGCAGTTGGTTGTGCTCTTACCCATATTGTTATCTTGCCTTACGAAGGCATTGTTTTGCAATACTGTCAACAACTATTAGGTGGGGACTTGTCAAAACCCTAGGTGTATGGTTATTATGTCCTGACACCTTACCTTGGGGGCCATTGCTAGGTCTTGCATCATGGTTAGGGTATTAATATACTAAGAGAGATTGGAGATATTCCATGTAAATGATGTCACAGTCAAACAAAGACTATCCAACCCTAGCAAGATGTTTCCCATTCTTGGTAAAGTGTTGCCACTTATGTGAAGACATGGAAGAATAGGTTGATTAGATCTGAAGGAAACATGAGGCCAATCATTATGAATTCAAGTCCATCTTAGGTTGATAAAAGTGGGGGATAGTTATGAAGTTGGATTTGTTGTCATAGGGTGGTATTGTGGTCATATTGTCATGCCCAACAAGACTATCCTAGCCATAAGGGAATGCATTCATGTTATAGGATCACAGAGGGAAATTATCATGCATATTGGATTCCAATCCAATCTAGATTGGTATGGACGGGTGTCTCAATATATAATTGTCATAGGATACATCAACATTGGGTTCTGTCAGTGTCTCATTCTTTGTAGTACCCACCTGACTGTTTGAGCTTCTTGAACAATGTCTTTCTATGCTACAGTACCAAGGGCCTGGGGTAAAAGGTAGTTTAGTCATTGAAGGATGCAACATCTAATTTTGAAGGACTATCCTAGTTCAACTTCCTTCATAGGATTGTCATAAATATTGTAACAACCATGAGGGCATGGGCGCTATTTGGAATATTTCTGACAATGCTTTAAGTGGAGTGATAAGAAGTAGACCCTATCACAAACCTAGAAGGTCCAATACTATGACAACAATCTCAAGAAAGTTCTAATACAAAGATGAAAATTAGTCCCCCATAAAAAATAGTCCTAAAATTTCCACCCCAAGTGTAATCAATAGTGAGACAACAACATGATTTAGTCAAGCATATGTAATCACCACTAGTGTGGGGGTAGTCATAAAACTCCATGGACACTATTGTCATGGACTGTCATATTAAAATAGGCATCAAATCTTGTGATAGTCACATTTGTATGCAGCCAAAGTACCTCCATAACAATCATATATGAATGATTGTTGCACTTATAAGATCATGAGATCCCCACAAAGAGGAAGGATAAAGATTGCTATATCCATTTATTCAAAGCAAAGTGCTAGTGGAGACACCCACTCATCACCCTAAGATGCAAAACATAGTCAAATAGTAATGACAGTCATCACCGTCATTTCATTTTCCTTCTGTCTCTCTCCCACCATCATGATCTTCCAAATCATGGTTATTATCCAAGGAGATTGGTCTAGAACTTGATATCAATGATGTTGAGATTTTTTCCATTAGAAGATTACTTCAGAGCTATGAATGTTTTATTTAGGCACTTCAAGATGAGGGTGAATGTCTCAAAGGCTGTCACACATTGATCAGACCACAAGGAGGTTTAACACCTAGAATTTAAAATTTAAAAGTCATTTCCTATCAACATAGTGTACAATAATTGACCGTGGAAGTTAGAGATTGCATATTGAAGAAGGACACCTCTATAATCTCATGTGGGTAGGATGGAAGAGTGCAAAAATAAGATTGTCATAACAGTCAGAAGCTCACTAAAAGCTCTTTTCAAAGACTGTCATCTTGTTGTGAGTTCATTTTTATGCAAAATTGCGTAAAGGTTTTATTACAATGAAAATTATAATATGGGCAACCAAGTATGAGCTATCACCTCAACTCAAATTTGTTTACTCATTACATCCATTATTCCCAATATGGAGGCCTTATTATGGGCCTTTCCTCTATATATTTTGGAAAGAAACAATAATGATAAGGATGTCCCAGTGCTGGTGCTAAGCCTAAAGATCTTGCAAATGGTGCAAAGTCTGCTACTCAAGGTTCTATGGTGATTATTGGAATGAATGAAAGATAAACCCCTAAAAGGATGCTGAATAGAATCTTGGAGGAAGCTAGAACATTAGATCTGCAACTCAACTCAATCTACACCTCTCATATGGCTAAGAAGATTTCTTGGCTAAAGTGACATTACATAAATATTTACATGTGAAATTATACAAGGAAGAAATCAACCCACATCCATCCAACATAAAGTCATGCAAAGAAACTACTACAAACATCTAAGGCCACAAACAATGAAATGCTAGCAATACATCAGCTATACTTCCAACGGTACTGTTGACAATGAATAAATTAATGCATTCATCTTAGCAAAGTCTCGAGAGGTTATAATTAGAATGAACCTTACCTGAACTTCGTTGATGTACATAAGCTTTTCCTCCATCATTTGTTTTGTTAACTGCACAAGTAACATAAGGAGATCTAGAACACCTTCTCCACTGAAACCCACAAACAATAAATGCTAAATACAACCGAACAACGAAAAGTTTTATAAACAATTCTATTTAGTATATTGTAACCTCAACTGAATATGGACTTAAACACACAAAAAAGAGATTATAAGAAGCTACAATGCTTATGTGACAAAAATCCTAGTTCCCTAATGTCTGGATCATGATCATCCTGCCCAGTCCTTGAAGCCTATGTAGTAGTGTGCACACACACTTGAAAAATAACCATTAAACTTGACATTAAACTTTTCTTCACTGCTAAGTTGGGTAAATTTTGATAAATTGGAAAAGCTCAAGTCACACCTGATTGTGCTAGTCACTGTCATCATTATCCTCATTATCATCATTCTGTTTCCCCTTCTTACTATTCATATTCCTAGATTTGTTATTATTATTACTATTGTTCAGAGACATACCTTTAAGTGAAGCTAAAACTTCATGCTCTAGAGTGGCATCTCCATTGTCGCCAGCCACTGGGAAACCATATGCAAAAATTGGTGAAGCTTTTTACTAACATCAATGGAAATTAAAATTCTTTGTATACAAAGATTTATCATTACTAAGATTCATCATTGAGAGATGATAAACTATAAACAATGTTCACACACAACAATTACCTTAACTACCACACATTTTCAATTTCACTTAATCACATTCTTTAAATGACACATAAAATATAAAATATATAGTTACAAAATCTGTTGAACCCCAAAGAAAAAACTGAACAAAACTTCATCCCAATGGAAAACTCAGGGTAAATGATTAAAAGATTACTAAGAAATTGTTGACATGGTTGTTAGATGATGGATATGATTGCTTTTATTCCTCAATGTCTTCTGTCGGCTTGCCTAACAGCCACAAATGGCCCACACAATGCTATTTCTTAAGAAATATGGCTCCTTGTCATTTTGTTTCTCATAACATAGCTGGCTTAGAAAATGGTAGAAAAAAAAGATTTGGAGTCACCAAGTTTCAGAAAGTTACAATTTACTAGTCACAACAAGGTACTTTGTGTGACGCCCCTAGGCAAACAGTTCCCTATTTTCCCTGTTTATGTGTAGTTAATATAAATGATATCAGGAGGGTGCCACATTGAGGGACTTGATGCTCTAAGAATATATTGATAATGTCCTTCTGCACAAGTATCAATGTCTTCTCTTGATATGTGTGAGTAATGAGAGGTTGTGGTTCTCTCAGTCCCTTTTACCTTTCAAATTTGATTTGTCAATGATCAAGGGATTGTTGTAGGATGAATAATCTTGTTAGCCTACTTGTATATATCTCCTCCTATAGTGTTTGATTGTTGGTTGGCTTAAAGAAATGAACATGTTTTGATATGCTTAGCTACTTCTTGATCTAAGAGCATAAGCTCCATACTTTTGCACTACTAATTGTTGATGTCACTTGGTCTGTGGGTGTGAGAGAAGTGAGGTCACCACTATTTTGTGGTTGGAATGCTACTTCTGGCTATCATATTGCTTTGTGTCCAATATTTTCATATGGGACTGAGTAGTACAGTTCAAGAATCTTTTAGCTCTAGACTCCTTTCCCCTGCCTTCAGCGAGTGGCTAGGCCCAATCATCCTGACGACAAATGTTTAAAGTATGGGCTATTGGGTTGTTGGATGAGCTGTCACTGCCTTTAAATTTTTAATTCTAGCAAGCTAGAGCCCTTAGGTAATCTGATAATAAGGATAGAGTGCTAATTGTTTAGCTTCTTTGGAATTTAATCTAATGTATGGATAGACCTCTAATTGCTTAGCCTCTTCAATTTTTCACTCTTATCTTTCATTTGTATTAGTTGGTAATGTAAATACCACCTGGGGGTTAGAATCCTGCTAGGATTTTTTAGGGCCTAGGGTCCTTTAACCTTAGTTATCTTTAAAAATAAAAAATAAATGATAATAATTATTAATTGTACATTGCAATAGAGTTAAAATTTTAATAAGATTCTAAAGAATAAACTCATTTTACTTTTACTTCTAAATGATACTAATTGTAAATTGAAACAGTGTCCTCACAAGTTCACACAGAATAATGTTTTCCATTCACTGAGGTTGTTTTTCTATGAGAAATGAAAAACATGATCGAATTCCTCACTAAAACAAACTAAGCATGCTAAGGTAGGCTATAAGGTACAAGCTGAATGTAGAGGTTTGTATAAACAAAAGAATGCTTTGAGTTTGAGTTACACATATAGTTTGACATAATTACTTCATATGTCTTGTTTGTCATATTATGCCAATCCTTCAGCTTTGTAATTAGTTTAACTATTATCACAAAAAATACATATGGAAATAATCAATCAATAAACAAAGTAGCCATTACTATTCAAGGGAAAATATTACAATTGATGAGTCCAAATTCAGCAATATATATGTAAATCAGCACATAAATGGTGCAGAGTAGGTTATCTAACTCTTAAATGTAGTTGCATATGGCCAAACTCACATCTTGAGAATTGACTACGGCTAGACCAATGTATTGGATAGTAATTGAATGAACATGCTACCCTGTTTAAACCATTTAAATCTACCTTGAGAATGTTAAAAGCTAGAAAAGTAATGAAAATGGTGTTAAGGTTGAAAAGAGAGTTGAAGTGATAACACTAACCTGCTACATTGTTGATATAATCTCTGCATAAGGTAGCCAACTAAAGCCTTGTTAGCCTTGGCATGCATTTCACAAACTTTGTGGCACCTATGGTAATCCTTGGCAGCCTTGCCAATCCAGAGAACCTTGGCTTCAATTTCAATTTCCTCCTGAGTTAAAGGGAAAAAAACTCAACAATCTAAATCAGCCTAAAGTTTCTTCATCATGCAAAAAACAAAATAAATCCAGACCATCAAGAAAATATTTACAATGAGAATGTTCAAGATTTACCCCCAACTTTGCAGCTTTAAGATATGAGACATTGATTTCAACTGAGAATGTTCAAGATTTACCCCCAATCCAAGATCAAATCAATACTTGATAATAAAGCTACTGCCATTGTTTTTGGGGTTTACAAGTGATTGTTTATGAGATGAAACTTCCTTTATCTAAGGTAAGGAAGAAATGGGTATCTTACCAGGAGACGTGGAGGGACTTTGAGAGTACATAGAAGGCATCCATGCTTTGCAGGGTCGACTTGCAGGCCTTGCAAAAGAAGAGCATCTTAGAACCTTGATGGCAGGTCATCGATGGATGAAGGCAACTTGTTGACCATCCCTTCCAGCCATTCTTTGACTACATCCGTATTGTTTTTGGATCAGACTCTTCTTCTTTCGACCCATTAGTGACCAAAAATTTTCACATTTTTACATAAAGGCACATTCCCTCCATTAATTCCTTCCAAAACTAAAACTTATATTATAATTTTAATTAAAAAATTATGAAATTATATTACAATATTTAAATAATATGAAATATTATTAAATTATATTTAACTTAAATTATATAATTAATTTGTTATATAAGTTATAAATTAACAACTTAAGTTATTAAATTATATAATTTAAATTAATTTAACTTAAATTATACTTGTGCATACTGGACTTGCAAAATTAAATAATTTATAAATATTATAGTATATTAAAAGTTTTATAATTAATAATTTTGTCTTTATTTTATTTGTATCTATCCAGTTTGTCTATTTTCTTGTCTTATTTTTAATTTTTTTTGTATTTTTCCTATTGTATGATTTGTCTTTTTTTCTTCTTAACCCTTTGTTCAATCCTTTCTCTCCCTTTATTCCTTTGGTCTAAGCAGACATTTATTGCCCCTTTTCATCTTCCGTCTCCATTCTATTTTCCATCGGCGCTCGTCTAACTCTTTGCAATCATAGTCACCAACTCTCCGTAGTCATAGTCATAGTCACGGCAACCGTCAAACTCATTGTTAATAAAGTTGCGACAGTTAAGTTTGAATCTACATTTCCCCCCAATGCATTACAATGATGACAAGACTATAATTTCAAATGAATACCTCTTGCAACTATGATGGCGCGACATGACCTTCCAAAAACATGGCAAGAGCAGCCAAACACCAAGCAGAACGGAACTGCCTTCTCTATTTCTTGAAGCTGGAAGCCCTTAGTGGTTGCCCTTGGAGTCTGCAGTCTTAGGCCATATTTAACTTTGTCATGAGCTCACAAGTTTGAAGTTCCCAATTTTGTTTTAAGTTTAGAGTTAATCAATTTTTATTGTAAATGGGTCTGGTGTTGATATCAGAGGGGATTTGTCTATCACAAGTTTTCTAGAAACCTATGGAAGCTTAAAAACTCACCAAAATAAAGTGTTTGCAATATTTTTCAACTCCAAAAAAAGATGAAGAAAATGTTATACAAAAGAACAAAAGGAGAAATATGAGGTTTATTATTCTCTTTTCTATTAGTGGATGCTGCAAAGAATTTTTTGCAGTTATGAAAAATCATTTTATCATTTTCTTTCCTACTCAATTGTGATTATTTCATTATTCACCAAATTTTGAAATATTGAATTGTTGGAGCAACATTTTAGTTTTAAGAGTAGGTCATTGATGCTAACTAAACATGAAACATCAATTGTGCAAGATTATTTTGTGCTTATACAAAATGAGTTATGCAATTTATATGGTAGCTATTCTAGTTCATGATGGGAGGCATATGTCTAAGGTTGTATGTATTAGAACAGTAAAATAAAATAAGCATCAGCAAGTCATATGGTAGTTGGCTTAGATGACATTTATGAATTACTTATAAAGTAGAATGCATATTGTTCCTTGTAACTATATATTGTTTACCATCTTTAGTCTTGAGGCAATAAGGTGACCTTTTACTTCAATTCTAGTTGTCTAAAGCTTTGGACAAGATTTAAACTATTTTCAAAAGACTATTTTGAAAAAGTTAAGTGTGTAGAGAATTTTTCAAATACATAGCAAACTGATTTAGTTTGCAAGAAAGAAAATTATCAAGATGTTAGATACATTAAACATTTCCAGATAATTCTATTAATGTCAACAAATGACCAAAAATAGAATTCAAAACATACAACAAATAGATATATCAATGAGAAAAGAAAGGGGTTGCAAATAAATGACCTCTAATGTAGTTAGATTTGGAGGTGATGATAGTGTTAATTTGGTATTATATAAATTGTACTTATCTATATTTTTGCAAGGATGTTGTTATTGGTATGCAATTAATTTTTTACTTTTGGAACATGGAACAAAATGTATAGGAATAGATGTAGTCATGGGTATCAGAAGGGGAAATACAATTGTAATTAACAAGTCATGGTAGATTTTATCATGATTCTAGTAGCTATTAAATCAAAACTTACTGGCTTTGGAAGAGTCATTGTGTGAGCATATAATTGTAGATTTCATTGCAAAAGTTATTTTTATTAATTGTGTAGAAAGTAATTAATTCTCAAATGACAATTGACAACATTATTTTAACTCTATGCATTAGTGGCTCCTTTGATCAGAGATGGATGACCTAGAGAAGAAAGTATTGATTGAAGTGTTTAGATCGAAGAGTTGTTTTAGGATATTGTTATAATTATTTGCCAAAGTGTTATCCTATTGTATTCAATTGTGCATTTTCCATTCATATTAATTTAGCATTTGAATCTAGAGTTGCTTGAAGTAATATCCCTTCTTGTGAATCAGAACTAGTGTCAACACTCATGCTTGAGGAGAAAAGTATCTATGAAATCACTAATCAATATCATATGCATAGAACATCAACACAAATTGTGTTCATTTTCTAGTTTTTGTACTGTATCTTCTCATGTATGATACCCACTTCAAAATTAAAGACATCGATAACAAAAGTTTTTATTCCTTTATTTTTTAATAAACTTTTCACATGAAATTTACATCTTTGTATACTATAACTCATATCAAGAATCTTCAATTTTTGGTACAAATTTGTGTAAGTTATTCAAACCTTGACTTGTCTTAGGTGCATATGCAAAATACATGTAATTTAGCTCATAAGCTCAACCTGAAGATCGTGAATTAGTAGAGTGCCTTACAATCACTCTTTTATGATAGGCTAATGCTTGTTAGCATGAGTGCTTAAATGGTTCATTTGCCGCAGTATATCTTTTGGAGGAGATCATAACAACAAATTCGTAGATTATGCTAGACAAGGTGGATGGAATAGCGAAGACTTGTAATTATAGAGAGATGTAATTGATTAAATTACACATCAATTAAATTTCATTGAAATCATAACTAGGCACAAACTAGTTTCTCTCTATTGCTATCTATCTATCTCCCTCTATCTTCTAATCTCTCTCTTTATATCTATATCTCTCAATATCCCCCTCACTCTCTCTCTCCATATATATATATAGACATCATACCATGACACCCATCCCTTCCTCCATTACATCCTCCCTAACCCTTTCCCAACATTGATAGCCCACTACCCATGCCACCTCATTTTCATAATACATTTGACCATAACATTGCCACAACAATCATCACTCATCCCAACACCATCCTCCACCATGTGACATTTATCTAACATAGATAGGCATTAAAGTCAGCACTAATGTAGGCACTAAAGTTGGTGCTAAAGTTGGTGCTAAAATTGGTGCTAATGTAGGCACTAAAATTGGTACAAAATTAGGCACTAATGTTTGCCTAATTTAGTGCCGACTTGTTCTGATTGGTGTAAAAAATGCCAAAAATAGTGCCATCTTGATAAATAGCGCCGACTTTTTCAAAAAATTGGAGAAAAATACATTAAAACAGTGGGTGGAAGCAAAAAATGGAGAAAAAAAGGGAGCTAATCACAGGGATTTGTTGTAGTGGCCACTTTTATCAAGCTTATGTCAGTTACAAAAATAGGGTTTTTTATGTCTGCCCCCCTGCACTCCCTCGTTAAATAATTTGGGGGGAAACTGCGCCAATAAAAGTGGGGAAAATTTAACCTCTGAGTCTTATTAGCCTCCATATAACAATAATCTCCCACTTGGAGACTGATCAGAATCCACACCATATCATCTCCCACTTGGAGATTGATCATAACACTGCTGACCCTATAGCTACACGAGAAATAAGCACCCTAGACTCTGTTGTTCTATTTTTTTTTGTTTTCAATCTTGAAGACCAATCGAAGCTGAAGAGGAGCACATCTTCTCCCTTGTCACTTCCTTTGTAAACATATCCGCTGGATTCTCATCTATATGTATCTTTTCCAGTAATAATTGTCCATCATCCAACACCAACCAAATGAAGTGATACCTCAACTGTATGTGTTTGGTCTTTGAATGCAAGGCAGAATTCTTTGCAAGATGTATGGCACTCTGGTTGTTCATAAACAAATAATTGTTAGCCTATTGTTTGCCCAATTCTTCCATGAAAGATTGCAGCCATATCATCTCCTTTCTTGCCTCTGTTGCAGTTACATACTCTACCTCTGTAGTGGATAAAGTAACCACCTTTTGCAACCTAGAGATCCAACTCACCGTTGTCCCACCTACAGTAATGACATAACCTATAGTACTCCGCCTGGTATCAATATCTCCTGCCAAATCTGAGTCTACATAACCTGCTAAATCAATATTAGAGCCCCTAAAACATAAGTGTTTATTTGATGTACCTCTCAAATATCTGAGAATCCATTTTAATGCATTCCAATGCTCCAATCTAGGATGACTCATATACCTACTTATGACTCCTACAGCATGTACAATATCTGATCTCATGCATACCATGGCATACATTAAACTTCCTACAACTAAAGCATATGGCACCTTGGACATTTTTTCTTCCTCCTCTTGTGTCTTAGGACACATCTTAGTCAATTTCAAATGACTAGGCAAAGTGTTGGTTTTAGGACAAACAACTGAGAGGGGGGGTGAATTAGTTGTCACCAAAAATTTTATTCTTTAAACACTTAAACCCTTCTTATATTTATACAGCATAATAATGATTCAATCATGGAAGCACAATGCAATAACTCAAGAGCAGAAACACATTAACACATATGACACCAAGATTTTAACATGGAAAACCCGGTTAAGGGAAAAACCACGAGGTGACTAACCCAAGATTGTATTCTCTGTTAAAAGAATAAGAAGAACAAAATGGCACTTGCCAATTAGGGCTCACTACCTAAGCACACTACTCACAAGAGGCCCACTGCCTATAGAAGACACACTGTCTACAAAATAATATAAATATTACATACTTGAACTGGAGATTAGCATCTTTACCATGCTTGAAACAGTTCCATTTAAGCTCAACACTTCTGCTCTACTTTTCGCTCCTCTCTTCTCTATATCCTTCTCATCATCACAAAGGATGATTTTGAAATGACTTCACAAATCTTATTTATACAAGACATCGACTTTGGGATGATCATCAAAGTCAGCACAACACATACTTTATTTTATTACAAAGCAATTACACAAATACAACTTGACTTATTAAAAAACAATGCATACACATCAGTACCCTATCGGTCACGCCTATCTAGGACTTCAATCTTCTTCGAGGAACACACCATGCTTCATAAAAGATCTTCAAGATCATCCGCAATAAGTATAAAACATCCGGTCGGCCAAGATTAGGAAGAACACAATCACCCGAAAGTAAATCTTTAATTACGAGCTCAATCTTCAATGCGGACCGCCAACATGAACTGGACATAATCTAGAGACCCCTACAAGCTTTCCTAAATCAACAAGAGCATCCACACCACTTTTGCTTACTAAAATCATTCGCATCTTCATCTAGAACCTCAAGAACCCAGTCTGTCATCATTGTCACATTAGAATAATTGCTTACGGACCTCCAGACCACGAACCAATTGAGTTGTCAATTCACATTGGCTTCCCAAACATGCCACCAGATCTACAGAACAAGATATTACATTTCCAGATCTCACCGGACCTATTCATGTCACTTTGTCACCTCTAAAAAACTGCCAGAACCAATTTTACTCATATGGCCATAACTCCTTCACAATTTCATGCAGACCTCTCAAATCTTGACTAGATCATCTTTAGACACATATCTACAAACCCTTTGATACACATCCTTTGATCTTCATCTAGCTAAGATCTTCACTTCATAGAGCTTCACTGTCTTCACTATTCTTGATAGGACTAATTTTCTCAATATCCTCAGCACAGAGCTCATCCAATCCTTGACATCAATGTAACAGGAGTATGTTGACATCAATGACAACACTGGTTAGGCCCATACTTACAACAATCTCCCCCTTTGTCATTGATGGCAACATATGATGTGAAAAACTATTTTAACCATCAAGACAAGAACTTCTCCTCACTAACTGGCATAGCTCCCCTTATCAACAGCAATCATTCACATGTCTTCTTTTTCTTTACTACTCCCCCTTTGATCAGCAACCACTTTTGTTTTCCACATGTCTTCTCTCCCCCTTTGACATCAATGGAAAAGGGCACATACTTGCATCAATACTTCAGAATCATACAAACTACTCCCCCTAAGTAGCAACTTCCTATCATCAATCCAAACCATAATATATGACTGTGAGATCCACCAGACTGATGCACATTAATGCACCTTAATTCAGAACTAGAGGGGTAATAACCCCTAACATCTCCCTAAGATACTCAAAAGAGTCCTTAGGTAGAGGTTTAGTAAAAATGTCTGCAATCTGATCCTTTGAGGGCACAAACTCTAATCTGACTTCATTCTTGTTCACCTACTCTCTCAAAAAGTGAAACTTGATGGATATATGTTTTGTCTTTGAATGTAACACCAGATTTTTTTATATATTTATTACACTTGAGCTATCACAGAAAATTGTGATAGGTTCTTCATACTCCACTCTAATGTCTCTTAGCATTTGCTTCATCCACAATACTTGAGTGCAACTACCTGCTGCTACAATATACTCTGCTTCTACAATGGACAGAGATATTGCCTCTTGCTTCTTGCTCAGCCAAGAAACCAATCTTTTCCCCAAAAAGAATGCACCACCACTGGTACTCTTCCAGTCATCCACATCTTCTACCCAATCAGCATCTATATATGCATGAAGAGAGAAATCATGATCCCTACGATACCATAAACCATACTCAACTATTCCCTTTAGATATTTGAGAATTCTCTTGTGCCATGACATGAGATTCTCTAGGATCAGCTTGGAATTTGGCAACAAGACCAACAATGTTCGTAATGTTAGGTCTAGTTTGAGTAAGATACATTAGTGCTCCAATCATTGACCTATACTTTTTCTAATCAGCCTTAAGAGATTCATCATCTTTGCTCAGTTACACCCGGTTTCCATGGGAGTATTCATTGGCTTTGAATCTTCCATCCCAAATTTCTTCAACAATTCTTTCACATATTTGGTCTATGTTATGAAGATTTTTTTCTTTGTTTGAGTGATTTGCAGACCCAAGAAGAAATTCATTTCCCCAAACATAGACATTTTAATTTCACTTTTCATTTAATTTGCAAAAGTTTTGCACATACTATCTTTTCCTCCAAATATGATATCATCAACAAATACTTCAACAATCAAGATATTTTCATGATCAATCTTGAAGTACAAGTTACTGTCAGTAGTACCTTTGTTGAAACCAATCTTCAAAAGATGTTTATCCAATCTTTCATACCAGGCCCTTGGGGCTTGTTTGATTCCATACAATGCTTTCTTCAACTTGCATACTGTTGGTTATGCTATTAGTAACAAACAAGCATAGAATAAAAGTACACATTAACCTTTATTCATCTTGAAAGATACTATGAATTCAAAGAATTCATGATCCCAAGTCTCTAGTGATTAGGTCTTAATCGTCTGAAGTTACTCAGAGCTTAATGTGAGTTGCTGTTTCCATTTTGGGGCCTTACGTGAAAGTTCGACGTCATCATGACACTCCTACAGGAATTCTTTACAGAGAAGTCATATTATGCAGTTATTTGGTGAAAAGATGCAGAAATACCACAATCTTTACATGATATTTTCAATTGTGCATGCTCTATATTCAAATATACTAAATATTTGCAATTGCCTACGAGATGTATGCATATCTGTGTTATTTGCTTAAGATCATCAATTATTTGCAATTATGGAGATGAAACGCTCTGAAATTTAAAAGAAATTGAAGAAATGCTTCTAATTAAAGTTGAACCTTTAGCTTTTGAACCACATGTATATTAGATACTGTCATGAAGAGAAGAAAACCAAACCATATTTTCACCAGGACATTCCACAGCTAGATATAGTTGATGCTAACTTCAAAGGAATTTGTATGAAGACAACACATGTAAGTAGACATGCACTCCAAGGGACGTAGCAAATCACCACATATATCTAGAATTCATACACTGATTACTTAAGATTTACTATGAATTGTAATCGACACAGTCTTCTCATTCATTAAGCATACAAAAATATAAATGTATACAAAAACTTTGAAATGAGCTCTGAATGTTTCAGCAGACGGATTTCAATTAAGTTTCAAATGTTTACAATAAGGCATTCCATCACCTTTTATAGAATAAGGTGAGGAATCCGTTACAAAAGATCTACGATCTTGATTTATCAATGCAAATCTACGGTCATCATTCTCTTGACTTTGTCAATCTTTACAAAAATGGCACAAGTTGCCAGCTGGCAACTATCTATATTGCTTATGCTTATATCCCCTTTACGATGTATCTTCATCATGTTCCTCAGCTGATTCATGTGGATCATCATCATGTGCATCACTGCCTGAACTTTCGCTATCCTGATGATGATGATGCCGCATATGGGGCTGCATGCTGTTCCGGATCTGCTCATATGAATGCACAACTTGATCTATTCCTCCGCCATCTTGGGTCTTTGCTTTGATGATGGCGTGCTTATGTGCTTCATACTTATCTCTGCTGTTATCCAGCTTGTTTTTCCTGCCTGCAGTGTTTCATTATATTTCTCCATCTTGACCTTGATCCTCATTATTTTATCTATAAGTTCCTCTGTCAAGTGGACAGGTGGACCAGCTGCTTCTGATTGGAAGTTACTGTGTAGAGCCTTGATGGCAGACTCTTCATCTTGATTTTCTATTTTCCCTTCCACCTTTCCTTCCAACGTTTCTAATATCTCTGCTTCTTCATCCATTAAATCGTGTAGCCTCATGCTGATATCTCTCAGCTTATTATTGCATCTTTTGAGGACTCCACATTCAAACAGAATGTCTTTGTACCAGATGTCTACCAACAATGCGGTATTACTGTTTAGTACCTGCTTACTGATAAGCAGTTGAGGATTTATCCTCTTTATTTCTCCCAAGATGCTTAGGACCCTTTCCAGTTTGTAAGACCTTTTCCCGGTCTGCATTTGCAATTTATCCACCTTGGTCCTGGAGTCACTCAGAATGCTCCACCTCTTCAAAGAAGCCTTCACTATTTCTACAGCATCATCCAATGTGGATGACATCCATTTTCTTATTACAGATGCCCCATGTTTCATGAGGTCTAACTTATTTACCTCTTCCTGAGAAATAGCAGTCAATGGGACTGCATGTTCAGTTGTAGTATCATCAGGACTGGTCAGCCTCCTTATGTAGGCATGCAACTGAGCAATGTGCTCTTTGTGTTGCTTATTCTTCTCCTTCTCTTTTTTCACCTTTTGGATCAAAGAATCAATAATGTCTTTGCCTTCTTGACCCTCTTGGCCTTCATTGGCAAAACCCAGATCTACTGTGCTAATTTGAAATTCATCTACAATAATTTTACCTTTTTCTTTCTCCACCGCAGGTATGGCAATTTGTGGGGTCCTTCTCCCGGTTGCTAGATCTCTCCTGATGGCTGATGTCATTCTGGCCTTCCTCTTAGGCTTCATTATATCCGCGGAGAACAAGGTGGAGACATCAAATTCCTAAATTTCAAGTTCTTCCTCTATATTTACTTCTTTTGCCAACCACGGAGGCACCTGATCATGTTTTTCTGCATCCTCATGATGTTCACCCGTGTCTCCTGTTTCTATCAGCAGATGTGGTGGAGATGGTGATTTTCTCATTTCTTCTTCTTGATGCTTACTTTGTTGTTGATCCTACGGCACCTCCTCCTATTGAGGGATTTCCTTCTCTGGAGGAGCATCCTCTTGGTGTGGGGAATCCTGTGGTGCATCTTTATGTTGATCATGATGATCATGATCTTTCTCTGTCATTACTTCATCTGTTCTCAACTCTTCCCCTTGTTGAGGTTTATCATCCTCTTTTGGCTTTTCTATTTCTTGTTGCATGCCCACCATACCGGATACTGTGGATTCTGCTTGAGGTGCTAGCGTTTGTTCTGCAACCATTACTTGTTCCAGGCCTGCACTATCAACTTCTTGTATTTTGGCAGCTGGATCCTCTATTGTTTCCTCCTCTTCATTAGCCTTCGCTTCCTGAACCTCTACTATAGCAGCTTCTGCTGATGTATCATGCGGACCTTGTTGGCCTAATTCCAGAGTATGACCTTCTGATTCTGCCATCTCTATTTTTTCTGCTAGGTGCCCTTTGTCAGGTGATCCTGCTGGATGTTCAGGACTTGCGTCATGTTTCCCTGTTAAGTCCACTACTACAGGACTTGTCACCTCTGTAATTAATGCTTCCAGCCCTATTTCTTGAGCTACCTGCTCTGGGCTCTTTTCTTGCTCTTCTTCCACTTGCTTCATCTCCTCAAATACAGTTTGAACTGGTGGAGGCTTGTGAGGTGTCATACTTATACCGGTAGCAATTGTTTCCATCTTTTGTGCAGCCACATCCTGCACGACCTCATCATCAGACAAGTTTATTGTCTCATCTAGCGAGACATGACCTTCTGTTTGTGTCTGATCAGTTTCTTTCATTTGTTCTTCTGCAAGTTCAATTTTGAACTTGAAGATGGTAGGAAGTGGAACATTATGCTGAAGTTCCTTAGGTACTTCACTACCTGCTCCTTGTAATAGTGTAGGGGTTTGTTTTATTTCACCTCTCATAGAGGTTCTTTGTTTCTTAGGTGGGGTGGACACCAGCACCAGTGGACCTTTTCTCTTCCTCTTTATAATTAATGGAGCCTCTTCTTCTTCAGGCTCTTCCTCCATGAGGATATCCTCTTCTCCAGGTTTTCTTGAGGATTGACCCTCTTCTAGGGTCTCAGTGATTCCAGCCTCTGCTCTCTTACTCTTCTTGGGCTTTTCTTTCTTTGGAGGGGATGCTGATTCTGATCCCGATCCTGATGCTGCTGCCTACTCATCTACAAATATTGCCCTTTCAATTATAACCCCTTTGGGTTCTTTATCCACCTTCTTGCCCCTTGGGGGTCTTTTGCTCTGTTGTTGTGGTGGAGGGATTCTATCTCCCTTGGTCTTCCTCTTCTCATTCAGGAAGTCATCATATTCATCCCTAGGAATATCATGTCCCTTCTTCTTGTTGTCCACCGTAATGGCAACACCTTTCTTCTTCAATGCCTCCACCTGCTCATCAACCCAAGCTTGAGTTAGTTGTATGGTCCTGGCAATGAATGGGTCCAAAGATATGTCTTCCTGCATGGTGAGGTTAGGTGCAGAGATGGTGTCATTATATATCTTCTTCTGTTCATATTCATCTGCAATTATCCTGCCATCATCCTTCTTCAATTGTTGGGGAAGGGAGATGCAATCAAAGGTTCTAATTTGGTTCAGAGTTAACCTCTGATACCTTCTTCTTCTTGCCTCTGCCTCATCTTCGCAGTCGGCCCAAAAATCCTCTAGGTGCCTCTAATGAATAGGCTTTCCCATTATCTTCTGCATCCTACCATAAGGATCATATGGTCTCGTTAGTGGAAAAGGCTGCAGATTCATCTTATTTAGGGTGACCATCACCTTCTTTATATTGTCTGAGTCAAGGCACATATAGCAACCAATGCTGACTGGGAACAAAATTGGTGGCAGCTTCTTGGCGTCCTTGTACATTTTTATCATTGTGGAGCCCTGCCAGATAAATTCCATTAGTATCACTGCATCAATAGGGTACCTTGGTAGCATCAGGGGATGTCCCTCAAAACCTTCAACCCTTATGTATGAAAAGGTTACAAATTGTATGTACCAGGCCCCGTGCCTATAAACTATCTCTTGAGCCTCCATGCTCAATCTCTTTGTTCTGTCTTCTTCCATGGTCCTTACCAAATGCATGGAGAATGCATCATTGACCAGTTTGTAATATTTGAGGTAATTAATTCTTTGCAGCTAGGGATGATGATCCCAGATATACACAGCATTTGTACCTGTAAGCTTTCCATCTGTTACTAAGGCATCAAAAGTGCCTTTGTAAGCACAAGAATAAACAATGTATGATGACATATAGAATGCACAATTAGAACCTCCCAGGTTCATCAGCTGCTCATGCAGAGCATCACTTATTATCTGGCCCCACAGTGGCTTGATATCTGAATATAGACACATCATTATTTTTCCGTACATCCAATCCCTGAAACTACCAGCATCAGGCTGGCCTGTTACTCTATTCAGGAGTGCAATCATGTATTGGTATTCCTCACTGAAATCATATTTGAACAGGTGCATAGGAAGTTTGGCTGCTGGAGGATATGTGATGTTCTTAGCCCGCCATTGGTACATGTTCTTCCTGGCTGATTTCTTGTTGGCTTCATACTCCTTTTCGGACTTCCTCAGGTCTACACTCTTAACTTTAATGCCTAGTGGCAATCCAAATGTCTGGGAGAGACCCTTGATGGAGAGGTCTGCATATATCCTCCCATGCTTCATCACTTGCCTTGTCTCAGGATTATAATTTTGAGCACACTCGATGACTAGCTCCAGAGATTCCATAGAGTATGGAAAACCGGCAACGTTCCACATTCCTGATACGAACACTGCATCTAGCACAAGACTTTTGTCATTCCCATCATTCAGCCTAGCTGACCATACTTCCAAATTGGTGCTCCCCTGATGGGTATCTGTAATTGCTCCATATTTAAACAGGACCCCCCTCTGAGAAGAGAACATGGGCCTACTAAATTCCTCTTGACACTTAACCAACCGCTTGTCTGCCATGAGTACCTACAATTAACAAAATCCTATCTCACAACGGGTATATACATGTATGCATATTACCATTAACTTTATAAATCACCATGCCTACTGTATCTTTTCAACATTACTTAATCATATGGATGCATAAACCAGAACCCACATCATCATACCTGAACAAAAATAACATGATGAGGTTTCATTTACTTACCTGGTTATGCAGACCTTTTCTTTTATACTAGTAGACTGTTGACAACGCTCTTAATTCAGCTGATGATCACTTACTTCCTTCTATTTGTGAGCTCAAATCGTGCAACAATCGCTTGTATGCGGATATGGAAGCTGGTGCTCTGTAAAACAATTTTATCGCAAGGTAAATGTAAAAATGACAGTTGAATTACCTTTTAACCTTGCAATTAGGGTAAATTTAGGGCAACTCTGACAAATTAGATTGTATTCATTGATTATCCGTGTGAAAACGCAGGATCTCGCCAGGTGTTTCATTGAGTTCCAGGGTCGGCGGGAACCACCTACCATGTTTGCGTGCATTAAATGATAATGGCGGCAACGGGAGCGGGGCGATACCCATATGACAAGATATCATGAAGGCAGGATGATATTTGCAAATATCGGGTCGAATTTCAATGTCATCCTCCTCCGGCAACTTGGAATGGTTATTGCGACAAGATTCGGGTGACAAAAGTGCCTTTTGGTTATGTTTAGTACCTCAGGAGGATATTTCGATGTATCAGTTGATGTTTCAAATATGATGATGACGAGACAAACTTACATGCCTCTCTTTTGGAATATCGAGATGACGTCATCCTGATATTCGTTCTTTATATCGGAAAGGCATCATGACGTCTTCGTCATATTATGCAAACATGATCATGTTTAGAAAATATCCTGTCGAAATGTAAATGTGATGATGATGTCATCGTCATGTTTGTTTCTTCATTTATCTGATTTGGATGATGTCATCAGGATATTGGCTTAGGGTGAAATTTCACGGCAGGAGGATGTTAAGAAATATTGGGTTACCTTTGGAAATATGATGCCCGCGATATATAAGACTGTTTGACGGGAAAGATGTATTACCATTTAAAGTTGACGTCCGGATATCTGGACCGCCTGACTTATCGGGTGATGCACCAAGATCAGGATGATCTTCGACAACATGACTGAGGTTATAAAATATGATCCTCCTCTTGTGAATATCAAGTTTGACCAAAACTTTGACTGTTCATAACTTTCACATCCTGAGGAATATCAGGGTGATGTAAAAGGCAAACCTACATGGAATTTAATGCTTTTTCAAAATATGAGGTCACAGAAATGAAATACAAATTTTGACAAACTGACCTCATGATGATGACTTACCTCATCCTGGTTCTACATGATGATGCACATGACTTACTTTTACCAAACCGCCATAAAGCAGACAACACGAGCCAAGCCAAAAAGTTGGGTCCCTGTTTTGCCAAGTCAAAATGGGGCGTGTTGTGTAACCACACAACAACTTGCCATCAAAAAAAACAAACAAATTCCAATGATTCAAGTGATGTGATCACATTCATCTATAGTATTCTAATTCCATCTAAGCATAGGCATCATGATCCTCCGAATGATAAAATTTCATCATGGTAACAATGCTTAACAAAGGATCAGGTGTGTGCATATGATTAATTATTCTCATCTTGAAGGCAAGTTGAAAACATAAGTAACTGGTGTTAAACTACATAGTTGGGGATTATCCCTCATAGCCAACCTGGATAGAGCCTTACTGCCAGCAGGCATCCATAGCCCCGGCAAGGTTATCTATACAATCTCCCTAAGTAGAGCCCCACTGCTAGCAGGCATCTATAGCCCCGGTAGAGTTACTTAGATGGCCTAACTTTATTTCTTCTCTGATTTTCTCTTTAAAATTTGTATCTGATATCATTATGTCAGCTCATTTGTACAAAGTACAGTCACTTGCAGCTTTAGGTTGGAGATTGTATTGGTAGCAAGGGAGTCCCTTTAGATTTTTCATTTAACACCTATACTTGTGTGTTCAACAAACCCAAGGGTGTTAGGTGTTTCATCGTGATTGATTCACTTTGACCAAGAAAAGGCACCCTGCTGAATGGATATCACAAACCTGATCATGAATACTTCTTAGAATGAATCATAACCTATGTCTAAATGCATTCTCATCACTTGAATCCTAACAATTTAGTTGTTTTCTTTGGTGATGAAGTGCATCATCCTGACTTACCGGAAGCAAGGTCTCAACAAACAAAACAAAACAAGCAAAACAAACAAACTGTACAAACAACTATACAAATATACAATATGATACATATGATTGTTATGAAGTCATTTAGGCCTAGAAATAATGCTTGAGGAATTGTCCATTGACTAGCAATGGGACATCCTCACCTGTCAGGTTCTTATGCCTATAAGTGCTGTCTCCAAGTATCTCAGAAATTTGGAAGGGACCTATCCATAATTTATCAAACTTACCATGGTCACCTTTCTTTTCATGGGCTTTATCCCACATCAGGACTAAATCAGATATCCTAAAAGCTTTAATTCTAGTTCTCTTGTCAAACCAGCGTTTGACAACAGCCTGATGTTTTACAAATTGGTCAATTGCTTGACTCCTTTTTTCTTCCAGGTGCATCAACTGAAGCAACTTGACTTCTTGCTTATTGTCTATGCCTAGGTATTCTTGGGCAAACTGCAGAGTAGGAATTTTTAAGTTTATAGGGAGGATGGGATCCACCCCATATACTAGTTGGAAAGGCGAGTTCCCTAATGCAATTTTCATTCTAGTTCTATCAACCCATAAGGCATACTTTAGAAATGAGTTCCATTCCCTAGGGTTCTTCTCTATCAATTTTCTTATGATACTCATGTTAGGGTTAGTCGGCAGAAGATATCAATTAAATGCAAATAAAGATTAAACAGAGAAATGAAAATACACAGAATTAATAACAGCGAGAGACAAGATTTAACGTGGTTCACCCAAACTTGGGCTACATCCACCAAACAGAGAGTCCAATATTATTATCCAGTAAATCAAACCGATTACAATCAGCAATCCTTGCAACTCAATACCGTTGCAAATGCTACAATACAATGCTCAAACCCTAACCCTTGGCCGCTTTTTATCAAGCCTTTTTGTCGGTTACAAAAATTAGGGTTTTCTTATGTCAGTCATAAAAAATAGGATTTTTTAAGTCGGCCGTAGGATTTTTTAAGTTGGCCCTAAAAAAAATTTCTCGAGGGCTACCGCCCCCGTTTCTCAGGGGCTGCCGCCCCTGAACCCCGGCAAGGATACATGGCTAGTGTACAGTACTTTCCTGATCAGTCACCACCTACCAACAATCTCCCACTTGGAGACTGATCCTAGACGACATCGCTGCGCATGCAGCTCCCATTGGAAATAAGCACCCTGGACTCTACTGTTCAATTTTTTATTGTGTTTAGTCTAGAAGACCAATCAAAGCTGAAGAGGAGCTCAGCTTCTCCCTTGTCACTACCTTTGTAAACATATCCGCTGGATTTTTATCTGTATGTATCTTTTCCAGCCTTAACTGTCCATTATCCAACACCGACCGAATAAAGTGATACCTCAACTATATGTGTTTGGTCTTTGAATGCAAGGCAGAATTCTTTGCAAGATGTATGGCACTCTGACTGTCTGTATACAAAGAACTGTTAGCCTGTTGTTTACCCAATTCTTCCATGAAAGATTGTAGCCATATCATCTCCTTGCTTGCCTCTGTTGCAGCGACATATTCTGCCTCTGTGGTGGATAAAGCAACCACCTTTTGCAACCTAGAAATCCAACTCACTGATGTTCCACCTACAGTAAAGACATAACCTGTAGTACTCTGCCTGGTATCAATATCCCCTACCAAATCTGAGTCTACATAACTTGCTAAATCAGTATTAGAGCCCCCAAAACATAAGTGTTTATTAGATGTACCTCTCAAATATCTGAGAATCCATTTGACCGCATTCCAATGCTCAAATCCGGGATGACTCATATACCTACTAACGACTCCGACAGCATGTGCAATATCCGGTCTTGTGCATACCATGGCATACATTAAACTTCCTACAGCTGAAGCATAGGGTATCTTGGACATTTTCTCTTCCTCCTCTTGTGTCTTTGGACACATCTCCTTAGTCAATTTCAAATGACTAGGCAAAGCTGTACTGACAGCTTTGGCATTCTCCATATGGAATCTCTGCAACACCTTTTCAACATAAGCAGCCTGAGATAGAGTCAATTTTCTGTTCTTCCTATCTCTGCAAATTTTCATACCAAGGATTTGTTTTGCTGCCCCCAAATCCTTCATATCAAATGACTGTGATAACTGATGTTTTAACTCTCTGATGTGA
The DNA here is from genome assembly GCA_027924645.1 of Cunninghamia lanceolata. Taxonomy (NCBI): domain Eukaryota; kingdom Viridiplantae; phylum Streptophyta; class Pinopsida; order Cupressales; family Cupressaceae; genus Cunninghamia; species Cunninghamia lanceolata. Next base: position 2,122,500 of record BSBN01000395.1, on the reverse strand, counting down.
TCCATGTTAGACCCAGCTACAAGCATGTCATCAACATATAAACATAAAATGATGTAGCTGTCATTATCCAACCTCTTAAAATAAACACAATGGGCAGAATTACACCTACTGTAGCCTTGCTCAGCCATAAAACTATCAAATTTCAAATACCATTGCCGAGGTGCTTGTTTCAGGCCATACAAGCTTTTCTTCAATCTGCACACTTGTTTCTCCTTACCTTTGACCTCAAATCCCTGTGGTTGTGCCATGTATATCTCCTCCTCCAAATCACCATGGAGAAAGGCAGTTTTCACATCTAGCTGTTCCAAATGCAAATCTTCAGCAGCCACAATACTTAAAACAGTACGAATAGAAGTCATCTTGACAACCGGAGAAAATATCTCATCAAAATCAATGCCCTATTTCTGTGCAAATCCTTTTACAACTAACCTGGCCTTAAATCATTTCTTACCTCCATCTTCCTCTTTTAGCCTGTAAACCCATTTGTTTGGTAAAGCCTTTTTACCTACAGGTAACTTACATAATTTCCAAGTCTGATTTTTCAGCAAGGAGTCCATTTCTTCTTGCATGGCAAGCTCCCACTGAACTTGTGTATTCACCTGCATAGCTTCATCATACCCTTCTGGTTCACCAGCATCTGTTAACAAAATAGAATACAAAGAGGGAGAAAACCTTTCAGGAGGTCTACTTATCCTTGTTGACCATCTAACATTCACTGGAGTTTGTGGTATTTCTGGTTGCTATTGCGGAGCATGAGGAGCCACTGGAACATCACTATTTGGAGTATCATCCAGCACAACATAATCCTTTTCTTTCTTCTCATGCTGCTGCAACTGATCTTTGTACAACACCTTTTCATTGAATATAACATCCCTGCTTCTCACAATTTTCTGATTTTCAAAATCCCAAAGCCTATAACCAAATTCATCAATGCCATATCCAACGAAGGTACATTTTTTTGATTTCGCATCCAGCTTCGTTCTATTTTCAGAATCTATATGTGCAAATGCTTCACAGCCAAAGGTTTTCAGAAAAAAATAACTCACTTTCTTGCCAGTCCATGCTTCCTCTGGAATACCACAACCCAAAGGAACTGAAGGACCTCTGTTAATTAAATATACAGCAGTGTTGACAGCCTCTGCCCACATGTTTAAAGGCAGTCCAACATGCAATCGCATGGTCCTTGTACGCTCCATTATTGTCCTATTCATGCGTTCAGCCACTCCATTTTCCTGTGGAGTCCCTGGAACTATTTTCTGCCTACGAATTCCATTAAAGGAACAATAGTCTTCAAATTCTTTGCTGCAATACTCACTGCCATTATCAGATCTGAGACATTTTAATCTTTTACCTGTTTCATTTTCAACCAAGCTTTTCCATTTCTTAAATGTTTCAAATACATCAGATTTCTGTCTAAGGAAATAAATCCAGACCTTCCTAGTTGCATCATCTATGAATGTAACATAATACCGAGAGCCACCAAAAGAAGATACCTGAGCTGGTCCCCATACATCTGTATGCACAAGCTCCAACTTTTCATTTTTCTTTTGCTTCCCATCTCTGAGAAAACTGACTCTCTTTTGTTTTCCATACACACAACTTTCACAGAAATCCATATTAATACATTTCAGACCTGGTAAAACTTTCTTAGAATGAAGTACCTTCATACCTTTTTCACTCATATGCCCAAGTCTGTTATGCCACAGTGTTGTTTCAGAACCTGCAGCAACTTTTCTAGTCTCTTCCTGCAAACCTGCAGCAACTGTTCCTAAACCTGTTTGTTTTTCCTCTATAAAATCTAAAGTAGAAGGAACAGTATGACCTGTACAAAGATATAAGGTGCCTACTTTTACACCTTTTGCTACTACTAAGGCACCTTTTGAAACCTTCCAATTTTTATCAGTAAATGTAACAGTGCAACCTTGTTCAGTTAGCTGCCCTGCTGAAATTAAATTCCTACTGAGCCTTGGAACATGCCTCACCTCTTGTAGTAGCTAATGATTCCCATTCTGTAACTTAATCTTGATTCTTACCTTTCCAACAATCTGACAGGGTTCATTATCTCCTAAATAAACCAGCCCAAAATCCCCTTGGACATAATCAAGGAAATAACTTCTATGGGGCGTAGCATGAAATGAGGCCCCTGAATCTAAAACCCATGAATCATCAGCATTATCTAGGGAAAGAATCAAAGCATCATCTTCAGACTTATTGCTTACCACATTTGCTTCCTTATTGCCTTCTTGTTTGTCTCCTTCTTTATTTTTCCGAGACCAGCAATCTTTCTTCAGATGACCTGGTTTTCCACAGTACCAGCAATCCTTCTATCCTCTAGTTTGGGATCTTTTGTCCTTTGATTTTCCTCGTGACTTCCCATGACCTCCAGAACCTTTTCCTCTCTCCTTTGATCTACCCCTGCTTTCTGCATTCAAAACACTGCCTGATTTGGATCCACCTGAGCTTTTCTTACGAATTTCCTCACTCAGAATAACACCAACAACATCATCAAATTTTAGGGTATTTGAACCAGAAACAGAGTTACTAACTACCATTACCAAACTATCCCAGTTTTCAGGCAATGAACATAATATCAAGAGAGCTCTAACTTCTTCATCAAATTTTACATTTACAGAAGTCAATTGACTGACAATCGTATTAAATTCATTTAAATGACCTATCACAGATCCACCTTCAACCATTTTCAAATTAAACAACTGCTTCATGAGAAATACCTTATTTGAGGCTGAGGGTTTTTCATACAATTTAGCCAAAGCTTTCATCAGACCATCTGTTGTCTTTGCTTCCGTTATATTGAATGCCACCGACGGTGCCAGGCACAACCGAATGGTTCCCAGTGCCTTTCTGTCAAGAAGATTCCAATCCTCATCAGACATTGTTGCCGGTTTCTTGGCTACTCCTTCCAACGGCCTCCATAAATCCTTTTGATAGAGGTAATCTTCCATCTGCATCTTCCATAACTGATAGTTCTGCCCATTGAATTTATCAACCTTCATTTTACCCTCGTCCGCCATTGCTCCCACTCAACCGTGAGACTTTCCTGCAGACGATAATCGAACACAACCCGCTCTGATACCACTTGTTAGGGTTAGCCGGCAAAAGATATCAATTAAATGCAAATAAAGATTAAACAGAGAAATAAAAATACACAGAATTAATAACAGCGAGAGACAAGATTTAACGTGGTTCACCCAAACTTGGGCTACATCCACCAAACAGAGAGTCCAATATTATTATCCAGTAAATCAAACCGATTACAATCAGCAATCCCCGCAACTCAATACCGCTGCAAATGCTACAATACAATGCTCAAACCCTAACCCTTGGCCACTTTTTATCAAGCCTTTTTGTCAGTTACAAAAATTAGGGTTTTCTTATGTCGGTCATAAAAAATAGGATTTTTTAAGTCGGCCCTAAAAAAAATTTCTCGGGGGCTACCGCCCCCGAACCCCCGTTTCTCGGGGACTGCCGCCCCCAAACCCCGGCGAGGATACATGGCTAGTGTACAGTACTTTCCTAATCAGTCGCCACCTACCAACAACTCAGCAAATTTTTATTGGTGGATTCTGCTAATCCATTCCCTTGGGGATAGTAGTTGGATGAAAACTTAAGTATAATCCCGTGATCAAAAGCCCAACTTGATAACTTGGTGGAAATGAAGGCAGAACCATTATCACTTACCAAAGCATAAGGAGTTCCATACCTGGTGACAATATTGCTCTCTAGAAATTTAATGACATCATCTGTAGTACAAGTTTTGCTGCTAAAAGCCTCAGTCCATCTAGTACAATAGTCAGTAATCGTTAAGACATACCTATGGCCTAAGGAGGACAGAGGATTGATTGGTCCTATCAAATCCATGCCCCACTGTGCAAATGGGCGCTCTTCCATCACTGGCTGCAAGGGTTGTGCAGCATATTTCTCTCTGTTTACAGCAACCTGGCAAACATGACAACATTTAACATGATCAGCTGTGTCTTTAAAAATTGTAGGCCAGTAATATCCTGCTCTGAGGATGGCATGTGTTGTGGCCAAGGCTGATCCATGTGCCATTCCAAACTTGTCATGTAGTTCTGACAGGACTTTATTTGCTTCTGGCTTTTCTAAGCATCTCAGGTATATTCCTTCATAATTCCTCTTGAATAGGGTTCCTCCCTTCATCATGTACTTTTGGGATTTTATTTTTAAGGCTCTTCTCTGTGAAGCTTGCATTCTTGATGGGCATCTTCCAGTGATCAGGATGTGCCTGATATCCGAATACCACTCTTTATTGTCTTTCTCATTGATCACATACTACTGACTATTGATGTTTGGGTCAATTTCAAATATCATCTGGCTCAGAGCTTGTCCTCTTACCAGCTTCATTGGTGTAATTTCCATATCATACTCTTGTAATACAGTAATCCATTTGGCTCTTTTCTCACCAGGCTCACTTTGCATCAGTAGCATCTTCACTGCTGCATTTGGTACTACAGCAATTACTTTACTTCTTAGTATGTAGTGTCTGAATTTCTTTACTGCTCTGACTAATGCAAGTGCCTGTCTCTCAACATCTACATATCTCAATTCAGCATCCCTGAAAGGACAACTCATGAAAGCAATTAGTTTCTCTTCTTTCTCTTCATTTCTTTGAGTTAAGACTGCTGCTGAGGTATGTTCTGAAGCAAATGAATAGATGTAAAAATCTTTTGTGTAATCTGGACTAATGAGGACTGGAGCATCAGAAATGGATTTCTTTATATCTTCAAATGCAGCTTTGACCTCTGGTGTCCACTCAATTTGTGCATCTTTTTTCAACATGGCATTTAATGGTTTGACAATCTCAACAAAGCCGGTGATGAACTTCCTCACAAAGTTTATCTTACCAAAGTAAGACTTGAGTTCCTTTTTGCTTCCTGGAAGTTGTAACTTCATAATAGACTCCACCTATTAGGATAAATGATAATTCCATCTTCTGTGATCAAGTGGCCTAGTAGCTTTCCTGTTGTCACCCCGAATATACACTTCTTGGGATTCAAAGATATTCCATACTCTTCGCACTTCTTCAGTACACTTCTGAGATCAGCGACATGATTCCCCCTTTCCTTGGAGAATACTGTCAAGTCATCCATGTAGATGACTATACATTTTCCTATTAAGCCTCTGAAGGCTATGTCCATTGCTCGCTGGAATGTTGCCCCAGCATTTATGAGTCCAAATGGCATACGTCTATATGCAAATATCCCCCACTTTGTGGTGAAGGCAGTTTTCAATCTGTCAATTTTATCAACCATTACCTAGTTGTATCCTGAAAAGCCATCTAGGAAGGACATCATTTTGGCTCCATTTACAATCTGCAGAACTTCATCTAATGAGGGTAAAGGATAATTGTCCTTTTCGGATGCTCTGTTCAGATTCCTGAAATCTACACATAACCTGATGTCTCCATTCTTCTTTCTAACTGGCACAAGATTTGCCACCCAAGTGGAGTGCCTCACAGGAAATATTATCCTGGCGTTTAACAATTTCTTGAATTCTTCAAGAATTATTGGTTCAAGCAAAGCATTGACTGGCCTTTGCTTCTGTCTGAAAGGTTTAGCATCTGGCTTGAGAGGTATAGTATGAGTTATGACAGAGGTGTCATATGTCTTTAGCTCATCATAAGTCCATGCAATTACATGTATGTAATCCTTGAGTGCCTGAGTTATTCCTTCTAACTCTTCTGATGTGCAAACCTTACCTATCAGTACATTTTTCTTGTCCTCATCCTGTCCAATATTCACTTGTGAATACTGACCTCCATCTGCCTTGGGTAGATCCTTCTATTTAAGCATATTATCCAAATCAAAGGCTCTTTCTAATTCAATCATACCTTTGGGAATCCTGTTGCTAGGTAATTCTAATATCTCATCTTCTTCCCAGACATGATCTTCCATACCATTCTCATCTATAATCTGAGCTTCAAATATGTCTCTATTTGAAATGAAGTCCAAAATGTGCTGATCATCATCAAACACCTGGAGGTTGGTCACATTATCAGGTATTGAAGGTACTGACACCAGTTCTACTGAAAATCTTTTCAGGCCAGATATAGACAGTGGCTCCAATGTACTAGCAGCTTGGGCAAGTGCATCTGCCCTATGGTTTTGTTCTCTGGGTACGTGGGTGATATTAAAGGCATCAAAATCCTCAATCAGGTCCCACACACGATGTCTGTAGTTGGACAACTTTCTGTAGTTACATGAGTAGATTCCTCTTACTTGCCTCACAACTAGTTCTGAATCTCCAAAGACATGCAGAATCTTTACTTTCTTCTTATGGGCAAACAGTATCCCATGAATCAAGGCCTCATATTCTGTTACATTGTTAGTGCAGGGGAACTGTAATCTATAAGCGGCTAAGTAGGATTTTCCAGTTGGATCAATTAGATCAATTCCTACCCCAGCACCTTGCTTGGACTTGGATCCATCAAACCTCAGGATCCAGGGTTTATCTTCAGCAGGACATTTAGCTGAACCTTCTTTTTTCTTGACAGCTCTGGCTGCTGCTCCACCTGATATCCACTTTAACTTATGGACGCCATCATGCTCCAATTTCTTCTTTCCTTTCTTTTGTGAGTCTGATAGTTTTTCTACTCTCTCTTTCACTTCAGTATGAGGATGATCTTTTGGATCTGTAGCTGCATGCTTTTTCAAAATGTGTAAACACAGGGAGCAAGTTGTTTCTGAATGATGCGCCTCATGTAGTCTACACCACCCTTTAATTAAGACCTCCTGGGGAGATCTATGTTGTCGTGTCATCTTTTCTATTTCCTTTACTAGAAATTCTTCGAACTTAGTCAGGTCACTACCTTTGTCTTCATCAGACAATTCATAATCTGGTTCCATAAAGCAATCACTCCCAGGGGTGATCTTTTCTTTCATTTCATCATTCATTTGGTCAGAAACCAGAATTTCTTCCATTTTCAGGATATGATCCCCATCATGATCTGTTACTTCTTCTGTTCCTACAACATATAGATAAGAATTAATATCATCATCATCATCAGATGTATCATTTACCTTAGAATATGATGATGATGCCTCACTGCATGTCTGCTCCAGCATCATCATATCTAAGCAAGTTTCACAAGTCTTTTCTGAATGTGCTTCATCATGTAATTTGCACCATCCATCAATCAAAATATCATTAGCAGGTATATTCAACAATTGACAATGCTTTACCTGGTTAGACAGATGCATCTCGAAGTCTCTGAAGCGATCTATTTCATTCTCATTATCAGGATTATTATCATGTTCTACAACTAGCATGTCCTCCTGATGATCATCATCATGATGATAATGAAAGTCAAGCATCAGGATCTCTTCTATTTTGACAGTCTGTGGCCTGATGCAGTAAACTCCAGGTTCTACGTCTATGTACATGATCTCATTTGTTCTGTTGTAGTCGGTGATCATATGCTTCATTCTCGGCTCAGCATCAATCCTAATCTGATTAGGTATACCTTTCCATGGTAACCACATGTGACTAAAATCTGTGGACATATATCCGTTGAGCGTCTTGGACCAGTCTCAGCTAAGCAACATCCCATAAGTATCAGGTATGTCAACTACCTGAATGTCAATGTAATACTAGATTCTAGGGTCAGATGCTAGTTGCATGTGGATATGAGTTAACTCTCCTACTACACTTACTTCTGTTTTATCCAGCTGTGTGACCTTCTTTAGAGATTTAGCAGGATGTAGTCCTAAAGCATTACATATTGACAAAGGCATAACATTCGTGGAAGCTCCTGAATCAACCAGACAGTTGTGCAGGTTCTTGCTGAACATTCTTATGGTGAGAAGGAACGGAGGTGATTCAGTTTTATCCCTATACAAGGTCATGTGGGACGTTTCTATAGCTTGGACTATAGCTGACACTTTAGGCTTGATAGTATTATCCCTAGCAGCATGATCTTTGCCACTGGATTGACTTGAAAGATGGCCATCCTCTTTAGGAGCAAGATCATCTAGTGACTTCATGAATGCCTTTTTGGTGGCAGGAGTTTTCAATAACTCAAACAGGGACAGGCTAATCTTAATTTTCTTCATTTCATCGGCCAGATAGGTGATTAACTTGTCAGATTCATGATGTGCATTTACAACCTTTGATCCTGTGTTCTGAGGCGACAAGTACTGAGCATTTACCTTGGGGAACCCAGGGTTATTACTAGCTTTAGGATCAGGAGGTGTATTGAAGTTATTTGGAGGTAAGGATGATGTCAGTGGACCAGCAGGTCTGTTAGCATTACTCCTTAAGTTATAATTATGCTTACTAGGATATTGTTTCTGATATGCATGCACTTCCTCATGCTCTCCTGCAGGTTCATTTTCATCCTCAAAGGGGAAAACATAATTTGTTTCAAAAGTTAAGGCAGATTCTTCACATGTTTGGTTATAACTTTGATGAGGTTGATTAGTATAGGCTTCTAGCACAAAAGCTGAGTCATATCCACAAGGAACAATCTCATTTCCTTCCGCCTGAGGTGGATTCCCAGAGGTGTTAGATACTTCAGTCTGAAAAATGCTAGCAGCAATTCTAAATTGTGGACACTCTAATTCTGCATGTGCATTTGTATTGTGGATCCTACACCAATTAGTAAGGGCTGCCTCAGCAAGATTGACTCTAGTAGTCTGTTTGGCTTCACCAAGAGGCTGATTGTCCAGGGGTGATGGTAATGAGCCATTATTTGGCCTAGAGCTCCATACTCTGGGCTGTCTTTGGGGATTATTGTTATTTCCACCACCATTATTGAAATTATTGGTGTTATACCCTCTGTCAGGATAATTTGGTCTATCATTGGAATAATTTCTATTCTATTTTGACTGGGAATAAAAACCTTGATTTCTCAAATGTGTCACTTCTGTGGTGAGTTTCCTCAATTGAGCAAAGATTTCTTTAATCTCCTCCTTTTCTTCTTGAGCTTTGGCCACCACATTTTCATTCTGGGGCTTAAAGAAAGAGGATCCATGATTATTATTGGACAGGTCAGCACCCTGAGGTGTCTGAGCTTGTGCAGGATATTGTGGCAATTGGCCATTTCCATTAGGAGGGGGCATAATGCTTAGTGGAGGTACTTGCAAAGGTACAGGTATGACTGCTGGGGGTATCATTGCTCCATTAGGATATTGTGTAGGATACTGTGCAGAATACGATGTAGGATATTGTGAATGCATGCCAGGCAAGGTAGGAAATACCATATTTGGAGTAGGGGTAGGTATTAACTGTTGGTTTACCTATATGGCTTCTTGAAAAGCTAACGCTAAAGTTGTGATTCAGGGATGTGTTCTCCTTATGAACATGGAAGTCAAAGGATCTAAAGCCGAATAATAAATGCTCCTTGTAGCTTCATCAGACACCGTATAAGGAGTGACCACTCTGGAAAACATTTTCTGAAACCTAGCATTGAAATTGGTGATAGGCTCATTCTCAAATCTCTTGATAGTGGCAAATAAATGATAGTTTATTAAGGGATCAATCGGAACCTTAAATCTATCCAGAAATGCTTTCTCTAGTAAGGCCCATGAATCAACAGAACCCTAACCAAGACTGATGAACCAATTATAGGCTTCTTCTCCTAAGGAAAAAGGAAATAATCTGCACACCACATCTTGATGTTCTATTCTAGCTCTGCAGCAAGCTTCCTTAAAAGTCCTGATATGATCTTTAGCATATTGATAAGGATGATATTTTGGACAAAGTTTGTCCAGATTCTTTGGTAACTCATGATATGCAGTAAAGGTCAAAGGTGATTCCGCTGCAAAGAAAGACATTGCAATTAGAGGAGGTTGAGCTGGTGATGCAGCTGGCTGAGGCTGAACTAAAGGTACACCCTGAGGCTGAGTAGGAGGTGTCATAGATATTCCAGAAGGTATTTGTGAACCAACAGGAGTTACAGGAGGAGGTTCTGGTGAAGCCCCTGACGCACTAGACCCTGGAGTATGATGAATGTCTACAGTTCTAGGTCTGAAACCTCTAACAGGCAATTCTTCAAAAATTCCACTAGGTCTAGACTTGGTATTTATCCTGTGAGCTAGGATTTCTCAATTTTGAGGCAATTTGGCTAAAACTTTGCAAATATTGGCTGGATTTCACTGGATGAGGTGATATTTGCGGTTAGATGGCTGATCAGACTAGATATTTACGAAATATTTGCAAAGATACTGCAAATATGAAAGGATATTTGAGGTATAATAACTTCCAACACGAGATCTCAAGTTTCTAAGTCCTAAGTTCTTTGAAGCTTGGACAAATTTATATATCTTTGGCCAATATTTGTGAATTCAAAAAAATCTACCGTAAAGCTAGCAATATTTATGTGAGATTTGGAAATCTTTACACAGAATGAACATATTTGAGCTTCTTACAGTAAATATTTGCGTAATATTTAGAATTCACAGACGGTTCGAGGTTACCTTACTCTCTGTATCATCAAACCTGAAAATAATGGTGATGAGCGTAGTCTTCTAGATCGGGCCCTCCTTCTAGCGCCAATTTATGTTGGTTATAATGTTAGTCACAAACAAGCATAGAATAAAAGTACACATTAACCTTTATTCATCTTGAAAGATACTATGAATTCAAAGAATTCATGATCCCAAGTCTTCGGTGATTAGGTCTTAATCGTCTGAAGTTACTCAAAGGTTAATGTGAGTTGCTGTTTCCATTTTGGGGCCTTACGTGAAAGTTCGACGTCATCATGACACTCCTACAGGAATTCTTTAAAAAGAAGTCATATTATGCAGTTATTTGGTGAAAAGATGTAGAAATACCTCAATCTTTACATGATATTTTCAATTGTGCATGCTCTATATTCAAATATACTGAATATTTGCAATTGCCTATGAGATGTATGCATATCTGTGTTATTTGCTTAAGATCATCAATTATTTGCAATTATGGAGATGAAACGCTCTGAAATTTAAAAGAAATTGAAGAAATGCTTCTAATTAAAGTTGAACCTTTAGCTTTTGAACCACATGTATATTAGATACTGTCATGAAGAGAAGAAAACCAAACCATATTTTCACCAGGACATTCCACAGCTAGATATAGTTGATGCTAACTTCAAAGGAATTTGTATGAAGACAACACATGTAAGTAGACATGCACTCCAAGGGATGCAACAAATCACCACATATATCTGGAATTCACACACTGATTACTTAAGATTTACTATGAATTGTAATCGACACAGTCTTCTCATTCATTAAGCATGCAAAAATATAAATGTATACAAAAACTTTGAAATGAGCTCTGAATGTTTCAGCAGATGGATTTCAATTAAGTTTCGAATGTTTACAATAAGGCATTCCATCACCTTTTATAGAATAAGGTGAGGAATCCGTTACAAAAGATCTACGATCTTGATTTATCAATGCAAATCTATGGTCATCATTCTCTTGACTTTGTCAATCTTTACAAAAATGGCACAAGTTGCCAGCTGGCAACTATCTATATTGCTTATGCTTATATCCCTTTTATGATGTATCTTCATCATGTTCCTCAGCTGATTCATGTGGATCATCATCATGTGCATCACTTCATGAACTTTCGCTATCCTGATGATGATGATGCCGCATATGGGGTTGCATGCTATTCCGGATCTCCTCATATGAATGCACAAGTTGATCTATTCCTCTGCCGTCTTGGGTCTTTGCTTTGATGATGGTGTGCTTATGTGCTTCATACTTATCTCTGCTGTTATCCAGCTTGTTTTTCCTATCCTGCAGTGTTTCATTATATTTCTCCATCTTGACCTTGATCCTCATTATTTTATCTATAAGTTCCTCTGTCAAGTGGACAGGTGGACCATCTGCTTCTGATTGGAAGTTACTGTGTAGAGCCTTGATGGCAGACTCTTCATCTTGATTTTCTATTTTCCCTTCCACCTTTCCTTCCAACGTTTCTAATATCTCTGCTTCTTCAGCCATTAAATCGTGTAGCCTCGTGCTGATATCTCTCAGCTTATTATTGCATCTTTTGAGGACTCCGCATTCAAAATGAATGTCTTTGTACTAGATGTCTACCAACAATGCGGTATTACTGTTTAGTACCTGCTTACTGATAAGTAGTTGAGGATTTATCCTCTTTATTTCTCCCAAGATGCTTAGGACCCTTTCCAGTTTGTAAGACCTTTTCCCGGTCTGCATTTGTAATTTATCCACCTTGGTCCTGGAGTCACTCAGAATGCTCCACCTCTTCAAAGAAGCCTTCACTATTTCTACAGCATCATCCAATGTGGATGACATCCATTTTCTTATTACAGATGCCTCATGTTTCATGAGGTCTAACTTATTTACCTCTTCCTGAGAAATAGCAGTTAATGGGACTGCATGTTCAGTTGTAGTATCATCAGGACTGGTCAGCCTCCTTATGTAGGCATGCAACTGAGCAATGTGCTCTTTGTGTTGCTTATTCTTCTCCTTTTCTTTTTTCACCTTTTGGATCAAAGAATCAATAATGTCTTTGCCTTCTTGACCCTCTTGGTCTTCATTGGCAAAACCCAGATCTACTGTGCTAATTTAAAATTCATCCACAGTAATTTTACCTTTTTCTTTCTCCACCGCAGGTATGGCAATTTGTGCGGTCCTTCTCCTAGTTGCTGGATCTCTCCTGATGGCCGATGTTATTCTGGCCTTCCTCCTAGGCTTCATTATATCCGCGGAGAACAAGGTGGAGACATCAAATTCCTGAATTTCAAGTTCTTCCTCTATATTTACTTCTTTTGCCAAACACGGAGGCACCTGATCATGTTTTTCCACATCGTCATGATGTTCACTCGTGTCTCCTGTTTCTATCAGCAGATGTGGTGGAGATGGTGATTTTCTCATTTCTTCTTCTTGATGCTTACTTTGTTGTTGATCCTGCGGCACCTCCTCCTGTTGAGGGATTTCCTTCTCCGGAGGAGCATCCTCTTGGTGTGGGGAATCTTGTGGTGCATCTTTATGTTGATCATGATGATCATGATCTTTCTCTGTCATTACATCATCTATTCTCAACTCTTCCCCTTGTTGAGGTTTATCATCCTCTTTTGGCTTTTCTATTTCTTGTTGCATGCCCACCATACTAGATACTGTGGATTCTACCTGAGGTGCTGGCGTTTGTTTTACAGCCATTACTTGTTCCAGGCCTGCACTATCAACTTCTTGTATTTTGGCAGCTGGATCCTCTATTGTTTCCTCCTCTTCATCAGCCTTCGCTTCCTGAACCTCTACTATAGCAGCTTCTGCTGATGTATCATGTGGACCTGCTCCTTGTAATAGTGTAGGGGTTTGTTTTATTTCACCTCTCATAGAGGTTCTTTGTTTCTTAGGTACGGTGGACACTAGCACCTGTGGATCTTTTCTCTTCCTCTTTATAATTAATGGAGCCTCTTCTTCTTCAGGCTCTTCCTCCATGAGGATATCCTTTTCTCCAAGTTTTCTTGAGGATTGACCCTCTTCTAGGGTCTCAGTGATTCCAGCCTCTGCTGTCATACTCTTCTTGGGCTTTTCTTTCTTTGGAGGGGATGTTGATTCTGATCCCGATCCTGATGCTGCTGCCTGCTCATCTACAAATACTGCCCTTTCAATTATAACCCCTTTGGGTTCTTTATCCACCTTCTTGCCCCTTGGGGGTCTTTTGCTCTGTTGTTGTGGTAGAGGGATTCTATCTCCCTTGGTCTTCCTCTTCTCATTCAGGAAGTCATCATCTTCATCCCCAAGAATATCATGTCCCTTCTTGTTGTCCACCGTAATGGCAACACGTTTCTTCTTCAATGCCTCCACCTGCTCATCTACCCAATCTTGAGTTAGTTGTATGGTCCTGGCAATGAATGGGTCCAAAGATATGTCTTCCTGCATGGTGAGGTTAGGTGCAGAGATGGTGTCATTATATATCTTCTTCTGTTCATATTCATTTGCAGTTATCCTGCCATCATCCTTCTTCAATTGTTGGGGAAGGGAGATGCAATCAAAGGTTCTAATTTGGTTCAGAGTTAATCTCTGATACCTTCTTCTTCTTGCCTCTGCGTCATCTTCGCAGTCGGCCCAAAAATCCTCTAGGTGCCTCTAATGAATAGGTTTTCCCATTATCTTCTGCATCCTACCGTAAGGATCATATGGTCTCATTAGTGGAAAAGGCTGCAGATTCATTTTATTTAGGGTGACCATCACCTTCTTTATATTGTCTGAGTCAAGGCACATATAGCAGCCAATGCTGACTGGGAACAAAATTGGTGGCAGCTTCTTGGCGTCCTTGTACATTTTTATCATTGTGGAGCCCTGCCGGATAAATTCCATTAGTATCACTGCATCAGTAGGATACCTTGGCAGCATCAGGGGATGTCCCTAAAAACCTTCAACCCTTATGTATGAAAAGGTTGCAAACTATATGTACCAGGCCCCATGCCTATAAACTATCTCTTGAACCTCCATGCTCAACCTCTTTGTTCTGTCTTCTTCCATGGTCCTTACCAAATGAATGGAGAATGCATCATTGACCAGTTTGTAATCTTTGAGGTAATTGATTCTTTGCAGCTGGGGATGATGATCCCAAATATACACAGCATTTGTACCTATAAGCTTTCCATCTGTTACTAAGGCATCAAAAGTGCCTTTGTAAGCACAAGAATAAACAATGTATGATGACATATAGAATGCACAATTAGAACCTCCCAGGTTCATCAGCTACTCATGCACAGCATCACTTATTATCTGGCCCCACAGTGGCTTGATATCTGAATATAGACACATCATTATTATTCCGTACATCTAATCCCTGAAACTACCAGCATCAGGCTGGCCTGTTACTCTATTCAGGAGTGCAATCATGTATTGGTATTCCTCACTAAAATCATATTTGAATAGGTGCATAGGAAGTTTGGCTGCTGCAGGATATGTGTTGTTCTCAGCCCGCCATTGGTACATGTTCTTCCTGGCTGATTTCTTGTTGGCTTCATACTCCTTTTCAGACTTCCTCAGGTCTACACTCTTAACTTTACTACCCAGTGGCAATCCAAATGTCTGGGAGAGACCCTTGATGGAGAGGTCTGCATATATCCTCCCATGCTTCATCACCTGCCTTGTCTCAGGATTATAATTCTGAGCACACTCGATGACTAGCTCCGGAGATTCCATAGAGAATGGAAAACTGACAGCGTTCCACATTCTTGATATGAACACTGCGTCTAGCACAGGACTTTTGTCATTCCCATCATTCAGCCTAGCTGACTAGGCTTCCAAATTGGTGCTCACCTGATGGGTATATGTAATTGCTCCATATTTAAACAGGACCCCCCTCTGAGAAGAGAACATGGCCCTACTGAATTTCTCTTGACACTTAACCAACCGCTTGTCCGCCATGAGTACCTACAATTAACAAAATCCTATCTCACAACGGGTATATACATGTATGCATATTTCCATTAAATTTGTAAATCACCATGCCTACAGTATCTTTTCAATATTACTTAATCATATGGATGCATAAACCAGAACCCACATCATCATACCTGAACAAAAATAACATGATGATGGTTTCATTTACTTACCTGGTTATGCAGACCTTTTCTTTTATACCAGTAGACTGTTGACAATGCTCTTAATTCGGCTGATGATCACTTACTTCCTTCTGTTTGTGAGCTCAAATCATGCAACAATCGCTTGTATGCGGATATGGAAGCTGGTGCTCTGTAAAACAATTTTATCGCAAGGTAAATGTAAAAATGACAGTTGAATTACCTTTTAACCTTGCAATTAGGGTAAATTTAGGGCAACTCTGACAAATTAGATTGTATTCATTGATTATCTATGCGAAAATGCAGGATCTCGCCAGGTGTTTCATTGAGTTCCGGGGTCGGCGAGAACCACCTACCATGTCTGCGTGCATTAAATGATAATGGCGGCAACGGGAGTAGGGGGATACCCATATGACAAGATATCATGAAGGCAGGATGATATTCGCAAATATTGGGTCGAATTTCAATGTCATCCTCCTCCGGCAACTTGGAATGGTTATCGTGACAAGATTCAGGTGACAAAAGCGCCTTCTGGTTATGTTTAGTACCTCAGGAGGATATTTTGATGTATCAGGTGATGTTTTCTAATATGATGATGATGAGACAAACTTACATGCCTCTCTTTTGGAATATCAGGATGACGTCATCCTGATATTCGTTCTTTATATCGGAAAGGCATCATGACGTCATCGTCATATTATGCGGACATGATCATGTTTAGAAAATATCCTGTCGAAATGTAAATGTGATGATGATGTCATTGTCATGTTTGTTTCTTCATTTATCGGATTTGGATGACGTCATCAGGATATTGGCTTAGGGTGATATTTCACGGTAGGAGGATATTAAGAAATATTGGGTTACCTTTGGAAATATGATGCCCGCGATATATAAGACTGTTTGACGGGAAAGATGTATTACCATTTAAAGTTGACGTCCAGATATCTGGACCGCCTGACTTATCGGGTGATGCACCAAGATCAGGATGATCTTCGACGAGATGACTGAGGTTATAAAATATGATCCTCCTCTTGCGAATATCAGGTTTGACCAAAACTTTGACTGTTCATAACTTTCACATCCTGAGGAATATCAAGGTGACGTAAAAGGCAAACCTACATGGAATTTAACGCTTTTTCAAAATATGAGGTCACAAAAATGAAATGCAAATTTTGACAAAGTAAACTCATGATGATGACTTACCTCATCCTAGTTCTACATGATGATGCACATGACTTACTTTTACCAAACAGCCACAAAGCAGACAACACAAGCTAAGCCAAAAAGTTGGGTCCTTGTTTTGCCAAGTCAAAATGGGACGTGTTGTGTAACCACACAACACATACCATATCACCATTTTCAAACAATTGAAATCCATCTGGTTGCTCAATGTATACTTCTTCCAAATCACCATTCAGAAAGGCAGACTTGATATCCATCTGATATACTTTGAAATCCTTGAAGGTAGCAAAAGCAAGAAATAATCTGACTGCTTCAATTCTTGCCACCAGAACAAAAGTTTCTTCAAAGTCAACTCCTACTTTAGAATAACCCTTATAGACCAATTTGGCTTTGTTTCTGACTACTTCACCGTCTTCATTTAGTTTATTCTGGAAGACCCACTTAGTCCCAATCACATTTTTGTCTTTAGGTCTAGGAACAAGATCTAAAGTGTGATTT
This sequence comes from Cunninghamia lanceolata, assembly GCA_027924645.1. Classification (NCBI taxonomy): domain Eukaryota; kingdom Viridiplantae; phylum Streptophyta; class Pinopsida; order Cupressales; family Cupressaceae; genus Cunninghamia; species Cunninghamia lanceolata. The sequence goes on along the minus strand of BSBN01000395.1, from coordinate 2,105,282 downwards.
TTTTCAATCTGCATCAACTCTTCCTCCATTGCTTTAGCCCAGCTTTCATCATTGCGTGCTTCACTTACTATTTTTGGTTCAATCTTTGAAATCAGACAATACTTCTCTAAATCTTGAGAAATCTTTCTTCTTGTTTGAACACCTTTGCTTCTATCACCTATGATCTGGTCTTCAGAATGATTTAGTCTTTACATACCTGGGAGTTTTGGGAATTTCTTGAACTTCTATTTCTTGGACAGGTTCATTGAAACTTATGTCTTCTTCCTGTATTTTAGGATTCTTCAGATCAGTCTGAATCTGAACTACATAAGGGGCTTGATCTTCTTGGACCAAAACATCATTCTAATCATCTACTTCATACTCATAAAACCTTGAGGGATTTTCAATGCCTTCATAAACCTTCACATTTGTACTTTCTACAATCTTTCTTAATCTCTTGTTATAACACCAGTATGCTTTGCTTTGAGTAGAGTAACCCAAGAATATTCCTTCATCACTTCTAGCATCAAATTTGACAAGGTCGTCATCTCTTTTAATGTAACATTTACTACCAAAGACTCTAAAATACTTCATAGTAGGAGTGATGCTAAACTAGAGTTCATAGGGAGTCTTACCAGTATTGCTTCTGACTTGTACTCGATTAAGAGTATAGACAGCAGTGCTTACAACTTATCTCCAATAGATCTGAGGGACATTTTCTTCCATCATCATGGTTCTAGATGCTTCCTGGATGGTCCAGTTCTTTCTCTCCACTACTCCATTCTGCAATGGAGTCATTGGAGTAGGTAACTATCTCTATATCCCATGTTTCTCATAGAATTCTATGAACTCTCCAGATGTGAATTCACCACCTCTATTAGACCTCAGACATTTTATGTTTAACCCATTTTTATTTTTTACCATAGCCTTGAATATTTTGAACTTCTCAAGAGCTTCAGATTTCTCTTTTAGGAAAGTCACCCACATCATCTGGGAGTGGTCATCAATCAATAACAAGAAATATCTATCACCTTGTTGACTCCTGATTCTTGTCGTTCCACATAGATCAGTGTGTACTAAGTCCAACAATCTGGTAGAAGATTGTTCCTTACTTTTAAATGTGACTCTACTCTGCTTACCTAACTGACATTCTTTGCACAAATTGTTAGTAGGTTTCACCAGTCTTGGAAGATCTCTTACAGCCTGAGTGTTGCTTATCTTGATGATATTATCAAAATTTACATGACACATTCTCCTATGCCATAACCAACTCTGATCAATTTGAAAAAATAAACAACTTTTGCTAGTGCTAACCAAGTGGAAGATGTTACCTTTTGTTTGAGTATTGGATGTAATCTTAGTTCCAGAGCTTTCAAAGATTTTACATTTTCCATTTTTAAATAGGAGATCATAGCCTTTGTCCACCAACTACCCAACACTGAAAAGATTATGCTTCAAACCTTCAACATACAGTACATCACTAGTTTTATTCTTTCCATCAAAAGAAATAGTTCCCCTACATCTGATTCTCCCAGCAGAATTATCACCAAATTTTACAACTCCTTCATATCTTTCCAGATTTATGAACTTATTCATATCACCAGTCATATGGTGGGAGCATCCACTGTCAATGACACATTCATCCTTTTCTTCAACTTGAGTAGCCAGAGCTCTTTCTACCATTTTATGATTGATAGATTCAATGGGCATTGCATTTTCTTCCTTGATGGCAATAAACACCCAATCACTTCCAGACTTGTTTCCTATCTCAGATTCATCATCTGTTACTCCTTCATCATCATCATCTTCTTGGACATAGTAACATTTCTTTTGCAATCTTGATCTATCAGGATTTGTCCTTGAAAATCTTTTCAGATACCTTGAGGCAAAATGACCAATCTTGTTGTAGTTGAAACATTTGAAGGGCACTTTTCCTTCATAATTACCAGATCCTGTTGGTAGTCTTTCAGCAATAAGGGCTTCAAGTTGAGCAGCTTCTGCCTCATTTTCTTCCAGATCTTTTCTTGCTTTTTCATACCATGATAATTTCTTTGAGGAATTCTCCTAGATCATACCTTTGTTTGCCTTTTACAGAGGCACTAGCTTTGAATGCAAATTCAGTCTTGGGAGGTGCATCTCCAAACTCAGCCAATTCAAATGTACCTAATTTCCCAACTAGCTGATCCCTTGTGATATTTGATAAAGATCTGAATTCCCCAATAGCAACAACCTTGTGTTTATAAGTAGGAGGTAAGGATTTGAGAACTTTGGCAACAATCTCATCTTCATCCAAGGTTCCACTAGCACATCTAATGGTACAAACAAGCTCATTTAGCTTTGGCATAAATGTAGTGATATTCTCATCTTCATTCATCTTCAGGTTTTTGAATTTTCCTTTCAGACTTTGTAGCTTGGCAAATTTAACATATTTGTCTCCTTCATGCAGAAGTGCCAGCTTTGATCAAATTTCATATGCAGTTTTTAAATCCATAAAATTTGTCAGCTCTGAATCAAATAAGGCACTTAGTAAGGCTTCTTTAGCTCGAAGATTATCTTCAACATCTTTGATTTCATCAGTAGTTGTCAGACCATTGTTTGGATGAATACACTTCTTTATAGTCATGTTCCAATATTGAATTACCATACATTGTAAGTGACATTCCATGCGGCTTTTCCAAAGAGTGTAGTTTGTTCCATCAAACCTCAAACTATCCTTCTTATAGGAAGACATCCTAGATCTCCTCAAGTAGTTAAGCTCTTATAGAGGAACTTAGCTTTGATACCAATTGTTGGTTTTAGGACAGACAACTGAGAGGGGGGGTGAATCAGTTGTCACAAAAAATTATATTCTTTAAACACTTAAATCCTTCTTATATTTCTACAGTATAATAATGATTCAATCATGGAAGCACAATGCAATAACTCAAGAGTATAAACACATTAACACATAGGACACTAAGATTTTAATGTGGAAAACCTAGTTAAGGAAAAAACCATGAGGTGACTAACCCAAGATTGTATTCTCTATTAAAAGAATAAGAAGAACAAAATGGCACTTGCCAATTAGGGCTCATTGCCTGAGCACACTGCTCACAAGAGGCCCACTGTCTATAGGAGACACATTGTCTACAAAATAATATAAATATCACATACTTGAACTGGAGATTAGCATCTTCACCATGCTTGAAACAGTTCCATTTAAGCTCAACACTACTGCTATGCTTTTCACTCCTCTCTTCTCTATATCTTTCTCATCATCACCAAGGATGATTTTTAAATGACTTCACAAATCTTATTTATACAAGACATCAACTTTGGGATGATCATCAAAGTCGGCACAACACATACTTTATTTTATTACAGAGCAATTACACAAATACAACTTGACTTATTACAAAAACTTCATGTGCATCACTACCCTATCGGCCACACCTATCTGGGACTTCAATCTTATTTGAGGAACATGCCATGCTTCGTAAAAGATCTTCAAGATCATCCACAATAAGTGTAAAACATCTGATCAGCCAAGATTAGGAAGAACACCATCACCCGAAAGTAAATCTTCAATTATGAGCTCAATCTTCAATGCGGACCGCCAACACAAACTGGACATAATCTAGAGACCCCCATGAGCTTGCCTGAATCACCAAGAACATCAACACCACTTCAACTTACTAAAATAATTCACATCTTCATCTGGAACCTCAAGAACCCAGTCTGTCATCACTATCACATTAGAATAATTGCTTGCGAACCTCCAAACCATGAACCAATTGAATTGTTAGTTCACATTGGGTTCCCAAACATGCCACCAAATTCACAGAACAAGATATTGCTTTTCCATATCTCACCGAACCTATTCATGTCACTCTATCACCTATGAACAGCTACCAGAACCAATTTTACTCATATGGCCATAACTCCATAATTTCATGCAGACCTCTCAAATCTTGACTGGATCATCTTTAGACACATATCTACAAACCATTTGATGCACATTCTCTGATCTCTATCTAGTTGAGATCTTCACTTCATAGAGCTTCACTGTCTTCACTATTCTTGATAGAACTAATTTTCTCAATATCCTCAGCACACAACTCATCCAATCCTTGACATATATACAACAAGAGTATGTTGACATCAATGACAATACCGGTTAGGCCCATACTTGTAACACAAAGGTGTCCTAACAACTTTTGCATTCTCCATATGGAATCTCTGCAACACCTTTTCAACATAATTAGCTTGAGATAGAGTCAAATTTCTGTTCTTCCTATCTCTGCAAATTTTCATACCAAGGATTTGTTTTATTGCCCCCAAATCCTTCATAGAAAATGATTGTGCTAACTATTATTTTAACTCTCTTATTTGATCGGTGTTAGACCTTGCTACAAGCATGTCATCAACATATAAACATAAAATAATGTAGCTGTCATTATCCAACTTCTTATAATAAACACAATGGTCATAATTACACCAGTTGTAGCCTTGCTTAGCCATAAAACTATCAAATTTCAAATACCATTTCCGAGGTGTTTATTTCAAGCCATATAAATTCTTCTTTAATCTGCACACCAGTTTCTCCTTACCTTAGGGTTGTTCTATATATATCTCCTCCTCCAAATCACCATGGAGAAAGGTAGTTTTCACATCTAGCTATTCCAAATGCAAATCTTCAGTAGCCACAATACTTAAAACAGTATGAATAGAAGTTATGTTAACAACTGGAGAAAAAATCTCATCAAAATCAATACATTTTTTCTTTGCAAATCCTTTTACAACTAACCTGGCTTTAAATCTTTGCTACTACAGGCAACTTACATAATTCCCAAGTCTAATTTTTCAGCAAAGAGTCCATTTCTTATTTCATTGCAAGCTCCCACTAAACCTTTGTATCCACCTGCATAGCTTCATCATACCCTTCTGGTTCACCAGCATCTGTTAACAAAATAGAATACAAAGAGCGAGAAAACCTTTTAGGAGGTCTACTTAGCCTTGTTGATCATCTAAAATTCACTGGATTTTGTGGTATTTCTTGTTGTTGTTGCAAAGCATGAGGAACCACTGGAACATCACTATCTAGAGTATCATCTAGCACCACATAATCCTTTTCTTTCTTCTCATGCTGCTGCAACTGATCTTTGTACAACACCTTCTCATTGAATACAACATCCCTACTTCTCACAATTTTTTGATTTTTAAAATCCCAAAGCCTATAACCAAATTCATCAATGTCATATCCAATGAAAATACATTTTTTAATTTTGCATCCAGCTTGGTTTATTTTTAGAATCTACATGTGCAAATGCTTCACATCCAAAGGTTTTGAGAAAAAAATAACTCACCTTCTTACCTATCCATGCTTCCTCTGGAATACCATAGCCCAAAGGAACTAAAGGAGCTCTATTAATTAAATATACAACGGTATTGACAGCCTCTACCCACATGTTTAAAAGTAGACCAACATGCAATCTCATGGTCCTTGCACACTCCATTATTCTCCTATTCATGCGTTCAGCCACTCCGTTTTCCTATGGAGTCCCTGAAACTATTTTCTACCTACGAATTCCATTAAAGGAACAATAATCCTCAAATTCTTTGCTACAATACTCACCACCATTATCAGATCTGAGACATTTTAATCTTTTACCCATCTCATTCTCAACCAAGCTTCTCCATTTCTTAAATGTTTCAAATACATTAGATTCTTGCCTAAGGAAATAAATCTAAACCTTCCTGGTTGCATCATCTATGAATGTAACATAACACTGAGAGCTACTGAGAGAAGATACCTAAGCTAGTCCCCATTAATCTGTATGCACAAGCTCCAACTTTGCATAGTTCTTTTGCTTCCCATCCTTGAGAAAACTAACTCTTTTTTGTTTTCCATACACACAACTTTCACAGAAATCTATATTAATACATTTCAAACCTGGTAAAACTTTCTTAGAATGAAGTACCTTCATACCTTTTTCACTCATATGCCCAAGTCTGTTATGCCATAGTGTTGTCTTAGAACTTGCAGCAACTGTTTCAGTCTCTTCCTGCGAACCTGCAGCAACTATTCCTGAACCTATTTTTTTTCTTTGCAACAGCTAAAGTAGAAGGAACAATATGACCTATACAAAGATATAAGGTGCCTACTTTCACACATTTTCCTACTATTAAGGCACCTCTTGAAACCTTCCATTTTCATCAGTAAATGTAACAATGCAACCTTCATCGGCTAGCTACCCTGCTGAAATTAAATTCCTACTCAACCTTGGAATGTACCTTACCTCTTATAGTAGCCAATGATTCCCATTCTACAACTTAATATTGATTCTTCCCTTTCCAACAATCTGACAGGGTTCATTATCTCCCAAATAAACTAGCTCAAAATCCCCTTGGACATAATCAAGAAAATAACTTCTATGGGGTGTAGCATGAAATGAGCCCCTAAATCTAAAACCTATGAATCATCAACATTATCTAGGGAAAGAATCAAAGCATCATCTTTAAATTTATTACTTACCACATTTTCCCCCTTATTGCCTTCTTATTTGTCTCCTTTATTCTTCTGAGACTAGCAATCTTTCTTCAGATGACCTAGTTTCCCATAGTACCAGCAATCTTTTTGTCCTCTGGATTGGAACCTCTTGTCCTTTGATTTTCTTCGTGACTTTCCATGACCTTCAGAACCTTTTCCTCTCTCCTTTGATCTACCCCTACTTTCTGCATTCAAAACACTACCTAATGTGGACCCTCCTGAGCTTTTATGTCGCATTTCCTTGCTAAGGATAACACCAACAACATCATCAAATTTTAAAATATTTAAACTAGAGATAGAGTTACTTACAACCATTACCAAGCTATTCCAGCTTTCTGGCAAATAACATAAAACCAAGAGAGCCCTCACTTCTTCATCAAATTTTACTTTTACAGAAGTTTTCTGACTGGTAATCATATTAAACTCATTTAAATGATCTGTCACAGATTCACCTTCAATCATTTTCAGATTAAACAAACACTTCATGAGAAATACTTTATTTGAGGCTGAGGGTTTTTCATACAATTTTGCCAAAGCCTTTATCAGTTCACTTGTTGTCATCACTTCTATTAATATTTAACTTCATAGATGGTTCCAAGCACAACTGAATGGTTCCTAGTGCCTTTCTATCTTGAAGATTCCAATCCTCATCAGTCATTCTTGCCAGTTTCTTGTCTATTCCTTCCAACAGCCTCCATAAATCCTTTTGATAGAGATAATCCTCCATCTGCATCTTCCATAACTGATAGTTCTTCCCATTGAATTTATCTACCTTCAATTTACCCTCATTTGCCATTGCTCCCACTCAACCATGAGACCTTCCTGCAGACGATAATTGAACACAACCTGCTCTGATACCACTTGTTAGGGTTAGCCAACAGAAGATATCAATTAAATGCAAATAAAGATTAAATAGAGGAATGAAAATACACAGAAATAATAGCAGTGAGAGACAAGTTTTAACGTGGTTCACCCAAACCCAGGCTACATCCACCAACAGAGAGTCCAATATTATTATCTAGTAAATCAAACCGATTACAACTAGCAACCCTTGCAACTCAATACTGCTGCAAAATGCTACAATACATCTCAACGGAAACCCTAACCCTTAGCCACTTTTATCAAGCTTATGTTAGTTACAAAAATAGGGTTTTTTATATCTTCCAATTGCACTCCCCCGTTAAATAATTTGGGGGGAAACTGCGCCAATAAAAGTTGGGAAAATTTAACCTCCAAGTCTGATTAGGCTCCATATAACAACAAAACCTCCCCAAGCCTTCAACAAGTAGGATGAACAAATAGGGGGATAGAGGATACCCTTGTCTGAGCCCCATAGAAGTACCAAACAAATCCGTGGGCACACCATTAATTAGCACCAAAAAGGAAGAAGAAGTAACACAACTCTTGACCCATTCAATCCAGTCACTAGCAAAATGAAAAGCTCCAAGAATCTTAAATAAGAAGTCCCATTTAACCCGATCACAAGCTTTATCCATGTCCAACTTGATGAACATTGATTTTTCTTTAGAAGATGTCATAGAATGAATGGTCTCCGCAACAATAATGACACCATCCATGATCTATCTACTAGCAATAAAGCCCCCTTGCTCCTTACAGATTAGCCCACCTAGCCAAGGTTTCAACCTCTATACTATCAACTTACTAATGATCTTGTTAAGAACATTACATAAAGTAATTCGCCTAAAAAGATCTACAAAATTAGTCCTGTCCTTCTTTGGAATGAGAGATAAAAAGGTTGCGTTCATAGATTTCAGCATTTGTTTACTCATGAAGGACTCTTGAACAACTTCCAAGAGATCCATCTTAACCACTTCCCAAAACTCCTAAAAAAATTTAGCTGGAAATGCATCAGGCCCAGGAGCCTTAAATTTTTTCATCTGAAACACAATATTCGTAAGCTCTAACATGGTAATAGGAGTAAGCAAAGATTCATTCATTTCATTAGAGACCAAAGGCAGAATACATTCCAGAATCCTAGCTTCATCTTCCTCTGTAGGAGGCGAATCCGAAAAGAAATGAACAGATTCAATAGAAATGGAAGCAGAGGAGGAAAAAATCTCCCCATCTGATGACAGGAGAAAAGAAATAACATTACCTTGTCTTCGATCTTTAATAGAGTTATGAAAGAAAGAGGTATTCCGATCACCTACTTGGAGCCATTCAATTCAGAACTTCAGTTTCCAAAAAAATTCTTCTCTTAATTCCCACTCCTCAACCTCCTTCACCGCAATAGCTTCTAACAAACCAAGCTCCTTAGAGAGGCCCTAGTCACGAATCAGCTTGGTGATCGAGTCCAAATTGTCTTGAGCATTCTGTTTTGCGTGAAACATATTACCAAAGTGCTGCCTATTCCAACGTTTCAACCTATACTTCACATACTGGAGTCTTTTGGGGAAAGAGTACATAGCAGTACCGTAAGTCAGCTTACCAAGGGACCACTAGCCAGGAAGCATCTCATGAAGTGAATCTTCCTTGAGCCACATAAGATGGAACTTAAAAGGTTGTTTTAAGCATTGCCAAGGTAGCTCAGCATTAAGCTTAATTGGCCAATGGTCAAAGCCTCGTCCATCCAAAATCTATGAACTAGTCATCCATCTATCTCCCACCCAAAAATTGGACACCAAAAATCTATCCAGCCTTTCTGAAATAGTTGCATCTCTACTTCTCCTATTATTCCAAGTAAAGACTCCGTTTGTTGGCTTAATGTCAACCAACTTCAAGAGGGCTACATTTTCCTGCAAGAGTCCTGAGGAAGGCTCGAAGCAACACTTCCTCCCCTCATTTCCTCTAAAGAAGTGAGAGCATTGAGATCCCTGGCCAAACCCCAAGGCAAGTACAGATCCAGAGATCTCACATATTTGACATGATCCCACAACTAAACTTTACCTTGAAAGTCATTCAGAGCATAAATGTTAGAGAGAAGAATTCTCTCTCCTGAATCAAGTTGAGAAGCAACACAAGATATCAAACCCCTAAATGAGAGCCACCAAATAGAACTGACTTTTTGAGGATCCCATAAGCAAGCTAACCTACCAAAGCTCCCACACATTGACATTGACCATGATGCCAAATCTTCAAGGCCACACATAGCATACTATCAACTAATAATTTAGTTTCCTGAAGGAAGACCATATTAGGAGAATGAATACAAACCAAATACCGATTAGCTTTTTGTCAAGGGATGCTATTCATGCCCTACACATTCCAAGAAAGCACAATCATTGTTGAGGATGGGAGAAGTGAGCATCAATAGTCTTCACCGAACCCGCCTCAACCAATGTCTCACCAGCTAGCTTAACTTTTTCTTGATCCTTCTTGCAACCAACCTTAGAAGGTTTCTCAAGAGCCCCCCTCTTGAGAGTTTTTTGTTGTAACCCCAAGGTAGAGGAAGAAGACTTGTTTTTACCCAAGTTAGGACCACCCCGCATGTCAGAGAAGGCCCCGCCAACACAAGAAGAACCTCCATAATCCACAATCACCCCACCTCCCACATCTAGAGCCAGAGTTGAGGGAGTTAGATCAGAATCCAACTAAGGACCCTATTCATCAAGTTGCTTCGTCCTAGGAAGCACTGGAGGCTGTACCCCAGGCACCTCCTCAGCAAAAGATTCAACTGTCATCTGCAAGTATGCCTAGAACCCTTCCTCCTAAACTAACTCATCCAATGTCTCAAACCTATTAAAAGTATCCTCCTCCTGCTAATCCTTAAGAGATCTCTTTTGACCCCATCCACAATTACGAGACTTAACCGGAACAAAACCATCTTTATCCATCGCCTTCCCCTGCATGGGATCTTTACCCTTCTCCACCCTTGAATTAGGTTGAGAGGTCACATTACTTGTACCAACCGCACCAGAAGCACGAGGACACCTCCATTGAAGATAGCCATACTCATGACACAACCGACACCTGAAAGGTAACGTCTCATAATCTAATGGCTAAGTCCAGGAACTAGAACCACCAGTCAAGTCTATAGAATCTAGTAAAGGATGACTCAAATCAATCTCAACACATACATGTGCATAAGAAAAAAATGCTCTTATTCAAAGTTTGTTGAGAAGGGCCAATAGGTTTCCTAGCAACAAAGCAATCTATTGCAAAATGTCACATATCCAACATTCAAGCGACAGCCTAGGAAGACAAACCCAAATGGGGACCTTAGAAGGTAACTCTTCCATTGAATTAAAGCCAGTATGCCATGGTTTTATGAATAAACCAACTTGATTATAATAATAAGGCCCACCTTCAAATGCCCTGTTCTGATCTGAAATGCACAAAGAATCCACCAGGAAGAAATTATTCGCAGCCATCAAAAAATCAAAGTCACCTTCCGGATTCCATGTCTTTCATATCTAGGAATCAAGGAATGGGGGAGAAACCCTCATCCCCATAAACTTGCAGATCAAAACATGCTTGCATTAGTAATCCAGATCATCAGTCACCACCTCTGATTGGATCACCAAAACTGGACGTACCTAAGCCCTCTCTAAGAACCCATTTACCTTCGGCAATTTTAAATCACTAGTTCGAGGCATGCACATCCCAGAAGAAGATAGATTGCGTACCTCACCATCATCCACCACCATAGATGCATCTCCTACCATCGAACCCAAAGGCACATTCGTTGCCATCAAAAAACTTGTCACACCAAAACCCCAGCTGAGCCTTCCCCCACACCAAACCAAGACTGACACCAATACATTTTTAGAGGAATAATTAGCTTAATTAAATAATTGTCATTATTTAATTGGTTTTAGAAGAAGGGGGAATAATTAGATTTAATTAAATAATTAATATTATTTAATTATTTAATTAATAAGAGAAACTAGAAGAAATATGCCACTGTGATCTACATGAAAATGCAAATAAAAATCTATGTTAATTCTAGGTGTCTACATTTTACCCCTCTCTGATATAATGTTATGCCCATGTGGTATTGTATCAAAGAACATTGAATAAAAAGCAGGTAACATGCCCTGGTGATGCCGCCTTGGGAGGTTGGTTTGGAGAACACAAGGCAAACTCTCGAAAAGAAGACAAATTAATTTCAAGGAAAAGCATATAAAATGAAAATTGGGATAAAATGGATATGTGATATGTTTATGGTTTCTATGATTGTATGTTATGATGTAATGAGATGTTATTTGGATATGGACATGGTATATGAATATGGATGGTTTTGCACTCATTGTATTGCCTTCATAGAATGGAATAGATCCATCTAGGATATTATTGGTTATGTTTTCTTTTTCATCATAGAGCGGTTACACACACACACATACATACACTCATGCCCCCATTCCTCACTCTCCTTCATACACATCATGGTGTAGAGATCTTCAAGATTCCTCAGAATGTGACATAAAACAAAATAAGATAAATAGATAAGATCATCTAAAGTATAAAATAAGATAAAAGATACAAATGACAATGATAAAAGATAAAACACTAAAAGGTGCAAGATATGAGATAAGATAAAGGATATAAAATGGGGAAATGATAATAGATAGTGATAAAGGATAATGACAAAAGAAGATAATCATGATAAAATAGATGGATAAAAGAACGACAAATGCCAATAAAATGATTTGATGCACACATACAACATTCTTCAGCCACATTTTTTACCACCAAACACACGTCACAGAAAAAGATACAAATTTATATACACCAACCAAGACACTCCTATGCTAAACTACCCATAAGGGACAAAAAGGCGCGTGCGCGCGCGCACACACACACACACACACAAACACAACATACCAAAAAGAAAGAAAACACAAATGGCCCCAAAAAGGCACCAAATAAAATAAGTTAAAACATCACATGAGGATATGTTATACATACAGAAGGTGAAATGAGGATAAGTAAGTCATGTCAAAGGATTTAGAAGGTGAAATGAGGATATGCAAAGTATGGAAACCATATAGAAGGTGAAATGAGGATATGCAAATCATGCCAAACGTGTCTCTCTCCCTATGAATCTCTCTCTTCCTCTTTCCCCGAGTCTCTCCCTAAGTCTCTATAGTTGTCAAACTATAATTGGGTGTTGGCATGTAAAACTTACATGGAGTATATGGTATTGAAACATACTTCCATTTAAGATACACCTATTTACATTTCCAAATGCAATGTTAGGTGAATTTGTCTTGTGGATGACATTTTTTTTTGCACAAACTAGATAATGAAATGGGTAAACATACAAGCATGTCTTTTCTCATCAATACAAAAATAAGTATATTTAATTTAATGAAAAACATCATAAGTTTTGTCCTTTTTAACATGTATCTTGCATGTTTAACATGTAAGATGAGAAATTATCTATGATTATCATATCAAATCTAGTAGTTTCAATATCATGATTGTTATGAGATGTATACAAAAAGAAGAGTACAACAAATATGTTAACTAACACTAAGCATCCATGTAATAATTTAGCATAAACAAATATTGAACAAGTATGTACTAATTTAGCATAAATTAAAATGAAATGTTGAATATAGATCTCATATGTTTGTCATTATGCTTTTTTTTATTAATTCTTACTAATTAGGGTATTCATAGAGAAATATATAGTAACTCATAACATCTACCTATGTAAAAATCTTTGGTTTTTTGCTAGTAATAAGACAACCACCAGTATCAAAACAAAAAGAAGGTCTTCTTAATGGTGTTTGGACAATGCGTTATCATTTGATAGACAAATGGTCACGTGTCATTCTAAGACAATCCTATATCTAACTAAATCTACCATCATGGTAATTAAGATAAAGTTATGTATTAAGGTAGGAAACTACATACCATCTTTCTACCAAGAAAAATGATCACATATAACAAGGAATCAATCTATATCATGTTATCGTTCATAACTCAACCATTCTAAAGTGATTATACATTCAACTTTTAAGTTTCAAAGTAGGAATAAATGCACATAAGGAATTCAAATTATATTGTATATCAAGGTGTATATATAAAAATCTAGGATAATGGTAGACATATACAAAAATTTGGCATATATGCGAACTCAAAACATTTTTTACAAAATGTGGCATATGTCATCTCAAAATCTATATACAATCTACATGCTGAATAGCTATATCAAATACGAAAGGTCCACTTGACCCTATGTCTCTGGTGAATCCTCAACCTGTGGTAGACCCTCAAAAAGTGGCCTCTTCATGCCACGATGCTTAGTATTGATAGATACAACATTGACTGCAATAACAAGTCAAACCACAAATTTGATTAAATAGTTCAATAGTAAATATAAATAAGTTAGATTAGTAAACAAAAACTTATTTACTACAATTTAGAACTTTGAAATTAACATCTAAATCACTACACTCAGCTATAAGTGAAGACAAGTGAATGGAGAAGGATCCAAAATAGAAAGAAAAACAATAACAAAGTCTATACCTTCAAATCCTTGATCATGCCTACTCCTTGATAGAGTGGAAGACTATTGCACCCAAAACCAGTGTTAGATTTACTCAAAGGATAATGGTGCAACTAAGTTGCTAATGTAGATTGCTCAAAATTCCACCAACATAATAGTGCAGAAATGGAGGCAAAGGATGGACAGCATAAGGCTAAGGCAAGTAAACATGGTGTATATAATGCCTAGAGGTGGACTCAAATTTATAGAGAAGAGTTGACAAGTTTGTGATGGATGGATGGGATTTTTCCTCCCAATGGAGGGCTAGGATCTTGTGTTGTTGAGGACAAATATGAGAAAGAGATGGACTGACCCGATGAGAGAAGGAGGTGAAATGGAGGGTTCAAATTGATCCCCAAAGCATCTTCCAAAATGGAGGGTCAAGATTGAAAGAAGAGTTGACTTGAAATTTTATCCTCTAGTGAGAGGAATTTTAAATTCAAGTTTATTGTGAGGGGTTATGATTAGTTGGAATATGATAATTAGTCTTAATTAAATAGGTATCTATTTAATTAATCATGGGGAGGGAAACCTAGAGGAGGATAGACAATTAAATAAAAGGAAATTTATTTAATTGACCTAGGATATGGAAATGTTAATGTTAGAAATAATTAAATAAAGAGGCTTTATTTAATTAATTAGGGATGATGAATTAATTAATTAAATTAAATACATTTTATTTAATTGATTAGGGCTAAGGGTGAATGCAACATGAGATTAATTAAATAAAACAAATTTTATTAAATAATTAATTAGGGTTAGTGGATGAAAGGGAGAATATAATTAAATAAATAGGAATTTATTTAATTAAATTGGATAAATGGATAGAAGGGGGCTGAGTTAGTGCAGAGACAACATCGATGTGGTGTTAATGAGATGGTTGAAAAGGTGGTATCATCCCAATCATTTTTAGATGTCTACATTTTGCTCCTCTTTGAAGGGGTGTTACGACCAAGGGAAGTAACATCATTTCAAAAAAATTTAAACATATAGTGCTAGGTTGGAAAGGGATGCCCCAACCACTTAGATGAGTGAGGAGGAGGGATGATGGAGGGATGGTATGCCCCCTCGAGAGGATAAGCAAGTTACAAAAACATGGGTGTGCTCTCAAAATGGATGAAACAGATTGGTTAAGGAGATGGGGAAAATATAAGGGATGGATGAATGATACGTTATGTAGCATTGGGTGAGCAATCATATAGTTTGATATAGCACTAGACATTATGCACCAAGGAATAAGGACCAAGGTGATGATGTGTCTCATGTATAAAGATAAAGGTCCTAAGCAAACACCTGTCATTGGGCACCATGATATCATTGTGACAATATGTTGCAGGGACTTGATACGACAAACAAAAAAAGGTGTCCTTATACAGGCCCAACATAATACAACCTTGTCTATACATGTGGGGAAGGAAACTTAGAGCATTAAAGTCCAAATGCACAAAAGGTGTGTAATGACCTTAGATGCAAAGTATAACTGTTATGCAAAAATCTATTCCACCACACACAAGATATGAATATTAGCTAGAGTAATAAGAACATCCAACAAACACACAAAAATGCAAGATCAAATGATAACACACACAAGAAAGCAAGCATGCATGCACAAATGAATAAAAAGATAAACAATTTTATTGCCCCTATCAAGATGAAAATCAATGATGGATGGATTGGATTGCTTGGCTAGTGTTGTTGGCCATGCCAGCAACACCAGGATTGATGGATAAAGATAGTGTTGTTGGTTAAAGAACAACACCAGTATGGATAGATGATTTCTATACTTAAGATAGCCTTATGTTCTTAAGCAAGTTTTGATTGGGTTTGATGAAGTGATTGATAGATGGATCAAGTTTGCCGCAAAGCTGTGAATAAAACCATTGGATACTTTTGTGATGATTGGATAGAAATCTTGGCGAGATACACATGGATTAAAGATGACTTGCATTTGAACTTATTTCTTGGATTTTTGGATATTTTATTTTTTGGATTTTAAGATATTTTGATATTTTGGGATATGTTAAGGGATGGTATTAGGTTGCATGAGGATAGCCTTTTGTGCTAGATACCAATGACAAAGGAAAACTAGGTCTAAAGGGCAAAGATGTAAGGAGGATGGGATGGATGGATAAAAGGATAGGCAATAATGGATAAAAGGATAGGTGATAATAGATTGGATAGATGGATAAAAGGATTGGTAGTAATGGATGAAGATACATGATGGATGGATCCTCAAGGACTATGTAACATAGGAATAACATGCCCCACTCTAGATAGTATGCTTCAAGATGTTGCGTGACAATGCTTATGAGGAGATGGGGTGATGATTATTAGGATGAATGATAGGGAGAATGATTGGAAGGGATGGGTGGACTTCGGAGTATGTCAAGAAGTGTCCAAATGAAGTTTTGGATATTTTTCCCTTGTCCTTATCAAGATCAAAAGAAGAAAGGGAAGACAGATTGGTTAAATGGGATAGGTATGTGGAATGGGATAGATGTGTAGATACGATTTATAAGGATTGATAGATAGGAAATGAGAAGATGGGTTAGATGAGACAACTTTCCCCCAAGTTTGAGGTACATAGATAACCAATCTACACATGATGCATGTTTTCCAAGTTTTCATCATGGTACTTATCTAAGGCACCACCGAGGTAGTTTTCACCATTGGATGAAGCATTTATCTTTATTATTATTTTGATTTTTTAATTATTTTGTATTTTGAATATTTGGATGGGATGGGGGAGAAAGAGATTTAGATGGAGGATGGGGTTCAAGCATCTGTTTCCAAAAGGTGGTGATAATGTCCCATTTTGGATGTTGTCGCACATAGAAAATATCAAGTGTTAGGCGCATGGATGCTAGAAAATGAGTGGATGAGATGGAATGGATGAGGAATAGTGGATTATGATGTGGATTATGGATGGATGAAGGATAGTATATTATGGACAGACTTATGCAAAATCATGGACTATACGAGTGTGATGGGGGAGATATGCGGGATAAGGGATTTAAGATGGGGGGATGGAGGTATGTGGGAATGTCATGGTGTCAAGGGGAATCAAGATCAATGGTTTCACACACCATTTTTTATTTTGAAACTTTTGATTGGAATGGGGTGTTAGGAGTAATGGGGATTTGTGATTTTGCCAATTTGAGTACTTAGGGACCCAAATGGACTTATTTGATGGGGAGAAGGATTGTTGGGGTTTTTGGATGGAGTGGGATTTGGATGCTCCATCTGGGTTGATTGCTTTTTGCTTAGGTAACCATGCCATTTTTATTTTTTCTTTTGGGGGTGTGGATATTTGTAGCCTCTTGGATTTTTGAATTAGCTTAGATGTGGTGTATCAATGTTCTAAAACATGATAATCTTGAGGCTTTTTTACATTATGTAAGGAGGCATCCAAAGTTTTATTTTGGAATCCAATGGATTTTTTGATAGCTTCATGTTTGGACGATGTGTACATTTGTTGATCTTGATTAAGAATTTTGGGGAATTTAGGGGAGCGGGATGTGTGGATGGATGGATTGGTGGATTTGTGAATGAAGGGATAAGGGGATGTGAGGATAGGGATATTAGGAGTTGGGAGGAGTGGACGTAAAGTGGATGGAGGGAGATGTATCGTCACATTCTTTTGAGAATGGTATGACGATGGAGGAGGGATAGTGACATATGATTTGGAGATGTGATGGGGGACATCTAGCTTGGGATTGGAAGAAGATTCTTTATAAGGTATGCCAGTGCTACCAACATATGTGGATTGTTTTCCTTGGGATGTATAGCCAAGGCCATGTGATTGTGGATGGGTTATGACATGGATGGGCTCCAAGTTACCTTGTTTGTGAAGGCCTAAACCTTTTCCTTAATAATTCATGTGTAGGAGCATGCAATGTACTATGGTATGTTTGTTGTTGTGGAAGCAAGACATGAGTCCATTATTATATGGGGTAGGTGGGGTGGTGGATAAATTTTGTTCTTCTCCTATGAGAGAACCACCACAGATGAAGGTAGCAGGACCAAGGGGATAAGATGATGGATTTAGGATATAGTCGATAGGGGATGATGGAGGATTAATAGGAGATGGATTTGGAATTCTTGGATCTTGATTATCATTGTGCTCATTAGGATGCGATGTGATAGGATCCAAGTTATTTGTTTGATTATCTATGTTTTCTTGGGGACCAAGTGTCTCATCATGAGAAGTGGATATTATGGGATGATAGATAGGACTAGTTTAAGTTTCTTAATCATGAATGATTGTGGCATCATAGGCGGGATTAAATGAGCTATGGATAGGAAGAATTTAGATTTCTTGCTCATGGATAGGATCTTGATCATAGATAATATCTTGATCATAGAGAGGATTAATGTGGATAATGTGATATTGGTTACGGATAGAGTAAGTAGAGGTGCTTTGTTCTTGATTTGGATGAGGGATTGATGTTCCCACATTATTTGGACTAGGTTATTGACATAGCTCTTGTGTTTGGATGGGAATGGAAGACTCTTGGATAGGCTTGATAGGCTCTTGATGGTTGAAAACATGGCTACATGATGGTTCTTGAGTACATGATGGTGTTGGAGGTTCTTCAAGAGGTATGATAGGCATGGGATTAGATGGTAATGGAGGGATAGGAATGATGTTTGATGGATCTTGTTCATGATGGATGGATTCAAGGATAGGTTTTGTTGGATTACATGGCGGGTTTGGATTCTTAGCTAATAGTCCTTGGGTCACATCCTTGAGAGTGGATGGTAATTGGGAACCATTTTGAGCTAGGAGTAAAAGGTAATGATCCAAGTTTTCTTTTAGGACAAGTTCCATCAACTTCATCTTTCTGGGATCATTAATAAACTCTTGCATTCTAGGTGAATGTGGAGGGTTATCATTAGGGGATGGAGTAAGATTGGGATTAGAGGGATAATTTGATGGTGGATTAGATGGCTTGGGAGATGGGGAGACAAATGGATTAGGATTTGGAGGGATTAATGGATTAGGAGATGGGTTGATCAATGGATTAGGATTATGAGAATTGGAGGGATATTGTGATGGAGGGACTATAGGGATTAATGGATTAGAGGGTGGATATGTAGATATGGAATGAATTGGATTTCCCTTGTCATAGGGTATGCAATTAGGTATAAGGGTATAACTAGGTCTAGGCATGTGCATGTATGGATTTATGAATTGGTGATTTGGATTTGGGATGGTGTTCTTGAATGGTGATGTGCATGTGATAGGATTAGGAGAATATCCAATGATGAGATGGGCAAAGGGGTTATCACAGATGATATTTTTTCATTTTTCCTTAGTGATAGGATCAAAGCGCTCATAGACAAGTTTATATCTTTGTATTTCTTGTAGTTGTGCACAAAAATCATGTTGTTGGAGGTGGTATGAGATGATATAGGATAATGGATGATTGAATCAAACATCAAGACCTTAGAATGATTAGATTTGATTGGATAAATATGATTGATTCTCTATATGATGCAGTACAAAGGATTCATAACTCAACTTCTTGGAGACATATTGACACAACAATGGGTTTCAAAACAAATTCCTCAACTTTCAAAGACAAACATTTCAAGGAAACTTCCTTCACAAGGCATACTTTGATGTAGTATAATATCTCTATATCCTCCTACCAATCCAATCCACCACTTATCCTTCACCCAACTTAGAGATCAATAGTACTTCCTTTGTAAATTGCCTACTAGCCTTGTAGCCCTCAAAATAGGTCTGCTAGAGCATAAATTTTGAAGGAGATATCACACCAAGGATATCAAACCATTTTTGAATACCCATTTGGCTGTTTGTTAACATATTTCAAAATGGATAGGGGTTGTTTCATACCAAACCCTTCAAAAACTAACTGTCTCGTTTTTCTCCTAGGCCCAATTAGCCCTACTTTACAAAGCAACTACCCTCCAAACTTTCTCCTGACCTCTAACTCCTATGAAAATTCCTTATATAGGTTTCCAAACCTCATAATATCCAACTTTTATGAAGTGGGACCCTCCCTAAGGGAATATACTACCAAACCCTAGGTTTTAGGCCTTTCATAGGCTTGATTCTATGAGGGTTTATTAGAAATTTATACTCCACACTTCTTCTAACCCTTCCAATACCTCAAACATGTCTTATTATGCCTTCCTATGTTATTCCAACCCTCACAAGTCCTTTACCTATGCAACTTTCTCAATACCCTACTTGAAAGCATCATTTTTCAACCCAAAACTCACAGTTAGAGGACTGATATAGCCTTGATCCTTCTATCAAACACCTATTTTTTTCCCAAATACTTCTTGAAAATATAGAACCACTTTAAATCCTTCACTTTTCCAAGTTTCAAACAGACCCATCAAAGGAATTGATAACAAACACAATTTTTTTGTGCCCCAAACCCCGAAATAGGATTATAGAATAGTTTTTAGAAAAATGGTTGTAACTTTTGTAAAACTCAATAAAAATTTGAAATTAGAATAAAATGAAATTTGATTCAAATACCTTTCCAAAAAATCCAATTTTGTGTCATTTGGTGGCCATATGGGGCCGTACCATCCTCGGGAACAAAAAAATTGTAGGAAAAATATACAGAAACTGAATTTTATTCATTGTTTGATCACCATTCTACTTTCACCACCACTCTCTTCAACCCTTACATGGTGTATTTATGCCTCAAACATCAAAAACCAACTAACATAACTGACCAAACTACCTTTTGGACTTACATAACCATTGGTATTTCTAATTTGGCATTTTTGCACTCTTTGCTTAACAACTTTTTACAATATTTTGCAATTTTTGTAATATTTGCCCAAATGACCCCTAATCACTCTAAAACATTATAAATGGTCTATTAAGACCTTATTACATGACCAAAACACCAACTAAAACAATATTTTACAAATTTGCCTCATGGAGGCATGAAACTAACTAGGTGCTCTTGCACCACTATACTTAAGATAGACTTAATGAACTTAAGCAAGAGTGGATTGATTGGATTTGATGACTTTACTTAAGAAAGACTAATGTTCTTAAGAAAATTTGGATTAAGGATAATGGATCAACTAAGGTCTTGATTTTTTTATTTAGGATTAGATTTGAAATGGATGATAATGGATGTTGATGACAATTTAAACATGGATTATGATTGGGTTTTGGGTGAAAGTGGATGGAGTATGAAGGAGACTAAGTGCTTAACCAAATTTTGATTTGAAAAGACTGATTGTTGATTAAGGATTAGAGATTATATTGAAATGTATAATGGTTTATTGATTATGGATTAGGGATAAATGAAATAGATTAAGATGTGGATGAAATGGGATTAGCTAGATAAAATGATTGGATTAAGATGATGATGGATGACGTAGATTAAGAATGATAATGGATTATGATAGGGATTAGGGGTGATAATGGATAAAGGATAAAATTGTATTATGGTAGTGGATTATGATTAGGATAATGGATGAAAGATATGATTGGGTTAGAACTAAGATGATGATGTTGGGTGATTAGGATAGGATTGGATGATTAAAGGATGATTAGCTTGGATGAAAGGAGTAGTTGGAATGAGATGGTTGGATGATTATGTGATGCAGGGGCATCCTAATGCATTCTTTTTGATGAAAATTATTGTCATGTGCTAATATTTGAGTTATAATTTGTTTGGTGTCAATAACGTCATGTAATACCATTTGGAGTCATTTAAATCCATTATGTAATGTTTTGAAGTCAAAAGTTGCAAAAAATGTAAAAGTTG
This sequence comes from Cunninghamia lanceolata, assembly GCA_027924645.1. NCBI lineage: Eukaryota > Viridiplantae > Streptophyta > Pinopsida > Cupressales > Cupressaceae > Cunninghamia > Cunninghamia lanceolata. The sequence continues at coordinate 2,083,546 of BSBN01000395.1, read as the reverse complement.
TCAAGTGAATCAAGTTTGTTGCAGTTTGTCATTGTTGGTGATGGATCATTGTTTCACTTGTGTCAAGTTGTGCTAAGTGAAGGTTTCTCTGCATCATTTTTGGTATTAGAGCCCAAAGATCTGGGCAAGGGAAGTTTTGGAAGTTTGTGTATTGTTTTTGATAGGTTGAAGTGAAGAACATGGATGCGAAAAGACTAGGTAGTGAGGAAAAGGAAAGAAAACCTAGGTGAGGTATCACAAGAAGAATCTTAGAAAAGAGAAGAGATAGCAAGATGTAGTAGAAAACTTAGAAGGGGAAGATGAAAGACAACATGATAAGCCTAGTTGCAGAGTTTGATAAGACAATGGGAGATTTTGAAAAATGTATTAATCTTGTATTGTAGCAGTGTCTTGAGAAAGTATCTCAAGAAAATGTTTGGCATTGGCCAATGAGAAAGAGGGTGAAGTGGCCCATACAAATGATTATTTAGAAAAGAAGAAGGCAATAGAAGGTTACTTTGAAAAGAGAAGATGAAACAAAGGAAGAAGAGACATTCATTGACGTGGACATGAAGAAAGATCAAGAGTGTCTTCAAGAAAGTGTATAAATCATGGAAGAGAAATGTTCTCAAGTAGACACAAATGTAAAGGTCCAATGGCAAGAGATACATCCAAGAAACCAGCAGATTGGTGATGATCAAATAGTTGACAAGAAGATGGGTATAGCTGAGATCAAGGAAGAACCAAGACAACAAGCACCAGGAGATAGTGAAGAGGTAAATTGGCCTTGTGGTTTTTATTTATTTCATGTTGCTAATAATGTTTGTATATATGCAACCCATAGAGAGAATGATGAGGATGAAGACATGGATAGCAGTACTATGGCATATGAAGGAGACAAACTATGGGAGTCTTGCAGTTGAGAAGATGATCATGAGGAGGAGGTCCAAAAAGCAAGCACGAAACAAAAGAGTGAAGACCAAGAATCATGGAGAAAATCAAACGAAGCATGGGAAGGATCAAGAGGAGGATAGAGAATGGCTAATCATGCAACACAATTGGAAGAAGAGAAAGAAACACCGACTATCATTTGAGATGGAACTCAAATTTCTTTTTCCTGGGGAGTATGATTTAGGGACATCCTAATGCACTCTTTTTTATGCAAATTGTTGTCATGTGCTAAGCTTTGAGTTTTGATTTGTTTGGTGTCAATAAGGTCATGTAAGACCATTTGAAGTCATTTGGAGTCATTTAAATCCATTATGTAATGTTTTGGAGTCAAAAGTTGCAAAAAATGTAAAAGTTGTCAAGTGAATCAAGTTTGTTGCATTTTGTCATTGTTGGTGATGGATCATTATTTCACTTGTGTCAAGTTGTGCTAAGTGAAGGTTTCTCTGCATCATTATGATAAGAGGGATGAAGTGATTGGGATAAAATGGGATGATTAGGATAGGTGAAAATGAACGAATAGAGATATGAAATGGATAAGAGAAATGATTAGGATAGGTGGATAATGGATGAGTAGGATGACTAGGAATGAACTTTATTGGATGAAAAGATGATTGGGATGAGATGATTGGATGGACGATTATGATGTAAGGGAATGATTAGGACAGATGCTAGATTTGGTTGGAAGAATTAGGAGGAAGCAGATGAATGAATAAGATGATGAGATGATTGATATAGCTGATTAGGAATGATTAGGATATGAAATGGATGAAATTGATTGGACTATGAAGGATTAGAATCATTAGGGATAAGGTGGATAAAACGGGTGATTAGGATGACTAGGATGGAGTGATTGGATGCTTAAGATGATGAGGATGAATAGTTAGGATGGGGTTGGATGATTGGGTGTATGACTAGGATAATTAGGGATAAAGTGACTGGGTGACTTGGAATGATTGATTAGGATAAATGATTAAGATGACTACGATAGTTAGGGATGATGGGATTGGATAATTAGGTGGATTATGATAAAGAGGCTTGGATTGGATGTAGCTAGGATGAAGTTGGATGGTTAGATGTGATGGAAATTTTTCGTTGATGACAAAAAGGTGTATAGTAGATAGAATCATGAAGTTGGGTGCAAGAGATGCCTTTTTGGATGGAATCATGCTGATGGTCTTAGTATTGGTTAATTGATGTTAGATATCATGTCATGCTAGAGTTGGATCAGATTGTAGAACACATTTCATGAATGATATCATGAATAGTGTTGTGTTCATGTCATACATCAGGACTATCTTGTTGTCAGGGCCTCAAGACATTGTTGATTATGATCTTGTTGGGAGATCAGTTTGGAGTTGATTCTAAGTGGAAGTTGGCACTTTGAGTCTTGAACATCAGTATGATCTTGTCTTGTAAGTGTGATCTCAGGATCTCTTGGCAGAGTTGAGTTGATCAGTTGATATCTTGTCATGAAGTTTGGTTTAGGGTTGATAGGATGTTTTCATTAAAGGATGTGCTCAGATGTGCTCATTATGACACATTCATCATCATACATGGATAGGTTGTTGATGAGTTGCTTTCGAGAGAAAGTTGTTAACATGGATATCAAGTTTGTTGATGTGTTGTTTTGGAGGAGTGATGTTGGTTTTTGTTTCATTCATACAAGACATCAAGGTCATGTTATGTAATGCAGGTTGAAGTCATGGAGTTGAAGTCATGAAGTCATGGTATGTGATGCAAATTGAAGTCATCTTGTTTGTATGTCATTATATGTTATTGTGTAGAGAAAAAAAGCTCATACTTGTTATCAGTCAGTGATTTGATACTTCAAGCATTTACTTTTTCAGAGAGAAACATGTTACATGTATTGTTAGGGTTTAGAGTTTCCTAAAAGACCTAGTTGACATTTAGTTTTTAAGCCCTAAGTTAAAACCTTTAATGTATATTTTTTATACCCTTTAATCCCTGTCATACACTTTATTTCTATTTTTTATGTTTACCTATTTATCCGGTTACATTATAACTTAAGTGATGATTAAAGGGGTGTCTTGTCATCGGGTGATCAGCCCTGACTTCCTAGGGCTACCGATAGGCACAGGTCATAAATGTCTTATGAGCAGCAAAGGTAATTGTGTGGAAAAGATTAAAAGGTAAGTTGGTGCAAAACAAAGATCGGATGGTTGCCTTTTAAAAGATTTTTGAAGCCCAATGGTCAGTCTCTCCCAATCAAAATTGACATATAGATTCTTTATATAAGGTAGAGTTTAGTCTTTTGAAGGTTCTTCATGACACAGAGGGCCAAGGAATAAGATTATGGGTTCGGTATGATGTTTCAGGTGATGACTATTGGAGATCTAAATTTAGTTGAATGAAATCTACATACTCATATGAAAATAGTCATGATTCTCACAGAATAAGAGATATTGTGATGAGTTTAACAGAGAATATGAATGAATAAAACAGAGTCTGTAATGTATAAAAGATACAAGAAAAGGTTAGAATAGTTTGCAAGGTAGAAGTACAAGGACATATCAATAGAGTTTTGAAAAGATGTGTTTTGACAAACTTGAGTAAGAAAAACAAAGAACAGAGAAAATATACATGGCAAGTCTTATTAGGGTTTTGATATGATTGTTTATGACAAAAGGGATTTATCATTGTGATGACAATCTCTTGTTTATAGTTTAAGCTTGGTGTATAAAAGGAATAGTAGTTTTTGATAGAATGATGAATATAGGTTGAGCAATGAATGTAGTTTGATAATATGGGTGAAGAAGTTTTTTTTCAAATGTATTATTGATTGCAGTAATTGACATGATGAATGTGTAGAAGACCTTGGATGACACTGTTATTTTGCAGAGGGAATATATAGTGATATCATATCTATTTTTGTGAGCAAAATGCTGAGATCTATTTTGTAAAATCTGTAATTAGATGATATATTGTGGAGACATAAGGTGTATTGTGTTGTAGTGAATTAGGGTAACCCCCTAAGTTGAGTTTTCTTTCATAAGTTCACCTAATTGCTAGTGAGGCATTTTGTAAATCCAATGAGGCTTGCTTGGTTAGTGAGACCTATTTGTAGTCAGTGAGGCTTGAATGTAACTAGTGAGGTTTTTGGTTAAGCCAGTGAGGCATTTCCAAGTGGTTTTTCTTCCTCTTGAGGGTTTTCCACTCATGAATGGTCTCAATTCATGTGTGATCCATTTGTCTTTCATGCTTGAATATTTAGTCTTATCTGTTGTTTAGCATTTGATTTCTTACATTGGTTAAGTACACTGTCAGCATCATTACTTTCTATTTTCAAGTTAGAAAATAAGTAAATGAATTGTTTTTGTCTACAACACTGATTCACCCCCCCTCTCAGTGTTGTATGTACTCCAACAAGAGGTGTCAGAGCATAGGTTTCCTATAGAAGTCTAATTGGATTGGGTAGGTATCGATAGTGGAGTACCATGGGAAAGTGCAAAAGAAATAGAGAAAAGAAAGAAACCAAGCAAAAGGTTGAACAACAAACCTCAGTCAAATCATGTGATGAGTTGTTGTTGTTGGAAGGAGACACTGCTATGCATGACAGGTGTTGTCATTGATGGCAACTAAGTCTACCTTGCACATTTGCATTTCATAATATGTTCATACTGTAAGTCAAAATGAAGATTTGGTTAAGTCCAGGTAGTCAGAAATAGAGCTTGTGACAGGGTCCAGTATGTTGGTCCAAATCTCTCTAGTGATAAGGATTGTCAAGACTATCAAAATCTAGGATTTAGCCTCTGGTAATAAAGGATTCAAAATTTATAAGGATCTAAGTATCAGATTCCAGTTGGTCAGTATAGTCAGAAGAAGAACAAGGCAACCTAGTATATGATCTTGGTCTAGATGCAAAAAAGTTGTTGGATAAGCAATTGATCATAATTAGTGGTATTGGCCGACATGATTGATGATCTAGAAATGCAAGTTTTTGATCCACATTGATATTTGTGCATGGATTCAGCTGACAGAGCAGAGTGTTTAATAAATGTTCTAAGTTTTATTGAAGCTGACTATAGTTGATTGAATTTGTTGATGCAGATATATATAGCCAATGGATTCGAGTGTTTTGGTGAAGGAATGAGGTGCGATAATGGAGTAAGCGCGAAAAAGGTAGATTAAAGTGTGTAAGAGAAGAGATCTAAGGCCCAGATTATGGCAGAACAATAAAACAGGGTAGAATAAAGATGAAGTGTGTAAGATCAGTATTTTGTGCTTAACTGGAACTAAATTCTTGCATTGGCAGATGCTACTCATCAGTTCAAACAATCTGTAATCCTTTTCTAATCATTCTTGTAGGCAATGAGCCTCTTTTGAGCAGTGAGCCCGAAGGCACATGCCTTCCCCTTTTGTAATACTTTTAATAGAGTATAATCTTTGTGGGTTAACCCCCACCATGGTTTTTCCCTTAACCGAGTTTCCATGTTAAAAATCTTGGTGTCAAGTGTGTTATTTGTGTTTCTACTCATGTGTTATTGATTCTTTCTTTTCATGCTTACATCATTAATCTATTAAGAAGTGGTAAAGAAGAATTAACTGCAGTAAGCATCAAAATTTTGAGACAATTGATTCACCCCCCCTTAGTTTTTATCCCTAATTCTAGCAATTGGTATTAGAGCAAAGTTCCTTGGAAGAATCTTAACAGCTTGAGGAAGATCTGGGAAGGAGTTTCAATGGGTCCACTCAAAGAACAACTTCAATTGGCTTTAGAAGATCTTGATCGGTCCAAAGCAAAAGTAGATGACCTAAAAGCAAACCTTAAGGATGTTGATGATTGCATTGAGTTGCTAAAAGATAAATTAAAGAAATCTATGGAAAAGAGGAAGGAACTACTTCTGCAGCTATCTAATCTTACTGAAGCAAGTGGCATGAATGAAGCCTTGGAAGAAAAGACAAAGGAATGTGAGAAGCTGTCAAGAGAAGTCTCTATTCTAAAACATGAGATGGAATCTGGGGTGATGAGGCTAACCAAAGAAATTGAGCAGAGAAAGACGATTGAAGAAGAACTAAATCAAACCCTAAAGGAAAGAATTGAAGAGTGCTACAGAATGGACAGAACAATTGGCCACTTAAAATCTAATCTACAAGAATGTAGATATAATGAGGAGGAACTTGAAAGGCAAATTGTCATTCTCAGGCATGACCTAGAAGTTGCAAAAGAGTACAAATAAAAGTTCAAGATTAGCTCAACTAAACTTGAAGTGTTGCTTGAAAGTCAGAAGAAGGCTGATGATAAGCATGGTCTTGGGTATGAGAAAGGTGAAAGCTCCAAATCCGGACAAAGAAATTTTCAATCAATGAATGGGAGAAACAAACCTAGAAGACCTTCGGTAAGACAACCTAATGCTCAAAGGTATCCATCTTTTAATGGAAATTGTTTCAATTGCAGTAAATTTGGTCATAGAGCTACTCAGTGTAGAAGTAGAGTAAATCGAAGTGGTCCATCCTTCTCTAGTCAATGCTTCAAGTGTAAGGGGTGTGGTCATAGATCCAATGAATGCAAAAGTATGATAATAAATAACTCTAACAATAGAGGAAATGGCAATTCTTTCAATGGCTACTATTTTGCTTGTAATGGATTTGGACACATGGCTAATCAGTGCAGATCAAGAGGAAATCAAGAAAATAAGCAAAGAAATGTTGTGTGCTTTAATTGCAATAGATCTGGTCATATTGCAAGATTCTATAGAAGTAGGAATAATGAAAGAAGAGGTTCGGTAAATAGAAAATTGGATGAGCAGAGACAAGACAAAGGCAAAGGCAAAGTTAATATGAATGAAATCAAGAATGAAATGAATATGACATGGGTCAAAAAGGGTGAAATGAATAATGGTAATGGGTCCACACTGGAATCCGGTGCTGGTAATCCCTCTGGAAATTGAATTAGGAACTCTGGCTCAGGGGGAGCTGCATTGAAAATCAAATTCCCCCAGCCAATAAGTGGGTGCTTAGATCTGGCACAATAAGAGAAGATATTTTGGATTATTGTAGATCATTTGGAAGGAATTCTAGAAGAAAAGAAGTGGATATGGCAATTTGTGGAGCGATTCATGAGAAACTACATCAAGAAACTGAGTAACCAGATGAAGTTAGGGCAACACATTTATTACAATGACAAATTAGGTTTTATGGAGGATAAAAAGTCACTCGCTCAAGCATTTGAATCACTTTGCATTTGAAGAGAACAAGAAGAAGAGAATCTGAACTGAAAATCTAGAGATTCAAGCATGAAGAACGAATTCGACTGGCAATTGATCAACCCTAACTCTGCGGAAGAGAAAAAGGTTCTTTTCTATGAAGATTTGAATATGTAATTTGTTAAGATGGCTACTCTTCTTGTTGTTGATATTACTGAAAGGCCCCGTCTAAAATTTAAGAAGCATCCTTACAAGTTAGTCGAAGTCGAACCTTTTGGTGCATTTTCTGGTGTCCCTTATGGAGTACTGCATGTAGAAGATATTAGGGCATACATCTATTGCAACGTGGATGAATTTGGAAATCTAAGATTGCTGGAATTGTTTAAGAACCATCTAAAAAATGTTAACCATGATTTGAAATCAGAATTCAAAACCCTAGAGAGAAAACCTTTTCTACAAGTCATTAAATTTTTGATATTTGATGAGAGTGAGTGGGTTTGTTACATCTTGAGCCAAATGCATGGTAAGTTTATATGGCTATTGAAACCTTTCAAGATTACAAAGGATGTTATCAAAATTGTGACTAGGTTGAATTCAACCGATGGATTACCCATGTTGAAATCTGTGAAAAACTAGACAATTACTGATGCAACCAATGCCAAGTTTGACAAAAGGGCAATGACCATCAATGACATTATTGAACCGGATGTTACGTTTGCCTCTATGGTAATTGGTTACAAGATTTATCACTCAAATAGGGAGAATTCTGTGTTTGGAATGACCATATATGTTGCATACCAAATGTTGAAAGAAAATGTAGATTATGACCTATGTGAGTTATTACATAACGAACTGATTGAGAACTTGAGCGAAATTAAGGACAAGAAAAACACCTTCAAATATGGTTCTTTGGTTATATGTTTGCTATTTTACTTCATGAATGATGTGCCTATTGTAAAAGGTGTGCACTGGACTAGTGATAGGCCAGTTGCTACTCGGATAAGAGATCATCTACATAGCATTAGAGACTCTAATGCATAAAGAACTGCAATTTGGGGATACTTTAAAAAAAATTAAAGTATGATGCATTCTAGGGAAAGGATCCCTAAATCAGTTGTTGAAAAATACAAGAATGACATTTGTTTCATAGTGGACACTGTGTTGATAACTGAGAGGGGGGGTGAATCAGTTATCTTAATTATTTCAGCTTTCTAAACTTAATAATTAATGCAACATTAATTCAAATAAGCAAACATAACCATGAAATGGAAATACAAATGACACAATATTTTTGATGTGGAAACCCTGTTAAGGGAGAAAACCATAGGGTGATTAACCCAAGATTGTATTCTCTGTTAGAAGAATAGAATTACAAAATGGCACTTGCCAATTAGAGCTCACTGCCCGAGCACACTACTCACAAGAGGCTTACTGCCTACAAGAGACTCACTATCTACAAGTTATAAGAAGAATAACAAGATCCTTGAACTGATGAGAAGCATCCACACATGCTGGAGTTCAGTTTTGGTTAGGCTCAGTATACTAATCTACTGCACTTCATCCTTTCTCTTCTTTTATGTTGCTGTCCTTTCACATACCAGACTTTCCTTACTACTTTCCTTCTACTCTGCTACTTTGCTTCACACATACAACACAATAACAACCACTCTCATTGAAATCCATTTGGTATATATATCCGCACAAAGGATTTCATCCACTTTCTAGTCGGCATCCGGAATAGTTAGTATTTCCCAGACTTTAGTCTGTCGGCTGAATCCTTGCTTACCAAGTGATGCAGATCAAAGAGATACTTATAGAAGTCATCTAACAAGTCAGGCAATCTTGAATGATACTTTAATAATCTTGATCACCATCAACATCTCATCCAGAATAGTGTCTGATGCTCTGCCGGTCAGTTCTTCCTCTGTCTGCTCTGCCAAATAGGACCCCAATACTTGAATGCTTGTATCTCTTCACTCTTTCATCACCGGAGGCTCAAATCCTGGAATCTACCAGTCAATGCATTCCTCTTGACTTCCCCAAGTCTACACTTTCCAAAGATACTTCCTCTTAAAGATCTGGACCTGTCTGTCGGACCTTGCCACAACACTCTGTTCTTGCTTACCAGACCACAACACTTTTCAATCTGACTTTCGGTATAGGCACACTATGTCCTGCGGATGTGTGGGATGAACTTTGTTGCCATCAATGACAACAATCATGAAGCTCCAATGTGTCTCTTGCCAACAATCTCCCCCTTTGGCATTGATGGCAACACTTAGTGAAAAATGACTAAGTGTTATACTATACTCCCCCTTGGTTGATGCTTTCTTCTAATGTACATTTTTTCGGAGCTCCCCCTTAGCTGGATTCTACATTTTTCATTGTTCCTCGCTCACCCTTTGACATCAATGGCAAAGGGTAGGGTCCACACACCAAAATTCCAAAACTTCAATTATACTTAGCCACATAAGTATATACATAGGTTATACTTACATATACTGTAGTATGTCTGCAAAAGTTGTTTTCAACTGTACAACTTCTGTCACCCAACTCTGCTTCATCCTGTCCAAAATTGAGATGTGACCACTCAACAGGAATGCAAAATCTTCTGCCCTCTTGAGATCTGTCAGATCACTGGTCCAGACTGTGCTCTGAGCATCAGTTAGAGCCTCATGCATGGCCTCTAACTTAGGGATAATGATCCCTATGAGTTCACTTAACCTGATTGTTCTATTTTTCTTCTCCTTCTCAAGCTTCTTTATTTTAGCTATGACTGCAATAGTCTGACATTCTTGATTTACTATAGGAGTGGAGAGAGGATCAAAACTTTGAGATAAACTTGTCAGTTTATCCTCTTTCTCTTTTACTTTCTTCTCAATATCCTTGGTTACTTTAGGCTAGGATAAACAAAATTTGTAGATATCTCCACCATCTTTAAGAGCATTTTCCAAGCTCTTTATTCCAATATCCATAACTCTCCTATCATTTGTTATTAAGCCTTGTAACTCTGAGAATCTCTTATTCAAAAATTCTTTCTAGACCTTCTCCTCAGCTGATTTCTCTAGAGATTCAAAATATGTACTAACACTATTTACTAGAGATTTGAGATTACAGGATAAAGAGGCTGAGGGATCTTTCTGAAAAGATGGCATGATCTTCTCCAATACACCGAATGTAGTTTCTATGAGTTCACAAACTTCCATGTGAGACTTCAACATTTTTTCTTTTGCCTTTTCTTGAGTGAAGGATGCTAGCTTCATGGTTTACACTAGAGAGATGGAATCAAAATTAAATAGACCTTGAAGCAACTCTGGTTCATCAAATTCCATCATCTCTTTGTTCAAGAAATCCTTGACTGCTTCTGCTGTGTCTCTTGCCAGAGACAAAATTTTCTCTCCTTCTGCAGCCTTACCACTGTCATCTGTAGCTTTTTCTATCTTTGATTCTTCTTCTCTTCCCTTTCCTTGTTCTTCTTGACTGGATTTTTCTTTTATACTTTCTTCTCCTTTAGATCCGAAGACTACTGGAGAGTCTGGATTTACTTGTCCTTGAACTTAATCTTCTAGAGCAAAGGAATCTAAGTCCTTACCTTTTTCTTCACCTATCTCCTTTACCTCTTCTGCCACTGTCTCAGTAGATTCATCTGTAGCTGAGGGATCATCACCTAGGTCCTCGACAATGGGAATGTTGAATCTTTAGTAAGAATTCTGGATAATCTCTTCTGTTTCTTTTCCTATTTTGTCAGTTTCACCAAGCATAAGTTGATTCATTCTGGCTTTGCTTCGGATCTCATCCTTGCAATCTTTGAAGATCATATTCATTTGCTTCTGAGTGATTGAAGGAAAGAGTTGAATGGCTATCTGTTCTTGGATCTCAAGATCCTTTGCCCTAGCATTATTTTTCCTTATCTCTAATTCCTTCCCTAGGCTTTTGGGAATGAGAGATATAATTTCAATAAAAGCCTTATTGTATATGTTCAAGTACTTAACTGTGGCTTCCTCCAAGATCTTTTTATCTGCATTATTATATGCATCATAGAATTCTATTATTGTTTGTAGGTTCCCATCCATAGTAACTGCCTTAACTACATCGTCTAAGGACAGAGTGGGCCTTTCAACAAACTCTTCTGCCATCTCTTCCTTGTCTTCACCGGGAGAGGGTTCACCAGATACTTTCTTCTTTTTCCTCATTTTCCTTACCTCCTCATCTGATTCTGTCTCTTCTTCATCCTTCTGACTGATATAAGACATTGTGGCCTTTGTCTTAGTCCTTTTCTCTGCTTTACTGGATGATTTTGCTTCTGATTTTGATGCCTTTGAGGTCTTAGCAGTTGTAGGTGCAAACCTCTTAGAGGATCTGGTCCAAGAGGGGGCTTCTACCGGATCACTTTCCTTTTCTGCTTCTTCCTTCTCTTTCTTTACCCTTTCCATCTTTTCTCTATGTGCATCAAGTGCCTCTTTTGAGATTCCATGCCTCTTGACAAATTCTTCTACCTCTTTTCTCACTTTTCTCTTCATCTTCGGTTGTCTGAGCTCAACATGGATTTTTATACTTAATTCTTCAAAGGTTCCAAACCTTTCTGCCTTAGGATCTTTGGGTTGACTAAGCATGTGTTGAACATGTAGCTCAACAATTTTCTCATCTACTTCATACCCCATGGATATGATCCAGACTATCCTTGGTTCCACAGCCTCCATTAGGCACTGATCAATTTCTACCATAAAGCAAACTGTATCCTTATACTTTTCAACTAGAGATTTTGGAATTCTCTCCCTTGCTTGCATCATACTCTGAAATTTCTTGAAGTAACCCCATAGAGCTATATTTCTTGCCTTAGCATTCCCAAGCCCATGCAAGTAGTCTCTGATTTGAATGGCAACAGGTCTGTCATTTTTCCATACCCAACCATTGGATCCGGGCAGCTCATTCATAAAGTAGAAAAACAAACACAATATTAGTCCACCATACTTAAAAGAGTTCTTCTTGTCCTTCTTAATCTTCTATAAGTTTTCCATCAGTTGGCTCAGAAGGAGTTCACAGAGGTCATAATCTGCATTATTTCTCAACATCTCATAAGCAGTCTACATAGCAGTTTCAGGTACTGAATTCTCCTTGCTGGAGTGATATGTCTTGTAACCAATTATCATAGATGCAAACTTGATATCCGGAATAGAGATATCTTCTATGGTCATTTCTCTCTTATCAAATTTTGATCTAGTAGCTTAACTCACAGTTTGTTTTTTGATAGATTTGAGAACTGGTATCCCTTTGGATGAGTGCAAGTCAGTTACTGCCATAATTGCATCCTTAGTGATCTTAAATGGTCTATTCAACCATAAGAAGTTATCATGTACTCTGCTCAACACATACCAAACTAATTCACCCTCCTCAAAACAAGGGAAATGAATGCACTAACCAAAATGTTTATCCCGGATGGCCTGGTACTGTGGTTTGAGTTCAAAAGTATCATCTATTAAATGATTGTGATAGATGTCTACCAGCTTGGATTCCCCAAAATCTTTAATGTTCACATGAATGTAAACCCTAACATCTTCTACATGCAAAATACCATGTGGAATTCTGGAAAAAGTGCCTAAGGGATCCACTTCTAGAGATTTGTGTGGGTGCTTCTTAAATTTAGGGCGTGGCCTATCAGAAATCTTCACCACATTTAGAGTAGCCATTTTCAAAAGATTTACAGAGAGATATTCAGCAACGGAAAATACCTTTTACGCTTCTAGGATTCGCTGAATGAGCCAGATTAATTTGCTGGATGAATCGACTTCAATGATTAATCTTTGAGAATTTGAGACAATTTGTTGGAGAGCCCCTTTTCTTTTCTTCTTGAGTGCAAATGTGCAAATGACGTACGAATGAAGTCTATTATTTCTAGAAAAGCCCTAATTTCATACTGCAATAAATGCGCAACCTAAGTCATTCCAGTTGCCTTGTTCATCTTATTGTAAGACAGATCTTCTCTGGATCACTGAGATACACTTAGAGTTATTCTTGGAGAATAGTGATAATCTATCTTCCTTTTCTTAATCATTTGATTTATCTGCAAATCAACACTCCAAAGTTTGAATCATGTCAGATTTAACTGTGAAAAACCTACTACTCATCGGATGACTGATGAACCAGATTAGTCTTCAACCTATTCAAAACTTATTGCGGATCTTTCATCTCTTAAAAAAACCTTATTTGGATGTACCTTTGTGAACCCTTTAATCTACAACTCTCCTTGTGCCAGTTTCGGCACCAATTAACTAGCTGGGGGAAAATGTTTTTCTTTGTGTCTCCCCCTGAGCCAGAGCTCACCTTTTAATTTTTGAAAGGAATATCAGCACCAGATTCTGGTGCAGATCCATCCCCTACATTTTATGTACTTTTCTTCACCCAAATCTTGTTCATCTCACTTTTGACTTCATCCGCATTCACTTTTCCTTTTCCCTTGTCTTGATTCTGATTATGATGTACCAGACCTCTTTTGTTCTGATTCTTGCTTCTACATAATTTGGCAATATGACTGGATCTATTGCAATTGTGGCAAACAACATTTCTTTGCATATTTGATTGATGTCCTCTTGATCTACATTGATTAGCCATATAACCCATTCTATTGCATGCAAAGCATCTACCATTGAATGAATTGTTCATTTGCATATTTCTACATTCATGAGATTTGTGACCATACCTTTTGTAGTTAAAACACTGTCTGGAGAAGGACGTGTTAGTCTAATTCATTCTCCTTCTGCACTGATTAGCTTTGTGACCAAATTTATTGCAGTTGTGGCAATATCCATTGAAGGATGGATATCTTTGAGCATTAGGTTGCCTTACCTGAGGTCTTCTGGGCCTATTCCTTGAATTTTCTAATCCAAACTTCTTCTGACCAGATCTGGAGCTTTCACCTTTCTCATATCCCAAACCACACTTGTCATCTACCCTCTTTTGGCTTTCAAGAAGAACTTCAAGTTGAGTAGAACTTATCTTGAATTTCTCTTTATATTCATTTGTTGTTTGAAAATCCCTTTTAAGAGAGATAATTTGTTCCTCAAGTTTTTCTTCATTTTCTTTAGCATCTTCAAGATCGGATTCAAGATGTCTGATTATTCTATCCATCTTGTGGCAGTCTTCTGATTTCTCCTTGAGAGATTGTCTTAGATCATCTTCAGTTTTTCTTTTCTCTTCAATTTCTTGAGTAAATTTCATAACTCCTGATTCCATTTCATGTCTTGCCATAATGATCTCTTTTGATAACTTTTCACATAACTTGGTTTTCTCCTTTAGATCTTCATTTGTATTATTTGCTTCACTTTGACTTGCCAATTGCTGGAGTAGATCCTTTCTCTTTTTCATAGAGAGACTTAGTTTCCCTTTTAGTTCATTTATGAAATCATCAGCCTGTTTGAGTCTTTCCTTCAGTTCATTGACTTTAGAATTAGATTGCTCAAGATGATCTAGGGCAGACTGAAGTTGCTCCCTCATACCATACACATCCATTTTAATTCCTAGATCTTCCTCAAGCTGTTAGGCTCTGTTTGGAGGAACTTGGCTCTGATACCAATTGTTGATAACTGAGAGGGGGGTGAATCAGTTATCTTAGTTATTTCAGCTTTCTGAACTTTCTTAATAATTAATGCAGCATTAATTCAAATAAGAAAACATAACCATGAAATGGAAATACACATGACACAATATTTTTGACGTGGAAACCCTATTAAGGGAGAAAACCACGGGGTGATTAACCCAAGATTGTATTCTCTGTTAGAAGAATAGAATTACAAAATGGCACTTACCAATTAGGGCTCACTACCTGAGCACACTGCTCACAAGAGGCTCACTGCCTACAAGTCTACAAGTTGTATGAAGAATAACAGGATCCTTGAACTGATGAGAAGCATCCACACATGCTGGAGTTCAGTTCTGGTTAGGCTCAGTATACTAATCTACTACACTTCATCCTTTCTCTTCTTTTATGCTGTTGTCATTTCACATACCGGACCTTCCTTACTGCTTTCCTTCTGTTCTGCTGCTTTTCTTCACACACACAACACAACAACAACCACTCTCATCGAAATCCATTTGGTATATATATCTGCACAAAGGATTTCATCCTCTTTCTAGTCAGCATCCGGAATAGTCAGTATTTCCCAGACTTTAGTCTGTCGGCCGAATCCTTGCTTACCAAGTGATACAGATCAAAGAGATACTTATAGAAGTCATCTAACAAGTTGGCCAATCTTAAATGATACTTTAATAATCTTGATCACCATCAACATCTCATCTGGAATAGTGTCTAATGCTCTGCCGGTTAGTTCTTCCTCTGTTTGCTCTACCAAATAGGACCCCAATACTTGAATGCTTGTATCTCTTCACTCTTTCATCACCGAAGGCTCAAATCCTGGAATCTACCAGCCAAGGTATTCCTCTTGACTTCCCCAAGTCTGCACTTTCCAAAGATACTTCTTCTTAGAGATCTGGACTTGTCTGTTGGACCTTGCCACAACACTCTGTTCTTGCTTATCGAACCACAACACTTTTCAATCTGACTTCCGGTATAGGCACACTATGCCTGCGGATGTGTGGGATGAACTTTGTTGCCATCAATGACAATAATCATGAAGCTCCAATGTGTCTCTTGCCAACACACTGGTCAATGCCTAATGGAAGCTGTAGAACCCAGAACTGTTTGGATTATGCCTATGGGTTATGAGGTTGATGAGAAGATTTTGGAAATATATGCTCAATATCTCTTGAGTAAACCCAACGATGACTCTGTTGAGAGGTTTGAGACTTATAAAGAGATTGATGAAAAGATTTAAGTTAAACTCTGAAAGCCAAAGATTAAGAGAAAAGCTCAGAAGCAAGTAGAAATGTATGCTGAAAGCATTGGGATAACAAAAGGAAGATGTGAAACAGAGTAGAGAAAGAATAGAAAAAGTTGAGAAGGAGAAGTAGGATAAGAAACAAGGAAGTACTCCAGTAGAATTCTCCTCTGCTCCAAGGTCTACTAGGAGCTATGTTGTTGTCTCTATTCCCCCAAAACCTGCCAAATCTGAGAAACTGGAAGACATATCATCCGGTAAGGAAAAGAAAAGAACTAAAGTAAAGGCAAAGAGATCATATGGCAATTTGGAAAAGGAGGATGAAGAAAATATAGACTCAGATGATGGGCTTAAGGAGCTAAAGGCCACAGGTGCTAAAGTTGTTAAAGTATCTAAAGAGAAGCCTTCTAAAAGAAAGAAGACAAATAAGAGGTAGAAATCAAAGGCTAATGTTAAGAAGCAAATTCCCTCTGTGAAAAACATTGTCAAGACAATCTCTGTTGATGGGAATTTAAAACCATTGACTAAATTCTATGATCTTTACAATGACACTGACAAAAGACTTTTGGAAGAAGCCACTATCAAATACTTGAATGTATTCAATCGGGCACTGGTAGAAATTTTGTTAGAAGTTCCAAAAGGCTTAAGAGACTTCTTGGAAATAAGAAAAGAAGTTGCCAAGTAAAAAGATATGGATTTGAGGGAACATGTGTTGACCACCCTATGTCTGGTGATCTCAAGTAGAGAAGCAGATAAAATTTTTAAGGAGGTCAAAAATGAATTCAGGAGTAAGACAAGAATGAGCAAACTGATGATCAGAGAAATAGAAGTAGTCCAAGAAACTGAACAAATTTTGAGAAAAGCATTAGACAAGAACAAGTTCTTTGTTGTGTCAGATGAGCCTGCTAATTACACACCAGTCCCAGATGAAGAAAAGTAGCAGAAGGATGAGCAACAATTTGGAGTGGATGATTCCTCTATCCCAGAAGAGGAAGCAATAAGCAAGGAAGAAGAAAAAATGATAGATGAAACTGCTAATGCATGAGGTATTCTAACTCCTCCAGATCATTCTGACAAAGAAGTTACAGAGATAAATACAGAAGCAGATGATCAATTTGAAGATGACTCATTGAAGGTTGATGAGAATGAAATAGAAAAGGCTAAGGACCATAAAGTAGAAGAGGTCAAGGAGAAAAATGAAAAAGAAGAAGAGATTACTAAGGATGATGAAAATCTCAAGCAGAACAATCTGGTTGATAGTATCGACAAGAATTAGATAGATGCATCATCATTTTGGGCAAGAGACACTACAGAGGTAGTGAAGGAAATTTTGGAAAGAGAAACAAATTGAAGAAGATCAGGACATTATACAAGGTCCAATAAATTTTGACACATTATCTCCGGTGTAGAAGATTAAGTTGGCTTCTATAGCTAAAGCCAAGGCTAGAGAAGACATTTTGAAGTCTCACATAAAGGACAATGAGCTACTTGGTTTGGCATTAGGAATTTTAGAGAAAATAATGCCAACATACTAGAAGGATTCTTCAACATCCCCCTCTAGACAATTAAAGAACCTGATAAACTCGGTAAGTTATCATTTTGAGTCTCTAGAGAAGTCTTTAGAGATCAAGGTTTAAAAATAATTCAATGATAAAAGATTTGATGCTCTTAAGGGATTGATTGGAGTAGATAAAATGGTGTTGGATGCTAGTGTTAAGAATATTCAAAATGCTCTTACAGAAGGAGAAAATGTATATAAATTTTGTCTATTTTATCCTGAAATTATAGAGGATATTGAAGATAAAATAAAAGTGTCTAAGAAAAAATTATCTAGTATATCCAATTCTTTTGATCCAGTGTCAGTGTCAGTGGCAAGTAAGGAGAGTCAAGTGATCAACTTGATTGAAGATATAAAGAAATTGATAAAAGAGAAGTATAGTATAGAGGCAAGAATGAGTGAGCTCCGGGGACTACTTTCCCCGAAAATGGAAGCCATGTTCAATGCTTTGACTGAAGCCCAAGTTGTAGCTCAGTCAAGTGGCCCCATTGATCTATGGACAATAGAGTCACAAGCATTCCTTTTCAGTGGCCACGTCTCAATTTTAAACACTATAAAGAAGAGCTAGGATAGTGATCTGGCACATTTGAAGAACATTTTTCTGATGTACTTAAGTATATGTAAATAAGACTCAAAGATTGTTTGTACATATGTGCCTGGGTGTAAATTTTGGTTTGTAGATCCCACCTTTTGCCATTGATGTCAAAGGAGGAGTGAAGAGTAGCGAAAAATGGGAAATCCAACAAAGGGGGAGCATTGGAGAATAGTGAAAAGCATAAGTGCACGCAGAAAGGGGGTTTTGTTCCGACACTTAGTCATTTTTCACTAAGTGTTGCCATCAATGCCAAAGGGGGAGATTGTTGACAAGAGGCACTGCTACGCATGACAGGTGTTGTCATTGATGGTAACTAATTCTACCTTGTACATCTACATTTCATAATCTAATCATACCAGAGGTCAGAATGAAGATTTGGTTAAGTATGGGTAGTCAGAAACAGAGCTTGTGACAGGGTCCAGTATCTTGGTCTATATCTCTCTGGTGATAATTCACAGTGTGCTGTAGATCTGAGGGAGTGATAAGGATTTTCAGGACTATCTAAATCTGAAGATTTAGCCTCTAGTAATAAAGGATTCAAAAGTTATAAGGATCTAAGTATCAAATTCCAGTCAGTCAATACAGTCAGAAAAAGAATAGGGCAACCTAGTATTTGATCTTGGTCTAGATGCAGAAAAGTTGTTGGATAAGCAATTGATGATAACCAACAGTATTGGGTGACATGATTGATGATCTAGAAACACAAGTTTTTGGTCCACGTTGATATTTGTGCATGGATTTAGCTGACAAAGCAGAGTGTTTAATAAATGTTCTAAGTTTTATTGAAGTTGACTACAATTGATTGAATTTATTGATGCAGATATATATAGCCAATGGATTCAAGTGTTTTGGTGAAGGAATGAGGTGTGATAATGGATTAAGTGTGAAAAAGGTAGATTAAAGTGCGAAAGAGAAGAGATCTAAGTCCCAAATTATGGCAGAACATTAAAATAGGGTAGAATAAAGATGAAGTGTGTAAGATTAGTATTATGTGCTTAACCGGAACTAAATTCTTGCATTGTGTTGGGTGAATATTTTGTCGTTAACTCGCTAACGGCAAAATGGGTATATCAGCCACAGCTATGATGAGACAAAGTCTCTCCTCTCAGCAAGGGGAGGTTCCCTCTAATTACTTAACTTTTGTAAATCAAACACTTATCAAATTTATGTACACTAAAAACTATGTTTGTGGTGGTTCCATCTCATCTCATTCTCTTTTTTCAGAATAGATGTTTATATTTCAAACTCTTGATATAAGACTCGTAGATTATCACAATATCACAGAAACACAAAGTTTTCTGTTACCTCACTTATTACTTGTAAACGGAAATATTTGAAGTAGAATGCAGCGCAAAGTCTTCACTCCTCCTCAAGATGATAAAAGTAAATCAAATAGAACAACTTGCAGCACAAAGTCTCCAAACTATTGTATTTTCACAAACATGAACATATAACCCACAACTGATTTGATAACACAAAGTTTACCAGAATCAAATTAAGAGCACTCTTCAATCACTTGTAATAAACTCCACACTTCAATTATTATCAAAATAAGACTATGATAGCAAGACGTAAGAACAAAACTATCACAACACAAATAATTCCAAGACAAAGATTGGAATTGAACTTGCTTTCTTGTATTGATAAATATTTGAATATTGATTTTCACAAAAAGCACAAAGTCTTGATTTGATTCTCAATTCACCAGAGTTTTTTTTTGCAATAGACAAAAGATCGTATTTACAAAATAGGTCCCCTTTATTTATAGGGAAAGACCTTGAGAAAATCTAGGAAATCTATAACTAATTTGACTTATTCAACAAGAGAGTCCTATTTGACTTATGACTTCTCTTGTCTCACATGTAATTACATTTTGGAAAATTACATGTGAAGATGTCCAAAACAAAATTCCATTTACATAAAAACTAAGAAAAATAAGCTAAGGCATTAGCTTCCTCCATCCTTGTTCCTTAAGAAGTTCTGATACATGGTTTGAACAACTGACATCTCGCATGCATCTGGTTTTGCTGTGTTTTCAGAGATGGTGCGAGCTCGGAGGATTGAATCTTTCACTGCCTTTATTGCCTTTTCATGCTTTTCTAAATTATCCTTCAGGTTCTCCAGAGTCGTATGTTGATCATACAAGTTGTCCATTGAGAACACAAAGGGAGCTTCCTCTTCAAATTTCTTTTGTACCATTTCTTCAAAACAATTTATCATTTCCTGCGCCGTGAGGAAACTATGATCTTCCCTTGTCAAGGTGCAAGGAAGTTCTTCTAGCCGATGTAGGAGTGTGACATCACTATCTTCGCTGGCTTCTCGAGCTTGACACAGATCTTCAAGTAGACTCTTTATTATGAAAATACAATGAGCTAGATTCTCTTTGGTTTTGAGATATGATTCCCTGTTGGTGATGACCCCAATGGTGATCAAATTCTTTATCTTGATCTTCTTCATATCTGTCCACTCTTCTAGACTCTCCTCCTGATCTTGCAGCTCCTGCGAAAGTAGATCCACCAGATTATCCAGCTCAGCTTTGGCCTTGTCCATTTTCTCCTTTCTTTCCACAGTGGTTTTCAACAAAACTCGTCCTTGGGCCAACAACCGTTCCATTACATCCCCCACTATTTTGCCTCTAGCTTGGGCTTTTTCAACCTTTTGTATCAGGGGATCTTCCACTGTCACTGCCATTGGTTCCACTATCTCTTATGACTTCACTATTTTCTGAAGGACAGCAGCCAGTTGTTCTGCTTTCGCTTTGTATTGCTCTTTTTCCCTTTTGGCTTCATCATACTTTTCCAGTAGAGTAGTGGCCGTGGTTTGGAAATCTGCTTTGACTCCTTCATGAGTCACTTTACCAAGTTCAACCCTTGAAATGACGTAACTGCTCATGTCAAAAGTATCAACTGTGGCACCTTCAGGGGGTTTGGCAATTTCGGCATATCTGATTCCTTTTTCAGTGACTAGCCTAGAAACGGTCTTAGGCTTCTTCTTTTGATTCTTGGCTTTCACGGGCAACAGCTTCTTAATGTCAATCTCATCAGGTGAGATAGCTTGTTTCTTCCTCTTTGGAGTGTAGGCAGATAGCCATGGAGGAAGTATTGATGCATCGACAGCTGGGGGGGGATCCACTACTTGCTTGGTTGGCTCCGTGCTTATACCTGTTATGGTGACAATTGGACTTGTGTTGGTGAACACGACACCTGTATCAATCACCTTTTGTGAAGCATCAAGAAGGTTCTCCAAAATAGTCTGTTCTCTGATATCAAAAGAAGGGGAAGATAAACTCGGAATGGAACCAGAAGAATCAAAAACGGTCCCAATACTAGCCCTCATGGATTGAGGAGTATTGTCAGAAGAAACAACAAGAATGGGAGAAAGAGGAACATTAGAAATCACTGGCAAACTATCAGAAAATGAAATATGAGGAGGGGGTGTAAGAGCTTGTGTATCAGAAGGAAGATCTTTCACAAGAGTCTGCGGAGAACTATCAAGTTGCTCTACCCTTGTACCTTCATCTTCACTTTGTTCAGCTTCATCAGAAACTTTATCTTTAGACTTTTGAACATTTTGTTCTTCAGTCTTGACATCCTCAATTTCCATATGGTCATCATTGATGTCTTCCACATCTGACTTAGTGGCATCCGAAACCTCTGTGGTTTCCTTCTTCTTTCCTCCCTTGGATACGAATTTGATCTTTGGTTTGTGTACCTTGGAGGAAGAAGGGGTATCACTTTTATTCTTGGTTCGGTTCTCAACCTTTTTACCTGTTTGCTCCTGTGTCCCCTCTTCGGATCCTGTAAGGAACTCTTTCAATTTGATCCCTTTACTTTCCAACCACAAGTTAGTGTTTGCTAATATAGGTTGGAATCTTTTCCTGATGGATGTCTCTTCCTTGACTGACCATTTCACTTCTGGGAGAGGTGAAGCTTCCACATTCTTTGCCTCATATTCGTGATCTAAGACATCTCCATCATCTTCCATCCCTTCTGGAATATCAGCCAGTCCCAGTTCTTCAATTTGACTCAGATGAAGCCTACAGAAATCCAGTTTTCTGATATCATTTTGGGTTCTGAGATCTGCCCATATGTCTTCCACCATTGGCTCATGAAAATTTGACTTCCTCTTGATCTTGTCTTGGACTCTTCTGAAGTCGAAATGATTTCTCTTCTTGTAGGTCTTCATCATGACTAACTGCAACTCGGAGTCGATTATCTTAGCTTTGTTGGCGGACTGAACTGAATACCTCCCAATTTCGATAGGAAACTTTATTCCTGACTTTTTGAGCTCCATCTGTTTATTATGAACCACAATCAGTTGCCTGCAAAGCTCCATAAGAACAATGCGATCACTGGGATACCGTGGCAGCATGTAAGGGTAACCAGGATAGTATCCCACCTGAAGATAAGTGAAGGTGGGGAATTGTAGGAACAAACAACCAAAAGAATTGACAACTTGCCATGCTTCATCTGAAACTCTTCTCTGAACCAATGTACCATCCCACAAGCACATGAAAACTGAGAAGAATGAATCATTGACTCTTCTGAAATGGTGAATTGACCCCTTCAGAGTGATTTGGGGGTAGTATTCATATACTGGGACCAATCTCCTGTCCCCTACCTGGGTCAAACCCGGAAAGTTCCTCATACTTGCAGCAGCGTAGACAAGGTAAGAGGTCATGTAAAATTTAAAAGTAGTGTTGACCCTTACTAGTTGCTCGTGCAAAGCATTACTGATCTGCTCACCCTAGAATATCTTCTGATTTCCCCGTAGAATCACCTTGATGTAAGTGTACATCCATTCTTGGAATTTGGAGGTAGAAGGGAGTCCTCTAACGCGACTCAAAAGTGTAATCAAGTCACACACTTCCTCCACAAAATCACTCCTGTGAAGGTCTTTTGGCCATCTGGTTAAAGTTGCCCTAGGAATCTTTAACCATTTGCTATTTATGTGTCTTCTAGCAGATTCCAAATCATTGTCATAATCTTGCTGACCTTGAGCAAAATCAATTTGCCCAACATTTTCAAGTGGTGGACACATGAAGATTTTGTCCATGAACTCTGCATCCAATCTCATGACGACATTCCCCTGTGAATCTGTCACGGCTCTAGTGTCCCTATTGTAGTGGTTAGCTATTTGTAAGACAAATTCTGGATTATGAGCACTGACAAGAAAGGATGCTACCAAATGGATATTGCTGTCAATGATTTTCTGCATATGCCGGGAGGGGTTTGCTTGTTTAGTTCTATCTATGAACTCAGCCATATCCACGTGTCTGATCTCAGTGTCTCTGATTTCATCGACATTTGACTGAACTGCCGTTACCAGAAAGACACCCTGATATTTGTACTTCATAGCTCTGGACTTCGAAGGAGATGATTCTGACATGAGCCCTGAGAAAACTGTGAATTCGAACACCACCACGAATGCTGACAAAGAACTGCAAAAAGCCATGATCTCGCAGTTAGGGGAAAATTGGATAAACTGGGTCAACTGCGTTTTGATGATCATGGATGGGAAAGCATGCGTTAAAAGGGCTTGAGTGCGCAAATCGAGGTGAGGGTGAAAGCGGGCTTTTGGCTTCGAAAAGTGAATTTTCCAGTGTTAGGGAAAATTAAGGAAATGTGCTTGGGCGGTAAAAAATGCCGCTCTTGCAAGTTGGCAGAGATTTCATGTGTAGGGGCGGTTAAAAATGCCGCTTCTACATGTGTTATGGAAGTTTTGGAATTTGAAATGCTCGAGCGGGTGAATCGATCGCTATCGCAAGTGATGTTGAAAATCTCAACTACTCGGGCAGGTGATTTGGCCGCTCCGACAAGTCAAGTAGTCTCTTGGTGTAGGGGTGGCGGAAAACACCGCCATTGCAGGTGGAAAGAACTTGTAAGCATTGGTTGATATGTTCGAGCAGATGATTTGACCGCTCCGGCAGGGGAAAGAACATCACTTTCAGTGTAAAGGCGGCGGAAACAACCGCTATTGCATTTGAAAGGTTTAAGGGTTTTTGATGTAGGGCTAAGCAGCAAGTTTGGCCGCTTCTACAAATGGGTTTGAATGGATTTTGGTGTTGGTTTAGCGGCGAATGTGGCCGCTTCGACATACAACGGGAGTGTTGGGGGTTTTGGTGAGGTTTTAACGGCGAAAGACACAAAACAAAACCCTAATCCGAATACTAAAACAAACAACAGAAAACCTAACAAAACCTCATCAACTAACAATACTAGTTAATAAGAAACAATGGGGAAGATAAACGAAAAAACTTACCCGTGACACTTGAAAACCTAGGTCCAACCTGTAGCGCGAGATCTGTCACGGCTTCCGCAGTATACAATCAAGCGGTTGAGGAGAACGTTGGCGCGTCAACCTAAAGGCTTAGCATATGAAATGACAAGAATGAGGAGGATAACACATTAAAAAGGTCGAGATTGGGGTTTAAATGACTGGCACGAGTGGCCATTAATGGCACTCGACATCACGATCCTGAGGATCTCGGTCGGGCGGTGATTTCGGCCGCTTCTGCACTTCACTCAACAAATGTGCGACGTCGGCCAAAAAGGCCGTTCCTGCATGTGCGACGGAAAACTGACGGAAGACATATGCAATTGCGGTGATTTTAACTGCTATTGCATATTAAACTTAAAACAATGTAATGGCGGCGATAAACACCGTCATTACATCAAACAACAACTAAAAATAATATGTAAGAGCAGCATTTTTTGCCGCTCTTGCATATCAAGAGTCAAAAACTACTAACACTCAAAAATGACTAAAATTAACATCTTAACCAATTTACGACTTGAATTTTCTTCGCAAATATTGAGAAATTAGTTCAAGGAAACGTCGCAAACGAGTTTCAAAATGTCAACTGACCTCGCACGAGAACAAGAAAATCTTTTCTCGATTTGCGATCTTAGAGTGTAGATTCACGAAACGGACAAGTTTCGTGGGGTTGTCTACTAAAACGAGCGTAGCTGATTTTGAGAACAACACATTGGCAGATGCTACTCATCAATTCAAACAATTTGTAATCCTTTTGTAATCATTCTTGTGGGTAGTGAGCCTCTTTTAAGCAGTGAGCTCTGGGCAGTGAGCCTGAAGGCATGTGCCTTCCCCTTTTTTAATACTTTTAACAGAGTATAATCTCTGTGGGTTAACCCCCACCATGGTTTTTCCCTTAACTGGGTTTCCACGTTAAAAATCTTGGTGTCAAGTGTGTTATTTGTGTTTCTACTCATGTGTTATTAATTCTTGCTTTGCATGCTTACATCATTAATCTGTTAAGAAGTGGTAAAGAAGAATGAACTGTAGCAAGCATCAAAATTTTAAGACAACTGATTCACCCCCCCATTAGTTGTTAGCCCTAATTCCAATAGTTGCATGAGCCATCCCTAAAAATTGACACAAAGTGTGATAAAGAAAATGAATTTGTTGTTGAGATTGATGATAAAGAAGGAGACCTCTTTATGGATGAAGATGGATAGAAGTTTGATGAAAATTATTGTGAAGTTGGTTTAGAAGGAGAACTCTTGTGTGCCTTAGATCAGATCAAGCAAATTAGAAAGGAGAATCGGAGATTACAAGATCATCTTCAACAAGAAAAAGACTCCAAAGACAAGCTATGTTCAGATTTTGCAAAAGTTTCTTTAGAGTTTGAAGAAGCAAGAAATTAGATTGTAGTCTTAAAGAGTCATGTTGAAGAATCTGACAAATTGATAATCAGTCTAAAAATTGAAATAGAAGAAGCTAAAAGAGTTGTTGATTTTACTAAATCTGACCTTGAGGTGAAAAGAATTGAATGTCTAAAATTAGAAGCAAAAATTGTTAATTTGAGAAAAGATTATAAAGGTCTCAATGTTTTGTCTAAGAAATATCAGGAGTTTGAAGAAAGCACAAACAAGTTGCATGACATGTTGAGCAAACAAAAGCATTACAAGGACACTACTGGTCTAGGTTATGAAGAAGGAGAGTGTTCAAAAGCAAAAATGTACCTAGGCAGAAGATAGATGTAAGTTATCATGTTGCTACTCCTACATATGAAGGAAGAAGGACAATTAGGTTCACAAAATCTCTACCCACCAAGAAAACAATGAGGTACAATTACTCTCAATTCCATGGTTATTTCTATGCATGTCATGTTTATGGTCATAGGGCTAGAGATTGTAAAAGAAATGATTTTGTATGGAATAAGGAGAAAAGTTTAATAGTTGGTCAAATCAGGACTACAATAATGGTTGTTATAATTGCAATAAAGTTGGTCACATAGAAAGGGATTGTTTGATGCATGCAAGAAAAATGTGATATAATAAGATCTCCTTTGAATGGATGAATAGAAGGAACAAAATCATTTTCTTTAATTGTCACAAGTTTGGACATAAAATAAAGCACTGTAGCAACAAGTTGAACAAATCCTCTGAGAACATAAGAGGTAATGTAATGTTCAAGCAAAAGAGGAAATATATTTAGGTATGGAGAAGAAAGCAAGAGATAGGAGAACAAAACTCTAATCTTGTGCATACTACACAAGAAACATCCATAAGTGCATAAAGAGGAGCATGGAGTCAAGGGGAGTTGTGTAAGGTCTTATCATTTATCCCCATGAAAAAGACAATGGGGATAAATGACAAAGAGGTCTTGAGTTATCTATCCTAGCTTCCATATAAGATTTTAGCATGTGTTTGACATGTTTCATGCCAAAAAGGGAATAGTTTTTCATGTTATGTCAGTGTGTGTTTTGTTCTAGTTATTATCTAAGTAATTATTATTGACTAAGAAGTGAAATCCTTGCTTGCATTTGATATGATATCAAAGTTAGAGTTAGTAGAAAAGAGAATGCTTTGACAAACAATGAAGTAGTTTTCCTTGAAGGTCTTGTCATGTTAACAATGGCAGTAAGGGTCTTCAATTGTTTTATCTCAGTCTAGCAGGGGTTATAGTAATCAAGCTATGCAGTGTTGTTACAAATTGTTGATAGTTGCAGACCTCTATTCCTCTATTGGTGTGTGATGTGGAGTAACATCATGTTGGAACAAAGCAGTCTTCATGTAGTCAGTCTTATCATTTTTGATAACGAGTTGTGTTGGCGTTTCAATTCACACCTCTGGAATGCGATTTGGAAATAGACAACTATGCATAGATAAACTACTCTCCTATTAGAAGGGGGAGTTCCCTTTCTTGCTGATGTTTTCTAAAAAGATAATTAAATAAAACTTTGCCTATCTTCTTTTTGATTCTCAGCTGCGAGCACAAGGTTATAAAACTCTAAACACTGCAAAAGAGGTTTTTTCCTTTTATTAAACTTCAAATACAACTAAACAAAGACTAACGACACTTTTAATCTCCTAAGTAAATTCAGAGCAAAGGAAATTAAAAGTGGACAAGGAATGATTGTTAACACAAAAACTTAAGCAATTTTCCTCCAGGTTGACATCACAAGAGTAAAAGTACTTTAATGATGAAATCTAAAATGAAAGCTATGAAAGCCACACATCTGACGACAAAAACTTAATGAATCGAGATAGAATATCAGAGAAAAATAGGCATGAGACTTCTATTCAATATCAAAAAGTTGGCACAACTCCAGGACAGCAATGCTACAACAAACGGTAGGCGTACAGCAAGTGATCAAACACCGGAGAACAGATTACACAAAGTGAACAAACACTTGGAATATCAAGACTTGCAGGCCAGAATAGGCATAACAAACTTGTTCTCACAATTACCATTACATACAATGGGCAAGGATGGCCTTATTTATAATAAAATCAAAGGAGTAGAGAACCCTAAAATCTCCTTGATTAACCCTAACTTGCCAACTCACAAGTTTTATTACTATTCTAAGACAAAGATACAATAAACAAATGCTTTAAAGAAAGCTGCTTTAAAGCAAAGAAGATTCCAACTATCACAAGGTGATTTCTTTTCTAAATATAGAATGGATGAGCTTAGGATGAAAGCAAATGCTTTAAAACAAAAAGCATATGTTTTCAAGCTGCTTTATTTTGAAATGCATCCTCATCAACATTCATGCTTTTTGGTGATGTCATCCGTTGATATTCTGGGAAACAATATCTTCTAAAAAGTGAGTGACCGCATCTCTGCCAGGAACACTGATACTCTCTAGAATGGTATTATGATTCTCTAACATTTCTTCACAATTGGCAACCATCTGAAGAAATTTGTGAACTTCGTCCACAACCTTGTCAAATTTCACTGTCATTGTGACAAAACAACTCATCTTGTCAGCCCTGATATCATCATTAAAATTGCTGCGGACGAGAGTTTGGAACTCTACTTGCACTTCCCTGAGATCATACAGGGTACCATCTTCTCTCTCATATGAACACAAGATTTGAGAGACAAAAGATTTCACAAACTTGAGGATGTTGACTACCTTTTCTTTCCATTCTGTCAACTTTGAAATCATATTGTCATAAGTTTTTACTATGAAAACATATTGTGCTTTCCAAGTAGAAACTATCTTCTTATCTTTAGCTGAATCAATAGAATCAAATGCAATCTTCAAGTCAGAGATAATGATCTCAAACACCGGTCTATTTTCTTCCATGGTCTGTTGCAATCCCTGAATGCCTTGGCATAAATCATGAGTGTTGTACTTCAATTGATAAAACTCTGAAAGTACAAGTCTCCCTTTAGTCACAAATTCTTCCATCCAACTGTTCATGTGTCTCCCATAGAGAACCAACTAACTAAAATGCCACTGATCGGCTAGCGATTCAAGTTTTGGTGGAAAAAGTAAATCAGCATGTGAAGTGCCATGGAAAAGGTTGGAAATGTACTGCCGCAGCTGTCTGACTTCAGCCCTGAGAGCTGCCTTGTCTTCTCCATCTTTCAACACACTTTCCTTCAAATGTCTATATGGCAGGTACTTCTACTAAGGTTAGCTTTGACAATCGTGAAGCCATCAACCTCAACATCATCAGCACTTCTATTTTCTAGCAGTGTTGCAGTTTCAAGGATTATTTCTCCATCCGCAATCTTTTCAATGCGAACTTGCTTCTTCATCTTCTTGTCTGGTGTATCTTGGTAGACGCTTTTTAGCTCTGTTAAATCCAACTGATATGACAGCTTTCTCCTCTTCCTTCCTAGAATGTTTTCAAGCCAAGATGAGCCATCCTCTCTTGGAAACTTGGTTCTAACCTCATCAACTCCTGATGAATCAATGTGTGCATCAAAGTTACGAACTAGCGAATCTGGCTCTGAATCTATGTGAATAGAAGTGATCAATGAAGAGGGTGGAGAGACATGATCTGAAGGTAACACTTCAACATGTGGCGTTGTTTCAACAAGAACTTCTGGTTCAACTGGTGGTTGTTTCTGTTGGACATGAGCTGGAGACTCATCCTTTTTCCTCTTTAACTTAGCCATTTTTGTTCCTTCTGGAAGAACACTCATAGCTTTTACCCTTCGTTTTGGTTTGGAACTGGAAGGCTCTGATGGTTGCACAACTGGCATCTCTGCTAATGGAATATCATCCTTCCACTTAGTCTTCAAGAAAATCAAACTATTTTTAACCACTCAACTCGTTCTCTCCTCAATGGAAGTGCTCTCTTTTGCTAACCAATTAACTGCTGGCAACGGTTGTTGCTCAATTTGGTCTCTGAAATACATGGGAAGTAGAACTTCACCACTCTCTGTCAAACCCTCTATATCTTCTGATAGGATGTCAGACATCTGCTGAAGAGTGAACCTGCTATAACTACATTCTTGCACTTCAAACTCATCAGCACAATTAGCCCAGAAGTCTTCAACCGCAAACTTGTGTGTATAATTTTGTCCAAGATGTGATACATGAACACCACGAGGATCATATGAAGATCTCCTGTTGAAAAACTTAAGACCATATCTAGATGATTCATTACTGATTGCCTTGGCATCTGCTCCAGATCTACATCTATAAATGTTCATCCCAAGTGGAAAATTAAAAGTTATCTTGTGTCTGCTATGCAAAAATGTATGAACTTCATAGGCTTGCCTCAAAAATTCCATAAATGCTCTTTCATCTGTAGGATATCTCGGCAACATGGCTAGCTCTCTTGAGAAGCCATATACTCTGATGTAGGAAAAAGTAGGAAATTGGATAAACCAATCAGCCCATTCTATCATTGCTATTCTAGCATCTGCTAAAAATCGTATATGCAACTCGTTATCCATATCTCACACTGCATGCATCATGAATGCATCATTCACCCGCTTGTAATGTCATTTAGCTTGGGAGATTTCTAACTATGGGAAATGATGATAAACATGCTGAGTACCCAGAGTTCTAACAACATTCAAACCTCTAAATTGACCTTGAAAAGCCATCAAATACGCAAGGTATGATATCATGTGGAATTCATGAGCCCTTTGAAAATCAATTCTTTTTTGGTGGAGACTATCACTGATGAGTGCCAACCAGTCATAGAATTCAGTTCCATCAACAACCTGGGACATGATGTAAAACATCCAAGGCTGAAACTTGTTTGCATCTGCTTGACCCATGATCTGACTTAGCAGAGTAATCATTATTGCATGTTCCTTCTTGAACTCTCTATGTCCAATGTTCTTTGGCATGACATTTTGCTTCTCTTTTAACCATCTCTAACCAATCTTTTTCTAGTATTTTTCTTTATCATTGTTCCAAACCCTCTTGCATTCTTCAAGTGAAACAGTTAAGTTTTCTCTCCAAATTGGTATTGTAAAACACTTCTCAATGTCATTTGGCCTCAAGCTACAGAGCACACGTCCATCTCTTGACATGATTTCTCTTGTGACCGAGTTGTAATGCATCATGCAAGGAATCACAAACTTGATACTTTGCACTATGATAGGGAAGGATGTTGCTGCAAGCAAACCAGAGTGTCCAAGATTTTTGATAGCATTATTTCCTGCATCCTCCAAAGAATGTAAATTGATTACTGGAAGTACTTTATGCAAGTCTGTTTCACAAGTTCTCAAGTAATCATGAACCAGCGTCATTTTGTGCCTGATTTGTGTTGGAGAGTACTGCATATTGAAAGATTTGAAAATCAACTGTGAACACGCCTATGTTGGAAAAATCTTGGACAAATGGCTGAAAATTACTTGTTGATTTTTAGAAAAAAGCAGAGTGTAAGCAAAAAAGCTGGCACATGGGTTTTGTAGGAAATTTTGTTTCGAAGCAACCCAGATCATCAGATTTTGAAAAAGCGAAGATTTTCCTAAAAAAGCAGGAAAAAAGTAGATTCTTGAAAAAAAGCAAAACTCCAATCTTCAAGAGGATGATATTTTGGATGAACCCATCTCGACAAAAAATAAAAAAACTCTGGTCGAATCTCTGAAAAATGATCCCTTGAAACAAGGACCCTGAAAAAGTGAGCCTCTCTGCTTCCTCAGCCTAAAACTATGAAGAACACTGAAAAAGCACTTGGTTTGGGTCTTCGAATCTTCCTTGAAAGAAAAATAAAATCTTTCCTCTGGATGCAACCTGCAAAATATAATGAAATAAAGAAGCCAAATGCTTATCTTTATAAATCTTTAGGGCGAAAAAGCAGCTTTATTTGTGTGAGAATAAAACTTCACTCTCATCCATGAAGAAAGCAACTTTAAAAGCACACATCCAAGTGGATATCTTCAAATAGGAAAAATCCCTATTTTGTAGCTGCCTATGGCTTCATGTGTAAGATGACAAAAAATATCTTCTTTTGATGATGTCATCGAACACATGAGTTGAAAGAAGTGCTAACCAATTTTTCTTCGTTTTCGACACTTCAACACTCGTTTTGACTCAAATATGGCCTATCTCTAACTTCAACAAGGCAGAAAAATGTCATCATTGACTGAAAAAGTTGACTGATCTTGACATTTTGGAGATTGATCAACTGAGATTCCATCCCTTGCCTCTGACTGACGATCTGTCATCGTTTGACCAAGTTTGACCTCCCGAAAACTGCCAACGGGCGAAGCTTGGGCACCAACCTATTGGCAAGCCTCATGAAAATTGAGTTGATTGTACCTTTTGTTTGCCTCAAAAAATGTGCCAAATTGATCAAGTCTGAACCGAACCGGGCTAACGAAAGGAGATTCATGTTTTTCAAGAAAAATGTGAAAAAAAAACTAACACTTGAAAGGTTGGGTGCCCCAAGTCACCTGGGGCACCTGGTTTCACTAGACTTAGAAATTTTTTTGAAAAATTCACTTTTTGTACCTTTTCTCATTTTCCATGCCCATAATTCTTGTTTGATCTTCAATTTCGGTCGTTCTGACGACTGTCAAGGCAGGATGGAGGGTGATTTGAGCAGTCTGAACATATCTGTGATGAAATTTTGGTTTTGACTGAGTTTGACCAAGTTTGACCAACTGAAAATAGGCTGACGTAAGCATTTTTGATGTTTCTCGAAAAATGTGAAAATAAAACTAACACTTGAAAGGTGGGATGCCCCAAGTCACTTGGGGCACCTAGTTTTCCAACACTTAGTCAAATTTATGATTTTCAAACCTCTCATTCCATCTTGGGTCCATCTTGCATCGTTTTGCGTGCATCATCGAGTCGACGACTGTTCGTGGGTTCTGCATCGTTGAAACAGTGTTGAAAACTTGTCAACAAGCTGTGGTGGATGAACTTTCTTTGTTGATAACTTCCTAGCTCATGCTTCACCTTCTGAAAAAGCAAAAATGACCCAGTAGCGAAAACTTGGTCTTTTGAAGATTTCGTCTGAACTGCGCCGATAGTGAAGCAAAATCGACCAATGAGAATCAAGCACGACCCCTGAGTTGGAGATTCTATTTTTAAAAACTTTCTATTTTTAGAAAGTTTTGCTAGCAGCCATATCTCAAGAAACCTAGAAAACCTAACTCAACGTCTATTTTTAGAAATTTTGCTTTTTTAACTTTTTGACGAAAAATTTTCTAGACTTGTTTCAAAATGCCTTAATGAAGAAAAAATTTTGGTTGGGTACAACAAGTTGTTTATTTTGTTGATGACAGATGGTAGACCATATTTGATGATGGTTGTACTTGATCACCTTTGTTTCATACATTGCTAGAATGATAAGTATTAGAAGTTTTGTTTGCAGACTTGACAATGGAATGCTCTTACAGTTTACAATCCTTTGTTTGCAATAGACCTACAGCCTTATGTCTTTGGTGCACTTCAAGTATCTCTTTTATCCCTATGGTTGTTGGCCGCATTGGTTTTATAGCTCTACCTTTGCATATACTATAATATATTCTATGTGAAGTTTGAAGTGTCAAAAGCAGTGATGATCTGATAGTTGCATGAGATACAGCATAAAGATAGCGGGAGTTATCAAATGTCCTATTTTTCAACCCCAAGGAGTTTTAGAAGGTTTCTTGAGGTATGTAGAGTGTTTATTCATGATTGGTTGGCACATGAACTCTTGAGGGATATCTGGTTCTTGTCTATTCTTCATCATGGTGCTAGTGATCTTGATATTGCTTTATCATTTATATCTCTTCTATTAAAAACAAGTTGGTTGAATGTGACAGTCCTTAGTGAGTACAATGTTTGATGACAGTCCTCTATATTCTGTATGCAATGCCCCTGCATTTGTGACATAACTTTAGCACTTTGTTTGTGGTTGGAGACAGTTGATATTTTCTACTTTTCTCATGAACATTTGGAATATGTGACACCCAAGTAACAACACCATTTGCTTGTAGCCATCACATTGTTCAAAAGTAGTGATTATTTGGCATAACAATGTTTTTTTGCTTTCATTCATTGTTGACTAAGTTTGAACAATTGAATTTGGACAATAATAAAGATTTTATACCTTTTCATATGGATGGTGATTCTGCAACAGTATTCCTTGCTTATGAAATGTTTTCAAGGTGGTTCAAAGTTGCATGAAGACAGATGACAATGAAACAAGGTATTGAACATAATAGTCCAATATGTTAATCATGTTTAGCCATATCTTGAGAAATGATCCAAGGTTGCCAAACTCTATGAATAATGTTTGACAGTGCTAGTATTATCATCTTATCAGATCATCTTGAAGTCAGTGAGTTTCCATAATATGGACAGTTTCTTGTACTTTGAAATGTTGGTATTGTAACTATGCTATACAGAGGCATTCATGATTATATTGGTCTAACATAGGTGTTTGGACAGTGGATTTGACAGATATCTAGCTTACATAACAGCATTTGGATTAGTAACTTGAGTTTCTTTGTGAAAGTCTTAATACTTTGATTGTATGTTTTTGATGCATGCAACCACTATTCCAGTTTGTGATTACTTGTGCTATCTTACACCATGAAGTTGGGTGTGGGAGATGCCTTGTTGGATGGAATCATGATGATGGTCTCAGTATTGGTTAATTGATGTTACATATCATGTCATGCTAGAGTTGGATCAAATTATAGAACACATTTCATGAATGAGATCATGAATAGTATTGTGTTCATGTCATACATTAGGACTCTCTTGTTGTCAAGGCCTCAAGACATGGTTGATGTTGATCTTGCTAGGATATCAGTTTGGAGTTGATTCTAAGTGGAAGTTGGCACTTTGAGTCTTGAACATCAGTATGATCTTGTCTTATAAGTGTGATCTCAGGATTTCTTCGTAGAGTTGAGTTGATCAGTTGATATCTTGTCATGAAGTTTGGTTCAGGGTTAATAGGATGTTTTCATTAAAGGATGTGCTCATTATCACGCATTCATCATCATACATGGATAGGTTGTTGATGTGCCTCAAAGACAAGGTTTTTGATGAGTTGCTTTGGAGAGAAAGTTGTTAACATGGATATCAAGGTTGTTGATGTGTTGTTTTGGAGGAGTGATATTGGTTTATGTTTCATTCATACAAGACATCAAGGTCATGTTATGTAATGCAAGTTGAAGTCATGGAGTTGAAGTCATGAAGTCATGGTATGTGATACAAATTGAAGTCATCTTGTTTGTATGTCATTATATGTTACTATGCAGAGAAAGAAAGCTCATACTTGGGATCAGTTAGTGATTTGATATTTCAAGCATTTATTGTTTCAGAGAGAAACATGTTACATGTATTGTTAGGGTTTAGAGTTTCCTAAAAGACCTAATTGACATTTGGTTTTTAAACCCTAAGTTAAAACATTTAATGTATATTTTTTATACCCTTTAATCCTTGTCATACACTTTATTTCTATTTTTTATGTTTATTTGTTTATCCAGTTACATTATAACTTAAGTGATGATTAAAGGGGTGTCATGTCATCGAGTGACCAGCCCCAACTTCCTAGGGCTACTGGTAGGCACATGTCATAAATGTCTTATAAGTGGTAAAGGTAATTGTGTGGAAGAGATTAAAAGGTAAGTTGGCGCGAAACAAAGATCAGATGGTCTCCTTTTAAAATCTTTTTGAAGCTCAACAGTCAGTCTCTCCTGATCAAAATTGACATGCAGAGTCTTTATATAAGGCAGAGTTCATTCTTTTGAAGGTTCTTCATGACAGAGAGGGCCAGGGAATAAGATTGTGGGTTCGGTATGATGGTTCAGGTGATGACTATTGGAGATCTAAATTTAGTTAATTGAAATCTACATGCTCATATGAAAATAGTCATGATTCTAGTAGAATAAGAGATATTGTGATGAGTTTAACAGAGAATATGAATGAATAAAATAGAGTCTACAATGTATAAAAGATACAAGAAAAGGTTGGAATAGTTTGCAAGGCAGAAGTACAGGGACATATCAATAGAGTTTTGAAAAGATGTGTTTTGACAAACTTGAGTAAGCAAAACAAAGCATAGAGAAAATATACATGGCAAGTCTTATTAGGGTCTTCATATGATTGTTTATGACAAAAGAGAGTTATCTCTTTGATGACAATCTCTTGTTTATAGTTTAAGCTTGGTGTATAGAAGGAACAGTGGTTTTTGATGGAATGATAAATATAGGTTGAGTAGTGAATGTAGTTTGATAATATGGGTGAAGAAGTTTTTTTTAAATGTATTATTGATTGCAATAGATGGCATGATTAATGTGTAGAAGACCTTGGATGACATTGTTATTTTGTAGAGGGAATATACAGTGATATTATATCTATTTTTGTGAGCAGAATGCTGAGATCTATTTTGTAAAATCTGTAATCAGATGATATATTGTGGAGACATAAGGTGTATTGTGTTGTAGTGAATCAGGGTAACCCCCTGAATTGAGTTTTCTTTCATAAGTTCACCTGATTTCTAGTGAGGCATTTTGTAAAGCAAATGAAGCTTGCTTGGTTAGTGAGACCTATTTGTAGCCAGTGAGGCTTGAATGTAACCAATGAGGTTTTTGGTTAAGCTAGTGAGGCATTTCTGAGTGGTTTTTCTTCACCTTGAGGGGTTTCCACTCATGAAATTTATTGTATCATGGTCACAATTGATGTGTGATCCATTTGTCTTTTATGCTTGAACATTTAGTCTTATCTGTTGTTTAGTATTTGCTTTCATACATTGGTAAAGTACAGTGTTAGCATGATTACTTTCTATTTTCAAGTTTGAAAAGAAGTAAATGAATTATTTTTTTCTACAACACTGATTCACCCCCCTCTCAATGTTGTCTGTACTCCAATAGGATGAGGATGAATGATAAGAAGGTGATTGGATGGTTTGAGCTTGACTTAGGCTACTTGCAAACAAAAGGATTTCACACACATATGCACAAGGTTTGCAAAATAAATGAATTGAGAATTGGGCTAATGAAAATGTACACACACTACACAACAACACCCTTGATTATTCAAGTGAGATTATCTTCATAGTGTAGGCCCACACTCAATTCCTCTAAATATTCCTTTAGACTCGCACAAATTTGGTTTTGTTAGTTGAAATGGATTGGTTGAGATTTCTTATTGATCAATTTGGTCCAAGGTAGTTTTAAGGTTTGGCACAAAAAGTATCAAAAGTTTTGATTTTGGATGAGAAGACAAATGAATAGAATGAATGTAATGTTTTTGGAAGATAGAAATTATAAATGGAGTGAGTGATGAGAAGAAACTAGGTCAAGACTAGTATATGTCTCACATTATAGATGGAAACAGTCTGATTGTGGCTCTCACAGTGATAGATTCAAATGCCAAAGTGTACAAGAAAAAGAGCTGACAAATCAATCTCAGGTGCTAACAGAGAAGGCAGAGGCACTGACAGAGTAGTCAAAGGTACTATTAGAATAGTTAAAGATGCTGACAAAATAGATAGAGGCTCCAAAAAATAGTCAGAAGTGTGTTGACAAAATGGTCATAAGCACTAAAAGGATGATCAAAGGCCCACTATTGTAGTTTATAGATATTTCTTGAATGAGATCAGAGGTAGTAAAGGTCGACCCAAAGGCGCTGATAGACTGTTTAAAGGTCCTGACAGGGAGATCAAAGTCATTGGAAGAGTATGCAGGTCTGACAGAGTTTGGTCAATGTTGGTTGTAGACACCTAGAACTAACATAGATTTTTATTTGCATTTTCATGTAGATCACATTGGCATATTTCTTCTAGTTTCCCTTGTTAATTAAATAATTAAATAATATTAATTATTTAATTAAAATGAATTATTCCCCCTTCTTCTAGAAATAATTAAATAATGACAATTATTTAATTAAGCTAATTATTCCTCTAAAAATAATTTAATTTATTTTTATTTTTTCTCCTTCTGCAAAAAATAATTAAATTTAATTTAATTATTTATCCCTCTTTCCTAATAATTAAATAAATTATATTTAATTATTCTCACCATCCTTCCTCATGATTAAATAATCTAAAAATTATTTAATTAACTAACACCTTCTTAAATTAAATAAATAAATCAAATTTATTTAATTTCCTTCACACTTCTTAAAATAAATAATAAAATCTTATTTATTCCTTCAACATTTTTGGATGCTAAATAATTATTATTTAAATTTCTTAATCCATGGCTTTTTGTCTCATTAATCTCCACCTTTGATCAAAATATCTTACAACTTAATCTACACGCTTCAAATTGACTTTAACATATGTCAATCCCTTGATTTTTGGATTTAACTCCTTGCAATTCCTTGATTTTTGGAAGTTAACATATAGCAATCCCTTGATTTTTAGATGTAACTCCTTAGTTAACTCATGGCTTGTTGTCTTATTCATTCTCAACTATTGATCATAATTCAAATTCTTTTGATCTCAATGCTCCATTCTTTTCAAGGAAAAGCATATAAACGCACCTCCTCTAAGCTATTTTGGAATCACTTCTCATCGTAGCCTTATGCTATCATTTTGATTCTTGAATCATCTCTTATTATCTTAGCCTTATGCTTTCATTTTGATTCTCAAATTATCAAGCACTCAAGCATTCAATCATTAAAGCACTCTACCATTATCAAGCAATAGCAAGTTATCACGATCATGCGAATCTGAGAGCATTTGGATCATAATTTCACAAACAATAGATCTATTTAGTTTTTGTATTGGTTGCTAATGGTTGTGTTTACATTCATAGTTTTTATCTCTTGCTCTATTGTGTAGCTTAGATTTGTAGTTATTTCTTTGTATTATGTTAGTTTGATGCATTTATTGTTAAACTACATTTCTATGACTCACATTTTGGCACCCACCATGGGGCCTGTTGACCTATTTTCCTCTGTCCAGAGTCAATAGTTCACCTTGAAAATCCCCTTGAAATTCCTTGGAACCTAGCTCTGCAGGCCTTAAATCCTTCAATTTCTAGTGTTCTACCTTACAAAATTCCCTAAAATCTCATCTGGAGAATCCTTGCAAAAAACCCATAAAAATCAAGAAACCTATAGCCTTCAAAGCCTTACTTCACAGAGTTTTCCATCTTCATACTTGGTTGTTTTGGCATGGATGTTTGTCATCTGGATATCTAGATATTATCTTGATATTTAGACCTTAGTCTATATCTGGACCTTAGCTAAGATCCAGACCAAGTTTCTAAAGCCCCTTGTGTTTGCCTTTCCTAGTGCGGCCCCTTTCAAAAAAACTTTTTGCACATGTGCACATATAACCACTTAAGTGTCCCATCACACCTTCTTCGCATTGCGTTTTGCTTCCTACCAATTCATTGCCAAAACGTGATGTGTGATGGACCTTCCAGGTGGATAGGTGGCAGCTTCCACTCCATTGCGCATATCCTTCGCATCACATTTATGTTCTCAACGCCCATGCTCCATATGTGATGTGTGATGGCCATTGATATATCTAAAGCGGCTTCATCCAATGGTCCAGATTTAAAGCTAGGCTCTGGACATCTCCCTATGTCCCGATCCTTAAGGTGAATGTCCCAATGACCTCATCCGGATCCTTTCCAAAGAAGCACCTTATGATGATGACATCATCAAGATATGGACGTTAGTTTCACGGGCATGGACATAAAAGAAGTGTCCGAATATTAGGCTAATATCTAGATATCAAGTTAACATCCAGACATCAAGTATTCATGTGGATGATGGCCCAAATGGCCGCGAAGGTAAATTTGATGCTTGTGCATCCAGATATCAGGATTTTGAGACGAAAGTGTTTAGTTAGGATATATCATCCAGATATTCGCAAATGTGTAGACCCTAGATATATTCATGGATATTGTTGGTCATGATGTTAGTCACAAACAAACATAGAATAAAAGTACACATTAACCTTTATTCATCTTGAAAGATATAGTGAATTCAGAGAATTCATGATCCCAAGTCTCTGGTGATTAGGTCTTAATCGACTGACGTTACTCAGTAGTTAATGTGAATTGATGTTTCCATTTTGGGGCCTTACGTGAAAATGTACCATCATCATGACGTTCCTGCAGAAATTGCTTACAGAGAAGTCAAACTATGCAGTTATTTGATGAAAAGATGTAAAATACCTCAATCTTTGCATGATATTTTCGATTGCGCATGCTTAGTGTTCAAATATGCTAAATATTTACTATTATCTACGGGATGTCTGCATATTTTGTGTTATTTGCTTAAGATTAGCAGTTATTTGCAATTGCGACAGTGAAATGCTCTGAAATTGAAAGAAATTAAAAGTAAATACTTCTAACTAAGTTGAACCTTTAGCTTTTGATCCACATACATGCTTGATACTGTCATGAGGAGAAGAAATCAAACCATATGTTCACCAGGACATTCCATAGCTAGATACAGTTGATGCAAACTTCAGAGGATAATGAATGAAAACAATACATGCAACATGATGAGCACTCCAAGGGATGCAGCAAATCAAAGCATATATCCAGAATTCAAACACAGATTACTCAAGATTTACGAATATTTGTAATCAGAATACTCTTCTCTTTTATTAGGTATGCAAAAGACATGTACATATACAGCAGCTTTGAAATGAGCCCTGAATATTTCAGCAAACAAATTTCAATTAAGTTTCGAATATTTACAACAAGGCATTCCACCACCTTTTATAGAATAAGGTGAGGAATCCGTTACAAAGATCTAAGGTCTTGATTCATCAATACAAATCAATGGTCACCATTTCATGACTTGTCAATTTTACAAAATGGCACAAGTTGCCAGCTAGCAACTATCTATATTACTTATGCAAAATATTCCCCTTCATGATGTATCTCCATCATGTTCTTCAGCTGATTCATGAGGGTCATCATCATGTGCATCGCTTCCTGAACCTTCGCTATCCTGATGATGATGCTGCTGCATATGGGGTTGCATGCTGCTCTGGATCTGTTCATATGACTGCACAACCTGATCTATTCCTCCGCCATCTTGAGTCTTTGCCTTGATAATGGTGTGCTTGTGTGCTTCATACTTATCCCTACTGTTATCCAGCTTATTTTCCCTGTCCTGCAATGTCTCATTGTAGGTCTCCATCTTGACCTTGATTCTCATCACCTTATTTATAATCTCCTCTGTCAAGTGGATGAGTGGACCATCTTCTTCCATTTGGAAGTTGTTGTACAGAGCCTTAAGGGCAGAGTCTTCATCTTGATTCTCTATTTTTCCCTCTACTTTGCCTTCTAGTGTTTCTAGCATATCTGCCTCAACTCCCATTAAGTCCCGCAACTTCATGCTGATCTCCCTCAGCTTATTATTGCATCTCTTGAGGACCCCACATTCAAACTGCACATCCTTGTACCAGATGTCTATTAATAATGCAGTATTATTATTCAATACCTGCTTACTGATAAGCAGTTGTGGGTTTATCTTCCTTATTTCTCCCAACAGGCTGAGGACTTTCTCCAGTTTATAAGACCTTTTCCCGGTCTGCATCTACAATTTGTCCACCTTGGTTTTGGAGTCACTTAATATGCTCCACCTCTTCAAAGAGGCCTTCATTATTTCAACAGCATCATCCAATGTGGATGACATCCATTTTCTTATTACGGATGCCTCATGCTTCATGAGGTCCAATTTATTTACCTCCTCCTGAGAAATGGCAGTCAATGGGACTGTAGCTTCACTTGTAGTATCATCAGGATTGGTTAAGCCTTTAATGTATGCATGCAACTGAGCAATGTGCTCTTTATGTTGCTTATTTTTCTCTTTCTCTCTTTTCACTTTCTGAATTAGAGAGTCTATGATGTCCTTACCTTCTTGACCTTCCTGCTCTTCGTTGGCAAAACCCAAATCTACTGTGCTTATCTGGAATTCATCCATAGTGATTTTGCCTTTCTCCTTCTCTACCGCAGGTACAACAATTTGTGCGGTCCTTCTCCCTGTCGCCGGATCTCTTTTGGTGGCCGATGTCATCCTGGCCTTCCTCTTGGGCTTCATTATATCCGTGGAGAACATGGTGGAGACGTCGAACTCTTGAATTTCAATCTCTTCCTCAACATTTACCTCCTTTTCTAACCATGGAGGCACCTGATCATGCTTTTCAGCATCATGATGCTGTTCACCCCTATCTCCCATTTCT
The DNA here is from genome assembly GCA_027924645.1 of Cunninghamia lanceolata. Lineage (NCBI taxonomy): Eukaryota > Viridiplantae > Streptophyta > Pinopsida > Cupressales > Cupressaceae > Cunninghamia > Cunninghamia lanceolata. The sequence goes on along the minus strand of BSBN01000395.1, from coordinate 2,041,637 downwards.
ATCAACAAGTGTTGTGGAGATGGTGATTTTTCCTTTTCTCTCTCTTGATGCTCGCCTTGCTGCTGATCCTGTGGTGCCTCCTCCTATTGAGGAACTTCCTTTTCTGGGGGAGCATCTTCTCTGTGTGGGGAACCCTGCGGTGTAGCTGTATGTAGATCATGATGATCATGATCTTTTTCCATCATTTCTTCACCTGTCCCCAGTTCTTCCCTTTGTGGAGGTTGATCATCCTCCTTTTGTTTCTCTATTTCTGGTGGTATGTCCACCATACCGGATATCATAGGATCCGCCTGAGGTGATGGCATCTGTTCTGCAGCAGCTATTTGTTCTATGCCCGCACTATCTACCTCTTGTGCCTTAGCAGCTGGATCCTCTAGTGCTTCTTTCTCTTTCTCATCAGCCCTTGCTTCTTGGACCTCTACTATAGTAGGTCCTGCTGATGTATCTTGTGGGCTTTGTTGGCCTGATTCAAGAGCATGACCTTCTGCTTCTGTCATCTCTATCTCTTTTGTTAGGTGGCCCTTATCAGGTGATCCTGCTGGCTGTTCAGGACTTGCATCATGTTTCTTTGTTAAATCCACCACTACAGGACTTGTCACCTCAGTGATTAGTGTATCCAGCCCTATGTCCTGAGCTACCTGCTCTGGGCTCTTTTCTGGTTCCGAGCTCTTTTCTCACTCCGCTTCTGCTTGTTTCATCTCCTCAAGCACTATTTGAACTGTTGGAGGCTTGTGAGGAGTCACACTTGCATCAGCAGCAAGTGTTTCCATTTCTTGTGCAGCCACATCCTGCACCACCTCATCATCAGACAAGTTTATTGTCTCGTCTAGCGAGACATGCCCTTCCGCTTGTGTCTGAGATGCTTCCTTTTGTTGCTCTTCAGCAAGTTCAGTTTTGAACTTGACAATGGTAGGAAGCGGAACATTGTGCTGAAGTTCCTTTGGCACTTCACTACCTACCCCTTGTAATTGTGTTGGGGGTTGACTTATCTCACCTCTCATGGAGGTTCTTGGTTTCTTAGGTGTGGTGCAAACCAACACCTGTGGAGCTCTCCTCTTTCTTCTTATTATTAGTGGAGCTTCCTCCTCTTCTTCAGGCTCCTCCTCCATGAGGATATCCTTGCCTGGTTGTTTGGATGACTGACCCACTTCTTGGGTCTCTGTGATTCCAGCCTCTACTGTCTTGGTTTTCTTGGGCTTTGGAGGAGAATCCGATTCTAATCTTGATTTGGCTGCCTCCTCCGCTGTGAATACTGCCCTTTCAATTATGACCCCTTTGGGTCCTTTTTCCACCCTCTTGCCCCTTGGGGCCCTTTTGCTAGGCTGTTGTGGTGGAGGGATCCTCTCTCCCTTAGTCTTCCTCTTCTCCAGCAGGAAGTCGTCATATTCATCTGCAGGGATGTCCTGCCCCTTCTTCTTGTTGTCCACCGTGATGGCAACACCCTTCTTCTTCAATGCCTCTACCTGTGCATCTACCCAAGCTTGGGTCAAGTGTAGGGTTCTGGCAAGGAATGGGTCTAAGGACATATCCTCCTGCATGGTGAGGTCAGGTGCAGAGATGGTATCATTGTAAATCTTCTTCTGCTCATACTCATCCGCCATTATCCTGCCATCATCGTTCTTTCGCTGTTGAGGAAGGGAGATGCAGTCAAATGTCCTAATCTGGTTCAGAGTCAACCTCTGATACCTCCTCCTCCTGGCCTCTGCCTCATCTTCGCAGTCAGCCCAAAAATCTTCTAGGTGCCTCTGGTGAATAGGCTTTCCTAGGATCTTCTGCATCCTGCCGTAAGGATCATATGGTCTCGTTACTGGGAAGGGCAGTAAATTCATCTTATTCAGAGTGACCATCACCTTCTTTATACTGTCAGAGTCAGGGCACATGTAGTTGCCGATGCTGACTGGGAACAAAATTGGTGGCAGCTTCTTGGCATCCTTATACATCTATATCATGGTGGAGCCCTACCTGATAAATTCCATTAACACTACTGCATCCGTAGGATATCTTGGCAGCATCAGGGGATGTCCTTCAAAACCTTCTATCCTGATATAGGAAAAGGTGGCAAATTGTATGTACCATGCCCCATGCCTGTATACTGCCTCTTGAGCCTCCATGCTCAGTCTTTTAGTTCTGTCATCTTCCATGGTCCTTACCAGATGCATAGAGAATGCATCATTGACCAGTTTGTAATCTTTGATATAGTTGGTTCTTTGCAGCTGGGGATGATGATCCCAGATATATGCTGCATTTGTGCCTGTGAGCTTTCCATCTGTCACCAGGGCATCAAAAGTGCCCCTATAAGCACAAGAATACACGATATAAGAGGTCATGTAGAATGCACAATCTGAACCTCCCAGGTTCATCAGCTGCTCATGCATAGCATTGCTTATTATTTGGCCCCACAGTGGCTTGATGTCTGCATACAGACACATCATTATTATGCCGTACATCCAATCTCTAAATTCACCAGTATCAGACTGGCCAGTCACCCTGTTCAGAAGGGCAATCACGTACTGATACTCCTCATTGAAGTCAAACTTGAACATGTGCATGGGGAGCTTGGCTGCTGCATTGTATGTGCTGTTCTCGGCCCGCCAAGCATACATGTTCTTTCTAGCCGCCTTCTTGTTGGCCTCGTATTCTCTTTCAGACTTCTTCAAGTCTACACTCTTTACCTTACTGCCCATTGGCAGTCCAAATGTCCGGGAGAGACCCTTGATGGATAGGTCTGCATACACTCTCCCATGCTTCACCACCTGCCTCGTCTGAGGGTTATAATTCTGGGCGCATTCAATGACTAGCTCCGGAGACTCCATGGAGTATGGGAAGCCAGCAGCGTTCCACATACCTGATACAAACACTGCGTCCAACACAGGACTCTTGTCATGTCCATCATTTAGCTTGGCTGACCAGGCTTCTAGGTTGGTAATCCCCTGATGGGTGTCTGTAATTGCTCCATATTTGAACAGGACCCCTCTCTGGGAAGAGAACATAGGCCTGCTGAATTCCTCCTGACTCTTGACTAAGCATTTTTCAGCCATGGGTACCTGCAATTAACAACATTTCTTCTCACAACAGGGATATGCATGCATACATATTGCAAATATCATGCCTATTGCATCAATTTCACATTACTTACTTATATGGATACATAACCAGAACTTACAACATCATTTAGAAACAACATGATGAGGGTTTCAGTTCACTTACCTGGTTATGCAGATTTTCCTTTATACCAGTATATTGTCAAGACGCTCTTAATTCAACTGCTGATTACTTCCTTCCTTCTATCTGTGAGCTCGAATTGCGCAACGGTAGCTGTTATGCGGATATGGAGGCTAGTGCTCTGTAAAACAATTTTAACACAGGTAAACGTAACAATGGCGGTTGAATTACCTTTTAACCTCGTAGTTAGGGTAAATTTAGGGCACTCTGACAAGTTAGATTGCAATCTTTGATCATTCGTGCAAAAACTCAGGATCTCGCCAGATGTTTCATTGGGTTCCAGGGTCGGCGGGAATCACCTACCATATCCGCGCGCATTTAATGACAATGGTGGCAAAGGGAGCGGGGGGGTATCCATATGATGGGATATCATGAGGGCAGGATGATATTTCACAAATATCAGGTTGAGTTTCGATATCATCCTCCCTAGCATTGAAATTATCATCGCGACAAGATTCGGGTGACAATGCACCCTTTGTTTACGTTTTAGCACATCAGGAGGATATTTCGGTTTATCGGGTGATGTTTCAAAAAATGATGATGACGAGACAAACTTACTTGTAATCCTTTCTGAATATCAGGATGACGTCATCATGATATTTGTTCTTTGTATTGGCCATGTCACATGACGTCATCATCACATTGGGCGAACATGATCATGTTACAAAATATCCTGTCGAAATGTAAATATGATGATGATGTCATCAGGATGTTTGTTTCTTCATTTATCGTATTCAGATGATGTCATTAGGATGTTTGTTAAGGGTGATATTTCGCGTCAGGATGATATTAACGAATATCGGGTTACTTTTCAAAACATGATGTTCGCGATACAAAAGATCGCTTGACGGGAAAGACTTACTACCACCTACAGTTGACGTCCGGATATTTGAGCCGTAGGATATATCAGGGGATGTCTCAAATATGATGATGATGTTCGAAACATGACTGAGGTTATAAAATATGATCTCCCCTCTTGCGAATATCCAGTTTGACCAAGACTTTGACTGTTCATAACTCTCACATCCTGATGAATATCAGGGTGATGTAAAAGGCAAACCTGCATGAAATTTAATGTTCTTTCAGAATATGAGGTCACAGATACGAAATATGAATTTTGACAACCTGACCTCATATTGGGGACTTACCTCATCCTGACTCAACGTGATGATGCACTTGACTGATTTTTACCAAACCGCCAGAAAGCAAAAAAAAACACAAACCAAGCCAAAAGAAGTTGGGTCCCTGTTTTGCCAAGTCAAAATGGGGCGTGTTGTGTAACCACACAACAGATATCCATATGCCTATTGACAGCAACTTTGACTATGAATATCTTCTTCATCCTAAGGAATTTTCGCATGATCCAAAAGGCAAAATTGCTTAGAATTTCATCCTCTTTCATTTGGAAGGCCTTTTGAGAGATATCCACACTTTGAAATTATGATCCAGAAATTAGGATACAGATATGGGTACGAATATCTAGATATTAGCATAAGTTGCCAACTAAAGATGGAATGTGCAGACTTGGCCAACAAGACATATCAGAGGCTGACTTGAAGTGTTGTAAAATCTTGTAAAAGCAGATATTTTTCATTAATTATTGCAGGTCGATGATCCAGTAGTTTGCATTGAAGACACAAATATCTTCCATCTACTCTTGGATCCAAATATTTTCTACATTGAAGTCTTACAAATAGACATCCCTTCTAGTGAGGAAATATCTCTGACAAGCCCATGAGCACATTCATTACAGTAGCTAATGGTGCTCTATTGTAAATTATATATAAAGCATGAAGTGTAATGTATTCGAGTTGGCTTTTGGTCTAAAAACCATATCTCTTGCAATTGTAACCGTGCCTCTTTGAGAATAGACATTAGATTTTTACCTTCTCATGAATTGTTCTTTGCTTTGTGTATTTTTTTGTTTGATCTCCATCTATAAATGTATCTTTCCTCTTGGATTTCATTTAGTTTCTCTTACCTCTGCAAGTAGTACATGATTTATGTATGTTAGTATGTTGAATATTGTTATTCTGTGCATGGTTGTTTTGAAGGCCTTCCCATATTCAAACCTAGTGTATCACCTCCTTTTAATTTTAGTTTTACTCCCTCTTCCTCTTTTCATAAATAGGTGGATAGATTAGGTTTAGTCTTAGGATCATTGAATCTCTCATTTAGAAAAGGAACTAGCCTCTCTCTGGAGATTTGACCTCCCTATAGTGTCTCACACCTGGAGGTCATCTCAATGTTTCACTAGATTGTTGGAAACCTAAAAGCCTTCAACACTAGATGCAAATCTATGTGAAAATAGTTTCTGGCATGCTCGGTGAGACTCAAAATAGTTTATGGCACACCTAGTGGGAAAAAAATCATAAGCAATCAAAGAATCAAGCTGAGAATCTGGTGTTCTTCTCAGTACTCTACATCTTGGTAGACATTTTCATGCACCTAGAAACTCTACAAGCTTCTGGTTCTGATCAGTGCCATCTTTTATGCCTGTGTAAACTAGGGCATCTTCAAGAGGTAACTTCCAGTTCATTGAATTATTTGTTACTACTTCACGGAGAAGGTCTAGGTTATCTAGGTCTCCTGTGAGAAGGAACATCAACCTTACTTTACCTCATTCAAGAGCTCAATCCACACACCCTCCTGTTAGGTATCAATATAATAGAAGAAGCTTGCATATCCCTAGACTAGATTTGAATATCTCTAGGATGGCGAGGAATTTACCTTTTGTGACCTTCAATGGAGGAAGTCCATTAGATTTGGCTACCTATAATGACATACTAGTTGCAACCCTGAAAAGTGTTTCATCCTTCACGGGTGATGGTTCTATAACCCCTGTTGAGCACATCAAATACATATCCAACGTATGCTCAGTCCATCATATACAACATGAAGATGTTGCAGTTCATCTCATGGTTTCATCTTTCAAAGGGAGAGCTCTTCAATGTTTTAGGATCTTGACCCCTACTTCAATACATACCTAGGACAAGCTGGGAGAGGCCCTCTACAAACAGTTTGGAGAAAGGGAAGACAATGTTTCATTGCTTGAACAATTGACAACTATCAAAAGAGCCCCAAGTGAGATGCTGGCAGATTTCAATTTTAGATTCCAAAGGATGTGGGAGAGAATTCCAACTACCTTCATGCCATCCCCACAAGGTGCTTTATTGTATTTTTCAAGATCTTTGAATTCTAACATTGTAGTGATGATGTAATCAATGGGTGTTGAAACCCTACCCGTTGGCTATGAGACAACTCTAAAAGCTAAAAATTACCTAATACAGGCTGAGAAAATTACTCCCAGACCCCCAGTTCTATTTTTTCCAGAGCTGCCTTCATCATCCCAGTAGCCCATTATTGCTCCCATTCCAAAGCCTAAAGCTTCAACATCCTCTCTTTCTCAGAAAGAGAGTGACCTTAAGACCCTAATGTCTAATTTACCAATAAGGTGAATAGTATAGCTATTCAAACTACTCCCAAACCTCATCAAAATTATAATCAGGGGTAGTCATCGAATCAGAATTGGAACCAAGGGTATAATCCCAATAGAAATTAGAACTGGAATCAGGGTTACCAACAAAATTGATACCAAAATCCTAACCTTGCACAGCCTTTATAAACAGTTTGACCTATCCAATAGATACTTACTATAAATCTAGTTAGGGCTTTAGTCCCTACTCAGAATAATTTGGCCCAAGAGGTAGATTGCTACTACCCCTACAACCAACGTCGTAATCAGTCCACTTGTGCTTTTGGAGCACAAGAAAGGGTTTTAATGGTGCAGAACTTTCATACTCAACAAGCATCATTATCAGAGGTAGCTAATAGAAATCTTGAAGTATCAAATGAGGCTACTTCTGATGCCAGTGTGATGCTATGGACATCAGAAGACTTATTTACTATCAATCAACCTATCAACAATGTTGTTATGGCTATTGCAAACAACATCAAGTCAAAGAAGAGGTGGTTGGAGGCTAGCCCTATGCCTACTGTGTTACAAAAAGAGCTTGTTCCAAAGGAAAAAGTGGCTAGTGCCATAGTTCCAATTCAAAATAGCAAACCTACTTTATAAAAGAAATTCCATCAGGCTTAAAAGTGCCTAAGCAAGCTGTAGAACAATTTAAGAAAGGAATGTGGATTCCCTCAATGCACAAGGCAGCCACTATTCCATTAAATATTGTGGAACAGATGAAGAAAACAAATATCAATGTCTCTATGTGGGAAGTAATGTCCATCCCTTCCCAGTGGGATCTTTTACAAGAGGCCTTAAGGCAATTCCCATCTGTTGAGTTAGCAGCATCAGACCCATCAACAAAGTAAAGAGAGAAGACTCATGTCAGTCTTGTCCAACCAAGTGAAGGACAAGTAAGTGTTGTCAATAAACCATCTCCTTTCTACTTATCTTTGATCATTGGCAAGTTTTTAGTACACAAATGCATGACTGACTCTAGGGCTAGTGTTTTAGTCATGCCTAAGAAGATAGCGGATGCATTAGGCATCAAGTATACCCATGTTTCATCAGGAGTATTACAATTAGATGGCACCTCTGTGAATACTATAGGAGTAATCAAGGGATTTGACTTGACTCTACATGCATGTCCAAACCTGACTATTAAACAAGACATTTTAGTCATTGATCTTCCTCTTTTCTTTGCCATCTGCTTGTCAAGGGACTTCACAGCAAAGGTAGGTGGCTACCTTTCTTCTGAATGGTCTCATATGTTACTGAGGACTAGATATGGCACAAGCTTCACCATCAAGGATGAACCAATTTTGAATTATCATATGGATAACTATGACCACAGCCTAGTGAATCCGCATGTTATGATTTAGGGTGAGGAAGTGCATGATCCAGAGCCTATCAAGGTAGAACCTTCACCTCTTCCTATTCTTAATCTATTTCTTGATGAGTGGGAAAGGGATCATGAAAATTTTGATCATTATGACACCACTGAAGGTAACTAACCTGGGCAATTACATGATCCATGAAGGGGATTCTTCAATCCCTTCTATACTTAAGCCAGATGATGACTCCAATGTCCCATGGAAAATGTTCTTTAATGGTGCAAAGAGTAGAAATGGAGCTGGTGCAGGTGTCTTGCTAGTCTCTCTGACTAGTAAAAAGTTGCATTTTTCTCACAGGCTTCATTTTTCTTGCACCAATAATGTAGCGGAGTATGAGGCATTGGTCCATGGCCTACTGTTAGTAGAAAAGAATAAAATCAAGCATATCGAGATCTTTGGTGATACTGAATTGGTAGTACACCAAGTCAGAAAGAGATGTGCAACAAAAAAACTAGCTTCTAAGAGCTTACAGACACCGAGTTTGGGACATGTTTGAGAGTTTTGATGCTCTCAACCTACAGGTAATCCCAAGAAAATTAAATGATAATGCTGATCAATTAGCAACGGTGGGGGATCAGTTTTCTCCACCTATAGACTTGTTTCGAGGTCTTGATTAGCATGTGAGGATTGTTGTCAAACCATCTATTCCTGATAATGATATCCATTGGCAGGTCTTTGACAACAATGAGCAGATTGTGAGCTTCATTCATAATGAAGCAAAATTTTCCTCCATGGTGCAGCCTAGGTTGAAAGAGAGCTATGGTGATCAGATCATCTACCTTAAATCAAATAGGTTTCCCAAGGGTCTAGTCACCCTTGAGGCCATTTTCAACCATGATGATGAGTTCAAGGGTCAAAGAAATAACATGTCCTTCAAAAAGGAAGATTACCAAAAGCTAATTTCACCTAGGACAAGGAGTTGCCACTGGGAAAGGTATGTGGTAACATAGAAGAGCAAGAGTTCATAAAACTTGCCCAAAAATATAATGACATCCTGGCATGGACATATGAGGACCTTAAAGGATTCAATCTGGATGTGGCTCAACATGCCATTAATCTAGATCCTAATTGCAAGCTAGTTTGCCAAAGGCAGTGGCCCATAAATCCAAAAATTAAGCCACTCATGAAAAAAAAGACTACTAAACTCATACAGATGAGGATTATCTTCCCTATCAAATATTCCACTTGGGTGGCTAATCTAGTACCTGTGAGGAAGAAAAATAGAGAGATTAGGCCTTATGTAGACTTTAGGGACCTGAATTAGGCTTCTTTGAAGGATCATTACCCTCTGCCCTCCATGGATCAAATTTTACAAAAGGTTGCAAAGGCAGAAAGGTTTTCATTACTAGATGGCTTTTATGGCCACAACCAATTTTTTTTAGAGAAGAAGACAGATTTAAGATAGCGTTTACAACCAAATGGAGAACCATGGCATATACAAAGATGCCACTTGGTCTATCAAATGTTGGTGCCACATTTCAAAGGGCAATGGATATTTCCTTCAAAGGATTTATAAACAAGTTCATCCTAATTTATCTGGATGACATCACAGTATTCTCCAAGAAGGGAGAAAATCATATGGAGCATTTGGAAAAAGTCTTCCAGCGAAGCAGAGAGTTTTGGGTGTCTCTCAACCCTAAAAAATGTATTTTTATTGTTGCTCAGGGTAAACTTTTGGGTCACATAGTATCTAAGGATGGGATATCCATAGACCTAATAGGACATCTACTCTCCTTTCTCTTCCCCTGTCGGCTCACAAAAATGACTTACAATCATTTCTGGGGAAAATCAACTTTGTTAGGAAGTTCATTCCTAATTACACTAGCTTGGTGAAGCCTCTAACCCTTATGCTCAAGAAGGATGCAGTCTTCAGATGGACTAAAGAAGGGAAGGGTGGATTTGAGAAGATCAAGGAAGAGATTTCCCAAACACCTACTCTCATGAACCCAAACTATGAGAAGGACTTTGTCCTCTATGCACATGGAGGAGAAAACAGTGTCGTTGTCTTGATGCAATAGAATGAACAAGGACTACAATAGCCCCTAGCCTTCTTCAGTTAGACCTTAAAATATTATGAGGTAAGATACAGCCCCATGGATAAACAGGTATTTTCCATTGTTAGAGATTTGAAGAAATTTAGATATATGTTGGCTAATAATTATATTAAAGTTTTAGTTTCTCATCTTAGTGTGAGATTATATAATGGGGATTGAGATTAGTGAAAAGGGAGCCAGCTATGTCACCAAGATCTTGGAATATGATGTGATTATCAAGGCCACTAAGCTGATTAGAAGTAGAGGATTTTGTGAATAGCTAGCTTAGACATTAGTATATGAAGTGGATTCATCTTACCACGTCTTGAATGAGGAGGAACCTACAGTTGATCCACCAATTGTGAGTTCTTGGACAATAGATATGGCTAGTTTCCTATCCACTAGTGTGTATCCCTATGGATTGGATAGAACCAAAAGAAGACATTTTAGGCTATAGTCTATCCCTTATGCTTTGGTAGATGGTGTTCTCTTCAAGATAAAATTGGATGGAGTCTTACTGAGATGCATAGAAGAAGATCAAGTTGATAGACTTCTTAGTGAGTTTCATACTAGCCCAGCTGGTGGCCATTTCTCTGCTAGATCTACAACAATTAAAATAATGAGGGTAGGTTACTTTTGGCCTACATTATTCAATGATGCCCATGTATGGGTAAGAAAATTTAAAGAGTGTGTTGTCTTTGCCGGAAAGAAAAGATTGGCAGCACTTCCAATCCACCCTATTCAGGCTTATCAACCCTCTTCACAATGGGGATTAGACTTCATTGGTATGATAAATCTCACTTCTAGTGCTAGTCACAAATGGGTTTTGACTACAATGGACTACTTCACCAAGTGGGTTAAAGTAGTCCCACTCAAGGAAGCCACTGAGTCATCTATCATGGATTTCTTGGAAGAAATCATGACAAGGATTGGAGCTCCTCATACTATTATTTCTAATAATGCAAAAGCATTCACTAGCTTTAGGATTTTTGATTGGGCTCTTAAATATAATGTGTTCTTAAAGACTTCATCCAATTTGGCTTATCAATTGGAGTTGGAAGGAGAAGATGTCAGGTCTGTCAGAATGGCTGAATTGACTGAATTAGAGGAACAAAGATAGTCAACCATGGATACATTAGAAGAGAATCAGAAATAGACCAAAAGGTATTTTGACAAAAGGGCCAAGGTACAGACATTCAATGAAGGTGATTTGGTTCTAAAATGGGATACTGACCGAGCCAAACAAAGAGGCCATACAAAGTTTGATGCACTATGGAGTGGGCCTTATATCATCATTAGTTGCAAGTAGGCAAATGCCTTCATTATTTCAAAGCTGGATGGTGAAGTTCTATTAATCTCAGTGAATAAGATCCATCTCAAACCTTACCATTAAGGTTGGTCTGAGATTTTGTACATAGTGCTTTAGTTTTATTTTTATTTTAGTTTTCCCTTCAATAAGTGCTTCTACACAAGCTGCATTGTCATTAGGAGATTGCAGGCCTTCTTCTTTTTGTGTTTTAGAGGTGGTGTTTAGTTGTTTTGACCTATTGTAGTCTCTTTTAAACCCCATTCCCAATGGATGCTTAAGGCCACTGGTCTATTTTGTTTAGCAGACAAATATCCCTGAGAGGTCACCAAAATGTTGACATATTTTCCTTTGTCTAGAGTCAAATAGTTCACCTTGAAAATCCCCATGAAATCCCTTGGAACCTATCTCTACAAGCCTTAAATCCTTCAATTTCTAGTGTTTTTCCTTACAAAATTCCCTGAAATCTCATTTGGAGAATCCTTGCAAAAAACCAAAAAAACCTAGAAACCTTTTGGCTTCAAAGTCTTCCTTCGCAGAGTTTTCCATCTTCATACTTGGTTGTTTTAGCATGGATGTCTATCATCTGAATATCTAGATATTATCTTAATTTCTGGACCTTAGTTGATATCCGGACCTTAGCTAATGTCTAGATATAATCTTAATATCTAGACCTTAGCTAAGATATGGATCTTTTCTCAGGCCCCTTGTGTTCACCTTGCCTAGTGTGGCCCCTTTCAAATCAACCTTTTTCACATGTGTGCATATGGCCACTTAAGTGCCCCATCGTACAGCTTCTTTGCATCGTGCTTTGCTTCCTGCCAATTCATTGCCAAAACGCAATGTGTGATGGACCCTCTAGGTGGACAGGTGGCAGTTTCCATGGTTCTCCATCACGCATATCCTTCACATCACATTTATGTTCTTAGCGCCCATGCTCCATACATGATGTGCGATGGTCATTGATTTATCCAGGGCGGCTTCATCCAACAGTCCAGATTTAAAGCTAGGCTCTAGACATCTCCCTATATCCCAATCCTTAAGGAGAATGTATCGATGATGTCATTTGGATCCTTTCTAAAGAAGTACCTTATGACAATGACATCATTAGGATATGGACGTTAGTTTCATGAGCATGGACATAAAGAAGCATCTGAATATTAAGCTAATATCTGGATATCAAGTTAACATCCAGACATCAAGTATTCACATGGATGACGACCCGATTGATCATGAAAGTAAAATTTGACAGGTGCATTCGGACATCATGATTTTGAGACTAAAGTGTTTAGTCAAGATATATCATCTAGATATTCATGAATGAGCAAACCCTAGATATATTCATGGATATCCATATGCTCGTTGACCGCAACTTTGACTATGAATATCTTCTTCATTCTAAGGATTTTTTGCATGATCCAAAGGGTGAAATTGCTTAGAATTTCATCCTCTTTCATTTGGTGGGCCTTTTGAGAGATATCCACACTTTGAAATTATGATCCAAAAATTAGGATTCAAATATGGGTATGCATATCTAGATATCAGGATAAATTGCAAGTTGAAGATGGAATGTGCAGACTCGGTCGACAAGACATATTAGAGGCCAACTTGAAGTGTTGTAAAATCTTGTAAAAGAAGATATTTTGCATTAATTGTTGTAGGTTGATGATCTTTCCTTCTACTCCTGGATCCAGATATTTTCTACATTGAAGTCTTGCAGATAGACGTCCCTTCAAGCGAGGAAATATCTCTGATAGGCCCATGAGCAGTGCCTTATACTCAAGTTTAAGACTGTGAATTTCATACATTAGATGATTCTTGAACAAATATACAAACCTTGAGTCCACAAATTCATCTATGCTAGCATGAATATAGGCCCTAATATCTTCAACATGCAATACACCATACAAACATTTGAAAATGCACCTAACGGGTCGATGTCTACTAATTTGTGTGGATGCTTCTTGAATTTGGGTCAGGGCCTTTTAGTAATATCAACAACCAATGGTGTAGCCATTGCAAAAGATCACAAGTTCAAAGTTTTGCAAAAAAATACCTTTTTCTTCCATGGAATTAGGGTTAGCTATGAATTCATTGGTCACACTTCAAATACTTGAAATCTCAGCTCAGGTGCTCTTCTGCTTGCTCTCTTCAAATGCAAAGTGATCCAAATGATTGAATGAATGACCTTGTATGCTACGCAAAACCTAATTCTTCACTGTAATAAATGCTCTACCCTAATACATCTAGTTACACTATTTCTACATACAATTGAACTTTAATTACTCCACAATCGATCACATTTGCTTCTTTTCTTCTAAAATATGCTTCAACAGATCTATAATAGGCTTCTCTATCTTCATTCATCGTGCCAGATTCAGGCACCCATTTATTGGTAGGGGAAGTAGATTTTCAATGCAAATCCCCATGAGCTAGAGCTCCTGATTTAATTCCCAGAGGAATTATCAGCACCAGATTCTGATGCGGATCCATCACCTTCATTGTTTGCATCTTTCTTCACCCACATTTTATTCATTTCTTTCTAAATCTCATTCACATCTATTTTTCCTTTACCTTTGTCAATCTTTTGCTCTGTTCCTCCTGTCTATGAGTTCACCTTTTTGCTTCTACAAAATTTGGTAATGTGTCCAGATTTGTTGCAGTTAAAACATATAGTCTTGTTTCTCTAACAATCACATGTTGGAACAGGTTTAGATCTACATTACATTTCCATATGTCCAAATCTATTGCATGCAAAACATTTTCCATTGAAAGAATTGCCATTTCCTCTATTGTTAGAGTTCTTTATACTTCTACATTCATTTGATCTATGACCATACCTCTTACACTTGAAGCATTGACCGAAGAAAGATGGACCGCTTTGATTTACTCTGCTTCTACATTGAGTAGCTCTATGACCAAATTTATTGCAATTGAAATAATTTCCATTGAAATATGGATACATATGAGCATTAGTTGGTCTTACCATAGGTCTTCTAGGTCTGTTTCTCCCATTTCTTGATTGAGAATTTCATTGTCCAGATCTAGAGCTTTCATCTTTCTCATACCCAAGACCATGCTTATCATTAGCCTTCTTCTGACTCTCAAACAACACTTCAAGTTTAGCTAAGCTTATCTTCAACTTCTCCTTGTATTCATTTGCAATTTCTAGGTCATGTCTAAGAATGACAATTTGCCTTTCAAGTTCCTCCTCATTATATCTACATTCTTGTAAATCAGATTTTAGGTGGCCAATTGTTATATCCATTCTGCAGCATTCTTATGTTCTTTCCTTTAGAGTTTAATTCAGGTCTTCTTCAGTATTCTTCCTTTCCTCAATTTCTTTGGTTAACCTCATCACCCTAAATTCCATCTCATGTTTTAAAACATAAACTTGTTTTGTCAGCTTCTCACCTTCCTTTGTCTTTTATTTTAAGGCTTTATTCATGCCATTTTCTTTAGTGGAATTATTTAGCTGTTGAAGTAGCTCCTTCCTCTTTTCCATACATTTTTTTTAGTTTTTATTTTAACATCTCAATGCAATCATCAACATCTTTAAGGTTCACTTTCAGTTCATTTACTTTTGCTTTGGACTGATCAAGATCTTCTAAATCCAATTGAAGTTGTTCTCTGAGTGAACCCATTGAAACTCCTTCCCAAATCTTCCTCAAGATGTTAATCTTCTTCCAAGGAACCTTGCTCTGATACCAATTGTTGAAAATAGGGCAAACAACTGAGAGGGGGGTGAATCAGTTCTCTCAAAAAATTTTATCTTTTCCTACAACTTAAACTTCTTTACTACTTATTAACAGATGAATGATATAACCATGAAAGCATGAATCAATAACACATGAGAAGAAACAAATCAACACACATAACACCAAGATTTTTACGTGGAAACCCAGTTAAGAGAAAAACCATGGCGGGGGTTAACCCACAAGAATTTATACTCTGTTAAAAGTATTACAAATGGGGAAGGCACATGCCTTCAGGGTGCACTGCCCAGAGCTCACTGCTCCAAGAGGTTCACTGCCTACAGAATTAATTACAAAAGTTCACTGAAATGTTTGAACTAAGAAATGACATCTACCAATGCAGAAATTTAGTTCCAGTTAAGCATAGAATACTGATCTTACACACTTCATCCTTACTCTACCATGTTTCACTCTTCGGCCATAATCCAAGCTTAGATCTTCACCTTCGCACTTCTTCTTGCCCTTTTTGCACTTACTCCATCACCACACCACAATCACACCTCAAAATAGTTGAATCCATTAGGTATATATATCCACATCAAGAAATTCAATCAACTATAGTCAGCTTCAAGAAAACTCAGATCATTTATTAAGAAGTCTTCTCTGTCAGGTGAATCCATGCTCAAACAACAACGCAGACCAAAAACTTGTGTTCTCAAATCATCAATCATGTTGGCCAATACTACTGATTATCACAAATTGCTTAACCAACAACTTTTCTTCATCTAGACCAAGACCAAATGCTAGGTCGGTCTGTTCTTCTTCTAACTGTACTGACTAATTGGAACCTGATACTCAGATGCTTATAACTTTTGAATCCTTCATCACTGGAGGCTAAATTTCTAGATTTAGATAGTCCTGACAATCCTTATCACTCCCTAAGATCCGTAGCACACCATGATTTACCACCGGAGAGATCCAGACCAAGATACTAGGCCCTATCACATGCTCTATTTCTGACTACCTGGACTTAGACAAATCTTCACTCTAACTTCCGGTATGAACAAATTATGTAATACGAATGTGTAAGATAGACTTAGTTACCATCAATAAAAACACCTGTCATGTGTAGTAGTGTCTCTTGCCAATAGTCTCCCCCTATGAAAACTAGGGTCTTTTCATATGAAAAAGACATCTTCTTGTTGATGCTACATTCTTAGGAATGTCACAATTTTGCATGCTTTTGAGAGGGATGCTGAGGGTTTTGGATGCTCAACAAGGTTACCCTCCACTCATGACACCCTCAAGGTATCTTGACAATGTTTTCCTTGATGATCTAATGATTGACCCTCCCTAGGGTTTGGTGAGTTTCCCTTGGAAACCAAACCCTAGGCTTCCATTAAGGCCTTCCTCATGGGATTTTAGTGAAAAACTTGAAAAAACCACCTTGAATCATACTCAAAACCATTAAATAATCTCTTAGATCCATTTAATGGCTTGGATTGAGCTATTATATTCTAACTACACCATTGTTGTGTTATGAGAGTAAACCCTGTTGGCATTTCTTCTGAATCAGCATTAGGATTTGCCACTTCTAATGCACAGACAGATTCAGGCCAACTGAATACAGGAGGTTGCGTGAGCTCCTCCCCTTCACTTCTGGTTCTGCCGCACCAAGGGGGGTATCCCTATAACTCAAGATGTAACCTTGACTAGCTCAAAGATAGAAAGATCTAGCTTGACAACAACAGGCAGAATACTCTCATGTACGGACCAAGATCTGTATGATAGATCACAAGGCTGGCAACATTCTTGGACATGATGTCTGGTTGGGTATGAGAGTATGCAGGGGGTTCCTAATCCTACTCCTACAACTAACAGGTGGAGGTATGAAATGTTTTGATATGAATTTGGATGCAAAGCTGGACATGGTGTATAACACAAGAACACAGCATGATTGGTGCCTATCCAGGGCTTGGAGTCGGTAGACATACACCTGTGAATGATCAGCATGAATAGCTAAAACTAGATTTCAGGGGGATACACATGATATCTGCCTTACAGATATCTCCCAATATAGAGTGTTGAACTATCTCTACTTATGGCATCCCTACTGCAGTATACCCTTCCCAATGTTCAACCTAAAAACAGTTTAATCTGCCCCTTGAGCAGAGGTTAAAAGATTAGGCATTCAACATAGGAATTCTATGCTCTAGAATCTAAACATCACACAAATATCCAGATCCAGAAGAAGAATACATGCAATACTGGAGACAGAATTAACACAACACATGCTATGATAGCATTACTCATATAAAATCAACCATGAAACCAGTGGATTCATGCCAAGTCCTACAACAGGAGATACATAAACTCACAAGAAAACTGTACAGAGCAACCAGATCAGCTGGTCTTGGATTATAGAGCCAAAAATCCACAACTTTCAACAACCCCTGAATGAATGACACCATCTGCATTATATAGCAGGAAGGTGCCCTCAGCATTCACTACCAGGTTGACCAAAAAGCCCGCCAGATATACAGTACCATAAAAATGGCGCTCAAACATTAATGCAGTAGGTAGGGGAGGAGACAGGAAGATTTCTCGAGCCTTGCGCCGCCACCTCGGGATTCAGATCTTCAATCAGGTACTACATCCGTCCACGCCATCGCCCATACCTCTGCAACAATCGCCATTGATGGCGCACCAACCCGCGGCCTTGGGAAGAACATCAGACAGTTAATCGCAAACACTTCCCGCCGAGATTCATCATCATGATATTTCGAAAATGCAGGATGACATTATCCCACATGCACCCCGCAGCAACCTCAATAACACTTTATATACTAGGTCATGAGCATATATGATGTCGGTGCTTTTGCTCCTGACGACACTAGTATAAGACTTCATCATCATCATCCTCCAGCAGCATGATATCCTGTTGTTCGAAATATCACCCTGACGTCATCATGATATCGCAATACAAACTGCATGATATTCGCCTTCACCCGCACAACCGGATCCACCGGAGGAACATCCTCCTGCTGAGCTTAAACCAAAAGTCTGGCCGATGAACATCCTGATGATGTCATCATCATATCCTGCTGACGTCATCATCATATCTGCCTACTGCGCACCTCCTCATATTCAGATGACATCATCATCATGTTTGCAAATATCAGGAGGTCTCTTTAAGATGATCAGTGTTAGAAATATGACCCCCCAGATCTTGATGACGTCATCATCATATTAACATCATCATGATATTCGGAAGACAACCAGATATTTGGAAATATCCTCCTGATACCCAAATATCAGGTTGCACTGTAGCTCCTCTATAAGATCGGGGCAATAACTGAATATGATGATGATGCTTGAAAAGATCACCCCCAGTAGATAATGCGCGAAGCCAGCAGGCGGATATCTCCTTGATATCAGCATCATCATGATGCTGGAACAAACACACTCGAGTGATATGAAAATATCACCCCCTCCTTTGGAATATCATGATGCAGATAGGCAGGTAAAAAGATATCACCCTGATATAAAGATGACGTCAGCATCATCAGGATGAGAAACAAAGAACAAGGTGATACAACATCATCAGGATGATATTGACTAAGATCATCCTGACGTTCAAAATATGATGACCCTAGTGAATATCGGGTCGCACTTAGAACTCTCCAACAACATCATCAGGATGATCATAACCAAGATCACCCGATGATAAAAAATATCACCCCGGCGAAATATCATGAAGGCAGAAAATATGATGACCTCCGCAAGCAGCAGGATGATAACTGGAAATATCATGATGATGACGACCCTTAAGAAAAAACAAGTTAGGTCGAACACTTAGAGAATAACCCCTTCAGGACATCGGGGCAACTTCATCATCATGTCTGGGCAAGGTGATATTCGGAAGATCACCGGATACTTGAAAAATCACCCCCGCAAGCAACTGAGGGCGCACTGTAGCTCGTCAGCATCATCAGGATAAAACCCAAACATCACCCGACAGCGAAATATGATGATGACGATGAGAAACCGGCCGACGGAGAACATGATGATGCTGACCTTCATGGAAACAAACATGATGATGACGACCTCCTCCTCAAGAAAATATGGTGATGCAGCTGAAAAATGCTGAGGAGGTCTTTAACTTAGAACATTTTTTGGATACTTAGGGAGAGTGCCTGAATGAAAAATGCTCAGAAAACTACCAGTCAATTCAGGCACTAACAAACCCAACATCCAACTGTATGCACAAATGAGACATTCCTAGTTGCATCTGTTGTTGGCACGGTCAAATGATGTTGAGTTGGTCAAAACTGAGAGAGGTTAATGGAGGGACCTAACATCTAGTCATAGGTCTAAATGGATCATTCATAGGTGCCACGAAGCCCAAGAACTACTCCATCAAAGTTTGGCAATTTTTTACTTTTAGGTCTCTTAAGAGACTTTATCGGTACACTGTAGCCTGATTCAATTGGGACACATGGGGAATGAAATAGGGCCTCCACTAGCATAAACCCACCCACCCTAACCTATTGGCACTATCAGTTAGGTCCCATAGTGTGAAGAACGCAAAATATGGCTCTTGCCACCTTTACACTAAATGTCACTGAGGCATTTTTCAAGAATGCATCTATCATTGGCATGGTCAAAACCATGTTGAATTGGTAAAAACTAAGAGAGGTTATTGTCGAGGGACCTGTCATCCAGTGGTAGGTCCAAATGGATCATTCATAGGTGCCACGAAGTCTAATAAATACTCTATCAAAGTCTCGTGATTTTTTGCTCTTAGGACTCTTAAGAGACTTTGTCAGTACAATGTAGTCCAATTCGATTGGGACACATGGGGAAGGAAACAAGGCCTTCAATGGCATAAACCCACCCACCCTAACCTACCGGCAGTGTCAATTAGGTTCCATAGGGTGAAGAACACAAAATATGGCTCTTGGCACCTTTACGCTAAATGCCACTAAGACATTTTTCAAGAATGCATCCGCTGTTGGCACGATCAAACGATGTTGAGTTGGTCAAAATTGAGAGAGGTTATTGTGGAGGGACCTAACATCTAGATGTAGGTCCAAACAGATCATTGGTAGGTGCCATGAAGTCTGAGAACTACTCCATCAAAGTCTGGCAATATTTTGCTCTTAAGTCTCTTAAGAGACTTTGTCGGTACACTGTAGCCCGATTCGATTGGGACACATGGGGAATGAAATAGGGCCTCCACTAGTATAAAACCACCCACCCTAACCTATCATTTCTTTCAATTAGGTCCCATGGGGTGAAGAATGCAAAATATGGCTCTTGGCACCTTTACACTAAATGCCACTGAGGCATTTTTCAAGAATGCATCCACCGTTGACATGGTCAAATGATGTTGAGTTGGTCAAACTTGAGAGAGGTTATTGTGGAGGGACCTGACATCTAGCCATAGGTACAAATAAATCATTTGTAGGTGCCATGAAGTCTGAGAACTACTTTGTCAAAGTCTGGCAATATTTTGCTCTTAGGTCTCTTAAGAGACTTTGTCGGTGCACTGTAGCCTAATTCGATTGGGACACATAGGGAACAAAACAAGGCCTCCACTAGAATAAACCCACCCACCCTAGCATATTAGCATTGTTAGTTAGGTCCCATAGGGTGAAGAATGTAAAACATGGCTCTTGGCAACTTTACACTAAATGCCACTAAGGCATTTTTCAAGAATGCATCCACTGTTGGCATGGTCAAACAATGTTGATTTGGTCAAAACTGAGAGAGGTTATTGTGGAGGGACCTGACATCTAGCCATAAGTCCAAAAAAATCATTTGTAGGTGCCACAAAGTCTGAGAACTACACAATCAAAGTCTGGCAATTTTTTTGCTCTTAGGTCTCTTAAGAAACTTTATCGATATACTATAGACCAATTTGATTGGGACACATGGGGAATGAAAAGGGCCTCCACTAGCATGAACCCACTCACCCTAACCTATCAACACTGTAAGTTAGGCCCCACAGGGTGAAGAATGTAAAATATGGCTCTTGGCACCTTTACACTAAATGCCACTGAGGCATTTTTCAAGAATGCATCCATCATTGGCACAGTCAAATGATGTTGAGTTAGTAAAAACTGATAGAGGTTATTGTGGAGGGGCCTCATATCCAGTCATAGGTCCAAACGGATCATTCCTAGGTGCCACGAAGTCTGAGAACTACTCCGTCAAAGTCTGGCAATTTTTTGCTCTTAGGTCTGTTAAGAGACTTTACCGGTACATTGTAGCCCAATTCGATTGGGACACATGGGGAATGAAACATGGCTTGCACTAGCATAAACCCACCCACCCTAACCTATCGGCACTATCAGTTAGGCCCCACAGAGTGAAGAACGCAATATATGGCTCTTGGCACCTTTACACTAAATGCCACTAAGGAATTTTTCAAGAATGCATCCGTCATTGGCATAATCAAATGATGTTGAGTTGGTCAAAATTGAGAGAGGTTATATTGGAGGGACTTGACGTCTAGTTGTAGGTCCAAATGGATCATTTGCAGGTGCCATGAAGTCTAATAACTACTCCGTCAAAGTCTGGTAATATTTTGCTCTTAGGTCTCTTAAGAGACTTTATCGGTACACTGTAGCTCAATTTAATTGGGACACATGGGGAACAAAACAGGACCTCCACTAGCATAAAACACCCACCCTAACCTGTTGGTGCTGTCAGTTAGGTCCCACGGAGTGAAGAGCATAAAATATGGCTCCTGGCACCTTTGTACACTAAATGCCACTAAGGCATTTTTTAAGAATGCATTTGTCCTTGGCACGGTCAAACAATTTTGAGTTGGTCAAAATTGATAGAGGTTATCATGGAGGGACCTGACATCTAGCTATAGGTCCAAATGGATTATTTGTAGGTTCCACGAAGCCCAAGAACTACTCCGTCAAAGTCTGGCAATATTTTGCTCTTAGGTTTCTTAAGAGACTTGTCGATACACTGTAGCCCGATTTGATTGGGACACATGGGGAATGAAAAATGGCCTCCACTAACATAAAACCACCCACCCTGACATGTCAGCACTATCAATTAGGTTCCATGTGGTGAAGAACACAAATTATGGCTCTTGGCACCTTTACACTAAATGTCACTGACACATTTTTTAAGAACGCGTCCGTCGTTGGCACGGTCAAACGATGTTGAGTTGGTTAAAACTACGAAAGGTTATTGTGGAGGGACCTAACATTTAACCATAGGTTCAAATGGATCATTTTTAGGTGCTATGAAGTCTGAGAACTACTCCATCAAAGTCTGGCTTTTTTTTAGCTCTTAGGTCTCTTAGGAGACTTTGTCGGTACATTGTAGCCCGATTTGATTGGGACACATGGGAAATAAAAAGGGCCTCCATTATCATAAACCAATCCAACCTAATCTGTCAACACTCTTAGTTAGGCCCCACAAGGTGAAGAATGCAAAATATGGCTCTTGGCACCTTTACACTAAATTCTCCTGAGGCATTTTTCAAGAATGCATCTGTCGTTGGCACAGTCAAATGATGTTGAGTTGGTCAAAACTAAGAGAGTTTATTGTGGAGGGACCTAACATCCAGCTGTAGGTCTAAACGAATCATTCATAGGTACCACAAAGTCTGAGAGCTACTCCATCAAAGTTTGGCAATATTTTACTCTTAGGTCTCTTAAGAGTTTTTGTTGGTACACTGTAGCCTGATTTGATTGGGACACATGGGGAATGAAACAAGGCCTCCACTAGCATAATCCACCCACCCTAACTTGTTGACACTATCATTTAGGTCCAAATTCAAATCATTCCAAATGTATATCTCTCCCTATGTAGTCATCTTCATCGTTTGCAAGGGAAAATGTTCACTCTCCCACAAACATTGGAACATACTGAGGGCACAACTCATTCCCAATTCAAAATTTACAGCCACATGGCACTGCAGGTTATCTGACGTGGACCCTACACTGCCGACAAATGTGTCTCTCTCCCTATGTCTCTCTCTTCCTCTCTACCTCATTTTGCTCTTTCCATAACCCATATAGAAGGTGAAATGAGGGTATCCTAGACCTATAAACAATGAAATGATGATGGTAAAATCATGTTAAACATATAGAAGGTGAAATAAGGCTAACCAAATAATGTCAAACATATAGAAGGTGAAATGGGGATATGATATACATGTAGAAGGTGAAATGAGGATATGTTATACATATAGAAGGTGAAATGAGGATAAGCGAATCATGTCAAACATGTGGACCTATGAAATGAGGATATGTAAAGCATGGAGACCATATAGAAGGTGAAATGATGATATGCAAATCATGTCAAATGTGTCTCTCTCCCTATGTCTCTATGTCTTCCTCTCTACCTCATTAGATGTTCTTTCCATAACCCATATAGAAGGTGAAATGAGGGTATGCTAGACCTACAAATAGTGAAATGAGGATATAATATTGAAACATGGAGTATATATGATATTGAAACATACTTCCATTTAAGATGTACACCTATTTACATTTCCAAATGCAATGGTTGTTGAATTTGGGTTATGGACGACATTTCTTTGCATAGACTAGATAATGAAATAGGTAAACACACAAACATGTCTTTGCTCATTAATACAAAAATAACGATCTTGGATTTAATGAAAAACATCATAAGTTTTGTGATTTTTAACATGTATCTTGCATGTTTAACATGTAAGATGAGAAATTATCAATGATTATCATATCAAATCTAGTAGTTTCAATGTCATGATTATTATGAGATGTATACAAAAAGAGTCCAGTACAACAAATATGTTAACTAACATGAAGCATCCATGTAATAATTTAGCATAAACAAATTTTGAACAAGTATGTACTAATTTAGCATAAATTAAAATGCAATATTAAATATAGTTTTCATATGATTGCAATTATGCTTCCTTTTTATTAATTATTACTAATTAGGGTATTCATATATAGAAATATATAGTAACTCATGTAACATCTACTTATGTACAAATCTTTGATTTTATGCTAGTAATGAGATAGTCATCACTATGAAAACAACAAGAAGGTCTTCTTAATGTTGCTTGTACAATGCATTATCATTTGAAGAAAAAAAGCTCACATGTCAAATGTTCTAAGAAAATCCTATATCTAACTAAAACTACAATCACATGGCAATTAAGATCAAGTTATGTATTGAGGTATGAAACTACATAAATCATCTTTCTACCAAGAAAAACAATCATATATAACAAGAAATCAATCTATAACATGTAATTGATCATAACTCAACCATTGTAAACTGATTATACATTATACTTTTAAGTTTCAAAGTAGGAATACATGCACATAAGAAATTTAAATTATATTGTATATCAAGGTGTGTGTATATTTATATATATATCTAGTCCATAATGGTAGACATAAAAAAATTTGATAAATATGCCAACTCAAAACATTTTTTACAAAATGTGGCATATGTCATATCAAAATCTATATACAATCTACATGCCAAATAGCTACATCAAATACTAAAGGTCCACCTAACCCTATGTCTCTAATGAATCCTCAACCTATGATGGATCCTCAAAAAGTGTCCTCTTCGTGCCATGATGTCTAGTAGTTGATGGATGCAAAGTTGACTACATTAACAAGTCAAACCACAAATTTGATCAATTAGTTCAATGGTAAATATAAATAAGTTAGAGTTAGTAAATATAATCTTATCTACTACAATTTAGAAATTTAATTTATTAACGTACATCTAAATCACTACAATCAACTATAAGACCTCTCTAAACTATCAATTATTTAGAAAAAAACAACTTGATTACCTCAACTCTTTCTTGGTGTTTAAAGATTCATTCTGCAAATGATTGTCTCTTAAGACAATCAGGTGTCCTGCTAAATCATGATGTCAAAGGTGTCACATCACTCACTTTCGCAATAGACTCTAATAGTAAAATAATATTAAAATAAATTAATATATAATTAGTAACAAAAAAGGAAATGCATACATTAAAAAGGTTAGATGTGTTACACATAAACAATCTAGACTGCACTAAAAAAAATGTATCTACTAGAAAACAAGCACATACCACCAACGAGGCCTCCTGCATTGATTCAGAAGGACTCAACATGGATGAAGCAACTAATATTTTGATGAAGGGGGTAAATAATAAAACACACAACAATAAAAATTGTACACAAAAAATAGAATGTTCTTTTATTAATTTAGACAACTCATTACATTAAAGAAGCTCAAATACAATCAAAGGATGAATCCTCCACAGGTTGCAACACATTACAGCTTCCTATCTGAAGACTCTGGAATCTTCTACCTTCTGTAATCCTAAATCAGCTAGGGTTTCTAATTTTCCACCTTTCCTTCACTCTACACTTTCCCCTTATCTCTACTACTACCCAGGGTTCCCAAAAATAGTCATAAATAGCCATTATGGTGGCCTCTAGCCAAAATTTTGAAACTTGCAACTCCCTCCAAAAATAGGTCAACTTCGAGGAAGCATAACTTTTGATTCGGGTGTCTGATTGACAAACCGTTTGAAGCGTCGAAAAGCTTGCGAAGTGAACTATCATGCTAGAAATTTGTAAATGGATTTCTGTAAACTTTTTAGGGCATTATGGGATGTTTTAGTGCCTCATATCTGATTTTGAAACTTTTTAGGGGACCTCATAAAATTGAAACTTTAATATCTTGAAATCCAGACATGATCTTGAGCTAAAATTTACCAAGAATGCTTATTTGACTAGTCCGAAGCTTTTGAGAAAATTTCGGGCTCAACCGCTTCTCTGATAAAGACTTACTAAAAATAGTAAATTCTGGTATCCTTAGCCCTGTTGGAAACTTTGAAGGTTCTGAATCATTATTCAAGCAAATGGGTATCAAAAAACATAAATTTTGAAAAGAAATGAAAACAAAGACATCAATTTTGAATCAACATTGTTTTTTGGTGATGCAAGATTGCCCTTACACCTCTGGATGCTCCTGCATTAGACACCCGAGGTAATTTTGAGAAGTGACCTCGTCACATCTTAGGAGTTAGAGGAAAACCAAGATAGTTAACCTCAGCCTTAGATAACCAAGATGAATCTTCAACAGGCCTTCCTCTCCATTTAACCAAGTACTTTTCATATTGCCTATTTCATGTGCTTCTACCCACATGGCTATCCAAAATTTCTTCTATCTTCTCCTTTTCTGAAGTAGATGCCAGAATACTCCACTATTCTTTTGTTGATCCATCCTCTATTCCACCTTCATGATATTTTGTTAAATCAACAATGTTGAACATAGGGGAAATGTTAATCCCACTTGGTAACTCTACTTCATATGCATTTCTTGAATCATGCTTCTTTAGAATCCTGCATGGTCCAAATTTCTTCATTTTCAACTTATTATATGTTCCAACTAGAAACCTATCTTTTCTCAAGTGAACCATGACTTCATCTCCTACCTGAAATTCTTTATATATCCTCTTCTAATCTACCTTAGCGTTGTACTGAATATTCATCTTATTAATGTGCTTTCTCACCTCTTTATGCAAATTCTTCAGGAGTTTTGCAAAGTCTTTGACTTCGGCACTTGTCTTTTCTCCCTTGTCCAGCTTCCTTAACTTTGAAGCATTTCTTCGACTACTCCCATATACAATCTAGAATGGTGATTTACATGTGCTCCTATTGACAAAATTGTTGTAAGTAAATTCTGCCTGTGGTAAAATCAAATCCCATCCCTTGGGGTTATCCCCTACTAAGCATCGTATCAGGTTGGCCAAACTCCTATTCACCACTTCTATTTGTCCATCAGTCTGTGGATGGTGTGTAGAACTAAACTTCAAATCTATCATCAACTTCTTCCAGAATGTCCTCCATAAATAACCAATGAACTTAGTAGCTCGATCTAAAACTATGCTCTTAGGTAGACCATGTAATCTCACCACCTCTCTAAAAAATAATTCTGCAATAGGAACAACATCATTAGTCTTCTTACAAGGAATAAAATGTGCCATCTTCAAGAATCTGTCCACCACCACAAAAATGGAATCATGTCCTCTCTGTGTCCTTGGTAAACCAAGAACAAAATCCATACTAATATCATCCCATGGCTTCTCTAGTACTGGTAATGGCTGATATAACCATGTATTTTGACTTGTTTCTTTTTCCATCTAACACACTCTGAAACTCTGCACAAATCTCCTCACATCCTGGTACAATTGTGGCCAATAATAATGCTCACCAACAATAGCAATGGTCTTATCTCAACCAAAGTGTCTAACTAATCCCCCACTATGCTTCTTAATCAGGTTCTCTCTCATGGAACTCCTCAAAATGCACAACAAGCTTCCTCTGAACAACATGCCATTTTGGATTATGAAATCCAACCATTTTGTCCCGTCCAAAGTAACAAGTTCCATACAAGCTTTCCAAGCCTCTACAAAATCTAGATCTTTAGGATACAACCTTTTGAGATCATCGAACCCAACAACTTCTATCTTCATTTCTGTCAATAAATTTTGCCTTCTACTCAAGGCATCAGCAACTCTGTTGGACTTCCCACTCCTGTGCTTTAAAATAAAAGTATAACTCTGTAAAAACTTAACCCATTTTAAGTGCCTTCAGTTCAACTTTCCTTGACTATTAAGACACTGCAAAGCCTAATGATTAGTATATAAAAAAAACTCTTTTGGCAACAAATAATATCTCCATTTCTTCAAAGCCTAAACTATTGCATAAAACTCCTGATCATAAATAGAATACTATATCTTGGCATCATAAAGCTTCTCACTAAAATAGGCAATGGGCTTACCTTCTTGACCCAAAACAACTCCTATAGCACTACCACTAGCGTCACAATCTACCTAAAATGCCTTATTAAAATCTAGAAGTGCCAAAATAGGTTGCTCTGTGACTTTCTGCTTCAATGTATCAAAACTCTTGTTTGCTCCTGTAGTCCATTTAAACTCTTTTCTATCCCCTCTCATTGTCTCAGTTAGGGGTGCACAAATGCTACTAAAAATCCTGATAAATTTTCTGTAAAACTTGTCAAACCATGAAAAGATCTTACCTCTATAGCACTTCTTAGCGTAGGCCATTCAATGATAACCCTCACCTTCTCTGGGTCCATCTTAAGACCTTCCTCTGAGACAACAAATCCTAGGTATACTAACTCCTTTGCAAAACTACATTTCTTTAGATTAATCAACAACTTCTCCTCCCTCAGCTTCTCTAAAACTCTTCTGATATGCATCAGATGTTCATCCCAAGTCTTATTGAAACTCAAAATGTCATCTAAATAAACAATAACAAAACTTCCCAAAAAACATTTCAATACCTCATTCATGAGCCACATGAATATGCTCGGTGCATTGGTTAGCCCAAATGGCATGACTAACCATTCATACAAACCTTCCTTTGTCTTAAAGGTTGTCTTCCATTCATCTCTTTTTTTGATTCAGATCTGGTGATACCCACTCTTCAGATCAATCTTCATGAAGTACTTGGCTCCACTCAAACAATCCATTATGTCATCCATTCTTGGCAATGGAAATCTATACTTGATCGTGATCTTATTGATGGCTCAGGAATTTGTACACATTCTCCACTCTCCATCTTTCTTTGGTGCTAGTACTGCAGGTACCGCACATGGACTTAGTCTCTGCCTTATCAGTCCCTTCCTTAACAACTCATGAACTTGTCTATTCAACTCTTCATTCTCTACAGGAGTCATTCTGTGGGCTGCCTTATTTGACAAACCAGCTCTTGGTATCAAATCCATTTGATGACTTATCTTCTTCACCGGTGGTAAACCTTCTGGTACATTATCAAAGACAATATACTAAAATTATTCCAACAGATTTGAGACTTCTATTAGTACATCTTCACATTTCTCTTGACTAATCTTAGGAATCAATGCAAAGCAATAACGCTCATGCTTCATACCCTCCAAAAATTCCCTACCATCTACCAAACAAATTCTGGCAATACTACATACCTTTTCTTCCACCTCCTTTAAGGGCTTCAACTTATGATGAACTCCATTCTTTGTTAGGGAATATGTGTTTGTGTGGCCATCATGGATAGCACACCTATCATACTGCCACAGCCTTCCCAATAACATATCACATGCATCCATAGGTATGATATCACATAGCACCTCATCATGGTAGTCCCCAATCTTAAACTTGACTAAACATTGTTCATTGACCAAAGCTCTATGGTCCTTCTATAACCATATGATCCGATATGGATGTGGATGCTTTCTTCTTGTCAACTTCAATTTATTAACCATCTCCTCTAAAACAAGATTGTCAGTGCTTCCACTGTCAATAATAATATCACAAAACTTACCTTCACACTTGCATATTGTGTGGAATAAACTCTTCCTTTGATTTGGTACTTTCTCCTCATTCAACAAGGTTCTTTTGACAACTAGGGTTTTTCCCCTTTTAGTATCTTCAGAATGCTCAGACTGTGCATCTTCACCTACATGTGCAACCTGTGCATTACCTTTAGGTCTTCTATTCATCATTCCTTGATGTTGTGGACACTCGTATACTTGATGCCCTTCTTCTCCACATTGGAAACAGGTTCCTCTGAAACCTCCTCTTCCAGGTCCTTGCCTAGGTTTGTCTCTTCCTCTTCCTCTTTGCTCACCATTATTCTGGTCACAAGGGCGGTAGGCATTCTCTCCTCTCTAATTTTGCCTAGTGTTAGCTTCTTCACTTTTCTTTTTATCTTCATTTAGGCCTCCATAGGATCTTCCACCAGTCCTTCCACCTTGACCTCTTCCTCTTTGCTTGCTTTCGAATCTTTTATTCAACTTCTCTTCCACCTTCAGGGAAAATTGGTACGCATCTTCTATGGTGGTCATTCTGACCAGACTCATCTCCTCTTGAATACTTGGCCTCAACCCATTAATGTAATGGGCTACCTTCTCCTTGTTGGCCTCTACATGACATGTCCTGATGGTAATCTTATAAAACTCTTCTATATACTCCTTGATAGACCTGTTACCTTGCTTCAATCCTTGCAACTTCTTTAGTAACTCCATCTCATAGTCCGTAGGAATGAATTTCTTCTTTAGTTTCTCCACCATCCGATCCCATCTGGTAATCTTTCCTTTTTCCTCTCCTATTTCTCTCTAACTGGACCTCCTTCCACCAAATATTGGCATGGCTCTTCAACTTTGTCTTTGCAAACTTGACCCATTTTGGAACTTCCACATCTTCATACTCAAAATATTCCTCCATGTCATTGATCCAATCAATAAGTTGTTCCAGATTCAAATCTCCATAATAGGTAGAAACTTTGATCCTAGGCCTCTTTCTAATCTTTGAAATGGCCCTCAAAAACCTAACTTATGCAGGGTCTCCTATAGCTTCTTGTTCTTCCTCAGATAGCTCTTCTTTAGCTTCATCCTCACTTTCTTTTCTTGTTCTCGGCTCAAACCCTCTTTGCAGCTCCTCTTGCAATCCATCGATTTACCTTTGCAGGGCTCTTAAACCCTCTTCTGTCAAAGAATTTATCCCAACACAATTTCTTCGTGGAGGCATTTTGATCTCTACAACAAACCCACAACCTCGGGACTTGGTGCAAACTACCTCACAGTCGGTGATTTATCTACATAGTTAGGAACCCTTGCTCTGATACCACTTGATGAAGGGGTAAATCATAAAACACACAACAATAGAAATTGCACACAAAAAATAGAATATTATTTTATTGATTTGGACAACCCATTACATTATAGAAGCTCAGATACAATCAGAGGATGAATCCTCCACAGGCTGCAACATATTATAGCTTCCTATCTCAAGACTCTAGAATCTTCTACCTTCTGTAACCCCAAATCATCTAGGGTTTCTAATTTCCTATCTTTTATTGACTCTACACTTTCCCCCTTATCTCTACTACTACCCAAGGTTCCCAAAAATAGTCATAAATAGCTATTTTGGCAGCCTTCAGCTAAAATTTTGAAATTTGCAACTCCCTCCAAAAATAGGTCTATATACGCCTAAAAATGACACAATTCAACTAAATAAATATTCTAAATATTTATTCCCTTCTTCTATCAATTAAATAAATATTCTAAATTTATTTAATCAATTCACTATTCCATAATTAAATAAATTCAATTTATTTAATTAAAATTCCCTAAATTCTTCTAATGTCTCACATAATTAAATAATCTTACATTATTTAATTAATCCAAAATTCCTCTATCCTAAGTTCTAATTCCAAAAATCCACCTCACACTTACACCTCACTTTTCCACCTCACCTTGTCCACCTCATCGGGTTGCACATGTAATTAAATATATTAAATATTTAATTACCTATTTTCCCCCTCACCCACATGTCCTATTTCTTCTCAAATCAGAAGTTAGTTAACTAATCAATCAAAAGTGTTAACTAACCAGTCAATTGAGCTAATCCCTCAATCAATTCAGTCAATTCCATAATTCATTCTTCCAACTGACTAATCAAGTTTGTTAACTGATTAGTTAAAAGAGTTAACTCTCCAATCAATGTTGTCAAAACCCCTCTTTCATGATGGAGATGAGACACTTGTCATATTCCTACTGGTTGCACGTTCCTCAACCATCCTCAGTCATTGATCATCACACTTCTTCTCAACCGTTAATTCTCATTCCTTTGAGTCTATAAAAGAAGCTTCATCCCTCCATTCTAATCATCCAGGTTATTTGTATTGTTACTCTGCAAAATTCTACCCGCACGCCTTTAGCACCCCCAATACAATCTACTTGAGATCACCATTTGCTTTGAAGCTCTACTTCAGAGTATTATCTATCAACACAGCCATTTACTACCAACATCCTACAACACAGCTAAAAGAGTGCACTCACTGAGGGCCTACTTCATCACCAAAGGATGGTTGTAATAGGTGAACAACAGAAGCTTTGGAACAGGGAAGGTTTGCACTGTATTGTTCATTGCCTCATTTCATTCAATCTTTCTTATTTTTATTATTCTGTTGATGTTTGGGTTTATTATTATTCATTTGATTAATCCACATTTTACCCTAACATTTTTGGCGCCCACCGTGGGGCCCTTACCCTTTTATCTCATCAAAATCTAAGTTTTTTTTAAGGCAAATTCCGTACAGGTCACGCATAGTCACGCACAGGCTACTTCGGCGCATTTGAACATTTCTGCAGTGCATATACCCATTTTTGCGGCGCTTCTATTATTTCTGCGCATCTGTGCTTTCTTGCTATGCTTTTGCGCACTATTACGATGCTTTTGTTATTCTTGTGCATATGTTGATTCTTGCTGCACATGTGTCCACTATTCCTATGCATTCGTAATTCCTGCGCATCTGTTCATTTTTACAGTGCATGTGAGCACTGTTACTGTGCATTTGTCCATTCTGCGCTTCTGTGTATTCTTGCTATGCTTTTATGCACTGTTGTGGCGCATTTGTTCTTGCTGCGCTTCTATTGACTATCTCTGCGCATTTAGTCATTGAAGTTGCGCATCTGTAATAAGCTATGGTTTTAGTACTTTGCTAGGAAAGTTTGCTAACACTAACCTTTTCGCAGGTGTTCTCTGGAGCTGTGTTGCAGGATAGGCTCAGGTTTGGTTCCATATAGCTACATTTTGATAGTTCACACTTCATTTTCTAAGGGATAGTAAAACTGATATTCATTCAAATCCTCACCTAGCTCTAATTAGGAAAGCAGTAACTAGATCATTTGTTTCTTGCATTGCAACACTTTCCAAGTTATTGCTATATGGGATTAAAACTGAACTCACCATTGATTTCTGGATTAAAATTGAACTACTGCTATCTCGTTGGACCAAAACTTCAAAGTTAACTATTTCGTGCTACGAGGATTAAAATGGAACTCATCACTGATTTCTGGATTAAAATTGAACTACTGCTATCTCGTTGGACCAAAACTTCAAAGTTAACTATTTCGTGCTACGAGGATTAAAACTGAATTCACCATTGATTTCTAGGGTTAAAACTGAACCAATGCTATCTTGCTAAAATCACTTCAAAGTTCTATGCTTGTCCAAGTAGATTAGCCCATTTAGTTTTTTTACTTTAAATAGGTTGGATTAATCAGTGTCTTCTGTGCTTGACAAATGACAATAGGCTTATGCTCTCCCCTTTACTGGGTGATCAGAGTGCCAGACTTGTTATTCCATTTGTTTAACCTTTAAGAGGGGCCTGCCCTTGGATGCATACTTGTCCAAGTGGGAACGACCCTGATTGGTAACAGGCTAAAGCCAATCCCTACCAAGCCAATTAAAATAAATTGTGCTTGAGGTAAAAACTTCCTGCAACGAGTGCTGCTATGTTACACCGACGGCCAACCTCCCCAAAAACCCTCTAAGGCGCAACCCTTTGAGGCTGGGAGACTCCACAACAGAGAGTAGTGCCGCCACATGTGTAACCACTTGAACGGTTGTCCGCATTAAATACCTCTTGTTCTAGTGGCCAAAATCCCTTGTAATCCATTTCTAGCCTAGGATATTTGCGCTTGCTTTTGTCTAGTTCAGTCCAAAATAGAGTCGAAAAAACCACAAAAACAATAAAAAACTATAAAATATTCTTTGTGCTTGCTGTGTTTTCTTGCTGTTAATTCATAAAATCAGATCAAGAAGGCCTTTTTCCAGCCAAAAATACCAAAAACAACAGAAAACTCCAAAAATTTTGCCAAAAAACCAGAGCTGCGCATATACCCATTTTTGATGTGCATTTGTGTCGACTTGTTGCACATACGTGTAGACTTTCTGCGCATATGCACACTGTTACTGCGCATTTATACTTTACTAGTGTTGTGCATATACTGCGACTTCCTGCACATATATTCATTTCTGCAGCGCATTTGTTTCTGTGCATCCATAACAGTGAGCACTTGCACTATTTTTGAGGAAATATTTTTACCTATTTGGAGCACCCATTTCAGCCTAGCTTCACATTTTGAGATCAGATTCAGCCTTGCAGTCAGTCTTCATCCATTTCACCCAAAGTGTCTCTCTTTCGTCAGTCACCCTTTCATCTCCTGTCAAAGTGTAAGTCAATCTATTCCATACCAGTTCGACATAGATCCCTTTTTCGTATCATTAGTGAATTCACGTAAGCCTAGTAGGTCACAATACCTTTACTAGTAGTCTTGTTGAACAATTAGGCCCTACACAGTAAGACTGGTATTGACTACCCTTACTAGTGGCTAACGTCTTGTGTCAACCGTCTTACCTGAAGTCATTGAGCGAGAAAGTCCTTTGTCCAAGCCTTGTCCTAGATACCCTATTCACAACAGTCTCAGTCAACACCTGGCCAAAATTTCTAATCCTAGTCCACTTCATCCCACGTCACCTTGCATGGTTCTTACTCGATCCCAGTACAACAAGCAACTTGAAATGGCAGGCTCATCCAATCGTATCGTCACACCTCATGATAGTGATGAAGAGATCTCTCACGAAGATTATGAAGGGAGCATTCAAGATCAAAAATTCCAACATTTAGTAGAGAAGGTGCTCCATGCGGACCCTCATAAGTACTTCTATCATCTTGCTAGTCTCAGAATCAAACTCCCCGCAGACTTTGACATAAGCTCAATCATGGAAAATATAGATAATGATCACAAAAGGGGTAAGAATGACACAAACCCACATGCAAATGAAAGAGAAAGGAATGACACAGACCCACACACAAATGAAAGAGAAAGGAATACTATAGACCCAAATGCAAATGATAGAAGAAAGAAACCCATGGATCGAAATGCTCCCATGGAAGAAATGAGGAAGCAACTTGAGAGCCTCACACAACAAATATCCGACCTCAAGACCGGTACAAGTACCAAGAACTACTCCTTGGAAGATATAGCACCGTACCCCTTTGACAAAAGTCTGGACATGAGACCATTCCCCTACAGGTTTGAGGTTCCAAAGTTTGACAAATACAAAGGTAAAGGGGACCCTAGAGATCATATTAGGGAATTCAATGCAGCATGTTTAGAAGTAGCTCACAACGAGACCTACTTGATGAGACTATTCCCAAGATCTTTAGGTGGTCAAGCTATGGAGTGGTTCTCACGTCTCCCACCAGGAATCAGAACTTTTGATGAACTTGTCAATAAATTCATAATGCACTTCTCTTACAACATCAAACACGAGGTATCTATGCTAGATCTATGCAACACCAAACAAAAGAGTGGTGAGTTATTTGCCACCTTCTTACAACGATGGAGACAACTAGCTAGTAAGTGTTCTTATGATATGCCTGAGAAGAAGCTATTGGAGATGTTTTTCCACAACCTAAATCTTGATCTTAGCTATCAAATACTGATACAATGCCCTACATCATTCTCAAAGGCCATTGAAATGGGCTTATTCATTGAAAAGGCTATGATCACTAAAGGAGCTATCAAGCTATATAAGGACACACCTACTTCCAATTACACAATGGATAAATCAAAGTTTTGGACCAAGAACAAGAATGTGGTCAATGATGGGGGAGTGGATTCCAAGACGGCAGCTCCCAAGCAACAACCCATATTCACTCTCAAGGGAGAAACAAACAATGGTACACTCAACAAACCACCCTCTCAGGAAACCAGACCTTGGTTCAATTTAAATCCAAGGATAAAATTCACACCATTGGGTGAGTCTCAAGAGTCTGCACTAAGGAAGTTGTTGGCTAGCAACAAAATTTCTCTACTGCCAACAAGTGATTATGAGCCTATAGTCAAACCTCCCTACTAGAAGGACACAGACTATTGTGAATATCATCGAGGAAGGGGGCATACAACTAACAACTGCATCCACCTCAAAAATGTCATACAAGATGTCCTAGATCAAAACTAGGGAGGGACACAACAACATACCTCCAATGAATCTCATGTGGCCTACAGGGATCCACTTCTGAATCACAACAGGTCATATAACAACAACAACAACAACCACAACAACCACAACAACAACAACAATAGCTACAACAACAACAACAACAACAATAATAATAATCACAACCGGCCAAATCAGAACAGCGGGACTAGTATGCCAACTATGCAAATGTGCCATTTGACTACACAATAAACTGCATTTCTGAGAAAATCCCACAGGTCAATGTCATCTCACCCAACCAACAATCAGAACCTAACAGAACTGGTTGTAGTATAATTACCCACAGTGGTAAAGTCACGCTCAATACCACCCCTCCAAGGTCGTCATAGTCCCCATCCAACTTCTGTCAATACAATGTCATCGACCAGTTACAGAAAACTCTGGCTCACATTTCTATATTGGAGCTATTGCGTCTATCTCCTTCTCATAAGGAGATTCTTGAGAAAGCCTTAGTGGAAACCACTGTCCCCACTAACTTGGCCCAAGAGAAGTTCCAGACCATGGTAGGCAATCTGACATCCTCCAACTCCATCTCGTTTACTGCGCAAGATGACCTCTCTATATCCCAACCTCATAATACCCCCTACACATTGTTGCATTCATACACAAGCACCGCATCAAGAGGGTTCTCATTGATGGAGGTGCTGGTTTAAATATTTGCACATTAAAGCTAGTCCTTGCACTGGGGTTCTCTGAACAGGTAGTTGATCCAAGGAGGAAAATTACCATCAAAGCATATGACGAGGAAGAAAGAACCACAAGGGGAACAGTTGTCCTACCCATTCAAGTGGGACCAATAATAAAAGATGTGGTGTGTCAAGTCCTTGATCGGGAGCTTGCTTATAATATCCTACTCAGGAGACCATGGATTCACGCCATGAAGGTTGTCCCTTCAACCTATCATCAATGCATTAAGTTCCCACACAATGGAAAGCAAGTCACCATTCAAGGCGACCCTAACCCCTACCAAGACTGCAATTCTTTCCGTGTAATACCCGAGTGTGTCATACCCAACAATAGAGCATACATTTCCCCTACCCTGCAACAGGACCATACCGTTGAAGCTTCCTCCTCAAGACCCAAAGCGCAGAAAGTTACCATAAAAGAAACTGGAGTGGGAGAGTACTCAATTGAGCATAGTCTCAATCTTGCCAAATTGCCCTTATCCCTGAGATCTTTTGGCCAACCCAAACATTTTCCAAAGCCATCTGCTCCTCCTGTAGCTCCCGCAACTCCCTTTGTCAAATGGGGGACCTTATCTAATGAAATAGAGGAGAGAGATCTCCTGCAATGGCTTTATGCAGAAGAAGAAAACACACCCCAAGATCTGCCTAGATTCCCAACAGAACTCTATGGGCGAGGTGTGACTATTTTGCATAGGATGGGGTATGAAGGACAAGGCCCCATCGGCCTCAAAAAAGAAGGAATCATTGAAACTATCCAACCTTCTTCATCCTCATCGGCTAGAAACACAAGTGGCCTAGGATACAAAGGCAAGGGCAAAGCTAAGGAAAATGCTTGCCTTGTAGAAACAATCCAAACACTCCAAGAGGACAGCGACATAGATTCAAATGAGTATGAGTGGGACGAGCTAACTGAGCACTCCTACGATTACAAAGATGTCAACACCATCCAAACTCTTAGCCCCTACCATGAGGGACAAATGCAATGGAACAGACCACTGCAATCTGATTTGCCCATCCCTGAGATTATGGCTTTCGAGGAAAGTTTAAATTCCATTGCAATAAACAACTTGGAGGAAAGTACCACCCTGAACACTACCCCTGCCAATGCTCCTAACATTTCCATTCACACCATTAATGAATCAAGTCTATCATCTGACTCCCTTCCCCTCTTACTGGTGCAGGAGCACCTACCTGACAGCTGGTCTTGATAAGGCAGTTAGTTGTTTTAGGTCTTGTTTATGTTTCCAAGAAGGTCTGTTAAGACCAAATGCATGTAATAAGGTCACGCTGATCATGATAAGATCATGCTGACCATGCTTTTGCTATTTTTAGGAAGTTTGTTAGAACAGCTGTCATGATATATGTTCGGTTGGATCTCCCAGCCGCCTGGAGAGTTCCCAGCCGCTTGGAGTCAGGTCAGTAGTACTCGTAGGAAAATCTATTTAAACATAAGGATCGGTCGATATTGCATATACAGATAGATATCATCGATCGAGCTAGGTTGCAGAGAGTGAGATTGAGAGAGAGAGAACTGATCATTGTATTTACATCTTTTGAAATCAAATAAAGTGTTCCTGTTTGTGTTCATCCTCTGTTGAATTCCATTGCTTGATCGATTTGCTGGTTTGGTGGCTGTATGGATTCACTGATCCATTCCACCGGTTGATTCGTCTGATCGGTGGAATGGTTATGTACAGTAGGTTAGTAGTTAGTTTATTTGTTCGCATGCAGGTGTGCAGGATCGCGGTCGACAGATGTTGAAGACCCTAGCATGGGTATGTGCTAGGTCAAGCTGATAAGACAGAGTGTGGAAGATCACCCTGAGAGTGGATCGGGACATCCCTGGAGGATCGGCGAAGTGAAACTTCGCTAAAGCTGAAAGTTCGTGAAGACGGCATCATCAGGATATTTCTGCAAATATCCTGCAGTCGCGTTGGGCGTCGTCATCCAGACAAGTGGAGGAGAACATGATGTTGTCGATTGCATGAAGTGCAAGTGCGTCCGGGTGATCATCACCAGGAGGAGCCGAGGAGGAGCGTATCGGCATCAGGATCATCTCTCGGGAGTGCCCATCATCCGCGTATCGCCAGCAGATGCGGGAGTGAAAGTTCATTTTTTTGACTAAGTGTTGAAGAGGTCATCAGGATATTGGGTGACGTCATCGTCATCAGGATATGACGTCATCGTCATCAGGATATTGAGATATCCCCATACGCAAGTTTATCCTGCTGTCGTTAAGTGCTTCGGTATCGGCGGAAGTCCGTGGCAGAAAGTTGTGTTAACATCATCAGGAGGTTTCGAGGGAACCGGATAAATCATATCATGATGCTGTTGCTTGTGTCGTCGGCTAGCGGAGCATCGAAGGGAAGGTGCTGAAGTGGTCGTCATCAGGATATTTGGAGCAACCGGATATTTGATATCCTGCTGACGAAGGTGGTGTCGCATATCATGATGATGCCGCTAGTGTTTGGCGCCCGATGAACAGTGCAACAGGAGGATGTTTGCGCCCGTTGAGTATCATGATGATGATAGGCGACAGGCGGAGGAGGTGAACAGTAGTCAGTAGGAGGATAATTCTGCTCACCCGAAATATGATGATGCTGTTGGTGTCTTTAGGAAACATGATGATGATGCTGATAGTATAAAGCAAAATATGATGATGATGATGACGATGATGGGCTGCAGACGTCCATGCTGTATTGTAAGGTTATAGTGTGGATGCCTCTGCATCACTTACACCCTGAGCTTATTGACTGGGATCTGCAAGGAACTCCCCAACTCGATATGTTCCAAAATAACAATGCTTACATTGATTATATGGAACTTAGGGACCACTTACCCAAGGGAGATCATAAAACTAGTTTTACTATTGAACTGAATACTATGGCTTACTTCGGGGAGGGTGCCAAGCCTTCCAGTCGCAAAAATATCAAGATCAAAAATAGATCTGACAGTGAAAACTGCCTTGCGGTAGTGTCAGATCACAAAACAGTAAAAAGAAAGGACGTATCCAAAGGTGAAAACCCAACTGTGGCACCTGACGATGGAATGCTTGACACTCTCCCTAGTGATATGTACCAGGAAAGGTCACAGATTGTTGTGGAACCGACAGAGCCCATGAATATTGGAATAGAAGAACAACCCAAGATTATCCACTTTGCCCAATCTCTTACACCACCAGAGAAAACCAAGTTTGTACCGTTCTTTAAGAAGAAGAGAGGCAGCTTTGCTTGGTCATATGCAGA
The DNA here is from genome assembly GCA_027924645.1 of Cunninghamia lanceolata. Classification (NCBI taxonomy): domain Eukaryota; kingdom Viridiplantae; phylum Streptophyta; class Pinopsida; order Cupressales; family Cupressaceae; genus Cunninghamia; species Cunninghamia lanceolata. The sequence goes on along the minus strand of BSBN01000395.1, from coordinate 2,001,706 downwards.
TATGCTAGGTTTAGACCCAAACTTAATCCTACATCATCTACCATTGGATCCAAGAGTGAAACCAGTAAAGCAGAAGCTGAGAAAAACGCATCCTCACATAGCACTTTTGGTCAAAGAAGAACTCAAGAAATTGCTGGATGTAGGGTTCATTAGAGCCATAGATTACCCAGAATGGATATCCAACATTGTGCCAATGTCTAAACTGGATGGCCAAGTTTGACTATGCAATGATTTTTGAGACTTAAACAAAGCGTGCCGCAAGGATGATTTTCCATTGCCAAACATCGATATCATAGTTGACCTAATGGCAGGACATACAATGCTATCACTCATGGATGGATTCTCAGGGTATAACCAAATCAAAATAGCACCAGAGGACCAACACAAGATAGCTTTTACTTGCCCATGGGGTACCTTTTGCTGGAATGTCATGCCATTTGGGCTGAAAAATGCAGGTGCTACATATCAAAGAGCTATGACTACTATATTTCATGACATGATGCATGTAACTATGGAGGACTATGTTGACGATATCTTAGCAAAATCTCTCACAAGGGACTCACATCTGGATGTCCTAGAAAAAGTTTTTCAAAGATTGGAGCAATTCCAAGTCAAACTGAACCCAAAAAAATGTGTGTTTGGGGTAACTTCAGGCAAGCTGCTAGGCTTCATCGTGTCGGCAAACAGAATAGAGGTGGACCCGGCCAAGGTCAAAGCTATAATGGACATGCCACCACCCAAGACTCTAACTCAGTTAAGATCCGTACAGGGCAAGCTGCAGGCCATCTGTAGATTCATATCACAGCTGGCAGACAAGTGCCAACCTTTCAGCCATCTCCTGCATAAGAACATTCCATTTAGGTGGGATGAGCGGTGTGAAGAGGCATTCAACACGCTAAAGGAGTACCTTATGAAACCACCCATTCTCATGCCTCCGATCCAAGGAAAACCTCTAATTCTCTACATATCTGCTACACCTACTACTCTTGGAGCTCTTCTAGCGCAGAAAGATTACGAGAACAAGGAAAGAGCTGTATACTACATCAGTCGAACCTTAGTGGGCTACGAGTTGCAATACCCACAAGTAGAAAGATCATGTCTTGCGGTAGTTTTTGCTTCACAAAAACTCTGACATTACATGCTTGCACATCCAGTTAAACTCATTGCAAAAATAGACCCACTGAAGTATCTCCTCAGCAAAGCAGCTCTCACAGGTCGCCTAGTAAAGTGGGTAATGCTTCTCAATGAGTATGACATCAAATATGTGGATAGAAAAGCCATCAAGGGACAAATCATAGCTGACCAACTAGCAGATACACCATTACAAGACAGCAAACCCATGCAGTTTGAATTTCCAGATGAATCCTTATTCAATGTCAACATCTTTCTAGAAATTCTACTTTGACGGGTCTTACACAAACCATGGATCGGGGGCAGGTATCGTGTTTATAACTCCTCAGGGCGACACAATTCTGAAGTCTTACCGTTTGTTATTTCCATGCACCAACAACATAGCAGAATATGAAGCCTTGGTAATTGGTCTCAAGATGGCGACTGAGTGGAAAATCCAAGAACTACATGTCTATGGTGATTCTCAGCTTATAATCAATCAGGTCAACGATGAGTATCAAACCAAAGATGAAAAGCTCATCCCGTACAAACAAATGGTTGACGACTTCAAAGAACACTTCAGGACCATCTCCTTCGAGCAAATACCTAGGATCGAGAACAAAGCAGCAAATGCAATGGCCATCATCGCCTCTCTTCTAGAAATACCTGAAAATGAGTCACGGTATGAGTTCTTAGTGGAAACTATCCGGCAACCAGCTTATGATTTTCTTGAGACCCATTCCATCTGCCTTCTAGTCGGATCTGATTCACCTTAGTACGGTAAGACTTACACTTACCTCAAGGACAACATTCTCCCACCTGACCTCTCTTCCAACCAAAAGTGAACTTTCATACGACAAACCTCCCGCTACACTATCATAGCTGATACCCTATACCAACGTGGTCTCGATGGTACTTTGCTCCATTGTTTAGAACAAGAAGAATCCATAACTGCCTTGTGAGACGTACTCGAAGGGATCTACGGAACACACTCCAGCGGTCCTTCCTTAGCCAAGAAACTCATGCATTTGGGTTATTACTGGCCAAACATGGAAATGGATTCATATCAGTTCGTCAAAAAGTGCAAACAGTGCCAAATACACGGGAACCTGATCCATGCACCTGCCCAAGAGTTGAGACCTTTAACGACACCCTGGCCCTTTTGTCGGTGGGGACTTGACCTTGTGGGAAAGATCCATCCACCCTCTTCTAATGGCCACAAATTCATCATGACCGCCACTGAGTATTTCACAAAGTGGATTGAGGCCGTTCCCCTAACCACCATCACAGGCAAGCAAATTTCCTCTTTCATCCTGAATTACATTATCTGCAGATATGGAATTCCTTCATCCATTATCATGGATAATGGAAGACCATTCAAAAATCAAGATGTCCAGGAACTCTGTGAGCATTTCAAAATCCAACATCGCTTCTCCACTCCATACTACCCCCAAGGTAATGGTCAAGCTGAGGCATCGAATAAAACCATTCTAAAAATCCTAAAGAAGACTATCAACGATCCTGGCCGTGATTGGCATGTCCAACTCAATCCCGCTCTGTGGGCCTACAGAACTAGTATACGCACTCCCATAGGTGCTAGACCCTACGCCCTTGTCTATGGTTTAGAAGCCATCCTCCCCATTGAGGTTGAACTACCATCTCTCAGGGTGTCGTTGAAAGGTCTCATATCAGACGAAGAATACAAAGTCTCTAGGTTACAAGAACTAGAGCTACTAGAAGAAAGGCGACAGAAAGCCTTCGATCATCTCAAAGCATATCAACAGATGATGTCAAGAAACTATAAACACAAGGTTCACCCAAGATGCTTTAAGGTTGGGGACCTCGTTCTCAAATAGAATCCTTGCAATCAACAAGACAGAGAAAAGAAAGGCAACTTTGAACCAAACTGGCTTGGGCCCTATGTGATTGTAGCAACTTATGGATCGGAGGCATATTAGTTGGCAACATCAGAGGGTGAGTTGTTCGATGATCCAATCAACAGCATGCACCTTCGCCGGTTCGATACCTAGGAGAACCCCAATGCAAGGGGGCACAAAAATATAAAAAAATCAAAAAAATCAACAATCAAAAAAAATCAAAAAAAAAATAGAAAGCATTCAAAAAAATCATCCTTTGGTGAAAACCTGGCAAACAGGCACCTTGGATAGGTATCATGATGAAAACCTGGCAAACAGGCGTCATGTTTACTTCCTAGCTTCTCGTGCAAATAAAAGCAAGTGATGAAAACCTGGTAAACAGGTGTTACTTGTGATAAACCGCCTTCTCCATCTTTGGGAATCCAGTCACCTTGAGTCCATTCTTCATTCTCTCATTTCCCATTTGACCCATATCTGTCCCACAATAAACACATGGCAGTTACCTATATGGCTTGATAACTTATTCTCCTTGTGGCCTTGTCAACCAAGGTTTTGTCCCATACCGTCTCCTCAGTATGAGCCTGGCATAGTGTCCCTCGTCAGTGTCCATGGTCCAAGTCCATGATCTACGTTGCCTCTACGCCGTCACGTAGGCAAGGCCATTATTCTAATGCGCCCCCGAGGCTCCCACACTCCCATTCATCCCCTTTCTTGTCATCTTTCTTGTCGTCTTTCTTCTAGTCCATCCATGGTCCGTTAGGGTTTACCCTGAACTATGTTGCCTCTGCGTCGTCACGTAGGCAAGGCCATTTAGCAATGCGCCCCCGAGGCACTAGGTTAGTCCCTTAGGGTCCGTTTCCCCGATAAGGATTGTGCAATCTTCTCACCAAACATGCAAATGCAAGCAGAACCCGCACTTCAAGCAAAAATCTTGACTATGAACATCTTAACCTATCTAAAGCAAAGCAAATACCCAAGGTCTTCTAACTGATTCTATCTAAATTACAGCAAGGAAAACACATCTAAATGCAAGAATGTTTTGCGGATTGAAATCATGGTTAAGTTACAGAGTCTTGATTTTTGTTATCATGTCTTTCTATGCTACTCAAGGATGCCAAAAGCTAGAGATGCTATGATGGGGGCATGATCATTTTTCTTTGTTTGCTATCTGTGGATTCCACTTTAGTAATGTGACACCTTGTCTAAGGACATGATCGGCAAAAGATCATCGAGGATATCAAAGGTCTAACATGAATGGGGGCAATCCTTGTTTGTTGACACGTAAGAAGTACTCAGGTCATCTAGATTCAATTTTGACTAGATGCTTGTATTTCCTTGCCAAATCAAAATCCATGTAAGCGGTACTTAGGTCATCTCGGTTCAATTATACCTAGATGCTTGTATTCACTTACAACATTTCAGACAATGTACCAAAAATAAATCGCGCAATGATGAAATAAAGCACTCCAATAGCAAAGCATCCATCCTATATCTATTTATACATCCATACCATACCCCATGCAATAAAGATCCAACAATGCAGAGTATTAATACAAATAAAAGCTTGTGAGTCCTTCTATCGAGTCTTTCTTCTATCAATCAGATTTCTATCTATCATCATATCTTTCATCCTTGTCCAGTCAGTCTGAGCAATGATGCAAATGCAAGGTCTATCCTTAATCCATACCAATCAAGTCAATCTTGCACAAATGATCTAATCACAATCAAGGGTCTTGATCTTTGTCTGGTCATAAACCAACTCAATCAGTTAATCAATCAATTGTCTTATATAAGATGTTGCATTGTTGAAATCAGACCAACACATGTGTCTTACACGACATGCTCCATTTCCTAAAACCAGACACTATCCTTCATGTTGCTCTAGGGATCTATCATTCCCCGCCATGACAACACGCCTACCGTGTTGGTCTAGGGATATATCGTTCCCCACCATGACAACACTGTCGTATATCATTATCAGTATATCGTTGGTTTACTAATAGACAGGGGCAATACCTTGTTTGTTCTTGTGTCATTTGTGCATACTTGCTTGCTTGCTTGTGTGTGTTATCATTCTATCTTGCATCATGTATCATTCGGCTCTTTCTCCATCCTTCATTGTGAGATTGTCCGTCTCACGCCTTCTGCCTTCTTCTCGTCCAATCTCCCGAGGGGGCATCCTATCATCATTAAACTTGTACCAGGGGCAAACTGAGGCATGTATCACTGTTAGACTATCAATTTCTTTGAAGCAACGCCGTAAACTGCATTGCATCAAAGAGGGGCAATATGTATATGCCTAAAAATGACACAATTCAACTAAATAAATATTCTAAATATTTATTCCCTTCTTCTATCAATTAAATAAATATTCTAAATTTATTTAATCAATTCGCTATTCTATAATTAAATAAATTCAATTTATTTAACTAAAATTCCCTAAATTCTTCTAATGTCTCACATAATTAAATAATCTTACATTATTTAATTAATCCAAAATTCCTCTATCCTAAGTTCTAATTCCAAAAATCCACCTCACTTACACCTCACCTTGTCCACCTCATCGGGTTGCACATGTAATTAAATATATTAAATATTTAATTATCTATTTTCCCCCTCACCCACATCCTATTTCTTCTCAAATCAGAAGTTAGTTAACTAATCAATCAAAAGTGTTAACTAACCAGTCAATTGAGCTAATCCCTCAATCAATTCAGTCAATTCCATAATTCATTCTTCCAACTGACTAATCAAGTTTGTTAACTAATCAGTTAAAAGAGTTAACTCTCCAATCAATGTTGTCAAAACCCCTCTTTCATGATGGAGATGAGACACTTGTCATATTCCTACTGGTTGCACATTCCTCAACCATCCTCAGCCGTTGATCATCACACTTCTTCTCAACCGTTGATTCTCATTCCTCTGAGCCTATAAAAGAAGCTTCATCCCTCCATTCTAATCATTCAGGTTATTTGTATTCTTACTCTGCAGAATTCTACCTGCGCGCCTTTGGTACCCCCAATACAATCTACTTGAGATCACCATTTGCTTTGAAGCTCTACTTCACAGCATTATCTATCAACACAGCCATTTACTACTGACATCCTACAACACAACTAAAAGAGTGCACTCATTGAGGGCCTACTTCATCAGCAAAGGATGGTTGTAATAGGCGAACAACAGAAGCTTTGGAATAGGGAAGGTTTGCACTATATTGTTCATTGCCTCATTTCATTCAATCTTTCTTGTTTTCATTATTCTGTTGATGTTTGGGTTTATTATTGTTCATTTGATTAATCCACATTTTACCCTAACAAGGTCAACTTTTGGGAAGCATAACTTTTGATCCAAGTGTCTGATTGACAAACCATTTGAAGCAATGAAAAGCTTACAAGTGAACTGTCACACAATAAATGTGTAAGTGTATTTTCATAAACTTTTCAAAGCATGATGGGATGTTTTAGTGCCTCATATCTAATTTCAAAACTTTTCAAGGGACCTCATAATATTGAAACTTTAATATCTTGAAATCCAGATATGACCTTGAGCTGAAATTTACCAAGAATGCTTATTTGACTATTCTGAAGCTTTGGGGAAAATTTTGGGCTCAACCATTTCTCTGATAAAGACTTACTAAAAATAGTAAATTACTATATCCTTAGCCCTGTTGGAAAATTTGAAGGTTCTGAATCATTATTCAAGCAAATGGGTATCCAAAAACATAGATTTTGAAAAGAAATGAAAACAAAGACATCAATTTTGAATCAACATTGTTTTTAGGTGATACAAGATTGCCCTTACACCTCTAGATGCTTCTGCATCATATTTCTTGTATGAAAAATGACAAGAATGTAAAACTCTATGTATACAAATAATAATAATAACTTTTAAATTAATAGATCAATTTAAACAAAACAAAAAAAATGCTCACTAGCCTTAGGGGAGAGGAGCTATTAGTCATTAGGGATAACTTTATGACTATGTAGAAGTTACATGGAATATTGTAGGACCTCTATTTTTTTTTAAATGTGATATGGACTCTTATATATCTACAATTAAGGTTTAGAGGTGTGACTCATCATGCAACTCTCCACATCAGCACATCTAGTGAGAAGTGTCCTTAAAATGAATTTTTAAAGATTCAACGAAAATGAGGTATCATGGATTTTTTACACCCTCTTACATTTCATGAGAAAATATAAGGTATTTATTGTACTCGCCTTTTACATTTGTCATAGTATAAACATATAATATGAAGTATTCCAATGCATGTATAATGCCACCTCAGTAGTTCTATACATAATAATAGTATTTGTCTACATAATTGGAGTGTTTTAATTATAAGTGGATCGTCAAATAGTTTTTTATCTAGTAGGATGTTCCCCTAAAACCTCAAATATATAGGAGGCACCAAAACTCACCACTTAGGCCTTGGGAGATAGATAGACCACTATTTTCCACTCAAGAATTTACTAATGACAATGATAGAGATGAGCCAATTAAAGTTGTAGTTGGGGATGATGCAGGGTCACAACTGCATAGAGATTATTGGTAAAAGATGTGTCCCCCCTATTATATCCATTAGATGTAGGTAGATGAGTGGGTTCAAGAGGATCAAAAGGAGAAGTAGGATTAGAAGATGTGTCCCCACTATTATATGTACCTGATCATGTTATGATTTTTTATATGTTGATGACATTTGGTATTGGACACTTTGATATGTATGGTTGGTCTTCATATTTATTGGTTTATGGCATGAGCATCTATATCATCTATATTTTTTATGGAATTTTAGTTTCCTTGTATATTTATGTTTTTTATAGGTTGAAGTGTGTATGTAAATGATATAGCATCAATTTATCATTACACACAATTATCTTGGCGATCAATGAACATTGTATATGTCATAATGGAATCCTCATAAGATGAATCAATCAATGCACTAAAATGGATCACACAATCATTAGTTGAATCAATTGTAAATTTGTATGAATATTTAAATGAATAATTGATGTGTTAGTAAAGCTCAAATCTATATTATGAATAATGGATAATACATGTTTCTTTCTTTCTTTCTCATTTTCATTCTTTTAACCATTATTTTATATGATCAAACATGTAACAAACACCATGATTCTCTATTTTATTATTTATCTAAATGACTATAATCAAATATTTAAGTTTTCAAAATTATCAATTAAAGTACGGTTCAATTGAATTACCTCTTCCCTTTGTTGGTGTTCTGAGAGCATTTCGGCAAATGATGGTCCCTTGGGTCGATCAGGAGTTCAACTAAAGAATATTGGCAAAGATGCCACATCATTCACATTTTGGATAAACTATAAGAGTAAAGTAACATCAAGATATAAATTAATATATATAATTACTCACAAAAAATTAAATGCATACAATAAAAAAATTAGATGTGTAGAAAAATTTATACTAGCAAGTCTAGGCCAAATTGGATGGCAGAAAGAGTTTTATGATGAACTTATGTCAACTCCTCCTCTATTATCAATTGTTATCCCCCTTAGATACATTATTACTAATCTTTGTTTATATTATATTCAAATGGAATACACCATGAAATTTAACTTTAAATTTTACCTCTAAAAAAGATTGGTCTATCTCATCTCCTTCTCTACCCCCTAATGCATGTTCTTGTGCTCTTGTCCTTGACCCCTCAGCTTGAGTTCTAGACCCTACTACCTCAGCTCATGAAGGCGATGTATGAGGTACATCATACTATCAATTGTTAATGGGTAGCTCACTTCTCTCCCCAAGAGGACCTAAGAACAACTTATTATAAAAATGCATGTGGCTGTGCAAGCTGAGAGGTTTGTGTAATCAAGTGCTCAGTCAAAGAGTGTATGGTAATGAGGCCCTGTTGTGTTACATTTGCAACAACATCTAGGTGTTGAATTGGAGGTGGAGAAGGGATAGCAGGAGGGGGAACAAAAGGACCTTGCACTTGTCTCATTGCCCCAGGTATATCTTGAGGCATTCCCTTACCTACTCTTTAGAACTCTCTAAAATCAAAATAATTCACATGATGACCCATTACAAACTCTGCATATAGTTTACAAAGTAAATATAAAGGTACATCAAAATTGTTGTTGGGTGGTTTATCAAAAACCATCCACCAACAATCCCAAAAATTCTAAGTAATACCTTGATGTACACACCATTTGATTGAATACTTAGGCTTACAAATGTCAACATGCAATCTAGTTTTAGGATTGACAAAATATTGGGCTAACATAGGTTTGGTAATGTCTAACTCTTTCACTTGGTCGTATGATAAACCATTAACATATTCCTCCTTCTTGGTTTCTCATCATTGCCTAAATGATTCTATTAAAACATTTTTAATATTTACTATTACATCATTATATATTATAACTAATAACTATTTAATAGTTATAGTTGGTTGGTAGCTAGTTGAGTATGCCCAACTATGTGGTTATTCAACCACTTTATTATGTATATATATTTTGTTTCTCTCAATAAACAATTTGCTCATTGCTCTCATTATTTTCATCATGGTATCAGAGCATTAATAAAATCTTTGTGCCTATGTGAACAAATGAACACTGAAAGGAGGTTGTGTTTACATCTTGCTGAGCACTCAAATATTTGATATTCTTGTTGTTTCAGAGTATTGCTGGAGGTAGAAACTGTCATAGAAGAGACCATACGGTTCTAAAGTTCTTTGTTGGGCATACAAGGTTGTACGTTCGTACATCTCTGCTTAATTGTTTCTTGTGTATGACTAAGGCATTAGAGGCATAGTATATTATCCAGAGTTGAATAAGCATCCAGCAAAAAACGCGTTGGAAATAATGTATCAAAGAGTTTGAATTTGGCATTGACAAAACTGTCGTACACACTGTCTGTACGACTCATTGTTTCCTTACTAAAAAAATCAGACATTTGCTAATTTTTTTAAGGCATCTAGAGATACAGTACATGCTTGAAGATTATTTGAAGACCATTTCCATCTGTGGAGAATTTAGGAGAGAAGACAAGGTGTACAATAATTTTTTCTTTTCTTTGAAAATCAATTTGAAATCAAGGAGATAGAAAAGGTGCAATTTTTCAATTTTTGAAGGAAGCCCTAAATATTTTCATAGTTGAACTTTAGAAATAAAAAGTATTTTATTAATTTTTCAAAAATATTACTTTATTTTTAAAATACTTTTTTTCTATAGTTTTAACTTTAGAAAAATCAAAGTTGGCCAAATTAATTGATTTTATGCATAAAAATCAATATTGTTTTGGAGCAAAATAGTTTGTATTTTTGAATTAAGTGTTGAAAATTCAAATTGGAGATATAAGCACATCCAAACTATAGAAATGGCTCCTAGTGCACCCAAAATCATGCTACCAGATTCTCAACTCCTTAGAGGTGACAATTATGCCTCTTGGAAAACCAAGGTTCAAACCTAGTTAGAATTTGAGGACCTTTGGGATGTTGTCTTTGGAACAACAACAAGACCTGAACAAGCAAGTGAAGATCAGAATAAATATAACAAGGCCAATCAAAAAGCCAAATTGATCATTTTATTTGGTGTGACTGATGAGGTTCAACCTCACATTTGTACCGCCACCTCTACAAAAGATGCTTGGAATCACCTCAAAATAGTGTATGGGGCTAAAAACCAAAACCAAATCCTCCACTTGCAGTGTCAACTTCATTGTCTCAAAATGGAAAATGTTGAGAAGGTAGAATCTTTTTTCAGAAGAGTTGTCGAAATAAGAACTACTCTATAAGCATTAGGGGAAGAAGTAGAAGATGGCTCTATAGTACCCATTGTACTAAGAGCACTCCTACCCTCATTTAGAGTGTTTGTCACATGCTTAAATGTGGCTAATAAAACCCCTTCATTTGAAGAACTAGTCAACTTATTTCAACAAGAAGAAGCAATATTTGGTGAGACTGAATCTCAAGACAATCAGGCCCTTGCAGCAAAGCAAAAGGAAAAACAATCTGACCGTCAGAGTGGTCCATCAGGATAGTCTAAACAAAATCAAGACAACTCTTCACACAATAAAAAAGAAATCCCAAATTTGTGGTAAAAAGGATCATGAACTCAAAGAGTGTTGGTATAACTCCTATGTCAATGGTGAGTCCAGTCACAAGAAGCCACATAAACCACCTCAAGCAGACAAGAAAAAGCAACCTCATTGGCAGAAAAAGCCAAATAAGCAACAAGGAAATGTTGCCTCAATAGGTAATTTAGATGATGAAGAATACCTGTATGCTGCAGAAACAAAGACTTCCGCATCAAGTAGTTCAATTTGGTATGTTGAATCTAGTGCATCTAGACACATGATGGGGGAACAAGAATGGTTCAGTGATCTCACATCATCAACATCCTATGGGCATGTTTCATTGGGTGATGATACCTCCTATGAAGTTCAAGGAATTGGTGAAATTTGCCTTCCACTAAGGACTCACAAATGTCAACTTACAAAGGTTTTGTATGTACCTGGGCCCACTAAGAACCTGCTTTCAATAAGTCGGTTACTTGAACACAATTTACAAGTTGAATTTGATCAAAATAATGGTGAGAAACTTTGTCTTATCAAAGACAAAAATTGCAATGGAGCAATTGTAGCTCATGCATCAAGGGCAGGAAAAATGTTTGAATTAATGGATGTTTCACAAGAAGATCAAGCCCTTGCAGTAAAAATTAATCAATCCATGACTCTTTGGCATAGGAGATTTGACCACCTCAGTTTTGGTTAACTTCTAGCATTGAGTAAAAGAAATATGGTGAAAGGACTTCCCCCTATTCAGAAAATAGAAGTTCTTTGCACACATTGTCTTGTAGGGAAACAACATAGGGCTCATTTTCCTACTACAGAAAATAGATCCACAAGTCCCTTAGAGTTGGTGCATACTGATCTATGTGGACCTATGCCATTCAACCACTATAATTATCGGTATTTCCTTCTCTTTGTGGAAGATTACACCAGAAGAATGTGGGTCTATTGTTTGGCTCACAAAAGTGAATCCTTTGAAAAATTAAAGGAGTTTAGAGCCCTTGCAAAATGGTCATTAGGTCAGACTCTAAGAGCCCTTTGCTCAGATCATGGGGAAGAATTCACAAGGAATTTGTAGCCTACTTGCAATATGGAATTCACCAATAGTTGACCACTGTATATACGCCTCAACAAAATGGTGTGGCAGAGAGGCGAAATCGTACTATAGTGGAAATAGTGCAATGTATGTTGAAGGATGCAAGTCTTGATTCTGCATTTTGGGTTGAAGTAGTTCATACATCAATATATTTGTTGAATAGAGCACCCACTAAAGTGCTAGATAACATCACACCTGAAGAGGCTTGGACTTGGAAGAAGCCCTCTATTTCTCATTTTAGAGTGTTTGGATGTATTGCCTTTATGCATGTCCCCAAGGTTTAGAGAGAAAAATTGGATGATAAGTCTATAAAGTGTATTTTTCTTGGGTACAATTCAGAGTCTAAGGGATATAGGCTCATGGATGCAGTCACAAAGAAGGTGTACATAAGCAGGGATGTTGTCTTTGATGAGGATTCTGGTTGTAGCACCTCTTCCTCTCCATCACCTATTTGTTCCCAAACACCTAAAATTATTGATCTTGAAGATGAGGAAATTGATGAAGAGACTCCTGATGAGGTTTTGTTTCCATTGGATGAGTTTCCCCCTCTATCATCACCTCAATTTTCATCTCATGTACACAAGAAACTTCCTAAGTGGTATAAGGCCACCATAAAGGATGCTAAAGATGATGTAGTTGTTGATGCATCTTTCAAATTGCCTAAGACTCGCAGCAAGTCTTGTGAAGAAGTGAACATGGCTCTTATGTGTACAATTATGAAAAGTTCAGAACCTGAAACAATGCAGTAAGCTCTTGAGTCACCACCTTGGAAAGATGCTATGGATGCTGAATATGAGGCACTTCTAAGGAACAATACATGGGAACTTGTTGATCTTCTACTAGGGAAGAAGGCTATTGGTTGCAAATGGGTTTTTTAGATCAAATATAAGGCATATGGTAGGATTGACAAGTATAAGGCTTGACTTGTGGCTAAGGGCTATGCACAAGAGGAAGGCATGATTATGAAGAGACTTTTTCCCCTACAGTAAAGATCAAGACTATCAGTATGGTATTGGCTATGCCAGTACAGTTTGGGCGGAAAGTTCACCAGATCGATACATGACTCAACCAAAGGGATACACTACACCTGGGTAGCAGCACAAAGTATGCAAACTCATCAAATCTGTCTATGGTCTTGAACAGGCTCCTCGGGCTTGGTACATAAAGATCAATGAGCATCTCCTTAATCATGGATTCACCAAGAATCCATATGATCCCAAACTCTACTTCAAGGAACAAGGGGGGAGATTATCATTTTGATTGTTTATGTCAACAATCTAGTCATCACAGGGAGTTCTCCACATATGATTGATGCAAAAAAGAATGATCTCAAATGATCGTTTGACATGACAGATCTTGGGCTCCTGCATTATTGTCTTGGACTTGAAGTATGGCAACAGAAGAATCAGATCTATGTTTCACAGATGAAGTATGCCAAGACAATGCTCGAGAGGTTCCATATGGAAGATTGCAAATTGATGTCGACACACATGGAGACAAGTTTGCAACTTTCCCGCCATGATCCATCTGATCAGGTGAATGCTACTCTTTATCAACAATTGATTGGGAGTCTCATCTACCTAAGATATACCAGGACGGATATCATCTATATTGTTAGCTATCTTTCTAGGTTCATGTAGGAACCTAAGGTTGTTCATTAGAAGGCAGCAAAGAGGGTTTTGTTATACATCTGTGGTACAGTGGCATATGGTCTGGAATACAAGAAGAATGTAGATTTTTCATTATATGGATACACGGATGCGGACTATGTAGGTTCAATGGATGATAGGAAGTCTACTTCAAACTTCATTTTCTTTTTGGTATTGTTGTCAATGAGGATTGCACCCTTATGCAAAGCTATGACACTTTGTAATCCTTTGAAACATGGGGACAAAATCAGGCTATGTGTTACCTATAGTGAGTTTGAACCTCTAGATTGTGGGCTAGTTCCCTTAAAATATTCTATTTCGAAACTCTGATTTTCTATTTTAGGAAAAGGGTAAGAAGGAAACTATAAGGAAATAAATTATAAAATTTGGTGATGCACCTAGTAAGGATGGAAAAATTGCAATCTAGTTCACAATAGAATTTAGAAATCTAACCCACACAATCCAATCTTGGCATAAATATCACAAAAAGTATTTCTAAGGAAGGCTGGAAAATAGACATTTATGAAGGAAAAGGATTTCTCACAACACAAAAAGGATTATTTTCATTAACACAACCTAAGACCTGTAATAACACTATGCTTAATGCTTCAAGTAATAGTGAGACAATAATTTTAAAGGTTTTTAATAATTAAACACAATAAAACTTCATCAAATCACTTCATACAATTAGCATCAAATGGAAAGGCAACTACTTGATTCCAAAAAAAAATTAAGGAAATATTGCAAGAGAGATAAAAATGGAACCTGTAACCTGCTAATCTCTATAAAACTGTCAAAAATGAGCTACGAAACCTTCTTCTCTCTCAAAGTGTATAAGAGAAAAAAGGCAAGAACTAGCAAAAACAAGTTTTTGCTTTACAATATATAGCTTTGCTCTCACTAAGAGGCATGCAAAAAATGAACTGCAACTAGCTACCTCTAAAAATAAGTCCTCCAAAGGTGATCCACGAGAAAACTCAAAAATCCCCAAAAATAAGGGCTCAAACTGCCACAAATCGAGCAAAAATAGCTTCAATTTGGACCTCACCATATGCTTGACCAAGAAGTTGACCAAGATCCTTCAAATTGTTCCTTAAATCATGCAAAAATCCCCTAGATGGCCTAATTAACTCAACTTATCAATTTGCATGATTTTGCATTTGCAAAATTGATTGTGAGTAAATAATAAAGTAATTAAAATAATTACTCTATTATTGGTTACAACTTGTACCTATTTTGATTTTACAATTTGTGAAAAATAATAAAGTAATTTAAAGAATATTACTTTATTATTTATTTACAATTGATTTATTTGTAAAATCATGCGTGAAAAGAAAAATAAAATCTCCTTATCTCTCCAAATACACATGCCTAATTTGCATGATTGGAGCAAAAATTAGGACTTAAGAGAAAATTAAAAAAATCCCTTATGACTCCACATGCACCAAGGAGAAAATAAATAGCCCTCTCTATCTTATCACTCCATTTACAATGCAAAATTTTGGCCTTACTGCCATATATCTTCACCATGCAAAACAAAAACCTAAGTCACCTTGCCATATGCATCCTCATGCAAAATATACCTTCTAGATTCTTTATCATGCAATGATAAAAAAACAAAAAGTCAAACCCTACCACCTTGCAATCTCTTTTGTCTTGACTATGCAAAGTATCATTAGGGAATGATTGTCTTTCGACGATGTGATAGTTGACTATGAGGTAATAAGTTTTGTTGAAGGTTTGCAATATATAATACTTACTCTCTTCCTAGTGATCGACCACCACATAATATGCAAGATATAGCCCTTCTGTCGGCCACTCCTTATGATGATTGCTAGGAAAATTTATCATTGATGTTGTTCTGGTTGACTTTCAGATATGGCAATGATTTAATATTTAGTGAAGTCAAAAAATCAAAGAGGAAAAAGATACTTCGAACAAAAAGGGTGACCAAACCCTAATCACTTTGTCATTTTTCATTTCTCCCTATGTTGGCCTCCACTCTGCTCTGCAACTCCTTTGTTATCTAGGGTTTGATCTGGTTCTTTGGCTTCTCCTCTTGGCCTTTTTATTGTCGAACTCCATGATTTCTTTCTCTTTTCTAGCATAAAAGAGGCTGTAGAACATGGTAAGCATTGTATCTTTTGTTTTTATTGGCATTTACCTCATCATTTTCTGGTTTCTTTAACATGAATGGCTGCAGCCATCATTGGTTTCTCCTTCTATATTCTTTTCTTGACAATATTCTTGCTTTCTATGTCGAAATCTTCTTGTAAAATGTGAGAAAATCTGAGAAAAAGAAGAGAAAGACCTACAGGAGGTCGCTGCCATTACATTCTTCTTCTATATTCTTTTCTTGACAATATTCTTGCTTTGTGTCGAAATCTTCTTGTAAAATGTGAGAAAATCTGAGAAAAAGAAGAGAAAGACCTATAGGAGGTCACCACCATTACATTCTTCTTCTCTGCTTTCAAAGGTAATTCTCTTTCTCTCTAAGCTGTAGATACTTAATTTATCACTATATATCTCAAAAAGAGACAAGAGTCTTAATCTTTTTTCATCTAGGTATCTTGAATATTATTTTCTCTTTTGTATGGCCATGGCCATTGTCACTTTTTGTAGCATAATCACTGGTTTTTTACATGAAACCTTGAAGGGTTTCCAATTTTGTCATTAGGGTTTCTTTAGAAATGCACATAAATGCATTATATGCAAACAACCATACTAGAAACACGTCTTTCTCCTTCTTCGATTGTTCTGTAAAAGATGATGAAGGGATTCATACCTGTAGCAAAGGTTTTGACTGTAATGATGATATTTGCCTTCTTCAGGCATGGCCATGATAAAAGATATATTGTATCATCATTTTTTTCATGTAACTGCAAATAATGTGTTAGGGTTTCACAAAAATCCCATATGGGTATCTCAGAAAACCACTCTTTCAGGCACGGCTGACATACAAATTCTTCTCTATAACTTTTTCTTTTCACTGTGTTCATGAAAATGGAAATTAGGGTTTCATTCAGAAAATGAGGGTTTCAAAATTTGAATAGCTGGATGTTCATTCAGGCACAAAACCTTGCCTTCTTGTCGCGACCATGCTATGAAAACTTTTCTCTAACTCTCTTTTTACTGTATGCATGAAAATGGGCTAGGGTTTCAAACCCTCTTCAAGTATTTGCATTTCAAAAGGCTCTACTGCAACATTCATGATACTTACTATCTTTTTTGAATATTCTCTTTCATTTCTTTCAAAAAAAAGACTCTGTTTTAGAAAAATGGCACTAGGGTTTTAAATGTTAAAACACATGAATACCACCTATTATCTTTGAGAGCTATTTCTCTAAATTTGTAGCTTCTTTGATTGTATTTGAACATTGTGAGTAATAAAATATGCTATTTCTACAAATCTGAGCACCAATAACATTCTTTTTCTATGAAGATATATTATGAATCTTCTTCTGAGCAAGGAATTTTTGTTGGCAAGAGACACTATATGGATTCATGATTGTTGTCATTGATGGCAACAAAGTTCATCCCACACATTCGTAGGACATGGTGTGTCTATACCGGAAGTCAGAGTGAAGAATGTTGTGGTCCGGTAAGCAAGAACAGAGCATGTGGCGAGGTCTGACAGTCAAGTCCAGATCTCTTAGAAGAAGTATCTTGGTAAAGTGTGGATCTGGGGAAGTCAAGAGGACTACCTTGACTGATAGATTCCAAGGATTTAGCCTCCGGTGGTAGATGAAGAAAAAGATATGAATACTTGAGTATCAGGTTCCTGATTGGCAGTGTGGACAGAGGAAGAACTAACTGGCAAAACATCAAACATTATTCTGGATGTGTTACTAATGATGGTAAAGGTTATTAAGGCATAAGCTATGATTGGCCAACATGATTGATGACTTCTACAAGTATATCCTTGATCTGCATTACTTGGTATGCAAGGATTCAGCCGACAGATCAGAGTTTGTGGAAAAAATTGACTATTCCAGATGCCGACTAGAAAGGTGATGAAATCACTTGTGCGGATATATATATACAAGATGGATTTAGTTGTGGGAGATGTGTTTTTTCAAAGTGTGCAAAGAAAAGTAGTAGAGCAGAGTGAAAGCAGTAAGGAAGGTCCAGTATGTGAAAGGAGAGCAGCACAAAAGAAGAGGAAAGATGAAGTGCAGCAAATCAGTGTACTGAGCCTAACCGGAACTGAACTCCAGCATATGTTGATGCTCCTTATCAGTTCAAGAATTGTATTACACTCTTTATAAATTATAGACAGTGTGTCTCTTGTAGGCAGTGTGCCTCTTGTGAGCAGTGTGCTTGGGCAGTGAGCCCTAATTGGCAAGTGCCATTTTTGTATTTCCATTCTTCTAACAAAGAATACAATCTTGGGTTAATCACCCCGTGGTTTTCTCCCTTAACAGGGTTTCCACATCAAAAACCTTATGTCATGTGTATTTCCATTTCATGGTTATGTTTGCTTATTTGAATTAATACTACATTGATTAATAAGAAAGTTTAGAAAGTAGAAATAATTAGGATAACTGATTCACTCCCCCTCTCAGTTATCAAAAATTGGTATCAGAGCCAAGTTCCTCTCAACAGAGCCTAACAGCTTGAGGAAGATCTGGGAATTCAAATGGATGTGTATGGTATGAGGGAGCAACTTAAGTCTACCCTAGATGATCTTGAACAGTCAAATTCTGAGGTTAATGAATTGAAGGAAAAACTCAAACAGGCTGATGATTTCATAAATGAACTAAAAGGGAAACTAAGTCTCTCTACGAAAAAGAGAAAAGAGAACCTTCAACAATTGGCAAGTCAAGGTGAAGCAAATGATACAAATGGAGATCTGAAGGAGAAAACCAAGTTGTGTGAAAAGTTATCAAAAGAGATCATCATGGTAAGACATGAGATGGAATCAGGAGTTATGAAGTTTACCCAAGAAATTGAAGAGAAAAGAAAAACTGAAGATGATCTAAGACAATCTCTCAAAGAGAAATCAGAAGACTGCCACAAGATGGATAGAATAATCAGACACCTTGAATCTGATTTTGAAGATGCTAAAGATAATGAAGAAAAACTTGAGGATCAAATTGTCTCTCTTAAAAGGGATCTTCAAACAGCAAATGAATATAAAGAAAAATTCAAGATAAGCTCTACTCAACTTGAAGTTCTTGAAAGTCAAAAGAGGGTAGATGACAAGTGTGGTTTGGGATATGAGAAAGGAGAAAGCTCCGGATTCGGTCAGAAGAATTTTGGATCAGAAAATCTAAGGAACAGGCCTAGAAGACCTCTGGCAAGGTAGCCAAATGCTCAAAGATATCCATCCTTCAATGGATACTGCCACAACTGCAATAACTTTGGTCATAAAGTTAATCAGTGCAGAAAGAGAATGAATCAGACTAATTCATCCTTCTCCGGACAGTGTTTCAACTACAAAAGGTATGGTCACAAATCTCATGAATGTAGAAATATGCAAATGAACAAATCATTCAATGGTAGATGCTTTGCATGCAATAGAATAGGTCATATGGCTAATCAATGCAAATTAAGAGGATATCAATCAAATATGCAAAGAAATGTTGTTTACCAAATTTGCAATAGATCCGGTCATATTGCAAAGTTCTGTAGAAGCAAGAATCGGGACAAAAGAGGTCCAATACATTATAATTAGAATTAAGATAAGGGAAAACAAAAAGTGAATACGGATGAAGTTCAAAGTGAGATGAACAAGATTTGGGTGAAGAAAAGTACAGAGAATGTAAGGGATGCGTCCGCACCAGACTCTGGTGCTGATACTCCTTCCAAAAATTAAAAAGTGAGCTCTGGCTCAGGGGGAGACACAAAGAAAACCTTGTTCCCCCAGCCAGTCAATTGGTGCCAAAACTGGCACAAGAAGAGTTGCAGATTAAAGGGTTCATAAGAGAAATATCCAAATAAACTATGGTTAAGTTTTGGAAGATCCGCAAGATGTTTAAGATCAAGATTGATCCGGTTCTTCAAGTCATCTGAATAAGGCAAACCGGAATAACATAGGTTGAGCATTTATTACAACTTAACATTAGGGTTTGCGGAGTAATATAAGGGTTTTCTCATTAAGCAATTGTTCATTCTGCATTCAAGAAGAAATGAAAAGAGAGGCTCTGCAACAAAATTCCTCAAGCTCATCCAAGATCATTTGCAGAGGTCAACTCATCTAGAAATTGATCCGGCTAACTCCATGAAATTGAAAGACACAAAAGGTATTTTTCGTTCTTCTCTGCAAATCTTTTTAAAAGATGTCTACTCTGAATATTGTGAAGATCATTGATAGGCCTCGCCCCAAATTTAAGAAACATCCCTACAAATCCTTGGAAGTAGATCCCCTAGGAGCTTTTTCCAGTGTTCCGCATGGTGTCTTGCATACAGAAGATATTAGGGTTTACATTCATGCAAACATTGAAGAATTCAGAGAGTTCAAATTAATGGATATCTATCACAAGCAGTTAATAGATGATTCCTTTGAGATCAAACCTCAGTATAAAGCCATCTGGGATAAGCATTTTGCACAGTGCATTCATTTCCCCTATTTTCTGGAAGATGAATGGGTCCGGTATATCTTGAGCAGAATACATGACAACTTCATGTGGTTGAACAAGCCATTTAAGATCACTAAGGATGCCATTAGGGCTATAACTGGCTTACACTCAATCGGTGAAATGCCTACACTCAAATCTATCAAGAACCAAATCATTAGTGAGGCTACCGGATCAAAGTTTGATAAAAGAGCTATGACTATTGAGGATATCACAGATCTGGATATCAAATTTGCATCAATGATAATTGGATATAAGATATACCACTCCAGCAGGGAGAATTCTATTTTTGGAACTGCTATATATACTGCATATGAAATGTTGAGAAAGAATGTAGACTATGATCTTTGTGAGCTCCTTCTGAACCAACTATTGGAGAATATACAAAAGATAAAGAAGGATAAGAAGAACTCCTTCAAATATGGTGGTTTGATACTCTGTCTTTTCTTTTATTACATGAATGAGCTTCCCGGATCCAGTAGCTGGGTATGGCAGAATGATAGGCCAGTAGCCATTCAAATCAGAGATTATATACATGGGATTGGTGATGCCAAGGCACAGAATACAGCTCTCTGGGGATATTTCAAGAATTTTTAGAACATGATGCAAGCAAGAGAGAGAATTCCCCAGTCTCTTGTTGAGAAATACAAAGACACAATATGCTTTATGGTTGAGACTGATCAGTGCCTAATGGAGGCAGTAGAACCAAGAACTGTATGGATCATGCCTATGGGGTATGAAGTTGATGAACAAATTGTGGAGCTGCATATTCAACACATTCTAAGTCAGCTAAAGGATCCAAAGGTAGAAAGGTTTGGAACCTTTGAAGAGCTAAGTGTAAAAGTTCATGTGGAACTCAGACAACTGGAAACAAAGAGGAAAGTGAGAAGAGAAGTTGAAGAAATTGCCAAAGGCTTAGGCATCTCAAAGGAGGCACTTGATGCCAAAAGGGAAAAGATGGAAAGGGCTGAGGAAAAGAAGAAAGAGGCAGAAAAGGGGAGTAAGGAAAGTGCTCCGGTAGAATCTTCCACCTAGACAAGATCATCAAAGAGATCTGTACCTACCACTGCTAAAAGGTCAAGGACATCAAAACTGGAAGCAAAATCATCCAGCAGAGAAGAGAAAAGAACTAAAACAAAGGCCACAAGGTCTTATGTCAGTCAGAAGGATGATGAAGAAACTGAATCAGATGAGGAGATAAAGAAAATGAAGAAGGAGAAGAAGAAAACATCCGGTGAACCCTCTACCGGTCAAGGTGAAGAAGAAAAGGTAGAAGAATTTGTAGAAAAGCCCACTCTGTGTTTAGATGATGTCATCAAATCAATCATTGTGGATGGAAATCTCCAACCAATGGCTGAATTCTATGATGATTACAATGAAGCTGACCAGAAGATCTTGCAGGAAGCTGCAGTTAAGTATCTAAATATATATAATAAGGCTTTTATTGAAATTATATCTCTTATTCCCAAAAGCCTAGAAAAAGAGTTAGAAATAAGAAAGAATAATGCTAGGGCAAAGGATCTTGAAATCTGAGAACAGATAGCCATTCAGCTATATCCTTCAATCGATTCAAAGCAAATGAATATGATCTTCAAAGACTATAAGGATGAATTCTAGAGCAAAGCCAGAATGAATCAGCTCATGCTTGGTGAGACTGACAAGGTAGCCAAGGAAACAGAAGAGATCCTCTGGAGTGCCTTTAAAAAATTCAATATTCCTGTCATAGAGGACTTGGGTGCTGATCCTTCGGCCACAGGTGTTGAAAAGGAATCCAATGAGGAAATGATAGAAGAACTAATGGACATTGGTTAAGACAAGCGCTTAAGATCCTCTGCTCCGGAAGAGGTGGCCCATGAACAAACAACATCTCTCCAATTTCCCCTGCTAACTCCGGATCCAAAGGAGAAGAAAGAATATAGGAGAAAGAAGCAGAGGTGAAGGAAAAAGAAGATGACAGTACCAAGGCTGTAGAAGGAAAAAAGGCTCCAAGAGACAGTTCTGAGACTGTAGAAGAGAAGAAGAATATGTCTCTGGCAAGAGACACTGCAGAAACTGTCAAAAAGTTCTTAGACAAAGAGACAATGGAAATTGATGAACCAAAACTTCTGTAAGGGCCATTTAATTTTGACTCTCTTTCTCTGGTACAAACAATGAAGATAGCTTCATTTGCCAATGCAAAGGCCAAAGAAAAACTCTTGAAGTCTCACGTGGAAGACTATGAGCTTATAGCAGTTGCATCCGGAGTGTTAGAAAAGATCATGCCATCTTTTCAAAAGGATCCCTCAGCCTCCTCATCTGGTAATCTCAAATCTCTGATTAATAGCATTAGTATACATTTCAATTCTCTAGAGAAATCAGCTGAGGAGAAGGTCAGGAAAGAGTTTTTGGACAAGAGATTCTCTGAGTTGCAAGGGCTAATAGCAAATGACAGGAGAGTAATGGGTATTGGGATAATAAGCTTGGAAATTCCTCTCAAGGACGGAGGAGATGTATACAAATTTTGTATATCCTGGTCTAAAGCAACAGTGGAGATTAAGAAGAAAGTGAAAGAATAGGAGGACAAACTAACTAAACTTTCTCAAAATTTTGATCCACTTACCACATCCATAATAAATCAAGAATGTCAAACGATTGCAGTTTTGAATGAAATTAAAAAGCTTGAAGAAGAAAAGAAAAATAGAATCAGCAGGTTGAATGACCTTAGAGGAATAATTATCCCTAAGTTAGAGGCCATACATGAGGCCTTAGGTGATGCTCAAACTACAGCCAGAACAAATGATCCGATAGATCTGAAAAAGGTAAAAGCTTATGCATTCCTGTTGAGTGGTCACATTGCAATTTTGGATAGAATGAAGCAGAGTTGGGCAACAGAATTTGTCCAATTGAAGACATCTTTTGCAGATATCCTTCAGTTTATATAAAGTATAGCATGTATAAATACTTATGCGGCTAAGTATAGAAGTGTTTTTGAGAAATCTTTTTGGTGTGCGGACCCCACCCTTTGCCATTGATGTCAAAGGGGGAGTGAAGAGCAGTGAAAAATAAGGAATCCAACTAAGGGGGAGCTCTGAAAAATGTATATAAAAACAGAGCATCAGCCAAGGGGGAGCATAGTGTAAACACTTAGTCATTTTTCACTAAGTGTTGCCATCAATGCCAAAGGGGGAGATTGTTGGCAAGAGACACTATATGGATTCATGATTGTTGTCATTGATGGTAACAAAGTTCATCCCACACATCCGCAGGACATGGTGTGTCTATACCGGAAGTTAGAGTGAAGAATGTTGTGGTCCAGTAAGCAAGAACAGAGCATGTGGCGAGGTCTGACAGTCAGGTTCGGATCTCTCAGAGGAAGTATCTTGGTAAAGTGCAGATCTGGTGAAGTCAAGAGGACTACCTTGACTGATAGATTCCAAGGATTTAGCCTCCAGTGGTAGATGAAGAAAAAGATATGAATACTTGAGTATCAGGTTCCTAATTGGCAATGTGGACAAAGGAAGAACTGACTGGCAGAACATCAGACATTATTCCGGATGTGTTACTAATGATGGTAAAGGTTATTAAAGCATAAGTTATGATTGGCTGACATGATTGATGACTTCTACAAGTATATCCTTGATCTGCATTACTTGGTATGCAAGGATTCAGCCGACAGATCAGAGTTTGTGGAAAAAATTGACTATTCCGGATGCCGACTAGAAAGGTGATGAAATCACTTGTGTGGATATATATATACAAGTGGATTTAGTTGTGGGAGGTGTTGTGTTTTTTCAAAGTGTGCGAAGAAAAGAAGTAGAGCAAAGTGAAAGATGTAAGGAAGGTCCGGTATGTGAAAGGAGAGCAGCACAAAAGAAGAGGAAAGATGAAGTGCAGCAGATCAGTGTACTGAGCCTAACCGAAACTGAACTCCAGCATATGTTGATGCTCCTTATTAGTTCAAGTATTGTATTACACTCTTTATAAATTGTAGACAGTGTGTCTCTTGTAGGCAGTGTGCCTCTTGTGAGCAGTGTGCTCGGGCAGTGAGCCCTAATTGGCAAGTGTCATTTTTGTATTTCCATTCTTCTAACAGAGAATACAATCTTGGGTTAATCACCCCGTGGTTTTCTCCCTTAACAAGGTTTCCACATCAAAAACATTGTGTCATGTGTATTTCCATTTCATGGTTATGTTTGCTTATTTGAATTAATACTGTATTGATTAATAAGAAAGTTCAGAAAGCAGAAATAATTAGGATAACTGATTCACCCCCCCTCTCAGTTATCAACAATTTTGACTGGACATTCACTTGTCATTAGCTGGTTAACTATTAAATTCTCTTCATTATGTTTCTCCTTCATAGTTATCTTGGCATTTTGGTCCTCCTGTAGATACATCCATCATTGATCGTTCATGTCTTTCATTATGGCATATGACTGTCATAATTGTATCAATCAGAAGTAATGAGCACAACTTGTATCTCTTTTAACAGTATCAATGTAGCATCATATATGGCATGTAATTGATCCTCTATGGTTTCACTTCCATCATTCTATCAGTTAGCAGCTATGAAGTATGAATAAGAAATACTTGACTGTCACCAGTCAGAGGTATTACTACAGTATCATTTGATTTCTCTTGTGTATCAGATACCTTTAGATACATTTATCATTCTGTCAGAGAAATAATGATAATACTTGATGATTCCTAGAAACTGTATCAGTCATTTGATCTTTTCTTGATGTATCTTCTTTAATTATGCATGTCAGATGCTCTTCATGATAAACTTTGTTTGGTTCTGTCTTTCTAGAGGCATGGACTGTATCATTTGTCTCAGTTGTACTTGATCTTTATGAACACATGTATCTGATCATTTTACTTACTCCTTTGATTATAATCAGATGATGCTTTTCATGTTTGTATCCTATAACTCATGTAAATGATACACAAATATGTCTCCTATAAGCATTATTCTGTAGCTTAATCTTTATCAGGTAACAATGTAAACACTTATGTGACTGATAAAGTCAATGACATACATAAGTGTTACCTAAGAGTTGTCTCCAACTGTTGTATGAAAAATGATGGCTCCTGTAGCTTGTTCTTTCTATTTGATATGCAATTGAGACTTGATTGGCATATGTGTCTTTATGTCCTTAATTGTTATTTTAGTACTGTTCTTTATGTATCTATTGATGGCGTAGGATTATTATGAAAAATCACACTTCATTAATGACAAAGAAAGTAGAATAGTACCTTGTTTCTTCAATATCATTTGGAATTTGATCACTGATAAGCTATTGGATATAGCATAACATGTAAGGGTATCACTTTGAGCATGCTGGGCTCGACCCTTGTGGGAGCCACATTTTCTCCACATGCTTTAAATGTCTTCAAATCAGCAACACTACTTTTCCTATACCTGCACAGTGAACAAACAAGCTAGCATAAAAGATATACTTGATGGTATTGATTGATCTTCGTTATGATATCTAACTTGTAGCACATGTATGATTTGATCTTGCATATGAAATGCCTTATGTGACAAGTTGATATGTCTACATGATAAAGAATATGATAACTTTAAATATTCGGAGCTCTTACGGGACTTTCCCTAATTTTTTGTAGGTTCAACTAATGATAGGAGCTGAAGATGAAGATTGAAGATCAACATCAACAAAACAACCTTCTTGCTCAGGCAATGATGGATGTTTTTCTTTATCATGTGTTCCTTACTTCTTTTATCATCAGATGTATAGCTTGCATGTCTGCATTGCTCAGTCTAGTTACTCCCACAACTTGTGTGGGACACATTTGAACACTTCTTTTAACCATGATCGGTTAATTTATCTTATGCACTTGATGTATGTTTATTTCTTTTTCAATCAATGCATAGGATAAAGTAACAGATACTGAATTGTATGTTCCAAATATGACATGAAATAATTAGTTCAAATAAATATCTTTATTTCCTTCCTTCAAATATGATCAAGTGAATAATCAATCTGACTTATAGCTCCTAAAAGATAACACTATGTCAGATCAACTATATTTCTTGAATGATTAATACCTTGACAACCTGATTCTCTTGTCATGATGATTCATTAGTCCTGATTGGACTGATGGGTTATCCTGTCAACTGAATACCATCTCTACTTTGTCAAGATATCAATTGTTTATTAAATGCATAACTTCAAAGTTTTCTTTTATTCCTTCTGAACAACTGCACTTTGGTCTAACTAAATTTAGTGTGAATAAAAATTTAGTAACAGGTATCTAGTTTGATTTGTTGGGGGAGAAAAAGGTAGACCACTGTTGCTCACTCTTCCATAGAGGTAGAATATTGTGCCGCAGAGGGGGTTGTTTGTGATGCGATATGGTTACGTCACATTATGACAGGTATAGGTGTTCCTGATACAGCTCCTACCATTTTGTTCTGCGACAATCAGAGTGTGTTGAAGCTTGTTCGTAATCCAGTTTTTCATGAGCGTACCAAGCACATTGAGGTTCAGTGCCATTTTATTTGTGAGCATGTTCAATAGCACAATATTCATCTCCAATTATGTTCAACCCAAGAGCAGCATGCCGACATATTTACAAAATCACTTGCAGCAGTGAAGTTCGAAGCTTTCCAGACTTTCATACTTTCATCTCTTGGGCATATGATGTAATAAGGGGGGGTATTA
This sequence comes from Cunninghamia lanceolata, assembly GCA_027924645.1. NCBI lineage: Eukaryota > Viridiplantae > Streptophyta > Pinopsida > Cupressales > Cupressaceae > Cunninghamia > Cunninghamia lanceolata. Next base: position 1,974,682 of record BSBN01000395.1, on the reverse strand, counting down.
AAACATTTTTAATATTTACTATTACATCATTATATATTCCAACTAATAACTATTTAATAGTTATAGTTGGTTGGTAATTAGTTGGGTATGCTCGACTATGTGGTTATTCAACCACTTTATTATGTATATATATTTTGTTGCTCTCAATAAACAATTTGCTCATTGCTCTCATTATTTTCATCAGATTCATGTTGGCTTATGAGGGTTCAACCATGAGTAATATTCCCCTCTAAGTTCGATGTCATTGAAGACAATCAAAGGTGGCGGCAATAAATTTCTATAATCTTACTTATTTCATCAATATTTATTTCAATTTTCTCTTGGATTGTTGGAGGGTTTGGTGGGAAAGGTTTTGGGTTTTGATGTTCTTCATCCATTTTACCTATTTAAAATTTAAAACATACCGATTTAGGATGTAAAACAAAAAAAAAATCATTTGATTTACAAAAAAATCAAAAAAGAGAAGAATGAACCTTACCTCTTCAAATTTTCCTCCTCCTTGAACTGGATTTATGTCTGGCTACTATCTGATATCCGTTTCTAGAGGTATGTATTTTGTTTGCAAGCTACGGGTTTTACAAAACGCAGGCCCTTTTTTTGTTTTTATCTTTTCCAAAATGGATATCCATTTTAGGTTTCACCAAACAAATATCCGTTTTGGAACAAATATCCATTCCAAACGAATATCCTCCCCAACCCATAAAAAAATCAAACTTTATCATTTCATGATTTTGGCAATGTAAAACATGTTTTTTCTTCCTATTGCCACTATTTGGCCTACGATGATCCTACACTCACTCATATATTAAATTTTGTCAAGTAAAATAAACTTTAATCTACTTTTAACTTAGCAATGGTGGATGTATTGTCATTGTAACCTCATCATACTAATAACACAGTCATGGTCTAGGTAGAATACACAAAACATTATTTCCAACCTCATAAGTAGATCTAAGGACTCCAACCTTGTGTGAAATACACTTGCATTTATAAGTTAAAAAATTGTTAAGCAAAGTAAACACCATCAACTAAAACTAACTTAAAATTTGTTATAAGGAGTTTGATGGAAGTTTAAGAAACACTAAGTTTAGAATTCTATCTTATATGTCACCTTTGGAATTATATCGAATGTCTTCAAAATGAAAGCTAAATGCTTTAACCACTAATCTCAATCCCTTGAATACAATACCTCTATTCTCCAAAACACCTATATTTATATATTAAAATTTGTCAAGCAAAATAAACTTTAACCTACTTTTAACTCAGCAATGGTAGATGTATTGCCTTCATAACCTCATCATACGCATAACACAATCATGGTCTAGGTAGAATACACAAAATGGTGTTTCCAACCTCATTAGTAGATATAAGTACTCCAACCTTGTGCAAAATACACCTACATTTATAATTTAAAAAATTGTTAAACAAAGTAAACACCATCAACTACAACTAACTTAAAATTTGTTATAAGAAGTTTGATGGAAGATTAAGAAACATTAAGTTTAGAATTCTATCTTATATGTCACCTTAGGAATTATATCGAATGTCTCCAAAATGAAAGCTAAATGCTTTAACCACTTATCTCAATCCCTTGAATACAATACCTCTATTCTCCAAAACACCTACATTTATATATTAAAATTTGTCAAGCAAAATAAACTTTAACCTACTTTTAACTCAACAATGGTGGATGTATTGACATTGTAACCTCGTCATATTCATAACACAGTCATGGTTTAGGTAGAATACACAAAATATTGTTTCTAGCCTCATAAGTAGATCTAAGTACTCCAACCTTGTGTGAAATACACCTGCATTTATAAGTTAAAAAATTGTTAAGCAAAGTAAACACCATCAACTACAACTGACTTAAAATTTGTTATAAGAAGTTTGATGGAAGATTAAGAAACACAAAGTTTAGAATTCTATCTTATATTTTACCTTAGGAATTATATCAAATGTCTCCAAAATGAAAGCTAAATGCTTTAACAACAAATCTCAATCCCTTGAATACAATACCTCTATTCTCCAAAACACCTGCATTTATATATTAAAATTTGTCAAGCAAAATAAAATTTAAAATTTATATACAATAGGGTATGGTTGCAACAATCTCATATATTATTATATGAGCTTTAGGAAAGTAGATCAACTATTTTGAGCACCATAAAATAACAATTATGTTTTGGACAAGGTCCTAGTTCTATCATTTCATGGACTAGTTGATGTTGAAGAATTTGTTGATGGTGACCAAACCCATTCCAATTTTCTTCCCTTGAAGATCAAGTTTGTGCTTCAAGGTTTTCCTCAAGTATGAGGTGGTGATTCTACTATTGTTCCTAATTTTTCTTTACGTCTATCAAGTTCTAACCATGGTTTCTACATGCACATTCCAAGGCAATAAATTCTAAGGTGTATTTTTTCTTGTTCTCTCTTCATGGATATAAATGTAATTGTTATGATGTCAAGTAGAATGGTGTATAGAAACATGATTCAAATAAAGTAAGTGAAATTGTATAATCATAGGTTCGTATATATAACAAAACCTACTCATTATAACAAAAGGCTCAATATACATAATTAAAGGCCTTGGATATCCTATATAATGTTTAGATATATGAAGAAGAATCCATTTTTGCATTTAATACTAGGTTTATGATGGTTTGATGATAATTCAACAACCCATGCAATCTTAATCTAATGGGGAGCTATCCCTCTCCTCCATACCACATTTTGGTCTCATGACTCATATTAATGATCATTCAGCATCATGTATGAACTATCCTAAGCTCACCTTAGTCCCACGTCATGTCACTTAGTTACTTTGTATCCAATGGCATAAAATTCCACTAAGATCAATGATATAATCCCTTTGGATGTGGATTCATTTTTAACCTTTGATCTCATCATGTGGTTCTTATACCTCCCCATGTTGTAAGATGATATAATGGTTTAGGTTTAATTCTTTGGTCATTAGATCATTTCCAATCTAGAGTCTATGCATCCATAACTCCTTTGATCTCCAACACCACTACATGTTTAGACCATTGATCTCCTTTATTATGATCTCTCACCACGTGCTTTCCATGACTCTCTCTTAATGCATTATGAGTTATCCCTTTGGGAACACACCCACTAATCATTCTACAATATCACCTTTTATGGTCCTTGTTGTGGTGTCATCCCCCCTATGATCTCGTACCAACATCATCCTCCTACATATGCATACAACACATTATCACTGACCAATGGCACATCACCTCCTATTGAGTGTTCTGATCATTGATCTTGACGTGCATGGACTATTAGATCATTTTCTATCTAATAGCTTGTGCACTCTTGAGGAACTCATGAACTTTGATATCCCTTCTAGGATATATATTAACCATCGATCATAAATTATTTCCCTGAGGATAAATCAAGTATGGACTCTCTTAAATGTTTTGGTGCAAGTGAGTTAAGAACTATTTAGTCTATGAAAATGCACTAAAACTAAACAAAACTAGAATGTAAAGGTTAGTTACATCTATCAAAGAACTAGATAATGCATTCATAAGTAGCTTAAACATTGGCAGCATGGAACTATCACATACAAATGTTCACTATTAAATCACTCTTCAATGTTATGATGCACACATTATTGAGGACTATCATGTATAGAGTCATATGTAAAATCCATAGGAGGTTTAAAAGTAACCTTAGGAACAATAATTCACTATCATAGATCATCTAGGACAGATTAGGTATGTATTCAAACTATTATACCAACACATGTTCATTATGCTAAATAATCTCATTACAAGGACATTATGACACATGATTGGTAGACCATCATAACAATTATGAATTGGCAAAATGCATGTCAAGAGGCCATAATATGGACACAATAGTTTATCAGAGTGATGTTAGGGACTCTTTAAAACCAAAATGATTATTAAACCTACTCTTAAATGTCTCAAACTAAAAAATAAGCTCTCTTTAATATAAAAATCAATATGTATAAAATGCTAGTTCAAGCAAAATATTAAGAAAATGTGAACATCAAAATATTTTTGAACACAAATACTCCCCAAACCTTGTCTTGCAATCCTCTTCATTTCTTTATATTTTTCCCTAATTGCTTCAATTTCCTCCAATTGAAGTTTCCTCCTTTTTGCTTTACAACGACTATTGCTCCCCATTAGTAGAACAAAAACTATAACTCTAATGAATGAAACAATAAATTTTGTGTCCAAGACTATAGAAAGTATTATTTTCCCTATAATGCATAGATATCATGTGTTTCTTGAGAGAAAGGGGTTTGTGGGGGCCATTGTCGAGCCCAAAAATCTTCTTTTTATTTTTTTCAGGCTTTTAGGTAACAGATAGGAATGGATATCCATTCCCTAAAGGTTGAAAGCCTTCAATGTTGCCAGATAATAGATATCCAAGCAATGGATATCCATTCTATAAAACTGATATCCATTAATATCTAGGTAACAGATATCCATTCTATAAAATTGATATCCATTAGTAACGGATATCAGTTACCTTCACATAAAATTGCTTAGCCTCGGGGATGCCTTGGGAAGCTGCCTCTGCTCTAACATGTTTAGAGGTTTCACCCTCTTTTTGTGACTTCATCCTTCATGTTGACAACTTTTTTTGTCCAAATTTGATGAAACAAAAAGGGTTTATTCAGGAGATTGTCCACATTCTAAAAATATATAGCATATGCTTGATTATAATATTATTAAATAATTATTAATAATTTTCTACATAAAGTATGTCTGAAATCTTGATGGACACACTGATTGAAAAACATCAATAACTTTCAAACCATTTTACCTTTTTCAAATCTAAAAGATGCATCACACTCTATGTTTTTTCTGGCTATAGGTTAAAAAAATTGAATTCCATATTTTTTTGATCAAGTTAGGTTTGTTGGACAATTACTTTTTAATTTTTTAAAAAGTCATAGAAAAACATTCATAACTAATTCTATTCTTGAAAAAAAATTCAAAAAATATATGCATCACATCAGGGTGTGTGTCCTTTAATTATATTTAAAGATTCAAAAACAAAAAAAAATTGCTCATACTTAGGTCTCTCAGACTGACACCCACTTTTTTTTTTGAAAATTTTAATAGCACTTCATTGAAATATTTATTTTTCACCAAATAAATTTAATTTTTTTCCAAAAAAAATAGTAGCCCATAAATTACATTCAATTCTCTAAAAATTTGATTCTTACATATTTTTCAAATTGTGTAGGTAATCCATTCAAATTTTCATGTGAAGTTACTTAAGTCTATTTTTTAGTATTTTCATTGCCACTTAGAGCTATTGTTTGGCCCATGATGATCCTACACTCACCCATGAATTTGAGACTAGTTATTCAATAAGAAGGTATGTTTTTAGTTTTCAAGTGAAAAGAAATACTAGAGTATGGAATCTGTTGAGCTGATATTTCTAGCAATGCTTACATTTGCATAATTAGATAGTGTTACATGTGGTAACATGTTAAATTTATATACAAATGCAAGTTTGACTAAGAGGGCCAAAGGATTGATTATCTAGTTGAAGGAATGCTATGTGGAGATTTATGGGAGCTTTATGAGGTAAGGACATTTTTTTATAGAAAAATAAAGGATCCAAGGGAATGCCAACACCTCTAATTGCAATAACAAAGTACCAAAAAATAAAGGCTTGAACCATGATGAACTAAGCAATAGACAAGCTTATGAAGTAGTGTCGACATGTCAGTACATTTAATACAAGTTAACATTCAAATGTGCCCTAGGTGTTAGATTTTTCACATAGATTATGGGGCATACATTTCCTAAATTATTAAGGAATGTCCTATAGTATACAATGCAAGAATATCATTGCCAATTGGATCTTTTGATAATACTTTCCAGCTATAAAATTTTTCATATGAAGCTTCATTACATGTATTAAATGGTCTAAGGTGGATTTAGTACCCAAGGATGTTTATCTTTAGATGTCAAGTGCTACTTTATAATTCCAAATCTATGCTTTGGATTCAAATATTTGGGCATGGAGGTAGTTTATCCTCGTATTCATTTTGGAGCTAAAAAAACATCTTATGTTATCATGAGTTGAATAAAATGGCATGTAGGTAACAAATTTTGATCCTTCTTCTTAGTATGCAATATGTTTAATAGTGAAGAATGCAATAAGTGTCATAAATGTGGAAAATTTAGGTAGAATTATCTATTATAAATTCAAATTTTCTCTTAGGACAAAGGATCTTTTGGCCAAATTTGTATATTGTGTCCTTGATGAGATCCAGAAAAGGCTAATCCAATTTTGCAAATCTATCTTCCTTTCCTTACTTAAAGCCCACTTTATCCTAGATTTCTATATAAATTGTTGAGAAGTCTTACTTAATTATGTAAAAATATAAGTGTAATGCTTAAGGGAATTTCTAGGATAAAGAGTTTTAGGAAGTAAGCTTTGTTAGGAAAGGTGTCTCAACCTTGCAACTTCAAAAAGTTTATATTCTTCCCAATTTTAGTCTTTTCGAATACTCTTTATCTTGAAGAATGGTTTAGAACTTTCAAAGTTTCCAAAAGGGGCTAAAACTATTTTTAGTAACTCTACATTTGAGCACAGATGGACCCAAAAAAATTTCAAAAGGTTTGGAACTACCAAGTAAACATCTTGGGTGAGTTTCGACTCAAGACCATACCTAGATTGCAAGATATTAAAGTTTCTATTTTTTGAAACGCTTGAAAAATATTTTAAACTTAGATTTGAGGCACTTAGATGTCCAAGATAAATGCCTCAAAAGTTTTCATAACTGATAAGTGGGTTATAGCTTGATATATCTCTTCACGAGCTTTCCAACGCATCAAACGGTTTGTCAATCAGACACCCAGATCAAAAGTTATGGCCTCCTAAAGTTGGACCTCATGTTTTGAGAAATGTGAAAACGTGTTAGACACTTAAAAGAGTTATAAATGGGAGAGTTACACATGTTGGTGTATTATTTGTCACATCGCAAGGCATCTTTCATTAGAGATAATTTGGGTGCCACTTTTGGATGGTTTTGGCTCATGGTTTTGTAATTATCGTTAACAGTTTATTGTATTGTATCTCCTATATATCAAGAGCTTGAGATGGACGTTGTGTGTAGAAGTCTTATATATGTTGAGTTTCTTCTAGATCTCTTTTTGGTTATACTCCTCTGAAAGCTTGTTCTGTAAGTATATTGTAATCTTCTTGACTCCTAAATAATATATTGGGCAGCTTTGGAGTGGGGTTTTTCTCTTGATAGGGTGTCCCCAGGTAATTATTGTATCATGGTATGATTTCTATTTGTGTTTATTTCTATAACTATTGTAAACATCTGAAAAGTTCTGCATATCCCTCCCCTAAAGATTAGTGTAGGAAGTTGTTCCACATTAAAAGAGATTAAAGTTTTCATTTTTTGAAACTCCTAGAAAAAGTTTCAAACTCATATTTGAGGCACTTAGAGGTCCCTAAATACTCTGAAAGTTTTTGTAATTGGTAAAGTTGGTTATATCTTGATAGATCTATTCATGAGATTTCTAAAGCATCAAACAGTTCATCAATCGGACACCCAAATCAAAAGTTATGGCCTTCGAAAGTTGGACCTCCTATTTTGGGAAATGTGAAAATGTGTTGGACACTTAAAAGAATTGTAAAGAGGAGAGTTACACATGTTGGTGTGTGATTTGGCACATCACAAGGCATCTTTTATTAGAGATAATTTGGGCACCACTTTTGGTTGGTTTTGGCTCATGGTCTTGTAAATACCGTTGATAGTTTACTGTATTGTATCTCCTATATATCAATAGCTTAAGATGGAGGTTGTGTGTCAGAGTCTTATAGATGTTGAGTTGCCTCCGAATCTTTGGTTGGTTATACTCTTGTGAAATCTTTCTCTTCAAGTATATTGTAATCTTCTTGATTTCTGAATAATATATTGTGCAGCTTTAGAGTGTGGGGTTTTTCTTCCTAAAGGGTTTCCCCATGTAATTATTGTGTCGTGGTATGATTGGTATTTGTGTTTATTTTTGTAACTGTTGTAAAGATCAGAATATTTCTACATATCCCTCCCCTCAAGATTAGTGTAGAAAGTTGTTCTGCTACCTTAGCTTCCTTACAAGTGGTATCAAAGCTTGATCACCTTTGGTTTCAATTGTGGGTTGTTGGGTTTTCTGAACTAATCTAGATTTGAGTGGGAGCTTGTGCAGAAGATACTTTGTGATCTTGTTGCAGGGATTTCTAGATGGTGAGAACATCATATAATAGAGGTAGAAAATTTGTTTGGTAACAATTTTGAGATGTGGAAGGTGAAGATGGAGAATTTGTTAATGGGATGCTATTGATGAGAATGTTTCAAGGCCCACGGATGCTATTTTGGTTGTTGCATATGATGTTATAGACTGTAAAGCCAAGGGTCTAATCAGATTGTATCTGATAGACTCTATTTTAATCAATGTCCATGAAGAGCCCTCTGCAAAGAAACTATGGAAGAAACTCGGTGAGATATATCAAACCAAATCTTTAGTGAACAACATTTTCTTGAGGAAGAAATTGTATTCTTTGAGAACGGAATAAGGTGGACGAATTGTCGACCACATGGAAGAATTCAATATCTTGGTAGCTTAATTGGCATCAGTTGGTGTAAAAATGGATGAGGAGGAGAGATGTCAGATCTTGCTTTTTATTTGTCTGATCCATGGGATTCTCTTGTTATGGCAATTGGGAGTACTTCTGTTGTCTTGAAAGTTGAAGATGTTGTGGGATCTTTGCTTTCTAAAGAAATGAGGAGGAAGGTATCCATTAGTGCCAAAGAAGCCCTAAGTGTTCATGGAGGACCCAAAGAAAAGGACAAGAAGAACGAGAAACATGACAAATCCAAGTCCAAGGGGAGATCCAAATCTCCTAGAAAGTCCAATGTTATTTTTTGGAATTGTGGTAAGCCTGGACACTTTCATAAGGAGTGTAAAGAAGAAAAGAAGAAGAAGAAAAAGAAATTTTATTTTGATTATGAGTCCAAGAAGGAAGATGGTGATGCATTCATTGCAGCTTCGGCCACTTGTGCAGGTAATGATGCATGGTTAATTGGCTCTAGTGCATCTTTCCATATGACCCCTAATAGAGACTAGTTTTCTGAGTATGAATAATTTGATGGAGGTAAGGTGTACTTCGATGATGATTATCATTTAAATATTGTTGGTTGTGGTAAAGTTAAAATTAGATTTCCTCGTGATATAGAATAAAAAGGATTAATAGTTTGTTGCATATCCCTAGATTAGCACAAAATTTATTATATGTGAGCAAACTAATAGATGTAGGTGTGCAGGTAGTATTTTATGATTCAAGGTGCAAGATGGTAAGAGGTGCTATGGTGATTGCTACAGGAGTCAGATTTGGCACATTGTATAAGCTTGATGCATGCACTATTGAGTGCAATAGTACTTCTACAAAAAACAAATCTATAACTACCTCATTGGAGAAGGAGAGGGTTTCATTTTCAGTGGATGGTCGTGGCTTTTGGGTACCTAAGGGTGCTCTTTCTTCTGAATCAAAATTGTCTGCAAAGAAGATTATGTTATGGTACCAAAGATTAGGTCACATAGGAGAAAAGGGTCTAAGGACCTTGAAAAATAAAAATCTTATTAAAGGGTTGACTGATTGTAATCTTGATTTTGATTAATGTGAGTGTTGCATTTATGGTAAACAAAACTACGTTCAATTTTTACTCAAGTTCTCATAAATCTTGTGGTGTATTGGATCTTATTCATTCTGATGTGTTTGGTCCTATAGATGTTCCATTGCAAAATCCACATATTATGTTACATTTATTGATGATTATAGCAGAAGGACATGGGTATATTTTCTAAAGAATAAATCTAAAGTTTTCAATTGATTTAAAGAATTTAAAGCAATGGTTGAGTTGTAGACTGGAAAGAAAATAAAATGTTTGAAGACTGATAATGGCGGTGAATTTTGCTCTAATTATTTTGATAGATTCTATAAAGATTGTGGCATTTAGACACAACAAACAACTTCGTATTCTCCATAGCATAATGGAGTTGCAAAAAGAATGAATAGGACATTGATTGATGAAGGGGGTAAATCATAAAACACACAATAACAAAAATTGCACACATAAAATAGAATTATATTTTATTAATATGGGCAAAACATTACATATCAAAAGTTCAAATACAATCAGAAGATGAATCCCCTATAGGCTGCAACACATTACAGCTCCCTCTCTCAAGACTTTGGAATCTTCAGCCTTCTGTAACTCCAAATCAACTAGGGTTTCTACTTTCTTGCCTTTTCTTGACTCTACACTTTCCCCATTAACTCTACTACCCCAAGGGTTCCCAAAAATGGTCATATATAGCACTTTTTTAGCGGCCACCAGCTTAATTTTGAAATTTGCATATCCCCCCAAAAATAGGTCAACTTCGTGGGGCCATAACTTTCGATCCAACAGTTAGATTTTCAATTATAATACCTTTTCAGGCCCATCCGGAGCCTCTAAATGCCTCAAATTTGACTTTGAATATTTCAATAGGATTTTTTATAATTTAAAATTTTAATATCTCACAAATAACAAATGATATTGAAGTGATTTCTTCACCATTAGCTTCAATTCACCATTCTGGAGGTCCGTGTAAGATTTTGTATCCAACCATGCACAAATGCAAACTTATTAAAAATAGTAACCCTGCCAAATTTAGCCCGTATTGAAAAGAAACAATAATTTTTTTGTTGATGCAAGATTTCTCTTACACCTGGATGCTCCTACATCAAACACCTGAGGTAATTTGAAAAGTGACCCTGTCACTTCTCATGAGTTAGAGGGAAACCAAAATGAATAACATCAATCTCAAATAACCATGATGAATCTTCAACAGGCCTTCCTTTCCATTTCACCAAGTATTCTTTATACTGCCTGTTTCTTGTACTCTTACCCACACATCTATCCAGAATGCCCTCTATCTCCTCCTTTTTTGAAGTAGGTGTTGGAATGTCCCACTGTGTTCCTTTATCAAGTCCATCATCATGATACTCTATCAAATCTGAAATGTTGAACACTAGTGAAATATTGATGTCATCAAGCAACTCTACCTCAAATGCATTTCCTAAATCATGCTTCTTCAAGATTCTACATGGTCCAAATTTCCTCATCTTCAGCTTATTATATGTACCAACTAGAAATCTTTCTTTTCTCAAGTGAACCATAACTTCATCACCCTCATGAAACTCCTTATGTCTCTTCTTCTGATCTGCTTTAGCCTTATATTGAGAATTCATCTTATAGATGTGCTTTCTTACCTCTTCGTGCAAATTCTTCATGTGTTTAGCAAAATTTTTAGCTTCGGCACTACTCTTCTCCCCCTTATCCATCCTCCTCAATTTAGAAGAAGTTCTCGGGCTACTCTGGTGCAGAGACCACCATAGTTAATTTTGGTTTGTATGCTCACTAGGAGCCTTAAATTTTGGATTTTATGCTCATTATGAGCCTAGGTGGAGTCATGTATTAATTTATTTTTGTAATAAGGTCTGAGTCAGACCACTCTCTCTAATTTAGAAACCACTCCCTCTATTCTAGAAGTCAACTAGTAGTGGAACTCCAAATAGCATGTGCTATGTTTGGAAAAAAAAAAATCTTGAGGCTAAAATTAGTGAAATTAGTGGGAAATTAGTGAGTTTTTTTGCCTTTTTAGATAGGAAAAGAATATTGCATGAAATAGTGATGAATTTTGGATTGTATTTATCCCTCGGAGGTCATGGAAAATAGATCATTGAAGTTGGAAAAGAGAAAATACAGAAAAGAAGACGGTTTGCTACTTTTTACTGTGAAAATTGTTGTTCTTTGCTGCAATACTCACCCGTACAGCCATTTAAAGGACTCTCACATTTTGGATGGTGTAAATACATGTTTTAAATTTCATTTGAGTCTATTTGGGTGTCTTGAAATTGCAGGAGAAAGAAGAACAAAATGTTGTCCCAAAATTATTGTTTCTAGGAAGGTTTGGTAGGATTTTAGGAGTTTTATGGGGTTCTAACCCAAATCTTTGAGTTAGAGCCCCAAAATAGATTTGTTGGGTCTGTATAGGTATATTCTACAATGGGTTTTGTGTGCAGGTGCAGGGGAGCAGTCCAAGACAAGATTTGAGGAAGATTTGGCTTGATAACTCTATGTATTAAGCCATTGGTGATAGCTAGAGGAAGATTTAGTTGGAAAACTTGTTTCTAATGCCCATGGAGGCCCAAAACACATTGAATCCATTCATTTGAAATCCATACTAAGTTCTAGAATTTGTTATAAAGTTCTGGGTCACTCTGGTAGGGTACTTCCTTTGTAAACCTAGGGCTAATTGCCCCTTGGAACAACAGGTACAGTCATTTTTAGAGGCTTGTGTTCCAAAACAATGTACCCTGCATGTCACATATGTTATAAAGGGTCTTAATGGGTATCTAAAAAGATAAATATTTCTGGGAGTTGTTTGGAAAGTTTTGGAGTTAAGCCCTCTAAACCATATTTTTAGGGCTACAACGAAAATAGGCCATTTGTGAAGGAACCTTGGGTAGGACAACTTGCTAGGATAACTTATGAGTTTGGTAAGCTTCCATTGGTCAAAAGAACATGTCTCATGCCCTCCTCAAGTGTTGACAATCATCTTATACATCCCAACCAAGTTAGGCTCATGAATGGAGGTTGTAGGTGTCATGATGTGCAAGTTTGTTGTCCTTCCCTCCAAGATCAATCACTCATGTTTGTGAGACTTGATAAGTGTTCCCCTACTCTACATCATACTCCCATACACAACCTGGAATGGAGATTTACCTGTGCTACTATTGATAGAATTGTTGTAACCAAATTATGCTTGTGGTAAAATCAAATCCCATCCCTTGGGCTTATCTCCTACTAAGCATCGTAGCAGGTTACCCAAACTCCTATTCACCACATCTATCTATCCATCAGTCTATGGATGGTGTACAGAACTAAACTTCAAATCTATCTTCAACTTCTTCCACAATGTCCTCTAGAAATAACCAACAAACTTGGTATCTCAATCTAAAACTATGCTCTTTGGTAGACCGTGTAATCTCACCACCTCTCTAAAAAATAATTCAGCAATATGAATAGCATCATTGGTCTTCTTGCAAGGAATGAAATGTGCCATCTTCAAAAATCTGTCCACCACCACAAAAATGGAATCATGTCCTCTCTGTGTCCTTGGTAAACCAAGAACAAAATCCATACTGATATCATCCCATGGCTTCTCTGGTACAGGTGATGGCTGATATAGCCCTATATTCTGACTTGTTCCTTTTTCCATCTAACACACTCTACAACTCTAGACAAATTTCCTCACATCTTGCTGCAAATGTGGCCAATAATAATTTTCACCAACAATAGCAATAGTTTTATCTCAACCAAAGTGTCCAACTAATCCTCCACTATGCTTCTCCTTAATCGAGTTCTCTCTCATGGAACTCCTTGGAATGTACAACTGGCTTCCTCTAAACAACATGCCATCTTGGATTATGAAATCCAACCATTTTGTCATGTCCAAAGTAATAGGTTTCAAACAAGCTTTCTAGGCCTCTGCAAAATCTGGATCTTCAGGATACAAACTTTTGAGCTCATCGAACCCAACAACCTCTATCTTCATTTTTGTCAACAAATTTTGCCTTCTGCTCAAGGCATCTGTAACTCTATTGGACTTCCCACTCTTGTGCTTCAAAACAAAAGTATAGCTCTGCAAAAACTCAACCCATTTTAAGTGCCTCTGGTTCAATTTTCCTTGACTATTAAGTACTGCAAAGCCTAATGATCAGTATATAAAAAAAACTCCTTTGGCAACAAATAATGTCTCCATTTCTTCAAAGCCTAAACTATTGCATAAAACTTCTTATCATAAACAAAATATTTTTTCTTGGCATCATTAAGCTTCTCACTAAAATAGGTAATGGGCTTACCTTCTTGACTCAAAACAGCTCCTATAGCACTACCACTAGCATCACAATCTACCTGAAATACCTTATTGAAATCCAGAAGTGCCAAAACAGGTTTCTCTATGACTTTCTGCTTCAATGTATCAAATCTTTTATCTTCTCCTTTAGTCCATCTAAACTCTTTTCTATCCCCTCTCATTTTCTCAATTAAGGGTGCACAAATGCTACTAAAATTCCTGATAATTTTTTTGTAAAAACTTGCCAAACCATGAAAAGATCATACCTCTGTTTCACTCCTTGGCATAGGCCATTCATTGATAGCCCTTACCTTTTCTGGGTCAATCTTAAGACCTTCCTCTGAGACAACAAATCCCAAATATACCAAGTCCTTCTTTGCAAAACTATATTTCGTTAGATTGATCAACTTCTCCTCCCTCAGCTTCTCCAAAACTCTTTTGATATGCATCATATGCTCATCCCAAGTCTTACTGAAAATCAAAATATTATCTAAATAAACAATAACAAAACTTCCCAAAAAAATTTTCAATACCTCATTCATGAGCTGCATGAATGTGCTCAGTGCATTGGTTAGCCAAAGGGCATGAATAACCAGTCATACAAACCTTCCTTTGTCTTGAAGGTCGTATTACATTCGTCTCCTTCCTTGATACAAATCTAGTGATACCCACTCTTCAGGTCAATTTTTGTGAAGTACTTGGCTCCACTCAAATAGTCCATTATGTCATCCATTCTTGGCAATGAAAACCTATACTTGATCGTGATCTTATTTATGGCTCAAGAATCTATAGACATTTTCCACTCTCCATCTTTCTTTGGTGCTAGTACTGTAGGTACCACACATGGACTCAGGCTCTCCCTTATCAATCCCTTCCTTAACAACTCGTGGACTTGTCTGTTCAAATCTTCATTCTTTGTTGGAGTCATTCCTTATTTGGCAAACTAGCTCCTGGTATCAAATCCATTTGATGACTTATCTTCGTCACTGGTGGTAAACCTTTGGTACATTATCAGAGACAATACCTTGAAATTCTTCCAACATTTCTGAGAATTCTGTTGGTACATCTTCACATTTTTCTTGACTAATCTTAGGAATCAATGCAAAGCAATGACGCTTATGCTTCATACCCTCCAAAAATTTTCAACCATTTACCAAGTAAATTTTGGTAGTACTACATACCTTTTCTTCCACTTCCTTCAAGGGCTTCAATTTATGATGAACTCCATCCTTTGTTAGGGAATATGTGTTTGCACGGCCATCATGGACAGCACTCCTATCATACTGCCACAGCCTCCCCAACAGCATATGACATGCGTCCATTGGTATGATATCACACAGCACCTCATCATGGTAGTCTCCAATCTTGAACTTCACTAAACACTGCTCATTGACCAAAGCTCTGTGGTCCTTCTGCAACCATGCAATCTGATAGGGATGTGGATGCTTTCTTCTTGTCAACTTCAACTTGTTAACCATCTCCTCTGAAACAAGATTGTCAGTGCTTCCACTGTCAATAATAACAACACTTACCTTCACATTTACACCTTGTGCAGAATAAACTCTTCCTCTAATTGGGTTCTTTCTCTTCATTCAACAAAGTTCTTCTGACAACTAGGGTTTCTCCCCTCTCAACATCTTTAGAATGCTTAGACTACACATCTTCATCTACATGTGCAACTTGTGCATTACCTTCAAGTCTTTTATTTGTCCTTCCTTGATGTTGCGTACACTCGTATGCTTGATACCCTTCTTCTCCACATTGGAAACAAGTTCCTCTAAAACCGCTTCTTCCAGGTCCTTGCCCAGGTCTACCTCTTCTTCTTCCTCTTTGCTCACCATTATTCTGGTCACGAGAGTGGTAGGTATTATCTCCTCTCTTATTTCGACTGGTTCTAACTTCTTCACTTTTCTTTGGATCTTCATTTCGGCCTCCATAGGGTCTTCCACTAGTCCTTCTGCCTTGACCTCTTCCCCTTTGCTTTCTTTCAAATCTCTTATTTAGCTTCTCTTCCACCTTCAGGGAAAATTGGTATGCATCTTCTATGGTGGTCATTCTAACCAAGCTCAACTCTTCTTGAATACTTGGCCTCAACCCATTAATGTAGTGGGCTACCTTCTCCTTGTTGGCCTCTCCATGGCCTGTCCTAATAGTGATCTTATAAAAATATTATGTATACTCCTTAACAAACTTGTTACCTTGCTTCAATCCTTGCAGCTTCTTCAACAACTCCATCTCATAGTCCACAGGAATGAACTGCTTCTTCAATTTCTCCACCATCCTATCGCATCTGGTAATCTTTGCTTTTCCTCTTCTATTTCTCTCTAACTTGACCTCCTTCCACCAAATACTGGCATGGCCCTTCAATTTTGTCTTTGCAAACTTGACCCGTTCTAGGTCTTCCACATCTTCATACATGAAATACTCCTCCATGTCATTGATCCAATCAATAAGTTGTTCCGGATTCAATTATCTAGAATAGGTAGAAACTTTGATCCTGGGCCTCTTTCCAATATTTGAAATGGCCCTCAACAACCTAACTTCTACAAGATCTCCCACAGCTTCTTGTTCTTCCTTAAATAGCTCTTCTTCAGCCTCATCTTCACTTTCCTCTCTCCTCAGCTCGAACCCTCTTCGCAGCTCCTCTTGCAATGCATTGATTTGTCTTTACAGCACTCTAAAACCCTCTTCCATCAAAGCATTCCTCCCACAATGATTTTTTTGTGGAGGTATCTTGATCTCTGCAGTAAACCCACAACCTCATCTTGGTGCAAACTGCCTCACAGTCGGCGATTTGTCTACACACTCGGGAACTTGGCTCTGATACCACTTAATGAAGGGGTAAATCATAAAACACATAATAACAAAGATTGCACACAAAAAATAGAATGATATTTTATGAATATGGGCAAAACATTACATTACAAAAGCTCAAATACAATCAGAGGATGAATCCCCTACAAGCTGCAACACATTACAGTTCCCTCTCTCAAGACTCTGGAATATTCAACCTTCTGTAACCCCAAATCAACTAGGGTTTCTATTTTCCTGCCTTTTCTTGACTCTACACCTTCCCCCTTAACTCTACTACACCAAGGGTTCCCAAAAATGGTCATATATAGCCCTTTTTTTGTGGCCACCAACTTAATTTTGAAATTTGCATCTCCCCCCAAAAATAGGTCAACTTCGTGGGGCCATAACTTTTGAGCTGACCGTTGGATTTTCAATTATAATACCTTTTTAGAAAGCTCTCGAAAATACGGTTGTGCATAAGCAATACCTAAAGGTAGACTACTTGGGTTTCCCACCAAATTTCGGGCCCATCTGGAGCCTCTAAGTGCCTCAAATTTGACTTTGAATATTTCAATAGGATTTTTTTAGAATTTGAAATTTTAATATCTTACAAATGACAAATGATATTGAAGTGATTTCTTCACCATTAGCTTCAATTCACCATTCTAGAGGTCCGTGTAAAATTTTGCATCCAACTGTGCACAAATGCAAACTTACTAAAAATAGTAACCCTGCCAAATTTAGCCCTTATTGAAAAGAAACAACATTTTTTTTGTTGATGCAAGATTGCTCTTACACTCTAGATGCTCCTACATCATTGATGGAGAAGGCTAGGAGTATGTTTAGTGGTGCTGGTCAAGAACAAAAGTTTTAGGCTAAAGCTATTGCTACTGCTTGATACCTGATTAACATATCTCCTACATTAGCTCTTGTTGATAAAATGCCTATGGAGGTGTGGTCAGGGAACAAGCCTTCATTGAGACGTATTAGTGTTTGGTTGCGAGGCATATGCACATGTGTCAAAGGAGAAGCAAACAAAGTTGGAGAACAAGGTTGTGAAATGTATCTTCATTGAGTATTGTTATGGTGTGAAAGGATACAAGCTTTGGAACCCTGTTGCATAGAAGGTAATATATAGCAAAAGTGTTACTTTTAGAGAAACTAAGCCTTCTTTTGTTACATTAGAGCCAAAACAAAGTGAACAAAAATATGTGATTTAACTCCCTTCTATGCCTAAGAAAGTTGAATCGAGGCCCCTAGATAGACACGAAGTTGAGGAGAGCTCATCTAGCTCTGAATCTTCAGAAGGGGAGGAAGAACCTCCAACTCAACTTGTTCAAAGGTCTACAAGGCATAGACAACCACCTGAAAGGTTTTCACCTGATGGCTGAAGATGTATTTTTGCTTTGAATACTAACATAAATGAACCTAGATCTGTAGAAGAGGCATTAGGGATGAATGATGCAGAGTTCTAGAAGACTGCTATGGATGAAGAAATTGCATCTTTGAAAAAGAATGATTCATGGGACCTAGTGCCATTGCCTGAGGGACAAAAACCTATTGGTTGCAAATGGGTGTCCAAGAAAAAGATTGGTTCAAATGGAGGTATTGAGAAGTACAAAGCATGGTTGGTTGCGAAAGGTTACTCTTAGGTTGAGGGTGTTGGTTACGGTGAGATATTTTCTCCTATTGCAAAAATGGCGTCCATGATATTCTTTATTTCTATTGTTGTTGCTTATGATCTAGAGGTTGAGCAAATGGATGTGAAAACTAATTTCCTTCATGATGATTTGGAGGATAATATTTATGACACAGCCATAGCACTACATGGTGAAAGGTAAAAGTAATTTGGTTTGTAAATTGAAGAAATATTTGTATGGCCTCAAACAAATTCCTAGGATGTGGTACCAAAAATTTGATACATATGTGTTGAGTTTGGGATTTGAGCATTCTAAATCTAATCATTGTGTTTATTATAAATCTGATGGTGATTGTTTCTTGTGTATTGCATTATATGTTGATGATATGTTATTTATTGGTAAAGGGAAGGGAATGATTTCAAAACTAAAGTCTCAACTTGCAGCTAAATTTGAAATGAAAGATCTTGGTGCAGCTAAACACATTCTTGGGATGGAAATAAGAAGAGATAGAGTGAACAGAAAATTATGGCATGTCCAAAGTAAGTATGTCAATCCAGTTTTACAGAGGTTTAATATGCGGGATTGTAGACCATTATGTGTTCCTTTTACAATTGGAACGAAGTTATTTTCTTCATAATGTCCAACATCCCCATCAGAGATGGAAGATATGAGCAAAGTGCCTTACCAGAGTGCAGTCAAAAGTTTGATGTATGCTATGGTCTGTACTAGAACAGACATTGCCCAAGTAGTGGGAGCTCTTTCCATATATATGTCTAATCCTAGTAGAATTCATTGGGATGTAGTTAAAAGAATCTTTAGATACTTGTGAGGTGCCTTAGAGTATTCATTGTGTGATCCTGGTAATTTGATAAGAGACATGCATTCCCTTGATATTCATGGTTACGGGGATTTAGACTGGGTAGGTAATGTTGATAGTAAACGATCCACCAGTGCTTATGTATTTAATTTATTTAGTGGTGCAATTAGTTGGATGAGTAAGCAATAGGTTGTGGTTGCTTTGTCCACTACTGAAGCTAAGTCTATGGCAGGTACTCATGCTTGTAAAGAAGCCATTTGGCTTAAGATACCGTGTTCAGATATCAAAATAAAACAAGGTGTAGTGATAGTTTATTGTGACAGTTTGAGTGCAATTTGCCTAGCTAAGAACCCAAAATTTCATGCCAAGACAAAGTACATTGATGTATAGTATCATTTTGTTAGAGATATAGTCAAGGATGGTAGGGTTAAGTTAGTTAAGGTAGAGACTTTGATGAATGTTGCAAATTCATTAACTAAGTCTGTAAGCACAGAGAAGTTTAAATGGTGTTCAGAGTCTATGGGCCTCTCGGCCCTTAGCAATTAAATCATGGTGTTGGTACTCCAAATGCTCTTGCAAGGTGTTCAACAAGTGGGAGAATGTTAGGAAAGGTGTCTCAACCTTACAACTACAAAAGGTTTCTATTCCTCCCAATTTTGGTCTTTTCAAATACCCTTTATCTTGAAGAATGGTTTAGAACTTTTAAAGTTTCCAAAAGGGGCTAAAAATGGTAGGGCTAACTATTTTTAATAACTCTACATTTGAGCACGGATGGACTTGAAATTTTCCCAAAATGTGCATAACTACCAAGTAAACATCTTGGGTGAGTTTCAACTCAATATCATACCTAAATTGCAAGATATTAAAGTTTCCATTTTTTGAAACTCTCAGAAAAAGTTTCAAACTCATATTTGAGGCACTTAGAGGTCCCTAAATTCCCTAAAAGTTGTGGTAACCAATGAAGTGGGTTATATTTTGTTAGATTTCTTCATGAATTTCCAACGCATCAAATGGTTCTTCAATCGGACACCCAGATCAAAAGTTATGACCTCCGAAAGTTGGACCTCTTATTTTGGGAAATGTGAAAATGTGAACTAGACACTTAAAAGAGTTGTAAAGGGGAGAGTTGCACATGGTGTGTGGTTTGGCACATGACAAGGCATCTTTGATTGGAGATAATTTGGGTGCCACTTTTCAGTGGTTTTGCCTCATGGTTTTGTAATTACCGTTGATGGTTTACTGTATTGTATCTCCTATATATCAAGAGTTTGAGATGGAGGTTGTGTGTAAGAGTCCTATAGATGTTGAGTTGCCTCCTGATCTCTAGTTCACTAGTAGAATTTTGGCAAATAAATGACTACGTGACTAAAACTTTTAGTCACAACAACCAAAAATGACTAAATTCTACTATTTTTTTGCAACTCAGCTATAAATGAGTAAATAAATGACTAATTTGGTCGTTACTAAAAAATTATTTAGTCACACAAATAAAAATGACTAAATAGTTAGTCATTTATTTAGTCACAATCCATTTGAATAAATCATTTAAGGAATCAAGAATCAATAGCCTACCAAAATACTCTAAAACTTTAATAAACATACTCTAAAACTTTCGTCAAAATCTTATTTTCAAGCGTAGCCTGCCAAAATGGAGTTTTCATTTTAATAAACATACTCTAAAACCTTGGTTGAAACCTTATTTTCAAGTGTAGCCCGCCAAAATGGAGAAGTGTTTTAGTAAAGAATGAAAGAGAATGGTAAGGAGATGTGTGTGACAGGAGGCATAGGATTCATTGCTGCTTATCTCATTCTTGCTCTGCTCAACAAGGGTTACATTGTTCTCACTACTGTTTGTAATCCAAGTATTTAATTGACATATATTTGCATAATTTCAAATTCCTTCAGATGCTTTTGAAGTATCAATGTATCCTGTATAGGGTTTAGAATGATTTCTTTTAATTTAAAAAAAATAAATAAATGACGTATTTGCCTATGATTAGATAATGTGGAGATCTCCTAAATCTGCCCCAGCTCACTGTCCTCTTTGGCACTGTATTCATTACTCCAGCTACTAGGGTTTTGCATGTTGCATCTTTAATATCTTCTAGTGGCTTTTACATAGATCTCTGTCTTTGCTTTAATCTTTATCATGGCAACCTAATAAATCTAGAGCATTTTTTCTTTCAAAGTCAATCCTAGTGTTGGAAATTGATGATGAAGTTCCTGGATAAATATTCCATGGCAGTTATTATCTATTTCAACAAATCTTCTAAAGTATAGTCACCAGGAAACTTCAGTTCTACCCCTGTACCTCTACCTACAGCTCTAGAGTCTTATATTTAAATGGGATATAACTTGTACCATTATTCATATATTCATGTATCCTATTTTAAAATGACACACATGTCTCCATATGCCATATTTCCATATGACTGGGTATAATATTTGGATAAATAACTAAACTATTGTATGTTACTGATAAAACCAGTGGCCATATATAATGTCAAACTGAAAACAAATAGAGAAATGGCTCTCACTGATACAATTCAATAATAGGATAGCCACAGGTCTGAGAAATCAAATAATAATGGTCACACACTATTGCCTTGGAAGGCAAGTACAGGCCAAGAAATTAGTAGATGCTTTGATAGACTGATACCACTTGGTATGCTCCTAGGGCATTTTGATATAACCCTTAGTAGGTAAATATAAATGAATATAGTACTTTTGGTGTAGGTTGATTGGGGTAGTCTGCTTACTTCTGCACTTGTAAAAAAGGTTGACATTTGGGTATAAAGTTTCAACATATATGGTGAATGTTAACATGTTGGCACCTAACTTTTAATTGTAGGGTTCCATAATAAGACAATTAAGGAATGTGAGAACTTCCTGAAGTGTTGTAGTCTAGAAAAGTGTAAATTTGAATAATCATGTGATTATTTTTTGTGCAAAAAGATGGTCCTAGGGCACCATGAGGTCAATCATGGACAATAGAGTGGGTTAAATTTGATCATTCTTATTTCAAGGTACAGAGTAGAGCTTAATTGAACCTCATGTACTAGAATTTACCTTTATCATGAATGAGCAATTTTTTTTCTTGATTTTGTGAGGACATAAAAGAGAGGAGGGACCTAGATCTTCTGGTATTGCCAACTAATGTTTTTTTTTAAGATCCTAGATTCAAGGTGATTCTTTAATTGGTTGTACTTTAGAGTCCCCATGGACCTACTTTAGTCATTTGTGGTGGTTAATATAATTTCCTTCTTTCTTTATGGTTCTTCAAGCTCAAAAAGAATACTCCATTTTAACCTACCCTTATTTTTGTAAAACTGGGCATTTTAAAATCCATCTTGAACTCCAACAAAGCTTGTTGTCAACTTATGCAAGTTCAAAGATGCTGAAGAATATTGATGAAATATGTCAAAAGAATCAATCTTTCCATTGACATAACATACTAATAATGCTAATCCAATATCTTAAGTCTCATAGGAAACCTTTTTCTCCTTATTTAAAAAATTGAGAAACACTTTACTAAATAATTTAACTCAGTGAAGGATATATGCATCTAAAATAAAGTTTTAGAGGATGCCTATAGTTGATTTCCTTTCAATAATAAGGAAAGTGTTGATTGGATTTTAAATTTTTTTACAGGTTTATGCTGAGAAATATGCAGTTGATCAGGATGCATTTTTCAAGGACTATGCAGAGGCTCATGCAAAACTTAGTAACCATGGTACGAAGTTTGATCCTCTTGATGTAAAGTAACTCAACTCCTGAACACTCTATGCCTGTCATATTCATTTTCCATTTTTCTGTTGTTTCATGATGTTCATGTGATAAGATTAATTTTATGAGAATATTTATTTGGGGGATCAGAAATGATAAATTCACATATCATGTTATTAGTTAAGGTTTGAAATTATTATTTTAAAAGTTGTCTTAAACAGTGTTTTATGCATGATGCTGGAAGAAATGGAACCTCCAAAACAATTAGGAAAAAAGGGTCCTGCTATGGTTTTTTGATATTTTATATATCATAATTCACATGAGCTTTACATGTTTTGATAAAATGCATGTCTATAGTCATTTTGTTAGTTGACATCTTGAACATTGTAATTTTGCCACTAAGTCAACACTTAAGCTACTTTGGGTGTAGGTGGATCAGTAAAGTTGGGTTTAGTATGCATATATGTTCATATATAATAGGGAGGGGATACATCTCCAAGCTCATTAGGGCTATTACAAGCAAATGCCATGACAAGCAAATTGCTATGGATTGTGATGGCATTCATCACCATGAGACAAGGCAGTGAACTATTCAAAAAAATGCCTCAAAGAAATGTGGTCTCAATGTGCTTTTCATCTAGCATTCCATCACCATGAGACCACATTTCATTGAAGCATTTTTTCAAACAGTTCACTACCTTTTCTATGCTCCTGCCATGTTGTCATTGGAATATGCATTCTCCTACCATTATTATTTGTTCAACACGTGTCTTGAATGTCCCTTTTAGCTAGTACTACCCTTCTACAAGGATATCTTTTGTGACAATACTATGACAACCTTTGTGATTGTCCTCAACACTATCTTCTTTAGGATGAAACTGCCATCTCAATCAATAATGAAACTATATGTTTTGAAGAAAATTTTCACCTTCTAGTGTGCCTTTCTTATCATTGTGATCTCTTTTTTGGTGCTACTGTCGCTTGAAGATTACTATCCTCTATATCCTGAAACTTCTAACAGTGCATTCTCATTGTGGTTCAGTCATGCATTCTACTCTTTAAAAGTTCCCTATTGTCATGAATTATTCTTACCCTAGGTCATAAACACTTCCATCAACATTGTTCTTCATGAAGACTCTAACAATGCCTTGGAACTGACATCTATTGAGTTTTGAGTTTATTGTTTTATGACTGTCTTGTGGACTATGATTAAACCCCTTGTCATTGGCATATGAATGGCTACTATCACTTGTGATTATCGTAGTCCATCTTATTTAACTCTATCCTTGTTGATCATGAATTGTCTACTAACAACTCATTATCTTGTGTCTTTAAAGTCATTTACACTTAGCTCATAGTGAGGTATTTTGTTTAGTGCTCATTTTCATATCCTAATAGAGTCATGATCTTTGATAAGACCTATAGGTGTGATTATATAAATGCACCATAAGGACTATCCTCCAGGTCCATACTGTGTATTTGGTTTAATATTATCTTATGGACTATCCTCTTTACCATCTGATTGTATTCTTAAGGACTGTCCCACTTCATGTAAACCTCTCTTTCCCATGATCAACACCTTGAAATTGACTTTGGTAGCTCCTTGAGATATTGTCCATGCACTCCTTAATACACTCGTAGGTTGTCCTCTTTTGAAACTTTGTGAGATGGAAATATTTATTAGTTTACCATACTGCTTTGAAGACAATGAACCCTTGACAAGATTTATGATGTTTTAAAAGCCCTCTTGACTGCTTAGTTACTTGTCTTTATGTATCTTTTAAAGTTCGTCATTCTACCCAATCACTATTATTATTAATTTCAATGCCCCCTTCATGGTTATGTCATGGACTATCATTGTTTATTTGAATAGTCATGATTGTGATCTCCTTTTGGGAATCTATAGGAAAGTGTCATGCCTTACTTTGAAGTCCATTTCCTTAAATCTTTACTCTCTACTCGTTGCTCCTATCCTAGGGCTTGGGGTCTCCTTTTTCTCTTTTCCCACTACATAGCTTAAAGTCTTGTATGTTGATGTGCCATAGACTCCTTCCAATTTGGGTAGTAGACACCATTTTGTGAGAATGAATGGTCAATAAAGAGTCAAAGTTTGATACTACTCCCATTGACCCCAAAAATGTTTTCCTATGGGTTTTGATTCTCTTGGATGTTCCTTCAAAGAAGGAACTTCATCATCATCTTGAATCAAAGTAGCCTATGCCTTCAAATCCTCTAAATTGAAAATTTATGCAATGATCCCACAAATTTATTAACTCTATCCTTTTATTATAATGACTAGCATCTTTTAAATTGGCTTTTCACATTAGGATTTTGATCACTTGATCACATATTCATATTAAATCATGTCTATTAACTGTCCTTGTAAATATTTCTTCATTATTTCCCACTTTCACTCTTTACTTCCTAACACCATGGCCATAATTATTGTTATTGCTCTTAGATGGAGGCTACTATCACTATCATCACTATCTCTTATTTTTTTGAAGACTCTATCTCTATTATTCATGCTTGACAGTCATCTATACCTTCATCTTAGCCTTCAATCTTCTACAAACATCTATTCCCTCCTACATAGGTTGAAGAGTTATCATTGTCTCTTCATAACCTAACCAAAAACTATGTCTAAAGAGATCCTCTATTAGGATTTTATATCTGATTTTTGTTCTTTGTCATGTATATTTCCAGATATGAGGTTTTCAACAAAGATTAACCATGCTCAAATCTACTTTCAAGATCAGGTAGCACCTCTGTTCACTCTGTCCACCCTCAGTCTTCTTGACCCTCTTCATTTTCTATCTTCTTGACCTCATATCTGCAAGCCTGTCTAGAAACTCTACCTCTTTGCAATGTATCTTAGTCTCTATTCCTTTGTAGTTGTCTCCTACACATTGTCATGTAACCATGGAAACCTCTCTTTGACTTGAATATGCTTTGTAAACCTTGGTCTCCCCAAACTCTAGATAGTTGGGGTGAATGATCTTGAGAGGTCCCTGATAGAGATCAAGACTATCACTACATTCTACATGCCTATTTGATAGTCTACAAGACCATACAGAGATTGAAAATCTTTGGAGCTTTAAAAAATGCATAGATAGGCTTGATGAGAGTCTAGAGAAGTGTGACAAACCTAAAAGTAAAAATGGTAAAGATTTAGACCTGGGGATTAAGACAAAGAAAGATCACAGTGAAATTGCATTTGCTTGAGAGTTTCTAGAGCATTTTCAAAAAATCCAATTTGTGTGTATCCTGCAACCATTGCAGTCCATGAAACCACTTTTTTTGAGGCATTCTATCAAACAGTTCATGTGCCTTGTTCATGGTTCCACATTTTGCATACATATCTACCAAGGTAGTTGCAACTACAACAAATGACAATATTCCTCTATCCTTCATGCTTTGATGGATGTCCATACCTCGTTCCAAAGCTCCCATTTTGGCACAGGCAGGGAGTATGTTGGCAAAGGTTGTCGAATTTGGCTTTACACTTGCTAATTCCATTTTCTTGAAAGTTTCTAAAGCCTTTTCAATAAATCCATTTTGTGCATATCCCGCAACCATTACATTCCATGAGATGACATCTCTTTGAGGCATTCTGCCAAATAGTTCACATGCCTTGTCAATGCTTCCACATTTTGCATACATGTCTACCAGGGTAGTTGCAACTACAATAAATGACAAAATTCCTCTATCCTTCATGCTTTGATGGATGTCCATACCCTATTCCAAAGCTCCCATTTTGGCACAGGCAGGGAGTATGTTGGCAAAGGTTGTCAAATTTGGCTTTACAACTGCTAATTGCATTTGCTTGAAAGTTTCTAAAGGCTTTTCAACAAATCCATTTTGTGCATATCCTGCAACCATTGCATTCCATGAGATGACATCTCTTTGAGGCATTCTACCAAATAGTTCACATGCCTTGTCAATGCTTCCACATTTTGCATACATGTCTACCAGGGCAGTTGCAACTACAACAAATGACAAAATTCCTCTATCCTTCATGCTTTGATGGATGTCCAAACCCTGTTCCAAAGCTCCCATTTTGGCACAGGCAGGGAATATGCTGGCAAAGGTTTTCAAATTTGGATTTACACCTGCTAAGTGCATTTGCTTGAAAGTTTCTAAAGCCTTTTTAACAAATCCATTTTGTGCATATCCCACAACCATTGCATTCCATGAGATGACATCTCTTTGAGGCATTTTGCCAAATAGTTCACATGCCTTATCACTGCTTCCACATTTTGCATACATGTCTACCAGGACAGTTACAACTACAACAAATAACAAAATTCCTCTATCCTTAATACTTTGATGGATGTCCATACCCTGTTCCAAAGCTCTCATTTTGGCACAGGTAGAGAGTATGCTGGCAAAGGTTGTCGAATTTGGATTTACATCTGCTAATTGCATTTTCTTGAAAGTTTCTAAATCCTTTTCAACAAATCTATTTTGTACATATCCCACAACCATTGCATTCCATGAGATAAAATCTCTTTGAGGCATTCTGCCAAACAGTTCACATGCCTTGTCAATGCTTCCACATTTTGCATACATGTCTACCAGGGTAGTTGTGCAAAAGACCATTGCAACACTGCAAGGTGGTTGTTGCGCCTTTGTGGTGATGTGGGAAAACTCCCCACATGACCATGAAAGCCCAACAACTACCTTGCAGTGTTGTGGTGACCTGGGCAGCAAATAACCCAAAATGTTTGTTTCCCTTGGGAGTTACATTTCTTGTTGTAAGAAGCAAGAAAATTTGGAGATTACTTTGATGTGAAATCAGATTCTATCCCATTCCTTGCAAATTATTGTCCCCGTGAAGGAGGGGTTACAGTTGGGCAGAAAAAATAGCGCCAATCAACATTTACTTTGGCTTGAAGCTCATGCCATGCCTGCTCTTCCTAAACTTGCTATAAAAGTGAAAGCTTAAGTAGTTTGAGAGGCGCAAATTAATCCATAATTAGAGGGTGTTAGTGATATGTAGCTGTTGAGAAATGGACGATGTTGATGTTGATGTCCCATTTTGCACCACCAGAATATGAAAATCAATTTCAGTGGGTGTTTGTTGGAGTTGGAGGTGCCAATAATAATATATAACCCCTTTTCTGCTCTCCCCGCTTCTGCAAAAAATCAATGGCATTACAAATGGAGGAGAATTGTAATCCCAACTCGGATTGCCAAGTATTCTCTTTTTCTCTCCATCAACATACCACCAACAATGCAAATGCAACCAATTTTAATGTTCAATACTTAGCCAAGGATTTTGAGAGCTTCTCATCACTCTTTGAGTCTTCTCATGGCTGTGTGACTCTAAAATAGGAAGGTGCTTGGGTCACCGCAACACCGCAAGGTGGTTGTTGGGCCTTTCCGATGATGCGGGGAGTTTTCCCGCATCACCGCAAAGCCCAACAACCACCTTGCAGTGTTGTGGTGGTCTTCTGCACAACTACCCTGGTAGACATGTATGCAAAATGTGGAAGCATTGACAAGGCATATGAACTATTTGGCAAAATCCCTTAAAGAGACGTCATCTCATGGAATGCAATGGTTGCAGGATATGCACAAAATGGATTTGTTGAAAAGGCTTTAGAAACTTTCAAGCAAATGCAATTAGCAGGTGTAAAGCCAAATTCGACAACCTTTGCCAACATACTCCCTGCCTGTGCCAAAATGGGAGCTTTGGAATAGGATATGGGCATCCATCAAAGCATGAAGGATAGAGGAATTTTTTCATTTGTTGTAGTTGCATTCTTGTTGAATTCTTTCAATTAGCATAATAAATGGCATTATTGTCAAGTTCAACATGGACTGCAAAATAATGGTAATTTTATATTTTGATTGAAAGTTTATTGAAAATTTTGAGGACTATCTTACATTGTTGTAATATTGATCTATATGATAAGTAGTGAATGTTCACAAATAACAACTAAGTTCTTCCTTATAGTCCTAAAGACTATCCTTTACCATTTGATGCTTGATTTTGTATGGTCTACCCTCATGTCTTATGACTACCGTTTCACTGTACTTTGTTACCTTTGATCATCAAGATTAATATCATTTGTTGCATTCATGGTTTTGATCCAAAACATAAGCTATGATTGTCTTCTTATGAGATCACTGGAATCGTCCTTCTTGGTGATTATCACCTTCAATACGGACTATCATACTTACTTTATGATGCATGAAATTTCCCCTATGTTTGCCTCAAGCCCACTATCATAAATGATAAACTACTGTCATTAATGAAAATGACTTAGATAAAGTTATGGTTGTCCTCACATGCCATAAAGAACTTGGTCTTCTTTGTTACACATCCCTTCAACCTTGACCAATGACAATGTAGGGTTACAAGAGGTTATGAGCCATGTTTAACAAACCAAATATAATTGCTAACTTTTCACTATGGTGGTAGATAAATGATTCTTTTTTCTATTCCACAGCATTAAGTAAAAGTCTTGAATATGGAAATACCTTGTTGCCTTCATTTGCCAAGTTGTTTGATAGTTGTTTGACTCTTTACTCGATATAAGAATAGTCAACTCCAACTGCTCTAATGGATTTGTTAGCGATTCCACATGTTATACCCTTGTAATCTTGGAATAGTAAGCACCGATTACTTGTATGTTATAAGCATATTTGAGCTCCAGGTGATTTAACTTTGGATTGTCACTTGTATCATCTTGTCACCGATATTCATTGATCTATTTGAGGAGGTAATTTTGTAGTAGCTTGGGAACCTTGTACTTATATGGTAAACTGTATTTTCAATGTCGTTGGTAGTGAGGATCCCGATCACATTTACTTCAAATACATTGAAGCAGTAGCTAAAACTGGACAAATCCAAGAGGTGGAACATGTAACCAGAGAGTCAAACTTCTATGATGCTGAAAAGACAAAGAACTTTCTTATGGAAGCAAGACTTCCAGATGCTCATCCACTGATAAATTGTTGTGATCGGTTTGGATTTGTCCACTGTCATGTTCAGTAAAGCTTATCAATCAAGGTATATGCAAAACATAGTTCTCAGTCCATATTGAGTATTCATGGTGTGAAGTCTGCAGAGGAGTCCTTCATAGGACCCTTAGGCTTCATTTTTCAAGTAGTTCTTTCATGTTTTGGAGCTATATAAGCAAAAAATAGAGCATTGTAACTCAGTTTTCTTAGTTGTAGCACTAAGAAACACACTTTGTAACACATTTTTCAAAGCAAAGACACATATTTATGTCTTGTATCTGTTGTAAGAACACCTTTTCTCAATAAAATTTCAATATTTTGCCTTATTAATAGTTGTTTCATTATGCGCAAATGAATGATTGATTATGTTTTTCTGTGTTTTATGTTTAACCTCAAAAGCATTGTCTCATTTCTAGCACTTTTTGGTAGAAATCAGTGAACAAAAATAATTAAATAAATTACCAATTGACTAAATATACTACCAACTGACAGAAATCGGTGAATAAATATGACTAAATATACTACCAGTTGACAGAAATCAGTGAATAAATATACAACCAATTGATAGAAATCAGTGAATAAATATGACTAAATCAATGACTAAAAATATACTACCAAATTGATCAATCAAAACAACCAAATAGATGGCTAGCAATAAACTACTAATGGTCACATGACCAAGCCCAGTGAATAATATGACTAAATATACCACCAAATCGATCAATCAAAATGACCAAATAAATGACTAAAATTGGTTTAGTCATAAATTTGGTCGCATTATAAATGACTGGCAATAAACTACTAATGGTCACATGACCAAGTTTAGTCATTTATAAGCAATTTTTAGTAGTTTTTTTAATCGCATATTGTTGTTTCTATACTAGTGGTTGGTTATACTCCTATGAAAGCTTGCTCTGTAAGTATATTGTAATCTTCTTAATTCCTAAATAATATATTGGGCAGCTTTGGAGTGAGGGAGTTTTCTCTCGAAAGGGTTTCCCCACGTAATGAATGTGTCGTGGTATGATTGCTATTTTTGTTTATTTATGTAGCTATTGTAAAGATATAAAAAAATTTGCATATCACTCCCCTCAAGATTAGTGTAGGAAGTTGTTATGCTACTTTAGCTTCCTTACAAGCTTGCACTAACATTTGGTGTGCAGAAATACATTTTTTTTATCATAACAGGACTTTGGAGATACTTGCAATAGAGTTTACAAAACTCCACAAATATGTTGAAGGCTAACAAGGGATTCTCCCAACATACCAATAAGCACTCCAGAATTTCGATGGAATAGACCAACCTTTATTCGTGCCCCTAAATTAATAGATCCAGCAAGAATGGGAGAAAAATGCCAAAATAGTAGTTCCATGCAAAGACTCCGGAGATTCAATGCCATATTTTGTTCCACATCATCTCTTCTCCACCAATGCCTACTCTCGTTGTCACACAACTGTAGACAACTCCTAGAGATATAGTTCATTGTTAAAAGCTACACAATCAGCGCCAATGCATGTATCTCTTGAGAGCATTGCATGATACACCTTACAGTTTACAAATGTAGACTGAACAAACAAGTCCTCTATTTTGGTAGAGACTCTTAGTTTATATGTAATAACAACAATTATATCTATCAGTCGAGAAACTACCTAATATATATATATAACTATAGAATAGGTAGAAGATATAGATTTATATTGAAAGAAAGACCAGAGATCAAAATTTTATTGTTTTAAAAGTAAGCATGTATTGTTGATCCAAACTATGAAATAAAGGAAGGAGTTCATTTATTTGTTGATTATTGAAGGTTGATTGGTCTCTCTCTGGAGGTGGAGCAAAGGCCTACTCCAACCAACGAATAGTGACTAGTATTTCCTAGTGTTAGTTTCTTCATTTCTTTATTCAAAATAGCATTTCCTATTGTGCTTCTTAATTTCATTAGAATAATTATTTTTAACATTAGGTGTTAGTTTCTTTACTCAAAATAGCATTTATTGTTGCAATCTTTGATTTCATTAGATCAAATTATTTTTAGCAATTATTAGAATGAATGAATAGTAATTTAGTTGATTGTAATTAGTCCATTTCCTTTCAAGTATTTAAGGGTAAAATGCATGTTATATAAAGATTGAAGTTTGTTTAAGAGAACTACTAGTTATATGGTTTGTTGTAAATAGACATGGACACGCCCCAAATTTGACAATTAGACACATTAATCTACTCAAATGCAAGGTGTACAATGACCCTTGTGAATCCTTCGGTTAGAAAACTCTCTAGTTTTAGATGTAGTTCAAGCTTGAGGTCTTGTGTAATTGATTATTTGTAAGTCTATGGAAGGTGCTTATATGCAATTATCATGTCCATGGTGTGAATGTCTTCATTTCTAGCAGGGAATTTCAGGGGGTTATAGATTCATCTCTAAGGCCACATTTTTTGGTTTGTTATTATTTCTAATTAGTCTTCTATCATAGAAAATGTAAAAAAAGTTATTAATAGTATATGGAATTGTTTGTTCATTTATAGATTATTAAAAAATGTTATATCATGTGAAGTTTTTTTTAATTTTGGGAATTACATTTTAAGTGAAATTATCACTAAAGTAATAGGATATTAAATGTAGTTTTAGTTCTCTATTATGAGTTGATTCATATTTAGATATTGGCCTTGGATTTACAAATCTGTTTTCCCATTTGTTTATGTCTTGACTTTGTCGCCAATGGATTAAGAGAATGGTCTTGTTTTAGCAACTGATCATGCTTTATATTCAATATCATCATCTATTCTCTGTAAATTATGTCCTTACTAGTTTGCATAATCTCATGGAAGCATACCTCTTCCAAATATTTTGAGAGTCTATAATTGTAAGCCACCTTTAGAGAGTTGTGCATATTTTTGGTTTTCACAAGTTATACATGAAGTAGGAAACTATAAATGGTATTTACATATGTGGGTGTTAACTTAGTTTTGCATCTTTAATTGCATTGTAACATAATATTAACCTATTGCATAGATATTTATAGTTTAAAAGATTGATAAGTTAGTATAACGGGTACTCAGTGACAAATATGTGGGACATCCTTATGCACAAGGTTGTAGCACATAAGATAGCAACTCAACCTAGAGAGTTACACTCTCTAGATAAAGTGATCTTACAGGGAATTACTCTAGAAAGTTATAACTTCAAAAGGGGAAGGAATTCTATCTTATACCACAAAACTACTCTAGAAATGCTAAAAATGATTTTAACTATAAATGTTAGATTTTTCAAAGTTAAGAGCAATAAATGAACAGGAATGAAATGTTGCTTACAAAAAATTAGAAAATATTTTAATAAGTAGAAAGTTGGACTAGG
The DNA here is from genome assembly GCA_027924645.1 of Cunninghamia lanceolata. Classification (NCBI taxonomy): domain Eukaryota; kingdom Viridiplantae; phylum Streptophyta; class Pinopsida; order Cupressales; family Cupressaceae; genus Cunninghamia; species Cunninghamia lanceolata. The sequence goes on along the minus strand of BSBN01000395.1, from coordinate 1,941,402 downwards.
AATTACAATGTAAAATGAACCTGTCACCAGAGGAAGGAAGCCTCTACCAGTGTGTCGCATCCAGATGTCTACACATCGCGTTGTCATCAATAAGAAGGACTAGGGAAAGTAGGGTCTAGAAGCTACAGTCTATTCTTCTCAATGATCTTCTATTCTACCTGTGTGATTTCACAATAAGCTTGCACCACAAAAATAGAGAAAAAATGGAAGCATAATATCTAACTAATGAAGGAAAGAAAAGATAGATTGATTTATCTACAGGAACAACAAGGAAGACCTTAATCAAACCTCTATGTGTTTGAACTTTTTCAAGTGACCTACTTCTGATAGAACAAAAAAGAGTGTTGGGACTACTTAGGAACTTCCTAGGAATGGTCAAGCCACTGATTTGGTCTTTCGACCTCCGCGAGCAATCAAATGATAAATATATTGGAAAAATGTGTGTGCACCTATCCTATGTGTATCTAGGAGCTAGGATGCAATGACAAAATGTTGGGAGTATGTCTCTAGTCTAAGGGAAATAATTCTAGGCCTAGTGTGTGGATTTGATTAACAAAAATGGTGATCTACACTGATAGAGTGCAAAAGGGTAAGAATGAAGATTGTTTGGGTAGTAATGAAGAGATGGTTGATTCACCGCTTGTAACGGGATCAACTAAATGATAAAGAAACAAAACTTATTAAAACAAACTATTTTTAATGGAAGATGATAAAGAAAGCACCAAAGGATTCACTATCATATTTTGGGAGGGTTTGAACATTGAAAAAGAGAAGGATCTTTGGGGAGCAATCTATTGTTCACTTCCTATTGAAAATACCTTCAACAATTCATGAAAGAACTAGATGAATTCTTAGGAGAAGCATGAGTCTCTGTGTTAGAAATATTTTCTCTTGATAACTTGTAGACTATGCACAATAGTAGCGACAATGCAAGGGAGGAAATTACAGAGCCTAGGATGGAGAGCCAAAAGAAGGAAAGAAAAGTTGTTATCTACTATGTAAAGACTAGAGTTTCACATAGAGAGTTCAAAAAGGAAGAGACCGAGCTTCTAAAGAATAATGGTTCCTTTAATTGTCCTTATCCTCTGGTCAAAAATAGGTTAAGAATAGCAAGGCACATTTGTGGGAGTGTTACAACCATTAGAAGACATTATGAGGTGGCAACATCTAAGAGTAATGTTTTTTTGAGGTGTTGTACGGCATGAGGCACTAGTACATCGCATAGGCATTTGTGTGTTATTCTACCATCCTAAGGGAATCTTTTTAGATTTGACATGTGTGCTTAGAAGAATGACAATATTAATGCTCTAGTATGGATTTTGGGCAAACTTGCGTTTAAGAGGGATAATCCAAGGTTGAGTCTAAGTGGCCTTAGGACATGCTACAGGAATGGGCGCTAAGGCGAGTGGAAGACATGATGTGAAATTATAGGGTATGTAGTTTTTGACATTACATTTTGCCCCCACTTTAGCAAGCTAATGACACTAAGTGATAAGCATGTTAGAGTACAAGAATGAAATACTGAAATGAAATATCATCATGAAAAGGATACTATAGAGGTCGTAGAGATCCTCCAACTGGAAGGTAAGATGTCCCCAGTCTGGGACCTGCAAAACCACAATATTAGAACCACAAATCTTGTAAAATCATAATGTCAGAAAATAATAATAACATGTAATCCTGTAAAATAATAATATCAGAAAACAATAATATGTAATCTTGCAAGATCAAGAAGTGCTTCAAAGCATATAAATATATGTCGTGCACATCAAAAGGGATGGGGATAGAAGAAAGGACATGGAAATTAAAGAAAAACCTTGAGTGAACAAGCAAGAGACCTAGCTATGGAATTGTCTCATTGTTTGCATCATCCCCAAAATGTAGCGAAGGTTTCTAATTAATTTACGACAGACATAAGAATATGTTGAAGAGTCCAAAAGAAGAATCGGGTGGTATACATGCAAAGAGGGAAGTAATCAATGCAAAACGGTAAGAGACACATGGCGTCAACTCTAGCTTGGTTTCTTGCTAGGGGTTATATGAAGAAGAGTGAGATGATTGTATGCCCCCTCCTATTTTGTCGATTGTTTATGAGACAAAAATAGGAAAGGAAAGTTGAGAATATTGAATCTTAATGAGAATTTCATCAAAAAAGGCTTCTAAAAACCTACTTCGAAGAAGGATGACGTGATAACAAGCTAATCGCAATGAAAATGGTATAGTCAGGTTTCTAGCGAAAGAAATGTTGCAAAAATTGAAGGTTGTGGGCAAAAGTTATGATAGTTTTCGCGAAAGAGGCACTAAAATGGAGTTTGAAATTTTAAATTGAATTTTACTATTCATTTTTACTTTCCACTTTTAGAGATTTCAAGCACCTCAGAGCACTCAAAGAGCCACCATGCCACAATGACAAGACTTCCAACAACCTAGGTTAGACGAGCTATGGGAGCATGTCAAGTAGGGCGTGGCGATGAGAGAGGTAAGTCAAAAAAAATTGATTTTGATTAATTTATTGCATGTTCTGGAGGTCCGATGGGACCCACATCACGTGTTAGCATCCTGACATTTCACTGGTTTTCTAAGGACACATTGGCGTCCTAAAAAGGCGTAGGCGCCTTGAAAGAATCCAAGCATATTGAAAGAGTGAAAGCATCTAGAGGATGTGTAGAAGTCCTAGGGCACACGTGTCCCAAGGACTTTGAGAATATTGTTTGTTTTTGTGTAGTTTTTTATGCTCAAAATGGTGTGAAACTGATCGAATGTTCACTTTTATTTGTTTGTTTATAGTATTCGTCGACCATGTGGGAGCATACCAAAGGGGGTATGCTTGTGATGCTATGAGGCTGATAGGTAGCTTTCTTAGCTACCTGAAAGTGATATCTAAGTTGAAATTTTTATAATTATTTATTTTCCTTTATTTAACTTAGATTAATATAAATAATTATTTTAAAATTATTTTAACATTATTTTATTTGTCTTTTATTGAAGAGCTATTTTGTTTTTTAATAATAATGCAATAAATAGATTTTTTTAAATATACACCATTTATTTTAACATTCACTCAAAAAATATTTTATTTAGACATTATTTACTTTATTTTTAATTGAAGGGTTATTTTATTTTTCAAGAATTTTAAAAACAAAATAAATAGAAACAAATTGTCTATTTTTATTTTTACTTTAATAGCTATTTTATTTTTCCATAATAATAAAACAAAAAATACAATACCTATAAACGAAAATAATAAGTAATTTTAAAATATTTTATTCTACATACCCATTTTACTACTACTTTTTTTTACCTTATTTAATAAATCATATATAATATTACATTTATTATTAAATGACATCACTAATATTATGTTAATTATTAGTGATAGTTTAACATATAAATGGTTGTCAAATTTAAAATATAAAGATTTTGTATTTTATTAGATAATTACCAAGGGACCCTACCTTTGTAAAAGCCAAAAACGTCGAGTCCCCACTAGGGGACCACAAACTAACAACACTCAAACACCACACAAATAGAAAAGAACAAAGGGTCAGCAATCTACACAACATCAAACCCGAACTCTCAATCCACACACCCTTAATCCGAGTGTAGGATACATAGATGGATTTGGGAAGACCTCTCTTTCATCTTTGGACAATCATCCAAGATACATCATTAGCTAAATCTTCAAAGCGAGGGGAGATGAGAGAGGAGTCCTCAACCGTCACCACCACCAGAGACATCTCTCGTAGAGAGGGAGATAGACTAACTGAAGAAGCCACATGTTGCATAAAAGTCATCAATGTGTCGAGCAAGAATCCCATCATGTTGCAACAAGCGGGGAGGGAACCACAGAGGAAGCAACCTGCGCCGAGTCAAGAGAAGAGGTCTCAGCAGGAGTCGAAAAATACCCCAAAGTTGTGCCAACCACTACAAAAGCCCCCTCGGGAATGTGACTCATTGTCAGGTGGACAAGAAGAGAAGACATGTCAACCAAAAGAGAACTATCATCCTGAGAGTCTAATCCATTAACTGTCAAGTGGTCAATGTGGGCATCCTATCACCACAAAGTCACACCATCTTTATAGTGAGACTAGGAACAATCAGAAGCCAAGTGATCAATGGCAAAGTATTGTCTGGGTGCTACCACAATAATGTGTCCCACTTATGGGACATCTTGATTTTTGTCTGAAATCACATATTTTTTAGATAAATTAATGATTTAAGCCTTGAGGGGTTCCATCTAAAGGGGTTTAATTGAAGGGGGTTAGATAAAACCCCCTAGATCAAATCCCCTTGGAAAGAACCCCCTAGTCTTAAATCAAACCCTCAATGGAGTCTTCTCTGCACCTTACTAACAAAAAACAAATTTTACTTCACCTTTTGGGGGATCAAATGAAGTCATTTAGAAATTCTATTTTGTAAATATGTAGCCCTTACTATAAGCTTTCCAAAAAATATGATTTTGAATATGTTTCATTTGATTTTATATTTATTTCCTATTTTCTAGTGAACGTAGGTTTTTCACCGAACATCAAGGTCTCTATTTCATACACGCGAAAAAATTAAAAAATAGAGAAAAATATTCTGAAAAATATTTGTACACGGTATTGATGTCATTGTTTCAACAAAAAAAGAATAAGTTAATTTGGATACATACAGAAAAACTTATGTTGTATGGTATAAACCTATGTCTAAATTATAATTAATCTCAATTCAAAAATTAATTAAAAAATATGCAACAAAAAATTATGAAAAAATATATGCGCATTAAATATTGGTCTTACAAATCTATATTTAAAAATTTATAATTTTATCCTTTCTATTAAAAAAGTTATGTTGTATGGTATGAACGTCACTGTCTAAAAATGTTGTTAATTATAAAAAAATAAGTTATTAAAAGTTACGTAAAAAATACACAAATTATTTCTTAATTTTTTTTTTAAAATACATTCAAAACCTACACATAAAATCTCAAAAGTCACTAGTTCACATCATCTTCAAACTCTTAACCGTTTAGTTGTTATAGGTGTCAGAAAGTGAAAATTTGGTTTAAATGTTGATTTCAATGTCCTACTTTGGCCAAAAAATGGGACACAGTATTGTGAGATCACTCGTCTACAATAAAAAGGGAGACCCTCATAATCGAATTGTTGAGTCCAAGGCCTATCCCCCACCATCAATTCTCCCCATGGAGAGCCTTGAAGAAATCAATGTCCACCAAAATATGGGCATACATGGTTTGACCCATGGCGAAAGTTGTAGTGTCCATCTTTAAAAAATAACTAATGGCTTCATGACATGATTCTTCCTAGAACTGGAGAGGAAGATTGTTAAACCTAACCCAAACTAGCCTACTGTTGAGAGGTTCGAAAAGGGGGTTAAACAAAAAGGACCAAGGCTTAAGCGAGAGGGATTGCTCGCCCCACAACCATAACCTGTCATCCAACACCAAATCCCTATCATTCATAGAGTCAAAGGTCACAATGAAGAAGCCCCGAGCATGGGGATAGAGCTCGATCTTGCCCTCAACAAGAGGCAATCATGAATCTGAAACCCATTTGTTCAAGTTAGAGAGATAGAGAGAGGACCACAAGTTGTTAAATTTATCGATAATGCCACAACGATTGTAAAAATCTTTTTTATTAACAACCTCATATCCACAAACCACAAGTTGTTATAAGGATTTTGGTAATACACTCACAAACAAAACATTTTAATGAAATAATTTACATTAATACATAAAATAATAAATAGCTATGCATTTTAACAAAATAGTAGATAATACTTTTGAAATAACATATAATTAAATATGATAAGACTTATGAGTTGATTTCAAAATGCCTCTTTCACTCACTGTTGAAACTCTACCTCTAGGTTCAAACGTAGATTTTCCTCTGCTCTCTACGACTCAAGATTAAGGTGTTACTTCTATTGGCGACATTTTTAACTCTCGTGCTACCCCTGTTGATGGTTATGGGATTTCTTCCAAGGATTCTACTCGCTCTCCTGCCTTGCGTTGACGTCCCTACGTCTGTGGCACTTATTTCTACAACTATTCTGAGTGGTGTGAAGTCCTTTGTGATGGTGATTGGGTCAAGTGCTTCATTTGGTTCCCCTCGCCCTCCTCTGTGTGGCAAAGCCTAACCTCTGGTGTGTTCCATCTCCTCTATTGTGGTATGCAAACACGATGTTATTGACAACGAAACTCATTATGCTCACTGTGCCCTAATTTGTAGATTTAACTGATTGTGACCATCTCTTCCTAACACGCATAAGTGGGTTTTGGAGTTTTAAAGACCTCTCACCGAAAGAAAAATCAAGCTTTTTCCTTATGCTAGAGGTTTTTTTACTGCAACATTTTCTTGTCATGATGATAGAGAACTAGTGAGCAATGGTAAGATTTGGATGTGGGGTGAGCATTCCCTCTCACTAGTCATGGTTTCCCTCCTTCAACCCTCTTACATAATCTCTTCATATCATGCTTGTTTAGGTTAGATTACCCATCTCCCTCTCCGCTTTTGAGAAGACTTATTTTGAAGCTATTGGCAATACTATTGAGCAATTACTAAAGGTTGATTCAATTACTTCTGACATGGGCCACACTGCTTATGCCAGCTTACTAATGGACATCAACATCTCCAAGGCTCTCTGTAGAGATGTGGTACTAATGGAGAATAGACCTTGGACTCAACAACTTGATTATGAGGGTATCCCCTTCTATTGCAAACGATACTTTGTTATTGGGCACCTTGCTTCTGATTGCCCTTGATCGAGTCACAAAAATGTTGGTCTAGCTACGTGGTGGCAGAATGCCCTCCCTGACCACTTCTGACCCCGATAGTGGGATATGATGTGGCCATGCCAATATATCCCCTATAGTGGCTCCCCGCAATGTTGGTGCAACTCAGGTGAATTTCGTGTTTCAAGCGTCAACATCTATATTGCTATTGGTCCCACACCTTCTAAGGTGGTTTGTGTGAGTGGTTCTACTCCATCCCCTACAATGCCTCTCCTCAACACCCAAAGTCATCAATTAGGGATTCTTCTCCTCGTGTGTTGGACCCCAAGGTGACTTGAATGGCGAATCCCCATCCAAAGGAGGAAGAGAGTTCTTCCTAAGATTGTTCCTCAATCACTTTCTTAAAGTGAGACTGTGTAGATGGAGAGGGCTTGTCATTGTTTAGGCTCTTTCTTTTAGTGTTATGTTGTTCTCAACAACCCGTCTACACTGTTACTATTTTCTTAAGTTATCCCATTCCTCATGGAACACACTGCTCTTATATAAAAGGATTTGGACCCTTTCAAAAACTCACTATACTAATATCAAATACAGATTATTAAATATACATAAATAATTTATTTCAAATTTTTCAAAACTTCCAAAAATAAAGTAAATATTGTTTATTCAAATACATATCTAATAAATAAAATAATATCTAAAATTATTAATTTAAGTAAAAATAAATAGTAACTAAAACTTCAAATATCATTTTATGTACTTCATAAATAAAATAATAAATTGCATATAAAAGAGAGATTTGAAGATTATGAAATTAAAAGTAAAAAAGTAATTTTAAAAATTAAATTTTGTATGATTTTTTATTATATTTATGTTGAATGTTTTTTTGAAAATAATCATCTATATTAATAAATTATAATATATTAAAGATTATTTTTTTCATAATCATAAAAAAAATCTCTTGAATTGAAATTTTTAAAAACTAATAAGAGCGCCTCCTAAAAGTGTTATTAAAGTGTTATTAAAGAGTACATAATCACAACATTAGACCCCATTAAATAAATATGTTATACCACTAATAAGGTATATACATACAAATTAATTGGGACACTGAGCCACTAGACTTTGCTCTCCCATTGTGATTGGCTCGATAGGGATGAAGGAGAGAGAGCCTACCACTTGAATCGATCAAAATGGGATTAACCGTGCTCGACTGGGAACTGATATACAATATGGCAAAAAAAAAAAAAAAAAATGACCCCCAATATATATAGGCACACCCATTCCATATTGATGGAATTTCTTCCCTGTATCGAGGGTTAGCAATTTCTTATCCACATCAAAATTTCTTATCTACAAATTTCTCATCTACATGAGATAAGAATCCATTAGCTATAGTGAGAGTTCCCAACGTTAATTATTATTTATTATTATATTAACCATTCAATATTTTTTACTCTTTCATTTGTTTTTGCTTAGCAATAAATAAATTTTATTTAAACAAATAACATTATCATCACCTAATTCACTTGTAAATTTTATTTAAACAAATAACATTATCATCACCTAATTCACTTGAATTTTTTCAATTTTAATTCATGGAATGTTATTTCATATAAAAAAGAAATTATATTCTTTGGGTAAAGAGGCTCACTATTGAATTTTTTTCCCTCTAAAAATTGGAAATCTATATAATCCAGACATGAATTGGCTTGAATAAATTGATTGGAAGCTTACAAAATTTGAGTGGTCAAACTCCAAATTTGGGTGACCAATTTTGGAAATTTGGCATTAGATAGATTGGCAATCCCTGATAATTGAGGTTTACGAAATCTACTCTATATTATGAGTTGTTAAGATGGTTTATAAATGTACATAAAAATTAAAATAGTTCATATATATATATATATATATATATATATATATATATATATATATATTTAAATTAACCTAAACCTAATATTATTGAATTATGTTTCTTTACTTACAAGAGAGATGTAAGCATAGCCTGATTAAAATAGTTTATATATATATATATATATATATATATATATATATATATATATATATATATATATATATATATTATTGAATTATGTTTCTTCTACTTACAAGAGAGATGTAAGTATAGCCTGATTAAAATAGTTTATATATATATTATTGAATTATGTTTCTTCTACTTACAAGAGAGATAAGAGATAGGTATAGTCTGAATTGGCCTACTTACAAGAGAGATAAGTATAGTCTGAATTGGCCTGTTGGTGAAAAACTAATCATTTTAACAAGGAGGTCACAAGTTCTAAGAGGTAGGGTAGTATCCATATGCTACAAGTGGCCTATAAACTAATAATTTTTTCAAAATTAATAATTAATAATGAAAAGTAGAGGGAGAGGAGAGGAAGAAACATCTCATATGATTGTGAACCAATAGAAAAACTAATTAAAGCCCGTAGCTTTCAGTAATAAATAAAATATAAGTAAATATATTAAAATAAACTATGGTATATTAGGTTTTTCCTAACATGCAAGTTCAAAACTCAGAAGCATATTCTGAATAAGCTACGAGGTGGGTTGTTAAATATTTCCTTAATGTCTGTATGTTTGGTGCTACAAATTTCTCATCTACATGAGATAAGAATCCATTAGCTATAGTGAGAGTTCCCAACGTTAATTATTATTTATTATTATATTAACCATTCAATATTTTTTACTCTTTCATTTGTTTTTGCTTAGCAATAAATAAATTTTATTTAAACAAATAACATTATCATCACCTAATTCACTTGAATTTTTTCAATTTTAATTCATGGAATGTTATTTCATATAAAAAAGAAATTATATTCTTTGGGTAAAGAGGCTCACTATTGAATTTTTTTCCCTCTAAAAATTGGAAATCTATATAATCCAGACATGAATTGGCTTGAATAAATTGATTGGAAGCTTACAAAATTTGAGTGGTCAAACTCCAAATTTGGGTGACCAATTTTGGAAATTTGGCATTAGATAGATTGGCAATCCCTGGTAATTGAGGTTTATGAAATCTACTCTATATTACGAGTTGTTAAGATGGTTTATAAATGTACATAAAAATTAAAATAGTTTATATATATATATATATATATATATATATATATATATATATATATATATATATATAAATTAACCTAATATTATTGAATTATGTTTCTTCTACTTACAAGAGAGATGTAAGTATAGCCTGATTAAAATAGTTTATATATATATATATATATATTGAATTATGTTTCTTCTACTTACAAGAGAGATGTAAGTATACCCTGATTAAAATAGTTTATATATATATTATTGAATTATATTTCTTCTACTTACAAGAGAGATAAGAGATAAGTATAGAGAGATAAGAGATGAGTATAGTCTGAATTGGCCTACTTACAAGAGAGATAAGTATAGTCTGAATTGGCCTGTTGGTGAAAAACTTATCTACTCTATATTACGAGTTGTTAAGATGGTTTATAAATGTACATAAAAATTAAAATAGTTTATATATATATATATATATATATATATATATATATATATATATATATATATATATATATATATATATATATTAACCTAATATTATTGAATTATGTTTCTTCTACTTACAAGAGAGATGTAAGTATAGCCTGATTAAAATAGTTTATATATATATATATATTGAATTATGTTTCTTCTACTTACAAGAGAGATGTAAGTATAGCCTGATTAAAATAGTTTATATATATATTATTGAATTATGTTTCTTCTACTTACAAGAGAGATAAGAGATAAGTATAGTCTGAATTGGCCTACTTACAAGAGAGATAAGTATAGTCTGAATTGGCCTGTTGGTGAAAAACTTATCATTTTAACAAGGAGGTCACAAGTTCTAAGAGGTAGGGTAGTATCCATATGCTACAAGTGGCCTATAAACTAATAATTTTTTCAAAATTAATAATTAATAATGAAAAGTAGAAGGAGAGGAGAGGAAGAAACATCTCATATGATTGTGAACCAATAGAAAAACTAATTAAAGCCCGTAGCTTTCAGTAATAAATAAAATATAAGTAAATATATTAAAATAAACTCTATGGTATATTAGGTTTTTCCAAACATGCAAGTTCAAAACTCAGAAGCATATTCTGAATAAGCTACGAGGTGGGTTGTTAAATATTTCCTTAAATGTCTGTATGTTTAGTGTATATTCAAAACATAAACATGTACGTTGATATTTAAATGACATTTTATTATTTTATTACGAGTCCCTTCTATGACAAATAGAGAGGTCTGATAAACCCTTCGACTCACAATGATTAATAAAAGAAGCAGCTAACTAACATGTTTACTGTAGTCTTTATTAATGTAGGTTATTAATTTAGAAGGACCATCTAGGTTATCATTGAGGGGCTAACTAGCTATAACTTAAAAACAATTTTTGATAACCATTATAATAACCCATTAATTAAATGGTTATGACCCAACTTTTTATAACCCATTTGATGACACCATGAGATAAATGTTCATAATGACCATCCAACAGCTAAATACTAAATTGTTTAAAAACTCCAAAGAATTTAGAACCCCGTGTATATATTCATAAAAAATTTAATAAAAATGTCCTGAAGAGGATTCGAACCCCTATCTCCTCTATAAATAGAGGGGTGTTTCCTTTACACTACCAGAACTCAACATTTACACTCTCATGTCGCTCTTTAATCTGTGAAAAAATTGATTTGCTCCTAATGTAGATCTACGTCCAGTACGTCCATGTTCTATTAGATTCAATTAGTTGATCTAAAATGTACAGTATGAATGTGTTCTAGTAGAGACAATTAATTGATCTAAAATGTACAGTATGAATGTGTTCTAGTAGTTTCAATTAGTTGATCTAAAATGTCCAGTACGAATGTCTTCTACTCGAGACAATTAGTTGATCTAAAATGTCCAGTATGAATGTGTTCTAGTAGAGACAATTACCATGAGCGCCCTATTTTTCAACAATCTTGTTTTCAACTAATTTCGATTGCTTGTTTTCTTGTTATCAGATAACCCTTGTCAATCATTTCACTAGCCTCTTTATTAAATACCAAAATCAAACTACAAAGTGTTCAAATAACTCGTTATTACACCAGACGATGCTAAATGTTATTCTCATACAGCAAAACTATTAACATAACCTCTAATCAGAGGAGAAACATGCAGGGGATAAAAAAGAAACTCACAAACCAAACTTTTAATGGAGCTCCAACTTGCTGAATCTATAGACATTATATCTATAAAACTTCTAATGGAGCTCCAACTGAGTTGATGGACATTATATCTACTAACAAAAGACATACTAATCTATAAACATTATGTGCAGGACGCGGAGAAAAGGCTTTTGGAACATTGAATTGCACTATTACAAATAGCCATGATAAATCAGAGCTAGCAGCAAACAAAAAACGACCATATTGAAATTACATCATCATGATATCAAAAAAAGACGCATATTGAAAAATACATAATGATGAAATTGGCACCGTTGACAATTCAGCGTCCATTATATTCGGCTTCTCTGCAGAGTTGAATGTAGATCACCAATTACCTAGCATCTAGAAAATCCAGATTAGTATGACAAGCTATAACATAGAATTAATTTTTTTGTTTTTTATTTGCCTTCATTTGTAGATTATTAACTTCTCATAAAACCCTTTCCAATGTATGGGCTAGACATATACAGACGCTTAATCTACGGAGGTAAGGCAAACTCAAAATCACAAGGCTTGAGATAGACAAAGCAGCCAACAGAGAAAGGGGTCTAACCAGGGCTTAAATTTGATAGTCTATGGCCATATTTAATCAGTTTAACCGTAAAATACAATTATAATTTTAAGAATAATATATATATATTTAATCTATATAATTTTATTTCAGAAATAAAGTAAGGCTTGAGTTTTAAGAAGACTATCACTTGAAAGGGGAGGTCTCAGTAAAAATTTCTATATAATGAATTTTATATATATATAATCTATATAATTTTTTCATTATATATATTTAATCAATATAATTTTTTTCTGAAATAAAGTAAGCCTTAGAAGGCATGAGTTTTCCAGTACCATGATAATAATTTTGAGAGTGCTTCTGGATTCCACTGTGTATGTTTTTGATTCAACGTTTTGGATCATACTAAAGCCAGCCTTAATATTTGAGGGCCCAACTTCAAATAAATAACCGTCATGAATAAATTGCTTGACAGGCAGTGTCGAAAAATTTGCTTGATCGACCGTCAAATTTAGGCCAAAGGTCTAACTCCGACAACCCAACTACGAAAAAGTTCCCTAGCATATGTTTTTCAATGTCTTCAAATCACTACGTACGATATTTTCTTCTCAATGTCTTCAAATCACTACGTACGATATTTTCTTCTGTATTATCTGGCTTTTCAAATCTCCACGCTGCCGTAGTTGGATTTTTGGAGGAGTTAGACCCATGGCCTAAATTTGACGGTTGATCCTGCCTGTCGTAGTATATCGCCTGAGAAAATTACGGGGCCTCAAAACATATACCAAGGAACTTTACAGAAAGAGAAGACTAATCTGTTACACAGAAATCAAGCACTGGCCACACTTGGTCGAAGATGAGCTTGTGCATTCAAAAAAGCAAATATCTATTCAGAAAAAGAGGCTCTCGAGCAACCAAGGCATACTGAGCTTGTGCTTTCGAGAAAGCAAAAATATCTATCAGAAAAATATGCTCTCGATCGACCAAGAAATATTAACATAAAACATCAGTTGCATATAGCAGCAAGGAGATTCAAAACTCGAATTTTTTTTTTTTTTTTTAAAGGGTAGAACTGAATACCATATAGGAGATTCAAACTCAGCTGAAAAAAAAGGTCGTGATTTGAAGATAACTGAAAACCATATACCAAATAGCTTTACAGAAAGACAAAGAAATACTGTTATCCAAAATGAAAATTAGCTTGAATAGCTTACAAACGTCCTCAAGAAGGAAGAGACCAGGATCAAGCCCCAGGCTAATTAACAGAAGTCCTTTAGATGTTAAACTGATGGAGGTCAATTTTCTCGCACTTGGAGCACCCTATATCAACAGATATGATTTTTATCCTCTCAAAAAATTCACATCGCAGAACATGCAAGCCAGGCAAAGAGATCGAGCACTAGCCAAACAAGTTAGAAAAGGAGCTTCTATAGCCTAACTAGGTTAAAAAGGAGCTTGTATAGTCGAGAAAGCAAAAATCCGTTACAAGAAAAATGAGCTCAGGCAAAATAGGTTAAAAATGAACTTCTATATTGTTAGCGGAAATGATAATTGACACGGCATCAATACATAAGCCAGGCAAACAAGAGATTAAGCGCTCGAGAGTCTTGGACGCAGAGGAACTAGTACACTCAAGCGAGCAAAACGACTACCTGCACGGGGTTAAGCAAGTAAAAATCCTCCATTCAAAAAAAAAAGAAAGAACATCGCAAACAGACAACCTGCCTCAGGAACAAGGAAGGATTGAGAAATGACACAGCTGAAGTGGATAAAAGATCCGATTCAAAATCGAATTGAACCGAGGAAGGAAAACAGTAGTTCAAATTAATACTAGTGAATTGAAGTTGCTTGAAATTGCTTGAAATTGCTCATAATCACTAGCGAAAGAAATTAGCGAAGTTGTACCATGAACTAAAAAATAGCATTGAAATGGTCGTAGGGGCTTGAGGAAGATGGGCACAGGTAGCAATGCATTCCCCACAGATCCATGGTCGATTAAGAAAACAACCAGGTACGGCGTACAAAGAGTTTGTAGACAAAAAGCCCTAGCTTGTTTCACGACATAGCAGACTAAGGAAATTAACTGGCAATACCATACACAAAATTTGCACTCAAAAGAGACAAAAAGCTCTATCTTGTTTCATGACGTAAGCTAGGTAAATAACAGGGATTACCATACACAATTTGCAGTCAAAGGCTGGAGGAACATGGGCACAGCTAGCAATGCATTCCCCGCAGATCATGGTCGATTAAGGAAACAACCGAGTACAGCATACAAAAAGTTGAGGAAAACAATAAAACACAGTCAAATCCAGAAGCATTTCCAACTCAACATACAAAAAGTTATTAGACATGGTAGACCAGGGAAATTAACTGGCAATACCATATACAAAATTTGCACTCAAAACAGACAAAAAGCTCTAGCTTGTTTCATGATGTAATCTATGGAAATAACAGGGTTTACCATACCCAATTTGCAGTCGAACAGCTCCAGCTGTTTCGAACACAGTAACCATTATGGCCAATATAGTTAGAATTTCCTATTTCCTCCTTTCTCTTTAACTTAGTGAGAGAGATGAGAAATTCTATAGTAAGCAAACAGATGGCCCATATTTTTCAAATTTTGAAATTTTTAAGAAGGGACGAACTGTACGAATATAAGCCCCCCATGGCTGGGGAAACTTCCAGACACGTAACAGTTATTATTATTTTATATTTCATTTCTCGAGACAAATACATCAATTTTATTGAGACATTTATATAACACAAACAAAACAAAAAACTAAACGGCGAGGTGATTTCCCAAGTACACATTATAAATAATCATTCCTGGAGTCAAATGCAGAAAGTTTACGAAAAAAGAAACTAGTAACTGGTAGTCAAAACGCGCAGATTACAAAATCTCTAACAAAGGATATCATACCATGATACCATCCATTCCGGCTCCTCTAATGTTTAACATCCATAAATGTAACGAACAAAACAAACAACTCCTCTAATGGAAACATCTATAAATGCCCAAATAAAACAATCAACAGGATAGACGTTTTAAAATTGAGAACGTCTTCATGCATTTGTAAGCTTCATTTAGATGGCAATGTCAGCACGAATGATTATATACGAACTTTACAATGGCTTGAAGCTGCAAACATCACTTACCTGTTCCTCGTACCTTGTCTGTCAAATATCCACCATCTATCACTCAGCTTCCCAATTCAGCCGGCCACATACCCACCTGTACATTAGACTTTTGCCGATCTTCGCAATACTTGTCTGTCGCTTGTACCTTGACTGTCAAATGTCCACCATCTATCACTCAACTTCCCAGCTCAGCCGATCAGATACCCACCTCTGCAGTAGAATTATGCAGACTCTTGACAATACTTATCTGTCGCTTGCACATTGACTGTCAAATATCCACCATCTATCATTCAGCTTCCTAGCTCATCCGGCTACACACTAACCTTTGCAGTAGACTTGTGCCAACCCTTCGTCAAAAATACATAGCTGAATACCATTGTCTACCATATGCTGCAACTTCCCAGTGCGTAAATAAACACTTTCCTCGTCCGGTAGAAGCCGAAATTGAATCCAAGCTCCTCGAAAGAAAACATGGGAGTATATTTGAGTCGGCGCCATACATAGCATTACAGTAATTTCAGCGTTCAAACTGCAGCTAAGCACGCAGTTTCTCGATCGCCCATTAAATACTCATAAATATTACATAAAGATTATTTACTATTGATCCAGGACAAGCTCTATCTTTACATTTGGATGTAAAAACTTCCAACAAAAAAACAAAATTATTTACTCTCGAGTACAGGAAAAGTTCCATCAGAACACTCATATATATGAGTTCAAGATAAGTTCTATTAGAACACTCGTATATAAGAGTTCCATTCAAAAACAAAATTATTTACTCGAGTTCAGGACAAGTTCTATCAGAACATTCGTATGTAAAAAATTCCAACTAAAAACAAAATTCCAACAGATTTGAAGCTTCCAATTTATACAAATGCTATGTAGTAAATAAAAGCTTCTTAGAGATCCGTTACAATAACATCCATAACAAGCTTTGCGTTGCTATTCCAAACTTCTGTAAGGGGCTTATTAATTGCGTCATACTAATGATTTTGTATCATTTGTAAAATGTTCAATAAAAGAGACTATCCTTCATGAGCTTCGTTATATAATAAATTTACAATTTTCACAGAACCTCAACACAAATCCATCTATAAAAAGAGACTTATCTTTAATGAGCTTCGGTATATAATAAATTTACAATTTTCATATAACCTTGACAAAATTTCCATTTACAAAGGTATATAAAACAAATCCTCACATCGCGTGGAACTTATCAGGAAAAAATTAAGTCTCAGAAAGAATTAAATGTAAATGATACTTCATGCATAAAAATTGAAAGATGAAATGCGATCCCGTGTACTATGCAAGTAATAAGGGTGAGGTCCCTTGGAAACATTTTTTAAACCCTTAAACGTCTCAAAATCAGACTGATCCTTCATTCCACATCAAGAAACTTATACCTTTATATGCCGTTATTAAATTGAAATTTAAAAGGAAAGGAAGAAATGAATAATTGCGCCTACGAATTGTGCCAGACTACGTACCTGGTCCTTGGTAAAACCGCGAGAACAAAGGTGCTTCAGTTTGTAGTTTCTTTGTTATCGGCAATAGAGAAGCATAATCAAGCATCCATCTCAAACAACGAAGCACACCATCAAAAGAGCACACAAAACACAACCAAGCAACAAACAAAGCCCCGGCCTAAAAAACGGCACGCAGGCTAGGGAGGGGTTTCATCCCTCCCCAAAGGCAAACAAAATAGTTTATATTAAGATAGCATGGCCTGCCTGCAAGCGCACCTGCAAAGGCAACGCCATATACACCCCAAAAGCTCTTCAAACCAGTGGATATTTACACAGATCTGACATATTTCCTCCTCCACAAAGGATCTAAGGTAAACCCCAGCCTCTATTTTTGTGTAGAGTGCAGGTTATTTCCAGATCTGTAGATGCAAGCTGATCTAACAGATCTGACAATAAAACAATCATTACAACCAGGAAACTATGTAAATAATCACTAGGTGTTACAGGCGGCCGATACTTTGACGCCAAAGCCTTCAGCCTCCAGATTATTCGCCATAAAGCCTTCTGAACAGACGGACAGAAGCACAAAAAACGCCATAAAAACCAAAGCTAATAATCAACACCCAGATTCTCCAGCTTAAGCAGCAACCTTTTAGACAGAGGATCGGAACCCAGGCATACGCAATGGCAAGGGTAAACGAGGATTCTCGTCGTTCCCCTGAGCCTGCAATTTAAGGAAAATTAGGGTTGAAACGAACGGTTCAGATTCCCCTTGAAAAGAGGGAGCATCGACGGAGATCGATTTGACACGTCATCGTCCCACCTCTCTGTCAAGTGTAGTTGAGAGGAACATGCAACAGCTACCATGTTGGGAAGCACTTGGCATTCAACGGTAAGAAATGAATTATTAAAATCTGTTTTTTGCGCAAATACTTCCACAATCTGCATTTCATACGATTTTGTCCATGTTCGACTGGGTCGTTGCCGAGAATTATTCTTGTAAATATCTATGTATATGGTAAATAAATAAATATATGTATAAAATAAATAAAAGAAATCTCTTTGGAGATTAAAAAATAAATAAAAAATGGATGATTAAATTTTGAGAGTTTGGAAGAAAGTTCATTTTAAGAATGGTTTATTGGTTAAATAAAAACAATATTAAAAAATAATAGAGAGGTGAAAATAAAGAATTTGTTTAAATTGTTTTGTTCATGTTTTCAAACCAACTTGATCAACAATAATATATTAAATTTGATTTGAATAAAAAGAGCCAATAAAAAAGCAAGATTGGTAGTGTTTAAACAACTTTAAATTGGCCCTGTGATCTTAGTAATGAATTTTGAAATTTGGAGCACTTATGAATTAAGATTCAAAGTTAGGCTTAGAATTTCAACTAACTTTGTATTTACCACTTTTCCTCGCTTGTTTTGTGCTCACTTTAGCGTTTTGTCACTATAAATATAATTTTAACTATTTTTTTATTTTTTGGAGTGTGACATGTTCTTAAACTAACACCCCTTATCTAACATGATCCTTGTTATACTTAAATCCCCTTTTTATGTTCATTTCTAGTCAATCTATCATCTAAGACACTAGTGTGTTGCACTCCTTTCTCTAAGATAGTAACTTAATATTAGGATTATGTGTTGTACACCTTGTAAATCTGAGCATACTATAAATATTTAATATTTATAGTATGTTAAGATTCATAAGAATCTTGATATTCATAGGATAACACACTTATGTAGTGGATTAGGTGGAACATCTTTGACCAACTAATAGTACCATGTGTAAGAGCATCTTGTAGGAGGGTTGAATGGACTAAATTGGAGCACCTAATATTGGTGAGTGAAATATTTGACCTTGGGAGTTACATACAACTCTTAGAAGGTGGACTCACCACAAGAAGGCATTGGAATTTGAGGAGACTAACTTGGGCACCTAAATTGGGTCCCTAGTTTTGGACCATGGTTTTGAAAACCATGGGTAGTTGTGTATATTGTCCTTAGCCTATATATTGGATGTTTAAGATGGGGTTTATACATGGTGAGTTCAAAGCATGGTTGTGTTGTTAGATTGACTCTAGACATAGAGTTAAAGACCTCATGTATCTCTTGTTGAGAGCAATACTACTCTGAGTGTATTGTAATCCTGTTATTGTTGATTAATATATTGAGTGTGCACTAGAGGTTGGGTCTTTCCCTTTGCAAGGTTTTCCCATGGTATATATTGTGTTGTATATTATTTCTTTGTTAATTATTGTCTAGATCTAAACTTCTTGCAATGTTTCTCTCATTGGATTAGTCTATTTGGTTTCCTTTCAATTGATATCAGAGCATGGCCAACTTGTTAGATGTGTGGGAGTAGGTTGTTGTATTGATCAATGTTTGAGTGGAAGCTCTGCATAGGTGATCTTATTTTTCAAGCATAGAGATGGAGATCGAGAGATTCAATGACATTAACTTTGAGCTTCGAAAACTCGAGATGGAGGACCTTCTTGTAGATGAAGATCTATATGTTATAGCTTTTTATTAGAAGCCCTCCACCATGAAAGATGAAGAATGGACATTGCTTGATAGGAAGGCAAGAAGCTTGGTTTGGATTTGCCTTTTAAATTCAGTGCTCTTGAATGTGTATGTGAAGAATAGTACCAAGGGTTTATGGGAAAATATTGGAGCGTTGTACTAAACTAAGTCCCTAGTGAATAAATTGTTCATGTAGATGAAGTTGTATTCCTCAAGGATGTCATATGAATATTTAGTGACAGAGCACCTAGTTGAGTTCAACCTTATTATTAGTTAGCTAATCTCAATTTATGTGAGGAGGATCAATGTATTATCTTGTTTTGTTCATTGTAAGATTCATGGAACAACCTTGTGATGGGGATAAATAGTACCATCTCTAAGTTAAAGCTTGATGAGGTGGTTGGCACCTTATTATCGAAAGAGATGAGGGGGGATTTGAATCTATTAGTGATGAGTTGATTGTTAGAGATTGTTGAAAATAAAAAGGTGAGAAAAGGTAGATCTAAATCCATTGCAAAATCCAAGGTGAAGTGTTGGAACTACAAGAAGATTGGACACATTGAGAGAGAGTGCAAGAAAAAGAAGGATAGAAAAAAGAAAGAAAAGAAATTTAATGAGACTCCTTTCATGAAATCAAATTCCTCATATAATGAAGGTAAAGATGTGTTTCTAGCATCATCATATATACATGCATGCAATGATACGTGGTTGATTGATTATGGAGCATCTTGTCACATGACTCCTCACAAGGAGTAGTTCACTAAGTATGACAATTTTGTTGGAGGTGATGTCTTCTTAGAGGATAACTCTTCCCACAAGATCACTGGTTGGGGTAAGGTCAACATGATGTTTAGGGATGGGAGATTGAAGTCAATCTTTGAAGCCTTCGTGTTCATGGGCTAATTAGAAATGTATTTTGTGTTAGCAAGATTATTGATGCATGTGTGCATTTAGCTTTTGGGAAGAAGAACTACAGAATGATTAAAGGTAGAAAATTGTTGGCAACAAGAGTCTGGGATTAGACTTGTACAAGTTGGATGCTAGCACTACAATTGGTCATGTTTTACCTACTAATGAGAAATTTGTTAGTCTCAAATGAATGTATTGGATCAAGTGTCAAATTTGAGGGTGTTGGGACATGAACCATGCTACTATGGGAAGCTCTAAATTATTTGTCGTGGAAGTTTTGGTAGTCACATGGTTGGTTTTGAATCTATTGATTAAAGATGCATGGTCTTCAAGATTTTAAGAATGTGGACTATGTTGCCATGATATGCTTTAGATCACGATGCAATGGGAACTTGATGTCATGATATAACCATTTATGGATATATTAGTTGGACATAATTGATATTTTGTTTTGAAGATGTGAATCATGGCTCCATAAAGAGCTCTTAATTTTTGTGGTGATCATGTAGTGGGAGGTTTGGCTGTGATTTATGTGATTTGTTAGTCATAGATATCTATGGTCTTTTGACATCGAGGATGTGTACCATTAGGCCATGGTAGGCTTTGGATCTACAATGGGAGTCTTGGCACGATATGATTGTTTATGTATTTTTTGATTGGAAATGGATGAGCTTCTCATGTTGAGGACTTGATAGTTTTGCCATGGAGAGCTCCCGAATCAAATTGTCTTTAGTAGGAGATGATTGTTTGTGTTTTTGTTAGTTTTAGAAAAATGTTTCAAAGTGAGCCTAAAGATCTATTAGTTATTTGAAATGGAAAGGTGGTTGTCTTGGAAGTGATGTCAAATAACACTAAGATGGTTTTTTCATAGTGGAGTTAACTTGTCTCTAGCTGAGAGTGCTAGGACTCACAACAATCCTACAATAGTCATGTAGTGGTCGTATAGTCAACTTGCAACAAACTGACATGAGTCACTCAATGGACTTAGAGTGGACATACAACACTCAATGAATTTGTAGTGGGCTTAGAGGGGTCTTGTAGTACTTGTGGTCTTGTAGTAGACTTGCAATAGTCCTATCGTAGTCTTGTAGGAGTCCATCGACAATCTTGAAGCAACATTATAGAAGTCCCTTGGCACTCCTATAGTAGTCTTGCAGGAATGCCTTGATAGTCATGTAGTAGTTTTAAATGCAAGTCCCTCAATGGTCCTATAATAGTCTTGCAAGAGTCCTTTATCAAGGAAGATCTTATGTGAGATGGATAGTGGACATGTAGATATTCATTAGTGTAGTTTGAGTTGGAGGTATGGATGACTGAGGGCATACCAATGGTTATGGGGTTAATCTAGTTGGTAGTGACGTAAGTTGGATGAGCAAGCAACAAGTTGTGGTATTGATGGATGGTGTGGATGTTGATGATTCCATGAAGAAGCTAGTGAAGCAAGTTTCCTGGTATAGGTTGGTTATGGGTATTGTAGCCCCTAATAAGTAATTTATTTTTTTGGAACCCCTTATGTTCTTTTACAATGTATATAAAAGTCACAGAATGTTAGGATTAGGTGTTGTACACTTTGCAAATCCAAGTAACATTGTAAATGTTTAATATTTGTAGTGTGTTGTAATATTTGGGCCCTCATAACAAAGCAACAGACATGGGAGGAATCTTGAGATTCCTAGGATGACACACTACACCACTTGGAATTTGTACTATGATATGCATAAGATATATAAGAGCATCTATGTCATGTACGATTTGCAAGAGCATCTATGACATTATAAGATATGTAAGAGAATCTATGATACACATAAGGGCATGTAAAGACATGTAAGGGGGGAGTTATGTAGTGGACTAGGTGGAGCATCTTTGACTAGCTAGTAATAGCATGCACAAGAGAATCTTGTGAGAAATTTGAATAGACCAAATTAAAGTGTCCACATTTAGTGGAGGAAATATTCAAACTTATAAATTACATACTATTTCCAAAAGGTGGATTCATCATGAGGGCATGTTGGAAGTTGAGGAGATCAATTTGGGTATCCAAGTCAAGTCCCTAGTTTTGACCCATGGTATTGGAAATCATTACTGGTTTCTTGAATTGTCCTTGGCCTATATATTGGATGCTTGGGATGGAGTTTATTCATGGCAAGTTCAAGGCATGGTTATATTATTGATCGGCTCTAAACATGATGTTGAAGATCCCCTATATCTCTTATCTAGAGCATTGCAACTCTAAGTGTATTGTAATCTTCTTGTTGTTGATAAATATATTAAGTGTGCTTCAGAGGTTGGTTTATTCCTTTTGTAGGGTTTTTCTAGGGTTATATCTTATGTTGTGTGTTGTTTCTCTGTTGATTATTGTGTAGATCTAAACTTATTTCATTACTTATCTCATTAGATTGGTGTAGGAACTATTAGTTTCCTTTCTCCTACACTTGTACCTAGCATTAGTTTCACACACAACATATTTACATACTCTTATGTTAAATCTACATGAGGATCTAATTGAGGCGAATTCCCAAATGCACCTCAACCACACTATTTTTTTCCCTTTTAGATATTACAGGTGTAGAAGAATTTGTTAAGTACACTAAGTTTTGTTAGAAAACCTCAAAGGACACCACTACACCCATGTAGGAGTTCATTGTTGCACCAGTATAAGACTCTAGCATGCATTTATGCATAAGTGTGCACAAAATTAGACACAATCGCCCACATTGCCATCCTAGGCAAAATAGTACTAAAACGCATAAATCTAAACCTAATCCCAATAATGTTGCCTTCTTCCCTCCTTATGTCAATTCCCCAAATTTTAACATTAAACTAGATAGAAAATAGACATGCTCTCCATCCCTTCTTTTCCCTTACACTTTCTAATTTTGTGCAACCTCAATCTCAACTTATTGTTTCTTTTATTGAAAAATATAAAAGCCTATTTCTCATATTTCATTATTCTAGCTTAGATTTTAAAGTCAAAGAACGTATTTCAATTATTAAAAATAGAGTAAAGAGTAGAAAATCTACTTTTATATTATAATATCCTTCATACAAAGCTTTCTTTTGATATAGTTTAATAGAGAGAGAAAATAGATGTGGAACAAGTGCCACGTAGTGGCTAGTACATACCTTTAATTTGGTATTGTAATGTGTTTAATTTGTGCAAATAAGTTATTTGTAAAAATAGAATTGTGAGACTTTTGGTGTACTTAGTTATGGTCAAGTTAGAGTGTTTTGGTGTTGATTGATTAGAATTGAACTATTCACTTTTACCATTTCAACACTCTTGAATATATGTATGTGTTTGCTAGTTACCGCTACCGTATTATACAACCATGTTGACACAATCATCATTATACAACCATATTTGACAATCACTATTAATAGTTTGTTGCTATTTGTATTGAATTGTTATAATACTACAATAGTTGATCCAAGAGGATCTACCAACAATGGTTTTTGTAGTACCACCAAGACCATTCTCATGGCTTGTAGTAATTGTGATAACACTTCCATGGTTTGTGGTACACTAGAGGACCTCCCGGATGTTCATAGTAACACAAAGTTCATTCAATCATCTTTTGTTAAGCTTGCACACACTTTAGTGGTGGCATATAGTACTCTGTATAATATTCTTCTCTATGGCAACCATATATTTGCCAAATCTTTTGCAATTTGTACCATGGCTTCAGTAGGGTCTAACACACCTCCAAGCCAAACCATAAAGGCTAAATCACACAACGCATCACCACATTGTTTAGAGCATCACACTTTAGACATCAGATGGTGTAGTCACCCCAATAATCTAGGTGGCACCCTTGAGGCTTGTTGTATGCTAAGTCATTTGCTAGCACATTGTGCAACTACTAACTACATCACTCAACTATCAAGAGTTGATGAGTCACATGGAAATGGTTCAACTTCTATAATGACTCTTAGCCTCCACATGTAATATGTATATACATTTATGTAACATAGAAGAATATAGAAGAAGAAGACACATAGGTAGAAGATTAGAGGATAGTAGGGGAAAGGACCCAATAGGTGGGATAGTTCCAATCGCTGAGACAGTAAATGTGCATTTAAGGCCCAATATTTTTTAAGTTAAGGCTCAATACTTTTAAAGTTTAGTACTAGTAGTTGTGAGTTTAAGGTTGTCAGTGTTATTATAAGTACTAATAATTGAATGAAATGTGCCCTTTAGATTTAAAAAGCAACCAATCATGTGATGCCAAGTCAGCGCACCATCAAAGGGGGTCTTAATTCACACCTATTGGTCCACACTTTTTTTTTGGGCACTATTTGACACCTCAACAAAACGCACGCTGATGTGGCATCATATTTGATGATGTGGCCCTGAAACCTTAGTTATAAGCAGGGGCATTGCCAAGTAAGCTACTGTAAAAATTTTGAAGTGATTCGAAATTGCCACGTATGATTTTGAGAGGCGTGAAGTTAGGGTGCACAACTACTGGGTCCTCTCCCCTAGTCATACATCTTTCTTAAGAGTGTGTTGTTTACACGATGAACAACTAAATAAAAATACATTTACTTTTTAGTTCTCTCTACACTATTTGTCTCACAAAGCTTCCTCACATACACACAACTACACAACTTCATCTAGAGAGTTGTCCACTAGGTTTCAACTTGGACCCTTGACCAATAGTATAATTTTTTAAAGAAACCCATTGTAGACCATTGTTTGTGTTGAATAATGATGTGTACTTCTCAGGCTCAAACGTGGTTGTTCTTATCTGGTACGTACTTTGCCAACGGTCATGTTGAAAAGTCAGAAGTTGTGTTAACTCTTTCCATCACATACTTCCACACTTGCGACAGTTTCTTGATACCGTTAGCCTTAGCTTCGACCGCCACATTAACTTGCTCACGTGCCTGACCACCACAACAACATTTTTAATAAACTGTCAGTCTGTCGCCATGGATTCACCCATGGATGATCTATTAAACATTACGCTGTGGGTCAAAGAACTTTTTAACCTTTCTTCATTTCACTCTGCCTCTGCGAGGGGTTTTGAATATTTTCCCACAACCTATCCCTATTGAAGCCCCGAAAAATAAGCCAGACAATTCCATCAACAACTGGTATGGTGTGGCTTGATTAAGGAAACATTGTAGTTAAAAACAAGCGGTGTTTCCACATCTACTGACCAGGTTTATTTGTCAGTTACGGAGCATCCGAAGAGTTTAACTACCATTCATTTTCATATTTTCCAAGCTATGAACATTTTCTTGTTTAATGTGGTTACAAAGGTCTTCTCACTTTCATTTATTTACATTAGTTATCAGTGTCTTGTATTCACTGAATCACCGAGGGAAAACATGAATCTAAGAACCATTATAGTTTGCCAACACAAAAGTTTTTGAGATTGTGTTGTTTAGCTTTTTATTCAACCTAGGGCAGTCTAAACTACTAGTATTACTAATTGAGCATCTGATCCCAACCTTAACCTTATCCACCTCTGGTGTAGGGCTTTCTTCCTCTACTTTAGTCTAAACTACCAGTATTATCCAAAACAAGCTCTTTCGTTTCCAAAGATTACTTAGATGGATTAAGCAACTAGATTTACTTTCATTGTTAAATAAAACTTGCCACACCTCAGCCTCGCAAGGCAAGCTCAAAGGAATTAGAGTTTGGCTTGGAAAGGAATTAGGAGGGTGTTGCCTTCGTTCTTCCTCTTATCAACTAAGTCATCCTCAACTCTATTTATTTGTTGTAAAAGCTTGTATACGTGTATTTTAAGGTTAATTAGCACAACATTTAAACCATACACCAATTTTTATTTTTAATGAAAATGCCATATTATCTATTAATCATAAGATAAGGAAAATACTTCCACAAAAAATGGTTTGGGTGTTATAAAGGCACACCCCAAAAAGATGGTAAGACGGTCATATGGGCATAGCCCAGAAAGTACCAGAATGTCTATGGGTTCACACCCGAAATAACATAATAGTAATTATAAAAACGTAATACTAAGCAGACTTATGCAGCCAAAGCCACTCCAGCAGACGAGGGATCCTTGTCATCCGGGTTACCCCAAATTGTTGCGGGGTCCGGGATGACACATACCCCAGTTTAAATGGGATCTTCCCAATAGTTTTATGTGGAGTGACTCTATTAGCCCATAGTGCCAGCATAATCTTGTCTTATCATCCCAACTCTTCTTATTGCAATCCAAAGTTCTTTTAATAATCTTCATGAGATTCTTGTTGTTGGGCTCAACTTGTCCATTACTTTGGGGATGACAAGGGGATGAATTGATAAAATTGATCCCATACTTATTGCATACAAGATTCCATTATTGATGAATTTTTGCGAGGAATATCCTCGTAGTTTATGGATCATTGTGGGACCTTGTGAAGTAAGACAATCTTTGAGGTTGAAAGGTTAGTTTCTTACCTATTCTAGCCAAGCTAAATTGAGAGGGAAAAGAGAGAGAGATAATGTCACATCTCGACCTTTCTGACTCATTTATAACTTGAACTATTGGATTTTACTTTTGATTGTTTTACTGTTGAGTAAATAGCATGTGCATGAATTTGAACCTAGTTATGGATGGATTAAAATATGCATGATTACGGATCTATAATTTTTTGCTTGGGCTATGATTCTGGGACTAACCTATTGATGAAAAATCAAGTGCAACTGAATGCAGCAAACGTCGAAGACGAGAACATGGTTGAGGTAGAACGTCCTAGCCGCCGGAAATAGTTGGCAAGATGAAACCTTGATACCTGCACACACACACACACGTAGATCATATTGCATCATGTCATTTTGCATTCTCGGTTTGGTTTCACTTAGTTCCTATGACAACCTTATTGAGCATCTATTTGGCGTGATTGACTTATGCGAATTAGATAAAGTACTTTTTTTGGTTGCTTCAATATGTTTGTCTAGTGCAAAATATCAACATGTCTTTTTATGATATCCTTTCGACGTCTAATTCTGGCACATAATAACCCCATGTATGCATATATCTCTTCTCATCTTTATGGAATAAATAATATAGGTGGTATTATATAAATTTGCAAATTTATTATTTAAATGGTTATGTTTTCTTTTATATATGTTTATGATGATATATATATATAATTTAAAAGAACTTATGTTTAGCATGGGCGAACTGCACATGCGATGTGGAATAATAAGAATCAAGAAGTAAAACTTTTCGTTGAGGGGAGAGGGTATGCCAATTTTAGAGGCGTATGAAGGAGATAAAAATAAGAAAGAATTATATACTCACTAGAAAAACATTGAAACAGAGCCCATAGATATTGTGTAGTTTATATAGATTTGAAATAGTTATATATCTGACATGGTTTAAATAGATAATATATTATGTATGTTTTGATCATATGAATTATATTCCCAATATTATCTAACATGATTGCAAGACCTAAACTGGGATTTATCTTGCTTAAAGCATTTAATTGATAAGTTTTAAACCTTAACTATAGTAAACTTGTGATTCTAGGGCAAGATTTAGGGCAATCCCAATAGGGGACATTACACAACCTCTCTACTATATGTTTGTATTTACATCATGACTGTCTCTTAAGACTATGACTGTTACATCCCCTTTTTGGATTCAATATTACTATTTACTTTTTCTTAACTAGTACAATTATGTGGATATGTTTTAACATCATAAGAACTGATGAAATGAATAGAAAAGGTTAATTTTATGAAATTATGGAATCTACTTGATTATGATCAATTTGATGTTATGAATTAAAATGTCTTTCAATATAAAAATGAAATGATTTGATATAAATATGTTTTGATTAGAACATTGGTACTCTAACCACAAATTGTATGTGAGTTTGTCAATGACAGGAATAGATGGAACATATTCGCTAGGAAGAAAAAAGAAGAGAAAGTATCTTTGAGAAAGAGAGAATAGACTCTGGAATAACCCATGGGTGCTTGCCAATGAAAACGAATAACAGGTAGACAAACCTAGATGCTTTGATTTAAGCTTTGAGTTCGGGCTAAGTCAATTTTAGTCAAGATGTTGAGGTTTGCAAGAATAGGTCTTTCTCCTTTCGTAAGTCGTCGTATTGAGTATGGGAAATCGACATTGGTGTCGTAATACTCTGAATCGTGTCGTCAACTATGAACGACTAATATATTGTTTATATGAATACATATGTATATACTTGAGGTCGAGTTGTAAGTTGTGTCTTGTTATGGTTCAGCGCAAAAGTCAAAATTTGTGCGTAAGTCGATCCCAAACCTTGTTTTGCATTTGCGCTCAATTAGTCATTATCGTCATAAAGCTCTACGAGCATATGACGTAAACGTCTCCTTGTGAAATTTGACGGATGTTGAATTGTTCTATTTTAAGCTATTATCGAATATTAAAAGATTTAAATAATGTTTTAAATCTTTAGACCATGGTGTGTAATACCTTTGGTCGTTTCGTAAAGGAATATACTAAATTTATATTAGTTATTTTATATTGTCAATTTGAGGTAATTCCTTTATTCATATTGTTTGCATTTGTTTTATACTCATGACGGATATGAGTAGTGGGATGGGTTGTTAAATGTGGCAACCGCCACCTCGTCAAGTATGGAACTCTGCTATGGAGAATAATCGTGGAGTGTGTGGATAAGGCAAACCGTTTCTGGTAGTGGTCGTGTTAGGAGGAGAATGCTATGCATGCCAGGCAGTGATCCTTATTGATAGGCATGGTTTTGTGAGTGGGGGGAGTTCGCCTTCGCAGTTAGACGGGTTTTAGAGGGGAGTGGAGTCAGTTTTAGGGAGGAGAAAACATAGAGAAGAAGTGGAAGGAGGCCAAGTTTGGAGTGATTGTGAACGGCTAAGAAAGAAATGAACTCATTGGTCAGTCTTCAATAGTCGCTGGAGATTAGCATTAGGTTTTCCTTCATCTTTTTCTCTGTGCGGTCATGATTTTTAGATATGTTTATATTAGTAATGATTCTGCTTATAATATGATGGGACTTATTATATGCTTAAGAATGCGAAGTGTGTATTGTTACCAATTGTAACCTTGTTTGTTTCCGCCACCTTCTAACCGGAAACAATGCTTGTCTTCTGCACCACATCGTAGTTGAAATACTTGCAATGTAAATTCAACGTGCTTAGATGCATCCTCGAAGGTCAAGTTTTATTGTATTGTTGTTTGTTTACCCTAAGAGATATTAGGATAAGTGTTTAGTACATATAAGACTGAGTGATGTTGGTCGAGAACTAGCTCACAGCTATCACAGTCTACGGAGGCAAAATCTTTGTCGACATAGAATGAGTACTCATATGGTAGCCAAATACCATGCTTGGCTCTGTCAAACTTAAAAGTCAGCTAGTTTTTGAAGTAAAAGACTTGTTTTGTGATAACCATCGGCAGAGGAGTATCAATGACGTAAAGTGTACGCTGAATCATGCAAGACTTCACAGTCCTCCTCTATTTCTGAGTTTAAAATTGGTTGGTCGACCAAGGTGAAATTACTAACCTAGCTGCGAATAATAACAAGCTTTAGTCTTTTTGCTTTTGAAAGTAACTCTTTTGCTGTTAAAGTATTCAGACTGTTGTGTTTCTGAGAGAAGGGATAGACTTACCTTTTGGTCATTGCAGCCATACAAGTTTAAATAATGAAGTTTTAGAACAATGTAATGAGTCTTTTGTCACTTGCAAGCAATCATCTTGCTAGTAGAAACAACAAGAAAGGGTTTATAAATGCTTAAGTTGACAAAGATGAAGCTATGTCGAAGATTCGACAGGTCGAAGAAGATTCTTTAGAATGTTTAATTTTAAGCTTAGGGACTTCAAATATTTATATTCTATAAATTGGTTTATAGTAAATTCCTTCCGAAACAACAAAGTTGAGTTTAGTGTCCACTCTAGAGTGGATAATTTAAATAGTGGGCTAACTTAGAGATCATTATAATAACGTATAGCATTATCCGAATGATCGATAAGCTAGGAACCCATTTTTTTTTTTGTAGACGGAAATGTTTCCATGAGCTAAGTAGAGAGAGAATAAACTTGATTGCCATGCGTTAATGCATGATGAATTTCAAACACTTGAGGTTATCGAGGTTGTTGTATTGAACTTATTTATAAGAGTCTGTAGGATTGCGATCAATTCAAGTCGAGTTGGGGTGGGTGAACGTTTTAACTTGCGTTGGTACAACGCTAATTAAATTCAAATCCTTTGGCCAAGGTAATGCATGAGCCTCAAGTGCATTAATAATTCACTGTGACTAGATGGTGTAGCTTGTGGAGTGGTCATGCTTGACTAGAGAGTATCTAGGGGATTGCATGATAACAAGTTACGTAGGTCACAACACCAGTACTCAGATGGCAAACACCATTGGTTATCCTAAGTCTATCCTCTCGAGTAGGGTAGGGCCACTTTCGGTTAGGAACGAGTGCGAGAGACCGACGGTTTGTGGTTGGAGGTTAAGCTCCTTGAAGATACTTTCTCTTCTTTGTTCTTGAGAATTGCTGAGACTTGAATTTGGATGGTCGACAATCGAGATGCAGTGAATCTAGTAAGTTTCTATTTTGGAATTGTTCTAAGTAACTTATAACAACATATTGTTTAAATGTTATAGTTGGATATATCCTTTTTGCATAGTTTTTAATTCCATGAACATTGATAGTCGATGGATGAACTACTTGATTTTAAATTAGAGACAAATTACCTTTCTATTTTAAACTTTCAAAAAAAAAAATATTACCTTTGGTTAAACTTTGTATTTAGGGTGAAATCAAAAATTGGGTGTTACAATGACCTTAGCCCCTATTTACATGCACGTTGTGGAGTTGTTCTTTTGGTAACCTAGTTCCTTTGTTTGCATGTACTTAAGAAAGTTGTGGAGTTGGTCTAGAGTACTTAGACAACTTCTTGGTACGTTTGGATATTTATATTTGCATGTTTCAAATTTATATTGTTTGGATATAAATTAGAGACAAATTACCTTTATGTTTTGAACTTTAAAAAAAAAAAAATTACCTTTGGTTAAACTTTGTATTTAGGGTGAAATCAAAAACTGGGTGTTACAATGACCTTAGCCCCTATTTACATGCATGTTGTGGAGTTGGTCTAGAGTACATAGACAACTTCTTGGTACTTTTGGATATTTATATTTGCATGTTTCAAATTTATATTGTTTGGATATATGAGATTTTATAGTTTTAGGTTTAAAATATGTGGTGTTTGCATAGCTGTGATATTCCATTACTTAAATTTATAAATTTTATGTGTTTAATTTTTCCAAATGTTTAATGGATTCATAATTGCATGGTGATGCAGAGGAACTTTGAATGGGGAAAGATAGACGAACTAGACAAGGTTCTACTTCACCTACAAGCCCAAAAATGAAGACCTTTATGCAAAAGTGGGAACAGCAGAAGGAAACTCCAGTATGATCATGGAAAGGTCGTATTGGGGTACCAAATGACTCATCCCACCCATTGGTTAAGGCAAATCACTCCCGGAACATACACTTGCTTCACAAATCCTCTAAATGGCTTGTCTCCCTAGAAAAAGAGAATAGTCCTCTTATCTTTTTGTATAGACCTTCAAATGTCAACCTAAGATATGCATTGGATACCCATTATGCCTCCCCACAGCATACTCTAAGATGGGTATAGGTTACTTTGGAAAATGTGCTCTAAAAACGGACTGGTAATTCTGATACAAGGGTTCAAACTCAGAAATGTCATTGTGAAATGCCACGAACAGTCATCCATAACTTCCACACATCACAAAATGAGGTCGATTGCTTAGGTCAGATTGTAGATAACATAGTTACAGACATTTTCCCCAAGTTATATAAAGATCTAACGGTGGAAACAAAAGTTATGGCGTTTTTCCCAAAACAGGTTACCCTAAATCAGGGTTTTGATAGTTTTACTAAAAATGCAATATATTGTGCAAAATGAAACCAAAATACATGAAACCAAAAGGAAATGGAGGGTGATTGATAGGACTATCACTTACAACCAATTTGGCACCAGTCCTTGTCCGTATAGGTCCGTACAACTACAGGAAACAGTCAATTTCTGTTGAAATACATGAAAACAATGTTTTCTCTATTGATCAAAACCTACTAATCAACCACCCACACCTTATTTGGATGTTACAAGGCCTTAATAAAGGCATTCCTCATTTGTCTTTTCAGTTTCCACTTCCTTCCAATGAATTGGAACAAGGTGACCCTTCACCTTCCTCATTTTACATTTTTGAAAGATACATTTTTAGGGATTTTCCATTTTGTATGACAACTTGTCATAAGACTTAAACATTAGACCCCTCCTAGGATCTTAACACATGAAAGATGACTTGATGGACCTTAATACAATATTAAATCATTACAAATTTAACCAAAAATTAAAGATTTGTCTAGGACAATTTTGATTTGCCAAGGTGCTCCTGCACCACATGGTAATCTCCTAATGAATACATGGCTTTGTAACTTTTCATGTTTAAAAAATATAATTCTTTAGAGTTGTGAAGAGATTGTTTTTCATATTGTAATTCTAGAGGGTTTTTTAGATGGAGTCAATTGCATCTTTGCATACATGCTTTGTATATGGTTTGAGGTTGGTTTTAGTTTTCTTGATACAATAATTGTTCCTACTATGGATTTGTAGCATGTTGAATTTGGGTTTGGATTTGATGTAATGTCATGGGGAATCTACATGTTCTATCTTGTTGTCCATGTTTTGTTGGTCGTTGATATATAGGTGAATCTGCTTCTTGCACTATTTTGCAATTTCCTTAGTTTCAATTGGAGCATTGGCCTTACTATAACCTTTTGGATGTCACACATATGTGCTAGTTCTATGGGTTATCTATACCTACATGTTGCATGGAGAACTCAAAAAAGTGGATCTTTAGAGTGTTAATGTTGTCTTCTGTGCAACAAAATTTTGTTGTAGACTATTTAGATGTCATTGGGTTGCAAACTCTAATTGACTTTTCAACCATCATGATGCATTGGTATGTTGAGTTGTAGAGAGACAAAGGGATGGTTAAGGTATTTTCCCCTATTACTAACCTATAATATACTTTGAGTCACTTGTAGTTGACTTGTAGAGGTACTTAAAATCCCTCTTAATTGACTTGTAAAAGTACTTTTGAGTTAATTATAGTTGACTTCTAGAGGTACTTTAAATTACCTCTAGTTGACTTGTAGAGGTAGTTCAAGTCAATTATAACTGGCTTGTAAAGGTGCTTCGAGCTTTTATAGCACTCCTACTATCGTACTTTGGGAACTTGGAGTAGTTGACATGAGAGACACTGGATCACAATTCAATGGGAGCTTTTTGTGATTTCATAATCCAAGTTATCTTCTTTCTTTTGAGATCATAATTTTACTTTAACCTTTAAGAGCTCCTAGTGTTACAATTGAGTTCTTTGATTATGTATGGATCATGGATGATGGTCATGGGTGATCTTTAGTTATAAGATGTTTATCACAATGTTCTGGGTAGCTCTAGATCATTTTCAATGAGAGTTTTGACAATGATGTGGATCTATTGATTTGATAGACGATCCTTTTGTTTAGGGAAAGGGTGGTTATTGTGCATTAACAATTAAAATTTTAACATAACATGGATGCTTTGGGGAGCAAATTTGTCTAATAGAAATGGATGATCTTTTGTTGAAAAAAGTAAACAATGTCATGAAGAGTTTTTATTTTTTTAGTTACAACTTTGGCAATGATTTGAGGTGATCTTCTAGTAGAGTGCATTAACCATTTTGCCTCTGGGAGCTTTAGGATATTACAATGATGCAATTGGAGTTCAATTGGCATGAGATGATTCATTGGATGCTTGTTGATGCTAGATATATTTGAGCGGCAAAAGACCAAAGAACCTTCATTCGTGAATTCAACATGGACCTAATGAGAAAATTGTTTGTGGATTGAACAATTTTAATCCCCACTCTTGATCTTCCTTTAGTTGGGGAGCTTGCATTTATTTTTATGTTTGACCTTAAAGTTGAACAATTACATGTTATTTTTGGATTTTGCAAGGAGGTCTAACTTGTCATAACTAAAGCACTCGATGGTGTTAACAAAAGGAAATGGTATGGTTTCTAAGTTCTCTACGGTATGCTTGTTTCTTCTTAGAGGTTTGATTCATATAGCATTGGAGTTGGAATGCGTGTTGAATCATTATGATCTAAAAGAGATGAAAGTATAACTTTAAGGAAAAACTCTAGGATGGTGTGAGATCAACGAGATTGGTTAAAAACGTCAAAAAAAACTAGACTTCCCTAAAAAATTCTCTAGGTTAATTAAATGCTATCACACAAAATAAACCTATATGATAAAGCTAGGTTAAAAAAAATAATAAATAAATAAATAAAAGCATATATTAAATGCGAATTTAAAAAAAATGCAAAAGAAGGGTGTATTTAACTCTTGAAAACTCTGTCTCAAACTCTATGCAAACCTAAAATTCTCTATGGTAGAACCATTAATTTGATATTGTGAAATGTGTACTATTGTTACTTGATTCACACCAATCTCAATTCTTTATTGGTGCACAAGGATTGATAATGTTTAAAGACTAACTGTAAGAAACTTTACAAACCTTGACAAATGTTGGTTGACAAGTAATCTATGATAATAAAGATATTATTAGGAATGCTTTACAATTTCGAATAATCATCATATGTCCATGTGCTCAAATCTACATACCAAAACATAACAAATAGTCACAAACATGTACCAAATTTGCTCCCACAGTCTATGAGGAAAGACAACATCAAAAATATCAAAACTTGATTAATATCTACATTGTGCAAGAAAGGTTTCACAGTCACAAAAATGACCCTAGTATAGGATACTAGATCTCAAGATTAGAAACAAATATGTAGAAGTTTAAATTAATAAATAAATAAAATCGAGGCAAATAAGGCAAAAGGTCATCTAGATCTCAAGATTAGAAACAAATATGTAGAAGTTTAAATTAATAAATAAAAAAAATCGAGGCAAATAAGGCAAAAGGTCATTTACATACACATATATAGATGAATGTAGATACAAACAAATCAAAATTTTAAAAAACAAAACTCAATCATTTGTACAAACAATATTTGCCCAATTATCAAGCAAAAATTCAAACCATTAAAGATCAATCAAAGATAATAAACATCTAAGCAGTCAAATCCGAATATCCGGCCAAGACATATCCATGCATGAAAATAGTTACAAGCAAACCAAACACAAGCGTTACGATAACTCAAAAAAATGAAAGAATGCAACTATAAATATTTTTCGGTCTCGACCCACACACACAAGACGGTCGATTGGGCCAAATTATCATAAAAATAAGCAGAAGCTATATTTTTAGACTTACAAAATCAAAATCTTCATAAAGTATGTAGCCAACCAATGTCAATTAAAATTACCGCCGAAGAGTTCAACGGCCCACAAAGATTTCATGTTACTTACCAGTCCCCTCGGATTAAAGAGTCAAAAGCTCTGCGTGTAGAGAGAACAAAACAAGCAAACAAAAAACATACAACACTCCATTTGGCCATTTTAAGAAGGCTTTCTCAAATGTGGCTCAAATCACTGGTCCAGGGACTGTGTACTTGTGGCTAATCTTAAATATCATCCACTTCAACAGTTAAAGGTTAATTTTGGCCAATAAAAATAGGACAAATATATAACAATACCACTTTTTTGTTGTAAATGAGGTGTAAAATTGTTATTGACTGTTGACCATTGAGTATTACACCGCAGGCTCATTCCAAGAGTGCAAATGACAGCCTTGTTACATTAAGATCTGCCAAAATTCTGCAGCCCCCAATATTGGAAAACAATTTAAAAAAATACATTAAGGCATTCACCAAGAAGAAACTCAAATGCCTAGCGTTGGAAACAGATGTAAATTCGTTGCAAGGGTCCAATTGCCTTTACTAAGCTTTAGAAGGGTACAAAACAGGGATTTGAAAACGAGGTTCCCTAGTCGCTCAAATATACACATTGTAAACTTATTTTCCCAAAGTCCAATGGCCTACATGCATTCCAACGTCGCCGCATCTTAAGATGGCGGATTATCCCATAGTTCCCAAGCTATGATCAGCATAAATCCAGAGCTCTCTAGTTTAGAAGATTCAAAACAAGAGTTCAATTGCTAATATAGATTCAAAGATCTCAAATTTTGATCTCATATAATTCTAAAGCCATCATACTAAGACTCAAAACTTTAGGACATTTCGACGGAATCAAGAATCCAAAACAGTCGAAAAAAGCATTTGAAAAACTTTTTATGTCCTAGTCGTAATATTGATATATTCTATTGAAAACATGAAATGCTATTTTGACTGAAATCAAAAAGTTCCGAGGAGGATTTGAACCTCCATCTCCTCTACCAGCTAGAGGGGTGTTTCCTTTACACCATCAGAACATCGCAAAAATAAGATTATCCTACAAATAAAGATCAGAGGCATGCTTTCCAATTATAGATCAAAGATATTATTCCAAATAATTCAAAGACATGCTTTGCCAAAAGCACCTTAAATTAAAACTTCAAATTTCTCAGGATCAATCTCCTCTCAGTAGCTTACATAAATTCCAAGACGTCTCATATTTTAGTTCTCATATGATACTAAGGCTATATACTAAGTCTACAATGTTTGGAAAATACAATACAAGAATTCCGAAACGGTCTAAGAACATTTGAAAACATTCTGAAGGTCAAATTTGTAATTTGTAAAACAAATACGTTCTCAGTCTCAAGCTTTTGTAAAAAAAAATCGGAAGGCTTAATTTGTAGAATACAGATTTCAAACAAATATAAAATGCTACTTAGAACTAACTGTAGGGGAGTTTGAAACTCCATCTCCTCACACAGAGGGGTGTTCTACACTTTCAGCAACCTTGCAAAATGCAACATTAACCTTCATATACTTGTTTACATTATCAGAACATTGCAAAAAAACAACATTAAGCTCCAAAAACTCCTTTACACTATCAGAGACTGCAGAAATGAATTCAAATGAAGATAAAGGAATGCCTTTCCTAATTAACCTAACTTTCAGAATCACAATTGTGTATTGAAATTTGAAAGATCAGTCTCTATAAACATTATGGATCATAGAAGTTTAATAATCCACGAAGCTTATAGATTCATTTCGTTTGTGAAAGCAAGCATTTAATGTCTCGAACATCAATATACCAAATTCGAATCTCCCTAAAACCTTCCATAAAAGTTCGATTCATTTTATTATATTTTTAAAAATTTCTCTCTACCTTTCCATAAAAGTTAAAAGACGTTATATTTTAATACTACATTTAAATGTTATATTTGCATTAAATGAATGAACAACGTCCTCTTCGAAACAACTGCAAGTGCAGAGTTCAATTTGTGGGGCATATAACAAAGCATTAACGAAACAAGCGCATCTTAGAACTCTAAACAATTAATTTCCAAAATAAAGGATGGCGTATAAACACATATCAAACAAGGAATCGAACGCGTATAAACACAATCAACACTCCTGAATGAGGGTTTCACAAGCCCTGAGCCTGAGAGATATAGAAAATTAGGGGAAAAACGAACGGTTACGATTATCCCTGGAAGATGGCGGTAGCATCTACGGAGGTCGGTTTGACGCGTCAGCAGCCCGCCTGTTTTTTTCAAGCGTAAGTCGGTCCGAACATGTCACGGGCGGCAATGGAACGGAATAAAAAGACAGGAAGCATCCAACGCAAAGAAAATATATAATATCAAATGTCACTTTGCCTACCTGCTAAGCAAATGGAGGCTTCCGGTTTCTTGGAGTTCCCAGGATCTCACCGACCATACAGTGTACGAATCCATTTTTGTGGGTATACATTGCCTAATTATCCATGTTTAGGCACGAAAAATTTCTGTTTCATTGTGTGTAATGAGTGTTAAGTGGACCATTCATTAACATGAGAGATGGGTTCATGTGAACCACTACTCATGAAATATGGGTCATGTGTTTGACTCAAAAACTATGCAGTTAAAACCTGAAATAAAATATCATAATTTGACATGCTGCGAAAAATACTTCCTACTTATCACGAAATTTTTTTGTTTACTTATTACGCTTATTTGGTGAGTTCAGTCTACAAGTAGGGCTTCACGTGGAAATTACGTGTATGTATTTATAGTACGGGCTGGGATTTTAAACTAGTTTAGAACGCTGAATTAATTATGCTTAAGCATGCGTAATAAACAATGCCCAGGACTATCGATGGGTTCCTACCATTACCTAGGTCTAATGAAACAAAAAAATTAGTGTCTATTAATTAGATTTAAACTAGCAATTGGACCTATAAGTTTAATGGGGCATTCCATTATTTTATGACTAGCAATAGCACGAAGTGTGCAATGGGCACGTCGATAGATATTTTGAAGAAGTTTTGCATTCTTAGATGGAGAAGAATAATAATAGAAAAGCAATGTTGCCATGTATTATTATTCCGAATATAAACGATTGTTGGGAAAGCAGGCACGTCAAAATTTATAGAAGGGAGCAATTTAACGGGTGTCAAAAACAATGCAATATACATGATTTGGAGTGGAGCAATATCAAGTGCATAAATGAAAAAGACTACTTTGGAACCAAGGCTTCGAGAGCCTTTAGATGTGCCTCCTCCCTTTTCCTGAGAGATAAACAGGCATTGTCCTGCATGAGAGCATACCGCTGGAAGGTGAAAGGGAGCGAGATGTGTATGTCTTGCAAACAACAGACATGGGAGACAACAGTGAAGAGCAAACCTTGGCATTTTGTAGACCCAATGTCTATCGTTACCTTGTCAAGTGTAAGCCCCTAGGCTTTATGGATGGTCAAAGCCTATGCCATTCTAAGGGGTAGTTGTCATTGAGAAGCATGTGTCACTAGACCAACTAGAATGAGGCGTGGGTCACATGAATCCCAAGGAGGTCCTACATAGCTGTCAAACCTAACCACAATGAAGCTTGGCAAGGCAGGAGGGTTGCCACCATAGCTACAACAGTTCCCAATGCCCCATTAACAAGTCCAACAGTCACCCACAAATTTGACATGAGAATAACCTTTTGGCCAATACACAAAAGAACCATGGAAGGCAACTGCTCATCCTCGACGTCTGTAATAGATCTTCCCCTTGCCTATTCAACATTACATCGTGCAATGGGCACCCCCAATGACCTTAACATATGCTTATTATGTTGAGCAACCAATGCATTTGTCAGAAACAAATGTATGGAGGAACGAAATGTAGGAAGCTCATCAAGCGCAAGGAATGTATCAGTTTGTGACATTAGGAGTTCCAGGCAAATATGTGTCTACATTCCTAAGATTAGCTAGAAGATGATGAAACTGGACCTGTATCTGGCCATCACCTTCTTAACGGAAGACATCATTCAATGTAACTACGGTTTTAAAGGAATGCCACAAGGTTGGCCCATACGAGTTGCTTGCATATAAGGGAATGTCTCTAATAGGTGGCAGCTAACCCAAATCACCAACAAGGATAATGGAACATCCACCAAAGGGAACTTGGCTACACATCGGAATGCTTCACACAAATGCCTATCAATACGAGATAGAAGCCTTGGCCCAATGAAGCTCATTTCATCAATCAAAATGTATTGAACAAAATACATGCTCTCATGAAATGTTGCTAATGCTCGCCCTTTGAGCGGGTTCATCTCTTTTAACAATATCCAGAGGGCGACATGGATCGTGGATGCATTGATGTTGAACACAGCAACTTCAGTTGGAGTAAGCAACAATAATGGTGACTAAGATTAGGGAACAACAAAAGACAATGCATCCTTCAATATATGAATTAAGTATGACTTTCCAATATCG
Organism: Cunninghamia lanceolata; assembly: GCA_027924645.1. Taxonomy (NCBI): domain Eukaryota; kingdom Viridiplantae; phylum Streptophyta; class Pinopsida; order Cupressales; family Cupressaceae; genus Cunninghamia; species Cunninghamia lanceolata. The sequence goes on along the minus strand of BSBN01000395.1, from coordinate 1,901,020 downwards.
ACATTGCCTTGTACAATCATCCTAAGCGGAGACTTTATTCTTGTCCTCTGAAAATGTGACAAAACAATATCAAGCACAACACGCTACCCCACAAATAGACCACTTAGCCCAAGATGGTAGGTTGTCCTCTTATTAGATGCAGGATGATAGGTTGTTCAACTAGCTTCAATGAAATCAATTGCAACAAATTGTAGGCTTTGAGGAATTGAACAACTACTCCAATTATGGGCAATATCAAAGTCACGCTTGCCAAGCAAGTCAAGTTCATGAAAGCCAATACCACTACCCAAGTACAAGGAAGAAAGAAGTTGCCACTCTTCAATCGTGTTCACATTCAGTGCATTTATTTCACCAAGGGCTCCCTCATCATGAGTCAGAACTAGATGAACAATTTAGATTTCTACGAGAAACATGCCATACATTATAAATCCCTTGTAGCCTCTCCCACCTCTCCACAATCTCATATGTGGAGGAGCCAATATCATCTGCAATGGAATGAAATTCTTTATACAGAAGAAGCTCACTCCAATAGAAGGAAACAAAGGCTTTAGAACCCCTAGCAAGAATTTTTGTGAAGCGAGGCTTCACTTGTACTATTGCAGGGATAGGCACTTCATCCATTGATTGTTTGTGCGTGAAGCTCTAAACTTCCAATTCTTTGCAGCCTTGATCAATGTCACTGATTCCAAAGTTACTAGGTGGGCCATATACGTAGAAATAAATGTTGAAGTGTTATTGGCGTTTCAATTCGCACCTCTGGAATGCAAGTTGGAAACGAACAGCTATGCACAGATAAACTGCTCTCCTATTTGAAGGGGGAGTTCCCTTTTTGCTGATGTTCGCTGAAAAAATAATTAAATAAAACTTCATCTATCTTCTTTTTGATTCTCAGCTACGAGCACAAGGTTATAAAACTCTAAATGCTACAGAAGAGGTTTTTTCCTTTTTTAAAACTGAACTACTACAACTAAACATAGACTAACGACGCTTTTAATCTCCTAAGTAAATTCAAAGCAAAGGAAATTAAAAGTGGACAAGGAATGATTGTTTTAACAAAAACTTAAGCAATTTTCTCCCAGATTCACATCACAAGACTTATAGTACTTTAATGATGGAAGCTGAAATGAAAGCTACAGAAGCCACACATTTGACGACGAAAACTTGATGAATCGAGATAGATTATTAGAGCAAAATAGGCATGAGACTTCTATTCAATATCACAAAGTTGGCACAACTCCAGGACAACAATACTGCAACAAAGGGTAGGCATACAACAAGCGATCAAACACCGGAGAATAGATTACACAAAGTGAACAGACACTTGGAATATCAAGATTTGCAGGCTAGAGTAGGCACAACAAATTTGCTATCACAATTACCATTACATACAATGAGCAAGATTGGTCTTATTTATACTAAAATCAAAGGAGTGGAGAACCCTAAAATCTCCTTGATTAACCCTAACTTGCCAACTCGCAAGCTTTATTACTATTCTAAGACAAAGATACAATAAACAAATGCTTTAAAGTGATTTGCTTTAAAACAAAGAAAACTCCAACTAACACAAAGTGATTTCTTTCTAAATATAGAATGGATGAGCTTAGGATGAAAGCAAATGCTTTAAAACAAAAAGCATCTATTTTAAAGCTGCTTTCTTTTGAAATGCATCCTCATCAACATTCTTGCTTTTTGGTGATGTCATCTGTTGATATTCTAGGAAACAATATCTTCTAAAAAGCGAGTGACTGCATCTCTGCCAAGAACACTGATACTCTCTAGAATGATATTGTGATTCTCTAACATTTCTTCACCGTTGGCAACCATTTGAAGAAATTCATGAACTTCGCCAACAGCCTTGTCGAACTTCACTGTCATTGCGACAAAACGACCCATCTTGTCGGCACTAATATCATCATTAAAATTGCTGCGAACAAGAGTCTGGAACTCTGCTTGCACTTCCCTGAGATCATAAAGGGTACCATTTTCTCTTTCATATGAACACGGGATCTAAGAGATAAAAGATCTAACGAACTTGAGGACGTTGACTACCTTTTCTTTCCATTATGTCAACTCTGAAATCATACTATCATAAGTTTTTACTGTGAAAAGGTATTGTGCTTTCCAAGTAGAAACTATCTTCTTATCATTGGTTGAATCAACTGAATCAAATGCAATCTTCAAGTCAGCGATAATGATCTCAAACATCGGTCTATTTTCTGCCATGGTCTATTGCAACCCTTGGATGCCTTGGCGTAATCATTGGCACTGTATTTTAATTGATAAAACTCTAAAAGTACAACTCTCCCTTTGGTCACAAATTCTTCCACCCAACTATTCATGTGTCTCCCATAGAGAACCAACTGACTGAAATGCTGTTGATTGGCTGGTGATTCCAGATTCGATGGAAGCAATAAATCAGCCTGTGATGTGCCATGGAAAAGGTTTGAAATATATTGCCGCAGCTGCCTAACTTCAGCCTTGAGAGCTGCCTTGTCTTCTCCATCTTTCAACACTCTTTCCTTCAAATTATCCGCTGCAACCTCGAAGAGATTTACATCTGTATGGCGGGTACTTCTACCAAGGTTAGCTTTGACAACCATGAAGCCATCAACCTCGACATCATCAACATTTCTATTTTCTAGAGGTGTTGTAGTTTCAAGGATTATTTCTCCATCCACATTCTTCTCAATGCGAACTTGCTTCTTCAGCTTCTTGTCTGGTGTGTCTTGGTAGACGCTTTTAAGCTCTGTTAAATCTAGCTGATATGAGGGCTTTCTCCTCTTCCTTCCCAGAATGTTTTCAAGCTAGGATGAGCCTTCTTCTCTTTGAAACTCAGTTCTAACATCATCAGCTCCTGATGAATCAATATGTGCATCAGAGTTGCAAAGCGGTGAATCTGGCTCTGAATCTATGTGGATAGGAGAAGTGATCAGCCAAGGTAGAGAAACATGATCTGAAGGTAATGCTTCAACATGTAGTGTTGGTTCAACAGGAACTTCTAATTCAACTACTGGTTGTTCCTATTAGACATGAGTTGGAGACTCATCCTTTTTCCTCTTTAACTTAGCCATTTTTGTTCTTTCTGGGAGAACACTCATAGCTTTTACCCTTTGTTTTGGCTTGGAAGTGGAAGGCTCTGATGGTTGCACAATTGGTGGCTCTACTAATGGAATATCATCCTTCTGCTTAGCCTTCAAGAATATCAAATTGTTTTTAACCACTCGACTCGTTCTTTCTTCAATGGAAGTGCTCTATTTTACTGACCAATTAACTAGTGGCAAGTTGCTCAATTTGGTCTCTGAAATATGTGGGAAGTTCAATGGAAGTGCTCTATTTTACTGACCAATTAACAAGTGGCAACGGTTCTTGCTCAATTTGGTCTCTGAAATATGTGGGAAGTAGAACTTCACCACTTTCTGTCAAACCCTCTATATCTTTTGATAGGATATAAGACATCTACTAAAGAGTGAACCTGTTGTAACTGTGTTCTTGCACTTCAAACTCATCAGCACAATTAGCCCAAAAGTCTTCGACTGCATGCTTATGCGTACAATTCTGACCAAGATGTGATGCAAAAACACCACGAGGATCATATGAAGACCTCCTGTCGAAAAATTTAAGACCATAATTGGATGATTCATTACCGATTGCCTTGGCATCTGCTCTAGATCTGCATCTGTAAATACTCATCCCAAGTGGAAAATTGAAAGTTGCCTTGCGTCTGCTACGCAAAAATGTATGAACTTCATAGGCTTGCCTCAAAAATTCCATAAATGCTATTTCATCTGTAGGATATCTCGGCAACATGGCTGGCTCTCCTAAGAAGCCATATACTCTAATGTAGGAAAAAGTGGGAAATTGGATAAACCAATCAGCCCATTCTGCCATTGCTATTCTAGCATCTGCTGAAAACCGTATATGCAACTCATTATCCATATCTCGCACTGCATGCATTAGGAATGCATCATTTACCCGCCTGTAATGTCGTTCAGCTTGGGAGATTTCTAACTGCGGAAAATGATGATAAACATGCTGAATACCCAGAGTTCCAACAACATTCAAACCTCTGAATTGACCCTGAAAAGCCATCAAATACACAAGGTATGATATCATGTGGAATTCATGGGCCCTTTGAAAATCAATTATTTGTTGGTGGAGACTATCACTGATGAGTGCCGACTAGTCATAGAATTCTGTTCCATCAACAATTTGGGACATGATGTAAAACATCCAAGGTTGAAACTTGTTAGCATCTATTTGACCCGTGATCCAGCTTAACAGAGTAATCATTATTGCATGTTCCTCCTTGAATTCTCCACGTCCAACATTCTTTGGCATGACGTTCTGCGTCTCTTTTAACCACCTCTGACTAATCTTTTTCTGGTATTTTTTTTTATCATTGTTCCAAACCCTCTTGCATTCTTCAAGTGAAACAGTTAAGTTTTCTCTCCAAATTGATATTGTAAAACACTTCTCAATGTCATTTGGCCTCAGGGTGCAGAGCACACGTCCATCTCTTGACTGGATTTCTCTTGTGACCGAATTGTAATGTGTCATGCAAGCAATTACAAACTCGATACTTTGCACTGTGATGGGAAAGGATGCTGCTGCAAGCAAACTGGAGTATCCTAGATTCCTGATGGCATTATTTCTTACATCCTCCAAGGAATGTAAATTGATCACTAGAAGTACTTTATGTAAGTCGGTTTCACAAGTTCTTAGGTAATGTGAACCAATGCCATTTTGTGCCTGATTTGTGTTGGAGAGTACTGCATATTGGAAGATTTGAAAATTGACTGTGAACACGCCTATGTTGGACAAATGGTTGAAAATTAATTGCTGATTTTTAGAAAAAAACAGAGTGTGAGCAAAAAAGTTGGTACATGGGTTTTGTAGGCAATTTTGTTTTGAAGCAACCCAAATTGTTGAATTTTGAAAAAGCAGAGATTTTCCTAAAAAAGTAGGAAAAAAATAGATTCCCGAAAAAAAGAAAAACTTCAATCTTCAAGAGGATGATATACTGGATGGACCCATCTCGACAAAAATTGAAAAAGCTTTGGTTGAATTTCTGAAAAATAATCCCCTTTAAACAAGGACCCTGAAAAAGCGAGCCTCCCTGCTTCCTCAACCCAAAACTATGAAGAATGCTGAAAAAACACTTTGTTTGGGTCTTACAATCTTCGTTGAAAGAAAAATAAAAATCCTTCCTCTGGATGCAACCTGCAAAAGATAATGAAATAAAGAAGCCAAATGCTTGTCTTTATAGATCTTTAAGGCGAAAAAGCAACTTTATTTGTGAGGATAAAACTTGGATCTCATCCATGAAGAAAGCAACTTTTAAAGCACAAATCCAAGTGGATGTCTTCGAATAAGAAGAATCCCTATTTTGTAGCTACCTATGGCTTCATGTGCAAGATGACGAAGAATATCTTCTTTTGATGATGTCATCGAACACGTGAGTTGAAAGAAGTGCTATCCAATTTTTCTTTGTTTTCGACACTTCTACACTTGTTTTGACTTAAATATGGCCTGTCTCCAAGTTCAACAATATGGCAAAATGTCACCATTGACTGAAAAAGCTGACTGATCCTGACATTTTGGAGACCTATCAATTAAGATTCCATTTTTGACCTCCGACTGATGATCTGGCATCGTTTGACCAAGTTTGACCTTCTGAAAATTGCCAACGGGCGAAGATTGGGAAACAACTGTCAGAAAACACTGTAAAATCTAAAAAATTTCTATCTCTAGTCAAGTTGGGCGCCCCAAGTCACCTGGGGCATTTCACTAGACTAAGCCATTTTTCTAAAAATTGCAACTTCAATTTCTCGATTTGTGTGCACGTTCTGGTGGCATAGGACCCTTGTTTGACTGTCGATTTCTGCCAACTGGGATAAAACTGAGTCTGATGATCTTGCAGATATGCAGGCCTAACAAAAATTGAGCTAACTATACTCTCTATCTGCCTTAGGAAACGTGACAAACTGATCTGCTCTTAACCAGACCGGGCTGACGGAGGGAGATTCACGTTTTTCGAGGAAAACTTAAAAAAAAACTAACTCTGATGAGTTTGGGCACCCCAAGTCACCTGGGGCGCCTATCTTGCCATGCCTTAGAAAATTTTCTGAAAAACTCAAATTTTGTACCATTTCTCATTTTTCGTGCCCATAGCTCCTGTTTGATCTTCATTTTCAGTTGTCCAGGTGACTGTCAAGGTGGGACAGAGGGTGATCTAAGCAATTTGAACATATCTGTGATGAAATCCCAGCTTTGACTAACATTTGACCAAGTTTGACCAACTGGAAATAGGCTAACGGAAGCATTTTCGATGTTTCTCGAAAAATGTAAAAAAAAACTAACACTTGAAATGTTGGGCACCCCAAGCCACCTGGGGCGCCTGGATTCTCAACACTTAGTCAAATTTCATGTTTTCTAGATTTTCATTCCACCTTGGATCCATCATGCATCGTTTTGCGTGCATCATCAAGTCGACGACTGTTCGTCGGTTCAGCGTCGTCGAAACAACGTTGAAAACTCGTCGATGAGCTCTGGTAGATGAACTTTCTCCGTTGATGACTTCTGAGCTCATGCTTTACCTTCTGAAAAAGCACAAATGGCCTAGTAGAGAAAACTTGATCTTTTGAAGATTCCATCTGGACCGCGCTGATTGTAAAGTAAAATCGACTAATGAGAATCAAGCGCAACACCTGAGTCAAAGATTTTATTTTTAGAAAGTTTTGCCAGCATCCATATCTCAAGAAACCTAGAAAACCTAATCTGACGTCTATTTCTAGAAATTTCTAAAAATAGAAATTTTTATTTTTAGAAATTTTGTTTTTTTGACTTTTTGATGAAAAATTTCCAGACTTGTTCAAAATGCCTTAATGAAGCAAAATTTTTGATTGGGTACAACAAGTGCCAACACTATCTTCATCAGTAGGGTTGACCCGACACAAATGTTGCTTATTCACATTCAAGGAGACAAAGGGTCTACTACACACGATGAGAGGTAATTTTAATAATAAGTGACAACACTCCTGGGCACTGATATCACGATGAACCACAATCTTTATCTGAGCTATTGCCTTGGGCTTGTTCATCAATATATGGCACAAGTGTTGATGGTGTAGCTCCATCTGATGGACTGCAAACATTGCCAAAGTACGACATTATGTTTCTATGTTTTGATGGCCTCCCTTTACCGCTTTCAATAGACTTGTTCCTGCTCGACATCTCTCACAAAATAAAAGCTGCAAAAAAATGTCCTTTGTTTAAGAAGGAATTATAGAATATAGTTCCCTGCCTGCCCTAGATGTCTCCCTATTCAATATCATCTGTATGAATGAAGTAAAATTGGAAAAGAGATTTAGATAAATTATCTTATAACATTGTAAAGAAATTCAAATGATCACTTACATTTAGGCTTTCACTAACTCGCTAATGCCTGTAGTTATAACTTGCCTATGATGCGAATCGAGAGCTCGGAGCAGAACAAAATGTGTAAAAGATTAAATTGTTTTGATTGTATTTATATCAATCTATATTTGGCGAATTGAGTGGGATTTTTAAATGGTGTAATAAAAATTTGGTGAATCTCGTGTGATTATAACACAGTGCATATAAAATGTTGGGCAAATGGGACATTGATCAAACACATACGTTGTAATTTTCAAGGCAATTATGGCCCTCAAATTAGCATGGAGTTATAATGGTGTTGGTGAAATAGGTCCTCATACACGGTGAATGTCGTAATGCTATTGGCAAATATGTGGGCAAATTAATACATGCCTCCGAAGTTCCAGGCGAATCACCGTTAGAAACGCCTAGGTTACTCTAGTGAATATATTAGTTACAAATGCCTCATAAAATAAATTCATGGTGAATTGAAATGCATTTGACCGATAATTCATAAAATCTGGGTGATTTGGCCCCCCATCAGTAGCAATATATTTGCCAAATTCAAATTTGCGGATATGATTAGTTACAAATGCCTCAAAATAAATTCATGGTGAATTGAAATGCATTTGACCGATAATTCATAAAATCTGGGCGATTTGGCCCCACCGGTAGCAATATATTCGCCAAATTCAAATTTACGGATATGAACTATTCGCCAATAGTGGTCTCCAAAGTTAGATATTCATTTGTGTGAATTCTACAAGCTCATTGATGTGCTGTGAAAAATAGTGGAGAAATGCTCATGGGAGTGGGTGAAAATAAAAGTAAATACTTTTTTAGAACGAATCCTTACATGAACAAATATATATTTGCTTCATATATCCACTCTTAATGAATATTCATTCTTTGTTGAGATTTGCTGTAATAAATACCCACTCAAGTTTAGATCTCTGAACCTAAATGAATATTAGTTTAAAAAGTGGGTATTTGCTTTTTATTGAACATTTATCTATTTCATTTGATGATTTTTTGTCCAACATTTTCCCCCTCAATATGAACCCAACTTCTTGCACTTACTCACCGAGGTGGTTGAGCTTGATGTCTTCTTATAATGAAGCCAAGAGGTTGTAATAATATACAAGAATTGGTAGCTATAATAAACGTAATGATAGGTCTAAATCTCATATACTTTAAAAGTTTGTTTCTTCAACAAAGTCATGAAGTAAGTACATGTGTGCTCCTTCAAGCTTGAGATTTGCTTATATATTCACTAGAATATCAAGTATGATAAAATAGTGTCCCATTGAGCATGCCAAAAATTGTTGATATCTAGAATTGTCTCACCTTAATTTTGTATTCATGATGATATAAGGTATGTAAATCCTGTGAGTGTGGGACACAACTCACAAGACAACCTATAAGATTGGCAGGTTATCTCCTTGTATAATTTTTAATTAACTCTTATGATTTCACTCACAGAGGGAAAGGGGAGAAAAACTATAAGGAAATGCATTTAAATGAAATCTAATCTAAGCAAACAACTCAATAATCTCTTCACTAGATGGATTTATATTATTTATCCCACTTCAAGATTGTAGAATGCTTCGTAACCAACAAATTTACAACCTAGATTACTCGAACATATAAAAGATCATTCACATAAGTAACAAGAATTAAGACTGGAAGTTGACACAACTTCTTTGTATTAATAGTGATTCAACAAAGTTACAAATCATGAGTATCAAAAATATTTGGAAACCAAAACAAGTGCTAACTAAGATAGGAAAAAATATGGAGAACAAATATAGTTAAAGAACTTATAAATGCATGAGCATACTACTACTACCTAACTATATATTAAGTTCATGGCTCTTATTTATACAAAAATATCTAACTAAAAGCATGCCAAAAATAGCAAGCATTGATGCCTTGGATCATGTATGAGTGCCTCATGAATACAATTATGTGTGATGGCAATGTTTGCATGAATTTTTGCATGTGAAACTTCCTCTTCCATTGAACTCTTGAATGCTTGGCAATGATCATTGCATTGGAGAAGAAAATGTATGCTTAACTGCATCTTCAATGTGATTGCACATTCCTTTGAGGATATTTGAAAATTCAGATACTAATGGCTAAAATCCATGGATAATGATCTCTTAATTTTTATCAGGTTCGACATACCATAATAGCCACTGCTATGAATGATCCTTTCAAATCTCCTTACATCAAGCTCAAATAATCATTGATCATTTTATAATCAAGCACTTTATAGAATTATGGTCTAACAAATAGTAAAACATTCTTGTGAACTTATGTGGTTTATTGGATGCTCCAGCTAGCCCCATGATCATACAAGTGTTGCAACATGCTCAAAACCTTGTAAGTGATTAAACATGCACAAAATAACTCCTCCTTAGAGACCTAGGACTCACCATTGATGATTGAGCTTCTTGTGGCCAATACCACAACACCATACTAAGAATTACTAACCTATCTTTGTAAGATTACACAAGCCTTTAGATTATCTTTTGATGAGACAACTAATGTAACATTAAAAACACAAAGGTTTTGACAACCCATGCGAGTTGCAAAAACTTGACATGTGGCAATGTTGACATCACATTTCAATGAACTTATTTCCTTATAAAAATATTGTAGGACTTAGCACATTTTTTACGATATCACTAATGACTTGTACACCTGGTAGTAAACAAAAGGAAGGGCCCCCCTTCTTACTTGTACACTGCCAACCAATGGCACAATCCTAAACCTGACAACCTGTCATTAGGAGATTGAATTAACCATTTGATTTAAGATTGGTCCAAAAGTCACCACAATCTAGACAAGACAATAAACACTAACAACAATATGAATTGTTCATGTCAACATTTTTTTGGTTCTCTTGTTCTCGATGAATACTCTCCTCTACAAGAAAAAGACTATAAACAATAGATTTATAACATACATTTTTTTGGTTCTCTTGTTCTCGATCAATACACTCCTCTACAAGAAAAAGACTATAAACAAATAGATTTATAACATACAACGATAAAGCACACGACCCCACTTGAGCTTCTACTTAGGGGAAAGCTTGAATTTACACTATTGTCTGTACTCCAAATGATATTGACTTAGGCGATACACACGAAGGATATTGACTTACCGATAATTTCGAGATGCAGTGCTTTGGCTATAAGTTGTAAATCTTTTTCTCATCGAATACATTACATTTGGATATCTGTAATTCACAACATGGCGAAGAGCGTGTCTGTGTATGTGTATCTGCTGTTTTTGTTGGCAATGGCTTCTTTTGCTTTTGCTTCTGCTTCTGCTTCTGCTTCTGGTAATATGCATTCTTCTTCTCTTTCATCAATATTCTGTAGCTTAATACATGGGTCTTACTTGTTGATAGGAATACAAATTTATTATTTGTCAATTTTTTTTTTTTAAATTTTGAAATACTTACTGGTTTGTAATGTACTTCACTTAAATATCATCCACTTCAATGGTCAAACAATCAATGGCAATTTTACATCTCATTCACAACAAAAAGTGTTAAATATTTGTCCTATTTTTATTGGCCAAAATTGATTTTTGACTGTTGAATTGGATGATATTTAAGAATAGCCATTTGTAATGTGTTCATAATTACAGTGTCTATTGATGACTGTAAAAGCTGGAACGATGCATTATGCTTGAACGATGGAGGGTGCGACAATACCTGTGCATTTTATGATCCAGCATCTTTTGGATTATCTTTAAACATCATACATGACAGTGAAAGATCATTTTTTGTCTATAAAAATAAGAGAGATATTTATCCATTTTCAGAATGGATGAGGTGTAAAATTGTTATTGACTGTTTGATCATTAAACTTCATGATGTTTAAGTATAATACAAATCCAATAAAACGGCTACTCTTATAAGTGTGGTAAATAAATAATAATATATATATTTATGCAAAATATTTTTATGTTTTTATTTTATTTTGTAACAAATGTGTTATGTATTTAGTTAAAAGTTAAAATTATTGTTTCGTCGTATTTGGTTTTAACTAAAAATAGAAAACTAAGTTGAAGTGGATAGATGCATCTTAATATGAAGTTACATAAAATAATGAATTTTAAAGCAATCTTGGAATAAAAATACCAAATATAAAGTATATGTCAAAACATTTATAAATAAAATAGCTTGAATATTTTTGTATGAAAATCATTTATGGAATATAATATGATACACAATTTCTCTTATTAGTAATTTTAATGGTTAAATAGCATCCTTGATGCATCTTCCCATTTAGTTTTGTGCCTAGTTTGAGGCAATGTCATAATGCATTTATATAGCTACAAATGGAGCTTTCTTGTACATAGTTGGACCGACATACCTAACTTTGCTTCCACCTAGCCTTATACTTAGCATTTATCGCTATGCTTAAATGTGGACACAATGCCAGTTCAATTAGCTTATCTATCTAATTCTAATCATTAATCTAGTCCTTATCAATAATTTAATCTTGCCATATATAGATCCAACCTATCTGTCTAACCCAAGTCATGTCTATGGTTATGAGGTCATCCTTGCAACTACAATCTTGATTCTTTTAAATGTAAAATTAACGTCAAACATTTAGCTAACTAGCCTCATCTTATAGTTTGGTCCTAGGTTGAGTTTTCACAAATTTCGTAATTAGATGATGTTTTCATTATAAAAAGACATCAACATGCACCCTTTTATACACAGAGAATCATTTATTATCACAAGAACTATCACCATGTAATCTAGCATATCTAATCACACTCTTCCCAGTGAATCACCTAGCAATCATTCTAGACTTCATGTCCATGTTTGATAAAAGAAATGGCAATTGATCTACATCTAGCTCTAACATTGCCTTGATCAAAGAAGGTGTCTCTATAAGTCCTTTTTTATTATTTGACACTATGAAAAACTCCTAATTAGACTCAACTATTTCATCACTACTTAGATTTTCCTTTTCACTTGAGCACTCTCTTTAGTATGATTTTGGTATCATGTGCATACATTAGCTATTTGTAGGTTAGTACTTTATAGGTTAGCTTAGAAATTTGTACCTATTAGTTATACTTTTATATTTTCACCATATATTAGCTTTTGTAGGTTCGTAGTTTGTAGGTTAGCTTAGAACTTGTACTTGTTAGTTAAATTTATAAGTTAGTAGATTGTAGATCAGCTTAGAACTTGTGACTATTAGTTAAATTTGTACAATAGTAGTTTATAGGTTAGAGCATTGTAGGTTAGGTATTTATAGATTAGTTATTTACATAGGTTAGTAGTTCAGTAGGTTAGCTTATAACTTATACCTGTTAGTTAAATTCATAGCTTAATAGTGTGTAGGTTCTAGATCATTGTAGGTTGGGCATTTATATATTAGCTATTTGTAGGTTAATAGTTTGTGGGTTAGCTTAGAACTTGTACATGTTAGTTAAATTTTTAGGTTAGGTATTAATTGATTAGTTATCTATAGGTTTGCTTAGAACTTGTACTTGTTAGTTAAATATGTAGGTTAGTAGTTTGTAGATAAAAGCATTGTCAAATTGGTATTTATAGATTATTTATTTGTAGGTTTGTATTTTATAGGTTAGAGAATTATAGGTTAGCTATTTGTAGGCTAGTAGTTTGTAGGTTATTGATTTACATAGGTTGGTAGTTTGTAGGTTAGTAGTTTACGTAGGTTATAGAATATTTAATCACAAAGCAAAGAGAAGCTTGTTCTCTTATTTAATTTATTTAGTTTGCCCCCTTAATAAATTAGTAACTAATTGCATGTCCCCTTAAGCCATCCCCTAGTTCTGCATTCCATAAATTAGGTAATTGATGTATATAATTAATAACTTTAAGATTTAGTTTAGTAAGTTTAGGATTAAGCAAATAGTTAATTGATTTAGTATCATGCCCTTAGCAAATTAGTAACTAATTGTACATCCTCTTAAGTCCCCTTTTAAGCCATCCCCTAACTATTTTCCATAAATTATATAATCAATTTACATAGTTTACATAAGTTAGTTGACTTGTAAATATGAGTCAAACTTTAAACTTAATAACAAATTCTAGTATTTTGAATAGTTAGTAAAAATTTATTAAATTGAAATTAATTTATGAGTTGAAAATCCCAATATATATACATACTAGATATGTGGAACAATTTAAAATATATAGATCAAATGAAATAAATGTATCAAATAGTCTATGAAATAAATGTATCAAAAACATATTACAAAAATGTTCATAGGTCATAAATGTAGATACTCTAGGGTCTATCATCATCAAAATCAAGAGGCCTCTTAGTTCCATGTGAACTATAGGCTTACCCTCCTATAGTGCTACTACCTCCTCCTAGTACCAAGTCTTGTGTCCTCCTAAACTTGGGAGACTACAAGAAAAAGAAGCTTGGATTCAACGTTCAAAATTACTCAAGTGCACATATTATAATAAAAATATTTAAAATAAAATCATGAAACGTGTAGTTTAAATATAGTATAAATGTACATACCATTGGATTATCATTATGTACCTCACCCTATACAAGTGAACTAATTGTAATGTAGAAAATTGCATTTCCTCACAATTTCACATTGTGTTTTGACCTACTTTGGTGTCCACTCTTGTAGCATGTTTATAGGGCCACTTGAGCCTAACCTTGGCTTATTTTCCCACTCACCAAGGTTTTCCAAGTTCTATATCACATTTGAATATCTTTCTTATTATTCTAGGAAAATGTGTTGAAATCCTTGAGATTTTTACCTAGACACAAGCACAACGTTTAAACATTCACGCAACGTGCTAGCATCCTGAAGATTCTAGAAATCCAAATCATTGCTTTCCTGCCTAGTTGCTTATTTTTTCGGTGGTAATTCTCATCTGGCAATGAAAGAAGCTCTATGAGCATGCCTAACCCTTTGATTCTCTCTTCTTCCAATATATAATCTCATTTTTGAAACCCTTAAAAAATTCTTCCTTTACGACTCACTTTTGAAAACCTCTCACAAAAACTTTAGACTCACAAAAAAACTCTCGGCTCTCTATTGAAGGTTTTAGATGCTATCCTAGGGCTAAAGCATCTCTCTTTCTCAACTTCTATTAAACTTATTCCTATGTCTTGACCACTATGGAGGCTCTCATAAGGGATTGGTGTCAGTTGCACATCAATTTGATCCTCAAGGAGTTTGCAGCCTCCTCTATTATTCTAAGCTTAGCATTATTGTTTCATTGTGAAGAGATAGTGTTATTATTTTGTTCATTGTATTTTTTATTATCTCCATTTTGGCAAACTTGTGGTGTAGACCACACCCTTATATTCCTTTACATACACTAGGGTATTCTTCCCCATAGACCAAGGTTGATACTCATATCTTTTTATTGTTGTCACTGTTGTTATTTTCTTAGAAACATATAGGAAATAGGAGCACACTTTTTATTCATTATTTATAATCTTGGTTATTCATGAGATTGAAAGACCAACATAGGGGCTTGACCTGAAGGCAAGCTCCCAAACAACCCCAACAATTTTTTATGTCTTTGTAGTTGTAGGTATTTTGAGAGACTCAACTGCACGGATGTTTGTGGATTCCTCCTCTTTCATTTACTCTTCATCATTTATTATTTTTAATTATTTAAATTGCTCATTTCAATGTGTGATGATATAGATCTCGTTATCTAGTTTCCTGTTGGGCATCTTGTGTGGTTTTATGTGCAGAATGGATAAATTACCAGATCAGGACATAAGTGTTTTCTAGAATTTTTCTTCATTTTACTATCACATGGATGATAGTGCAACATGAAAATGTCTGTGTGATGTGCTGCCATCTTGGGTTGAGGCTTCTCCCTCTAGTACCAAATTCTTCACATTCCTCATTTTTCATTTCTATAATTTGTTCTAGGATTATACATTTTGTTTCTCATAAATTGTAATTTTATTATTGTTTCATTGTGCTTTAGCTTAGCCAAAATAATTATTTTCGAAGTTTAGGGCTTCTATAAGATTTGGTTGGAGCTATTTTACTCTTCCTACTTGGATAGCAATGAAATACTTTTCCTTTGAAGTTGGTTAGATCCTAGTGTAATATTATTAAAAAATGTTCTAATTAGAAAACATAGTCATTTTGACTAGAATCACATTTTCTATATTACATTTTGGTGAACCTGGCATTTTCTATTAACATCCTTCTCTTGTCGTGATTTACTCATTTCTTAGTGAATCCGCTTTATAATTTCTAAGCTCACCATCATCTCATTTAGTGTAAACAAGCATTCGACTATGTCATATCTCTTTCTCCAAACCTTTACAGCTTTCAATTATCCATTCTTGTGAAGATTTTTACATGTTAGATAAAGCCCTTGATGACTTCATCCATGTCACATCTTCTTCCTCTAAACTAAAATATTCTCATTCTAAACAATTGATTAACATAATTTACATTTTTTATTCTACATAAAACCCTTGAAAACAAAACTTATGGTTCGTCTTTGGTCAAATACACAACAATTTGTTAAGCCTATCATTGTTATTCAAGGTGCTACAACTGCACCTCGACCTCTAGATTATTTCACTAAAATTGCAAAGTCTATAACACTAAATGTGACTAGGGCTCCTCACTATCATGTGGTAGCCCACATGTATAATACAATATGAAACAAACATACTATACATGTCCCTACTTCCTCTCTTATTCTTCTCACAACTCTCTATCTTCCTCAAAAGACCACCGAAGAGTACGATCTTGTAGAGTAGCTTCATGCTACTACTATCAATATCTCCCTTTGGGAGCTCATTTAAAATTCATTAACATATCATGGTATTAAACAAATTAGATTTCCACAGTCCATAATATTTTGCAATGGAGTTTCTGGATTCAACTATGTAAGATTTTTGTTATCAACGTTTTGAATCACACTCTGTGATTCATCATCAGGATGAGGAGAGCTGTAGGAAGTAATGGTGAATTGCAAACTAGGTTAGACTAAAAAGAAGAGGAATGGAGGTTGAACGAACAACAAGGATCAATAAAAGAAAAAGCTTAAAAATAAAAATGAAAAAGTGGGGGCAAAAACCACAAAACATAGGAAGGAAAAATGAGGAAGAAGGAGAATTAAAATAAAGACAAATCTAACTATGTTTTGTCTTTATTTTAGTTCTCCTTCTTCCTCATTTTTCCTTCCTATGTTTTGTGGTTCCCCCCCCCCTTTTTCATTTTTATTTTTAAGCTTTTTCTTTTATTGATCCTTGTTGTTCGTGCAACCTCCATTCCTCTTCTTTTTAGTCTAACCTAGTTTGCAATTCACATTCCTTCCTACAACTCTCCTCATCCTGATGATGAATCACACAGTGTGATTTGAAACGTTGATAACAAAAATCTTACACAGTTGAATCCAGAAACTCCTTTGCAAAATATCATGGTATGCTCTAATAAACCTTGCAGAAGATCCTGGTGTGATCTTCTACCAGGCTAAATGATGTAGTTGCTTACTCAATTGCATATACATGAATATAACTAATATAATATTATAGCAATATGAGTTACCATCTTTGGAGGTTCAAAAACAAAATGAACCTCTCCTCATATTGTTGAAATCAATTTTATCAATGTCAAACATACACTTATTGATAATGATTTAGGCCTCAATGTCTGTGGGGTAGATTTTTTAAATTGAATCAATATTGATATGTCTTGCATATCTCCAACAAACCTTTCTATCCATGGTTTTGACAACATAGGTAGGAAAACCCTTGGCACAATCACCTTGCCTATTAAATTGAGCCATGTTACTTTGCCTACTCTTGTGCATGTCATGCCTAGAGCTCTTTCCTATAATCTCCTTTTTTGGTAGATCATTGATTCATGTCGTGGGTGTGGTTTTGGCTACCTTGAATGAATCAATAAAATTTGTTCATGGAAACAAAACGTACATAATAAAATATGATCCCTATCCCTTACAATATTGTTAGCAAGTACATCTTGAGAATTAGCATAAGTGTTCTCCAACACTTCAAAATATCATTCCCTCTTCTTCTCCAAAAGATGATTCATCACCATCAACTCCTATTGGTGATCTTGACAAAAAATTAAATTCATCTTTTAATGCATGTCCAAGTGATGATTGGGGTTCTTTAGGTTTTACACCTTCGTCAATGGGAGAATATAAAATTAACCCATCTCACTCCAACATCGCAAAATTCAATCCACTCCGTCTCCTCTAAATGCTTCATCACAACCAAGTAACACTCCTACTTCTGATTCTCCCCAAACTTCATGCGACTATACCTCCCATATCGATTATGCCAGAAATGGCGATCCTCTATATTTAATGGAGACACAATCTCATTATGGCCATGGTTTTCATATTCTCTCTAAAATTGGTTATAAAGGAAATATATGTGGATGAAAAGAGTAGGGTATCAAGATCCCCTTAGAACCTAATCCACATTATTCTTTAGTGGGTCTTGGATACCATCCTGCTTGCCCCTCCAAAGCCTCATATCAAGATTTTATAGAAGTTAATATGACATCCACATCTCTAAATTCCTCTTCTCTTCCTCTTTTACGTTTTGGGCTCATCATACATGACGTTAATTCTAATATACCCCCTTTAGATGCTTTTTCTATGGATGAAGCTCTTGCTGAATTCTTGGGAGTATGTGATCATATGCCTAGATATCATCATGATCATGGGTTTCCCTATTACTTAAATGTGCAAGAATACTTTGGGGAATCTATCTATTTATCTGATGATACTTCTTTATCTCCTAATAATCCTTAAGAGAGTGAAGAGATCTTTTTGTGAGTCTAGAGTTTTTGCAAGAGGTTTTCAAAAGTGATTCGAAAAGGAATTTTTTTTAAGGGTTTCAAAAATAAGATTATATATTGGAAGAAGAGAGACTCAAAGGGTTGGGCATGTTCATAGGGACCATTTCATTTCTAGATGAACGATACCACCGATGGAATCAAGTGACTAGGTGGGAAAGCAATAGTTTGAATTTTTGGGATCTTTGGGGTGCTAGTAGGTCAAGCGAACATCTATGTGTTGCACTCACATCCTGGACAAATTCTCTAGGATTTCAACACATGTTCCCAAAATAGCAAGAAAGATATGAATGTTATATAAAACTTTGCAAACCTTGGTGGGTGAGAAAATAGGCTAAGGTTAAGCTTGAGTGGCCCTAGAAACATGCTACAGAAGTGGACACCAAAGTGGGTCAAAATACAATGTGAAATTGCAAGGGTACGTAATTTTCTATGTTACATTTTGCCCCCACTTTAATGACACTAGGTGATAAGCTATGCTAAAGTACAAAAATGAAACGTTAAAAGCAAAAAAGCATGTAAAGGATACCCAAAAGGATATTGTAGAGGACACAAAAATTCTCTAGGTGGAAAAATGATGCCCCCAAACTAAGGATCTACAAAACCACAACATTAGGTACCGCAACCCTGCAAGACCACCATGTTAGAAAATAAATAATCCTGTAAGATCAAGATGTGTCAGTCTAAAATCAAAATAGTAAATGAGAGAATTCTAAACGGTGGGAAGAATGATACTAATAAAAATGAGTCAGAAGGAATGCTAGTGTAAATTTATGATTACACATTAGCATAAGTTAATTAGGGAGTTAATTAGGAAAGCATTTTCCTTTATTAGTTGTTAATCTTATCACATAAGATAAGAACACCTTTCTGCTTCTCTGCTTTGTCTATTCTTGACAAATACAAATGTATATATGTATTGTTCCTTTGTGAATAATTTAATGCACATTAAGTGTTGATTACAAAATCGATCCTCTTATTTTTTTCTTTTTGAAGCCACTCTTGTATAGAAGAAATACTGTAGATGATCTTGGAATCTAACATGGTATCAAAGCTCTAGATTTGTAAGTCTTCTCTTGAATTTGAGAGGGTTTTATCCACGAGGTTGTGATCAGTGCTTCCTGGTGTGAAACGAGCCTCACAAATAAGTCCAAAAGGCATCAAAACCTAATGATAACTTGTCCAAACACTAAAATTAGAGTTAGGAAAATGTTAGGTGGTTTTTTTGTGGTCTTGATTTTCATTGCAATGAAAATTATGTACATTGTATGAAATTTGTACAGAAGTATGAATCCGTACCTATACATACATGTTTATGTACTCAGACATACGCTATGTCATGCACCCTGTTGACTTTTCTTTTGAATCAGCATTAGGATTTGCCACTTCTAATGCACAGGCAGATTTAGCCAACTAAATATAGGAGATTGCGTGAGCTGCCTCCCCTTCACTTCTGGTTCTGCCGCACCAAGGGGGGTATCCCTATAACTCAAGATGTAACCTTGACTAGCTCAAAGATAGAGAGATCTTACTTGACAACAACAGGCAGAATACTCTCATGTATCGACCAAGATCTGTATGATAGATCACAAGGTGGGCAACGTTCTTGGACATATATGTCTGGTTAGGTATGAGAGCATGCAAAGGTTCCTAATCCTAATCCTACAACTAACAGATGGAAGGATGAAGTGATTTGAAATGATGTTTGGATGCAAACCTGGACCTGGTGTATAACCTCAACACAGAGCTAGATTGGTGCCTATCCAGGGCTTGGAGTCGGTAGACATACACCTGTGAATGATCAGCATGAATAGCTAAAACTAGATTTCAGGGGGATACACATGATATCTGCCTTACAGATATCTCCCAATAAAGAGTGTTAAGCTGTCTATACTTATGGCATCCCTATTGCAGTAAGAAAGATACATGCAAAACTGGAGACAGAATCAGCATAACACATGCAAACACAGCATTATTCATATAAGATTAACCATGAAATCAGTGGATTCATGCCAAATCGTACAACAGGAGATACATAAACTCACAAGTTTTGCTGCACAGAGCAACCAAAACTAGTTGTATCTTATTACAGAGCCAAAATGTCCAGTTTTCAACAACCAAAAATGAGTAACATTTCCTACTTATAACAGCCAGGTAGTGTACCACAACAATTAATTACATGGTTGACCAAAAATCCCGCCAGATACACAGTATCAGAAAAATGGCGCTCAACGCATTACCAGATTGGCGCTCAAACATGAATGCAGTAGGTAGGGGAGGAGACAGGAAGAAACCTCGAGCCCTGCGCCACTGTCCGTTGATGTACACCTTCAATCAGGTACCAGATCCGTCCATACCTCTGCAACCCTCGCCATTAATGGCACACCAACCCGCGGCCTCGGGAAAACGTCAAACAGTCGATCGCAACCATTTCCCGCCAAGATTCATCGTCATGATATTTCAAAATATGCAGGGTCGAATTATCCCACATGCACCTCGCAGCAACCTTTTCAACACTTTATATACTAGGCCACGAGCATATATGATGTCGGTGCTTTTGCTCCTGACGACACTAGTATAAGACTTCATCATCATTATCCTTCAGCAGCATGATATCCTGTCGCTTGAAATATCACCCTGACATCAGCATCATATCGCAATATAACCTGCATGATAATCGCCTTCATCGGCACAACCTGATCCATCGGAGGAAGATCCTCCTGCTTAGCCGATACCAAATGTCTGGCCGATGAACATCCTGATGACGTCACCGTCATATCCTACTGACGTCATCAGCATATCTGCCTACTGCGCACCTCCTCATATCCGGATGACATCATCGTCATATTCGCAACATTGGGGGATCTTCATAAGATGAGTAATATTAGAAATATGACCCCCCGGACCTTGATGACATCACCACCACATGTCGGCATCAGGATGATATTCAGAAGATAACCGGATATTTGGAAATATCATCCTGATGCACAAATATCACGCTACACTATAGCTCCACTATAAGATCGGGGTGATATATGAATATGACAGATATTTGAAATGATCACCCCCCACTGGATAATGCATGAAGCCGACAGGCGGATATCTCCCTTCAGAAATATCATGATGCAGACAAGCAGAAAACCGGATATCACCCTGACGTAAGAATGATGTCAGCATCATCAGGGTGATAAAACAACGAACATGAAATGATACAACATCATCAAGATGATATTGACTAAGATCATCCTGACGTTCAAATATGATGACCCCGGTGAATATCGGGTCATACTTAGAACTCTTCAACAACATCATCAGGATGATCATAACCAAGATCACCCGATGATAAAAATATCACCCCGGCGAAATATCATGCAGGCAGAAAATATGATGACCCTCGCAAGCAACACGACGATAACTGGAAATATGATGATGATGATGACGACCCTTAAGAAAAAACAAGTCAGGTTGAACAACTCAGAAAATAACCCCTTCAGAAGATCGGGGTGACATCATCATCATAAAAGGGCAAGGTGATATTTGGAAAATCACCAGATACTTGAAAAATCACTCCCGCAAGCAAATCAGGGCACACTGTAGCTCATCAGCAGGATCGGGATGATATCCAAACATCACCTGATATTGAAACATGATGATCCTGATGAAAAACCGGTCGACAGAGAACATGATGATGATGACCTCCTCCTCAGGAAAATATGATGCTGCAGCTGAAAAATGCTGAGGTCCAACACTTAGAACATTTTTAAGGAAGGTGCCTGCATGAAAATTGCTCAAAAACTGTCAGTCAATTCAGGCACTAACACTGGCTCTGTCTGGGGACGTGCAGGTGCAAGACTGCAGCGAGAACCCCAGAACTCTGGGATGCAGACCAGTCCCTTATCCATTGGGCACAGAGTCAAATACTGCACTGACCTGCATCACCAAACACACTTGATGGCCAAAGGCCACCAAGAAAAGAAAAACATGTATCTCCCTTTGTCAAATATCTTGTTTTCATCTGCATACACTGGGTCAAGCTTGGAGATACTACAGACATCCACCCACAAACAAATCTTGTCATCTGCATATTCAACCCTCTGATTTGGCTTGTCATTATCACCCCTGTGCAGATAACCTTCAACATCATGTGACATGTGGGTGCAGAATGTATCAGGCAATGCATACTCAAATGATATAGAACACAGGTTATCATCTGTATCATCATCATGCATTGCAACATGATCTCCTAACTGGACTGCAAATAGGAAACACTCAGAGTCCACCACACAACTAGGAAGATCAGGGCTCATTGTATTATATGCTGGCACATCAAAAGAAAAGCTTTCAAAATCACAATTGTGCACATCATGTACACAACAATCAGCAGCACCAGGCTGGAAAAGATCAGGCTCTGGCATCTCTTTCAAATCAGGCACATTTTCACAGTCACTTACCTGATGTATGTTGTTTCCTCTTTCATCAGGATGAGAAACAGAATCCAAGCCAAAAATAGTGTCTAGATCTTCACCATACTCAGACAGATCCTCATCGCCATATGTGTCATAAATGGGTGACCCAAGTGCATCAGTTTCATCATAGTATGCCATTTGTTCATGGGCAGCAGAGCATGCATCTTCATCACCAATGGATTCCCTCTGTGGAGGAGTATCAGCCTGTATGCTTATTTCTTCTCTATCTTGAGCACAATACTCACAATTATCTCCACAGGTCCATTCCAAAAATTGCTCATTGCTGTCCACAACCTCATTGTTGTTTTCATGGTCAGATGCCTCATCATTGCAATGGGAATCCTCACTAGTCCTTTCACTGGCACGTTCAATATTCATCTTTTCATCTTCACACGATGCCTTAATTATTTGGTCATTTGCAGCTTCACAACGATTTTTCACACCAAGGCCTGGGGACAGGGGTTTCAGCAGGTACACATTTCTGATTTTTTCTATCTTTTCTATGAACCTGTATGCCATCTGCATACTTGTCACCTTGAAATCCCTCAGTATTGCACTAAAGCCCTCCTCAAAAGCTTCAAAGAATATGCCAACACAGGCTGAAATATCAGGTCTGAAGACTTCTGGGATCTGTGAAAGGGCTATTGCAAACCTATGACTGAAGTCAACACATGGCTCTTCATCTTGTTTTCTGATTCTCATCAATTCTGCAACAAGATCAGCCGGTTCTTTTGCAAATTCTTCCTTGAAACAATCAGCAAGCTCATCCCAACAGGCAAAGGATTTCTTTGGAAAGCTCAAATACCAGTCTTTTGCTTTTGCATCAAAGGACCTAACAAAAAACCTCATCCACATATCCTCATCTCTGAATGAATATTTTCCCATAAAACTGTGAAAATTTTGGATATGTGCATTCCCATCACATACATTGTGACCACTAAACCTAGGCATCTGACAGTATATCCTAACAGGCATAGTTTCTACTTTATAATCCACCCATGACAAATCCAGTTGGTCATACAAAGGATCAAAAGGGCTGAGAAGAGGTTTAGCCTTCTGACTGGCAGACACAACAGGGTTATTGCTTTTTAACTGGGCCTGCTCAGCCTCTAAGAATATCAACCTATTTCTTATCTCTTCTATTCTTTTATTCGACATTTCACCACTGAGTATGGGATAATTCATACTTGGATTCATAAAAATCCTACTCTTAGACATCCTTTGTCTGTCTAAGACCTAAGGCTTCCCCTGGCATCTAACTTATGCAGCAAAACAACAAATATAAAGGGGAAGGAACAAGGTACCTTTTCTCATACAGATGCAGAAAAATGAACAACACATTTTTGTCACATCACATACATCCATCTTTCATGTGCATTCAGATCTTTTTTGCAGAGTCGCCACCTCTCCAGAGAGGACAAAATTTTCAATAGCTGAAAGCTACTTTTCCAGGTTCATTCCACCAGCAGAGCATCATTTTGTTGGTGACTCAGATGGGCCACAAGATATAACACTTTTTCATCAATTTTCTCCCCAGCAGAGTCGCCATTTTGTTGACTTTTCTTTTGAATCAGCATTAGGATTTGCCACTTCTAATGCACAGGCAGATTCAGCCAACTAAATACAGGAGGTTGCGTGAGCTGCCTCCCCTTCACTTCTAGTTCTGCCGCACCAAGGGGGTATCCCTATAACTCAAGATGTAACCTTGACTAGCTCAAAGATAGAAAGATCTTACTTGACAACAACAGGCAGAATACTCTCATGTATGGACCAAGATCTGTATGATAGATCACAAGGTGGGCAACGTTCTTGGACATATATGTCTGGTTAGGTATGAGAGCATGCAGAGGTTCCTAATCCTAATCCTACAACTAACAGATGGAAGGATGAAGTGATTTGAAATGATGTTTGGATGCAAACCTGGACCTGGTGTATAACCTCAACACAGAGCTAAATTGGTGCCTATCCAGGGCTTGGAGTCGGTAGACATACACCTGTGAATGATCAGCATGAATAGCTAAAACTGGATTTCAGGGGGATACACATGATATCTGCTTTACAGATATCTCCCAATAAAGAGTGTTAAGCTGTCTATACTTATGGCATCCCTATTGCAGTAAGAAAGATACATGTAAAACTGGAGACAGAATCAGCATAACACATGCAAACACAACATTATTCATATAAGATTAACCATGAAATCAGTGGATTCATGCCAAATCGTACAACAGGAGATACATAAACTCACAAGTTTTGCTGCACAGAGCAACCAAAACCAGTTGTATCTTATTACAGAGCCAAAATGTCTAGTTTTCAACAACCAAAAATGAGTAACACTTCCTGCTTATAACAGCCAGGTAGTGTACCATAGCAATTAATTACATGGTTGACCAAAAATCCCGCCAGATACACAGTATCAGAAAAATGGCGCTCAACGCATTACCAGATTGGTGCTCAAACATGAATGCAGTAGGTAGGGGAGGAGACAGGAAGAAACCTCGAGCCCTGCGCCACTGTCCGTTGATGTACACCTTCAATCGGGTACCAGATCCGTCCATACCTCTGCAACCCTCGCCATTAATGGCGCACCAACCCGCAGCCTCGGGAAAACGTCAAACAGTCGATCGCAACCATTTCCCGCCAAGATTCATCGTCATGATATTTCAAAATATGCAGGGTCGAATTATCCCACATGCACCCCGCAGCAACCTTTTCAACACTTTATATACTAGGCCACGAGCATATATGATGTCGGTGCTTTTGCTCCTGACGACACTAGTATAAGACTTCATCATCATTATCCTTCAGCAGCATGATATCATGTCGCTTGAAATATCACCCTGACGTCAGCATCATATCGCAATATAACCTGCATGATAATCGCCTTCATTGGCACAACCTGATCCATCGGAGGAAGATCCTCCTGCTTAGCCCCTGCTGACGTCATTAGCATATCTACCTACTGCGCACCTCCTCATATCCGGATGACGTCATCGTCATATTCGCAACATTGGGGGATCTTCATAAGATGAGTAATGTTAGAAATATGACCCCCCGGACCTTGATGACATCACCACCACATGTCGGCATCAGGATGATATTCAGAAGATAACCGGATATTTGGAAATATCATCCTGATGCACAAATATCACGCTGCACTGTAGCTCCGCTATAAGATCGGGGTGATATATGAATATGACAGATATTTGAAATGATCACCCCCCACTGGATAATGCATGAAGCCGACAGGCGGATATCTCCCTTCGGAAATATCATGATGCAGACAAGCAGAAAACCGGATATCACCCTGACGTAAGAATGATGTCAGCATCATCAGGGTGATAAAACAACGAACATGAAATGATACAACATCATCAGGATGATATTGACTAAGATCATCCTGACGTTCAAATATGATGACCCCGGTGAATATCGGGTCATACTTAGAACTCTTCAACAACATCATCAGGATGATCATAACCAAGATCACCCGATGATAAAAATATCACCCCAGCGAAATATCATGCAGGCAGAAAATATGATGACCCTCGCAAGCAACACGGCGATAACTGGAAATATGATGATGATGATGACGACCCTTAAGAAAAAACAAGTCAGGTCGAACAACTCAGAAAATAACCCCTTCAGAAGATCGGGGTGACATCATCATCATAAAAGGGCAAGGTGATATTTGGAAAATCACCAGATACTTGAAAAATCACCCCCGCAAGCAAATCAGGGCACACTGTAGCTCATCAGCAGGATCGGGATGATATCCAAACATCACCCGATATTGAAACATGATGATCCTGATGAAAAACCGGTCGACAGAGAACATGATGATGATGACCTCCTCCTCAGGAAAATATGATGCTGCAGCTGAAAAATGCTGAGGTCCAACACTTAGAACATTTTTAAGGAAGGTGCCTGCATGAAAATTGCTCAAAAACTGTCAGTCAATTCAGGCACTAACACACCCTACACCAACCCTATGCTATAATTTGACATCTCCTTTATCCATCAGGTATTTGCTTTATCCAGCGTGTTCGTGATTTATTTGGCCGTTCCTACAAATTTTTTGTGGTTTTTTGCTTTTTGTGGTGGTCAAAAGGACTTCGATAGTTTCCCTATTTGTACAATGGTTTAAAAAATTAAAACCAGTAGTTAATGTCTAAATGAGTGACAGATTTGAATTTGGTCAATAATTATATGAATTTTGCCACCCTTGGTCATTACCTGCCATGGGGAGCTTAGCCCCAATGGCAGTGTCTACTGAACTCTACCTTTGCTCATAATTTTCTACCTCTGCACCTGATTCTATCACCCACCGACCACTATGTCACCATTCAGCCTAGGCATTTCTGAGAGAGCCACCACAGGGCCACCAACCCTCCTTATTGCCTAAAGGGGAATATTTTTTCTAGTAGGCATATGGAGTCAATTTTTTGAAAACAAATTGATGCAGGGGCATCATTTCCCCATCAAGCTATGTTTTGTTTAATTGATGTTTCAATTTGTTTTGTTGATGTTTAAGTTTGTTGTTTAGATGTTTGTTAAGAGATCATTGGGGAAGTTAATTCCTGTCACCTCCAAATGGTAATAGTTTGTTCCTATCACCAAAACTACTAGAAGGAAACTACCAAAAAAAATTGCAAGGTTAGAATGGTGAGGGCATGACAAGGAGAAGTC
The DNA here is from genome assembly GCA_027924645.1 of Cunninghamia lanceolata. Taxonomy (NCBI): domain Eukaryota; kingdom Viridiplantae; phylum Streptophyta; class Pinopsida; order Cupressales; family Cupressaceae; genus Cunninghamia; species Cunninghamia lanceolata. The sequence continues at coordinate 1,873,625 of BSBN01000395.1, read as the reverse complement.
ATAGCATAAAAAGATATAAAATAAAGAAATCAATGGGGTGTAAAGGGGAAGTCTCGTCGCAGGAAGGAGGACAATCAGAAGAATGAGCTTGAATGGTGAAAGAAGGTGAGTTGGAGAATGAAAAGAAAAGGAAAGACTGCAGTGTGATAGGAGGGGGTTGGTTGTGTGTTGGAATAGTTAGAACGACCCTGAGTGGTGAATACTGGAAATGCAGGGAGATGGGAGACCGCGAGCAAAAGGAGAGAAAAATAAAGAGATAATAGTGAGACAGGGAGGATGTGAGCTGTGTGACTGAAAGCCCGAGAATACTAAATTATGTAAAGACTGTTAAGTCTCAGAACCGGTGAATGTGTAGTCTCTGTGCATGGTCGATCTAGTTAAGAAGTGAATACAATTTTCTTCGTAAACAAAGTTACTATAATCGATTGCATATCAATTAAATGTTGAATTGTTCTCATCAATTTATATTCCATAATGTCTTGAGTTCTTGTCACTATAATTAGTTCCATTTTAGGTTCCTGTCACTGATTCTAATATGGAGAGTTCCTGTAATTGATTCTAGTCTAGAGAGTTCTTGTCATCGTTGTCTTGTCAAGGTTGCCATCATATTTGGTATTAGAGAGTAGGTGTCTATAAGAGTCTGTCATCAATTTGGTATCAGAACTACAAGATCTGGGAGAGTTTAAAAGATCTGGAAGGAGAAGTGGGTTATATGATTTTGCATAAGTATGTGGGTTTGACAGGTTAAGAAGAAGAACTTGGGTATCAAAAGACTAGGCAAAGGAAAAGGAGAGAAGCCTTAGGTGAGGTATCAAGAAGCCAAGAAGAAAGACAAAAACATGCAACCGTATGCCATGAAGGAAAGCCTCACAAAGAAATACAAAATGAAATTGAATATGAAGAAGCAAAATGTAGAGTGGGACAAAGAAATAGTAGAGTTGAGAAGAGATTTAGAGAAGTGTAAGCAGTGGCTTGAGGAAAGAAGCCAAGAATATGGTTGGTGTTGGCCAATGAAAAAGAAGTTGAAGTGGCATGTGAAGATGATTGTTAAGAAAAGAAGAGGGTAGAATATGGCTACCTTGAAAAGAGAAGATGAAAAAGGTTTGGATAGCAGAGGGTTCCCAAGTGAGCAATGTACACCAGTTGAGGTGAACAAAGTTCTCATTGAGGAGAACATAAGGAAACACAAGAAAGAATGGAGAGTAGAAGCAATGCAAAAAGTAGCACCCGAAGGAAAAAGTAAAGAAAAGAGGAGAATGTCCACGAAGGAGGCATTCATGGAGACATTTTGGTCTCTTGTTTTATTTGTTAATGTTGCATTTGAATATGTGTATGCAAGTATGAGAAACTTCATAAGAGGGGTCATGGACGAGACCTTGCAATTAATGAGAGAAAGGGCAAGTCAAGCACCCATAGATGGAGATGAAGGTGAAAGAAAATGGAAACAAGTTGCAATAGCTTATGAAAAGGAATACAATGACAATTTGCAACAGTCCATCCAGCAAAGGTACATTGCAAAATACTTAAACATGAAGATAAAAATGGTGTTGAGATTTTACTGAATGACAGTAAAAATGTAGAGGATGCTATAGAATTTCATGATGCATTAGGAAGTATAGAAGAAGGAAAGGAAAACTATGAAGGGGAAGCGTTGGCAAGCAAAGAAGTCAAGGATGAGGGAAAATCCAAACAACAGAGTATTGCACAAGTATATGGAGGTATAAATGTTAATTTTAATCATGCATGTGGAAATAAGAATGTAGAAATGCAAGTTAATAGGGAAAATAAAAATATGGAGATTTTAAATATGTCAAGGATCATGGATACAAGGTGCCAAATTGGCAAAGGAAACTGGTTGTTGAGGGGCAACATACAAAGTGTAAGCAAGAGGGTGCATATGAGGAAGTTTATGCAAACCGGTACAAAAGATGAAAGTCATGAAAGAGTTTAAGAAGAACCAAGAACATTGGGTAAATTGTCGTGAGAGGAAGCATAAAGAAAAAATTTTAAGGCAAAAATCAGACCTTGGCTTATGGAGAACAAGTGCAGCAATAAACAAATGTCAACCCAAAACTATGGGAAATAAAGTGTGGAAGGTTAAGGATAGGACAACAAGAAACAAAATTGGTGTTATAAGATGTGACAGAGAGGAATACATGAAGCAAGAAGAAGTTGATATGATAGTAGAACTTGAAGCAAAGAAAATGAAAAAGAAAATGGAATATGGAAAGGAACATGCAGGATAATCTGTCAAGAAGGAAACAGATGATGAAGATTAGGAAAAATCAAAGAAGAAGAGTGACACCCTTTCTAGAGTAGCTTGGGAAAAACTTGAGGAGACCACATACAAGGTGGAAGGTAATTTTGAATCTTTGAATGAAATTGTTGAAGGGAAGAGCTTAAAAGAAGAAGACAAAACAGATGTGGAATCAAATAGTGACAATGATATATATGAACGTGAGATGGAGTTTTGGAGGCTTGTAGATGAAATAGACATAAGAAGGAGAAGATACAAAAAGACAAAGGAAAACAAATGAAAGCAGATTGAAAAACTCAAAATGAACAAATATAAGTGTGGAATGGATCCAAAGAAGGAATTGGCTAAGAACAATGGAAAGCAAGAGTGGGAAGCGAAAGCAAGGTATGATGAAGGATTAAAGAATGAAGAGCAAAAAGAAGGTGCAGCTAACAATGAAGAAGCAGAAGTTAGAGTAGTAGTGGAAGGCAAAGAAATGCATGGTGAAGAAGTTGCAAAGATGGAATTTGAAGAAGGTGCAACAAGTGCAAAAGATTTGTGGGCACAATTTTCAGTGATAGAATAGGAGTGGATGGAGAAGCTTGCTAGTGAAGGTATGAAGACAAATGGGACATCGAAGGATACAAAGATGAAGTTGGCAGTTGATGATAAAGAAGCTATTGCAGCAAAAAAGGAAGAGGTAAATTTACTAGCCTTAAATAAGGATATTGTTTCATTTTCATTTGCTATGTTGAATGTTGAGAAGCCTGGGAACAAGTATGGAGGAGTATATGCAAATTTTAGTGTAGATGTTGTGGGTTGTAATATGAATGGTAAAACCAAGTATGATTTGTTGTTGATGTTGGCTATTGAAGAAGAATGGCTAAAAAAGATGACTGATGAAGGTAAGAAGTTGAACATTATAGCACAGGATCAAAAGGTAAATTTGTTGGCAAATTGTGAAGATGATGTTTTATTTCCATTTGAGATGATAAAAGCTCCAGAATGTGCAGAAGAGTATAGGATAGTGAGTGCAAATTTATATAAGAATGTTGATGATTTTGATGAAGTTGAAAGACAGATGTCAATGGTGAATGAGTTTAAAGATATGGAAATATTTAATTTCCATAAATTCATTTCTATCGATGATTGGGCAAGGAGACCTCGGGGAGGATGGTAAATGATAGTTGTAAATCCATGAGTGCAAAGATGGAAGGTGTGCAACGATGCTAGAGAAGAATGATACTAGTTCCAGAACAATGTTGGAAGAAGCTGAAGAAAAAGAACCATGAGGAATGTTTCTAATGCTGACCTCATGTGCAGGAGGACATGCTTTCTTTTGTCTCCTAGGGAGCCTGATGCAGGGGTATCGTTTCCCCATTAAACTCTATTTTGTTTAATTGATGTTTCAGTTTGTTTTGTTGATGTTTAAGTTTGTTGTTTAGTTGTTTGTTAAGAGAGCATTGGGGAAGTTAATTCATGTCGCCTCCAATTGGTAACTGTTTGTTCTTGTGCCAAAAACTACCAAAAAAACTATAAGGTTGGAACGGTGAGGGCGTGACAAGGAGAAGTCATAGCATAAGAAGATATAAAACAAAGAAATCAACAAGGTGTAAATGGGAAGTCATGTTGCAGGAAGGAGGATAGTTAGAAGAATGAGCTTGAACAGTGAAAGAAGGTGAGTTGGAGAATGAAAGGAAGAGGAGAGACTATGGTGTGACAGGAGGGGGCTGGCTGTGTGTTGGAATAGTTAGAACGACCCTGAGCGGTGAATGTTGGAAACGCGTGGAGATGGGAGACCACAGGCAGAAGGAGAGAAAAATAAAGAGATCGACGGTGAGATAGGGAGGATGCGGGCTTTGTGAGTGAAAGCCTAGGAATACTAAGTTATGTAAAGACTATTAAGTCTTAGAACCGGTGAATGTGTAGCCTCTGTGCATAGTCGATCTGGCTGAGAAATGAATACAAATTTCTTGGTAAACAAAGTTACTGTAATCGATTGCATATCAATTAAATGTTGAATTGTTCTCATCAATTTATATGCCATAATGTCTTGAGTTCTTGTCACTATAATTAGTTCCATTTTAGGTTCCTATCACTGATTCTAATCTGGATAGTTCCTGTCACTGATTCTAGTCTAGAGAGTTCCTGTCATCGTTGTCCTGTCAAGGTTGCCATCATATTTGGCATTAGAGAGTAGGTGTGTATGAGAGTGTGTCATCATAAATAAGTTTCAAAAAGTTGGTTTCATGCTCTATCCAGTGGTACTAGTCATTTTTCTAGATTATTTTGTTGGTCCATTTTATTGTAGGTTGAAGTCCAAACTTCTTTTCTAGCTTCTAAGCTCATTTCTTCCACCCATAATCTTTAATTTTTGAGATCCAATAGGTGTTGTAAAGGTATTGAGGAGTTATACATCACCCATGTGATTTTTCTAGATTCGGCCCCAAGTTTATTTTATTCATTTTTTTAGTTTTACATTTTTTGTTTTGATAACTTAGATATACTAGCACCTAGAGAAGTTTTATTTTTCAGTGGGATTCATCTCTACTTCATCATTTCTGCATTTAATTTTTCTAGTTTATCATGTCTCCTAATTTTTAGAAATTTAAATGTGATTATAGTGGGAGAAAAATGCACACTATAGATGAATGCATGCTAAAAGAACTCGATGATTTAAAACTTTTGTATGAATTTCATCTATTGAGATAGTTGTACATTGCTAATGGCATTAGTTTGTCAAATTCCTCTAACCCAATAGTTGCATAAACAACTTCACCTCCTATTGCTTCATCTGAGTTCAGTGTTGCTTCATAGAGAGATTCTAGTGATTATTTGAAGTAGGTTATTTGTAGTCTTCTTGATCCACCTGATTGGGATTCCTACATATCAAACATTTCATTATTATTTGTGGAGTCTCACATTTCTAATGTGGAGGATAGATTGCAAGATATTCATCTCATCTTTGATGATAGTGATGTCATCAATTCATCTTCTATGTTTCTAGATGCAGTTCAAATTTTGTCCTCTCCTGGTTCTACTTCTCTGATTGGACATTCAATTCCTATTTTGGAGGAGATATCTTTTTCTAGCATGAGTACACCAAAGTTGCATTTCGAGGCATAGGAATACACTTTGATTTGGGTTCCCTATTCATCTAGATTATGGAAACTACTTCTACATTCATTAGTGGATCTATTTCTTTTGAAGGGAAGAAATATTGTTTGCATGCAGTGGATTAGTTTCTGTCTTCAGGAACTCATCAATGGTACACGAGTTGCTTCTTGGAGGGGATTCATAATCTCATTTATTCACTCTCTCTTATGGGTGGGTATTCATTATGTATTTGTGATGGACTTGGTTTTGAGTTCATCTCACTTGTACATACCTATTGTTTTCTCTTTTTTGGAGAGGAGTTTTGTCCCACTGGGTTTTCTCTTTTTCTCCATTTTATGAGAGATTCTTGTTTGTAAATAGGTACCTGATTAGGCCTTATTTTTGAGACACGTCTCCATCTTCATCTTTCTTTTTAGCTTGAGTGTAACCTCCTTAAGTTGCATTTATGGGTGGGTGTTGGTGTAAATTTATATTTACACATTAGCATAAGTTAATTAGGGAGTTAATTAAGAAATCATTTTCCTTTATTAGTTGTCAATCTTATCACATAGGATAAGAACACCTTTCTACTTTTTTACTTTGTTTATTATTGACAAATGCGAATGTATATCTATGTATTATCCCTTTGTGAATAATTTAATGCACGTGAAGTGTTGATTGCAAAATTGATCCTCTAATTTTTTGCTTTTTGAAGCAGCTCTCTTATGTAGAAGAAATAATGCAAATGATCTTTGAATTTAACAAAAAAAGAGGGTGAAAATCATTCTAATTAGAAAGCGTAGACATTTTGATTAGAATCACATTTTCTACAGTACACTAACAAAGGTGGTATGTGAAAAATCTTGCATTTAAATAAAAGGAATTAGACCTGAGTATTAAAAAATGCAACCATGAAAATACATAAATTATGTATAAATTTAGTTTGTGTAAAATGCTAGTACATACAAACTTCAAATGTGGTGAAACCAGGCCACTCACAACAAACCACACTTTCTATTGCCCTTAATGTAATATCCAACATGCATTTTAAAGATCATTAAATTACAAGTTTTCAACCAACATATTCAATATGTATAGACTTTATTTAACATGTATACTTTTAAAATGGAGATAGTGTAAACTTGTACAAATAATTTACACACTAGTAATGATGAAAGAGTGTCTGATGAGGGAGAATCAATGGCGTATTGTTTGCCTAATATACAATGGCCCTATCCTCTCAAACACTGAAAACATAATTAGAAATAATTAAATTGGAATTAAATAGTATGTACTTTAAGTTTCTTCTTAGAGATGATAGCTTATGTTGAGCACTAAAATTTTGGACTATATAAACCATCTTCTACTAGCTCTATAAATGCAATCTCAAAGGGATTAAAATGATATAAAGACTATAACAAAATCTATAAGTGACTCACAACTATGTTTCAACAAAGAAAATAAGGAAGTGGGCCTACCCATCAAAGAGACTACAAGCTAATATAAGGTAATCAACTCATTAGACAAGTGACTAGCAAAGAGAGTTAGAACATGTCCATGAAGGTTGGAGAGTGGAATGGTCACATAGAGCTAATGATTCAAGATTTAAATGCATGAATTTAAGTTTTTTTTCCACTTGGGTTAGGAGACTTGCAAAGGTGGTTATTTTTCCTCACATATAATTATTGGATCTAAAGTAGAATTTCATGGTGAACGCAATTTAGACAAATTAAAATCAAGAAAGGAACATATTAAATTGGTCATGAACATGTGGAAGGAATGGTAACAAACATGTTTTAGTTATTCTAGATTTTAGGTTCAACTAAATTCTAGAGTTTAGTTGTTTCTCATGGTTCTGTGGACTGCTACAAAATTTTAAATTATATAAATTGATTTCTTGTAGTTCTAAAAATTTGCACTAATTTAAATATATAAATTTGAACAAAAATATAAAACCTAATTACATCTAATTATTAATTGTAAATTCTCCAAGTTTTTTTGATAAAGGGTAAAAAAAGGTTTTGAAATGGGCCCTACCCTTATACAATCAAAACACCCAAAGGGTAATAGTCGCGACAAAAAGTTGAACAAAGCAACATCACTAAAAGTTCACAACCCAACCAACCTACACAACTAAACATTCCTTAGTAGACCTTCCCCCTCCTTTCTGAGAGTGGGGATCCAAGATAAATTTAGGAGGGCCTTTTCTCCTTTTTTGAACAAATATCTAAGAACCAAATTTGTCTACATCAGTAGAGATTGAAGGAGATGAGGGAACCATGATCAATAAAGAAAGATCTATAGTTGTAGACACACCATTAGCAACTACTGAATGCAGAGTAGGAATGGCAATAGTATCTAGAGCCAATAGAGCTTCAATATCAAAGGAGGGCTATAGGTTAGAATCCCTAATTGGCATAAGGGTTGAATAAGCCACCTTGCAAGGGACAAGCTTTGCCTCCTCAGAAGGATCACTCAAAAAAATTGAGGGAGTGACATCTAGAGAATTAATAGTGAAATGGTGTCCTACCACCAAGAAACTATAGAATCAACCTTGCATTTCAGATGGAGACACTCAAATGCTAAATGGCCTATAGAAAAACATCTGTGACAATGGAAAGGAAGGCCTTTGAAACCAAGGAGTTAAATCCAAGGGAAATTCTCCACCTTTGAGACAATATCAACTAGAAGAGCCTTAGAGATGCCCAAATCCACCAGAATATGAGTAAAAGTTATCTGGATGAGCATTATAGTAGCTAGATCGATCAATAAAAATTATCCCAAAGCATTACCAATGGTGGAAAAGCAAGATTCCTACCAAAATTAAAGTAGAAGATTATGTATACAAACCCACATTGACTAGATGGTGAGAAGCTCAGATGTGAGATTAAAGGAAGGAAACCAAGGATTAATCAATAGAGTGTGTTCATCCCACATCCAAACCCCCTTCAATCACAACATACCTATCATCAAAAATATCAAAACCAACAATAAAGAAACCTTTGGTACAAAGATAAATCTTAACATTCATAGAAATAAGAAGACACCAAATATTAGAGAGCCAAACATGGTTCTTAGGGAGGTTGGACCAAATCTAATTGAAGTGGTAGATTAAGCCACGAGCGGTAAAATAATTCTCACTCACAAGAACATCCTCACTAAAAATGACCATCTAAGTGGTGTAGGTGCACCTTGGCAAATTAATATTGCCCTAAACAAATCTTTGAGTTTGATTAAATTTGTATTCTTCCACATTGTAATGAGGTTTATCAAGTCATTTTTATGTGTTTAGGTCATTAGGAGTTTCAAAAATGCAAAATATTGCAAACCATGTAAAGGTTGTCAATGTAAAATTGGAAAAAAGATGCAAACTTGGAAGGTGAAGAGTCATTTGGCTCTTGGTTCGCTCCAAATCAGTTATGAACTGAAGATACATGTTTTAATGCCTTTAAAATGCCTTGTAACCATGAAGAATTCGTGGATGGTTGAAGATTTGAGCATGGAATGAGAAAAAACAATGTTTTCTTGTATTTTCTTTTAGAAATTTGTTGTCTTTTGCGATTGTACGGTCCTATATGGAATTGAATGGATGCCTAATGGATTTAAAATGTTATATCCTTCAACCACCTTCCATTTTCTTCTTGTCCCATGCATTTTTATTTATTTTTGTGAAAGATATGAGTGTTTTATGGATTGTAATTTTCTGATTTTCCCTGCAACAGTCCTGTTGCAGCATTTTGTATGGTTTTGTATGGACATATATAGGACAAATCCATATATGGTTGGAAAGAGTATTGAGTCTACTTTCCATTTCTTTTTGTTGCATCAAATTTCATTAATATTTGAATAAGTTATGGCATTTTTATTGAGGGTAGGTCTGTAGAGTTTAATTTTCTGAAAATACAGTCTGAAAATATGCATGGTACGACTTGGTACGGCCTCACATTGATGTATATAATAGATGGATGGAAAGATATGTATTTCTAATTTACAATTATTTTATTTTGGTATAATTTTATTAAGCTTTGTGAGAGATATTGCAATTTTGGTGAGGGCAGGTCTGAACGCTACCTAGGGTTTGTAGTTTTGGGAAAAAAGTCATAACTTTCTCTCCTACCATTGGATCTTCATGAAAATTGGAGGAAAAATATGTATTAATGTTTTCTTAAACCTGACCAAAGCAATTGGATTAGTTCTTTTATTTGTTAATGTTATTGAGGATAGTTTTGGTCCTCCTACCTCTGCATCATATTGGTATCAGAGCTGGCGAAAGATTTGGGTGGTGTGTATTTTTTTTTTGTCACTGAGAAGGCAGGTGAAGAACGAGAAGATCTTGATTGTGTAGATAGATCGCCGAGGGAGGCAATCTACACCTTTTGGATTTTGTGTTGCTCAGTTGTTTGGTGCAGGTGCTTGTTCCATCTAGCTGCAAAAGGATGTTTTCTGAGGTTGTGTATGGGCAGACAAGATGAGGTCTGTCATGACCATTCTCCAATAGAGATTTAGCTGGAGAAGGATGCATAGAGAAACCACTGAGGAGAGAGTGGTAGGTGCATCACCAGGATCTACTGTTGGGTGAGATGAATGGTTTGGTGAGTTGGTTTGTTGTGAAGCAGTGAGAGAGATGGATACCTGAAGAAGCACTTGATGTTGCAGCCCGAAGAGTACTCCACTGATGGGAGTAGAAGAAGCCTGAGGATGCTTTGTGAAGATGGTAGTTTGTTTTTTTGGTTGGTTGGTCACCATTTCTATAGATTGGAAGATTTTAGCTAAGAAGATTAAAGATAAAGACAAAGGAAAGAGACTTTTGTTGCAGATACATTTCCAAGGGACTTAGAAATTTTGTTGGTTGGTTATATGGTGCAGGAGCACCTTGGAAAATTAATATTGCCCTGAACAAATCTTTGAGTTTGATTAAATTTGTATGCTTCCACATTGTAATGAGGTTTATCAAGTCATTTTTATGTGTTTAGGTCATTAGGAGTTTCAAAAATACAAAATATTGCAAACCATGTAAAGGTTGTCAATGTAAAATTGGAAAAAAGATGCAAACTTGGAAGGTGAAGAGTCATTTGACTCTTGGTTTGCTCCAAATCAGTTATGAACTAAAGAGACATGTTTTAATGCCTTTAAAAGGTTTTATAACTATGAAGAATTCGTGGGTGGTTGAATATTTGAGCATGGAATGAGAAAAAATAATGTTTTCCTGTATTTTCCTTTAGAAATTTGTTGTCTTTTGCCATTGTACGGCCCTATATGGAATTGAATGGATGCCTAATAGATTAAAAATATTATATCCTTCAACCACCTTCCATTTTCTTCTTTTCCCATGCATTTTTATTTATTTTTGTGAAAGATATGAGTGTTTTATGGATTGTAATTTTCTGATTTTTCCTGCAATAGTCATGTTGCAGCGTTTGGTACAGTTTTACGAACATATATAGGAGAAATCCATATATGGTTGGAAAGAGTATTGAGTCTACTTTCCATTTCTTTTTGTTGCATCAAATTTCATTAAAATTTGAATAAGTTATGGCATTTTTATTGAGGGTAGGTCTGCAGAGTTTAATTTTCTAAAAATACAGTCTGAAAATATGCATGGTACGACTTGGTACGGCCTCACATTGATGCATATAATAGATGGATGGAAAGATATGTGTTTCTAGTTTACAATTATTTTCGTTTGGTATAATTTTATTAAGTTTTGTGGGAGATATTACAATTTTGGTGAGGGTAGGTCTGAGCGCTGCCTAGGGTTTGTAGTTTCGGGAAAAGAGTCATAACTTTCTCTCCTACCATTGGATCTTCATGAAAATTGGAGGAAAAATATGTATTAATGTTCTCTTAAACCTGACCAAAGCAATTGGATTAGTTATTTTATTTGTTAATGTTATTGAGGATAGTTTTGGTCCTCCTACCTCTGCATCACTAAGTAGAAGGGGCTTCATCCTCAACAAATTCTCTAGGTTAAGCATAATTTTTGGTGTACCTTATAAGGTCTACCAAGATGAAGAGCCATCAATACAAGGGGTAAAAGTTTAGAATTATGTCACACTTTGGGCAAACTAAATGGTTTCAGTTAAAAGAGTTTCACCCCAAAAGGTTTCAAGAAAAATAGTTTTGCCCAAAACTAAGTGGCCCCTACGTGGCATAAAGAGTTTCACCCAAAACTTTTTCGACTGTAATTTTTGAATCAATATAATTTGATTTCAAATTTGAAAAATCTATTTATTTACATAGAAGTTTTAATCAACACTTTTTCAACCGAAACTATATTGGCCAAAACTTTTTCAATCAAACAAGTATTGGCTGAAACTTTTTCAACCGAAACTATATTAGTCGAAACTACCTATGTGGTGTCCCATGTGGCAGTCAACCCCCTCTTTTTTAACAAATTCAATAAAAATTCAAATTCATCTCTAGATTTGTCCAACCAAAAGGGTATTTTCATAAAAACCTAAAAATACCCTTTTTGAGAGCTCAGATTCTAGAATTTAAATATATAATATATATTGATTAGTTTTTTAAAAAAAATTATTGCAAGTACGTTATTATAATCAAACAATGAGGTTGATTAGAAATTAAAAATAATAATATTAAAATATACTTAAAAATTTTGAAAAATATATAGCACACTAGAGGAGAGAATCCTCTCCAAGAGCGTATAATTTTTATTTTTTTAATAATAAAAAAATAGACAAAAGTTGATATCCCATCAAAACTATGACAATTTGAGTATATTTGACTTAAAAAAATATATTAAAAAATAATATTCATCAACAAATTTTTTTTTTTTTTCCGCCGTGCACTAGATTTTCAAGTTATTTAAGTGGGAAAAAATTCAAAGAAAAAAATTCAATTTGCTATATTTTTGCATCGTCCCATTGACCTCACTTTAAAAAAAAAAATCAGCAACTAAAATTATTCTCTTAAATTTATAAAAAATTATATCCAACTAATTTTTTAAAATTTTGAAAATTTTATAAACATAAACTACATTAAGAGTTCTACATTTCATTAGTTTACATCATTTTAAAATTTAAAACATACAAGTCACTTTTAGGCGGTCTAAGTTGAAAAATTGTATTTGTGTTGGTCATTTCATTTGTAAAAGTGTGACATGGTTTTGAACTTTTACCCCAAGATGATCTAGTCTTGAAGGATCACCTCTCATTTATATGACAAAACAATATAATTTATAATCAAATTTCAAATACATATACATGTAGGAAATTGTTTACTATTAATTAATTTTTGAGAAATTTTTAAAAATAAATATATATAATGTACATAAAATGTGGCATACATGTATATAAGTAGTAGGTCCAGTGCTCTCTATCAAATCGTAGAAGAATGTCTCCTCCTTTGTTGTAGCCCCTAAAGTGGATGTGCAAGGACTATAACCCAACTAATTACAACATCTACATAAATGGGGTGAACTTCATACTAGTGTTTGTATTATTTTAGTTTTATGCATTTCTATTTATTTTAAATGTGTTAAATTAGATTTTAGTGCAACAACTGTTTAATTTTATTTCTATATTTTTTATTCATGGAAACATGTTTTAATTTATGCAAGTGTGTTTAAATTTTGCATGTGTGATTTCATTAGATTAATTCAATTTTTTTGCTTTCATTAGAAAGAGAACTGTTTGCCAAAAATCTTTAGGTTCCTAATGTAGACAACCTTTCGACACCACCCTGGATTGATAAATTAAATGGAGAGGATTACAACGACCCTCATCATTGAGCTCTCAGATAATGTCAAAAGGCAATTGATGGTCTACAACATTTTTAGGTACAAGGATGACCATCTAAACAATCACAACTATTAACATCAAACTACAACAACAACGTTAGTGTGACTATCGATCCAATGATGGAAAATGTTTTAAAATTCAAGTGGAAAGAGCAACCACCATTGGATTGTGTTCAGAGCAATACAAACACTTTGGAAAGCCTTTCTTGTGTTAAAAAATAAAATAAAAATCATTAGCACAAACATAGATTTCTTCTTACAAGGAAATTAAAATGATTGAAACCCCATATCATTAGAAAAACAATTCTTTACAATGCATACTAGCAAGCAACTTTTATTCATGGCAAATAAGAGGTTGTTGTCATTCTAAGTCTTCACTCTCTTTGTGAAATTGTAGTCTAGAATGCCAAATGTTGTGCATGTAGTCCTCTTCATGCTCTTGATGCTTCACTAGATTGCAATTGCAAGACTCTTAAAAGATATAGCACTTCTTGAAACCCTAACATTAATTCTTCAATCTGTGATCTATTTCGTAGATGATGTCGCCATTTTAAAAAATATATATTATTTTATTTGAGTTAGTTAAGTATAAAAATACTAGCTAAACCCTTCAATTTGAGTTTGGTTTGATCTTGGTCTGAATTAGAGGTGCTTAATGTTTAATGAAACTTTAATCTTTAAATATTGTTTTGTAAGGAGGGAAAGTCCATAGCATTTAGAATTGGTGTCTACATCTAAATTTTCATAAATGGAACATATTATTTTTTGTTTAATCTAGATTCTACTCATAGACATGATTTTTCCATAGTCCATTATAGATGTAAAACAATCTTCTAATAGAAAATTGTGTTCAAGTTGCAGTTTTTTACCAGAAGCTCATTTTACATCTAGATTCTACTATTTATTTCTACCTACATTTTGATTTGTAGTGAAGACACTTAATGAGATAAAAGATTCCCTTAGATAGAAAGTTATGTATGCATTGGTTTGGGATGATCCATGTGGGGATAAAGACTTGGTGCCTTGGAGTGGGGTTACTTGCTCTCATGCCAACTAGGGGGATTATTGCATTGTTACAAAATTTTGAGTGGGTTAACCCATTTGTTTTGTAGCCTTTTGTTTTTGGTATGTTGGAATTTTGTTTGTGGAGACCAACCTGGGACAACATCATGAAAATCAACAGTCTAAATTTTTTTTAGATATAGGGACAACCATCCAAATGATCGCAATCATTAACATCAAATCGCGATAAGAATGTTAATGTGACAATGAAGCATAATATGCAAGTTAGCTAATGTTAATCTTTCATGGATTCAAAAGTAAAATTTATTTTTATTGCACACATTTCTTGCAACATAAATGGTCTAAAAAACTTATCTCTTGAATAGTTGAATAACTGACTTATAAATTTGCCACTATTTTTGACAATTGTGTCCATGGATTTGTTGTGGTTCACATGCATTTATTTTGGTTGTGGGTGGTTGTTGCTAGGCACTTGTAGCATAGACAAGATGTGTGACTTATTAATCATGGCAGTTTATTTATATTGTGGATTTTCCCTTTTCAGTAGGTGGTGTTTCTATGGTTGTGTTATTAAATAGTTAATGTGTCCTATTTTTGGTTCCACATTTTGCATACATGTCTGCAAGAGCAGTAGCAACTATAACATGTGACAAAAATTGTCATTCCATTATCCTTTCATGGATGTTGATACCCTATTCTAAAGCTTCTATATTGGCTTAAGTGGGGAGAATGCTAGGTAGGGTTGTTGAGTATGAATTTATACCTACTAGTTGCATTTGCTTGAAAGTTTCTAAAGACTTTTCAACAAATCCATTTTGTGCATATTCTACAATAATTTTAGTGCATGGGATTGAATGTCTCAGAGGTATTTTGTCAAACACTTCATGTGCCTTGCCTATGCTTCCATATTTCACATACATGTCTACTATTTGACAAATTTTGTTTGTCCTTTATGTTTTGATGGATGCCTATATCCCATTCCAAAGCTCGCATTTAGGTAGAGGTAGAGAGGATCTTTGAAAAGATAGTCACTCTATGCTCTATAGGCTTGTTGATAAGGTTGGGGGAAGTGGGCTTTCTCATTTTGACTATCAAGAGGAGGGCCTTAGTTTGGGATGGATGAATTACTAATTGGAGTTCTCATGGTGCTTCTCATGGGAGATTTGTAGGCCATGATACAAACTCTAGCTTTGGAGTCTCAAGTTTGGTGGATCTCATTATGGTTTGTCTTATGCCTAAGGGATTTGATGGTAAAGATTCCATCTTTGGGGATAAGAGGAATGCCACTCTTGTAGATGTGCATGTATTTTGTAGTCCTCAAATTGCCCAATTGTATTGAGAAGCTTTAGTATTTGATTTATTGCATAACATTTGTAGTTGATAAATTATTTTGCTTCTTGATATATATGGATATAGAGAAGTGTGCTTAGATTCTTATTTTGTGAGAATAAAACTTAAACACTCGTATAATCCATATATTTAATATTTGTAATTACAGGTAATAGGTTGTTTTATAATCCATTTACTCTTGTATGCATTACAAGTTATTGGATAATACTGTGTTTTTATTAATTTATTAGAGGATTGTTGTATTTAATCATTAATTTTTTTAAGGAAAACTACAAATAAAATTAGAGAAAATGTTAAAATTTTGTAGTATTTGTCAGGGAGAAAGGATTGTTTCTTATGAATAACTATTTTTGAAAAATATATTATGCCTTCTGAACATGTTTAAATAATATAATGTGATGACTTAAAGTTTCAGAACAATGATGGTTATGTATGTGAAAGTGCATTGAATGATCTTAGGACTACTTAATAGTTTGAAATTTATTTATTTATGTTGGTAATTGTTATAAATATTGATGACTTAATCAATTCAAATAATCTAACTACTTTATATGAATTCTAATATTTGATGGCTTCTCTTATTTGGTTGTAGAATAAAGAAACAGATTTGTTTCTTTGTCCTTTTATTTGGTTGGAGATTAAAGAAATGTTTTTTACTTTTTAAAAATTGTTTTGATAGAAGAATTGATATTTTTGTACCCGTTCAATCTTAGTATTGATCTTAAAAAATAGAACATTATTATTTTGGGTCAACAAATAGTTCAATAGATATATAAAGAAATTAATGTTAGAAATTACATGTTAAATGTTATTATACACATGTCTATCATAAAATGGTGTTTATCCTTTTATAGTAAAGTATTTATATATATTAAATGTATATTAACATTTTTCTCATAAATATGTCTTGCAAGTGGCTGAATTATATAACATGTGGTCATGGTGAGCAGACAAAGTGCAGAGAAAGGGAAGAGAGCTTGAAGTGGGGGCAAAGTTTCAAAACAAATTTGATGGTTATGTATGTGAAAGTGCAATGAATGATCTTAGGAATACATAATATTTTGAACTTTATTTATGTTGGTAATTGTTATAAATATATTTAGATAACATTATTTGATGACTTAATCAGTCCAAATAATCTAATTACTTTGTATGAATTTTGATATTTGATGGCTTCTCTTAATTGGTTGAAGGATAAAGAAGTTACACATTTTTTTTTGTTCTTTTATTTGGTTGAAGATTAAAAGATGTTTTTTGCCTTTTAAAAATTATTTTGATGGAAGAATTGATTTTTTAATACCCATTCAATCTTAGTACTGATCTTAAAAAACAAAACATTACTATTTTGGGTCAACAAAGAGCCCAATAGATATAAAGAACTTAAGTTTAAAAATTGGCATGTTAGATGTTATTATGCATGTGTCTATCATTAAATGGTGTTTAGCCTTTTATGGTAAACTATTTATTTATATAATATGTATATATACATGTATGTTAACATTTTTCTTAGAAATTTGTCTTGCAAATGGCTGAATTATATAACATGTGGTTATGGTGAATAGATGAGGTTCAAATAAAGGGAAGAGACCTTGAAGTGGGGGTGATTTCTTGTCCCATCTACTCGATTGAGTCTTCCATTGTAGGAATGTAGTAGATCTAGGGTTTGTTTGTAGAATTTTGGGTGACAAAGGATGAGGGGATGGAAATCTATGGGAATCTACTATTAGGGTAGATTTTGTGATGAACTTGGCACTTTTTGTACACTAAACATGGAGTTGAGGGTTTGCCTTCTTAAGATGTTCTTCCTTGAACAATTTCACAACATATTTAGATATTATTTGATGACTTAACCAATTCGACTATTCTAATTACTTTGTATGAATTCTAATATTTGATGACTTCTCTTATTTGGTTGAAGAATAAAGAAAGACATTTATTTTTTTGTCCTTTTATTTGGTTGACGATTAAAGAAAATTGTATTGCTTTTTAAAAATTGTTTTGATAGAAGATTTTTTTTATATATATTTGTTCAATCTTAGTATTGATCTTTAAAATAGAACATTATTGTTTCAATGGGTTAACACAAAGATCAATAGATATAAATGAATTAAGGTTAGAAATTGACATATTAGTTGTTATTAGTTCCTATCAAAAGGAAAACAAATGCATATGTTAGGTTTTATTAGTTGGTCATAAATGAACCAATGCGATCATATAATTAAAACATGTTGATTAGATTCTCTAATGTTTATTTTTCCCAAATTTGTCTCCAAATATAAAAATCAATTTATTTGTCATAATATTGGATAAGAGATATGAACAATCTTATTGTTTGATGTAAGTTAATGTACTAGTAAAACTTTTTCTCCACTTTTTCTTCAATGCACTCATTCAAGGAAGGTATTTTCTATAAATAATGTTGATGTAATGAAATAACTTTTCCTCACACTTGTAATTAATGAAAACATTATTTTCTAATAGAGATTGGACTTTGACACTTTCACCTTTTTAATAATATATCTATATGGTGAAACAATCTTATATACAATTATTAGTACTAGCCTAGGCAATACTCTAATGAAATGACTTTGAGTGGTGTAAAAGTCAATAAAAAAATTCAAATAAAATCAATATCATTCATTCCCAAAATAAAACTAAATGAAAAAAGTATGTACGAATCAATAAATCTTATCCATAATCATGTGACCCTCATAATCATTACAAAATCTTTTTTTTAATATTGAAAAAAGTAGTTGACAATAATAAGCAGCTATAGTAAGAAATCAATTAAGAAATTTTTTTGTAAAGGCAAACCATCATAACAATAATGAGAAAATAAAAACAAAATGGGGTCATAATAACAATAAAAACAAGAAAACCAATTATTTGTCAAATATTATGAACAAAAAGGCAAAGGCATTTTCAATTACAACCCTTCCTAAGTGCACTCCTTGTATACTTATTCTAACAACCATATATGTTCTCCTTTTCACCTTATAATTGAGGTCAATCTTCTCTTTTGTTGTATATTTTTCTTATAATTTTGGCCTATTTGAAGATCTATGTGTTTTGGGTGACGCATTGCTTCACATATCTGCATATTTGAAGTGGATTTTCTTGCTTTACAAGGACATAATTCAATCCAAGGATGTGTTAGAAGATTTGGTGGTGTTTTTTAGAAACTCATAGAAGCTTCCATAAGGTGCATTCTTATTTACTCGACCTATTTTTTTAATTTTAGTTTTTGAAAAATTTAGTGGTTTATATTTTTTGATGTAGAAGCACCAGTTTCTATTAAAAATTAATAAAAGTACACAAATACACAAAAAAATGTTGGGTGGATACAAGAGCACACCCCCAGAGCCTCAAACGGGACTAGCCTGAATAACAAAAAGCATTAAAAAAGTTGCTTAAGCGGTGAGAGCTACACCAGATGGAGGCAGAGGAGGATCACAGTCACCTAGATTTCCCCATACATCAGCGGGGTCCGGAGTGACATCAGGAATAGACCATCCATCATCATCTTTGTCTTTATCTTTCTCTTTAGTGCGGGTTGGCAAAATAGCCAAAGCCAATTGAAGGAGCCATTTAGAAGAATCAGGAGCTAGCCAACCACTACCACCACCAGTAGAAGGCCACACATAAGTGGCATCTTGAGGAGGAGGCAAGGCAAAATGCTGCCAAGAAGAGCCTAGACAGCCACCAAAATGGCAATGATGAACCTAGGAACTGGGGGAACAAGAGCGCCGAGTAGAAAAACTATGACCTCGATGGCGACCGCAAGAAGGAGTGAGGCTGTGGGAGGTAGGAGAATCAAGAGGCACTTGAGCAATAGTACACAGGGCATTGCCCTAATGATCACTTTGAGAAGCTCCTGGAGATGAGCCACCTCCAGGGCCACCTTGTTGGCCTACACTTGAATCTGTAACATAACATTGGAGCAAATAGTAGCTTTAGCATAAAGTGAAACATTTGTATCCACAAAACAATGAGAAAATATAACATAATTTCTATCCTTCCATAATTGGAAGAGGATCTTCACTTTGAAAGCATGCCAAATTTGAGTATACTTGAAAGGGATACAAGGCCAATCCCCCAAAAGAGCCATGTGCCATGAGAAAGGCTCAGGATGGGAGGGGAAGAAAAAATCATGAATCCAACTCCATAAATGTTGGGATTGACGACACCAGAAGAGGTGCATAAAGGACTGTAGTTGCCCATAGAAAGGGCAACATGGATCTTGGATGCCCATGTGGCAAAGGCAAGAGTCCACTGGTAAGTCTTGGAAAAGAATACACCAAGCAAAATGAGCCAATGATGTGGTTTGTGATTACATAAGCCTGTATTAGGCATCCAACGCCAGTCCTTCCACCAGGGCTTGGAAGAATGGATACCAATTTTATGTAACATTTCAACTAGGAGAGCCTCCTTAATGGCCTCAAAAGTCTCTCGATCAGACTAAGAAAGGTGAAATTGAACACTCAAATCATCCCATGAGTGAAGACTCATGGTAGCTCTAGAAAACAAATCTCGAGGAGTGCGAATGCTTTTCTTGTGAAAGCGCAAGGCCTTGACCCTAAGAAGATGGGCGAGAGGGAGCCCTTGAAGCTGAATGAGCAGGGACCACCAGAGAATGTGTTGGTTGAAGGAGAGACCATCTCTAAAATCATTTCCAACCCAAAAGAGCTAGGGCTTAATAGCTTCCTGAGCACGCCATATACTTTTGGCGACAAAAGACCCCTCGATATGCACCAGTTCTTTAACAAAAAGAAGAGTTTGAAAACCAGTTCCCTTCCAAGTCAAACAGCTAACTAGAAACCCAGAAGAAATGCAATGTCTGAGAAGGATCTTCCAAGATTCATTGCTAGAGATGGCACAGACAATCCATTTGACACATAAATTTTAGTCTTATCTCTAGGTTGAAAGTAGGCCAAGCCCACCAGAATCACACGGAAGGCAACAAGATTCCCACGCCATGTGATGGAATCCTTTACGATCCTCAGAGGAAGCCCAAAGAAAAACATGAAGGAGCTTCTCAAGCTTCATATAAGAGGCTTTAAATGGAGACCAACAAGAAGAATAATAAACATGGGTGGCCGCCAGGATTTTGGAGCAAACTTGAAATTACCTAGCTAGCAAAAGCAGTTTGGTAATCCAAAAAGAAAGTTTCTTCTCAATTCTAGATAGAACTACATTCTAGAGGTCAACTGGAGATGCTTGAAAGGCAAAGGGAATGCCAAGAAAGTAGAAAATTTCCTCATGAGCAATTCACTTCTAGCCATAGTTGAGAATCTATGGAGGTGTTGGAAGGAAAGACTGGCGATAGCATTGAGTATTGTGCCACTGAATAGCCAACCTAGAAGCCAGGCAAAAGGTGTCAAGACACCGAAGTGCTTCCTTAACATTTTGTTCTTCCTCTATGAGAGTGAGAAACGAATCATCAACAAAATGACCGTTGACTAACTAATTCGAGGAGTCAGGCAAAACAATTCCTTTGAGAAGCCCAGAGGAGATAGAGTTAGCCAATAAATAGTCAAACCCTTCAGAAGCAAGAACATACAAAAAAGGAGCTAGAGGGCAACCTTGGCAAATTGATCAAAAAAGGCTAAAGGCCTAAGGTTGGTGGCCATTGATGGTGATGCAGGCCGAAGCATCAACAAAAAGTGGACCATTTGAAGGAATCTAGGTCCAAACCCCAAATCTCCTAGCATGGCAAGAATGAAAGGCCACTCAATGCGATCATAAGCTTTGGCAAAGTCAATCTTCAGAAAAATGGTCTATTGCTGAGAGCGTCAGGCCCATTCCATACCTTCCCGAACTGTAATAATAGTGTCAAGGATGACTTGAGACTTGATAAAGCCAGTTTTCTCAAGGCGAATAATGAGAAGTAGCATGTGGTAGATCTTCAGAGCCAAGGCTTTAGCTATGATCTTGTAGGACATGTTGAGTAGCGTAATCGACCGCCAATTGTAAATGTCTTCAAGATCCCTAGTTTTAGGTATGAATTTAATATTTCCTTTATTTATCAATTTACCTAAAGAGTTATTGTGAAAGGTCCCAATATAAACATTGTGAAGGTCAGAACTAACTAACACAGGCCCATAAGGCTTTGTAGAACTCACATGAGAAACCATCACAACCTAGTGTTTTGTCATCAGCCATATAATGAACAGCCTCCTTGAGGTCCTCAAGAGTGAGAAGTTGATCACAGAAGGCTCGCTAGGGATCAGAAATCCTACATGGGACAACCCAAAGGCACTCTTAAAGAGCTTGGTCATGCTCAGTAGAAGGAATATGAGCTGTGAAGACCTTGTAATGGCAGACAAAATTTGGAGAATATTAGGAAGCTTAAAGAGCACCCTTTGACCTTCCTTAATTTTTTTGATGCCAGGAGAGGAATGATGAGCACAAAGAGCTTGAAAGAACTCTTTGGAAGCTCGGTCACCAACTTTAAGCCAATGTAACCTGGCTTTAATTTGAGCTCCTCTTGCAACATAACTATCAGCAATTTGTTTATGTTGGTGAAGTTGAGCCACACGAGCTTGCAAATCAAGAGAAAAAGGATTCATAGAAAGATTTTATGAGGCCTGGTGGAGATCTAAGGTGGTGGCCTCATAGCAATGGTGACAAAAAATGGCCAACTGGAGACCATAGATGCGAAGGAAGCGGGAGGTCCACTAAATCACATGATTCCACCACGCTATCCAACCTATCTACTGAGTAGGATGGCATTCAAGGTTCCAAACCCTTTGAATGTGTGCTAACGTGGGATGATGAAACAACAAAGATGTATTCAAAAGAATTAAGTCTTGGAAGGATGCATCGAACCCAGTTGCCATTCAATGTTGAACTTAATAGGAGAGTGGTCTAACAAGGACACCTCAAGAAGAGGTGTAACCGGCAGAACATTGGAAGAGGAAAATTGAAAAATGATTGCGCTAAGATCATGGCCCGATCAAGGCATTTTAGTACTCTATAATTCCCTGCCCAAAAATTGTTCCACGTGTACCAACTAGTCTGAGAATGGTGGCGATGGAGATTAGGATCATCAAGGCCCAATTTATTTCACATGTAAAACCATGATTCCCCTTCGCCAGTTGTCCAATGGAAAGGCAAAGTCCCTACTTTGTAAGAGGCCACTTCAACCATGTTAAAATCACTGCACTGAATCCAAGTGGCCAGAGGCATTGAATCCACAATCCACTGCCAGAGGGCGGATCTTTCCACAAGATCATTGGGGGCATAAACATTAATGATCCCAAAAGAATGATTATCAATATTCATGAGGATCCAGACAAGCCACTGAGTCAGATTGGACCCATGATCAAGCACTGAAGAATGCCATCGTGGTGCAAGAAAAGTGACCATCCCTCCACGACCAAATTCGTGCTTGGAAGCAAAAACTAGGTCGTCAGGGCAAATAATAGTGCATACTGCAGAGGGCATGAAGGCAACAATTTTAAGTTCTTGAAGACATAGAACATCAATACCAGAATATGTCTAATGAGTATCCCACATAGAATACTTTCTGGAGAGGTTGGTAAGACCTTGGACATTCTAGGAAAGGAAATTCATGAGGGAAACTCTTATATATCATCCTCACCCTCTAAAGAGGAGTAGTGATTCTGCAAGAATTCTATGACCAACTAAAAACTTGGCATGCCATTCCTTCACTTTTGTGAAACAAACTCACCCTCCTCCAAGCACCCAGTGGGGTTGTGGGAGCGGTGTAAGCTAGGTGGATGAGATGAAAGCACTGACGCTGGATGAGGGGTTTACACAAATTGCACAGGAGCAGCTAGCAGCGGCTGAGCCACACCAACTGGCTGAGACTGAGTCTAGACAGCCGACTATGGCTGAGCCACAGAGAACTCCTAGTTTTTTCTTTGAGTCTGGCTAGTCAAAGCGATTCTACCTTTACGGGTCATCGTAGTCCATTTCTCCTCTAATTTAGATGATTCAAGAGCTCACTAATGGTCAGCGACCCTCAGCGGGGTCTTAATCCTAAGAGTTGCAAGTGGACAATCTTTGATCTTATGCTCCATTGACTGGCAGTGCAAGTAAGTATTGGGTAGATTCAGATAAAGCACTCGCTAAGAGTGGCAAAAATTGCCAATTTGAATGTCAATGGTATCCTTGAGGTCCCACGATAAATCAATTTCCACACAAACCTGCTTCTGGGGATAGGCTTGGTAAAAGCAGTCTAGCTCAACACAAACAACCTTCCCTAAGGAGGAGGCAATATTGGTAAGAAAGGGCTAATGAGGCAAAGGGAGACCTAGAAACTCAAGCCACATGGGTACACAAAGCTTTTTGTCATTAGAGATAGAAAATTTCCTAGTCCAAGATAGAAAGACCAAAAGAAATGGCCGGACATACCAAGGACCGTGTTGAAAAATAGCCTAGACATGACTAACTTCAACAAAACGAAAAAGAAAGAACCCCTTAGTGAGGTTTTGGACACCATCCAAGTGGACCCCATGAGGGACCCATGATTTGGTAGCCCAGTCTTGTAGCATACTTTCAGGGGGATCCTCCCAACAAAATAGTCTATCAGAGTATGTTGCTCAAGCCATTGACAAGCACAATCAAAATCTAGAGTGGGTAAAACCACAATCATGGGAGTATCAAAGTGCATACCTCGTGGAAGACATTCGACACAAACTTCCTAGGATGTTTGCTCAGGGGAGCCATTGTTCACAGCCACCAAACTATCAACACCAGCAGAAACTGTTAGGTTGAAGTTGGCTGAGTCCATTAAAAGGAAAGGCTTTGAAATCACGCAATAAATGTGGTATGACATAGGGAAAACTATAGCACAAGGTAAGGTGATATAAAAACCCTAGCAGAGCCAGTCGTGGTTTATATTTTATTTCTCTTAGTATTGTTATCTTGAAAGGAAATTGCGAGAGTAGGAGAAAGGGGGTTTGCGTTTGATTTGTTGTAGTGGGTGTTGGTCCCCTATTTTCACTATTTTAGATCCTTCAGAGTATTGTATTCCAGAGTTTAGTTGCTTATTTTGGTTGTAGCGAGATAGGCTTGGTATTTTTTGCTTGGAAAGTTATACTTGGGATATTTGGGGTAGTAAGACATTTTATTTCCTACTTAAAAACAATCGAATGTCATGTAACGAGAATGCAATAAATGAATAATTGGTTAGCCTTGGATTATCAGGGAACAATGTTGATCACGATGGAATGTAGTTTCTAGATGGTCTGGCCTTATTTCTTTAGTTCCAACAACTGATAATGAGAAGAAATAATTGTTTTCATTGAGTGCAAAGTTAGGAAGGGATATTGAACTCTATTTATAAGGATTGTAGAATGAACTTTTGGTTATTTGCAAAATGGAAGAGAATATGTAGGAAGAATAGTTGAGATATTTGAAATTGAAAGTGGCATAGATAAAGATGCTTTGGCTTGGATTGGTATTGTTATTGCACAACCTGATTTTATGATTTTTTGTAGTAAGCCCATAGGCAGGATATTTATTATTATCCATATATAGGTTTGAATTTTGCTATGATTTGAATGTGTTTACATATGTCTTTAAGTTCACACTATCTTGAGTATGTTTGTTGTGGTACAATATGACTCAGTCCACCACTATAGACACCTAAATTTGACTACACCCTAACATCACCTAATTCCTCCCACATTCTTGTGTCTTACCATCACCTAATTATCCAAATAATCATCTTCCTAGCATTAATTAAATAATTTATGATTAATTGATTAATTTATTTATTTATTTATGATTAATTAATCAATTAATTTATGATTGATTAATTAATCAATTTCATTATTCATCATTATTCGAACACTAATTAAATAATTTAAATATTTATTTAATAGGCTAATTATCCATTAATATATCCCTCATGATTTCTTTCCATTTCTAACTCATGTGCACCTAATTAACTAGATTAATTAGATAATTCCATTAACTATACTTTCACATCCTATCTTATCCCTTTCGATATCTTTCCATTTTGTAACTCATGTGCAACTAGTTAAATGAAAACAAATCAAGGATCTTATCCTTATCCTACCTTTTTCACAAAATCAATCCATCAAAAATCTATAAATTAAACATCTCACAAGCCATAATAATCTCAAGCATGAATGCAATGTTATGTTGTTAATTTGAGCACATAACATAGCTTCTTTCAATCATAAATCCTGTAGCACAATTGCCATTGTTAGTGTAACAAGGAAGAGTTGGGTGAGATCTATATCATTTCATTCATTTTTTCCTTATGCTTTATATGAGGTTTGTAATTAGATTTGAAAGTAAAATTTAGATCTTTTGATTTGAGTCTTGCATGTGCATTTTAAATTTACTTGCATATAACCACCGCGTGAAACAAGTTGTTTAATTTAAATTATTCATTAGATCTTGCTTAATAGGTACATGATTGACTCTATACTATTGGTTCATCTGCTTAGGCTACACCTACGATAGAAAGTATCAAACACACACGTATCTAAAATTTTGTGGCAATTTGGACCAAGAATATTCAAAATTTTGAATGTCCTGAATTTACTCAATGCAAAGTAGGTTCCATGTTAAAATGATTCATTTTCATAATGTTTGAACAATGGGGTTGAAACAATAGAACATCGTTACTCCGTCAAGTTATCTTTCTCTCTCATGGAATTATGAATAAAAGAAGGCGTAAAGCAAAAAAAACTGACACTTAGTTTCAACTTTATCAATTTAATTTAATGTCAACCTCTCCCCCTTGATTATCAGATTTAAGCTGAGTTGTTGACACATTTTCTTATATATTTATAATTATTCATGTGATAGATTCCCAAGTAACTACCAATTCAATTATCTATGTCTCATAAATCATGAAGGGACCCAAAAAAAATTATAGGGACCTTTATCCTTTAACCTTGGACTTCAACACAAAGAACCAATAGAAGATTTGAAGCACCATATAAAAGTGCTTCCTAGGTTCTATACATTTCCTAAACTTTATAGACCAAAACAAATAGGTAGAAACTACTTTTCAAGATTTTTGTATTGTTTTAATTTTTAAGCACATAATGGCAATGAAAAGAAAGATTTTATGCATTATAGATTGAAGCTTGCTAGAGACAATTATCCTCAAATTCCAAGTTTGCACTTAGCAAGCAAGTTTCTATGTAGCAATATTATCATAGCTTACCAAATTACATCCCCTACTAGGGATTTAATTAAACATTGGATATGAGAACTAAGGCAATGTAAGTCCAATAATTAGAAAAGAAGAAAAGATAATTTGTGTGTTAATGTCCATGGATGACTAAAATAGCATAAAGGAACCGAGAAGACCTTGGTTTGATAGATGTCTATGACAATAGATTTGAAGAGTTGAACATTAACTTTGAATCTAACTGAAAGTTCCTTGAAAGAGTTGTGTAGTAGCTAAAAACTTTGGGCCTCAACTAAATGAGGAGAATGGTGTAAGATTAAATAGATGTAAAACACCAAATCATTTGATGTATCACCTCAATTTTGGTAGCGATGGAAGTCTAACACTATCATTAGTGTGCAATGAGATTGTATAAGGAATTTTGCTTTACAACTAGCAATTGTATTTTTTTTTTATTTTGTAAAGCCTTTTCAACAAATCCATTTTTTGCATATCCTGTAATCATTGCAGTCAATGAGAATAGATCTCTTTGAGGCATTCTGTTAGACAGGTAGAATAGCTTGATGGAATTCCCCAGTAGTAAAAAAACACATGAAGGTAGAACAACTCTCTAAAATGTGGTAGCAAAAATCTAGATACCCTTGTATCAATTTTCAAATTACATCTTAGTTTTCATGCAAGTTCATTGGGGTCTCTTATGGTCTCTAGGCTCCCCCATTCATTAGTGACCTTTAAAAAGCCCTTAGCTAATGCACCTCTCGCATGCATTATTCTATCTAGATTTCTCTCCTTGGTGAGTGTCCTTCAAAGCAGTTATTTTGAATATTGTATGTATATTTCCCTTGTCTATATTTCCTCCCCATATTGTTTGTGACATTGTCTCTTACTATTTTCCTCACAATTTTGACAAAAAGGGATCCTAATGTTATTTAACTTTGCTTTAAGATGTATATAGATTTAACACTAACATGTCAGTTGTCTAATGATGCTAGCTTGTATTCTACTTTTTTAATGCATAATCTTTTCAAGATTTATCTAAAAATTGAAAGCCTATTTTAAATATTTTGTGAAGACATGAAACCTTGGCTTGATATGCAGGAAAATCATCTTTAAATTGTTGAAATGCAATAATCTCTAAAGAGAGAGGTTTCAAAATAGGACTTAGTCTTGCCATAGAGAATAGGCCCTAAGGAAAGAACCACAACCCTTTGTAGGACATGTGGTCCCTGTAAGGGGTATCATCCCTTTAAAGATGTTGCTTATGCTTATGATAAGGTAACCATATCCATGAAAGACATCAATACCATGACCAATTTCTTCTACAACAATTTAGAGGCATGCAAGTTCTTGTCTAACCAACCTATTATTCCCTTATCCATTTTATAATCAACCTCCAAACTAGACCTTGTTCATGTTCAGCCCACCAATACCTTGCAATCAAAGTTTGAAGACTTGGAGCAAGCCAAACATGGAAGTGAAAACCTGCACCTCAATAGTATTAAATCCAAACATTATGTGAATGTAGGCAAATACAAAGGTGTTACACAACACCCATGAAATCATTATGATGCATAAGTCCTAGACCCAAACTCTAAACAACATTAATAGCTTGGAACATTTGATAATAGAAGAGGTTGCTTATGCTTATGATATTACTGCCATATCAATGAGAGGTATCAAAGCAATTACAAATATCATCCATATGAATTTAGATCCATGTAAGTTCATTTACAACTATCCAATTGTTCCATTCCCTACTTTGGCATCTTGCTCCAAATTATTTGTAGATTAAACTACCCCTACCAACATGTTACAAGATGCTTGCTCTGATTAGACATGCAAGAATTTGACCATGAAACATTTTCTATTAGAAGTTGAAATGTACAACTTTAGTGGCATGTTCATGAATAATTCCATTCAATCTCCAACATGAATGATAGAGAAAAGTCATCAATTGCATGGAGGTGCTTCAAGCAATTTGCAACTACTCGTCTCTCTTCCTAGAGATCCTACCAACCCTAGTACCAACATTGCCATTGTAAGGGCTTCACAAGAATATCCATCAACTAGTTCTAGTCATAATCCTAAATAATTTCCTTCGTCTATAACTAAATTCCACAATCCTATAATCTATTTTCAAAATGCAACTTCTAATGAATTGAACATTCTATGCTTATTTTCATGTTCACAGCCCTCCTTCAACTTTGTTGTTCAGTCTTCTTTTGACATCAACAGCATTGCTAATACAGGTTCAGGTTTGTTGGATCAAGTAATCCAAAAGTTGCTTCCTTAAAAATAACAACTGTAATTGGATAAATATGGCATGTATGTAGCTGACAATTAATGCTCCAGTTCCTTTATCAACAAACTAGGCGCTCTTCTTCAATAGATTTTGCAAGAAAATAATTCAAAGATAACAAATATGACCACTTAAAAAGGCTTTAATCACATTGAACAAGATTGCCTTCTCATCTATTTCAATTTTGTTTCTCAATATTTCTACCTTGGAATCACAAATATGAGGCAATTTTCTACAATGATGTTTTAATACAAGTGACAAGGGTTGTTGTACCTTGCATTTAGTTATATTAATTTGTCAAATCTAGGACAGTGTATCCATGGCTATCTACAACAAGAACTATTAATCAACAGTCCAAATCTACCTTCTAAAACCAACCCTAACTATCCCTTCGAAGTTATGCATTTAACTTTGTTGAAATGAACTAATTATCAGAAAAACTAGAAACACAATAAATGGAACAGAACAACAATTTGATCTAATGATTAACAAAGCAATGAAACTAAACTAGCATTTTCAAGGATCTAAGAAAGTAGTAAATCAAAGCAATAAATACTAGCCTTCTCTCTTTTTGGTGGGAGTGGGCCCTTTCTCCACACCTATGGAAGAGAGACTAATTCAACACCTCAGAACACACAGATATAGAATCGCCTGCTTCTTATTCCCAATTATTCAAAACAGAGTACAAAACAAAGTATATCTTTTCTTTCCAAAAACTATTTCTATATATATTCTACTTTTTCCATTCAATATATATCAAGTATTTTCCACTGATATAATATCTCTAGAGTTTATTATATTACTCCTAGTTCTCTAGTAGATACAAAGATCTTTATTCCTTATTATAAGCATGCAATTGTTCATTCAAAAGATCATCATGTAGAAACTTAAAAAGATTTAAAGTGAAATTAAAGGTGTCCCTTAAATCAAGAGTTTTAACTTCAGTTTAATCGGGCCACGAAGGCCACTGAAAAAGGAAATAACTAAAAATAGTTGTTATGACAAAACTCATTGATCCATGCAAAAACAGTCAATAGCTGTCCTTCTTCAACTGAGCCATTACTGCAGTCTTTTCAAAAACTTTGGCACCTTCATGCAAAATTCTAGAGATACTCCTAGAACCACTTCAAAGACTCTGTAATTTGTTCGAACAATAGCTCCGAAGACTCTACATAGTCTGTCTAGATAGCAGCTCTAGAGATGTTTGCAATAGCTTAACTGCAACAACACCATGGAACATAACTCCAGAGATAATGCAACTTGTTGGTTATTTTCCCAAACTAGATGTTTGTTCCCAGTAATCCCTACAAGGTAGCCATCATTGATCAACAAGATTCTCGGGCCAAGGGCCAACAGTACAGGAGATAGACTCTATAAATATCTCCTCTTCTTCTTTAGGCTCTGCAGAACCAAGGGGGTATTCCCTATTCAACATCTACGAAATGCATCTATGTATTAACTGGGATGTTGACACAAAGAAGATAAATCCTCTATTATGCGGACCAAAACTATGAGATAAGTGCAAAGGGGCTAGCTTTGGGCCTATATTCAGTTGTAGATAGAGGATTTTGGTCCTCAAACTACTTTTAATATCCTAATGGTTTGTAAATGAAGTTTGAGTTTGATTTTATGTTTGGATGCAAAACTGAGACTTTGGGCTGCAACCTCAATACAAGACTGGATCGGTGCCTATCCAGGGCTCGGAGTCAATAGACATACACATGTGAATGGCCAGCATGAACATATACTAAAGACTGGATATCAAGGGGATTTTTAATATCTGCTTTACAGATACTTCCCAAAAATTAGGTGCTTAATCATTCATACTTAATGGTATACCTGCTGCAACACATTTTCTCAATGATTAACCTGAAACATTTAATTTGTTCCTTGAACAAAAGTAGGAGATTAAACATTCAATATAGAAAAGTTATATTCCTGAACCTTAACAACCCTTAGTTATCTTGATTCAAAAGAAAATATGCCCACAGCTTGGAGACAAATTATTAAACACATGCACAAAGCATTTCTCATATAAAACAACATGAAACCAGTGAATTCATGCATGAAACATACAACATGAGACTCATAAACTTACAAGACATCAAGAACAAGGCCACCAATGAAATTATATTGTGTCACAACACCAAAGTTTGTCCAGTTTTCAACAACCAATGAATGACACAGTTTGCTCCTCATATAGCCAAATTGTACATCCAGCAAATTAATTACATTACAAGGCAAAAATCCTGCCAGATACATTGTACCAGAAATGGCGCCCAAAATATTGAAGGCAGCTGAGGAAAACAGAGGAGAGGGCAGGTAAGCTCAGGATCTGCACCACTATTCAAAGATTTTTGTCATAAACTTGGTAGTTGGCTGTTCAACCATCGGCCCATGCCTCTGTACATTGCCATTAATGGCTCAACTACCCGCAGCTCCTCTTAGAAATTGCAGCAGCGGATGCATCTATTATTTTCCCGCTCAAAAATGATTACAAATACATAGGAAAAAACCTTCGCTGCGGCTTCAAAACATGGCGGTCGATCCACTCCCAACACTAGGATCAACGGCTCCCAAAAAATGTTGAAAAGTCACCAACCAACGATTACGTGCCACGTAGGTACTCCATGTTCCTATCGCTAATTTTTTGCCTTCTCCTTTTTGCCATTTCGCCCTTGTATATGCAAGAACGAATGCATATACAACGCCACTGTTCGCCTTTAAAAATCCTTTGTCTATGCAAGAGCATATACATGTAATAGTTCCTGGGCATGTGGCAGCTTGTGATTCGTCCTCCATCATTGTGCATTTGATCCCCATCAGCCATCGGAATGACCCAAGAAAGGTCGGCCGATGCATATGGTCTTGGCGATAATCTCTTTGCATATCAGCCCTTTGCACATGCATACAATTGCTTATCATACAAGGCAGAATTCAACACCATTCTAGGGCAAATTTGAAATATTTTAGACTCCAATTTGCATCTTTATTCTTGCACCTTTTGAATGTATATCAGCATATACAATGCCGATATACATGTTGTGGACCTTATCCACTTCACCAATGCATTTAATCTTCTCGTCGCGTCCGCTTTGCATCTGCCTTTGTACATGCAAACATACATTCACCCTTGTATACAAACAAGGAATCCTTTCTGGAATATTCCACCCTTGTATATTTTCCATTGTATCCTTTTTAATGCATATAGCCGATGTATATTCGAACATACAACAAAACACATACAAGCAAACCCGATATACAACGGCAGCATATTCCTGGAATCTGCAACAGATTCCCCCAATGTATATACATCCCTTTGAGCCTAATATGCATTTGGAAATGCATACCACTGCAGAATATTCCTGGGAATCTATGAAAGATTTCCCCTTGTATATGCGACCCGATATGCATAAAAAATGCATATAACTCAAATTTTTCATGATTTTTGGAAGCCGATTGAAATTTTACAAGCCCGCCAACATATACTTGCACTTGCACATACAACAGTCTCAGGATTTTTCTCATGTGCGACAGGAAAAAGTGGTAAAACACTACATGTAGGCCGAGAAACAATTTAAACCAAGGCACTAAGGGCTTGAAGGAATAAACGCAGGAACTTGCAAACTCAAATTCAGAACCTTAACCCTAGGTGAACACCACCGGTGGCTTCGACTGGGGACGTGTAGATGCCAGACTGCAGCGAGAACCAAACTACTCTGGGGCAGACCAGACAAAACACAAAACCCAAAACACGACCGACTATACAAGGCATGTACAGAATATTTACATCTAATTTACATTGTGAACACAAGATAAGCATTTATGACAAGTAGGGATTTAGGAACTGACCATGCACAGGTAGTTCCAATAATTCACCACTTAGGGCCTGGAGAAAATAGGAATCTTCTCCCTGAGTGTCGCTTATTTGGTACGGGCCTACCCATAAGGGCTCAAATTTACCGTGTTTGCCCTTATCCTGGTTCCTCGCATTCCATACAAGGACCAAGTCACCTATCTGAAACTTTCTTTCTGTAGCCCTTTTATCAAATAGATATTTTACCTTTTGTTGTCTCTTGATATTTGTCCTCTGTGCCTCCCTTCTCATTTCATCTAGTGCAACTAGCTGATTTATTCTTCTAGTCATTGAGTCCTCAATCTCCTCCTCATTTTCCTGTATGAATTTATAAACTAGTAGGAGGTTATTCACAGGCAATTTAGCTGCTGCACCATACACTAATTCAAAAGGTGATCTTACTGTTGCTTTCTTCACTATTACTCTGTCAGCCCATAATGCCATTTTCAACTTTGAATCCCAAGCCCTTTTGTTTTTGTCCACCATCCTTTTGATAATTTTCATGAGGCTTTTGTTGCTTGACTCTGCTTGACCATTTCCATGTGGATGATATGGTGATGCATGTAACAAATTTATTCCATAATTGTTGCAAAAATCAATAAATTTGCCCGACCTGAAGCACATAGCATTGTCTGTGACCAATTTGGCTGGTACTCCAAGTCTGATAATAATATTTTCTAGAATAAAATCCATCACCACTTTGCTTGTAGCCTTTTTAGTTGGAATGGCTTCAATCCATTAGTGAAGTAATCAGTGGCAACAAGAATCCAACTATGTCCTCCACTAGATTTTTCTGAGATTTCCCCTATAAAATTAATCCCCCATTGCTAAAATGGAGCTTCTACAGTTACAGTCTTAAGGGGCAATGCACCTTCATATTTCAGCTTTCCTGAGAATCTACAGTTACAGTCTTAAGGGGCAATGCACCTTCATATTTTAGCTTTCCTGAGAATCTTTGGCAAGACTCACATTGTCTTACCATTCTGTGTGCGTCAAAGAAGAGAGTTGGCCACCAATAGCCCGCTCTGAGAATTTTGTGGGCTGTTGTATGGGCAGCATAGTGTCCACCACACACTCCATTGTGCATATCACTTAGAATATCCTTAGCCTAATCCTCATTCACACATCTGAGTAATACACCATTCAGATTTTTTCAATACAACTTTCCTTGAACAATGATGTATTTAACAGCATGCAGCTTCAAGGTCCTCCTTTGATTATCACTGAGATGGGAAGGACAGTTCAAATTCTACAAATACTATACTATGTCCCTACACCATTCAGATTCTGACATATTTACAACTTTATTATGCACTACATTCACTTGGCATGCCTCTAGGTTTGACTGCATCATCAATTTTGCCAAACCTTGTCCTCTTACCAATTTTGTGATCTGTATTTCAATATTAAACTCCTGCAATTTGTTTATCCATCTGCATCTTCTTCCAGTTACCTCCTGCTGAGTAAAGATATCTTTAACTGCTACATGAGGTACATATGCAACTATGTGAGAGCCCACCAAATATGGCCTGAAGCTCTTGATTGCTCTAACCAGTGCATACGCCTGCTTTTCCATGATGTCATACTTTAACTTAGTAGCTTGTAATGACCTGCTAAAGAAAGCTATAGGTTGTTCAAAACCTTCTGTATTTTTCTGCAATAAACATGCAGCAATAGAATGGAAAGAAGCAAATGAGAACAGCTGAAATGGCTTAGAAAAATCAGGAGACTTTAACACAGGAGGCATCTTTATGGCCTCTTTGATGTTCTGAAATGACTTAGTTGCTTCATCTTCCCATTTGACAGTTGCGCCTTTCTTCAACATTTCAGAGATACCTTTTGTGGTCTCTGCAAAGTTAAGAACAAATCTCCTAACAAAATTAATTTGTCCAAAGAAGGACTGAACACCTTTCATTGTTCTAGGGATCTAAATCTTGTTAATTATAGCCACCCTTTCAGGATCAATCCTGACTCCATCCTTAGAAACAATGTGTCCAAGTAATTTTCCTTCCACAACCCCAAAAGCACATTTCTTTGGGTTGAGTGAGATACCATACTCCAATTCTCTAATAAAGATTTGCTCTAAGTGCATACAGTGTTGCTCCTCCTTTTTTGAAAAGGCAGTTAAATCATCTTGATACACAGCCAAGATTGAGTCAATTAATCCTGCAAAAGCAACATCCATAGCCCTCTGAAATGTAGCACCTGCATTGGTCAGTCCAAATGGCATCCTAACATATACATAGGTTCCCCACAGAGTAGTGAAAGCAGTCTTGAATTGTTCAGATTCCTTTACTTTCAGTTGATTGTATCCTGAAAATCCATCCATCATGGATAAGAGCTAACAGCCAGTCACCTTCTACAACAAGGCTTCCATGTTTAGCAATGGATAATTGTCCTTCAACGAAGATACATTTAGATTTCTAAAGTCCACACAAAGTATTATGTCACCATTCTTCTTTCTAACTGGGACAAGGTTAGACACCCAAGTCGAGTGCCTGATAGGCATGATTATACCAGCTTCCCTAAGCTTCATAAGTTTCTCTTGCATTTTAGGAGCTAACGTTGGGTTAATAGGTCTTTGTTTTTGTCTAAATGGTTTAGCCTCAGGCTTCAAAGGGATTTCATGCTGAAATAAATCTTCTCTATAAGCTTTTAGGTCCTCATATGACCAAGCAAAGACATGCTTATATTTTGTCAGTAGTGCAATCAGCATAGTTCTGATGTGTGGTTTGAGCTGTTTGCCAATGTATACCCTTTTGGGAGCATGAGATGTCCCCAAGTTTATCTCCTCCAAGTCATTCTTGTTTGTTGGAGATGAATTTGTAACAAATTGGCCCCTATTGTCAAAAGCTCTCTCTAAAGCAACCAGCCCTCGAGAGATTTTATTTGTCTTGAGTTGAATTATTTCTTTCCCTAAGAGAGTTTCTTTCACATCTACAACTTCTACAAAGTTTTGAAAATCCACTTCCAGGTTCTCATATTCATCAATGCAATGTAGAAATCTTAGTAAATCCTTATCATCATCAAACACTTGCCAGCTGCATATATTATCTGGCACTGCAGGTCTAAATTTAACCTCAACATTTGTAACATTTGTCAAAGTAACATCATCTGGCCTTATGGCTACATTAGCTAGAAAATCTGCCCTGACATTTTTTGATCTCTCAATCCAGCTTATTGAAAAAGCATCAAACAATTTAATTGTATCCCAAACAACATGCTTATACTGTTTTAACCTCTTATTCTTTGATGCATACTTATCTCTAACTTGGGAAACAACTAACTCTGAATCCCCAAATACTTTGAGCATCTTGATCCCATGCTTCAAAGCAACATTTAATCCTAATAATAAAGCTTCATACTCTGCAATATTATTCGTACAAGAAAACTTCAGCAAAAAAGAGAATTTTATAAGCTTACCAGCTGGAGACAGAAATACAATTCCAGCACCAAAGCCTCCCTTTGAACAAACTCCATCAAAATACATGGTCCACAGACCCTGTTGGTCAAGCTCTTGAATGCATATATCCCCTTCTTTACTCCCTTTATCATCTAGGACAACCCTGAAATTTTCACAGTCAGTGTCCACAAAACATATATGCTCCTCTGACTCTTGGTCCTCAACTGTGTCTGGTGACCTTTCTTCTCTGATCAATTTGACATCCTTACCATTCATTGGGATCATGGCATATGATAAATCTAATTGCATACTTCCACCAATCAACGTTGCCCATCTTCTTGACAGCAACATGCCATATTGTGGCTTGATATCAACAACTGTTATGTTCATTTTGTAAGTTTTTTCTGGATATGCTGTCAGTCTGAAGTCCACATTTTTTATGATTCCAATGACTGGTACCTCTCTAGCATCCATGGCATAGCATTTCCCACATGCCTTATCTATCTTTAACTTGGTTTGTTGCATAATGGCCAAAGGCATGATATTCGTTGATGCTCCTAAGTCAAGCATACAATTCTTAATCACTTTTCCATTTATAACAAGAGAGACATAAAATGGTTTAACCTGTGAAGGGCATTTTGTCATGGTCATCCCCAAATATACTTCAGGAGTCTCATCCTCATCAATACACATG
Source organism: Cunninghamia lanceolata (assembly GCA_027924645.1). NCBI lineage: Eukaryota > Viridiplantae > Streptophyta > Pinopsida > Cupressales > Cupressaceae > Cunninghamia > Cunninghamia lanceolata. Next base: position 1,836,766 of record BSBN01000395.1, on the reverse strand, counting down.
GCTTGTTTCTTACCCTGAGTCTCAATATTCTGATCAGCTTGACAGGGTACTCCTGAAATCAGGGACAATGTTTTATTTCTGAATTCTTCTACCTTCATCAGCTCCATCAATGGGACAGAGACTTTTATCTCAGACAAGACTTGAGTTATGTCAAAAGGAACATAGTTTTGTATGACAGTTGTAGCCTGATCTACAATCTTACTTTTATTTTGGTATGATCCAACTTTAATTTTTGTGGCTCCCTGACTGTCATCTTTGATCTGAAAATTCTTGTTTTGATCCTCAACCTGGGGAATTCTATTTTCCGGTTCTTTAGAATCATGACCCATTTTTTGCTTGAAATTTTGCTTATTATTGCTCCATTGCTTCTTTTGTGTTTCAGTCCCTTTATGACTGTGCACAGGTTGGTTCACAAAAGTATTCTCTAGTTGGTGTGAGTTACTTACCTGAGCTTTACCCCTGAGATTGTAATTGCTTTTGACTTGAGCCACTACTGTAGCTATGAGGGTTATAATCTCTTCATCAGATGGTCTCCTCAAAGTATTCAAAAAGATGTGTGAGTCCTGAGCATAAGCATAATTATCTTCATCATCTTCATCACAGGGAAACTGCTGGCAGACCTGAATCTCATTATTTGTGCTTGCATCAACATCATGAGAAGGATACTCCCTGTTTGTAGACAACATATTGACATTGTCATCTTCCATGCAATGTGGCTCATTACACTCATCACAAGCCACAATATTGTTATATAGAGACTGAGCAATCATACATTGTGACTGTGAGTGAGGCATCTGGCATATTATACACCATGGGGTGTCATTAACAATATTAATAGCCTTCTTCAAAGGGTCAGGTGTTTCCTTAACATTTTGAGTCCTTTGACCTGGGTTGCTGTTTAGGAGAATGGGTTTACCATTATGCCAATTAGTATTATATGGCATGTCATGTAATGATGGTCTTCTTTCTTGCCTTTGGTAAACCTGTCTGTCAGGACCAACCCCCTTTTCATTCTTAGCCATTCTATAGCTCAAGTCCTTGATAATAGTTGTCAATTTATCTATTTTATCCTCAGAAATAGATGCACTGCCTTGAACGCTTTGAGATTTAGTATTTGGATTTTGCAGAATTTTGACATCATCTCTTTTGTTTGTCTTACCAGACGCTTTTCTGTTATTTTTAATATTTGTTGCTATTTTGAAGGCATCTCTGAGGCTGTGAGGACCCTTATCTCTTAATCCATAAGTTGTTTTAGCATCAAAAGCATTTATGTACAACACTATGCACATAGGTTCATTAGGCCTCAGGTGATGTGGCAGTTTGTTCAACACCTTAGTGAATCTAGCATTGAAATCAACAACCTGTTTATTTGATCCTTTGGTAATGCCAGTGTACTCATTTATGAAAAACTAGGATCAGTTTTGTCACCATATTGCTCCTTGAAAATTATTCTGAAGTCATCCCATGATGAAATACTCCTGTCAGGCAGACCCTTGTACCATTCTCTTGCCTCATCAACTAAGGATTGCATAAATAATTTCATAAAAACATCCTCATGCTCAACCTCAAAGTTGTCCATGATATTCTAAAAAGCTTTTAAGTGGTCTTCTCCTGACACAGTATTGTTTCCTGAAAACTTTGTCAATTGCGGCCTCACATGTTTGTCAATAGGATTTGGGTAACCAGGAATGCCATCAAAAACTAGTTGTCTGAATTTGTCTAGCTACATAGGTTGCCTGTCAAACTGATTTGCATTACATCTCTATTTGCATTCTGATTTCTTACATTATTCAATGGTATTCTAGCATTATTTGCATTCTGTCTTTGATCATTATGCTGATCATGGACTTCATTTCTTTGTTGATTTCTCTACATATTTGCATTTTCAAGGGTAGGAATTGAATCATTCTGAGCAACTCTCAGAGCTTGCACTTTCTGTCTCATATCATCTCTAATTTTTACTGCTTGCAAATATTCTAATTCAGCTCTTAAGCTTTTGATTTCTTCGGCTAATTCCTCCTCTCTGGGCATAGAAGAAGATGGTTTCATTATATTCTAATCATCATTATCATCTCTTGGGGATTCAACTTCTTCAAATCTATCAGGGGAATCTACAAAAGCACGTTCTTGAAACACTTCTGACCTTATCCTCAAACCACCACCCTACTGTCTTTCATATACATTCTGGATCTCAGCCTCAGTGTTTGAAAATAAGGTATTGTTCACTCTGAAGATCCTGGATTGTCCTGCATATTATCATTACTTCTGGGAGAACCCTCTTGATTGGCTTGAACAGTCCCTTTTTTCCTATACATCATTTTTCTAGGTAATTCTTCAGACAAAGGATCACGTAGGGATCTTCTCCCTTGCATACAAATTTTTACTTTACCGGTTGGGAGATTTATTCGAAGTCACCACCTACAACTAGGAATTGTTTTCTTTTAAAAATCAGGGTTCTTTCACAAAGTTCCCTAGCAAAGTCACCAAATCTGTTGGTTATTTTCCCAGACTAGATGCTTGTTCCCAGTAATCCCTACAAGGTAGCCATCATTGATCAACAAGATTCCTGGGCCAGGGGCCAACAATACAGGAGATAGACTCTATAAATATCTCCTCTTTTTCTTTAGGCTCTACAGAACCAAGGGGGGTATTCCCTATTCAACATCTACGAAATACATCTATGTATTAACTGGGATGTTGACACAAAGCAAATAAATCCTCTCTTATGCAGACCAAAATTGTGAGATAAGTGCAAAGGGGCTAGCTTTGGGCCTATATTCAGTTGTAGACAGAAGATTTTGGTCCTAAAACTACTTCTAATATCCTAATGGTTTGTATATGAAGTTTGAGTTTGATTTTATGTTTGGGTGCAAAATTGAGACTTTGGGTTGCAACCTCAATACAAGACTGGATCGGTGCCTATCCAGGGCTCGGAGTCAATAGACATACACATGTGAATGGCTAGCATGAACATATACCAAAGACTGGATATCAAGGGGATTTTTAATATCTGCCTTACAGATACTTCCCAAAAATTAGGTGCTTAATCATTCATACTTAATGGTATCCCTACTGCAACACATTTTCTCAATGATTAACCTGAAACATTTAATTTGTTCCTTGAACAAAAGTAGGAGATTAAACATTCAATATAAAAAAGTTATATTCTTGAACCTTAACAACCCTTAGTTATCTTGATTCAAAAGAAAATATGCCCACATCTTGGAGACAAATTATTAAACATATGCACAGAGCATTTCTCATATAAAACAGCATGAAACCAATCAATTCATGCATGAAACATACAACATGAGACTCATAAACTTACAAGACATCAAGAACAGGGCCACAAATGAAGTTATATTGTGTCACAGCACCAAAATTTGTTCAGTTTTCAACAACCAATGAATGACACAGTTTGCTCCTCATATAACCAAACTGTACATCCAGCAATATAATTACATTACAAGGCAAAAATCCTGCCAGATACATTGTACTAGAAATGGCGCCCAAAATATTGAAGGCAACCGAGGAAAACAGAGGAGAGGGTAGGTAAGCTCGGGATCTACACCACTATTCAAAGATTTTTGTCATAAACCTAGTAGTTGGCCATTCAACCATCGGCCCATGCCTCTGTACATTGCCATTAATGGCTTAACTACCCGCAGCTCCTCTCAGAAATTGTAGTAGCGGATGCATCTGTTGTTTTCCCGCTCAAAAATGATTACAAATACACAGGAAAAAATCTTCGTTGCGGCTTCAAAACATGGCCGTCGATCCACTCCCAACACCAGGATCAACGGCTCCCAAAAAATGTTGAAAAGTCACCAACCAACGATTATGTGCCACGTAGGCACTCCATGTTCCTATCGCTGACTTTTCGCCTTCTCCATTTTGTCATTTCGCCCTTGTATATGCAAGAACGGATGCATATACAATCGCCACTGTTCGCCTTTAAAAATCCTTTGTATATGCAAGAGCATATACATGCAACAGTTCTTGGGCATGTGGCAGCTTGTGATTCATCCTCCATCGCTGTGCATTTGATCCCCATCAGCCATCGGAATGACCCAAGAAAGGTTGTCCGATGCATATGGTCCTGGCAATAATCTCTTTGCATATCAGCCCTTTGCACATGCATACAATTGCTTATCATACAAGGTAGAATTCAACACCATTCGAGGGAAAATTTGAAATATTGTGGACTCCAATTTGCATCTTTACTCTTGCACCTTTTGAATGTATATCGGCATATACAATGCTGATATACATGCTGCGGACCTTATCCACTTCACCAATCATTTAATCTTCTCGTCGCGTCCGCTTTGCATCTGCCTTTGTACATGCGAACATACATTCACCCTTGTATACAAACAAGGAATCCTTTCTGAAATATTCCACCCTTGTATATTTTCCATTGTATCTTTTTTAATGCATATAGCCGATGTATATTCGAACATACAACAAAACACATACAAGCAAACCCAATATACAACGGCAGCATATTCCTAGAATCTGCAACAGATTCCCCCAATGTACATGCATCCCTTTGAGCCTGATATGCATTTGGAAATGCATACAACTGCAGAATATTCTCAGGAATCTGTGAAAGATTCCCCCTTGTATATGCGACTCGATATGCATAAAAAATGCATATAACTCAATTTTTTCATGATTTTTGGAAGCCGATTGAAATTTTACAAGCCCGCCAACATATACTTGCACTTGCACATACAACAATTTCAGGATTTTTCTCATGTATGACAGGAAAAAGTGGTAAAACACTGCATGTAGGCCGAGAAATAATTTAAACCAAGGCACTAAGGGCTTGAAGGAATAAACGCAGGAACTTGCAAACTCAAATTCAGAACCTTAACCCTAGGTGAACACCACCAGGACTCATCTTCAAAGATTCCTCCATCCTTCACAAAATTCTTGAGACTTCATCATATCCATTCTGCACAACTCTGGAGATGACAAAAGCTACTTCGGAGTCTTCAAAAACCTTTCTATCTAGAATGAATAATTCTTGCCATCAAAAAGAGATACTTCTGCACATTTTTGTCAGCTTAAGCTCAAAACATGAAAACATTTAACTACAACTAATACTACAGTATCACATCTCAATTTAACATAATTAAATAAGGTTTTAACAGTCTTCAGTACAAAGCAACAGTTTGGAATGGTATTTGGGAGAGGAAAAAGGAGATATAAAAGCACATTATGATGAGTACTACCTAACACTCATCATTCCCCCAAGCTTAAGGGTTTGCAGGGCCTCCTATAATATCTTGAAGCCTTGACATGTTGAGCTGGTATAATCTCTCTATGATATTATAGTTGCTTTCAAATGTTGTCTAGTTGGTTTGAGTGGTATCAATGTTTCCCTTAAATTGCTCCACCTTCTACAACCATTCTTGGAATTTGGCATCCTCCAACTGTTCAACCCACATGGGTAAAAGCTCAATAATTAAGGGGGGGCTAAAGCACATCCCTACTCAATCCTGCTTGTATTTTTCTATGATTTTTACCACAGCCTTGGCCTTTCTAATGAACCATTTGAGGTTGGCTGGGGATACCAGCTCTCTCATTTTCTACTATGGAGATATGGTGTTCTGCCTTCTTTTTCAAGTAGTCAGAATCTTGTTGGCTATGAAGTGCACAAGGAAGACAAATTCTATTATGCATTCCTTAAGGGCAATAGCTTAGGAGAATAGACAAACACCTGGAATTGAGTTTCAAAACACCTTGGGTGGGGCTTTCATGCCAGAGGAATAGCCGTGTATTTTTTATGCTCAATGAGTGTGCCTCCATTCTTTCCAACCAAATCTCATGATTTTTCATCAAGGACATAAATGCCCTCAATTGGCATTCTCCCACAAACAAATTTATAAATAATGTAGTGTGTTCATTCAAAAGAAAATTATGCAAAAATAACTCACAAAGAAAGTTTTTGGCCTTGTTATCACTGGGAATTGCACCCATATGCAAGGCTGGTTAAAGCACTGCAATTTCGTGTAACATGGGACTAATTTCAAGTTGTGGGTGCCCTATGACAAAACTAGACCTACAGATTGTGGGCTGGTTCCCTTCAAATGCTCTATTAAGATGTATATTTTTACTTTTTGGGAAAAGGGAAGAAAGAAACTAATTGAATATAAAAGATAAAAAATGGTGATGCACCTGATTTGGGTAGAAATAATGCAATCTATCCACAATGTTTGCTTAGAAAACTGAGTTTTACACAATCCAGACTTGGCATAAATACCACAAAAGTGATTCTAAGGAAGGTTGAAAATAGGTTTTATGAAGGAAATGGTTTTTTCATAGCATAAAAAGACTATTTATGGTTAACACAACCTAAGACCTGTGATGAATATATGCTTTAATGCTGCAAACAAGGAGGTGAGACAATAATTTTGAAGGTTTAATAATAAAACACAGCAAAATTTCATCAAATCACTTCAACATTTAGCACAAAAAGGAAAAGTAATTCAACTGATCTGAAACAAACAAAGGAAATCTTTGTAAATAAGACAAAAAGATAACCTGTAACCTGTCGATCTCTCAATAAAAATGTAAAAGTGAGCTACAAGAATTCTCCAATCTGTCTAAATCAGAATGAGAATCAAAAACTAGTAAAAACAAACTTTTGCCTTACAATATATAGGTTTTCTCTCTCCAAGAGGCATGCAAAAAATATGGACTTGCAGATAACTGCCTCTAAAAATACTCATTCCCGAGCAACCTCAAAAATCCTCAAAATTAGGGCCTAAAACTGCCACAAATTGAGCAAAAATAGCTCCAATTTGGGCCTCTCCATATGCTTGACCAAAAGTTGACCAAGGACCCTAAAAATACTCCTAAAAGTCATGCAAAATCTCCTAGGTGACCTAGTTAACTCCACTAATTAATTCACATGATTTTGCATGAGCAAAAATGATTGTAAATAATAAAGTAATAGAATATTACTTTATTATTGGTTACAATTTGTTCTATTTTTTATTTTACAATTTGTGAAAAATAATAAAGTAATTTATAGAATATTACTTTATTATTTATTTACAATAAATGACTTTGTAAAATCGTGCATGATTAGAAGCAAAATATGACTCCTTATCACTCCAATTACAATTGCCTATTTTACATGATATGAGCAAAAAATAGGACTTAGGGATAAATACAAACTCCTTATAACTCCTGGTAAGAAAAAATCCCCTATTTTGCATGATTTAAATATACATTAAGGCAAAAAAAATTATATCCTTATCACTCCATGATCAATAAAAAGAAACATTATCTCTCTGCAAGATAAAAAAAATCTGAGTCACTCCATGCATCATGACACTCTATGCACAAAACAATATGCATAAACATCATTATGACTCCCCTTTGTTGCCTTAGTGCACATACATTACATTTTCTAAACCACCTTATATCCCCATATGCAACTTGAGATCAAGAAAGAAAAACAACTCGATGACCCATCACTGCACCATCATACTGCCATGGTGCATAAATGCCTACCTTTGAAAACTCCATGCATAGTCCTGAACATATGCCATGTCTAAAATCACACTTTCTTGGCTTTGTTGGCCATCGTGCATAATCAAGAAGTATTCAACCTTCTGATGTTTTGAATAAGACAAGGAACATTATCATGTGAAACTTTGTCTATGCATAACCCGACCACCAAGGAATCTTTAAGAAGTTTATAAGGCATAAAGCCTTTCCCTCACATCACATCGGCCTCTTGACTTCATAAAATTAAGCACTAAGCTTTTCTTGTCGGCCACTCCATGTTATGATGGCTAGGATATTCAAGACAAAAGGTCTTGATCACGACACTCCTTTGGATAGTGTAATTATTTGTTTTTTACAAGTCAAAAACACACTTGGTAAAAGAACCTTCAAAGAAAAGTGAGGAAACAACCCTAATTTTGTTCATTCTTCATTTGGTTTTCTTTCCTCGAAGCTCTGCAACTGCACTATGCCAGTATTAGGGTTTGAAACTCATTCATCATGGCTCTGGTTTTTCACTCCTCTCAATGGGATCTTTGGTTGCATCTTGGAACTGCATCATTAATAAAGAAGGTAACACTGTTTTCTGCTCTATATGAGGCATTTACTCATCTCTGTGGATTTATTTTTTCATGGCTGCAGCCTCCTTTCCTCTTTTATAGCTCTCTCTTTGCATTATGCATTCCTTAACACCTTTTCTCTTCTCTGTATCTTTTTTCTTGCAACCTTCACCTGTTCTTGAAAGCTTTAAGGCCATTGTGAGGTCGTGGGTAGACCCTTCTTCCTATCGGTGAAATGAGGTAAGCTCTTGTCATTTTTCATCCTGAGGGTTTGAGTTCTTGAGCTGAGGGTTTGCTATCTTCTTGTACTTATAAGGCCTCCACCTGTCACGGCCATGCTTCATCTATATACAGGCACAACTGTGTAAACTGTTGAGGGTTTGGAAGTTTTGAAACTAGGGTTTCAACCCTCCTTGCACAAAAATTCCTTCACACTGCCATGGCCATCTTCTTTCACTATTATCTCTTTCTGCTTATGACTATAAATGAAGAAAAAAAACAAGGTTTTGAACTTCCTGTCAAGGGTTTGCTCTTTCTATACTTTCAAGGCTTCAAACTGTTATGGCCACTCTCCTGTATTTTTATTGCTCTTTCTTTTTACTTGTAAGTGTAAAAAAAACCTGAGGGTTTGAGATCTTAAAAGATCTTGTTCATTATGTAGATGGGTATACACTTTATCATGAAAAATACTACTCTTATATAATGCATATGACTGTATTTCTCTTTTATTTGAGTCTTCTTAACCGTGGGTGCAAAAATTATCACTAGGGTTTGATTTCTGTCAAATGGGTATATATTTTAGCATGAGCAATCTTGTTCTTTTGTATAGCACCTCCTTGACTGTACCTTTCCTATAGACAAAAAGCATTAAGGGTTGAAGTTCTTTGCTTTACACGGTACCTTCTCGTCCTACTCCTTGTGACTGTCATGTTAATGATGATACATTTTATCTCTTATGCCCCCCACTGCAAGATGATGGATTGTTGTCATGTGTGATGATCTCCTGAACTGTATAACTATCTTTGTCTACATCTGGATTCTTCCATGGCATAGGTATCATTTGTCTTCTCTTGACTGTCATATGTGTTTGGATGCTTCCGTGCTCTAGACATCATGTATTTTCCTCCTTGTTGTCTGTGGCATCCTTAAGGTATACTTGTAGCATAGATAAACATATTCATATCTCCTTGGTTGTTATGCATTCCTTAAATACACTTATAGCTGTCCTTGTGCATATTGATTACCTATCTCATGATTTGGATGTTATGTATCATGCATACAAGTATTTCTCTTCTTGGTTGTCTGTTTACTATGACTACATCATAATAGAACAAAAGGCATATAAGAAAGATACTGCCTACCTTGTGAATTGTCAATGACCTATCATTGTAGCACTTGGCATAAGTCTGTCCTTCCTCTGTTGTCCTTCCTTCATCATAGATCTACTCCTGTAGATGGATATGGCAACTATGATTTATTTTGACTATACTTGCTTGTATAAGTCACTTCTTTGATCACTGTCATGTTTGTCCATAGTGAAGATGACTGCACTTTATCCTTGTTCTTGTAATGTATCTTTCCTTAAGGCATGGCACCTTCTTGACTGTACCATGGCATTGTTGCAAGTATGGGCCTAACCGGTGTTGTCATTGATGTCAACATACTCCTGTTGCATTGACGATAAGGATTGGATGAGTTGTATGCTGAGGATATTGAGAAAATTAGTCATATCAGAAACATAGAAGAACAGTGAAGATAGTGAGGTAAAGATCCCATCTAAGATGAAGATCAGAGGATGCGCATCAAAGGGTTTGTAGATATGTGTCTTAAGATGATCCAATAAAGATTTCAGAGGTCCGCATGAAGATCTAAAGAAGTTATGGCTACTTAAGTAAAACCATTTTTGGCAGATGTTTAGAGGTGATAGAGTGACACAGATAGGTCTGGTGAGATCCAGAAATGCAATATCTTGTTCTACGGATTTGGTGGAGTGTTTAGGAAGTCAATGTGGATTGACAACTCAATTGGATCGTGGTCTGGAGGTCCACAAGCATCTATTCCAATATGACAGTGATGACAAACTATATTCTTGAGGTTCTGGATGAAGGAGAGGATAATTTCAGCAAGCAGAAGTAGTGTGGATGTTCTTGGTGATTTAGGCAAGCTTGTGGAGGTCTCTGGATTGTGTCCAGTTCGTGTTGGTGGTCCGTATTGAAGATTGAGCTCGTAATTGAAGAATTATTTCTGGATGATGATGTTCTTCCTAAGTCTGGCCGACCAGATGAGTTACACATCATGCGGATGATCTTGAAGATGTTCTGTGAAGAATGGCATGTTCCTAAAGGAAGATTGAAGTCTCAGATCTGTGTGGACGACAATGTGTTGATCCGCGTGAAGTCTTTTTGTAATTAATCATGTTGTATTTATGTATTTGCTTTGTAATGTATGCCGACTTGGATGATTATCCCTAAGTTGATGTCTTGTATAAATAAAGAGTTGTGAAGTCATTTCAAAGGCATCATGTGGAGATGAGTGCGTGGTAGAGAGGAGCAGAGCAAAAGGCAAAGCAGAAGTATTGGGCTTAAATGGAACTAACTCAAGCATGGTGAAGATGCTATTCTTCAGTTCAAGTATGTAATACTTATCATTTTGTAGACAGTGTGTCTCCTGTAAGCAGTGGGCCTCTTGTGAGCAGTGTACTCGGGTAGTGAGCCCTAATTGGCATGTGCCATTTGTTCTTCTTATTCTTTTAATAGAGAATACAATCTTGGGTTAGTCACACCATGGTTTTTCTCTTAACTGGGTTTTCCATGTTAAAAATCTTGGTGTCATATGTGTTAATGTGTTTTTGCTATTGAATTGTTGCATTATGTTTCCATGATTGATTTATTATTATGCTGCTGAATTAAAGGAAGGATCTAAGTGATTAATTGGAAGAAAGTTTTGGACAACTGATTCACCCCCCCTTAGTTGTCTGTCCTAAATCTAATAATTGGTATCAGAGCTCAGTTCTCTAAAAGAGCTTAACCGCTTGAGGAGATCCAGGATGTCATCCTATAAGAAGGATAGTCTGAGGTTTGATGGAACCAATTACACTCTTTGGAAAAGCTGCATGGAATGTCACTTGCAATGTATGGGAATGCATTATTGGATCATAACTTCAAAGAAGTATGTTCCTCCACAGAATGGTTCGAGAACTATAGATGAAATCAGAGATGCTAAAAATAATCTTCGGACTAAAGAAGCTCTACTAAATGCCTTATTTGATTCAGAGCTGAAAAATGTTATAGATCTAACAACTACATTTGAGATTTGGAAAAAAACTGGAACTTCTGCATGAAGGAGACAAGTATGTCAAATGTGCCAAACTGTAGAGTCTAAAGGGAAAATTCGAAAACCTGAAGATGAGAGAAGATGAAAATATCACTACATTTATGCCAAGAGTAAATGAACTTGTTTGTGGCATTAGATGTGCTGGTGGAATCTTGGATGAAGATGAGATTGTTGCCAAAGTTCTCAAATCCCTTCCTGAATCTTATAAGTACAAGGTTGATGCTATTGAAGAATTTAGATCTTTTTTAAATATCACAAGAGATCAATTGGTTGGTAAATTAGCTGCATTTGAATTGTTCAAGTTTGGTGATGCACCCCCCAAGACTGAATCTACATTCAAAGCTAGTGCCTCTGTAAAAGGGAAACAAAAGTTTGATATGAGAGAGAACTCTTCAAATAAACTATCATGGTATGAAAAAGCAAGAAAAGATCTGAAAGAAGATGAAGCAGAAGCTTCTCAACTTGAAGCCCTTATTGCAAAAAGACTGCCAAGAGGATCTAGTAAGTATGAAGGGAAATTGGCTTTTAAATGCTTTAACTGCAATAAGATAGGTCACTTTGCCTCAAGGTGTCCAGAAAGATTTTCAAGACCAAATCCTAACAGATCAAAATTCCAAAAGAAATGTTACTATGTTCATGAAGATGATGATGATGAAGGAGTAACAGATGATGAATCAGATACAGGAAACAAATCTGGAAGTGACTGGGTGTTTATTGCCATCAAGGAAGAAGATCTAATGTCTTATGAATCTATCAATCATAAAATGGTAGAAAGAGCTCTGGCTGCCCAAGTTGAAGAAAAGGATGATTGGGTCATTGACATTGGATGCTCCCACCATATGATAGGTGACAAAAATAAGTTCATAGATTTCGAAAGATATGAAGGAGGAGTGGTAAAATTTGGTGATAATTCTGCTGGCAGAATCAAAGGTAGAGGAACCATTTCTTTTGATGGAAAGAACAAAACTAGTAATGTACTGTATGTTGAAGGTTTGAAGCACAATCTTCTCAGTGTTGGACAGTTGGTGGATAAAGGCTATGATCTCTGATTCAAAAATGGAAAATATAAGATCTTTGAAAGCTTCGGAACAGAGATTGCATCTGGTACTCAAACAAAAGGTAATATCTTCCACTTGGTTGGTACTGGTAAAAGTTGTTTATTTGTTCAAATTGATCAGAGTTGGTTGTGGCATAGGAGAATGTGTCATGTGAATTTTGATAATATCATCAAGATAAGCAACACCCAGGCTGTGAGAGATCTTCCAAGACTGGTGAAACCTACTAATAGTTTATGCAAAGAATGTCAGTTGGGTAAGTTTAGCAGAGTCGCATTCAAAAGTATGGAACAGTCTTCTACTAGATTATTGGACTTAGTTCATAATGATCTATGTGGTCCGACAAGAATCAAGAGTGTGCAAAGTGATAGATACTTCATGCTATTAATTGATGACCACTCCTAAATGATGTGGGTGACTTTTCTGAAAGAGAAATTAGAGGCTCTTAAGAAATTCAAAATATTCAAGGCTATGGTAGAGAATGAAACTGGATTGAACATAAAATGTCTGAGGTCTGATAGAGGTGGAGAATTCACATCTGGTGAGTTCATAGAATTCTGTGAGAAACATGGGATAAAAAGACAGTTGTCTACTCCAAGGACTCCACAGCAAAATGGAGTAGTGGAGAGAAAAAACTGGACCATCCAGGAAGCATCTAGAACCATGATGATAGAGGCAAATCTTCTTTAGATCTACTGGAGAGAAGTTGTAAGCACTACAGTCTATACTCTTAATCGAGTACAAATCAGAAGCAAAACTGGTAAGACTCCTTATGAACTATGGTCTGGCATCACTCCCACTGTGAAATATTTCAGCGTCTTTGGTAGCAAATGTTACATTAAAAGAGATGAAGTTCTAGGCACATTTGATGCTAGAAGTGATGAAGGAATATTCTTGGGTTATTCTACTCAAAGCAAAGCATACCAATGTTATAACAAGAGATTGAGAAAGATTATAGAAAGTACAAATGTGAAGGTTGATGAAGGTATTGAAAAACCCTCAAGGTTTTATGAATATGATGAAGATGATCAGAATGATGTTTTGGTCCAAGGAGTCCAAGCCCCTTCTAAAATTCAGATTTAGTCTGATCCGATGAATCAGGAAGAAGAGATAAGTTTGAATGAACCTGTACAAGAAATAGAAGTGTAAGAAAGTCTCAAAATTCCTAAGTATGTAAAACTAAATCACTCTGAAAACCATATCATAGGTGATAAAAGCAAAGGTGTTCAAACAAGAAAAAAGATTGCTCAAGACTTCGAAGAGTATTGTCTGATTTCAAAGATTGAACCAAAGACAGTTAATGAAGCATGCAATGATGAAAGTTAGACTAAAGCAATGGAGGAAGAGTTGATGCAAATTGAGAAAAACCACACTTGGGATCTTGTTCCCAGACCTAGAAACAAGAATGTGATTGGAACCAAATGGGTCTTCCGGAACAAACTGAATGAAGTTGGTGAAGTAGTCAGAAACAAAGCTAGATTGGTCTGCAAGAGTTACTCTCAAGTAGGAGTTGATTTTGAAGAAACGTTTGCTCCGGTGGCAAGAATTGAAGTAGTCAAGTTATTTCTTGCCTTTGCTGCCTTCAAGGACTTCAAAGTATATCAAATGGATGTCAAGTCTACCTTCCTGAATGGTGACTTGGAAGAAGAAGTATACATTGAGCAATCGGATGGATTTCAATTATCTGATCATTGTGATATGGTCTGCAAGTTGAAGAAAGCACAGTATGGACTTAAACAAGCCCCAAGAGCCTGGTATGAAAGACTGAATAAGCATCTTTTGAAGATTGGGTTCAACAAAGGTACTGTTGACAGTAACTTGTACTTCAAAATTGATCATGAAAATATCTTGATTGTTGAAGTGTTTGTTGATGATATCATTTTTGAAGGAAGAGATAGTATGTGCAAAACTTTTGAAAATCAAATGAAAAGTGAATTTGAGATGTCCATGTTTGGGGAAATGAATTTCTTCTTGGGTCTGCAAATCATTCAAACAAAGAAAGGAATCTTCATTTCTCAGACCAAATATGTGAAAGAATTGTTGAAGAAATTTGGGATGGAAGACTCAAAACCAATGAGTACTCCCATGGCAACTGGATGTAAATTGAGCAAAGATGATGACTCTCCTAAGGCTGATCAGAAAAAGTACAGGTCAATGATTGGAGGATTATTGTATATCACTCAAACTAGACCTGACATTATGAATGTTGTTGGTGTTGTTGCTAGATTCCAAGCTGATCCTAGAGAATCTCATGTCATGGCAATCAAGAGGATTTTTAGATATCTAAAAGGGACAGTTGAGTATGGTTTGTGGTATCCTAGAGATCATGATTTCTCTCTTCATGCATATACAGATGCAGATTGGGTAGGAGATGTGGATGACCGGAAGAGTACCAGTGGTGGAGAATTCTTTTTGGGGAAAAGATTGCTTTATTGGCTGAGCAAGAAACAAGAGGCAATATCTTTGTCCACTGCAGAAGTAGAATATATTGCAGCAGCAGGTAGTTGCACTAAAGTTTTGTGGATGAAACAAATGCTAAGAGACATCAGAGTGGAATATGAGGAACTTATCACAATCTTCTGTGATAATTCAAGTGCAATAAATATATCAAAAAATTCAATGTTGCATTCAAAGACAAAACATATATCCATCAAGTTTCATTTTCTAAGAGAGAAGGTGAACAAGAATGAAGTCAAACTGGAGTTTGTGCCCTCCAAGGATCAGATTGCAAATATTTTTACTAAACCTCTACCTAAGGACTCTTTTGAGTATCTCAGGGAGAAGTTAGGGGTTATTACCCCTCTGGTTCTGAATTAAGGTGCACTAATGTGCATAAGTCCAGTGGATCTCATAGTCATATCTTGTGGTCCAGATTGATGATGGGAAGCTACTACTCAAGGGGAGCAGCTAGTATGATTCTGAAGTGATGCAAGTATGTGCCCTTTGCCATTGATGTCAATGGGGGAGAGAAGACATGTGAAAAACAAGTAGTTACTGATCAAAGGGGGAGCAGTAAAGGAAGAGAAGACATGTGAATGGTTGTTGTTGATAAAGGGAGTTATGTTAGTGAGGAGAAGTTCTTGTCTTGATGGTTAAAATAGTTTTTCACATCATATGTTGACATCAATGACAAAGGGAGAGATTGTTGCAAGATGGGCCTAACCGGTGTTGTCATTGATTTCAACATACTCCTGTTGCATTGATGATAAGGATTGGATGAGCTGTATGCTGAGGATATTGAGAAAATTAGTCCTATCAGGAATAGAGAAGAATAGTGAAGACAATGAGGTAAAGATCCTAGCTAAGATGAAGATCAGAGGATGCGCATCAAAGGGTTTGTAGATATGTGTCTTAAGATGATCTAGTAAAGATTTCAGAGGTCCACATGAAGATCTGAAGAAGTTATGGCCACTTAAGTAAAACCATTTTTGGCAGATGTTCAGAGGTGACAGAGTGACATAGATAGGTCCGGTGAGATCTAGAAATGCAATATCTTGTTCTGCAGATTTGGTGGAGTCTTTAGGAAGTCAATGTGAATTGACAACTCAATTGGTTCATGATCTGGAGGTCCGCAAGCATCTATTCCAATATGACAGTGATGACAGACTATGTTCTTGATGTTCCGGATGAAGGAAAGGATGACTTCAGCAAGCAGAAGTAGTGTGGATGTTCTCGATGATTCAGACAAGCTTGTGGAGGTCTCTGGATTGTGTCCAATTCATGTTGGTGGTCCGCATTGAAGATTGAGCTCATAATTGAAAAATTACTTCTGGATGATGATGTTCTTCCTAAGTCTGACTGACCAGATGAGTTACACATCCTGCGGATGATCTTGAAGATGTTCTGTGAAGAATGGCATGTTCCTAAAGGAAGATTGAAGTCTCAGATATGTGTGGCTGACAATGTGTTGATCTGCGTGAAGTATTTTTGTAATTAGTCATGTTGTAGTTATGTATTTGCTCTGTAATGTATGCTGACTTGGATGATTATCCCTAAGTCGATGTCTTGTATAAATAAGGAGTTGTGAAGTTAATTTAAAGGCATCTTTTGGAGATGAGTGCGTGGTAGAGAGGAGCAGAGCAAAGGTAGAGTAGAAGTATTGGGCTTAAATGGAACTGACTCAAGCATGGTGAAGATGTTATTCTTCAGTTCAAGTATGTAATACTTATCATTCTGTAGACAGTGTGTCTCATGTAGGCAGTGGGCCTCTTGTGAGCAGTGTGCTCAGGCAGTGAGCCCTAATTGGCATGTGCCATTTATTCTTCTTATTCTTTTAACAGAGAATACAATCTTGGGTTAGTCACCCTGTGGTTTTTCCCTTAACTGGGTTTTCCACGTTAAAAATCTTGGTGTCATATGTGTTAATGTGTTTCTGCTCTTGAATTGTTGCATTATGTTTCCATGATTGATTTATTATTATGTTGTTGAATTAAAGGAAGGATTTAAGTGATTAATTGGAAGAAAGTTTTGGACAACTGATTCACCCCCCTCTCAGTTGTTCGTCCTAAATCTAATAGGCATCATTGTAGCTCCAATGTGTATGAGATAAGGTTTGTTTGGTCAAACAATGATGAGGTGTATGGAAACTACCTTGTTATCTTTGGGTTGTGGCATTCTTAATACTCTATTGTGCATACTATATTTGGATCCTTCTTTTCTAGACATGACAGTCTCTTGCTTTTGGATTTATACTTGACTGTCATGACAGTGATAATAAATGAATGCTGCTCTTGTTTTGTTCTTCTTCTAAGATCTTTGATACTAAGTGACAGTCTTTATCACTTGATGAGTGCTCTTTAGAGAGCATGCTATATGCATCTATCATTTGCATCTTTGCCTCTAGCATGTGACTGCCATATTCTCAGCATGCACTGTATCTCTTGTCTTGGATGTTGTCTCATCTATTGTTCCATGCAGCATCTTGTTTGACTGTCTCTATGACACACTTGCAACTTGAATGTGATATAACTGTTAAACTCTGAACATCTTTGACAATATGAGGTAATATGAGAAATACCTAGTGTAGAGTGTTGCCTCATCTTTGAAAACTAAGTCCTATATGCTCCCATTTGAATTGTTTCACTGTATATCCATGTATCCTGATGGTTTTGAAGCTTCAAGGCATTGATGACTGCTTAGCTATTGGTCGAAGACAATGATATATTCATGACTGCATTTTCACACTACCATATATTAGCCTAGAGCTAATAATGCCTTGATGTTTTGATTTGTCTCTTTAAAGGCATAACTTGTATCTTTCTCTATGTTGTCTTTCATCTCTTTATCAGGCACATTAATCTGAAAACTTGTATCATATCTTTGTACTATGAATGCACTCTGTCAGTTGCTCTTTATTAGCTGTGATGAAATAAATACATGCATTCATAATGATATTGTACCTTAGATGGCTCTTGTAGTCTAGATGACTGTAATCTGATTTTTTTTACATTCAGTCATGTTAATCTGATTTGCTCTAATCAACTATAATAATGCCATGATGACATATCCTTTCTGCAAGTTGATTAGATGATGCATGATATAGCTCAGAATGATGCATCATGTCTTTTATGATACTCTTTTCAAGAAATGAAAAGAAACATGCTAGGCTCAAACCCTTGTGGGAGCCACATCTAATCCACATGTTTATTTGTCTTCAAATCAGCAACAAAATTTGTCGTATACCTGCATAGTGAACAAACAAGTTAGCATAAAAAAGTACCTGATAGCATTGATTGATCTCCTTCATGATTTCTTCCTGATTTGTGTCATATATCTAATCTAATCTCTTATCTGAATGCATGATATGATAAGTAGATGTCTCTGTTTGATAAAAGCATGTGATAACTATAAACATCCGGAGCACTAGCAGGGTTTTCCCCAAAATTTTGCAGGTTCAAATGATAATGGCTTGGAGTGAAGACTAATCACTGAAGACTTGAAGGCCAGCTTCAACAGCAATCTCCATCATCAGGCAATGATGGATGTTTAGATTTATCAATTGTTCATTTTTTTTCTTTTATCAAACAGATACATAGCTTGCATGTCTGCAATTACTCAGTCTAGTTACTCCCACGACTTGTGTGGGACACATTTGAACACTTCTTTTTAAACATGATCAGTTAATTTCTCTTATGCATATGATGTATATGTATTTCCTTTTTCAATCAATGCATGAGAAAAAGTAACAGATACTTGAATGTATGTTCAAAATATGTCATGAAATAATAGTGCAATACAAATATCTTTCTTTCTTTCATTCAAAACTGATTAACTGAATAATTAATTTAACTTATAACTCCTAAAAGATCAAACTGTGTAGAACAACTATATCTCCTTGAATGTTTGATTTCTTGATAATCAATTATTTTTTCATGATAACTTATCAGTCCTGATTGGACTGATGGGTTATCCTGACAACTGGATTTTCTTTTCTACTCTGTCAAGGCATCAATCATTCAATGAATGCATAACTTTGAAGTTTTCTATTATTCCTTCTGAACAATTACACTTAGGTCCAACTAATTTTAAGTGTGAACAAAAAATTAGTAACATTTCTGGCAACCTCTCAGGGGTGTTTGCCTGCTAAACAGTTTAGAACCAATAGCCTTGCCTTCTCATTGGGCATAGAGTCATTTCTTCCCTGAACCTAGAGAAATTCTGCAACTCACACTAACTAAAAACAACAGTAGCAACTAACTGAAAATTGAAACTAAAACTGATTTGCCTAAAACAAAACTAGCTACATGTGCAAAAGCACTTCTTGGAAACAAAACAACAAAACTGAAACTAACTGTGCAAAAGCAATTATTTGCAGCATAAGGTTTCCTTACTTAGTAACATATCTTGAGGTGAATCCCATTAACTAGGATTGGCAACACCTCACCATCTAACTTAGCAAGCTAAAATGCATTGTGTTGCTTGCACTATGTGATTATATATGGTGCATCCCACATTGCATCAAACTTTGTATGTTGTCCTGATTTGCTTTTCAATTCATTCCACTTGAAAACTAGATCTTCTTCTTTATAAACTCTTGGTACTGCTCTTTTATCAAAAGTCCTTTTCATTTGGGCCTGATGTACTTCCAATGTTTTTAAGGCCTCTTTTTTTATCTCTTCAATTTCAATCAACTGTGCAAGCCTGATTTCCATTGGTTGTTCTTCAAGTAGCTCTAGCTCTTTTATATAGCTAAGTGTTGGCAACTCCACTGTTATTGGTAACTTGGCTTCCTTTCCATATGTAAGCACATAGGGTGAATTACCTATTGATCTTTTAGGTGTATATGATATCATGCTTACCTCACCTATGCATGACATTGTTACACCTTGATGATAAATCGTGTATATGTCATGTTTGCCCTACATCCATAGATTCATATGTTTTGAATGCCTTACATGTTTTGTCCATGATGATAGGTATAGTGATGATCATTTTTTACATCTCATGTTGACACTATGTACGCTTATGATACACATGTCTTACCTTCACCTACATGTGATGATGATACACGTTCACCTTTGCCCTGTGATATAAGTCTGTCTATTTTGGATTCCTTGTCTATGATGATTATCCTAGTGATGAGCTTTATGATGATTATGTGTCTTCTATTTCTAGTGATATGACTTGTTTGCCTTCACATGAGGTCACCACCCCTCATGTAATTCATGTGTTCCATATCCTCTATCTTGTGGCTCATGGTCTATTCATGATATTCTTAGTGATGAACATAGTGATGATTATTTATCTTTTAATAATGAGGTTGATGACTCTTTGTTTCATGATGATGTGGTTTATGATGAGCATTCTCTTACTAAACCTATGATAGAGTCATTTAGTGGAATTTGAATGAAGTTTTTGACGCCATTAAGAAAGAGGTTAATGTGAGTTGTTTCCATCAATATGCTTAATATTGTAGCAATCATGCATTGCCCTATAGACATCCTAAATTCATAAATTCATATTGTTTTCCCATAAATTAATTAAATAAACAATTATTTAATTAATTAACCCAATTTCCTACAAATTAATTAAATAAATAACTATTTGATTAATTTAATCTGTTTCCCCCATAAAGTAATTAAATAAATAATTATATAATTAATTTAGATAATTTAATCTATTTTCCCGTAATTAATTAATTAATTACTATTTACTGACTCGTTCCCAAGGCTAATTAATTAAACCATATTTAATTAATAATCTTAGTCCCCATTCCTCCAACTTAATTAATTAATTAATCCATGATTATTTAGTTGATTAGGACTAATTAATCCTCATTAACATTTCCTTTAATTAAAAAATCCACACCATCCTCAATCCTCTCCTTTATTAATCCTGACCATGATTCAATTCACCCACATGGATCAAGATCTCAGTCGTTCATCACCTAACATGTGTCCTACCTCCACTACTTGCTCACACATGTGTGAGCATGCTAGCTCACCCCACTCCTTGCTTACACATGTGTGAGCATGACAACTTGGAAGCATCTTTGACTTCCACCTCACCCGACTCCTTGCTCACACATGTTTGAGCATATCACATGGGTTAATCTTGACCCTTGATTTCTTTCTCTTCATCTCCACTGTCCATTTACATTCCTTCTCTCTCTTCCACATGTCCTCATCTCATCTCACCCTACATTTTAAGGTAATCTTAGCCATCCATCTTGTAAGGAGCCTCTCATCATGCCACTTGTCAAAAGGCTAATCAATATCCTCATGAAGCCAAATTCTAGCCAGCGATCTTCATCTTTCGATCACAACCATCCATTCTCCCTTGGGAAAATCTATTTAAGGAGACTCACCCAAAGGATTTAGACATTCACTTTCATAGTAATTACATGTCAAATTAGGCAATATCATAGCACTTGAGCACCCACATTTCATATCACATAGCAACAATCACACTTGGTCTTTTGGAGCATATCTAAAACAACAAAATGGAGGTATAATGCTTGTTAATTATGTTCTCATTGATTATTTTACTTCCATTTTCTTGCTCAAATCGAAGGTAGCAGTTGAATTTGGATTGGAGGTTTGTTTATGACTCACTTGCATTTTGTTAATCCAATTTTAGCCTCTGCATTTATAGCACGCCCGATGGGACCCTGTGACCCCGTACTAATCTTTTGTCCTTTGAGTTTTTTTGTGATTTTTTGTAGGTTTTGACTTTCTTGGATGTGTTTTGAGGTTGCCCAACTTTTTTGCCTTGTGTACTAATGTCTATGCAAGTGACTATGATGTTTCTACTTTTTTTGGGTATTTCATCATTTCAGTGAAGGTGACACGTAGGTGTCATGTCTGTGCATTTGCTGAGATGTCTACATCCTGGCTCATCGTGTCTGCGCATTTTTAATATTTTTGCGTCCTTGACTTTGTTTCTCTTGTAGGAGTTTAGTTTTTTAGGGTCCCCTAACTTTCTCCTTAGGGTTGTATAGAGGTTTCAGGGTGTTTAATCATTTTCATAAGTGTTTTCAACTCATTTTGAGCTAAAGATTTGTGGGGTTTTCTTAATTGCTCTATTTTGCATAGGGGTAAAATAAATGGCAATCCATTCTTTTAATCATTGATTAAATAATATTGTGGGTCATGCCACCTATCTTAGCCAATGGCACTACCTCATCTCTAATGTCTTCATCTTTTCTCCCTAAATCCTTGTAAGTCGTCAATAATGATTCAATTGAATAGAGTGGGTTGATCTAAAATACATTAGTTTGTTGTAAAATATTATGGGCTTATTAATCAAAGGCATGGGTAGTAAATAAAGATATGCACAACTCTTGCATGGTGGGCCTATTGATACGTGTTTTGACACACTCAACAAGTCAAGGGAAATACTAGGTGTACTTCACCTCTCTTGAAAGGTGATCAATCTCTTGGAAAAAGATCAACAACCCCAAGGTTTATATAACTAGGCCTTAGCCATGCAAGATGATTCAGTGACCATTTAATTTTTTTTTAAATTAAGCAGATTGTGATATTTCAAAAGTTATTCAAATAATCAAGTGGTTAGATGCACACATATAATTAGTGTTTTAAGTTTAACCATGCATGCACAAATTGATTTACATGTTCATTGCATTTAAATATCTCTCTAATAACTCAAAATCAATAATGAGTTTGTCCTTGCAAGAATTAAATTTCAGTATTACAACAACAATTTGCAAATTTAAATATTAAAACTAATCCTAACCTAACCACATGATAAAAAAAAAATCACAAAAAAATGAGGGTTTAAAGGGGAGAGAATGTGCCTATTTTCCATGAACAACATCATGATCCTTGTTGAAAAGATAAAACTCCAAATAAACTTGCTTTGCATGATCAACATTCTACAAAATCAAGTACAAAAGTGGTGCAAGAGTCTAAGGAGCCAAGAACATGAAAGAAAATGCATGTTCAAAACCATCGTATCACACACACACACACACACACACACACACACACACACACACTTAACCTCACAAAGTCTTCAACTTCATATAATTAGTATTTAGAATATACGGAACATTATTCTCATCTGATTAGCAAAAATAAGATATTATTTGGAAAACATAGAAAAGTGAGAAAATAGCTTTAAAAACAAAGGTAAAATTGCATAACTCTACTAGAAAAACAAGTCTCTAACCCTTTCAATGTCAAATTGTTCTCCATATATAGAAATCAACTCAAATAAGGCCCATGAACGACCTCAACAACTTGGGAAAATATTAAATTTCCCTCTTTACATCAATGACCATGATTAACTTAATCCAATGACTCAAAATCAACTTCATTTAATATTTGCAACCATAGTTTCCATCATTGAAAAAATCTTCTCTATGATTTGATCAGCGTTTACAAAGGTAGCAACATAACTTTTAAGACTAATTTTACTTTGTTCTTGACAAATCTTCCTTCTTCACCTAGGAAGTTGTACACAATTTCCAAAGCAACAACTTTTTCATGGAGAAGGCGTATGTTCTCTTATAAAGCTTCCAAATCACATATAGCACACCTCCTTTTCACAATTCTAATATAAACAAACATACATTATCATGGTGTGACTGGTTCCTCAATCAAGACCTCTTGCAACTCCAAGATCTCCTCCTTTCTTCAAGACTGGTAATTTTTCTCTAATTGGATTGTTAGTTGCATTATCTTCCATTATAACTCTCCTACTAGGACCTCTTCTTCCTTATGACAATCTTTTGCCTTGATATCTGCAAGTGTAGTTGCAAGGTGAAGAGATGGAGCTTCAAGATAATGCAACTTCCATGATATATGAACAACTTATCTTGATCAACCACCTTTTCCCTACAACAACAACAAAAAACATCAAATTCTTTATAAAACATGTCATCCTTAAACACAAATCATCAATGCAAGATTCACATCCAAAAATCATTAATATTCCTAGTCATAGATCCATTAAGACTTGATTGCATCATTTATCTTCTACCTTACAACCTCTCCCAAATCAGATCCAACACTCATATCTTATCTTTTGTTAAGTTGGGTGTTGTCATTAGCAACCTCACCCAATTTGACTCCTTTCTTTGACCATTCACCCATGATTCATACACCTTAAACCTCATTTTAGCTCTAATGACAGGCATAACATTAAGCCATGACAATCTTAGTCCTTGTGACTATCCCTTTAACATGATTATAATAGTCTAAATAGCTCTAATCTTCCTCAGCGAGCCTACGATAGTCCTATCAACGACTTTGATAGTGCTTTTTTTCAGCATGACAACTTTTCTTGCCCAAGTGGTTTGATTTGCGACATAACATTCTTATTTTCTTATCTTCTGCAAAATTCATGGTAGTTTTGGTGGCTTATGATTAATATGACAATCCAAATGACTCCCTGCTAATGATAGTCTTAGTGTGTTTTAGTTATGAGAGTATTTGGTATTTGGGTGGTGTTATCACCTGAAATTGCACCCTACTTGAAGCATGTTCAAGCATTCCAATGACACATGGGACTGATCTCAAGGTGTGGGACCTTGTAGATAAGATCAGACCTCCAGAAAAGGCTAGTTCCTCTTTCTGAGCTTAAGGCTTAGAGAAAATAGCTAAATTTAATGCTACTAACCACCAAGAAAAAGGGGAAGGAGTACATAGAAGAAAATGGTGATGCACTGAGATTTGGGGTGTTTAGCTGACCCTAAAATAACACAACAATAATCTGAACGGCTAGAACAAACTCACACAGACTCATGCAGACTATAATAGATGTTAAGGTAGAAAACTTGAGCTATGAAAGGGACCATTTTACCCACAATACAAGCATACAATTTTTAAATATAGTGTATAAGTCTCAGAGAGGCAAAATAACAATCCATATATTGATCATGAAGGTTGAAAAGCCATTACAAGGAGAGAGAGAGAGAGAGAGAGAGAGAGAGAGAGATTCAATACAGAAGGAAAAGTTACAAAATATCAACTTCCATTCATAGGAGAACTGGAATTGGAGGCATGAGAGGCTCAGAAAGCGCACAGTCCATCTGATCCAATCAGTTCCTAGAAGATATATAAGGCATGTAACTGCAACAAACATTCTATTTGTGTAGTGACCCAGGAAAACAACCAACAACCTCAAAAAATGCATCGTTACATGCTTATATAGTTATTTTATCGTTTTGCAGCCTTAGGCGCTGAATCTCAGTCAACCGTATGCCCATGCTGCATTGAATTTGGCCTTAGGGCCCTGTAAGAAAGCCTACAAATTGAGAGGGCATCCATGCCCTAGCATGTCTACAAAATTTACAGAGGAAGATTTCCCACATGCTTTAGGTACCTGGTGCATTGATGAGGGAAGGTCGAATCCTTTTTCTAGTACCTGCAATACCTGTTTCATCCACTTTGTCCTCCTCATTAAACTAGGTACTTGTGCATTCAAGGTTTGCACTGTTTCAACCACTTGTATTTGACTTTGGCTTGCAACATTAATTGTTGGGTACCTCTTCATCCTACAACAATGGCATGATTTTAGGGATTCAAAAAATTGTGCCCCTTTTATGAAGCTTTTACAACACTTTAAAAGTATTTCATATTTTAAATCTACTTCGGTAACTTGGGAGAATTTGAATTTTTGCCTGATTTTATTTATCTGCTTTTACCTTATCGACCCCCTCGCCAATCGGTGAACCATCTGGTTCGCAAACTATCCATGTTGTCCCCTTGTCTTCTTCTATCAGCAAAATTCTCCCTTGTCGAACTATTCCTTGACTTAGCCACTTTGCTCTTTGTTGCTTCCTTTTTCTGTCAGCAAATCGCCCTATCGACAAACTCGAGAAATCGCAAACTGATCAGCGAGTTTGTGATTTCGCTGATTCACCGATGTCTCCCTTTCTTTTCTTCTTGCTTACTTCTTCACTTTATCTTTCCTTTGTCAGTGAACTTCTCCCTTTGACGAACCACTTCCTTGCCGACGAACACAATGAGTTCACCTCTTTCTGCCTTGCCTTGCTCTTTACTTTCCTTCTTCATCGTCGATTCTTCCATCGGTGAACTTGTTGGTCAGCAGACTGGCAAGTTCGCGAACTGAACATTTTGCTGACAAAACTTTCTTTGCCTTAGAAGAAATTATTTATCTTTTTTCTCGCCCTTGAAGAAAACCTGTCTCTTTATCAACAATTTCACGGATTGGCGAACCCTTGGTTCGCCAACTCTCAATTTTGCCGATAAGGCAAAAAAGACTAAGGAAAAACTTAGAAAATTTTGAGATTTTTGAAGGGGAACCTTCTTCCATTTAGGCTTTCTTAGATCGGATATTTCTGATGGAAGAAAGGCAGAATTTAAGGGCATCTTTGGGCTATTTTGGCCTAGGCTAGAATATGACAATAGGTGGCATACATGGCAATACTTTGATAGGCAATAACAACCCTAATTACCCATTGGCTTTCATGATAGTCTCTATTACATTTAAAATGTATTTTATTTGTTTGGTGACAATCGTTATATGTGCTATTGTTTTTTATAATGATAAGTAGCTGACAAAAGGCTGAACCCTTTATAAACGAGGCCTCAAGGGCAGAAAAACAAGGGACAAAATAGAACAACTGCAGCCATGCTACAAGAAAACAACAACCAAAGGAACCTGATCCCAGAAGCAGTAGATCAGGAACAACAGAACAACACATGCATAGTAGCTCATCCAGAGAACAAACAACAAGGATCTACACAACACCAGATCACAACCTAGAAAATCTAACTCCCTTACCACTAGAGAGCAAAGGACCTTTCTTCCTACGTTGACCCACTGTCCAGGAGGGTTCAGAACCATGATCAACAGAACGAGGAGAGAGGGGAGCCTCCTCCGAAGCCACAACCAAAGAGGACTCACGATGAACCCCAACAGAAGCCAAAGAATCCGCATGCAGGGACGCTAAGCCTGAAGAAGGCAGAACTGAAGAAAAAGAATCTGAAATAGAAGTAGGCCTACTCGAAACAAGAGAAGCCGACAAATGAGCAGATAAGTGATCAAAAGAGTCCAAAGAATGAGAGGGAATCACAGCAGCAGCCTTCGCCACCCCCTCAGTAGCAGCCCCAAAAGGGAGCTCAGCCTCCTCAGAGGAATCATCCCCGTGAGACAAATAGTCCTCCTGTGAAGCTCTGATAGTCAGGTGATCTGGGAGAGCATCCTTCCACCAAGTTGCAGCTCCCTTGCGACACGAGAGAGGACAACCAAAGGCCAAATGACCGATAGCAAAACACCTTCTACATCTAAAAGGAATACCCTCATAATCCAATAGTTGTTTCCAGGGCCATTCCCCTACCATCAAGACCACATCCCCATGAAGAGGTTGAGGTATGTCAATATCCACAAGGATGCGAGCTACCATAGAATGCCCCATGAAAGAGGTTGTATAATCAACCCTAACAAAATGACCAATAGCATTGCCTGTGCTCTCGTAGCAAGAATCCTCCCAAAACTGGAGAGAGAGATTTGAGAGATGGACCCAAATAGGTCTGACATTGAGCGGCTCAGTTAGGGGATTGAAGGAGAGTTATATGTGCTATTGTTAATTGACACCTTTATAACTTATTATCCAATCCCTTAGATTCATGATTGGAGATTATTAAGAAGTGAGGACAATCATTTATATGTTGAGAGGACTATTATTAACCTTCCATTTGAGTTTTATGATAGTCCTTGTTGTTTACTAATGATATCCATGACTATTTTGAGTGATATAGGGATCTTAGATTGCCATGGAGGTTCTTTATTGGCTTATGTTTAAATAATGGGGTTGCACCTTGTGGATTTATCATGACAATCTTCTCCTCTCTAACTCATGACGATCTTTTTTACTGCTATAATAGTCCCATGATTGTCTTGACATTCTTTTGGTACTCATAACAATCCATATAATAGTCCTTAAGACGTCTATGAGAGTCCCTTCTAGTGCTAGGACAATCCTCTTTTAGTCCATGATTGCACTTCTTCATGACTGTCTTATCTTCATGACTATGTTTTGTGAGGATGCTTGTCCATTTAAATTAACTTTGCTTGACTATTCCTTGAGGATGGCAGAGGTAATGTGAAAATCCTCCCATTGGTAGGACAACCTGTCATGCCCCTGTCGATTTCAAAAGAAATAACAAGAAAATTAAATAAGTCTTGAATTTATCAGGAGAATGCTTTAAGAGGTAAGCGCTAGTTTTAACTAGTGATTAGCATTTAAATGAGTTATAAGCAACAATTGTCATAAAGGGATGTGTTCCTTAAAGGCAGCATATATGGGTGAAAATGTGTGACTCCCTCCAAAGGAGGATGTAAAAAGGGAACCGCCAAAACAATGAAAGACATCAGCAAAAAATATCATCGATGGGAATCAATACATCATTATAATTCAGAAAAAAAAATATCTTCTACTCAAGCAATCTACAAATCAGTTATATCAATCAAACTTAATTGCAAGTATACAGTAATTCAACAAATAGGATCTGGTACGAATTTGAGGAATAGTGTGCAGTAATTATTTTATGAATAAGTTTTGAATTCTCTCACATACATATATCATAGTACTATTGTCATAGATTGATACTTAGATTGTATTCCTTTAACATAAATAAATTATATATATATATCCTATGATCAATCAAAGTGTTGGAGGCAAGTTAGGGTGGTGCAGTTTACGAGCTCTCCCATGCTAAGTAAGCCTATATATATCAATCAAAGTGTTGAAGGAGGCAAGTTAGGGTGGTGCAGTTTACGAGCTCTCCCATGCTAAGTAAGCCACTCCAAGGGTGGGACTGTCTTAATCTAGACGTCCCTGCCGCTTGGGGCCAAGGAGAGAGTTGTCTTAGTTTGGACACTCGTGCTCTTGGGCTTAGATGGGTTGAGCAGTTTACAGTCACTCCCTTTCCAAGGCTTTCCTACCAAGCCAAACTATGACTGGTTATTAGGATGGATTCAAGGAGTTTCAATCATAAGAGGGACGAATAAGGTAACATGGATAGGGAAAGTAGATACAAGTTTATCCACCAAGTACGCCAACCTGAGGGTGGAATTGTCTTAGTTTGGATGTTCCTGCCGCTTGGGCCAAGGGGTGGGTTATCTTAGTTTGGACACTAGTGCTCTTGGGCTTGATATCAATAGCTTCAAGCGGACTTATCATGTTTCTCATCCAAGTCCTATTATGATTAAACTTCCACTATGCATTATGGCTGATCTTCTATCATGCACCATAGATATTGTGTAGTTTATATAGATTTGAAATAGTTATATATTTTACATGGTTTAAATAGATAATATATTATATATGTTTTGATGATATGAATTATATTCCCAATATTATCTAACATGATTGCAAGACCTAAACCAGGATTTATCTTGCTTAAAGCATTTAATTGGTAAGTTTTAAACCCTAACTATATTAAACTTGTGATTCTAAGGCAAGATTTAGGGCAATCCCAAGAGGGGACATTACACAACCTCTCTACTATATGTTTGTATTTACATCATGACTGTCTCTTAAGACTATGACCTTAGCCCCTATTTACATGCACATTGTGGAGTTGGTCTTTAGGTAACTTAGAAGCCCCTAGTCAACCTAGTTCCTTTGTTTGCATGTACTTACGAAAGTTGTGGAGTTTGTCTAGAGTACTCAGACAACTTCTCGGTACTTTTGGATATTTATATTTGCATGTTTCAAATTTATAGTGTTTGGATATATGAGATTTTATAGTTTTAGGTTTAAAATATGTGGTGTTTGCATAGCTGTGATATTCCATTACTTAAAATTTATAAATTTCATGTTTTTAATTTTTCCAAATGTTTAATGGATTCATAATGGCATGGTAATCTCCTAATGAATACATGGCTTTGTAACTTTTCATGTTTAAAAAATGTAATTCTTTAGAGTTGTGAAGTGATTGTTTTTCATATTGTAATTCTAGAGGGTTTTTAAGATGGAGTCAATTGCATCTTTGCATACATGCTTTGTATATGGTTTGAGGTTGGTTGTAGTTTTCTCAATACAACAATTGTTCCTACTATGGATTTGTAGCATGTCGAATTTGGGTTTCGATTTGATGTCAATGTCATGGAGAATCTACATGTTTTATCTTGTTGTCCATGTTTTGTGGGTTGTTGATACATAAGTGAATCTGTTTCTTGCACTATTTTGAGACTTGCAAGTTCTACAATTTCCTTAGTTTCAATTGGAGCATCGGCCTTATTATAACCTTTTGGATGTCACACATATGTGCTAGTTCTATGGGTTATCTATACCTACTATGTGCAACAAAATTTTGTTGTAGTCTATTTAGATGTCATTGGGTTGCAAACTCTAATTAACTTTTCAACCATCATGATGCATTGGTATGTTGAGTTGTAGAGAGACGAAGGGATGGTTAAGGTATTTTCCCCTATTACTAACCTATAATATACTTCAAGTCACTTGTAGTTGACTTGTAGAGGTACTTTAAATCCCTCTTAATTGACTTGTAAAAGTACTTTTGAGTTAATTATAGTTGACTTGTAGAGGTACTTTAAATCACCTCTAGTTGACTAGTAGAGGTACTTCAAGTCAATTATAACTAGCTTGTAAAGGTGCTTCGAGTTTTTATAGCACTCCTACTGTTGTACTTTGGGAACCTGTAGTAGTTGACATGAGAGACACTGGATCACAATTCAATGGGAGCTTTTTGTGATTTCATAATCCAAGTTATCTTCTTTGTTTTGAGATCATAATTTTACTTTAACCTTTAAGAGCTCCTAGTGTTACAGTTAAGTTCTTTGATTATGTATGGATCATGGATGATGGTCATGGGTTATCTTTAGTTATAAGATGTTTATCACAATGTTCTGGGTAGCTCTAGATCACTTTCAATGAGAGTTTTGACAACGATGTGGGTCTATTGATTTGATAGATGATCCTTTATTTAGGGAAAGGGTGGTTATTGTGTATTAACAATTAAAATTTTAACATAACATGGATGCTTTGGGGAGCAAATTTGTCTATTAGAAATGGATGATCTTTTGTTGAAAAAAGTAAACAATGTCATTAAGCGTTTTTATTTTTTTAGTTACAACTTTGGCAATGATTTGAGGTGATCTTCTAGTAGAGTGCATTAACTATTTTGCCTCGGGGAGCTTTAAGATATTACAATGATGCAATTGGAGTTCAATTGGCATGAGATGTTTGGTTGGATGCTTGTTGATGCTAGATATATTTGAGCAACAAAAGACCAAAGAACCTTCATTCGTGAATTCAACATGGACCTAATGAGAAAATTGTTTGTGGATTGAACAATTTTAGTCCATATTCTTGGTCCACTCGTTGAAAAATAATCTAATAGGTATTGCCCACCTAGTTTCTCAAATGCATTATGTTTTGTGCTTTGTCTTTTCATAAAATATCTTGAGTTATCAATGTCAATTCTAAAGGCTAATATGAAAAGTACATAGCATGGTTGTGTTTTCTTTTGTATTCTCATGTCCATTGAGTTTTTTCTAATATTGAAATTTGTACAAATGTAAAGCATAGTTTGTGGTTTTGGACATATTCCCTAGTTGTGAAAATGAATGTTGGTTTGATCTTCCTTTAGTTGGGAAGCTTGCATTTGTTGTTATGTTTGACCTTGAAGTTGAACAATTACGTGTTATTTTTGGATTTTACCAAGAGGTCTAACTTGTCATAACTAGAGCACTCAATGGTGTTAACAAAAGGAAATGGTATGGTTTGTAAGTTCTCTATAGTATGCTTGTTTCTTCTTAGAGGTTTGATTCATATAGCATTGGAGTTGGAATTTGTGTTGAATCATTATGATCTAAAAGAGATGAAAGTATATCTTTAAGGAAAAACTCTAGGGTGGTGTGAGATCACCCAAATTGGTTTAAAATGTCGAAAAAACTAGACTTCCCTAAAAAATCCTAAGTTAATTAAACGTTATCACACAAAATAAACCTAAATGACAAAGCCAGGGAAATAAAAGCATATATTAAGCACTAATTCAAAAAAAAATGCAAAAGACAGGTATACTATTGTTACTTGATTCACACCAATCTCAATTATTCTGAAATGTGTACTATTGTTACTTGATTCACACCAATCTCAATTCTTTATTGGTGCACAAGGATTGATAATGTTTAAGACTAACTATAAGAAACTTTACAAACCTTGACAAATGTTGGTTGACAAGTAATCTATGATAATAAAGATATTCTTCGAAATGCTCTACAATTTCGAATAATCATTTCATATGTCCATGTGCTCAAATGAATATCTCTACATACCAAAACATAACAAATATTTATACAAACATGTACCAAATTGGCTCCCAAAGTCTATGAGGAAAGAGAGCATCAAAAATATCAAAACTTGATTAATATCTACATTGTGCAAGTTAAAGGTTTCAGTCACAAAAATGACCCTAGGATAGGATACTAGATCTCAAGATTAGAAACAAATATGTAGAAGTTCAAATTAATAAATAAAAAATCGAGGCAAATAAAGCAAAAGGTCATTTACAGATATATGTATAGATGAACATAAATACAAACAAATCAAAATTTGAAAAAACAAAACTCTTGTATGCAAAATTCACCATTACATTTGTACAAACAATATTTGCCCAATTATCAAGCAAAAATTCAAACTATTAAAGATCAATCAAAGATAATAAACATCTAAGCAGTCAAATCCGAATATCCGGCCAAGGACATATAAATGCATGAAAACAGTTACAAGCAACCAAACACAAGCGGTACGATAACTTAAAAAAAGTGAGAGAATGCAACTATAAATATTTTTCGGACTCGACCCACACTCACAAGACGGTCGATTGGGCCAGATTATCATAAAAATAAGCAGAAGCCATATTTTTAGAGTTACAAAATCAAAGTCTTCATAAAGTATGTAGCCAACCAATGTCAATTAAAATTACCACCGAAGAGTTCAACGGCCCAAAGAGATTTCATGTTACTTACCAGTCCCCTTGAATTAATGAGTCAAAAGTTCTGCGTGTAGAGAGATCAAAACAAGCAAACAAAAAACATACAGCACTCCATTTGGCCATTTTAAGAAGGCTTTGTCAAATGTGGCTCGAATAACTGGTCTAGGGACTCTGTAATTGTGACTATTCTTAAATATCATCCACTTTAACAGTCAAAGGTTAATTTTGGCCAATAAAAATAGAACAAATATATACCACTTTTTGTTGTGAATGAGGTGTAAAATTGTTATTGACTGTTGACCATTGAGTGGTACGCTGCAGACCCATTCCAAGAGCGCAAATGACAGCCTCTTGACATTAAGATCTGCATAAATTCTGCAGCCCCCTAATATTGGAAAACAATTTTAAAAAATACATCAAGGCATTCACCAAGAAGAAACTCAAATGACAGAGTAGGTAACAAGTGTAATTCTAAACCTCCCTAAATCGGAAAACAAATTTAAAAAACACACAAAGCATTCACCAAGAAACTCAAATGCCTAGCGTAGGAAACAAGTGTAAATTCGTTGCAAGGGTCCAATTGCCTTCACTAAGCTTTAGAAGGGTATAAAACAGGGATTTGAAAACGAGGTTGCCCTAGTCGCTCAAATATACAAATTGTAAACTTATTTTGCCAAAGTCCAATGGCCTACATGCATTCCAACGTCGCCGCATCTTAAGATGGCGGATTATCCCAGATTTCCCATGCTATGATCAGCAAAAATCCAGAGCCCTCTAGTTTAGAAGATTCAGAACAAGAGTTCAATTGCTAAAATATAGATTCAAAGATCTCAGATTATGGTCTCATATAATTCTAAAGCCATCATACTAAGACTCAAAACTTAAGACATTTCGATGGAATCAAGAATCCAAAATAGTCGAAACAAGCATTTGAAAAACTACTTAAGTTCTAGTCGTAAAATTGACATATTCTATTGAAAACATGAATGCTATTTTGACTGAAATCAAAAAGTTCCGAGGAGGATTTGAACCTCCATCTCCTCTACCAGCTAGAGGGGTGTTTCCTTTACACCATCAGAACATCGCAAAAATAAGATTATCCTACAAATAAAGATCAGAAGCATGCTTTTCCAATTATAGATCAAAGATATTCTTCCAAATAATTCAAAGACATGCTTTGCCAAAAGCACCTTAAATTAAAGCTTTCAATTTCTCAGGATCAATCTCCTCTCAGTAGCTTACATAAATTCCAAGGCATCTGATATTTTAGTTCTAATATGATTCTAAGGCTATATACCAAGTCTACAATGTATGGAAAATACACTACATGAATTCCAAAACGATCTAAGAACATTTGAAAACATTCTGAAGGTCAAATTTGTAATTTGTAAAACAAATACGTTCTCAGCCTCGCGCTTTTGTTAAAAAAAAATCGTAAGGCTTAATTTGTAGAATACAGATTTCAAACAAATATAAAATGCTACGCAGAACTGTAGAGGAGTTTGAAATGGCTGTTCTTAAACATCATCCACTTTCAAAATTAAAAATTAATTTGGACCAATAAAAATAAGACAAATATTTACCACTTCTTATTGTGAATGAGGTGTAAAATCGTTATTGATTGTTTGACCAGTCAAGTGGATGATATTTAAGTACAGCCGTTTGAAACTCCATCTCCTCACACGGGGGTCTTGCAAAATGCAACATTAACCTTCATATACTTGTTTACATCATCAGAACATTGCAAAAAAAAAACAACATTGAGCTCCAAATACTCCTTTACACTATGAGAGACAGCAGAAATGAAATCAAATGAAGATAATTAACCTAACTTTCAGAATCTCAATTGTGTATTGAAAGATCAGTCTCTATAAACATTATGGATCGTAGAAGTTTAATAATCCACGAAGTTCATTTCATTTGTGAAAGAAAGCATTTAATGTCTCAAACATCAATAGATCAAATTCCAATCTCCCTCAAACCTTCCATAAAAGTTCGATTCATTTTATATTATATTTTTAAAAGTTTAACGACGTTATATTTTAATACTACATTTAAATGTTATAAGGATATCCATTTAAATGTTATATAAGGATATCCTTTTTTTCATACTTTGATAAATTTTTTTTGGTTTTTATTTTTAAATATTTATAATTTCTTTTTTGGTTCCATAGATTTCGTGATTTCATCCAGCTTTGTCTCCTTACAACATTTTTCAATTTTTTTTTTGGTTTTTATTTTTTAATTTTTCCAATTTCTTTTTTAATTTTTAATTTTTTATTTTTTCCAATTTCTTTTTTGGTTTTTAATATTTTAATTTTTAGTAGAAAAAAATGAATACTCTCATCCCCACCCACCCCGCACCCACCCGGCTGTGCCTGCATAACGTCTCTTGGCATAATGAACAACGTTCTCTTCAAATCCCGATTATATTAAAAAAAATATGTTGTAAAGGTAATCCCATGCAACCAATCTCCATGCTCCTACAGTTCCAGTAGGATGACTCGTACCAGGAACCTAATCAATCCTGACATCATAGAACTAACTGTAAATCTGAATACCCATTAAGAAATCATTTGACCTTAACACTTACAAATACCTAAAAAGTCAGGCATATATTGTATAGGCGATTTATGCCATGACGGATTTACCATACCGCACCAATCTGGGGAACTTCTACAGGTAGTCAGAATTCACGTCATTTTGTCACCTACAGGGATGCACACCATGTGAGGTTATAAAAAATTGGCACTCTTTTAGGCAAGAATAAGATGAGAATATCTCGCTCGTACACTAATTAAACCATCTGCTTAAATAAACCGTGCTAAAAAAAAAAATTGAGAACGCACTGCCGTAGATTAGTGTAGGTTTCTTCATGGGAATTTGCAGCATACTCATTTTTTTCAAGCCGACAAGTCATTTGTTCATCATATATTTGGCAAAAATCTTATTATTTTATTATTCAATTGCCTGGTTTTAATAGAATTCAATCTTATCAATTCACATTTTTTGAATAAAAAATTCTTCTCACATTAGATAAGCAATGAGTGCCAAAGAGAAGTTTTATACTCATAAACGATGGGTTCATATTTTTTAAAATCAACTTAAAATGTATACATTCTAATCTTGCCTATTCGTAATATAATGATAATGAATATTAAGTTAAAATTAAAATGGGTAACAAATTGCAAAGGATTTAAATTTTCACTCCAATATTTGCTCATCATATTTTTTAAAATCAACTTAAAATGTATACATTCTAATCTTGCCTATTCGTAATATAATGATAATGAATATTAAGTTAAAATTAAAATGGGTAACAAATTGCAAAGGATTTAAATTTTCACTCCAATATTTGCTCATCATATAAACTGGCAAAAGCCTAAAGACACTGAGGAGCTTAACTTCATGTGAGAAAACTATGAAACCCTAAATACAATGACGAGATAACATTTGGGAGAAACGATGAAGCCAAACAACCACCCCAAAAGCACAATGCTGGAGTATTGCCTTCACTGTCAATGGAAGGCCAAAAGGTAAAGCTTAACATTTTTGGGAGAAACTATAAAGCCAAACAACCACCCCAAATGCACATGCACGTGCTAGGTAAGCTTAACATTTTGAGAGAAACTATAAGCCAGACAACCACCCCAAAGGCAATAAAAGCACAAGGAGTATTGCCTACACGCACATGCACGTGCTAGGTAAGCTTAACATTTTGAAAGAAACTCTAAGCCAGACAACCACCCCAAAAGCACAAGGAGTATCGCCTACACTGTCAATATAATAAATTCTCCCTTCAATATAAGGAGTAATGTTTTCTCCCTTCAAGTGATGTTTTCTAAGAAGTGATTTTCTCCCTTCAAGTGATGTTTTCTCAGCTTATTATGTACATAGTCCATAAAGTGACTCATGAGAAATGGATTATGTACATAAGTCCATAAAATGACTCTAAACTGAACAGTCAATTTTTTTATATGACGTAATAGGTAACCTGATCCAATAATTATTTGAAGTGGGACCATACAGCTCACATATGAGAGAGTTCTTATTTATAAAACGCTACTCAATATGGGAATTAAAAATCAACAAAACCACGCAATCGAATACCAATAAACCAGAACAGAACTTAGTCTTCAAGTTTTCCGTGAAAGAGTAAATTTGTGTGTAATTTGGTAAGAATATAGTTTTCTACGTGTGTAATTTGGTAAAAATATAATTTTCTGCGGAGACTAGGCCCTACAATAACTTACACTTCAAGTTTTCCAGTTAAGAGTAAATTTGTGTGTGTAATTTGATAAAAAAATGTGTAATTTGGTAAGAATAAATGTGTATTTTGGTAAGAATATAATTTTCTGTGAAGATAGGGCCCTACATTTTAATGAAGTGGAGATCTAATTGTGGCTTGTACTTGCTCAAGAAACTTTACCCAAACAATTGATTGCAGCATACTGAATCCGCCATAATGAAACACGTAGATACATGTTTCTCGCAGCAGGGTTTAATTCTTCTCCCTAAGCAGTATAGTAATCTTGTTTTAGTTACATGGAATTGATTAATGGGATCAGCTGTTAGATGAACAAAATCCAGAATCGAGTCCCATTTCTACCATGTGCGGGACTTGCGTCCTGCATTGCCGACAGAGGTCCTCGCACAGAGACCAAGGTGTTTTTCACAGGGGTGCATGCAATTTGCAACACCAAAAATAACAGACGTAGAACCTAACCACAGTTTGTTCCACCCAACTGTTAAAAGCAAGGGAGAAATTCAATTTCATAGACCAGTAAACCGAACACGCAAATGCTAGTAATAAACCAGTAACTATTAACCTTGCCATAAAAAGCTCACAATGTCAAAACACACCAGTTTTACTCCTTGAACGTTGCTGAGCCTAAATATTGCTCGCAAGCGATCCCCTCCAGAGTACCTTGTGTGCCTCAAAGAGTGAACTAGTTACCGAAAGATGAGACTTAAGTATATTAATCGAGGGGGAAAGCAATAGAGAAGTTCTACTTTGTGTTTAGACATAAACAAAACCTGCAAACACTATATTAATAGAATAGTAGCTATTAGCTTAGCATAAAACTCGATGTAATAACACGTAATTCTCCATTGACATATAGCCGAGTCCCTCGCCGAGCACCATCTGTGCCTCTGTGGGAAGTAATTTAACTAGAGAGATGCGATTGCTAGATAATCTTAATGCATGCAACCGTACATATACATTCATTTCGGTATTAGGTAGAGTTACTCATTTAACGAACTTGGAGGCAGTATAATTAATCTTAAAGCACTACCATAGCCTAGAGACCACTGCCAACACTACGATCACTGACCGCAAACTTATGCTCGGAATGATAAAGAAGAACATCAGGATAGATGAGCATAAAACTACATGCATTGTGATTTCCAGGGCCTAAATTTGATGGCCGTATGGCCGAATCAAAATTTTAAGATGATTGTATATATGAAATGAGAGATTTTGGATAGACTGTCAAAATTTATGTAGAATTGTGATAATATATATATATTTAACTTATATATAAGTTGAGGTATGTCATAGTATTTTAAGAGCACCTTTGAATAGATAACCGTCATAAAACCGTCATAAAAAAAATTGCTTGCCAGGAATGGTCAACCGTCAAATTTAGGCCCTGGACTGATTTCTGCATGATTTGCTGCAAACACCCAGAACCTGAAATTTGTAGGGCAGACTGTCAAAATTTATAAAGAAATGTGATAATATATATATTTAGCTGTCAAAATTTATATACAATTGTGATAATATATATATTTAGCTTATATATAAGCTAAGGTATGTCATAGTATTTTCAGAGAACCTATACTTTAAATAGATAACTGTCATAAAATAGGCCCTTGGACTGATTTCTGCATGATTTGCTGAAAACACCCAGAACCTGAAATTTGTAGGGCACAACCAGCCTAAACGTTTTATGCTTCTCTAGAGACACCCAAAACCGGGGCCTAAATTTGATGGCCGTATAGCCATATTTAAGCAATTTATTTTTTTGGTACAATACAATTTTAAAGAGATTGTATCACATGAAAGGAGACATTTTGAAGAGATTGTTACAAAATATATATATACTTGTATAATATGTAACAATCTCTTCAATAAATATATATATAATTGTATATAAAGTATGTCGCATTTTAAGGGCATCTCTGAACGGATAACCATAAAAAAAACTGCTTGACAGGCAGGGTCGACCGTCAAATTTAAGCCATCCGGAACCTGAAATTTGTGGGGCACAACCTGCCTAAATCTTGCCGCATATTTAGATCCACCCAATTTAAATCATAAAACTTATACATGAAACAGGATTTTACGGTACTCCACTGTTGTGATGTAGAGACTAATAGTCAACATAAGCTCTATTGAGAGCACCGACTAGCAGTTTGGAACTGCACCATCTAGCAGTTCGGAGCTGCACTATCTAGCCGTTCGAAAACCCAAAATACACCATCCTATTCTGTTGCTAGGGGCCCCGGGAGGAAGGGAGCATTCAACCTTCTTTAGGGATGCGTCTACGAGGAATGGCCTGCGCAAATGACATTTAGATCCTCCCTCACCCAACCAATTTTAGTGTGGGTTATATGGAGCTGCACTAGCTGGAAGATTGAAAACTAACATAAACCATTATACTGTACCACTAGGAAGAGCAGACAACACTCAAACAAATTTGGGTTTGCATCTGGAATGGTCGCACAAACTGACTTCCATATACTCCCTCGCCCAATCATTTATAAGGTAGAGTGGTTAAGGGCACGTTCTGGACCCTCTTCATCTGACCATCTTTAGGCTCAGGTCCAGAGGTATGCCATTAAACAAATGACATCCAGACCTTCGTAGAGAAGGTACCTGCCTCAATCTAGCATTTGGCTCTCTTAAAGTTGAGAGAGAAATAGCATTTACGATGAGACCTGACCAGCTACTGATTGAATGGAAAACTTACAACCACCGTGACACACTACAACAACAATTAATTTGCCCAAGAAAAGAAGAAGATTGCCCAGAGAGATAGTTCTAAGAGACCCAGAGACTCTGAAAGTATTGTAAATGCTTTCTCAAGCAAAGTATTAGAATACTCTAATTACATAGAATATTTATTGTTGTCAAAACAACGATGATTACGAAAGTATTGTAAATGCATTCTCAAGCAAAGTAATAAAACAATCTAGTTACATAGTTTATTTATTGTTGTCAAAACAACCACCACCGTGTGAGGATTCTTAGTACGGAAGAATAAAATTACATATATAACTAGACAAATCAAAAGCTGCGAAGAGATGCACATTTTCTAGTCTACTTTAAACATAAATTTCATACAGACCGCACATTAAGATATCACTTAGCTTTGTATTTTAAGTTACGCAAACCTTAAGACAGGAGTCCAAATTCGAAGCCCATAATTGACAAAAATACAGACCTGTAAAGCAGGTTCTGCAAACCAGAAGACTGCCATATTTAGCATGTCATAGACGATTGCTAATACAATCCAAAACAGAAAGACCATATTCCTTATGTAGTAGCAACCAATATTCCATAAAATCTTGAAGGCAGGTGCAAGCTTCTCAGTCAGGTCCCGCAGGCTAACAAGTAGCACGAATCTCCACTGCATTCAATATGATATTATCTTGTTCACAGATATACTATTCTTATAATGCTGCAGCTCATCCAACCAAACATTCACCTCTGTTGCATTAGCCTCATGTCGACTTTGCTGAATAATCCCAGACATTTCAGTATATGAATGTTTTCATAAAATGCCCTTGGAAGGCTTCAATTTGAGGAAACATTTTTCACAAATGTCCTCGTAAAACTACAGAAATTTGACAAATAACAATATTCCTAGACATATGGATGTCAAATGATCTTCAAACATCTCATATGTAACGAACAAAATATACAAGAGAATATCTTTGCGATAATCCCAAAAATACACAAATGATTCTGTATTCCAATTTGTATCTAGAATAATCTACAAACATTACAGTGACGAACAAATAATGCACAGCATTTGTAACTATTAACCTCGTACCAGTAAGTTCTTACAAAATTGAGAAATCAAACAATAACAATGTAAAGTAACATAAACATTTGTCAGACAGTAGAAAGGGATAATTATTAATTTTCTGAACAGCAAAATAAGTTTTAGAAAATTAAAAAGTTAAAGACACGGTAAATTATTTAGAAATGAGAAATTTAACAATATCAATATGTGATGTAAATATTCATCTTCTAACCAAGAGTTTAGTCTTAATGTCAATTTAAAGAATAACAGTGTTTAATAACCAATGAGTCTCATCAAACTTCAGCTTTCGTCTTCAACAGGTTTTAACAAGCGATTGTCTTAATTATGGCATATAACAGAGCATTAACAAAATAAGCGCGTCTTAAAAGTCTAAACAATTAATTTCCAAAATAAAGCAAAATAAGGTATGGTGTTGCAGCAATTTAAATGCCTAAGAGCCACGTAAACGAAAGTATATACTATTTAAGAGAATAAAAAACGCACAAGGTTTTGAAAAATTGCTTGCAGTAGCGTTAAAAAATAGTTTTACCTTTAGTGAATAGCTTGATCTTAATAGAAATTTGAACCCTGCAGAAATTTGAGAAATAAATGGTCTTAGGGTTTGTGCAACGTCAACATACCTGGAAAACCGCAAAATCGGTTGAACACAACAGCTTTCATTCAATCGTTGCGCAATTTCTTTGTTATCAGCTTTTGTTGCTTAAAACGAAGAGAAATCCAACATCCACGCCATCAAACAAGTGAGAACAAGATCTACACATCACACAACACAACCAAACGACACAAATCCCCGGCCTAAAAAGCGGCTCGGAGACTCGGGAGGTTATCCCTCCCAAAGGCAAAGAAATTATTTATATTAATAGTATGGCCTGCCTGCAAGCGCACCTGCTAAGGCAACACCATGAAAACCTCGCGCCGCTAAGAAAATAATTACATAGACAATAAGTATAACCCTAACCGCGATTATTTTACAACGGCGTACGCCAAACCGTGCATGCTTCACTATGACTCCCTTCAGATTTCACAGATCTGAAACATAGCCAAAAATTCAAAGCAATCGATCATCTCCACTCAGCAATCGATCATCTCCACTCGGTGTACGCTCCAAACGCCACACCATGCACAAAACTACATATCCAGCGAAACCAAAACAGCCGACGCTTCAGAAATCACACATCCAGGAAGGAATCAAACGCGTATAAACACAATCGACAATTCTGAATGAGGGTTTCACAAGCCGTGAGGCTGAAATATATAGAAAATTAGGGGAAAAACGAACGGTTACGATTATCTCTAGAAGATGGCGGTAGCATCTACGGAGGTCGGATTGACGCGTCATCAGCCCGCCTGTGTTTTTCAAGCGTAAGTCGGTCCGAACATGTCACGGGCGGCAATGGAACGGAATAAAAAGACAGGAAGCATCCAACGCAAAGAAAATATATAATATCAATTGTCACCTTGCTTACCCGCTAAGTAAATGGTGACTTCCGGTTTCGTCGAGTTCCTAGAAGTACCCAGAATCTCACCGACCCTACAGTGTACGAATTCATTTTTGTGGGTATACATTGCCTAGGGGAGAGGTCTCAGTAGTGGTGCACCCTAACTTCACGCCTCTCAAAATCATACGTGGCAATTTTGAATCATCACAAAAATTTTACAATAGTTTATTTGGCAACGCCCTTGCTTATAACTAAGGTTTAAGGGCCACATCATCAAATATGATGCCACATTAGCATTTTTTTGTTGAGGTGTCAAATAGTTCCCTAGAAAAAAGGGTGGACCAATAGTTGTGCATTAAGACGTGTTTTGTTGGTGCCCTGATGTGGCATCACATGATTGGTTGCTTTTTAAATTTAAAGGGCACATTTCATTCAATTATTAGTACTTATAATAACATTAACAGCCTTAAAGTCATAACTACTAGTACTAAACTTGAAAAATATTGGGCCTTAAATGCACATATACTATCTCAGCGATTGGAACTATCCCACCTATTGGGTCTTTTCCCCTAAATATCCATGTTTAGGCAAGAAAAAATTACGTTTACTTATACTTATTTGGTGAGTACAGCCCACCTATAATAGTATCGGCTTCATATGGAAATTGTGTGTCTGTATTTATAGTACGTGCTGGGAATTTAAGCTAGTTTAGAAGGCAGAATGAATTATGCTTAAGCATGGACAATAAACGATGCCCAAGGCTATCGATGGGTTCCTACAGTCACTTAGGTCTAATTAGTGTCCATTAATTAGATTTAAACTAGCAATTGGACTTATAAGTTTAATGGGCATCCATAATTTTATGATTAGCAATCATACAAAGTGTGCGATGGGCACGCCGATAGATATTTTGAAAAAGTGTTGCATTCTTAAATGGAGAAGAATAATAACATAAAAGCAATTTTGTCCTGTCTATTTCGAATACAAATGATTGCTAGGAAAGCAACTACGTCAAAATTTATAAAAGGGAGCAATTTAGGGGGTGTCAAAAACAATGCAATATACATGATTTGGAATGGAGCAATATCGAGTGCATAACTGGACAAGACTACTCTGGAGCCAAGGGTTCGAGAGTCTTTAGACGTGCCTCCTCCCTTTTCCTAAGAGATACATAGGCATAGTCCTGCATGAGAGCATATCACTGGAAGGTGAAAGCGGGCAAGATACATATGTCTTGCAGAC
This sequence comes from Cunninghamia lanceolata, assembly GCA_027924645.1. Lineage (NCBI taxonomy): Eukaryota > Viridiplantae > Streptophyta > Pinopsida > Cupressales > Cupressaceae > Cunninghamia > Cunninghamia lanceolata. The sequence continues at coordinate 1,793,166 of BSBN01000395.1, read as the reverse complement.
GACAGACACAGGAGACAACAGTGAAGAACAAACCCTAGCGTTCTGTACGCCCAACGTTTATCATTACCTTGTCAAGTGCAAGCCCCTGGGATTTATGGATGGTTAAAGCCCATGTCATTCTAAGGTGCAGTTGTCGGCGAGAAGCACATGTCACTGGAGCAACTAGAACGAGGCACAGGTCACATGAATCCCAAGGAGGACCTACATAGTTGTCAAACCTAACCACAACGAAGCTTGGCAAGGCAAGAGGGTTGCAACTATATGGGTAGACAATAGCTACAATAGTTCCCAATGCCCCATTAACAAGTCTAGTAGCCACCCACAAATTTGAAGTGAGAATAACCTTTTGGCCAATGCACAAAAGAACCACGTGGAAGGCAATTGCTCGTCCTCAATGTTTGTAATAAATCTCCCATTGCCTGTTCAACATTGCATCATGCAATGGGCACCCCCAATGACCTTAACATGTGCTTATTATGTTGAGCAACCAAGGCATTTGTTGGAAACAAATGTATGGAGGAACGAAATGTCCTAGGAAGCTCATCAAGCGTAAGGAATGTATTAGTCTGTGACATTAGGAGTTCCCAATCAGGCAAATGTGCATCTACATTCCTAAGATTAGCTAGAAGCTGACGAAACTAGACTTGTCCCTGGCCATCGCCTTCTTGACGGAAGACATCGTTCAATGTAACTACGGTTTCAGAGAAACGCCACAAGGTTGCCCTGTACGAGTTGCTTGCATATAAGGGAATGTCTCTAATAGGTGGCAACTAACCCAAATCACCAACAAGGATAATGGAACGTCCACTAAAGGGAACTTGGCTACACATCGGGATTGCTTCACACATGTGCCTATCAATACGAGACAGAAGCCTTGGCCCAATGAAACTCATTTCATCAATCAAAATATATTGAACAAAATGCATGCTCTCTTGAAATGTTTCTAATGCTTGCCCTTCAAGCAGGTTCATCTCTTTTAAACGATATCAGAAGGGCAACATGGATCGTGGATGCATTGATGTTGAATGTTGCAACTCCAGTTGGAGCAAGCAACAATAATGATGACTAAGATGAGGGAACAACAAAAGACAATGCATCCCTCAATATATGAATTAAGTATGACTTTCCAGTACCGGCAGTGCCTTGTACAATCATCCTAAGTGTAGACTTTATTCTTGTCCTCTGGAAATGTGACAAAACAATATCAAGCACAACACGCTGCCCCACAAACAGACCACGTAGCCTAAGATGGTAGGTTGTCCCTTATTACATGCAGGATGGTAGGTTATTCTACTAGCTTCAATGAAATCAACTGCAAAAATTGTAGGCTTTGAGGGATTGAACAACTACTCCAATTATGGGCAATATCAAAGTCATGCACGCTAAGCAAGTCAAGTTCATCAAAGACAGTACCACTACTTGGGTATAAGGAAGAAAGAAGTTGCCACTCTTCAATAGTGTCCACATTCAATGCATTTATTTCACCAAGGAGGCCCTCATCATCAGAACTGGATGAACAATCTAGATTTCTACGAGAAACATGCCATACATTATCAGTCCCTTGTAGTCGCTCCCACCTCTCCACAATCTCATCTACAAAGGAGCCAATATCATCTGCAATGGAACAAAATTCTTTATACAAAAGAAGCTTAGTCCAACAGAAGGAAACAAAGGCTTCAGAACCCCTAGCAGGAATGTTTGTGAAGCGAGGCTTCACTTGTACTATTGCAAGGATAGAGCACTTTGTCCATTGATTATTTATGCATGAAGCTCTAAACTTCCAATTCTTTGCAGCCTTAATCAATGGACCACTAATTTCAAAGTTATTGGGAGGGCCATGTACACAGAAAATAAATGTTGAAGTGCCAACATTATCTTCATCAATAGGGTTGACCCGACACAAATGTTTCCTATACGCATTCAAGTAGACAAAGGGCCTACTATGCATGATGAGAGGCAATTTTAACAATAAGTGACAACACTCCTAGGAACTGATATCATGATCAACCACAATCTTTGTTAGGAACTTGTGAAATGCAATTATCGCAGATCTATCAAGATCAACACTAGTAGAGATACGAGAAAACATATCATGGTACATCTTTGAATGACATTCATACTTTGCAGCGTATTTCACAATATAGTTGAGGACTGCATGGTGAGACAGAACAGGTTGGCAATCCGTGCATTTGCTCACCATATGGAAAGCATGATGGGGTTGTGAATATTCAATCTATCATCGTTACGAGCAAGGACATACTTGGCATGGCCATCATCAAAAACATCCATAGTTGAAACAGGTTGCAAATCCCAAGGAGCCTTGCAACGGCATGAAAGCAAGGAGCCTTTCTTTAATAAGCATGTATCCTTGGTGCACTTGGTATGTCATTCAACACGATTGACTAACTCAACATGTAGTCCATGAAAGAATCTATTGCTAAGATTCTCTATGTCCAACAAACAAGGGTCATCTAAAATGGAGCATTTCAACATTGGCATTCTCTCCCCAATTCCACATGGGTTCGAGACAAAGACATAGGTGTTTATGTAATCTGCAACACCTTTGACAACATTTTGGTTCTTCCAATCAATTGTCCCAATGGCAGGTGCATGCTCGAGCCAAAGGAATCCATGAATGTGGGTAGAACCTCTATGCTGCCATTCGTACCTAGGAAAAGAGAGATCAAACATAAGGGAATTAAAAAGAATAACAAATCAAGCAAAACAAGATGATGTGTGAAGCAACTAACCTATACCAATGGTCATTTGCCCGTAGAAGCCTCTCAAGAACTTTTTGTTGAAGCGCATGAGTCAATTATAGATGTGCTACAAAAAAGAGAGGATATAGATGGTACAAGGGAGTAAGTTTTAAATGGTTTGTAAGTATGTAGAATTGAATTATTAATCTTTATTTTTTGAGTAATTTACCTACTTTCCTTTCTTTTTTATCTACTGCTACTAATGTATCTCAATGTAAGTAGAAATGAGAGAGATTTTGAATTATACATATATACTTGTATATGTTACTTCAAAATCCCTCTAATGTGGGGCCAAATGAGCTTCCCCTTACCATGGTTGGTCTTGTTAGTACAAAATATATTTAATCCCAAAGTGATGAGAAGCTCATCCTCTTATTTAATTGATTTAGTTCAGTCCCCTAAGTAAATTAGTAATGAATTGCACGTCCCCTTAAGACATCCCCTAACTACACTCTTTAAATTAGGTAATCAATTTAGTTTAATAATTTTAGGATTAAGTAAATAATTAATTCACTTAGTATCATCCCTTAGCAAATTATTAACTAATTGGATCTCCCCTTAAGCCATCCTCTAACTACGTTCTGTAAATTAGGTAATTGATTTAGTTTAATAGTTTTGGAATTTTTAGTGTGTTTAGTATTAAGTAAATAGTTAATTGACTTAGTTAAATTTGTATCTTAGTAAATTGTAGGTTAGTTTAGAACTTGTACCTGTTATTTAAATTTGTAGATTAGAGCAGTGTAGGCTATGTATTTTTAGTTTAGCTATTTTTAGGTTAGTAATTTGTAGGTTAGCTTAGATTTTGTACAGGTCTATTAGTTAAATTTGTAGGTTAGAGAATTGTAGGGTAGGTATTTAAAGATTATCTATTTATAGGTTAGCTTAAAATTTGTACCTATTAGTTAAATTTGTAGGTTTGAGCATTGTAGGTTAAGTATTTATTGATTAGCTATTTGTAAGTTAGATTAGAACTTGTACTTGTTAGTTAACTTTGTAGGTTAGGTATTTATAGATTAGCTATTTGTAGGTTATTAGATTGTAGGTTAGCTTAGTACTTCTATTAGTTGCATTTGTAGGTTAGGCATTTATAAATTAGTTATTCATAGGTTAGTTTGTAAGTTAGAGCATTGTAGGTTAGGTATTTATAAGTTAGCTATTTGTAGGCTAGTAGTTTGCAAGTTAGAGGTTTACATAGGTTAGAGAACATTTAATCTCAAAGAAAAGAGAAGCTTATTCCTTTATTTAATTCATTTAGTTTCATCACCTTAGTAAATTAGCAACTAATTGCATGTCCCCAGAAGCCATCCACCAACTATGTTCCATAAATTAGGTAATCGATTTAGATTAATAAGTTTGGGATTTAGTTTAATAATTTTATACTTAAGTAAATACTTAATTGATTTAGTATCAACCCCTTAACAAATAAGTACCTAATTGATTGTCTCCTTAAATCATCCTCTTAAGTACCCTTTTCATCCATCCCCTAACTACATTCCATAAATTATGTAATCAATTTATGTAGTTTACATAGGGTAGTTGACTTGTAAATATGAGTCAAACTTCAAATTTAATAACAACTTCTAGTAATTTTAATAGTTATTCAAATTTTGCTAAATTGAAATAAATTTATGAGTCAAAAGTCTCATACATATATACAAACTAGATAAATGAAATAGTCCAAAATTCTAAAATATATAATCCACTCATGTAATGTCTCTAGTGGATTGATTAACACAATTTATCCAAATTTCAAGTAAGTGATAAAAAAATCAATTTCCACTCAAAAGTTAACAAGATTAAATAAGTTTCATTGTTGAAACTCTAGCAAATACTGATAGTCATCATAATCTTCAATGCCCAACATGTGGAGAAACTCTTCTAACACAAACAATGAAATTTATTACTTACATAATGCTTAGATTAATGACCAAACTTGTAGCAAAATTCTACTTATTATTTCTTTCTACAAAATTGGATGCGGCACTTATCCCAAAGGTGTAGCTAGTTTTTGGGTTCTTGCAATAGGTATTCACAGCTGGGAAATCAAATATCCTACAAATGCATTGAAAATGTGGTTTGACCCATTCCAGATCAACAAGTGATTTCTTCTCTTGGTTGATTTGGCCTTTCCATAATGCTATTATTGTATCAAAGACAACGTTCAATAATGTTAAGATTCTGTGATTCCAAATTATGCCAACTAGCAATATTAAATAGATGCTACACCCAATTCAGAGGCTACGCCCTTGATGCTATATTTCCATGCTATAACTACAAAGCACTTCTCCAAACATTTATTGAACATTTAATGACATTTGTCTATGAATAGACAAGGCATTTCTAATGATTTTTTCTTAATGCATGACCAATAATTATAACCTGGTGGATCCTCTATTACAACAAGAGCTACAATGCAGCTAGAGTCCCTACTAGTTGTAGGGTTGGAAAAGCATGCCAAGAAGGGAAAAGTAAAGATCTCGCAAATAACACAAGATTTAAAAAAGAAAACTATTTATTAAAATTTTAGATTGCAAGTTAAATCAAGTGAAAAAGAAAGACAAATATTAGCTTATTGAGTGATTGTTCATGGATTTTATTTGCATCTAAAATCACTCTTAGATATTCCTTGGATTAAACGAGCTCCTCAAATTGCCAAATGTTTCCACATAAAAGAGGAGTACGATTCCCACCTGTATGCTCCAAAATGTGACTCAAGCATAATGCGAATGAGTCAGCTCCGATATCACACGCAAAACATCTCCTTGTAATGGGTGACCTCCAAGTCACTCTCACCCTCATGGTAAAATTCAGTCAAGTGGAGGTGTAACCTGGGGGTGGTTATATTCATGTAGAAGCAGAACATCATGAAGGGCAGTTGTTTGGCCTATGGGCTGAATATGTATAATGCTTTATGAGCACGTTCTATGACCGTTGTTGTGGAGATAACTATATGCCCTGAAGGGTCATTAGTTCTAAGTCTCCTGTTAAGGTTTCGTAAGTTCCAATGCTTAGTGCTAAGACTATTTTATTTGTTGATTATCCTAAGGCATTCTAATTTGTTATCATGTGATTTAATGACTTATTGTATGTTGTTCCTTTCCTGAATGACTATAAGAGCATGTTCTTGTTCTTCAACCGTTTGCACGTGGTCTAGGATGGAGTGCCTCTATCCCTTTGAGAATAGCCTTAACCCAATCCCCTCTAATCCCTAGGCCCATGGAATGCTTGAGAGAGAGAGAGAGAGAGAGAGAGATTTCTATGTTGACTTAGGTTTGACCAAGTGTTGACTTTTACTTTGAGTTGTAGTCAAAGGTTTGCTACACTTTTGTTTGATTGTTGACCTCGTGATGGAACCAAGGAGTTTTCAAATTCTTTTACAAGTGTTTTTGTTTTATTTTCTATGTTTTTGTGATTTTTTAATGTATGCAACTATTTATGAATGCAAAACAATATTTTGTTCTTTTTTTTATTTTTAATGTTTTAATTACTATGAAGTAAATATGAATGCAATCTAAGATGATTTTTCTTATGCAAAGTTTAACCTATATTTTTGTGTTTTCATGAACCAATTTTTACATCTAAACTAATGAAAATAAAATAACAACTAACGTAAAGCAATAAAGGAAATTTAACTAGGATAGCAAATATCAACTATGCTAAGCTATGGAAATCAATTCTATTCTAACAATGCACATCCTCTTAAGAGAATAACAACAATCAATATTACTTTCCCAAGAGAAAATTGGTGATCCAATTTTAACTACTAAGCATATGAAATACTTGGCATGAATTCAACGCATGAGGCTGGCGTATCCTCAAAAGTCCTTCTTTCATGGCAACCTCCTCTCCTCTGTAGTAGCAGGGTCCTTATCTTGACAATAGGGATGAAGATAGAAGCAATGGATTTGAGTATGAATTGAGCAACGATGCTATGATGAGATGAATCAAGCCATGGGAACTATGGGAGCATTGCGACTTGGGATTTTGAATTCAATTGGAGAGCATAACGATGTTATGAAGCTATTGAAGCTTGGGCAACTATGCTAAGAAGAAAACAAAAGGCTCACAAAGTCTTGCAATCAGCATATAAATGCTATGGAGAGAAAAGACTAAAGCTTGAATGAATGCGCAACAATGAGTTTGCATCCTATAATGCATATAGGAGGGGGTATTTATAGGTTTGAGAAAGTTATGAATGATGGAATTTATTGGAGAGTTAACAATGTTGATTAGACAGTGAATTGGGCTAATTAGACTCTGTGAACAAGTTTTGAAAGCTTATCACTCAAGGAACAAGGGAGTTATCATGAGATGGATATGGAGATAAGAATAGCTTAGTGAGAGTTAAGAATGGAGTAATGAGAGTTTAGAATGAGTTATAAATAGATTAGGCTTATTTACGGATGAAGATCCATGCAAACTGGAGCAAAAATGAAGCTATTTCGGGCCCAAATTGAAGATAAACATGCATGTCAAAACACAACATTGCCCAGCTTGCTAGGGCAGGTTGCCCCCATGGGATTCACTTAAAATGTAGGGTCACCCCTGAGAGATTTAGAAGTCAAAGTGGGTGACCCACAAGGAATAGGTTTTGCAGGTGGTTTCAGGGGTTGAGATTGGACCGAGGGGCTAAAGATGACTTTAGGACTTGAAGACAAGTCATTGAACTTCAAGAGAGTGGGTTGCATAGTTCTCTAAGGCAAGTTGCCCTTGGGGGATTCACTTCAATGGCAGGGTTACCCCTGAGAGATCTAGAGTCAAAGTGGGTGAGCCAAAATTAAGGAAATGGGCGTTCAAACTAATGATTAGAGATGGCCTAGGATGTCAATTGGAGGCATCTAGAGGGTTGAAATGATTGAAAGGAGCTTAGGGAAAGTGAATTTCCCATCTTGTGATGAAGGTAGGTCATGTCAATAGGGCTAGAAAGTGACAAAAATGAATTGTTGACATAGGGTAATTGGTGAAGATACATGACCTTAGAAGGTTAGCTAGGGGATAGGAGAGGTACAAACAAAGTAAAGAACACCAGTCCACGTGTCTCCAAGAGGAATCCTACTGAGAGGTCATATTTACATGCTTATATGTACGTGTTTAGGACTACAACTCATCATCGGATTACCATTTAGGCTCATGAACTTTTTAGTGCTTACACCACTAGATGAAGAAATTCAAGACTTTGCTAATGAAAGCAGTCCGCAACCAGTTGAGGTAGTTGTTCAAGTGAATGCAGTTACTAGAACCAAGAAGATTTTAGTGCAATGAGAGTGGACCAAAGAAGACATCGATTCAACTCTTAAAGATGTGGAGGATAATGGGATCTCAACAAGGAGTGCAACAAAGAAATAGGGAATCCCTTACGACCACACTCAACAACTAGTTAGGTGGTATAACTTCAACTTCAAAGAAAGGTCCTCCTATAGTCTCGAATGCAAATGAAGAGGTTTTAATTGTCAAGTGGTGTACAATGATGGTTGCAGTGGGCCACGGGCTTGAGATTATGAATCTCAAGGAAGAAGTTACACAAATATGCCAAACATGACCATTTAAGGATGGGCTACCTAGTAAGTCATGGTGGATTGGTTTTAAAAGGCGTCATTTCGAACTCACATTAAGGACAGTAGAAGGCCTTGATAGAGACAGAGTACTAAACCTTAGGCCTGTAGTTGTGTATGCATTCTACATGACATTATCCAAAGCCTATGATGCCAATCCATATGGACCTCAAAGAATATGAAATTGTGATGAAACTAACATTCAGGAAAGGGGAAATGGAGCCATGTAGGTGTTGGCGAAAAGAGGTAGCAAAAGTGTACCATACATCATACCGAAGAGTAGGGAATGGATTACCATTTTATGTTGTGTAAATGTTGCTGGATAGAGCATATAAGGGTTTTATCTGTTCAAGGGTAAAAAAGCAACTTAAAAAAATATTGCTAGTTGTGAACTAGGTGTTTGCATGGCTACCCAACCCCATGCATGGATGACTAAAGAATTATTTTTGAGTTGGTTGCATTACTTTGTAAGTTCAATTCTAGGTGGTATCTTAGCAACAAATAGACACTTGCTAATTTTTGATGGCCATGGAAGCCATGTTGTTGTAACAAAAATCTAAGAGGCAAGGTCATTAAGGATAGACTTGCTAACACTGCTAGCTCACAATTCACACAAACTACAACCACTTGATGTTAGTATTTTTTTTGCATTCAAATCATATTTCAAATTTGAAAGAGTAGCGTAGCTAGCCAAATTTCCAAACATTGAAATTAAGAGGGCAAAATTAGCAGAACTTGGTAGCAAGTCCTTTAAAAAAGTATTGATTATTGCAAAAATCATAACAGGATTCAAGAGGAAAGGTATATGGCCACTTAATTCTAATGAACTTATGGAGAACATGCATCCTAGTGACACATTCCAGTTCAGAATACATGATGATGCTTATGCAGTGCAGAACATTCCAAGTCTTTTGGGAGTTGATGTTTCACAAGTGGAAGTGGCAAATAACTTGCTATCAGGGCTTGCAATGGGAGAATTACATCCTATAATAGTTGAACTAGTGGTAGAGGAATGCAATGATTCACTTGAAAGTACTTCTTTGGGGAGTCAAGTGTATGTTGAGATGGAAGAAACTCAACATGAATAAAGGGAAGATGGACTCAGTCTTCCATCTCAGCCAAGCCAACCATCATGGCTATTGGAGGGAGCCATGAATTTGGGAATTAACTTAAGTTCCGAGGAAGAAGGTGCACTTTCATTCCCATCTCCACCACCCACATTGAATGTACTTGAACTGGTATATTACTATGTTGATTGTGGAGGTTGGGATGTTGGAGATAATGGTATAGACTTGGGAGAAAATCAAGACAATGAGCTAATTTCTAATGAAGGTGAACATAACATTCATGCATAATTGAATCAGTCATTGGGTTCTCAAATCAACTCAAATGTAAAAAAAAACTTAAACTACTTGTTCACATTATCAAGGAAATACTGAGGAATGCAAAGGATAATGGAATTGAATTGAGCTGATAATCTCAACTCTTAACTGTAGATGATTACATTCAATCTTTTGATGCAATGATAGCAAAGAAAGAAAGAAATTGAAGAGTTGAAAGATAGAAAGAGACAACAAATTGAAGATAGAAAGGCAACACGAGTTGTTGCAAGAGAATTGATGGAACAAGCAAAGTTAGATAAATACCTTCAACGATAAGCAAGAGAACAACAAAAAGTATTACAAAGGCAGGAAAAGAAATAGAAAAATGATCAAGAGAGGATCCAAAGGGAGCAAGAAAGAAGGGAAAAAGAGTTTGAGTTGGAAAGGAGGGCTTTAGAGAGACAAAGGCATTTAAGCAATCCACTAAACCCTTTACCTGAAAAATCATGCATTGTTTAGGGATATGATGAACATTCATGTCCCTCACTATTTTGTTGCAATGAATTGTACATGTTTGATCGCATCTCATGTAACTAGCACTCCAATTCCAACAATAAGGGGGGGAGAACATGGCTCAAATAACTTTGTTAAGCAGCCAGGCAAAACCAAGCTTCATCACATCAGGTCCATTGTCTTTTCCTCCAAGGTTTGAGTGAAATTGGAGCAAGCAATCATTGTACACAAACAAGTTTGATATTGTAGCCTAGGGAGGCATGTTTTTTGCATTTTGTATGTCGGTTGTAACTATATGTACTATCATTTTTTATTTTTGGCTTATATTAATCAAAGGGGATTTCAGATTTATGTTTTCCATATTTCAATGAAATGTATTTTGTAAATCCTAAATACTCAACATAAAACTTGTTTGAATACAATCATATGCCGAGGACATGATGGTGGTGTACCCTAACTTTCAAGGTTGACATGGGCTTTGTATTCTTTACTTTTTGAGAAGGCATTTCTTCATTTCACTCCTCAGTCTAGCTATAAATGGAAGGTGAGGTCATCATATCTCACTAAGGCAATGACCCACCTAGTTTTTACTTTTTGTTCTTTTTCTCTTTTGATGTGTATTGTTTAGGCCACCTAGCCTACAAATTTTGACTCAGCCACACATGCAGTGAGGTGGATAGGTTTAAAATTTTATTTTGAGGGATGTGTTTCCACATTTACTTCATGTGCTTCCAAATTTATTTCCAGCGGTGTTTGACTCATCTTCCATGTAGAAGACAAGGAGAGGTGGAGACATCTATTTTCTAAGTCATTTTGAAGGCTGACTGACTGCAGATCACAAGGACCCTTGGTGGTAGTCCAAGATTGCTAAGTACGTGTTGACTGTTGGTTTTTTCCCAGACTAGATGCTTACTCCCAGATTTCCCTACAAGGTGGCCATCAATGATCAACAGGATCTCTGGGCCAGGGGCCAACAGTATAGGAGATAGACTCTATAAATATCTCTTCTTCTTTAGGCTCTGCAGAACCAAGGGGGTATTCCCTACTCAACATCTATGAAATGCATCTTTGTATTAGCTGGGATGTTGACATAAAGCAGATAAATCCTCTCTTATGCAGACCAAAACTGTGAGATAAGTGCAAAGGGGCTAGCTTTGGGCATATATTCAGTTGTAGGCAGAGGATTTCAGTCCTAAAAACTACTCCTAATGTCCTAAAAGGTTTGAATATGAAGTTTGAGTTTAATTTATGTTTGGATGCAAACCTCGACCTGGTGTATAACCTCAACACAGAGCTAGATTGGTGCCTATCCAGGGCTTGGAGTCAGTAGACATACACCTGTGAGTGATCAGCATGAACACACTAAAACTGGATTTCAAGGGGATATTGTGATATCTGCCTTACAGATACCTCCCAGAATAGAGTGTTAAGTTATCTCTACTTATGGCATCCCTATTGCAGTATACCCTTCCCAATACTCAATCTGAAAACACTTTAATCTACCCCTTGAGCAGAAGTTGAAAGATCAAGCATTCAATACAAGAATTCTATATTCTAGAATACCAGACACCCCTTAGATATCTAGATTTAGAAGAAGAACACATGCAATACTGGAGACAGAATTAACAAAACACATGCAAATATAGCATTACTCATATAAAACTAGTCATGAAATTAGTAGATTCATGCATGAAACATACAACAAGAGATACATAAACTCACAAGACCTCTTGTATAGAGCAAGCAAAACCAGTTGTATCTTGTTATAGAGCCAAAATGTCCAGTTTTCAACAACCCTAAAAGAGTGACACAGCCAGCCTTTTATAACAAAACTGTGTACTAAACGAATTAATTACAAGGGAGGCCAAAAATCCTGCCAGATACACAGTACTGTGAAAAATGGCACTCAAAATAGTTAATGCTGCAGAGGGACAAAGAGGAAGGAGCAGGTAGAATTGGGAGATGTGCCGCCATTTCCAGATATGCATCATAAAAATGGTGGTTGAGCTATCAACTTGACCCATGCCTTCTGTAAAAACTACCATTAAAGTTTCAACAACCTGTAGCCCCTGGATTGTAGCAATGGCGCACCTCAGAAGTTTCTCCCGCCAAAAATGGTTGCAAAAAAGCGGGAAAAACCCTCGCTGCAAGATCAAAACGTGGCCATCGATCAAAAACCTAGTCGCGAAGATCCAACGGCCCCAAAAACTGCTGAAAAGACGCTGGCCAGTGAAAACGTGCCACATAGGCACTTCAAGTTTTTATCGCTGGGCCAACGCTCCCTTTCATTTTGCTTTCAAAAAAGAGGACACATGGCGGCTTCCGCCGTTTCAACCATCAGAATACGTGGCGGCTTCCGCAGGCTCCCTTGAAACACAAAGACCCTTCTTGAAACTCCTGCGGGTGCTGACACTTGGAGCTTTCTGCGCTACACTTGAGAAACATTTGAAACAATTGAGATTCTCGCGGAGATCGACACCTGGCAGGTTCTGCGGCACTTAGAAACATATTGTATCTTAATACCAAAGTGGCCACCGCAACTGACATCTGTCACAATCCACGACACCGGAAACTTGAGACACAATAGAGAAACGACCCTTCCTCCCGCGGAAGCCGCCACGTGGCGCCTTCCGCGGGCCTCCTGAAACTTTAGTGAGTGCCCCCTGCATAGTGACACCTGGCGCCTTCCGCCACACTTAGAAACAATGAAAGGGTCCCTCGAAACTTATGCGGAAGCTGACACATGTCATCATCTGCAGCACTTGAGACACTTTACTAGGACCCACCCCCGCGTCTTTACTTAGCACTGAAACAAATATGAAACATTACGCGGAGGCCGACACTTGTCGGCCTCCGCAGCAACCTCAAAGGACACGTAGCACGCTCCGCCCCTGCATAGAAACTTTTTGAAACTTCAGCGGAGGCTGACACATGGCAGGATCCGCGAAGCCTAGAAACTTTAAGGGTCTTTTGGAAACTTGGCGGAGATGCGAAACTTTGAGAGTCTTTAGAAACACTGGCGGATGCCTCCACGTGGTGCCTTCCGCGCCACTCTTAGAAACACTTAGAAACTACGTCGAGACTCTAGCGGAGGCCGACACGTGGCACCTTCCGCGCATTCTTGAAACTTTAAGGGGCCGCCTCTGCTGCTGACACGTGGAGCCACCCCCGGGAAGCAACTTAAAACACAAGAGAAAAAAGTTTCTGCTACGTGGCATGCTCCGCGATAAAGTTACCGGTTAGAAACAAAAGTGCGGCTTAAACAGGGGCATGACACATGGTGGATCTCGCAGCGTTTGATACATGAAACCCTCACAGCCACTGCTAGAAACATTCAGACATAGTAACTATAGCCCGAAATGCATCTGAAACACATGAGACCCATTTCTTAACATTTTTAGGGGCCCGCGGGGATTTCTAACCCGCCACTGCCATATTTTGACCCTGAACATACAAGGTGACATACATTTTTCACAACTGCAGGGGCCAAAAGTGTTAGAAACTTTGGACTTTTGGGAAGAGGCCTCACTTGAAACCCCAAACATAAATTATTACTAACAGTGGCTCTGATTGGGGACATGCAGGTGCAAGACTACAGCGAGAACCTCAGATCTCTAGGATGCAGACCAGTCCCTTATCTATTGGGCATAGAGTCGAACACTACACCAGCCTGCATCAAAAGCACATTATTTTCAAATATTATTTTGGCGGCCCCGGGCAGCCAAAAAGGAAGAACCATAACTTTATCCTGTCAAATGCCTGATTCCAAACTGAATAACCCCAACCATAGCTGAAAAGATTGGCATAATCTGCCCATAATGTCATCTGCTCAATTAGACATTCCACTATTTTTGAAAGTTTGCCACCACCATTGTTACCTCTGTCATTTTGGATTTCAAAATTAGACATATAACCATACACATAATATTCTTCAACATTAGGTGACATATGCATGTTATATCCCTCAGACAGTACATCATATTGCTCTTGGCATTCTTCATCATTCATCTGGCTGCTGCACACCATCAAGCACTCATCCAGCTGATCCAAAAACTCAAAATACTCAGAAAATATCAGACCCTCATCATCACTTATATCACTTATGGATAATGATAACAAAACCTAATCTGCACATCCATAATTGCACATATCTGAACCAACTGATGATGAACATCTATCATCCACAGTTTGCAAATCCATATAATCATCATCAAATAGAGGGTTAGTCCTGCACCAATGTGGGTCATGACTCACAACATCACATGCATCCACAGGGTCATCATAAAGGGGATTCACACTCATTACAAAGGTCTCTGCTTCTTCTTCATGACACTCCAATTCTTCTTCATTACTATTAGATCCAGAGTCATAAGAAGAACAAACCTAATCCATGAACTGGTCATGGATGTCATTTCTATCATCTGATTGCCCCACATATAAATTTTTTGTTGTTTCAATGCACTCTAAAGTTGAACAATCTGCATCATTTTCCAGCCCTCCAATGCTTCCTGATGAAACTGATATTGATTCTTGATCCATATGATCACAACTTTGCACAACTGGATCATTTAAACATGAATGCTCTTTGTTTAGGACTGGCATGCAAATACTACTTGAAAAGTTATTACTGTCAACTTCATTTGTTGGGCAAAAAAGGACATCCTCCTCTACAATAGAAACATCATCAACTTGGGATGATGCAAAAACTGGGACAACAGGGGTGTGAGCAGTTTGACATTCATTGCCAACTCCTGAATTAAATATTTCATTAATATTAGGGGCTGCAGGACAACAAATTTTTTTAGAAAAATAACCCTTTTGTATTCCATACCTCCAATTATTTTCAATGTCTATTGCAAACTGATGTGCTTGATGCAATGTGGTGGGCTCCTTCTCTCTCAATCTATAACTCATTTTCTTATCAAATGCTCCCAAATAGACAATTAAGCACAATGCATCATTAGGTCTCATGCATTCTGGTATTCTATTCAATGCCCTCATAAATCTGAGGTTAAAGGCTGGGATCAGCTCATCTTCTTCAATATGGATGTACATAAAATTACAAATAACTGCATAATCAGAAATTTTTTCACCATATTGCACTAGAAATGCAGATTTAAAACCATGCCAAGAGCTGACAAAGTGAGCTGGAAGGTAGGAAAACTAGTTCCTTGCATCTTCATCTAGAGATTGAACAAATAATCTCATAACCACATCTTCATGGTCAATCTCAAAGTCATCTATAACATTTATGAACTGCTGCAAGTGTCTCTCAACTGATTCATCCTTTACACCATTGAATTTGGGCAAATATCTTTTGATTTTAGGTGGAAGAGCATTTGGATTGCCACAAATGCCACTAAAATTTATGGGCTTATATCTATCTATGTTGAAGCCTTTTTTATTACATGGTTGGGACTGACTATTATACATTTTTGCACTTGACACTTCACAAGGGTGCATGGGCTGACAATACATCTTTTTATGCTTTTGCAACCCTCTTCTCTACTCAAATTTTCAATCACAATATGACCTTAGGCCCTTAAAATACAAACTGCTATTTCAACCTGCCTAAAGTCCTCTATATGAGTCTTTTGAACAACATTGCATGCCCTTTTGAAATACAAAGTAGGTTCTAACAAAAGCATGCAAGCTTTGCTTTCACCAATGTTTCCCTTTTAACCAGTGCTATTTCACCAAATAGGGAACTTTTCAAAAACTTGTACAAATACCTGGATATGTTGCAGCTGCTGATAGGTTCATTCAACAGAGTCGCCACCTCCTTGGCAGAGGAATGAGCTTCAAGCTAGTTGAAGCTGAAAATTGATTTCTTTCTTTCTGGGTCATCTACTAGCAGAGCCACAGATAAAACTTTTTCTTTTGCTGCAACAAGGCACCTCTAGGTCTGAATCTTCACCAAGGATGACTAGATATTACTTTTGATCAATCACATCCCCAGCAGAGTCACCAAAATCTGTTGGTGACTCGGATGGGCCACAAATACATTCCTTTTTTATCAATCCATCCCCAGTAGAGTCACCAAAATCTGTTGGTTTTTTCCCAGACTGGATGCTTACTCCCAGATTTCCCTACAAGGTAGCCATCAATGATCAACAGGATCTTTGGGATAGGGGCCAACAGTATAGGAGATAGACTCTATAAATATCTCCTATTCTTCTTTAGGCTCTGCAGAACCAAGGGGGTATTCCCTACTCAACATCTATGAAATGCATCTTTGTATTAGCTGGGATGTTGACATAAAGCAGATAAATCCTCTCTTATGCAGACCGAAACTGTGAGATAAGTGCAAAGGGGCTAGATTTAGGCATATATTCAGTTGTAGGCAGAGGATTTCAGTCCTAAAAACTACTCCTAAAGTCCTAAAAGGTTTGAATATGAAGTTTGAGTTTGATTTATGTTTGGATGCAAACCTCGACCTGGTGTATAACCTCAACACAGAGCTAGATTGGTGCCTATCCAAGGCTTGGAGTCAGTAGACATACACCTGTGAATGATCAGCATGAACACACTAAAATTAGATTTCAAGGGGATATTGTGATATCTGCCTTACAGATACCTCCCAGAACAGAGTGTTAAGTTATCTCTACTTATGGCATCCCTATTGCAGTATACCCTTCCCAATACTCAATCTGAAAACACTTTTATCTACCCCTTGAGCAGAAGTTGAAAGATCAAGCATTCAATACATGAATTCTATATTCTAGAATACCAGACACCCCTTAGATATCTAGATTCAGAAGAAGAACACATGCAATACTGGAGATAGAATTAACAAAACACATGCAAATATAGCATTACTCATATAAAACTAGTCATGAAATCAGTAGATTCATGCATGAAACATACAACAAGAGATACATAAACTCACAAGACCTCCTGTACAGAGCAACCAAAACCAGTTGTATCTTGTTATAGAGCCAAAATGTCCAGTTTTCAACAACCCTAAAAAAGTGACACAGCCAGCCTTTTATAACAAAACTATGTATTAAACGAATTAATTACAAGGGAGGCCAAAAATCCCGCCAGATATGTACAGTACTGTGAAAAATGGCGCTCAAAACAGTTAATGTTGCAGAGGGACAAAGAGGAAGGAGCAGGTAGAATCAGGAGATGTGCCGCTGTTTCTAGATATGCATCATAAAAATGGTGGTTGAGCTATCAACTCGACCCATGCCTTCTGCAAAACTACCATTAAAGTTTCAACAACTTGCAACCCCTGGATTGTAGCAATGGCGCACCTCAGAAGTTTCTCCCGCCAAAAACGGCTGCAGAAATGCGAGAAAAACCCATCGCTGCAAGATCAAAACGTGGCCGTCAATCAAAAACCTAGTTGCGGAGATCCAACGGCCCCAAAATCTGCTAAAAAGTCGCTGGCCAGTGAAAACGTGCCACGTAGGCACTTCAAGTTTCTATCACTGGGCCAACGCTCCCTTTCGTTTTGCTTTAAAAAAAGAGGACACGTGGCAGCTTCCACCATTTCAACCATCAGAATACGTGGCGGCTTCCGCAGGGTCCCTTGAAACACAAAGACCCTTCTTAAAACTCCTGCGGGTGCCGACACTTGGCGCTTTCCGCGCTACACTTGAGAAACATTTGAAACAATTGAGATTCTCACGGAGATCGACACCTGGCAGGTTCCGCGACACTTAGAAACATATTGTGTCTTAATACCAAAGTGGCCACCGCAACTGACATCTGTCGCAATCCGCGGCACCGGAAACTTGAGACACAATAGAGAAACGACCCTTCCTCCCGTGGAAGCCACCACGTGGCGCCTTTCGTGGGCCTCTTGAAACTTTAGTGAGTGCCCCCTACATAGTGACACCTGACGCCTTCCGCCACACTTAGAAACAATGAAAGGGTCCCTCGAAACTTATGCGGAAGCTGACACATGTCATCATCCACGGCACTTGAGACACTTTACTAGGACCCACCCCCGCGTCTTTACTTAGCACCGAAACAAATATGAAACATTACACGGAGGCCGACACTTGTCGGCCTCCGCAGCAACCTCAAAGGACATGTGGCACGCTCCACCCCTGCATAGAAACTTTTTGAAACTTCAGCGGAGGCTAACACATGGTAGGATCTGTAAAGCCTAGAAACCTTAAGGGTCTTTTAAAAACTTGGTGGAGATGCGAAACTTTGAGAATCTTTAGAAACACTGGCGGATGCCTCCACGTGGTGCCTTCCGCGCCACTCTCAGAAACACTTAGAAACTGCGTCGAGACTCTAGTGGAGGCTGACACGTGGCACCTTCCGCGCATTCTTGAAACTTTAAGGGGCCGCCTCCACTGTTGACACGTGGAGCCACCCACGGGAAGCAACTTAAAACACAAGAGAAAAAGTTTCTGCTACATGGCATGCTCCGCGATAAAGTTACCGGTTAGAAACAAAAGTGCGGCTTAAATAGGGGCATGACACATGGCGGATCCCGTGGCATTTGATACATGAAACCCTCACAGCCATTGCCAGAAACATTCAGACACAGTAACTGTAGCCCGAAATGCATCTGAAACACATGAGACCCATTTCTTAACATTTTTAGGGGCCCGCGGGGATTTCTGACCCGCCATTGCCATATTTTGACCCTGAACATACAAGGTGACATACATTTTTCACAACTACAGGGGCCAAAAGTGTTAGAAACTTTGGACTTTTGGGAAGAGCCCTCACTTGAAACCCCAAACATAAATTATTACTAACATTGACCATGCCATGGGGTGAATAGACACAACGCCACGTTCATGACAAACATGTTATCATTAATCACTCGTCGCCTCCTATTTCTTTCCCAACCCACCACATTAACTCTATTTGATTCCACATTTCGGTGCATGGGATGGCGCCTGATTTCGAAGCAATGACACTTTCAATGATTCAATACCTCACATTTATCTCGCATTGACACCCCACTATCGACCCTCTTCTTCCTAAAATTTCATTACATTTTGCACCAGAACATGTTCACTTCAGCTCTCTATTAGTTCAAACAAGTATGAAGCATTCGCATTGGGGGTAATTGATCCACCATTGGTCAGCCTTTAAAATGGCTTGGAAAATAGATACCTCCACCTCTCCTTGTACTCCACATGGCAAATGAGTCAGACACCCCTCAAAACAAAATTTTTAACTTCTACACATCATTGCACGCGTGGCTGTGCTCCACATGGCAGATGAGTCAGACACCCCTCAAAACTAATTAGGATTTAAGTAGTAGATAAACATTATTAGGCATAAGATATCCAGAGTAGGTAATGAGCAGTGAACCCAACTTTACAATATTTTTGGCAACCAATGAAACTTTTGATTACACATTTCCACAAATTGTGTTAGTCTAAATTTACTAATTGAAAGAACTGTAAATTAAAATTTATAACTTAAATTGGAGAGGTCACAGTGATGCTCAAACATAAGATTTGAATTTCCATAACTAATAAATGTGTTACAAAACACATAAGATAACCATATAGTTGTGTTGATAAACACTACTCTATTGAAACATAAATTGTTCCAACACACACCCTTGAACAACATTTTTGAAATTTAGAATCTTTAGAATATTTTCATTAGAAAGTTAAAGAAAAAAAGCCTTAGGCATTCAATTGGACATTCGACCACCATTATTGTGCCTTTGACGATTATTAGAATCACAAAAAAAACCAAAAAAACTAGTTGGGTCACTTCATCAATGAGGTATAAGGACCTCACCTTCCATTTACAGCCACACAAAGGAGTGAAATGAAGAAATACCATCTCAAACAGTAAAGAATAATCAAACATATGGAAAAAAATAGTTCATAGACCAAAAACAAGACATGGTGTCCGGTGGAAGGGTATACGAAACCTAAATGTTAGGGTGCACCGGTACTAGAACCCTGAAACCCCATAGCCACGTGATAAACAACAAAATAAACAAAACACAACATAGAAAACATGAGAAAAAGCATACAGTTCTAGTTGGTGATTGCCTTAGTGAGGTATGGCGAACTATGCTTCCATTTAAAACTGGATGGAGGAGTAAAATGAAGAGAACCTTCATGAATAAACAAGAACAAAAAATAATTAAAAAAATGGGTATGACTACCTCAACCTCTATTCACAACGAGATAGTAGAGTGAAACCAAGTAATGTCTTGTCAATCAATAAACCACTAAATAGTGCCCACAAAAAAAATAATTGAACTAGGTAATTAAGTAACATGCATTGAAGAAATACAGAGAAATGAAGTGAAGAAATACCACAAGAGAAGAAAGGAAGACAACAAACACCTCAAATAATGAAGACTTTGTTGGTTCATTGCCTTAGTGAGATATGGAATCCTCACCTGGTTCATTGACATGCAGATGACAACCTCCAAGATGAGCAAGGAGTAGATGTCAAACATTTGCAACCATTCCTTCTGTGGAAGCCATCGCCGAAGTAGAGTAAAGTGAACATGTTTTGGTGCAAAATGCAATGAACTTTCAGGAAGAGGAGGGTCAATAGTGGGGTGTCAGTGTGAGATAAATGTGAGGTACTGAAGACTTGAAGGCTCCATCGCATGGAAATCTGGTGCCATCCCGTACATTGAAATGTGGAAGCAAATGAAATTAATGTGGTGGGTTGGGAAAGAAATAGGAGGCAACAAGCGATTAATGTTAGCATGTTTGTCATGAGCATGGCGTTGTGTCTACTCATCCCAAGACATGGTAAACATGTACTTATAAAATCTTGGACTGTCACCGGGGTCCTTCTGATCCACCATCAGTCAACCTTCAAAATGGCTTAGAAAATAGATGCCTACACCTCTCCTCGTACTCCACATGGCAAATGAGTCGAACACCTCTCAAAACAATTTTTTTAACTTCTACACATCACTGCACACATGGTTGTGCTCCACATGGCAGATGAGTCGGACACCCCTCAAAACTAATTAGGGTTTAAGTAGTAGATAAACATTATTAGGCATAAGATATCCAGAGTAGGTATTAAGGAGTGAAGCCAACTTTACAATATTTTTCACAACCAATAAAACTTTTGATTACCCATTTCCACAAATTGTGTTAGTCTAAATTTAACAATTGAAAGAACTGTAAATTAAAATTTATAACTTAAATTGGAGAGGTCACAGCGATGCTCGAACATAAGATTTGAATTTCCATAACTAATAAATGTGTTACAAAACACATAAGACAACCATATAGTTGTGCTGATAAACACTTATCAATTGAAACATAAATTGTTCCAACAAACACCCTTGAACAAGATTTTTGAAATCTAGAATCTTTATAATCTTTTCATTAGAAAGTTAAAGAAACAAAAAGCCTTAAGCATTCAACTGGACATTCGACCAACCATTATTGTGCCTTTGACGATTATTAGAATCACAAAAAAAAAACCAAAAAAATCATAGTGAGGTATAAGGACCTCACCTTCCATTTACATCAACACAAAGGAGTGAAACGAAGAAATCCCATCTCAAATAGTAAAGAATAATCAAACAGATGAAAAAACAATAGTTCATAGACCAGAAAAAAAGACACGATGTCCAGTGGAAGGGTATACAAAGCCTAAATGTTAGGGTGCATCAGTACTAGAACCTTTAAACCCCGTAACCACGTGATAAACAACAAAATACACAAAACACAACATAGAAGACACAAGAAAAAGCATACAGTTCTAGTTGGTGATTGCCTTAGTGAGGTATGATGAACTATGCTTCCATTTAAAATTGGATGGAGGAGTAAAATGAAGAGAACCCTCCTGAATAAACAAGTACGAAAAATAATTTAAAAAATGGGTATGACAGCCTCAACCTCCATTCATAGCGAGACAGTGGAGTGAAATCAAGAAATGTATTATTAATCAAAAAACCACTAAACAGTGCCCATGAAAAAATAAATGAACTAGGTGGTTAAGTAACGTGCATTGAAGAAATACAGAGAAATGAAGTGAAGAAATACTACAATAGAAGAAAGGAAGACAACAAACACCTCAAAAAATGAAGACTTTGCTGGTTCATTGCCTTAGTGAGATATGGAATCCTCACCTGGTTCATTGACATGTAGATGACGACCTCCAAAATGAAGAGAACCCTCATGAATAAACAAGAACGAAAAATAATTAAAAAATGGGTATGATGTCCTCAACCTCCATTCACAGTGAGACAATGGAGTGAAACCAAGAAATGCATTATTAATCAATAAACCACTAAACAATGGCCGTGAAAAAATAAATGAACTAGGTGGTTAAGTAACATGCATTGAAGAAATATAGAGAAATGAAGTGAAGGAATACCACAAGAGAAGAAAGGAAGACAACAAAGACCTCAAAAAATGAAGACTTTGTTGGTTCATTGCCTTAGTGAGATATGGAATCCTCACCTAGTTCATTGACATGTAGACGACGACCTCCAAGATGAGGAACAAGTAGATGTCGAACATTTGCAACCATTCCTTCTATGGAAGCCATCGCCGAAGTAGAGTAAAGTGAACATGTTCTAGTGCAAAATGCAACAAACTTTTGGGAAGAGGAGGGTCGATAGTGCGGTGTTGGTGCGAGATAAATGTGAGGTACTGAAGCATTGAAGGATCCATTGCATGGAAATCTGGTGCCATCACATACACTGAAATGTGGAAGCAAATGAAGTTAATGTGGTGGGTTGGGAAATAAATAGGAGGCTAAAAGTGATTAATGTTAGCATGTTTGTCATGAACATGGCGTTGTGTCTGCTCTCCCCACGACATGGTCAACATGTACTTATAAAATCTTGGACTGCCATTGGGGTCCCCCTGATCCACCATCGGTCAACCTTCAAAATGGCTTGGAAAATAGATGCCTCCCCCTCTCCTCGTGCTCCACATGGCAAATGAGTCTGACACCCCTCAAAACAAAATTTTTAACTTCTACACGTCATTGCATGCGTGGCTATATGTTTTCTTAAATCTTTCACTGACGTGGTGCTCCATGTGGACCCCAAAAGTTAGGGTGACCCACTATGGGGCCCTCTCCCCTCGACGTTAATGTCAACGTGAACACATTTATTTCTATTATTTTCTCCTGTCACGTCATGCTTTTTTTTTTTTTTTTTGGTGTCATGTGATGCTTAAGTTTAGGGAGTAGAAGTTAAAATGGTGTGAAAATCAAATTATACCAATATCGGTATGCATTTTCTGCCCATAACACTTCAAAATATCAGCCAATAAAAATAACACTTTTAATATAAAACTCAATTAAATTATTGATAATTATTTTTTGAAGTTAAAAAAATTACATATTTAATTATAAAGATAGTTATAAACTATAGGTGGAAAGATTATAACATGTAATTGGAACAAAAATACATCCATTAAATCACAATAGTCCTGCCTAGCATTTTAAACCATTCCATTCCATGACACGTTTTACTTTGCAATTAAAATAAAATTTTTTATGCAGAAGACAATTGTTTTCCTCTTCCCGTCCCTACTCGCGGGGAGTATTTTGCCTCTAAATGTCCGTGGAAGAAAGATCGATTAAAAGCGTGTTCATCTTTGCGGGAATCGATTCCTGGTCGGTTTCAAGGAATTGTAAGTTTCTTTTAAAACAATATTTGTTTAAACAGTTTTTTACTAAATTAATTTGAAATGTATGCTGCGTTTTGTAACATGCTCGTTGCGAGAATAAGTTTGTAGGTGGTGTAGTTATAGACAGGTTTTAGGCGAGGTTTATGCCGAATTTTTTCTTTTTTCGTTATTACTTTCAAGTTCTCTGTTATAGTTGTTTTAGTCAACGGAAAAACTTCTTATTTTTTGATTCTATTAACAGTAGGTTTAAGGGAAGAGGTTTCAATATATCGCGCTGTTCTTAGAACTTGTTCTGTCTGGCTTGGGGCAAAATGCGATCAGTTTTGGTTAGTCTCTATGTTAAAACGGCTGTCGCTTTACTTGTGAGATTTCAATGTAAAACAATGTTTGTAGAGATTATGGCGAGATCAACTTTTGTAGCGTTAGGCAGAATTAGGTAGTTTGGATTCTTGTGGAATATGAGCTTGCCCTGTTCAGCATATTTACAGGGTTAATTATTTGTCGATGGAATTCCCTTCCTAGTTGAAATTGGCTGAGTGATTTGTCCAGGACTTGCAAAACCATGTGATACCTTTTGAAAATGGAAAGAAGAGTTTAATATGTTGCCAACTGAAAGCTAGGTTCCAAATTGTAGAGGATATGCACATATTTGTGACAGGAGCAGAGGATTGGGCCCATTTCAGATATCTTCCAAAGCCTTTCAGAAAGACGAGAAAATGATAGGGGAAGAGGTGATAGGGGAAGAGGAGATTGCCCAGTCTCAGTTATCTTTGAACCCCCAAGCGATTGGTAGGAGAATCATTTAGGTTGACAGAGGATGCTGCAGAACAGCAGCAGCTGATCCACTCTACCAAGGCCCCGCTGAAACCAAAGGACAACATTTTCTTAAGGAATTCCCAATTCACTTTGTTAAACTTCTTAGCCATGTCCAACAAAGCCTTCTTGATCGGGAGAAACTATGTAGTGAGAGACATTTTTTATTCGTTTGTTTACCAATTTATTTTTGATTTTGTATACCGAGATACATAGAGTAATGGGCATAGATGCATAATGATTATTTAGAAAGGTGTTGTTGAAGGTTTGATTATTTGGTTAGAGGAACAGAAGTCTTTATTCAGCTTGAGCAGATCATAGTTGACCAGACTGCAAAGCTCTAGGAAGAATGTTACACGGCAACCCTCTGTGCCAAGGGTCTTTCCATTGTTTACGCTGGAAACCAAATCTCCAGTGCTTCAAAGTTCACTTGCTTAGTTAGGACTTTGTGCTGCCATCCGAAAATTAAGGAGTAATACAGGGTAACATTTCTGCAGTGTTTTGATGCAGGAGCATCCAGGTCCACGAGTAATCTTGCATCGCAATAAATAAATAAATTAGTTATTCTTAAAGTTTTGGTTGCATTTTGCCTAACAGTCATTTCGTCAAACACTTGACAGTTGCATGGTAATGGCTGAAAATCCTTAGGCCTCCTCAGTCAAAACAAATGGCATGAACTTAATGGGTTTTGAATGGTGATGGTGTGGCAAGATTTGTTTGGAATCAAAAGGAGCAGATTGGAAATTAAGAAAATCAATGGAAAGTGTTGCCAAAAACGTCCAAGAAGAAAGCAGAGCAGTTTTGAAAGGTATTTTTTCAGAATATAATGATTGGGAATGATTTCCAGGTTTCCATGAGATGTTGAAGGCAAAGGAAAAGCCAGAACAAAAGAAAAAAGAGCAAGGAACGGGCTGAGGAGTGTGCAGGCCGTTTTTGATGAAAAAAGTTAGCTGAAAATAGTAAAAATGCTGAAAATGGTGACCTAGGGCAATAAAAACAGCTCAGGCAAGTTGGAGGATGGGAATGTGAGTTGTTTCAGCTGCAATGGGGTATGAAAAATGAGGAAAAGATTTCTAGAATATTAAAATAAAGAAGAAAAAAAAACCTTTGTTTGCTGAAGTTGGGTGCTAGGACTACAAGGAAGAAGATTGAGGTTTGAAGGAACAGAGGTCCGGAAGGAACCAAATTACATGGGGATCAGATTTCATCTCGGATTTTAATTCTAAATGCGCAGCAATTTGATTTTGGCAATAACTCCTTTTGGTTGAGGAGAATTTAATTGTTGAAATATAGGCAAAATGTTTGACCAAATGCATGGGAGCATGTTTGGGACTGTTGTAATTGTGGAAGAGAGTTGCCGAGTGTGTGGTAATTATCACAAAGTATTTAGAACTTGCAATTTATGTAAAAATAGGAAGAAATTCATTTTATGAATTTTTATGGTGATTAGTGTATTTATGTGTGCTTTAGGAAAGCCCGAAAAGTAAATTTCAGTCAAATAGTTTTTTGGTTTTGTTTGAGATCCATGTGAAGTTAGGAATGTGTTAGAATAGGTGATTGGATTCATTTTGAGTACTCGTAACCCTTGGTGCCTTTGTTGTTTCAGATAATTTGGGTTGGCGGGTAATTTTAACTTTTTTACTAGTTAAATTCCTGTAAAATGATGGAATTTACAAATTGAGGCTTTCTTGTTTGCTCAGTGATTGGACATTGATCCTTTGGGTGTATGTTAGTGTTTGGGGGTTTCTGAATTTGTTAGACTCAACATAAGCATTTGAATTTAGATTCTCCCAATGTGTTTTGGTAAGCCTTTGAAGACATTGGTCATAGTTTAATGCAATAAACTTCCTTTTGTTTCCGCTTGGCATACAATTATGATGGTGAGTTTTTAAGGCTGCAAGGACAAGGCAGTCATTTACTTGACCCCCTATCCTTGACTGCATCATGATTCAATTCTATCAACAAGTGGGGCTAAGAACAAGTTTAAAATATTGAATGGATTCCACTCACACCCTTTCAGTAGTGTCCAATTCAATTTCTTCTTGGGATTGAAGATGATTGATATCTTTGTATAAATGCACATGCACATGCATGTGTGCATGCACAAATATATGTGTATGTGAGAACACTTGTCCAAATTACGATTAATGTTTGGAAGGTGCAAAGCATTGAGACTGCATTTAATCTAAAGAAATACCTCTTTTCCACACCATTTGGAGTGCTGCTTAGGCATGTAGTTTGTATTGAAGGAATCTTAGTAGACCAAGCATTGATTGCAGATTATGGGTTTGAAACTACCTCCATATCCCTTAGAGGTTTAAAACTTTCTTAGACCACATTCAGATATTTAGAAAGCTTATAAGGGGATAGGCTTAAATTGTAGGTCCGATAGAAGAATTGTTGCCAAAGGATTGTAAATTTCTGTGGAAATCAAAATGCTAGGGAAATTTAAAACAAATTGAAGCAGAAATTGGTTGCAGCTACAATTTTAGTTTTTCCAAATTGGAAAAAACCTTCCATGTGCATATGATGCTTGGGGGACCATCATTGATGTAGTGCTAGCTCATCCAGGAGAAGAAACTATTGCACAACCCATTTTCTTTGCAACATGAAGCTGGTATTCTATTAAAAAAGAATTATTCTACCGCAAAGAGACAAGCATTGGCTATGGTGTATGCATTAAAACAATTCAGGCATTATCTGTTTGCAACTCCATTTTAATTCCTTTCATATCATCAAGTCTTAAAATAGTTGGTGAATAAGCCACTTATTGGAGGAATAATATCAAGGTAGTTGATGATTTTTTTAAAATAACAGTTCAAAGGGGCTTGATTAGCTCCAATTATGTATTTGATTAGACAAATTACTTGCAATTGATAGGTTTTGTGACAGCCATCAAAGACAACTTTGTAGTACTACTCACATTGTGTTGTATGTATAAAATTGAAGCAGTTCTATGGAGTGACAACACAATCAACTCTATCTTGGAACGACCCAATGATAAATGTCATTGAACACTTGTGAGCGACAAGTGTTTCTTGTCACTCCCGACCCATCTCTATTGGTATGGGCGTGCAAACACTTGCCAATTTCTATGAAGTTAGGTTTCTCTGGCTGCCATTATCAAGGATCAAATCCACCAATTTGTCCTTGATTTAGTAGTTATGAGTGGATAAAGCTTCCCAATCTTTTGTAAAATAGTCATTGGCTATACAAATTAATTGAGGATTAGAAGTGTTGGGAGAGATATTTGAGCCTTTGAATCTTTGTGTTATGATTTTTGCTTAGCTAGAAGAGCCTCGACCTTTTTTGATTTCAAGACACTACATGGAATGTATGATGTGCTTATCATAAGCACAATGCCTATTTATCCCACTGCTAGAACTCTTAGTGGAGCCACCCTTGGTGTATGAGACCCACTATATATAGATGTTGTTTCTTAGGTCACTGCCAAGTGACACCAATTTGGTTTACGAGACCCACCTTATTCAAGGGCACAAGGGGATTGATTTTCTATTTATCTCATATATTGTTGAAATTTATACGTCTTTGGATTTCGATCCTTGGATCAAGGCTTGCAATAATTCCAAGCCTCGACAATTCATATATATATATATATATATGGTTGTTGGGATGCACACCCCCATATAAAATTGGGGCACACTTGAGACACATTGGCACCCATATTGGTTGCGTTGGGGAATGCACCTAAATATGCACTTGAGGTGCACCAAGTGCATTTACCCTAAATCTCATGCACACGAGATTATAAAACACAATATACTAAAGAAAATTGAATTTGGAAGGAAAAAAGAGCAAAAATATGTATTTGATTTCAATTTACAATGTTTCATAATCTTGTTATCTTACATGTTTCAAGTTTAATGTTTCAGTTTAAACATTACAGGCTGGCCAAGTTTATTGGGTTAAGCAACTTGTATAACCTTGAGAATCTAAAGAAATATCTCTTTTACATACCATTTGGAATGCTGCCTAGGTAGGTTGTTTGTAGTGAAGGTATCTTAGTGCACCAAGCGGAGATTGCAGCCATTATTGCATTGAAGCTACCTCCAAACTCCTTGGAGTTTGAGAACTTTCTTAGGCCACATTTGAATGATTTAGAAAGTTCTTAATTGGATACACTTAAATTGCTGTGCCAATGGAAGAATTATTGCCAAAGGATCATAAATTTGCATGGAAATCAAAATGCTAGGGAACTTTAACAAGTTGAAGTGGAAATTCGTTACAGCTACAATTTTGGTTGTTTTGAATTAGACAAAACATTCCATGTGCATGTGATGCTTGAGGGACTGTTATTGGTGCTGTACTAGCTCAACTAGGAGAAGCAGGAAGCTCTTAGCCACAAAAAAGAGTTATACTACCATAGAGAGAGAAGCATGGGCTACAGTATATGCATTACAAAAATTCAGGTATTATCCCCTTGCAACACGATCTTAATTCCTTACAAATCATTAAGCCTTATAATACTTGGTGAATAAGTCACTTCTTGGGGGGAGAATATCAAGGTAGTTGATGCTTTTCAAAAAATGTCAATTCAAAGGGGCTCAGTTGGCCTCAATTGTGCACATGATTGGACATGTTATTTGCAATTGATGGGTATTGTGATAGTTAACAAAGAGAACTTTGTGGTCCTGCAAATTAAGTGTTGTAAGTATAAAATTACAATAGTCCTACAGAGTGATACCACAATTGATTGTGCCTAGGAATGGAAAACTTGTGAGTGACGTGTTTGTTGTCACTCCTGGATCTATCCCAGTTGGTATGGGCATGTATGCACTGTAGGTGGCAAACTATTGTACCCATGCAAATTTTTTGTATTGTGTCAAGTTTCAAAGCTAAACCCTTATCTTTTTTGCCCAAGCACAAGTCATGTTTTGAACTCTGTCTTGTTTTATATATATTGTTGTTTTTGTTGCTCCTTGTTTGTATCTTTGTAGATCAACAATGCAGCTTTCAAACATGTTTGTGAAGGTGAAAAATAGAGTTCAAAGCAATGGAGAGGTAGCTTAGCCAGTCTGTTGGATCATTCTCAAAGACAAAGCTTCCAAACACTCATTGCTCCATCACTCTAGAATGAAGGTTCAATTATAGTAGATGATCAAAAGGGACATTTTGTAGGTTTCACCATTGGCTGATATAGATTTTGTTTCAAGTTAAGGATTTGTAAAGGTATAATTCGGTGCATGCTACAAAGAGGATACTGAGTCGCAAAAACTTGCAAATACACTACAAAAGGCATGCCATATAACATGAAACCACAAATTTCAATAAAAAGTTTGTAGGGTATGGATTAGTGTGAGCCTTTGAGTGTATACAAAAAAAAAATTGAAATAAAAATTCGATCCCCTTATGTATGGTTGCATGCCTAACAAAAGGGCTGACTAGGTTTAAAAACAATTGCATCCAGGCATACCTGCGTGTGCTAGGTAAGGGTAAAAAATGAAATTTTGTTTTAGACTTGCAAATATGTGCAGAGGCGTGTACCCTAGGGCATAAAAACCAATTTTCAAAGTTTTCAAAATGCAGGTGAAGGCAGTGATGCACACCTTAGGGCCTAAAAATAGTCTTCCAAAAATAAAAATTGTGACAATGCATAGTAGAAAGAAAATGTTGATGAAAATTTTCAGTTAAAAAACTCTTGCATATAGGTGCACCTCTACAAAAGAGATTTAGTTAAAAATTTGCTAAAATTTTGCCCTGTGTGTATTGACACCCACTTGAGCAAAGGGAAAATGGGTAAAGAAATTTGAAGAAAATTTGACATATATTGGTGTGCGCCTGTGCAAAAGGCTGACCAAGTTCGTGATAAAAAACCTATACATTTGCGTACGCCCTACAGAAGGTTGACTGTTTTGATTAGAAAGGAAACAAATTAATAGGCGCGCTCCTTTGTGAATATACTCAATTTTTCAAAACACAAAGCGAAGATGCTATTAGAGTTGCAAACTTAGATCTATCCAAGTTAAAGTGGGTTTTAATCAAGCTAAAAAAGGAGCCACTATAATTAGCAGACGGTGATGCCTGATATAGAAGGAAGTTTGTACTTAAATGAATCCTCTATAGTCTGTCGTCAGACTTCATTTCCACCTTCGGTAGGTGCATTTATCATATTGGGGTGATTTCATTTTCAGCGGGGTCTTGAAATCAATCTCCAATGTTCATTAGTCATCCTTGTTTCTATCATTACATTTATCTTTTGAACAATAGATTTAGCTCATATTTTTTATTATTCTAACCTGAGTGACTGTATTTTAGAAATTTTTTTCGTCAAATATGGGCGACAGGGATAATGATGCAAAATATATGGGGAATCACATAGAAAGAACCTGTACTTACCTTATAGCACTAAATCCAGATGAGGAAGCTCCTATAAAAAACATATCCCCATCTATATTACCTACCTTTAGTAGTATAGCTTCAGAGGACCTTGACCAATTCTTGTTTGAATTCAAGGTGCTTTGTCACACATATGATTATGTAATTGATAACCAGAAATTAAAACTATTTCCCTCCACTTTTAAGGATTCAGCCATGCGTTAGTGTATGGGATTAGAACCAAACTCCATCCATACATGGGTTGAGATGGTTTAGAGTGTAATATCCCTAATGGATATTGCTCTGAAATTCTGAATGCTATGAAATTCCAACTGAAATTTTTGCCTAGCTGGTCTGAATTTTCTGATTTAGATATCTTGCAAAGTACTTCATATTTTCACAAACCACTTTCATACATATGTTTAGAAAGTAGTGTAGATGGAAAGGTTCAAATATAACATTGAAATAACACCTTATGATGATAGAAAACACAAATGACCAGCTTACTAATGCAAGAGATATCAACACCAAACACAAGTAAACATACCCGGCAATGATAAGCTTCCTTCCTTATTGATTTAGAATGATGTTTACAACAATGAAGGCTGGACAATACAATCAGCCAAGTCTGATTTACAAATCAGACCTACAATTATATCCACAAATGCCAAATAACATCTCCAAACCCTAGCCAAGTGAATGGAAGATGAATCTCTATGAACATGTGATGAAAACTCCAGCTGGGTATGATTGAATTGTAATTAAAATGCTCTTCCAAAGGTCTGATATGACTGATGCAAAACTGTAACCCTGCTGATATGAAACCCTGAATGCAAATATTATCAAAAAGTGCCAAAATAAGGCTCCAATATCAAGCGGCCATGCCTAGGATGAAGGTGATTAGGCCTGGGATGAAGTATGAAAGATAAAAAACACCTGTAGATGCCAAACAATGCTCAGATCTGAATGTCAAACCCTCCTGTAGCTGCTGTCATGAAAAATCAGAAAACCTGTAGCTTCTGTTATGACAAATCAGAACTTGTATAATGGCTGGAAATCATTAAAATTCCCCTTCTTTGTCAAATGCTTCAATACCAAACCCTTATATATCAGTCTAACAATTAAAAGTCATCATAAAACATCTTCAAATCTGAATTCCATCCTCCATAGCTAGCTGAAAATGCAAAACCCTGTCAAACCCTGTTGAGTTGTTTGTAGCTTCGATCAGATAACGTATTTATTATGATCATAATAAATATGAATAAATAAGTAATATTAAATATTACTTATATATTCATACTTAATATATAAGGTATGTTAAAATAAATATGAATTTAGCATGATCGAATGATATATTACCAAAGTATAAACACCGACTACAATTCAAACGGTGATTAGCAATTGCTAAAGCAATGGAAAGGTGACGAAGTCACACCTGTGATAGGCGTGACTCCTTGAGGAGTCACGTCTATCACAGATGTGACTCCTACCGTCACTCATATATATATCAACGTCTTTGCCCTGCAATACCATGAAAAAGACACAGAAATCGGAAGTGTATGAGAAGTGGAAATTGCATCTGCAAAATAAAAGAAAGTAATAAATTAAGTCTGCAATACAAATATCCAACATTCAGAAGTTATCCAAGTTAGAGATCATAAGTTCGATTTGAATTTACATGGTATCAGAACCAGGCCCAGACTAGGAGCCCCAAGCACACGAGAGGTGTGGCTTAAGGGGGGTGTTGGTGTTGGAAATAAGCCACACCCGGACCGATGATGGACTGGTCCAAGAGGGGCCAGTAGCTCAGTGGTAGAGCACTCCAGCAGCGAATGGAAGGTCCTAGGTTTGAGTCCTAGTTGGTCCATGTCTCAACATGGTATCAGAGCCAGGTTAAGCAGAATCTGGGTAGAAAATCGAACTTGAGAAATTCAGATTTAATACATCTCATTTCTCAAATGGCAGCAGCAATTCGATTCGAAGACAGATTGGAAGGAGGAAATAACTTCTCATCATGGAAATTCAGAATTATGATGATACTAAAAGAAAATAAAGTTGATTCATTTGTGAGAGAAAACAAAACGGAACCAGAGAATGATCCTGATAAAACGACATGGATTGAAGGAAATGACAAAGCTATGAAAATCATAGTTGATGGAGTTAGAGATCATATCGTGCCGATTCTGACAAAACATGAGACTGCATATCATATGTTTAAGTCACTTGAAAGCACTTATGAAATTAATAACTCCAGCAGAACCTTAGCCCTAAAGAGAGAAATAAATCATATAAGTATGAACAAAGGAGAATCTATCAATGCATACTTTATGAGAATATCTGCATAAGGGATCAACTATCAACACTTGGGTACCAAATTGAAAACAAGGAACTAACACTTATTGCCCTAGATGGTCTCCCAAATTCCTGGGAGACATTTGTTCAAGGCATTAGTGCAAGGTCTAAATTTCCAAAATTTGACCGCCTAAGATCAGACTGTCTTCAAGAAGAATCTAGACAGACAAAGAAAGGGTCAAAACATAAAAATATAGATGAAGATCTTCATGTTCTAAATACAAACTCACAAGAAAGAGAAGAAGAAACACTTCAAGAAGAGGAAAAATCATCACGGGAAAGGTTCATTCAAGAAAGACATTTCTCGCATCCAATGTTTCAGATGCGACCAATATGGACACTATGCAGTTAGATGTCCTGACAGAACCAAGCAACAAGCATCTTATGCCAAAATAAAGGAGCATGAATCCGAGAAATATGTATTCTACTCTGCACTTTCAAATCAAGTAACAAATAAATCCAACACCTGGGTTATAGATAGTGGTTCATCAAGACACATCATAGGGTTCAGGGAACTACTAGACACCATGGTAGAAGAGACTGACGAAGAAGTAACAATTGGAGATTACTCTGTACATCCAGTCAAGGGTGTTGGCACATGCACCCTCAAATTAAAGATTGGCATCTCCATCCAACTTACTGGAGTATTGTTTGTCCCAGGCATCAAAAGAAATCTAGTCTCCATATCTGCGCTTGAAGATAATGGATATAGGGTGACCTTTATGGATAGCAAAGTATTGGCATGGGCAAAGAATTCTACTATTAAGAAAGCCAAAACCATAGGTCATAGACAAGGGTACTTGTACGAGTTATGTACGGAACCAAATCTAGCCCTAATTCATGAAATTGCAGACTCTAATGAAATATGGCATAGAAGACTAGGACAGCTAAATTTCCGTGCCCTATCTTCCATGGAAAGACTAGTTACAGGGTTACCCAAAATCATACAATGTAATTCAGGGGTATGCAAGGGGTGTGCCTTAGGGAAAAATACAAAGGGGTCCTTTCAAAATAGTTCTAGCAAAACAAATAATGTATTAGAACTAGTCCACTCAGATTTATGTGGACCCATGTCTGTACCCTCCTTAGGTGGGTTTCTATACTATGTAATCTTCGTTGATGACTTCTCCAGAAAGACATGGATCTATTTTCTTAAATGTAAAGAATCACAGGAAATCCTTAAAAGATTTAAGGAATTCAAATCCATTACTGAAAACTCTTTTGGGAGAAAAATCAAAACCTTAAGAACAGATAATGGGAGTGAATACACTTCAGACATTTTTAAAGACTTTTGTAAAAACACTGGGATTAAGAGGGAGTTCACTGTACCTTATAATCCTTAACAAAATGGAGTTGCAGAAAGAAAAAATAGAACCATTGTAGAAGCTGCTAGGGCTATGTTACTTGATCAGAATATAGACACTTCACTTTGGGCAGAAGCATCTAGTACTGTTGTCTATATATAGAACAGATGTCCTCACTCTCATATTGATGACAAAACCCCTGAAGAAGCCTTCACTGGCACAAAACCAGACATTAGTCATTTAAGGATATTTGGTTGTCCTATTTACATTCATGTGCCCAAAGAGAAAAGAACTAAGCTAGAACCTTTTGGGAGAAAAGGCATCTTTGTAGGCTATAGTGAAACATCGAAAGCTTATAGAATATATATACCTAGTCAAAGACAGATTGAACTAAGCAGAGATGTGATTTTTGAGGAAGACATAGCTTTCAAAAGAGCCAGAATCTATATTGAGTCAGAAATTCAAACTTCCAACTCAGGCATAGAAGAGGATCCTGCACCTGAGTTTCAGAGGGAGTATCCTAAGGAAAATGTAAACCATGAACAAATCACATCACTAGAAAATCCCAAGAAAAGACCACTCTGGGCCACCAAAACAATGGAAGAAGCTAAAAATTATGCTGCTCCATCAGGTACTTCTAGGGAAAGCACAAGACCTAAGAGATTCTCTAGTTATGTAGCTTTAATGAGTGAATTCATTAAATCAGAACCTTCTAGTGCTATAGAAGCTCTTAAGCACCAAATATGGAAGGATGCCATGACAGAGGAGTATCAATCCATCCTGAAGAATGATGTGTGGGATATAGTACCTAGACCAAAAGGGAAATCTGTTGTTTCTTCAAAATGGCTATTTAAAATCAAACATGTTGCAGATGGCAGTATAGGGAAATACAAAGCAAGATTTGTAGCCAGAGGATTTTCACAAAAGGAAGGAATTGATTACGACGAAACCTTCGCTCCAGTTGCTCGATATACATCAGTCAGGGCAGTTCTAGCTATTGCAGCAGCCAAAGGGTGGAAAGTCCATCAAATGGACGTAAAAACTGCTTTCTTAAATGGAACCATTGAAGAAGAGGTTTACTTAGAACAACCCGAAGGATTTGAGATTCACAATGCAGGATCCCATGTATGTAATTTAAAGAAAGCTCTATATGGACTTAAACAGACCCCCAGAGCCTAGTATGAAAGAATTGACAGTTACCTCTTGAGATTAGGCTTCTCAAAGAATGATGTAGATCCAAATCTCTACTTCAAACAAAGCAAAGGTGATATGTTAATATTGATATTATATGTTGATGATCAATTGATTACAGGAGAAAATCACCTTATTGATCAGTGTAAGAAAGATCTAGCTTCAGAATTTGACATGAAGGACTTAGGTCTATTACACTACTTCCTTGGACTGGAAGTATGACAGAAATTAGACTGTATTATTCTAAACCAAGGGAAGTACACAATTGATATATTAAAAAGGTTTGGTATGATGGAATGTAGACCTATGTCTTCCCCCATGGAAACAAATCTTCATAAATTGAAGGAAGCAGTAGCAGATTCTCCGTTGGTAGATCCCACTCTTTACAGACAGATAATTGGATCCTTGATGTATTTGGTCAATACCAGACCTGGTATCTGCTATGCTATAAATGCCTTGAGTCAGTTTATGTGTGAGCCCAAGGAGATACATCTTATGGCTGTGAAGCATATAATGAGATACCTTCAAGGTACTCTAAATTATGGCTTAAAATATGAAAAGGTTGACTTAGATCTACATGGATTCACGGATTCAGATTGGGCTGAAAGTGTAACTGACCGGAAGAGCACCTCCGGATGTTGTTTCAGTTTAGGGTCAGCAATGATATCGTGGATCAGCAGAAAACAGTCTTCAGTTGCTCAGAGTTCTACAGAAGCCGAATATATTGCAGCTTCTATGGCTGCTAGAGAGGCAGTATGGCTTAGAAAACCACTTGTGGGATTATTTGGTAAACCTCTGAAACCAACTATCATCCACTGCGACAATCAAAGCTGTATTAAGCTATCCGTGAATCCAGTATTCCATGATAGATCTAAACATATTGAGATTCCTCATCACTATGTGCGTGATATGGTGGAAAGGAAAGTGATTCAGTTGGAGTATATCAGTACAGAAGATCAAACTGCAGATATTCTTACCAAACCACTCCTCAAGGTGAAAGTCGAATACTCCAGGAAAAATCTTGGTATGATTGAAATGTAAGATTCTAATTGATTTGTACTAATATATTAAAGATGTTTAATGTGTAAACTTCTTGTGTCATATGTGTGACTCTGACATTATGGTCCTACCCATTCTGTGTTTATTTTTAAAAGGTGATGATTTTTGGATAATCTACACTTGTACCTAACATTATAAGGTGATGATCTTATAATGTTCATTAGACTAATATCATGTGACTTGATATTTGTATGAATCATGGAGTTATCATGATTAAGTTATGGTAGACATTATGTGACTTAATGTCAGTGCACATACCATAACTAGGATATATAAGGAGAATGTAATGTTCTCGAGTATAGTATATCCTTTAGTATCACGAGATAGGTGATACTATATATCATGAGTTATGTGATATTAAATTACTTCGAGTAATTCATTACAGATCAGATAATTGATATTCACAGAGATTATTGTGATATTGTTATCTTCCCGAGCTAAGAGGGAGTGTTGAGTTGTTTGTAGCTTCGATCAGATAACGTATTTATTATGATCATAATAAATATGAATATATAAGTAATATTAAATATTACTTATATATTCATACTTAATATATAAGGTATGTTAAAATAAATATGAATTTAGCATGATCGAATGATATATTACCAAAGTATAAACACCGACTACAATTCAAACAGTGATTAGCAATTGCTAAAGCAATGGAAAGTCAAGGAGTCACGCCTATCACAGGTGTGACTCCTACCGTCACTCATATATATATCGTCTTTGCCCTTGCAATACCATGAAAAAAGACACAGAAATCGGAAGTGTATGAGAAGTGGAAATTGCATCTGCAAAATAAAAGAAAGTAATAAATTAAGTCTGCAATACAAATATCCAACATTCAGAAGTTATCCAAGTTAGAGATCATAAGTTCGATTTGAATTTACATGGTATCAGAACCAGGCCCAGACTAGGAGCCCCAAGCACATGAGAGGTGTGGCTTAAGGGGGGTGTTGGTGTTGGAAATAAGCCACCCAGACCGACGATGGACTGGTCCAAGAGGGGCCAGTAGCTCAGTGGTAGAGCACTCCAATAGCGAATGGAAGGTCCTAGGTTCGAGTCCTAGCTGGTCCATGTCTCAACAAACCCTAGCATGAATGAAACCAAAATACTAATTCAAATCACCAATGAAGCCCAATGATGAATTCCCATATGAATTCACCTCACTTGGTGGATTGGGATCATCTCCAAACCACGAATTATCAAGGGAACACCACCTTGATTTAACTGAAAATCACTTTCAGCCTAGAATAATATGCAAAATGCAAAATTTACCATAAGCAAAAGATATCCAAATTGATGCCATTGACCTCCTTTTAAACCATTTCTCCATGGGCGATCCAATTAGGCAAAAAATAGACAAATTTCAAGTCCACCAATAATATCAACTTTTCAATTTGATATTTTAAATGATTTTCTCCTTGAGACGCCAACATTTAAAATAATAAAATAATAATATTTTATTAATTTTCATCTTCTCCTCTAGACGCCAAAAATAATATATTTTTTATTAATTTCTCCTTATTTCTTCAAGCGCCTATTTTCTTGGGCAAATAATATTTTTTATTATTAATTTTTCTCTTTTTCCTCTTGGACGTCTATTCCCATAAATAATAAAATAATATTTTATTATTTTTTGTCTTCTCCTTGGTGGCGTCAACTTATGCCAATAAATAATATCTTAATATTATTTATTTTCTTTTCTTTTTCCTTGGCATGATAAAATATTATATTTTATTTTTTCTCTTTGGTGTTGGGAAAAATAATAAAATAATAGAGTAAATAAAATACCATTAAAGATTGCATTTTATTTTCCTTTTTCCACCTTTTTACCTTTTTCAATCTTTAAGTTATCCAACGTTTATTTTTCCCATCCTTCACTTTTTGCCTTGGCTTGAAAATGATAATATTTTGGCTATATGAAAAATATGATAAAACAATACTAGCCAAAATCCCAATAAAATCACATGTTGAGCCAACATTATAGTTTTCCATCCTTCAATGTTCTAGCTCAACCCATACATAAGTATGGCTCAAAAAAGGGACATTACACAGAGTTTCTGGATAAATATCAGGATTACTGCAAGGTACGAGATTATAAAGAACTTTTTAAAATGAAACAAAAAGAGGATGAAAACATAAAAGACTATCTTGATACATTTCTCTTTGTCCATTGTTGATGTGGGATTGGGCTAGATCTAGAGTTGAGCTAAACCATTCTTCTGAGAGGATTAGATGATGAATCTCAAGAGGCCTTAAACCTTATGGGGAGAGGAGATGTGAACAAACTAGGAGTCCCAAACATTGTGGAGCTTTGTAGAAATTACTCACGAACTAGGGTTGGGATTAGGCAAGTTAAACAAGGACACAGTGAAATAGGTCAGTTGGTGAAGGAATTTGCAAACCTGAAAACAAATATCTTGGTACGCTTAAACACAACCTTGGATGGAATTTGAGCAAAAGCCAAAACCAGTGAACTTCTAGCCTTATATTGCTTGAGATGTAGGGATGAACATGCACTTTGTGATTGTCCTTGGGACAAAACAAATGTTTGTAGCATTTCTGAGAAAAGTCACTCTACTAATCAATGTGATTTAATCCCTGCAATTAAAAATCGTATGAAGAAAAGTACCGAATTTGAAGAACTTAACTATGTCGGGCAAAGACAAGGGAATAATTTTCCTTATAATCAATACTCAAATCAATTTGCTTCACAAGCCCCTATGAATTGGTCTGCTAATCATTGGGTGATGCAGCAACATACTTGAGTTCGCATATTCCTTATTTTTGTTTCTCACAAGTCCTATTTTCTGGAAATTGTTGTCTTGCAGGTTTA
This sequence comes from Cunninghamia lanceolata, assembly GCA_027924645.1. NCBI lineage: Eukaryota > Viridiplantae > Streptophyta > Pinopsida > Cupressales > Cupressaceae > Cunninghamia > Cunninghamia lanceolata. The sequence goes on along the minus strand of BSBN01000395.1, from coordinate 1,753,558 downwards.
CTTTCTTCTTTCATATTTGTTGTTCCATTTTTATTGGTGTTCGTATCCATTTCTTGGCACCACATAAATCTGGGTGTTAAAACAAGTAAGTGCGATTTAAATCCTTGTGGATTATTGGCATAAAGTGGGTGGCTAATGGAGAATAATGGCGAGTAGTGAGCGGTTGATGGAAACATTATGATTGGCGACTTCCCTTAATATAGCATTGGCGTACTATGAAGTAAATGGTGGTGGCTTATGGTTGCTTAGGTTTGTAGCCCTTCATTGGGTTAAAGATTTGGGATTGCATTTGGTATCAGAGCGGGTTGATTGTTGGGATGAATGTTGAGGAGTTGATGTTGATGAGAGAGAGGAAATGGTGATAAAAAGAATGAGTAATGTGTAAAGGTGTGTTGGCTGTCCTCCAACAAGGGTAGTGTTGGGTAGAAGATGTGCTAGCATCCCCCATTGTGTGGAAGTGGGTAGAGGGGGCTATGAGAGTGTGCAGCTCCTAGTGACATTGTCGGTAGAGGATAGTTGTTGGATGTGAGTGAGTTTGTTGTAGGTGTAAGTCTTGTAACTATAGATAGTGGTGTGTGAAGATGTCTTCAAAAAGAGGATGACGATGGTCTTGAAAAGGCCGCTTGAGCATAAATCTATGGAGCAATACCAAGAGGAAGATTACCTTGAAAAGATTGCAAGGAGTAATTGTTATCACTTTGAGTTGCACCCTTGAAGAAGATCTTCAAGCTTCTTCACCCAGTTGATACAATGGGATCACTTCAAGGTTGCGGGTGACCTATGACTAAAATGAACCTCCAGAGAGGGCTGGTTCCCTTGATGGATCACCGAAATACTAACTCTAAACTACTTCTTTTTGCCGAGAAAAGGAGTAGAAAATGATACAAAACTGAACTTAAATGGTAAATGAGGTGATACACCAGATGTTTATGACTTGTACCATTGTTTGAATGTAAGATCCCTAACAAGATCTGCCCTAAATTCTGAAATTAATTTTCTGATTTCTGCCCTAGATTTCTGCACTTTAGAATTCTGCTCCAAACCCTAGATTCTGATTTATTTTTCTGATTACAAACAAGTGTGGACAGTGAACATATATATGCCAAGATGCTCAGATAAACATGCCAACAATGAACCCTTATGATAATAATATCAACCATAAACTCATCCACAAGATATGATCATCCAAATGCAAACAAAATGACAAACAAGTCTGATTTCTGAATATATCAATCTGCTGCTACAAATCAGAATAATCTGAATTGCAATTACATCAAATACATAGGCTTAAACATGCCCAAATATAGATCAGAAATCTACCCTTACAAATCGGACCTGATTATTGGTTGTACATAGCACAAATGGTGAAGAATGATGTCACAAAATAAACCCTAGCTGGGCGAACTTCTTCAGCTAGGCGGTGCTCCCTTGGAAGTGGCAAAAAACATGCAAGATGAGGGCGGCCACGGCTAGGGCTGATCAGCAATGCTCCAAAGTGAAGTCGCCCTCCTTGGTGCTCAATCTAGGGTTAAAACCCTAGCATAAACAATGCAAAAATACTCCAAAATGGTGGCGCTCCAAATCTGATCTGAAAATCTGATTTTATCCTTGATCCTCCAAATTGTATTCGGTACAAATCTCACAATTTGGCCTTAGGGTTTCTGCAGAAACAAGTATGTCTTTGTCACTCCTTTCCTTCCAAAACTCCAATAAAGCACAAATATGAACTCCGTATGAGTCCACCTCCAAGATGAGATTGGGTTTTCGTCCAATCCACCTATATTCCTAAGGGTTTTTGTCCTTGGAATATGCTGAGCCAAAAGTTGCAACCAAAGAGATAAATCTCCAAAGAAATGATATGAATGAATGATGATGGAAATGGCTCAAATGATCTTATATTTATACACGATTCCTTCTTCCTCAAGGCCGACCTATCCTTGGCAATTCTATTATTTTTATTGTTTTTCTTTCTCCCATAGGGCCAATCTCCCTTTAGGTGCCAAGAATAGAGGAATAGTCTTATTTTATTTCTTTTTATTATTTCCTCTTTCCACTCTCCAAGTGGGCGAACCACTTAGGCATATGATACATCATATTTTTGACCTCTAATTAGGTCGTCCTCCTCCAAGGAAATTATCATAAAATATTCTTATTTTTCCAAAGGCATTTTTCCATATTTTCTTCTCTTTTCATTCTCCTCCTTGGTCGCTCATCATTAGGGCAAATTATTTTGTTTGTGTTGTCTTCACCAAAAGACTCACAAAAACATACCAAGTCATCTCCCATGATCATTTTGCCTTACAAAATTGGCTAAGTATGAAATCTAGCCAATTAGGTTATTCCCTTAGCCCTCCGACTTAGCCTATGGGAATGGAATAGGCTAGCCAACTCCACTAGGTGATCACTCAGAAAATGGGGACATTACATTGACATACACAATATGTTCAATAAACAAGCTAAACTAGGCAGAACTCAGTTTTTTGACATATCTATGCATCAGTATTTCATAGGAAAGTTGGAATTTTAACAATTTTTTTTAGAAGGAAATCAGGGGCTCATCACAACTAAAGACTCCATAACTTAGTAACATAAACTATGACCTGCATAAAGGTGCTTTAAAATGAGACATGAAATTGAGGACACATAAGATATCACAAAACCACATAAATCATTTCATGATTTCACACAATATGAAGAATTTGAGAAGGCAAAATACTTGCTTTTATTGATAAAAAAGGTATTACAACACCTGGTACAAGTCTGAAATGATATTCTTCTCTCAAAAATTAGAGATTACAATCCTTCTTTTTTCTGAGTTACAAAACTTACTTTCAAAAAACTAGTAAGAACTGATAAATTCTCATCCCTCTTTGTCTATTCAACTTTTAGAGGGAATCTAGGACATAACTCTAAGTTTGCATGCTTTCACTTTGCTTGATCTACCTCTTTAGGGGCGCTTGGGGGCTTGACTTCCGGATTTTCCTCCTTGAAATGCTTCAACAAGGTGTTGAGGGATGAGTTGTCTGACTTCTCAACTTGCTCTCCTTTGCATGCTCCAAAAATGACTCCTAGATGCTTGCATGATGGTCAAAACTGCTGTCATAACTGCTCCTAGGTGTCTTAATCTCTCCCAACTAATGTTTGCATGCATGTAAGACACATTCTTCACTCCTTGTAGTTGTTTCAACCTCCTCTAGGCGTGGAATAAAGCCTATTTCCCGTTAGAACTCCAAGCATGCTTAAATGCGTCTTTATTAGCTTTTACTGTACTCACCCATACTGTCTTTCCCACGTTGAAACATTTGTACAGGGTTCTTTCAGGCTTGAAAAAATCCAAATAGGACTCCATATTAAGTTGTGTTTGAGAGAGGAGGAAAAAGCTTTATCTTCCTTACCGATTCCAAGAAAATGAAAAACACAGTGTGTTCTTCAACTATGTTGAAAAACACGCTGTGTTATTCAACTGAGTTGAAAACTGTGTTGTTTGAAGGTGTCCTGCCAATTTAACCATAATGGTGACCCTATGGCCTTGCTTCTGGGGCTTCTTCACCTTGTCAATGTCTTATCAATGTTTTGACAATGTCCTTCAATGCCTTGTCAAGGTCTTGGCAATGCTTGTTGCACAATTGCTAGTCTTTGATCCTTGGTAAGGTATAGATCTTCTAATCCTTTACCAACCTTGTCCCACTTCGTCTGTCTAGGAATGTACTCTCTCTGCACTTCCTCATGTACACTATCTCCCTTGAACAATCTTTTCTTTGTCATCAAATTTTTGCATATTGTCAATGTCTTTTTCTGATGAGCTTTTAAGACCTCTGTGGTCATTACAGACATCTTGACACATCTGATAATGATTCCTTAGTCATTGAATGACCCCTAGATGAACCTGCCCCTGTAATACTACCTTGACTCACTGTTGCAACACATCATGTAGAATTTGTAGGGATGTCTCAGACATAGCAATCTACAGATGACCCTGCAGGGCCTTAGAAGACTGTGAAGACTTCAGTGAAGGTCTATAATCTTGCATGACCATAAAAGATATCATACAAACTTGCAGACTTGAGTAGAAAGATCAAATGAAGTTAACAGGGTCAGATCAGACTGAGTAGGGAGAAACTCTGCCTAGCATACAAGATGCAAGGTTGTGAATTCATCCTAAAAGCACAAGAGAGTCTTATTTTCATCTGTATAGGTTTATACTTCATACTGAAACACTTTGCAAGATCTTCATATCAAACTCCTGCATCACATGTATCCCTTGTAGAGGCACCATCTTGCATACCTACACATTGTTAGCAAGAACACTTCCATACTTCTGTCAGACCTTATTGTCCTCTCTTTCCTCAGTTAGTGCAAGATTTTTTGAGCCAAGTTTGGCCTTCAACAATGCCTTTGGCTGTGACCTTTCTCCCACACTATCTTCCTTGTCATCACTGATCTCTGTGTGCAAAACCTCCTGCATTTTATCACTATGAATGATTGTGTTACCTTTTGCTTGACCTTTGTAACCCTTTTCCATGATTTTGCAGGTGTTTGAAAGCTCCAGAACTGATCAAAACGAACAAGAACATGAGAAGACACCAAACTGTCCTGGAAAACCAGTCATGACCAGTCACGGACTGTCATAAAAAAAAGATACCAAATCACCTCCAAATGGTCTGAAAATTTTATGATAAGCTCTTTGGAACATGATGCAATTTTCTTGAAATTTGGAGTGCTGGGAGTGAGTGGAAGGTGCTCAAAAATTCAAAATACAGCCCTGATTGCAGACAAAACAACTAGTTGACCAGTCATGAAAATCTTATGGAAAACACGTCAAACGGACTAGTTTTGAGGGCTCATGTTGAGTGGAAGGTATGAAGATCTAGAAAACACTACCTTGCTGCCCCTGTTTTCTTCAAACTGCAGTTTTACATCAGTCCTCTCAAAATGTGGTCAAATGGATTGATCAAGACCTGAACATGATGTGAGAGGATCCAAATATCATCACCAATTTCTGTATAAATTTTTATAATCATCCCATGTATGGAAAAGGAGAAATCCTCAAATTACTGCCTAGCCGGTCATGTAAAGCTAGTTTTTGGATGAACTTGCAACTGTCCATGGATATTCAAATCTGTTGGTGATCTCACATGGAGAAATAGAGATTTGAAAAGCCTTTCATCACGGTCATATTGTTCACCATTTGACAAATTAACTCCAAAACACTGGCCTCTTCACACCTTAAACAAGGTTCTAGCATCATACAGGCCTTATTTCTTGCCTCTGTCTGAGATCTTTAACACAATCTCTGTCTTGTCTCAGATGTAAAGCCCCTGCATATTGTGAAACCATGTTTTGCTTTTTGTCAAGGTTTACATGCAATGCGTATCCATATCAACCATGTTGACACAGTCATACTCAGGATCTTATCGCTGTATCTCAGTCTCTGTGGATCTCTTTCTCTGCATTCTTTTCACTATCTCATTATCCACTTTGACAACACTGTCCCTGCTGGCTACAACTGTCTTCATGATGTTTCTTTTTTGCATTGTTATGGATCTCTACACCCTATCAACAAGATGCAGACCCACTGTATTTGCCATGCAGACCCTGCATGTTTTAACATCCTCCCATTCTGTAGTCACAAAGAACCTCCTCCTTGGGTAGGATTTGATAAGATCATGATATTAAACCGCTTTGAATCCTTCTATAGGCATTGTTGAAGGTGTCCAAGATTTGATTGGAGACGTTTTCCTTAAAAAAAAACGTGCTTTAGCAAACCCTAGCCTGGCCAGAATACACATTGTCTATTTCAGGAAATTGGTAGGTTTAGAATAAGATTCTCTTGCTTCTCCATAGCCTCATTTGCATTTTCATGGAGTCTCAAATGCACAAGCCCGATGATATGCTCCCTCCAGAAGAATGGAAACCTGCAGAGTTAGGAAAAAAACCTAAACTATCTTTCTCACAACTTAAACCCTAAAACCTCAAACCTAACCTCAAAACGTTGACTCAACATTTGACTTCATTTCAATGTTCCACGGAGTTTCTTGACGGGGACGGGTCTCGGGGACGAGGGGACAAAGGGTCTAAGTTTGGGGATGGCGGCGCTGATATACATATGGTACTTGAATAACTAGTTATAAAAAGATGTTTAAGAATAACATTTCAAATGGCAAATTAGTAAACTAGCAAAATTGCAAATACTAACATTTTAAATACTTGAATACTATTAGTCTATTACTAAAAGACAAATGAAATTGTCGAATTTGAGATTTCTTAGTTTCTATTATATCGAAAACGGAAAATATAACATGTTACATCATAATGTCATATCAATGTATCATAAAGTCTTAAAGATGGTTACAATGAGTAGCATATGATGATATCAAAATAAGTACAAACTACAAAATGCAAAAATCAAAATGTAGTGAAGGGAGGCCTCTAATTGTCCCCAAACTCCTCATCACTCGAACTACTGGAATCCTCGCGGTCAAGCTTTGCCAAACTAATACCAACCAGCCCTGCATCTGAAGCCGAAACTGAAGCATCCTCATCAATCTGTGCTGGCTCCTTTGGCTCTACATCCCATCGTGCTGTTGGACTCTCTTTGTACACAAGTGTTTTGTGGTCAATGAGACGCAAAGCACTATGTACAGCCACAAGCTTCTCTGCTCTCCTAGAGGTAAGTCTGTTCCTCTTAAGAGAGTGGATGAAGCTATATGTAGACCAGTTCCTCTTAGCAGCTGAAGAACTAGAAACCTGAGATAACAATCGGATGGCTAGAGTGGTAGTCAAAGATCCCGATCCATGGCAAGTCCACCACAAAATTGGGTCATCTTGCGCCATAGTTACCATATCCATCTTGGCCACATTTGAATAACCCCTAAGAGTGGCAAATTTGCTCCAATTAGTGCGAATCGTGCTGGCATCTACATTATCACACATCCTCTCAATGCACCTGAAGAACCCCGCCTTCACCTCCGGATCCTGTATTGGTGTCACTCTACCAAGGCCTAGTCAAGTACCACTTAGGATTAAGTGCATAAGCTGCCATGTGCAAGGGAGTGTTGAGCTTCTCCCATCTCTTGTGAATGATTGGCTGAATGTGCTCATGGTAGAATGCCAATGTGGGGTCCCTCTGTTGCACAACAGCCCTCATCTGATCAAGCATAGAATCGATGCACTCATACACCTCTCCAAGGTTAGATCCATCCGCATCCCCATACCTGATTACCTGGAAAATTGGTGTAATGATGGCGACAATATATTTTGCATCAGCCCAGAACACATCATTCTTCACCGTATCCTTCACCCTCAAACCCTGCTCTGTCTTAGACTCGGCCCACCTACTCCATTCTGCTATCATAATCATGAGTTGCAGTGCCTCTTGCAACTCAATCATTCTCTCCAAGAGAATGAAATAGGAAGCATATCTCGTATTAGTAGGTTTCAGGAACTCCTCCTTAGCAAAGGTCCTGAAGAGTGAATGTGATGTGTGGTGGTTGCAGATAAACATCTGCACATCTCTCGCATCATTTACCACATCTCTAATCCAACCAATCTTCCCCATGTCCTTGAGTGCATTGTTCATGGCATGCACACAACATGGAGTCCACCAAATATGCCTATAAGCTGCCTCAACAAGTCTCCCTGCAGCTTTGCACACATTTGCTGCATCTGTCACTACTTGGACCACATTTTGTGGCCCAACCTCCTCAATAGCCTCCTTGAGGACCTCAAACTGAAAATGAGCATCTTTGCGATGCCCTGAACAATCAATTGCCTTAAGAAAATATGGGCCCTTAGTACATGTGACCATGATATTAATGAGTGGTCGCTGTCTAATGTCCGTCCACCCATCCATGACTATGCTGCATCCTATCTTGACCCAACACTCCATCTTCTCCATCAACAAATTGATCTTGGAATAGTTCTTATCCAAGATCGTGGTCCTCAATTTCGTCTCACCTGGTGCCACATATGATGGTCCTGTCCTTGCCACCATTGATATCATCTTCTTAAAATAAGGAGATCGAGCAACATGAAATGGGATGCCATTGGCAAAGAAGAACTTGCCAATGGCATCATCTGTGTCATCCTTGAGCTGCACTTTAAACAAATCTGCTATGGGGTTACTTTGAGTTTGCAATTTCCGTTTCCCCCTCCCCTCTCCTACATAGGCACTGGGAGAAGAAATTGGTGTCCCTCCTACTCTCGTCTGCAAAGTATGGCTAGAACTTTGTGGCTGGCTATGCTGAAGATGTGCCCTATGGTGCAAAGTAGTATGCACAGGTGCAGCTGTAGTATCATCAGGAAGACCCCATAACTTATTTGTTTCAACTTTGTATTTGATGTTTTGCGGTGTTGCCAAAAAAGAACATATGTCTACACCTTTTCCTCTAATGAAAAAAAGGTGTGCATTAACTCTAGTGATGCACCCAAAACACTCTAGAGCACAAAAGTTGCACTTCCACCTCCTTGTGCCACCAGATGGTAACCCTTCCCTGTTTAGTAATTTTGTTGCAAATTGTTTGAGAGGGGATTTGCGATCAAAAGGACCCTTAGCATATGGTGCTAGTAGTGTAGAAGGGCACTCAAAACTAGTTGCTTCACTCGCCATGGAACTAGTATTGGCTTCAAGCTCAACCCTATGGTCACTCCCCTCAGCCTTAGGAGCATATTCACTTCCACTATCAGGATCACTATGAGAGCTCATTATGATACTGCAATAATGAATAAACAAATAAATTCTATAAGTGAAATTTGATGTTAAAAGTAAAACTTAAAACTTAAATCTTGATGGAAAGATGAAAAAAAAATTCATGTTTTGATTTTCATTTCAATGCCCATTGTAAGATTCAACATGAAAAACTAAAACTAAGAACTTAGAAAAAAAAAAAAAAAAAAAAGAAAAAACTTCAAAAAAGTCATAAAAACTTACCTTGTGCTTGAAAAATCCTTCACACTTGGTGTAGAATGCTCCTCCTCTTCTTCTTTCTCCTTCTCACCCCTCTTGCACTTGCAACACCTCAAACTCACTCTTTCACCCACTCTTCTCACTGGTTTTCCTCTTCTTCACCTAGCTGTTGCAAAACATGAAATGGCATATTGAGCAAATAAAATGAAGAATGAGAGTTTAATGAGAGTTTTTAACTTTTAAAATGGTCAAACACCTCCTTAGGGTTCGGACTTGGGCTCTAAGTCCAAGGCAAAACCAAAAAAAAAAATAAAAAAAAAAATTTTCGCTGCCCCCAGTGCAGGGGACGTCTAGAAGTCCCCGAGACGCTCGAGGGACGTCTGGACGTCCCTCGAGCGTCTCGGGGACGGCCAGAAGTACCCAAAGTTTCTGTGAAGTTTCCGGCGTACCGGCGACGGTGGGGGGGTGTCTCGCAGGCGTCCCCAAGTCTCGGAGACGTCCGGGACGGGGGGACAGGTAGTTTTAGGGGGGGATGGGTCCCCATGGAACACTGCTTCATTTTGAAATAGGACTCCCTCCAATGAATGTATGTGCCTTGTGGAGATTTTGAGGATATGTTTGATGACTTAAGACTTAAATAACTATTTGTTATGGTAAAATAGCACATTTTTTCACTTTTAACATTGTAAATCCCTAAATATTCTTTCAGAGACTATTTGAGACCCCTAGAAAACTTATAAGACAATTTGAGCTTAATAAACTCAAATTAGTTAACAGTAACAAGGGGGCAATCTCTAATATTATACTCAGAAGATTGGCACCTGAAGCTGATGTTGGGCAAGTTGACATAAAGAACATGCTATGTGTCTCCTATTTGTCTAATTTGAATGTTAATAGTCTCCTCGAGATCTTTAGAGAGATCAATTTCAACACAAACATGTTTTTGTAAACAAGCAAGGAAAAACTTATCCAACTCAACACAAATGATATTGCCTAGCGAGCCCACTATTTTTGTCAAGAAATTCTAGTAGGGCAAAGGCAACCCAAGAAACTACACCCATATAGGGACACAAAGAGCTCTCTTCCTAGAGACTACAAAGTTTCGGGTCTAGGATGAAAACAATCAGGGACACACAGACAAACTAGGGGTCATGTTTGAGGATGGCCTTTACATGGCTGGTTTTAGCAAAGTGGGAAAGAAAAAACCCCTTGGTGAGGTTTTGGACAATATCAAAGCCATAGATACAGGACTCGCCCAAACTTGGCGAGTTGCAAGCTGGGCGATCCTCGGCGAGTCTGGTAGACTCGACGGTCGGGTACTCGCCCGACTCGCCGAGTCTGTCAGACTCGCTCAAGATCGCCAATCTGGGTGAGTCCCGATGGGAAGACTCGGCCAAGTCAATGAAAAATGGGAGAAAAAAACTATAATAAATGGAAAACGGTTAAATGTAAAAGCATGAAAGTCAAGCGTTTTTTGAAGGGTTTCGAGGATTTTTGAAGGCTATTTAAAAGCAATAAAATTATGAAAAATGACATGCGCCATGAAGGACCCTGCGAGGGGCGCTGCCCCTCAACCCCGTTGGGGGTGCTGCCCCTAGACCCCCAGGAGGGGCACTGCCCCTCGACCTCGTTGGGGGCGTTGTCCCCAAACCCTTGAAAGGGGCACTGCCTTTGCCACAATCAGATTTTGGGCAACTTATCACCCATCACACTAGAGGAGGTTGATCCACAATCAGGTTGGATCACTGAGGTTGAGGAATTGTCTTCAGTGATGAGGACCTTGCATGGGTTGACCAGGTGGATTGAGAGGCAGAGGCAGTAGCCATGGCAGAGGAGGAGGATAGAGCATGAGCAGACACCTTGGATGTTGGTGTGAGTGTCACTGAGACATAGGCAGATATCATGGATGCATCATCATCCAGGACCTATCTTAGACACCCACGCAAGACTTGCCGTGATATCGGGCAGAGTGATGCAGGCTCCTCTGAGCCATAGACTTCTAGTTTTTGTTTTGAACTTTTGATGCCATGGATTTCATATTCCATGAGTTTTGTATATATTTGACAATATTTATATATCTAAATGTGTATGTGTTATTTCCTTGAGCTAAAATTTGTGTTTATACTTATGTGATCGATGTATACTTGTGTATGTGATCAAAGTAGTTTCTATTTGATGATTTTATTGTGTCTTTAAGGTTTATCTATTAAAGGGTGCATGAAACAAGTCTTAAATCCTTAAAAATCTCTAAATTTCATGTGTTTTTCAAATTGCCGAGTCTTGGTGGCGAGTCCGAGTACTCGCCAAAAATCACCTAGGCGAGACTTGGTGGCGATTCCGAGTACTCGCCAAAAATCACCTAGGCGAGTCTTGGTGGCGATTCCGAGTACTCGCCAAAAATCACCTAGGCGAGTCTTTGGCGAGTTCGGGTCTTGTAACATTGATCAAAGTAGACTCCATGCGGGACCCAAGCCTTGGTCACCCATTCTTTAAGCATACTTTCAAGTGAAACCCTCCCAATAAAATAACCTATTAAGGTAAAGTTTTCAAGCCATCAATAAGCACCATCAAATTTGGGAATGGGAAGAACCACATCTGAAGGTGTTTTAGAAGACATACCTCATGGAATACCTTAGGAATGAACTTCTTTGATCTCTTTGACGGTTGAGCCATCCTCACGTGCTGTCAAATCATCAACCCTAGTATTCACACATTGTTCTTTCTTATATTTTTAATAAAAATAAATTGGTCTTCCACTATTCACACACTATTCTTTCCTTTATTTTTATTATATTTCTCTTTCCTCTCTATCATTGTTCTCCATTCCTTTTTTTAAAAGAAACTACCTACAACTACAATCTTTGTAGCTCTTACATAATACCTTCTTCATCAATCACAAAAATGTAATGCAAAACATTAATACCAAAAAAAACCTATAAACAACTGCGATAAAAGCGGGCTTGAGAGCAAAGTCAAAAATAATATAAATGACTGTGATGAGTTTGGAAACAACAACAATATTAACTCTGACCGACTTGAATTCACACCCCCCTGTTAATCTTAGGACTAAGAAAGCGAGTAAAAGGCAACAATTATGTAGGAGTAAAATCAGAATAAATAAAAACATAACAGATCAGTATAAAACTGTAAAATGAAAGAAAAATTCTGGGGTGCTAGCTTTTAAAGGCTAGGCCATGTTGTATCACAATGGTCATAAAAAACCATTGCCAAACCAACTTCCCATCTAGGCAGTAACAAGCAAATGCTATTTCTCACAGTCTCAATATCAATTTCAAGTTGTTAACTTCAATTTCTGTTGCGGGGGAGAAAGGTTTGAATTCTATCTTTGATATCCACATTTCATTCAATTTTTTTGGGGGGCTCGTTGAAGGTTTTTTCTGGTTAGGGTTGTTTGAAGAGTTGTAACGCTGGATTTTTTTCTTGCCGGATAGTTTTTGTTAATGGATTCTCTTGTAAAGATTACATTTAGTGAGGCTTTTATCAGCTAGTTTTTTGTTTATGGGTTTCTTTTGTAAAGATTTTATTTTGTGTAACTCTTGTAGGGTTGTTTTTGTTTATGGATTTTATTTTGTGAAATTCTCTTCTTATGCTAGGTGAATCATTTTCTTCAGTGGGTTTCTCTTGTATGCTTTTGGCATTGGTATTTCCATTTGCTTTTTTGACAATAGTTAGACCCATGTTTAGGTAGTGCATTAGTAGGTACAATGTCTAAATCTTGTTTGCATGATATGTCAATGGAAATGAAAGCATATAATAGAGAGGCACACTTTTTGTTTATTTAGGTGATTTATTGTGTGGGTTTAGAACTGGGAGAAAGTGGATTCGTAATTAGCATAGGAATCACAAGTCAAGTTTGTTTAGAAGATAATTTATAATACTATACCTGGGATGTGGGTGCAGAGTTTGTAAGCATGGAAATGGTCTAGTTATAGTTAATTACTTCTTGGTCAGTTTGGTCGGTGAGGTTAGTTGTTCTCCCAATGGTTGTAAGTAGTTGGTGATGGTTGGCAGTTTAGAGCATCCATCGGCCACCTTTATATGCTAGTTATGTTATTGTCTTCCAGACCACATTTTTGGATGCAAGATATTCCTGTACACATCTGTAAGTGCATAATTATGAGAATATAATGATATTATCCTGTTATGAATATTTCATGAGCAATGGTTATGAAGCTGTTATATTTTTTGTATAGTCTATTCTGTTTACTCTGTATTATTCAAGCATAGTTTAATAGGCAGTAAATATTTGGCGCCGTTGCCTATACAAAATCGGGTTGAATAATCAAATTGAATAGGCGGGTAATTAAGATGGCCGCTTAAATGGGACCTCTCTCATATGAAGCTAATGATTAATACATGGGAAAGTGATAGAGAATGTGAAATATATATTGATAGAGATCATGACATTAATGATAGAGAATGTGATATATCATGATAGAGAATATGAAAGACATATTGATAGTGAACTTAAGAGGGAACATGTGAAATATATTTAATGATAATGATCGTAAGATTAGTGATAGAAAATGTGTATTGAAAGTAATCATAAGATTATGGATAGAAGATATGAAATGATAATTGATGTTGATCATAGAAATTATAAAGGCAATGTTCTTATGTGATTTGAATATATCATATATCCATTGCTATAAATGAAATCAAGAGGGTTTAGTGTACTAATGTTCTCTTTTTGTGAGTTGAAATTGTAAACAAGATTGTGAAAATTTGGACTTGCGAGAAGGGGACATTACACCAGAACGAGAACTGAATGAACATAGAGAAGACAATCCTGAAGATGACTTGACGTAAGATCTTGTACACCTGTGGGACATATCGGTCAGAGAGCACGTATGGAGGGAAGCGGACACTAGAGAAGTACCAGAAGACCAGACAATTTGGTAGTGAATGACGAAGTTGGCAACCTCCTCAATCGTCTTCCAAGGCTCCTAGCAAGGCATTTTTTATCCTACAAGACTTACGTGTCGAGAGGGAAAGAGAACAATGCCGGCAACAAATACTGCAATGGTACGAGGAAAGAAATAGACGAGAAGAAGAACGAAATACTGACCGAAACCATACTTCGAGAAATTAATGCCCTTACACTTGAATAAGGACAGGAACCAACTACAAAGTGGCCAACAAACATGAGAAGAGGAGATTAGAAGGTCCCTGAGAATAAGGGAGCAAAGAGAAAGGAGAAGGTTGAAAGAAATAGCCGAAGGGACTGAGGGATTATCATCTAAAAGTCAGAGCCCATCCCGAGGACGAAGCAAGAGCCGAAGTGTTAGCCAAAGCCGTAGTCGGGAAGAGAAGATCACAATAGAGTACCATACGAACACCGAGTGGGAAGAGGTAGCAAGACACCTACCACTACTCGAGGAGGTACACTTTGATCAAGCCGATAGAACACCTGTACGACTACCATTGTCGGCCGACGAAACAACCATACGGCTATCAACCGACGGAGACGAATGAGGGATTGGGAGGAAAGACTCATTGATCAAAGCACATGAGAATAATATAAAACGCATCGAGGAACTGATAATCAGAGGATTTGAGCCTAAAACTCCGGGACAAAGGGAACACTGGAAAGAGTCTGAGGGTGACGAGAGTGTGTGGTTTGCTGAGGCAGGAGTAGAGGATTCATATGTGGCCGAGAGTACACGAGAAGCACCAAAATGTACAAGTCAGAACTCTTTGACCAGGAATGAGACGCAAAGGCCACGCCAAGGAAGGAAGATGGTGACTCCCCTAGCAAGTCTGAGTGTAGAGAGGTAGAAGCTTTTGAAATTCCTGGGGAAGGGATCAGAGGATCCAGTAAGGCACTGCAAAATGTGCAAAACAATCTAGATAGCGAATGGACAGGACAACAGGTCCTATTGGTTGCAGGCATTTCCAGCAATTTTGAGAGGTATAGCCATACATTGGTATGTAGAATTAGAGGCAAATTCAAAAATTAGTTGGGATGCATTTAGAAAAGCATTCGAAGAGGAATTTAAACTACTTCGGGATGACAACGAAATTGTAGCAAAAATTTATAATATGAAGCAAGGAAAGCACGAGAATGTAAGAGCCTATGATCGTAGGTTGAAAGAACTCCTCGTAAAGCTGGAAAAAGAACCTATTGATGGCTTGAAAAAGCATTGGTTCATTGAATTAATTCCCTTGTTAAGAAAGAAGATGAAAGTAGTACCACCTTCATCGTATGCCGAGGCGTACAACCGAGTGATGGATATTGAGAGCGAAGACAAGATGTTCTCGTGTGGGAAGAAGAAAACAAACGATGATGAAAGCTCGGGCGACAACAATGACAACAAATCCAAAACCGTACAAGCACTCTGAAAGGATATGAGGAGAATGATGAAAGATTTGAAGGCATAAAAGGAGGGTGGTAAGGAAAGCAAGGAGTTGTGCAGAGAGTGCAATAATGAGGGTCATGTGAAGGCAAACTGCCCCAAGAAAATGTTTTGTGACATTTGTTAGGTAATGGGACATTCCATTAAAGAGTGCCCTTATAATTTAAAGACGAGGAGCACCCAAATGCTCTTTACACAAGGCGAACAATCTACCCCACCGAGTACACCGCTGAAGCAAAACAATTAGAATGCATCACTAGTTGGGTACCAAAACAACCAAAGACGAAACAACAGGTTTAACAACATTGGGGGGAGAAGCTGCTTACAATATGATGGAAAAGGACGACCAATGATTCAATGTCGTCAATGCAGCGAATGGGGGCACTTCACTCAGGAATGCCTGAACAACCAAAACAAGGTAAGCATGCTATGCAAATGGTGTGGACTCGGTGACCACGAAGACAATGATTGGCTGAAACAGAAGGGCACTATCAACTTGATTGACATAGAAGATGAAGATGATGAAGTCTTTGTCATCACTCGAGCACAAACAAAGAAGGCAACTTACATTGACCCTCGTACGGAGGAGAGACTCCATGAAGCAAGAAAGGAGGTTGAACAAGCTATGGAAATAGAACGAAGATGTTCAAATGAAAAAGCAAGGATATCCACTCGGTTGGAGTCGGATAAGAATATTGCAAGTTAGTGTTTCAAACCACTGTACCGATATGGATGACTGACCTTTTGCAGAGTATGCCGCAATTAAGGGTGGCGATATCCAATGTGGTGGACCAGGAGCAAACGACCGAGAAAAATACCAATGATGTTATAGTGGAACCACCACCATGCGGCAAGCAAGTCGTCGACCAAATGTTGCTGGCAATCAACGTAGGGAAAAAGCCAGCTGTCGTCCATATGGAAATTCTCGGAAAAAACCTGGCGAATGCTATTGTTGATGGAGGCTCGGGAGTGAATGTGCTACCGGAATATACATGGAAAAGCCTCGGAAAGCCCACCCTGTGGCTGTAGAACTTCCAACTAGAAGGAGTTGATCAACATAGGATTAAAGCACTTGGAGTATTAATGGCTCAGAAGGTAATAATTGGTACTCAACAATTCTTGTTGAATTTTGTAGTCATCACAATACACAAAGCGACATATGATGCGCTCCCTGGGTGAGGATGGCTAATTGCTACGAAGGTTGACCATAATTGGAAGAGAAATACATTTTCAATAGAAAACAAAGGGAAGAAGTTTGTCATCAAATTGAGACCTTAAACTATCAGTGAGGAGATGGCATCCTCTGACTCCGACTCGGATACAGGGAGACATTGACAGGAGAGGGAAGAGGGCTTATGGAGCCTAATGATGGAGGGATACTAGAATTGTAGGAGTGTTCTGAAGACAAAACAAGCTCATTTAGCGGGCTTTTTCATTGGCAAATGGAAGAGTACGAAGTCGTCCAGTCAGAATGTAATATGATCCAAATAGCGGAAATTGGAGAGAACCATCAACAGGCCACAAGTCGTATGCTCGAGGGAGAGAGCTCTCGGCCGACAAGTCGTACGCTTGAGGGAGAGAGCTCTCAGTCCACGAGTCATATGCTCGAGGGAGAGAGCTCTCAGCCGACAAAAGATAACTCTCAACCGACAAAAGATAACTCTTGGCTGACAACAAGCTACCATACCCCTGAGAAAGATAACGCTCAGTCGAGAACAAGTCATACCTTCCTAACAACATACGAAGAGTATAAAGAGGGAGATGCTAGAATAGACAACACACCTGCACATAAATTTGAACCAGATAAGGTGATCATGTACGAGGAACCATTGACGAAGAAAGTGAACTTTGGAGAGGAAAGCAATCCTCAGGTAATTATGGTTGGAGATGATTGGGATCTAGTACTTAAGGTAGCTGCAGTCAAAATTTTCCTAGAATATAAAGACGTATTTGCTTGGACCTACAAGGACCTAAAGGGAGTACCCCCAGAGTTGTGTGTACATAGAATTCCATTGGTACTAGGAGCAAGACCAATAAGG
This sequence comes from Cunninghamia lanceolata, assembly GCA_027924645.1. Taxonomy (NCBI): domain Eukaryota; kingdom Viridiplantae; phylum Streptophyta; class Pinopsida; order Cupressales; family Cupressaceae; genus Cunninghamia; species Cunninghamia lanceolata. The sequence goes on along the minus strand of BSBN01000395.1, from coordinate 1,736,237 downwards.
AAAAGGCCTTATTGGATGAACAAAAACTATGTAGCGAAAGTCCAAGAGGAGATAGAGAAGATGCTAGAAGCCGACATAATTTTCAAAGTAGAGATGAGTGAATGGGTATCCCCGATTGTCATCTTACTCAAGAAGGAAGGAGGGCAAATCCGGATATGCGTGGAGTTCAGGTGTTTGAATGCAGTAACCATCAAAGATCCATCCCCTATCTCGTTTACAGATTCAATCTTGGAAGAAGTGGCCGGACATGAAATCTACTCCTTTATGGATGGGTTTTCTGGCTTCAACCATATCAGCATAGCCGAAGAAGATAAGCTAAAAAGTACCTTTGTGGTGGAAGATGGAGTGTACACCTACAACTGGATGTCGTTCGGGTTGTGCAATGCTCCAGTTACCTTTCAGAGGATAATTCTCCACATCTTCAACAAGACGTCGGTGGGGAACTTCAAAGCCTTTTTGGATGATTGGTTAATTTATAGTGACCAACAAATTCATTTGAAGGCTCTCAATGAGTGTATGGAGCATTGCAGATCTGCGAGACTGGCCCTGAACATGAAAAAATGCCGATTCATGGTACCACAAGGCAAACTCCTTGGACAAATCGTTTGCAAGGCAGGATTAAAAACAAACCCGGACAAGATAAGGGTCATCATACAGATGGAAGCACTGAGAGATATTATGGGTGTTAAGTCATTCCTTGGCCACGTCAATTATTACCAGTCGTTAATAAAAAACTTTGCACAAGTCTTGTACCCCCTAGACATGCTCACAAGGAAAGGAGTAGCAAGAAAAGGCTTTCAATGAATTAAAGGTACGATTAATCAGCTTGTCCATCTTAGCCTACCCTGATTGGGATAAAGAATTCCATGTACATGTCAACGCCTCAAATTTTGCAATCGAGGCTACTCTAGCACAAATCAAGCCTCAAGGGCTTGACCACCTGGTATTCCTCGCCAATCAACTATTGTCAAGTGTTGAGTGCAAATATAGTACGACGAAGAGAGAAGCACTAGGAATGGTGTGTGCAATACAGAAGTTTCGGCACTATTTATTGGCAACACCTTTCACTTTCTTCGTAGATCATTAGGCATTGATGTATCTCATAAACACGCCAATCATACAAGGACGTATCAGTAGATGGTTACTACTTAAAGAGTTTACATTTACAATAGTAGTACGACCAGGGAAGAGCCACGTTATAGCCGACCAGCTCTCCAGAATTAAGTCAGGAGAACCACCAAAGGGGGTGAATGAGGACTTTCCGGATGTTCACTTATTCCAGATTGCCGCTTTACCTCCATGGTACGAGGATATTGGCAAGTACCTGTCACCTCAATTTTCCCTAAGGACATGCCACCCAGAGAAAGGAGGAAATTGACACTAAAGAGTAAGACATTTCAATTGGTAAATGGACTCCTGTATAAGATGTGGCCCGATCACATCCTCTGTAGGTGTGTCATGAGTGAGGAAAGAAAGGGAGTGTTACAGGAAGCCCACGAGGGGTTGGTTGGCGGACATATGAGACTGGATGCCATTGCCAGGAAAGTTCTCTTGGCCGGACTTTGGTGGTCGACATTGCATACGGACGCTCAAGAATGGGTGGTAGGTTGTGACACTTGCCAAAGGTAGGAAAGCCATTGAAGAGAGACTACATGCCACTCTCACCTTTGCAGCCCCAGGAACTATTTGAAAGGTGGGGACTGGACTTCATAGGCCCGTTGAAAGTTAGCTAATTACATCGGTGTCGGTACATAGTGTTGGCGGCCAAATACTTGACGAAGTGGGCAGAGGCTTGAGATTGCGAAGACAACACAACGTCGAGCATTGTGAGGTTCATTTACGAACAAATAGTCACTAGGTACGACATTCCTATCCAACTGAGTGATTGAGGAGGGCACTTCGTCAACCACGTGATTCAACTGATGACGAGTGAATTTAAAATATTCCATACACTATCAAGTCCTTATTACCTGAGAGACAATGGACATGTAGAGTCAACAAACAAAGTATTAATCTTGGTTATTCATAAATCATGTGGCATCGAAGGGACAAACTGGGAAGAGAAATTGCCAGCGATACTATGGGCTTACTGTACGACATACAAAGTAATGACGAGATACACACCATTTCAATTAATGTATGACCAAGAGGTTGTGGTCCCTGCATAATACCCGGTTCCAAGCCTTTGGATTGCTATGGAAAATAGGCTCGACAACACGGAAAGCTTAAGAGAATGGTACTTGCAATTAAACAAGTTGGATGAATGTCGAGCTTTGGCACAATGGGCCACGAAGGTAATGCAGAAAAGGAGGAAGTATTGGCACGATAAACACCTTCGATGAATGGATTTCTGACAAGGCTAGTTAGTTCTGAAGTATAATGGCCGCAATGAGATAAAGCTAGGAGAGTTTAAAGTGAGGTGGTTGGAACCGTTTCGAATATGAGAAATATTCGATAACGGGTCTATAAAACTCGAGAACCTGGATGGCATAGAAATCAAAGACACAGTGAACATGTCCAAATTAAAAAGTTATAGAGGCAAGAAGCTATAGCAATAAACCTAATGGAGTTTGGATGCAAAGACAATGAGTTTGAATCTAAAGGAATGGAAGAACAAATTGTAATTATGGACATGAACATAAAGATCGACGAAGTGGTTTTCCCAAGCACAAACCTAGATAAAGTTACAGGCCTCTATGGGCCGTAGGCACTATGGAGAAAAAATGACAAGTTGATGATACATGCCTCTTACACAGGCATAAGAGAAGGAATAGTCGAAGACAATAATTGGGACCCATGGAAGGATCAAGATGATAGGAGTAAAGAAGAAGACGAGTGGGCACCAAAATATGAGAGCATGATGGATAAATATGCATTTTTACTTCCAAAGGAAGTAGTTCCACCCCAATTGAGATATTTGGCAGATAGTATATTCATCATAGAACATTTTAGACATTATGATGTGGTTTGGGAATTTAATAAAAGAAATCTACCTGAAGGGGCACCTCGGAGTGCACCTCTCTCAAAATCACGAATGTGGCGAGCGGTCTACAATCAACGACAACTGACACTTGAAAGGAAAATAGTGAGATGGCTACAAGAACTAGAGGGGTCGAACCTAATCGATAGGAGGCTACTGTATAAAGGTACAAACGAATTAGAATTAATAGATTAAATTTTTAAATTAGAGCTCATTGAGGCATGTTCTAACGTTTGTTTTAGAGTGGCATATGGAAATTGCATTTTTCAACAAATGACGAGAATTAAAGTACAGGAAGAGGAGAGAGAAAAAAGGGAAGTGATAGTGAAAAAGAAATAGGGAGTATGGAAAAAGGAAAAGAAAAAGAAAAATTTAAAAGACGTGAAAAAATAAAAATTAATGGAAAAAGAAAAAATTAGAAAAAGAAGAAAACGAAAAAAATAAATGAAAAATGAAAAAAAAAAGAGTTGGTACCTTAGCCGTATGGCGTAAAGCAAATCCCTCTCCAACCGTATGACCCAACTTCACCACTCGTCATGAACCTTTTGCCGTACTATCTACAAGCAATTTCCTACAGTACGCCTTAGCGCTGATTGCCGTACGACCAATGATTGTTCCTACCTACGTTGTACGACTGAGCATTGTTCTTGCCGACGACGTACGACCTAAAATATCTGCTATCGCCGTATGGTTTCTGCTCCAACAATCGTATGAAACCAAACACATGTATGCTGGTCTTCTCACTTAGCTGTACGGTCTGCAAATTCTCACCAAAACACCCTCATTCCTGTTCAGACTTGTAGTACGGCTTGACAATTTTCTTCTCCTATGCGTGGTGTAGGAAGATAGTAACTTCAGCGTGTGGCCTGCCATTTCACTCCAGACCGCACAATCATTCCTCATAGGAGGCGACACAACCATACTGGGGATTACTTCCCTCTTAGGTTAGTCGACCTTGGTTATTCTTAGAGGAATAGTACGACATTGGCATTCGAGAATTGGTTACAATAACTACTTTGAGCAACGTGGAATAAATTGGCAAGAGCAGGCTAACAACTTGTTCATTCGAGATTGTGCATTCTTTTGAGCGTGTGTTATAGGAACAATGGCAGGGAAAATAATACGAGAAGAATCACCAGTAAAGTTCAGACCGAAGATTGTAATTGATACCAAGGCACAGAAGAAACAACGACCAACTATCAAGGGAAAAGCAAAGGAAAAAATACAGTGGATTCTTTGCAATGGGAAAGTCTAACAATTGCCGAGTGTAGGACTTGGTGGGTGAACCATCTAGCCGACCATCCTGTGAAAACAACACTTCAAAATGCACGAGTAGACAAGGTGATACAGGTACCATATTTCAATTTTCGGGATTTTGAACCTTTTCTGAAAAGCATGGTTATAAATTACAACACACAGTCCTAGGAAACAGTAATAAAATATATGCACACATTGGTCACAATCACTTTAGACCGGAAGATTTTGAACGTGTTCTCGGCATCCTGCGCCACGGATTCTCAGTAACCAAACCCTTGAGAAAAACCTCACTGAGTCATAGAGATGCTACCCTTCAGAAAGTGTGCATGATTGATCTCAGTGATAAGGAGAAAGATAATCTTCGAATGTCATGCAATAGAGGGTTATGTTGTGACCAGTTGGCAAATGATCAATGGAGGTGGCCCCTGATGGATGTGATCCGAGCCATGTTGATGGGAGCCACCTGGTCCTCTGACATTCCACTTTGGATGATCGATTACATGGTTGGCTTGAGTGAAGGGACTGTGCATAACTGGGTGATGATGTTATCAGAGAGGATACACGAGTTCATGATAATGACACACAAGTCATTCTACATGACGCAATATGCCATAACACTCTTTTTGGATGCAATTTATACTCAAGCACCCTCATTGGCAAGAGGTCCGTTTCAATCGGATGAGGAATATGATTCCACTTGGCCCAATATTTTCAGGTGGACAAACTTACAAGCATGGGTGTAGGCCGAAAAAGGGGAAGAGCTTGAGACAACCAATAGAAAAAGGAAAGCGACATTAGTAGAGTTATCTTCAGAGGATTAACATACTGCAGAGACACATTGCGAGGAAGAGGATTGCATTGAGGTCACTTGATCGGCCTCAAGCACTATACCACCGCTGGGTGATATTACAATACAACAAAGTGATATTCCAATATAGCCAAGTGTTATTCCAGTGCTGTGGGGTGAGATTAGGGTGCCATCGGGTGATACTCCAGCACCCCTTCCTATTGGTGAGATCACTCCAGCTGCTTTCGGGTGGTCACTTGAAGGCTCAGCACAGGCAGACAGTTGGTTATAGTTATTGGGAGCTCACGGCCGCCCACCACCTCAAGCAATGGACAAAGGAGGTCTACCAGCTGCGACATTTGGTTTCCCAGCAGCACACTTCTACTCCCTTAGAGTACACCCCAATAGGGATGTCCCCTCCCCCTACTTCTCAATATTATGGGCTTTTGTCAGTCCTAGTCGTCTGGAAGACAACTAAAAAATTTGGGGGGGATGATGTAAGCATGGAAATGGTCTAGTTATAATTAATTAACTTTTGGTTGGTTTGGTCGGTCGGGTTAGTTGTCCTCTCGACGGTTGTAAGTAGTTGGCAACGGTTGGCAGTTTAGAGCAACCGTCGGCCACCTTTATAATGTTATTGTATTCGGGACCACATTTTTGGATGCAAGATATTCCTGTACACATCTGTAAGCGCATAATTCTGAGAATATAATGATATCATCCTGTTATGAATATTTCATGAGCAATGGTTATGAAGCTGTTATATTTTCTGTATAGTCTATTCTGTTTACTCTGTATTATTCAAGCATAGTTTAATGGGCAGTAAACAGAGTTGTGAACAAGCTGTAATGTTTTTTGATGTTTTCCATTAAATATCTTTGATGACAATTTGAATTATTACAGGCTGTTTGATAGTACTTATTTATCTTGTCAGTACAATGGGGAAGTCAAACAAGAAAGCTAACACCGAGGTGAGTTCCTGCATACCAAGATTGTTAATTTATTTTTCTGAATGTCTTTAGTGGTTTGACTTTCTTCCCATAATTCAGGTTGCTCTGTCTGTTCCAACTGCGCCATCAAAGAAGGGGAAGAAAGGTGTGTTATATTAATATATGAAAAAACATTTTTTATTTATATTGTGTGTGAGTGTGCTTGTGAGATGTATCCCTTTTTCAGAGCATAAAACATATATATGGCTGTCAGCTGTGGTGCCAGTGGTTTTATCTTTTTTTAATCTGCTTATTTACAGGTAAGAGAGAACCAGATGCCGAATTTGTAGCACAACCATCGCTGAAGAAATTAAAATCATCAAACAAAGTTCCTCCTGAGAAGAAACCAGAGACATCTTCATCTGAGGGTAGTGATTCTGAGTCTGAAGAAGAGGTAACATATGCAAATTCCTATAGTGGTCATCATTATCATTTGTTGGTGAAAAATTCTATGATTGAATTACCTGTTTGGTTGAATATTGTGCACGGTCACTAGTATATCATATAACATCATTCCAGTCATTAATATATATTACATAACATCAGGCCAAGGCTAATTTGTTTATTTATCAAATTATCATAATAGAATGGCATCATGTTCATTGCATGATTTTTTATAGCAATACCCGACAAAATAAATAAGAGATTTTGGTTATAACTTATTCCTTAGTTGTTACAAGTTCATAACCGTTCAATGAGTACCTGTATTCTGATGCCTTTCCATGCATGTATACTGCATATTACTGAAAGGTATACTCCTTGTATTCCTGTGGTCCCATGCTTCGTGGGTCATGGGTTTAGGGATGCCAAAACATATTTAGCAAACAAATTCATCTACTTAAGAACGCACGTAGACACATGCACATGGGATTTACAGATTTTTTAAGCCTTTCAAAGAAAAATACAAGTAATAAGATGCATAGATGATTTTTATCTTCTAAAATTATCTAATCGTAGACAATTATTTCTGGAAGCAGTCTTAAATTGTGTGAGATAAGTTTGGTGTATTTGAATAAGACACTAATTAACATCTGCACCAAGTCTGAAAAGAATAACAAACAATTATGAATTATCTCTGTTTAACAGCATTTAACTTCCTAGAGCAATGGACAAGCATCACATCGAATATTTATTTGGATTTAAATAATAAATTCCTTTTTATTCTATGTCCCAGAAGAAATTGGACCAAAACCAATATCAGTTTCCAGGGTGTTGCAATTTGATAACTTTTTTGTCACAGAGAGAGCACATATCTAATTGAGTAGTTGACAATTCATCCAAAATTAATTGAATTTTAGCAGGCTCTTTGGAAATTGGAAAATATGGTAATATGCATATGCAAAGGTTGAAGTTAGATATCATTGCAGCAGAAGAATAGTTATTATTGTGTTTTGTTAGGTAGAAAAAAGCTGTTAGGCCCCCCCCCCCCTCTCTCTCCTTCCCTCCCTTCCTATGCTAAATTGTTTTCTCAAAAGGTCCCAATCACCTAATGGAAAATAGTTTAGGAATATCTATACCAGTAAAAACTAGTGTAAGTTATTTCTGAGATACAATATGATTACAACTTATTTAACTCTTCACTGCAAAAGAAACTTCAAAATTGATAAATGGGATGCTGGAATCAGCTAAGTGATTTGTAAGGTATTTGTGGAAAAGTTTATTGGACAAACATCCGTGCCTGCGGGAAAACCCTAGGGGGAAATACCTATTGTCCTTCTAATAACATGTTCCCATGCAACTGCTTATTGCTTTTTTTTTTAAGGCTGAGGTTGTCCCATGTAATTCTTTTTAATAAGTACATTGTGTAATTTGGAATCTTATCCTTCAATAGTGGAGCAACTATAGTTTAAGATTTGAAAGTTCAGCTGTAGATGGAGAGGGGGGCTGAAATTATGCAGCCACTGCTTAACCACAAATTTGCCACGTGGCTGTGCATTTTCTTTTACCTCTCTTTTTACCTTTTTAGATTTTACCTCCAAATTTAGTAATTACAAAAAATCAATAATTTGGTAACTACTTAAAATAAGTAGGAAAAAAAATATGGGACCACAAGTCCCAAAAAAATCTCCTAAAAAATTTGAGCAGTATCTGCTAATTTTTTTTAGCTAAGTGGTTGCATTGGACCTTGCTGTAAGGTGATGAATAGCTGATGCAGTCGGGGATGGGGGTCTCAATTAAGGGATGTCCAAATCTACAGCCTTAACACAAATCCACTCGCACAATGGAAAATACAAACAAAGAGCATAATTCAACACAATGGAAACTCAACAAATGTTAGATATGATATCTTTATTGATCTTCAAAATTACATCAAGCTGCTTGTTATACATGTTGGCCTTGAAGCCTTTCAACATCCTCATAACCTATAGATCAACCATAGACGTCATCTTGAGTTTTTGCCAACTTACACTTCATCTTGGGCTAAAGATCTTCAATGAGCATTGTCCTTTTTGGTTCCTACTTTACTGGTATATATAGATGTCTTTTTAGTAACCCTTTTACACACTCCCAATGAAGAGGAACAACTCCCTGCGTACAAAAGGTTTTGCAATAAAGCCTTGCTTAATTCTAGGCAAGTTAGTTCCTCCAATTAGTCAACTGGTTGTTAGGATTTCTTCCTTGAATGTTGGTTCCATATTATGTCTTCAAAAATGGTTTAGGGCTCAACTTCATTGCACACTAGAGAGGTGAAAGAGCAAAGGCTTTAAGGAAATCATTCAAGTAGATCTAGATCTTGCACCAATCCATAATGATATATCAAGAGCTCTAGAACCACCTATGTTGTCGTGCTGCTCCCTAATGGAGTGCACATTAGGGATTCAAACTCTAATTGAAACTTCAAAAACTTGCAAAACACAAGGAAAATAGAAAACTTGTTTTTGGGTGATGCAAGGTTGCTTGATCCCTGAGACGCTTCTACATCAGTAGCAGGTGTGGGTTGAGGTCAGTTTGTGCTTAAAATAAGACAAATTGATTATCAAGACAATATATTTACAAGGCCAAAAATAAATGTAAAATAAAAGGTAAAAGAACAAGGCATGCACTTTTCTCCTCTACATTATCATAAAAAAAAACATTGTTAATGATCTATACGACAATAAAATACAATGTAAACTGCTGGAACTGTGGACTCAAACTCTAACTGAAACTTCAATAACTTGCAAAACAGAGAGAAGACAAAGAAAATAGAAAACTTGTTTTCGGGTAATGCAATATTGCTTGACCCCTGAGATGCTTCTGTATCAATAGCAGATGTGGGTGATAGGTTCAGGGTTGTTGTCAGCTTATGCTCATAATAAAACAAAGTGAGCATCAGGACAATATATTTATGACAAAGCTAAAAGTAAATGAAAAACAAAAAGGTAAAAGGACAAGGTATTCACTTTTCTCCTCTATACTATCATAAAATAAAAAAATAGTTAATGAACTATACAACAATAAAATACAATTCAATTTCAAAAAAAATTACACAATGTATGCAAATAATGTAGGCAGCTTCAAAACTCAATTTCAGAAGTCTGACAAAAAATCAAATGCAATGGAAATGGCTTCTTCCAATAAGCGAAAAAAGCACAAGACAGTACAAACATATCCTAATAATTTTACCACCACTGCCAACAACAATAAGCAGAGCAAAGTAAAGCAACCACAGAAGAAGAAGGAGAAGGCCAAAAACAAGTAACATATGTGGATTATTCTATGCGCAGTGCTCACAGTACCAAAAATAAAAATAGTAAAAGAACTGGTACTGCTGCAAAATCTGATTCTACTGGTGGGTATGACAGGAAATGTGATTTTGCCATTATCTGAATGTGAAGAATGCAGTAGCAACATGTTTTGATTTAGTAGTGATAAGGATGATGATGATGATGGGTCAGCAGAGGGTGAGGGCTTTCCTTCTGGTAATCAGGTTTGAGTTTTCTCTTCTTTGCATTGCTATTTCAATTTGTATTTGTAGGGCACTTGAGCTACAATGTTAGTGGGTATTTACGATCTCTAGATTTGGTATTGATATAGAGTTGGATGTTTACCGCAATATGGCGTGTTTCACAGAATATGAAGTAAACAGAAATAATGAAGTAGTAGTATAGTGCATCATACGAACATAATAGAATTACTCAGAATGGACCATTGTATTCATTCATTGATTCACAAAGCACATTACAATGTTCATGACAGCAACATACATATCCTATTATACTCCAATATCTCCATATATCAACTATTATCAAATCACACATGCCCCGACTACACTAGCTAGACGCTCTAAATACTCATCGCCAAGGTTGGTTGTGATGCCAACCGTTGGTACCGACTCCAAACTACCCGACACGTCGGTTGGTACCGACAACTAATTACATCTTATTACATTATTTATTCACTTAAACTAATTTGCTGTCTACATTGGAGTTATAGTGTATCTGTTTGGTATATGTGACCCCCTAATGTAAGCATTCTACAAGGGGATGCATTTTTCATTTAGCTTACTATTAATTTGAGGTGTACAGCCCTATCCCAATCTGGATTCAAACTTGTAATTTTTCTTATGGAGTACACAATGCTTCACCATGAGACCAACTCGGATATTGATATAGAGTTAAGAGTTAAGAGTTTGGGTACTTTTGTTTAGAGGCACATTAGCTATGCTGTTAGGGTGCATCTGTGTTGAATCACACTCTTTAGCTTAAGTACTGATATAAAGTTAGAGTTTCAGTGATGTAATATGGTTTGTAGGCATTTGAGCTGTAGTGTTAGGATATACTCACATTGGGTTACACCCATAGTATTGATACTCAGACTTGGCTTGGAATTGCTAGCCCCATTTTGGGCCTGGACCTGAGTCAAAGCATAAAGGCAAAAATTTGGGCCCAAACCTTAGCACTTCATGCTGCAACTCTTGCTTTTCTCCTATGCTATGTTACCAAATTGGCAGAAAACTAGGCTGATTCCAGGTACGAAACATCCCAGAATCAGAATCCTTGTCAATTTGTCTGCGGGTTCAGACAGGGTACCAATTTTCCCATTGAAATCGTCTGGTGTCAGCAGCTTGGTGAACCTGGGAGATTCTGATGCTTATGTGGCTTTTCCAGTTCATTTCTGCAGCGATTCCAGATGCAGGCATGAATTTTGAAGGGGTTCTTAAAACTTTTTAACCTCCAAAAAAACCCTAAATGTCATGTTTCACTCTTTTTGTGGGTTCTAGGAGCCATGTTTCATTCTTTCATCAGTTTTAGCATCACAAAAACACTGCTACATTGCTACAAGGGTTTTTAAAACTTTTTCATCAGTCTTTGACCATGCAGACAGTGAATAGGGAAAGGAGAGGAAGTTTTGCCATGTTGATAGGGCAGCCCGCAGCAACAAACAACAAGCCAGCAAGCACAAAACACTAACACCTGCTGATCCAGCAAGCAAAAAACACTAACAACTGCCGATCCAGCAAGGACAAAACACTAACAGCTGAATAAACCAGCTATTTAAATATGTTTGCAATTTACCTCACTAAGTCTGCTCATGATTTGCCTCATGAAGGAAGTTAATATAAATGATAAACAGTATAACTGTATATTATATTATTATTTATTATATGACAAACAGTATTTAACATTAATATTTATTATTTATTATATAACAAATAGTATTTAATATAAATATATTTGTGTATTAATAATTATTTGTTATATATGAAGTCTATAGGAATGGAGGAGCTGTTTAAGAAATTTACTTAATTCCTGTTTTTAGGCTGGTTCGTTTATCCTATGTATGATATGTAGTATTCTGAATTTAATTCTTGTTTTTAGGCTGCAAATATGTATATATTTATGATTTTTATATGTTTTTTGTGTGGATGTACCCAGCCCCCAAATTCTTTTACCATACTGGCATACCGTACCCACATACCCATACCTGTATCCAATTCCAATTCAGTGGCTGCTGCAAATTAGAATTCTAGATGTTAGAATGAGGGAGGGATGGGCAATATGAAGTTTTAGAGTTTTTATCCCATTATTTTTACGAGTTTTTAAAACTGAATGCTGAGCCTAGATTATGGACCTAGATTGACATGGTCTCATGTGATCTCAGCTCAAGGCTCTACAATTTTTCCCTAGACTCTCTTAGTCTCAAGTCTCAACTATGTTTTACAGGCACACTAGTTACAATGTTTGGATTTAGTTGCATTAGTTTAAGCCGTCCAGCCTTGGTATTGATATAGAGTTAAAGTTAGGGTTCTTTTGCATTGTATATCTGAATTCAGCTGTGTTATATCCTCATTTGTTTCAGATAAATGACACGGTTGATACTAGCTATAGAATACAAAATGTTGATCTTTTGTAATCTCAAATTTTAATTAGGGTACTTTTGTCCATAATGCCTGTTTATCATGTCAAAAAAGCCACTTGGATGAAAAATTGATTATCTTTATCAATATAGTGAAAACTACTTGGGTCTTTTCTGCATAGATTGTATATTTAGGCACTTGAGCTATAGTGTTGGCATATACTTGTATTGAGTCACGCCTTCTAACTTTGGTATTAATAAATAGATACAGTTTTGAGTTAGGGTACTTTTGTCCATAGTGTTCTGGAATAGGACTTTGTTTGGACATGGCATGCCCATGTTGGGCTTGGACTCTGACTTGGCCCAAAGAATTTGGAAAATCAAATCACATCAAAACACAATCAAAATCACCCAAAAATTTACCAAATTCACAAAAAATGAGTCCCTTGTGCTGCAAATCTGTTTTCTCTTGTGGATGTTGCAAAACATAAATTAAATGATAAATTGAAGGGAGGGGTAGTTTTGCAGCTTTCAGGTTTTTCTTTTTCTTTTTGCATGTTTGCTAATTGAGTGCCTAGTCTATCAACTAAATTCAATTGGACTTGCGAGGGCTCACTTGATGAGTTCTCTAAGAGTAGTTGACTCACATGAATGTCAAACCTTGAAATAACAAAAACCACTTAGGCAAAAAACTTTATTTTATTGCTACCTTCATTCACCTGAGCTATGGTATTAGGGGATACTAGCATTGTGTTACCCCTTTAGATTCGGTATTGATATAGAGTTACGAGTTTGAGTTAGGGTACTTTTAGTAGGGAACATTTGTCTATCAAACCTCAATGTAATAAAAACAACCTAAGGCAAAAACGTTGATTATATTTCACCCTTAATTTGTTTTTAACTATTGGATATTAAAGGGCACTAATTTTGATAGCTTGTGGAGGGGAAAACATAGTAGTAGCCTATGAGGTGATTTGAGAAATCACTCTACCATGGGTTGCCCTGTCTGATTGAACATTGCTCAATAATAAGACATGAGAGTGAGTGAGATTAGCTACTAGAGTAAGTCAAATATTGTTCAAGATTCTGCAGAGCCAACAAATTTTGGTTGTACCCTCTTTCTTTTAGGAGATTGTTTTGGGGTCTGGATCAGATTCATTCCAGATGCTATTCTGTTTGTTCAATTTGCTTCCAAAAAGGATGCTCCTTCTCATCTCCAATTTGTTTTGTAGCTGATTAACTTTGAGATAGCCCTGCCTTCTCTGTATTGGACTGTTATGTCATAGACGACTCGACACAGACAAAGAAAAGCTTCATTGTAACAAAAAAGAACTTAAAAACATTCCGAGCTTGTCTATGATGACGCAAAACAGGCACATTGCTTATCCTGTCATTATTTTTGTTCCTGCCTTCACAAATTGGAGATGAATGATCTATATCATGCAAAGATTTTTGGCTTTGCTTATTATCCCTCAAGAGTTGTTCTTTTGAATGTTCTTTGTATCAAGTGCTCTGATTTTGGGGCTTGAAAAAGGATTGATGTGAAGGACAGAATTGGATGTTTAGCCTTCCTTTTTGTTTTAGCTAGTGCCCTAACTTCCTCTGCTGTTGTCTTGCTAGAAACTGTTTTTGAAACCTGAACTGCACCATGTACTGAGCCAACAAGTGTCTATAAATTTTTCTCCATGTTTTTCTTACCACCAAGGCCTAGATCTTTTGGTTCCAAGGTAAATTCAATCTTTTGAGATTTTTGTATGTCCCAAATTGCAAGATGGAAGTCAGACTTTGCATTTTAAAGGGAATACTGTTATGTTTTCTGCCAAGTATGCCTGCTTGAGGTTGGTAAGGGATTCTACAAATCAATATTTTCACAAATTCTTGTATAGTGCTATTATTTTCTTGCCGAGAAGAGAGGTAAAGAAATAAAAACCAAGCATACTATGAATCTTTTAGAAGTAGACAGATAAAAGTGCTGTAGTTGGCATGTCCTCTAATGGATTAAAACCAACCATCCAATAATTTATTAATTAAGGAATGATCCAGTCCTTCCCTTGTACTAGGTCTTGTTGATGTTTGTTTTTAGACAAGTCAACAATAGAGTAATATACAGAGTATCTAACTCTCTCTTGAGCAAAGCCTCTCGAATGCTGAACAAAGTGATCAAACAAGATGACTCCAAGGTTCCTTTTTTATGATTTTGTAAGGGATAGCTCAGTGACTTGATATGATTCTGCTGGTAAACACAAAGGGACTTACATTAGACTTCTTCCATTTCATTCAGCTTGTTCCTCCTTTCAGTGTGGATGATGTATGTACAAGGTTTCAATGATAAAAAAAATGAAGAAAAAAGGTAAGGGTTTAAGGAATCTAATCGAAGGTCAATGAAGCAATGATGATGTATGAATAGACAAACTCCTTGATAAACCTAACTCCACTTCGCCAAGGATGCCTACAACTACATGAAGTTGGTGCAATCTCCTAAGGTTACGCGAATGGTTTTCAAATCGTGAAGGCTTATAAAAGCACCCATCGGATGGCGCAGCTCAAACAAGCATCCATGATTGAACTCAAGCAAATAAGGCTCAGACTAGCTTTACACAACACTTCACCAGCGATGAATGTTAAAAGCATGAGCTAGGAGTTGATCAAATATTCAATACAACATACATAACATCAATGAGCTTCTAATCTATTTCTAATCTATTTTGGAACATCTCTCCACTTCATTAAGATACAAGAAACCATATCATTCCACAAGACAACACTTAACACCAAATGAATTCCAATGTCTTTGCATTAATCTTGAGAAATATTTACAACAATTTCAAGTCCTCTCAGAGAATTTTGAGTCTCTCCTATTCTACTTCTAAAAACTATATCTTACAAATGAGGCAACAAGGCTTTTATATAGAGTCCAGAATACAATGAATGGCTTAGATCATTTCATATAGCCAAGGCCCCAGATCATGCCAACTCAGAGGTAGTTACAACAACTGCTATTTTTAGTATAAAAGAGAGGCAATGAAGGCACATTTTCCAATGTGATAAGGATAAGATGAAATCATTTAAAGTATCTTCCACATAGGCGTCCCTTTGGCTTCTTTTATTAAATGATACATTGAATGCATTTGAAATAATGTGGCTGATATGATTGAATGGTGATAGGTACTTGCCACATAGGTGCCACCTCAGCATATCTTGTGGATTTCAACTGTTAATTCAATATGTTCTGTGCATATTTCCAAATTGTATCATCTGTATGATATCTTCGATGATGAACACTTGAGATGTATCTTGTTGATCTTGCCTTGTTCATAGATATATTATACTTGTCGCTCATTTGAATAACACTGTGATGCTTCTTCTTGTAGGTAAGTTGATGATCTTCCTTGATGCATCTTCATGTAGAGTAGAAGGAGATGATGATGATGTTGCTATCTTCATGTAGAGTAGAAGATCTCTCTTGGACTTGAAGGTTGAATGGAACTTGAAGTTAAATAGATGAATGTCTTCAATGTAGAAGTTGATGAAGTAGTCCTTTATGATGATCTTCAAAGAGACTTTGAAGCTTGATGAATCTTGAATCTTAATAGATGAAGTGTCCTCGAACATAATGTAAGAGATGAAGCTTGTAGAACTTGAGGATCTTTAAAGAGTGGCTACATGATGACTTTCCTTTGAAGATGACTCCTTGCTCCTCGCTTGAAGGTGACTCCTTGATTGATGTTCCTACAAAACAAGATAAACAATATATCAATCACTTCATAACAAAGGAAACACTCTAAACATTTAAACAACTTGTCATCAAGTCTAGGCGCACATATAGGTGAAAAAAGGAGCAAAGAGCACCTAAGGGAAATTAGTCCCACATTCATAACTTTAAATGATTCCAAACAATTGCAATAGTTTAAAGGAGTCAATCTCCTCTATGAAGTTCATTCAAAAGGTGTTTTCAATACAATTTCTTCGAAGGTGCCAAAATGAGGTGATTTTGGTGGAAAATAGCGCCTAACTTCATGACTTTATAATTGTCACCTTAGATGATTTCAAATAGCTTAAAATGATTTCTCTTCTCAAGGTGCTTACTTTTGGGCATGAATTTGAATGATTTTCCCTAGGGCGCCAATTGAGTTGGCATGAAGATAAAAGGGGCGCCTTAATCAACTTAGACTTTCTTTTGTCATTTTTCATGCTTTAAGTAGTAGTAAATGTCTTAGAAGGGCCTCCCTCACCTAGGCGCCCACTCAAAGGGTTGTTTCATACAAATTTTTTCAAGGCGCTCATGAAGGTATGGAGAGGCAAGCAAGGCGCCTTAGCTTAATTAGCTTATTCCTTTGGATTTTCATAATTTTGACTCTTAAATGACGTCTACCTGATGTTCTTAGACCCTCCTCTTGCAAGGCACCCATCCATGATGCTTTGACTATGAAATAGCGCCCAACTACAATTCAACATGTTTGATCAAATTTAGATTACTTCCCTTAAGGCGCTTATACAAGCTCATAACAATAAGAACACAAGGTACTCAAGTTCATGATAGTTTAAATGTCATTATTGTCTAGGCGCCATAAGGTAATTGTTTGAATGATGCTTTCTCCCTCCTAGGTCTAGGCGCTCATGGAGGTAGGAAATTTCATGAAGGACGCCTTAACCAATTTAGGCTTTACTTTGTCATTTTTTGTGACTCTAAACACCTATATGAAGGCGCCAAAAGGAAGTAATTCAAGCAAAGATTGGCGCCTAAGTTCATCTTGAGTTTTGGCTAGTTAATGGCCTCTTAACTTTAGGCGCTATCCTCTGGAGATTTAACTTGGTGTTCTTATCTTAGCATGCATTCAGGAATGAAGACCCTCTAAGGCAGGTGCCAAAACTTATAACTCACCCTAGTTCCTCTATACACCATTTGATGATTTCTCCAACAATTTGGATCTAGGGCGCCTAGTCTTGAATGATGTTATCCTTGCTATTTTGCAATTTCAAATGATGAATCATGTCTTGGAATGACTTTACACTTCAAGCGCCCACCATCTAGCATGGATTGATGCATCTTATCCAAGGTGCAAATTGAGGTTGTTCCAATAGAAATTGATGCCTAGACCACTTTGGTCTTAAATTTTGTCATTTCGATGGTCTAAGTCAATTAAACATGCCCTAGAAGGTTTCCATCATCTAAGCGCCTACTTTATGATGTTATTTGTTCCTTAGGCGCTCCTTCATTGCTAAAGGCCTTCTAAGCTAGGCACCCAAACTCTTTTCCACACATTTTGGCACAATTGACAAGAAATGGCATCCTACTTAGTGATAAGGTGGTGACAAGTTTTCCAAAGCGCCCTATGGTGATGCTCTGAGCCTGATATGGCGCCTTGACTCACAAGATAGCCATATTCAACTCTAGGCGCCAATTTGAATTGTTTAAGGTGAGCCTAGATTGTCTGGGAAGCTAATTTTCATGTTTGAGCTCTCCAAAAACATCCTTGCTCTTAGGCGCCAAAAGGTAATTGTTTGAAGCATCCCTTCCATGCTAAGGTGCCAAAGTGAAGTTGTTCATGAGGAGATTTGCGCCTAGATTCTTTAGAGCCATTTTTTGCAAATTTTCAAGGTTTAAGGCTTTCTAATAGCAATTTCAGTCAAGGCGCCACTATTTGAAGTGTTTTGAAACTTGTTCTCCTCAAGGCGCCAATTTGAGTTCTTACCTTAGGCGCACAATTGGGTCTCAATCCTAGGCGCAACATGATGTTTGTAGAGGTGAGGAATGCGCGCCTAGCCTCTTGGAGCAAATTCGCGCCTAGATTTGGAAGTCCCAGAGCTTAAGGTATATTAAAAAATATATTTAAGTATTTAGGATGTTTGAGATAGGTCTCAGATCCACCGGATTTAACATGTAGATTATAGAATTTGGAGGATCCACTAGATTTCAGACTTAGTCAATTTTTCAGTGTTTCAGGATTTCAGGCTACCAGACTTAGTCATTTTCAGGATCTCAAACATCAAGATCAGGTCATCAAGGGACTACAGGACTCAAACACCACTGACTTCATCATGAAATAGCTCTAAGACATCATCAAAACTTCATGCAAAGCATCAGAGCTCAAAAAAGGGGGGGGTCCCCATTTGCAATGGGGCGATGTGCGATTAGGTCACAACAGGTCCATTGACAAAGATCCATTGTCTGTTTTCAGAATCAACAAACCTTACAGTATTTTTTGGAAAATAACAACAGCTCCTATTTGTAGCTTTGGATACAATCATTCATTTCTCAATGGTTTTACTAGCTGGTCTGATCCCCAAGAATAAAATCATAAACATTTTTCCATTCAGCAGATATATAATCTATCATGCTGATTTGGGTTCGGGTTCAGCTGTTTGCTGGTTTTTCTTCCCAGGTTTGGTATGGCTGGGTTGTCATAAAAATAACCATAATTTGCACAAAAATGAACATAATTAAATACAAAATTGAGAACACAACTGATAATTGATAATTCAATGTCAATTACTAGCGATATTGTTCTATGATAAAACTGAAGTACATTTGTAATGTCCCCAACTTGAATATTTGATAATTTTGACAACCCAATATTAATGCATAACTTCAACACCTTTTGATCACCAAGATCCCAGACTGGGCAGGGTGAGAGTATATGGTGATTTAGTTAGCACTAATATTAAATCAATTATACTTGCTGGCGGCAGGCTACACAGCCTATAATGCTTGAAAAGACAAAATTTGAAACTAATGATATGTTGGTTTTGGCGGCAAGCCTTCCAGAACAATTACAAAAACTGAATACCAACTACAAATTAATATTATTCTGGCAAAGAACCGCACAGATTTCAATGATGAAATATTAGAATTACTGAAGTTGGAAAATAGCAGGAAACTCTACGATACTAAGCTGATTACTAATAGATAACATAACCCTTATGCAACAGTAAATGAGCAGCTAAACCCATAGCTGATTACTTCTGAAATAAACTGAAAACCACCCACAAAATGTAGTTTGTTCACAGCAGAAATACAATAAACCCTCGATAATATTATTAGTCAAATCCCATGTAATTAATGATGCAACTGTAAACATAGGAAGAAATACTTGAATATTATTAACAGTAGTTGTAGACAACTTGCAAATGCTAAAAAAGAGGAACAACACACATGGTACGGCAGGTTGGAGTAAAAAAACAAGTCTGCAACAATATGCACGACGCCCAGAAATTGTACGGCGGCCTTAAACAATAATTAATACTCTTAAAAAATGTTGTGGCTCATCTATAGGATGGAAAGGCTGCAATTAGTTTTGAATGGCATACAATCCCTCTGTATAGTAGGCATCAAACGTAAAACCCCAACATTCTTAATTTGTATAGCTATGAAAAGGTGCATAAGCATTCTGCGATTTGCATCTAGAAGTGGTACTATCAGCAGTGAAACCCTTCACAAATATTGAACATTTTCACATCAAAGTAACATGATATAACTTTGGAACCCTTAAATATGGAAATCTTTACCAATTGAGAAAACCACAAACCATTGAAATATTGAATCTTCAACAAACTTGGAAGTCTTCTTTAGCACACTTCTAAAATCTTCAATATGCTCTTGAAACCACAAACTTTTTGCACAAATGCAATCCTTGAGTGTAATCACAACTAATGGATAAGAGGGTTTTCGTTCCCAAATCCAATCTGGAAATGTAGAGGGTTTTCATCCTCTAAATTCCTATGCCAAAAGGGTTTTCGTCCTCAAGTAGAAAAGATGAACACGAGTGCTTGATCTTCGAGAAAAGGGATTTTGATAACAAAGACAATGGATGATTTCTTTTCAGCCCAACTCCTTGGTTTATAATAATTTATTATCTAATTTTAGCCTCCTCTTGGAAGTGTCTAAAAACATTGACTTTTTAATTTAATATTACATTGGCCCTTTTTTCTAGAAACACTTTTTGATATTATAATTAGCCCTCTTTCTTAGTGACACTTTTTAGTATTACTTTAAGGCCCTCTTTTCAATAATAAAACATAAGTTGTCCTTTTGCAATGTTTTAACATAAAGCTACTAGAACAACTTAAGTTATTATTAATTATTTAGAAAAGGGGACATGACAATATTGCCCCTCAACAACAATTGCGCTAAAAAAACATTGCCTCATTAGGGCACACTGGAATGATATTAATTAGGGGCCTATTTTTTCTATCTTTCCATCCATACGAAATGATGGATACTCTCATTTTGGTTGATAAATGATAAATCCCTAATAGGCTACAAACTTTCATAGCCAGGACTTGTATACCCTATAGGTGCCTTATTTATCCCCTTCACCATTTCCCACCATTATGGTTATCTTATGAGGTTGAAAGGAAGTCCATCAGCATACATACAACACACAATCTTATGAGGTTGAAATGAAGCCCATTGGCGTGCATGTAACACACAACATGCTCATCGACATTGTTTCTCATCTCATTTTGAAATGGTCTTTCTAATGGGCTTGCATCCTTGGTTCTTTGTGAGAAAGAGAGGGGCTGTCATCTTCTTCTAAATACTATGTTGTGAGAAATGGATATGCGACAATCATGATTGGAGTACTTGATGATCTCCTTGTAGGTGGCCTATGGGATCTTTCTTGGCTGAAGGATTGCTAGCCATTTTTGGTTAGCCCACAACAAGCTTTGATTCCATGGTTGATAGTTGCACCCAAGTGGGCTTTCTAATTCAAAAATGGATCCTTGTTATGGTTAAATGATTGAATATTTTTCCATTCAATTAAGGAAAGGTTAGTTTTTGGCATTCCTTGATAAGGGAATTCACTTTTCGTTAGTTTTGGGGCACCATAAACTTGTATGGATTGTCAAATTTGCTACAATTCATGATTAGTAGTTCACAAGAACCCATCTCTCATGAGCATAAATTGTCCACTTAGCACTCGTTGCATCTAGGTGATGCTCATACGGGTGAAGCATTGAGACTTCCCAGGAGGTCACTCGTCCTAGTACTGCCTCGTCTTAAGTGTGCGTAACCATGGAATTTCCCACAAGATCAAGCCCACTTAACTTGCTACCCCATTTACAAAACCTTCAACAAGTGTTGTGTCTTGTGAACCATTCATTATAGAGCTTCTTAGCTCATTCATTTTAAAGTAGGTGTTTTTCGCATTGTGTCAAATTATGGGTTGATGAAGTTTGACTCAAAAACTACACAGTTGAATTTTGATAAAACATCACAGAATGATATGCGAAAAACACATTCTACTTGAAGATTTGAGATGATCTAGAGCATCTTAGGGAAGAAGATGAACTTGTGTAGGCATTGGAAGACAATTTTTGTGTTTGGGCAAAAATTTTGCTTGTCAAAGGTAGTGTGTTGAGTTTTTAGCTCAGTTCGGAACTTTTGCACACGTTCAATGTGAATGTGTGGGATGTAGTTTGAGTTAAAAGTATTTGAGTTATTCTATTTTGTAATTCACTTTAGTGATTAAAGTGAAATCTTTTATTTAGTTAATTAAGTTTAATAAAGTGTGAAAGCACTAATGACTTAGACTTATCTTCCAAGTCATCTCTTGCATGAGATAAGGTTGCTTTCTTTTCGAGAGAAAGATTGTTTTATCGGAAGATTAGATTTTTAGCTAAATAGTATAAAGGTAGAGGCAAGATAGAAAACTATTAACTCAGTACAATGTAATAATTCCGTGCAGCTGTGAGTAACATCAGTTGGTTTCCGAAGGAATGTAAAGTAGGTTATAGGTGTAAATTGTTGTACTCGTGTTCATCATTTCCGCTGTTTAATTTCAATGATTCGTATAATTAATTTAATGCTATTTCAACATTAGGAATTTTTCATTGAGATTGAAATTTAAACATGGTATCAGAGCTACGTTGAAGCTGTAAATTCACAAGTCGTTTTCCAACAAGGAAAATCTCCACATTTGTTGAGTGAATTTCCATGCCTCCATTGAAGGTGAAAATCGTGCAAGGGTCTTATGAAAAAAAAATCGGGGTCTTGGAAAAGGAATTTTCAAGGCTTTTTGTAAGAAAACTTGTGCAAGGATTAGCAGGTTGGTTTAGCAAAAATCATGCGCTGTTTTTATGTGAATTTCGTAGGCATTTTTAAGAGTTAAATCATGATATGATTGAAGCAGGTTTGCACGGTGTTTATTTTAATTGAAAATCGTGGGGGATTTTTTGTGAAGAATCGGGTTTATTTTTGGGAAAAAGTTGTAGAAATTTTTTGAGTTCAAAATCGCAACTGTCATCTTTGTAAACTTGCGTGGAATTTCATGCAAAAAATTGTGACTTAAAGGAAAATCACGTATGATTTCTTGCAAGTCATAGTGTGAGGGTTTCAATAGTTTTTAATGGCAGCTAGAAGAAATTAAACCTACGAATTAGGGTTTGGTTGACCCACAATTTGTTAAAATGACGCCCAACAGTAGATCTGCAACCAGGAAAGGTTAAAAGCACACGGCTAGGGCAGAAGGCGACGGTTAGGGCAAGGGTTTGGCCAGATTTATTGCAGCTAGTAACTAGCTAGGGTTTGTTGGAAAGTTTTTTTTAAGGAGCTAGGGTTCGTAACTGGAAGGGTTTTGAAAAAGGTAATTTTCAAAAATTTGAGCAGTTTTTTTATTGCCAAATTTCAGCGAGTCGGTTTTCAGAAAAATACTTGTAATGGCGTCACCTAGCCTCTAGTTCGAAGACAGGTTGGATGTCACAATAAATTTCCTTCCTTGGAAAGTCAAGGTGATGTTGCTTCTAGAGGAAAATGATCTCTGGAACATCGTAAAGGATCAGGTGGCTTCGCCAAGAGATCTGTAGGATTTGGCAGTTCACAAGAAGGAAATTAAAGCCAAGCCGATGATCTTGGATGTGGTGAAGGATCATTTAATTCTACGTTTGTCAGAGAAAAACAACTAAGGAGATGTTTGATGCTCTGGTTAGTTTTTTCTAGAGTGAGAACATTAATAGGAAAATGATTTTAAGAAATTGACTCAGATCCATAAAGATGTCCAGTTTGGATACAATCACTAGTTACCTTATGAAGGTCACTTAGCTTTGTGACCAACTTGTAGCAGTCGGGGAAAAGGTGAACATAGCTTTAAATGGGTTCTCATCTTCATGGCAAGATTTTGTTTAGGGCATTTGTGCCAGGAAAGAACTTCCTTTGAGAGATTGTGGCATGATTCTATCCAGGAAAACTCGAATGGAGTCAAGAGCCAACAAGAAGGGTGGGGATGAGAATGCAACATTTTATCGACAGACAAAGGGAAATAAAGGAAAAGGGAACAACAAGGGAAGAGGGAAGGATGAGGATTCGTCCTCACAATCAAGGAAGAAAGATTTGAGTAAAATCAAGTGTTTTAATTGTCCTAAGTTTGGTCATTATGCATCATAGTGTCTAGACAAGAAGAAGAACCAAGGGAAGCAACAGTAGAAGGAATTTGCAGCCTCTATAGAGACTCAAATAAACGAGTCTTGCTACCAAATTTGAGAAAGTTTTCTCAATGGTTTCTTGTCTCTCTACCAGCACAATGTCAAAGGATACCTGGTATGTGGACAGTGTGGCCTCTCAACATATGACATCAACTCGACACTATTTTACCAATTTGAGAGAACATGACTTAGGAGTCCAAGTTGAGCTTGGTAATGATGCTAAGTATTCAATAGCAGGAGTTGGCACAATTTCTTTTCGATTACAGTTAGGAAACTCTTTGGAGTTTGATGTATTGCTTGTTCTTGGTCTCAAGAAAAATTTGCTTTCAGTTTTGGTGAGAGGATAAGGGCTTTGCAGTTGAGTTCAAGGATCAACAAGTCTTTATTAGGTCGAAAGGGTCTAGCCCAATTTCAATGTAGGTTATAGGGGTTAGAGAAGGCAACCTTTATAGGTTACGAGATGAACCGGTTTCAGCTCTAGTGCATAATAGTGACAATTTGTTTGAGTTATGACACGAGAGAATGGGGCATCTACATCGTGCAACATTGCTTATTTTGAGGGAAATTGTCATAGGACTTTCAAAGTTCAGCATTGAACAATAGGGAGTTTGTAGAGGATGCACGCTTGGCAAGTTTGCAAAGGCTGCTTTCCCAAGCAGCAAGCATAGGTCTAAAGGGATTTTAGACTTAGTGCATTCGGATGTTTGTGGATTGATATTAATGGGATCAATTGTAGGAAGCATGTACTATGTTTCTGCAAGAAAGCAGCAATAAAGAGGGAGTTGACAGTTTTGTACAACCCACAACAGAATGGGGTTGTAGAACAGAAGAATCGGTCAATCTACTTGGTGGTTAGCGTAGAATACCTATGTTTGTTTCAGCCCTCCATGTTGGATGAGGAAGAAGAGGTGGTGTTGCCTTAAATGGAAGATCTCACTCCAAGTCCTTTGGAAGGATTGGAACATGATGTGGTTCTCCAAAAAGAGAGGCAAACATGTAGGGGATTGCAAGAAACATGGTTGGTTGGTTTAAAAGGGCAACTTCCAACCAAGGCAAAATGGTACCCTAAAGAGGGTGTTGGAAAGAGATTTCCACATCTAACGAGTCTTTGAGCTATTGGGGAGCAAAAACACCTTGATTGGGGAGGTATGATTTGAAAACAGATTCTTGTTACAATCAAATGATTGGATGCCTTTCCTTTAGTCAAGGAAAGGCTAGTTTTAGGAGTTCCTTCGCAAGGGAGTTCACTTCTCCTTAGTTTTGGAACAACATGAACTTGTGTGGAGGGTTGTTGAAGACTTGGATGATTTAGAGCATCTTGGGGAAGAAGACAAACTTGTGTGTATGAATTCGAAGACATTGATTTTTGAGTTATGGCGAAATTGCTGCTTGTCACAAGTGGTGAACGTTGTGAATGCCTTGACAAATTCTTCTAGACTGCAATGGATGCCTCTTGGTGAAGCTTGCGAATTTACTACATGATAAGCAGAGGGTTGTAATGTTAAGAGTTTTGACTGATCGATTTGTCTTCTTGGCATTAGTTTGTGCATAGTTGGAAAACACAGACTTGGCAAAAACTCGCCAGACCAAAAATTTGACTTGGCAAAAACTCGACAAATTAGAAAATTGATTAAATTTTATTAAAAACACATTTTTTTTTTCAAAATTCAATGATAAAATGTATCCAATGAGTCCATAAATGACTACAAAAGTGTTTTCTATTAGATTTGATTCATGTGAATACAAAATGAGTACAAAATCACACCATCATGCAAAATCCTGATAGGCTGATAGCTTGATACAATAGTTTGCTAGCAACTATTATGAATTCATGATGATTGCCTTTGAAAATTATCATCATAATTCATAAATTGCATATTACAACATTTTGCATCTTCCTTTTCCTAATCTAGTGAAAATTAGGGGAGAGGTTGAGGTTCTAAACCTTGCAGTCTGCTGCGGCTCCTCGCTTGGCATAGAAGGTTCTACTTGTGGCTCTGTCTCGACCTCCATCCTACTAGTAGATGACAATGACTCCTCCTCTGCCTCATCAATGTCATCCAATCCTATAGCTCCTTCTGCTGTAGCCACATCCTGCATTGCTTGTCTCTCAAAATCAAGAATCTCATCTTCAGTAAACAATGGGGGCTGCTCATCTTGCCCTGTCCAGTCGCTATAAGGATCAATGTCATCGTAATCAATGAGCTCCTTTGATTTGTCCTCTACCCTTCTTGTGCGAAGCCTAAGGTTGTATTGCATAAAGACAAGGTCATTGAAGCGTTTTTGAACTAATTTGTTCCTCTTCTTCCTGTGGATGGCCTCAAACAAACTCCAATTGTGCTTGTAGCTAGATGCACCACTGGCACCATAGTTGGAAAACTTGGACTCGCTGCGGACTCGGCAGCCCAAAATAGGACTCGGACTCGGGACTCGACAAAAAACTCAGCTAGGACTCAGCAAAGAAGAAAACCGTAGTTTTACAAAAAAAAAAAAAGAAATTAATGCATTTAGAGAACATAAGAGCCATAATTCAAACATTACACATGTCATATGATCTTCAAACACTCAATATTTGAAATTTCATCATTCATGAACCATAATCATACAATTCATACTCATAGTTTCAAACTTTCAAATGTATAACAAGTAACAACATCATAAGTTTATAAATGTTTACATATAATGATGTCAAAATGAGAAAAACAACCAAATAAAATCTACATCTTCCTCTTTCCTCTCCTAATGTAACTCAATTTTTCGATCTCCTTAGCTCGTAATCTCCTCTTCTCCAGCTTCTAATCCACTATGCAGACCTGTTGTGTGCCTCAAAGAGTGTTAAAATGAAGAAAAAAACAAAAAGAAAAAGAGTTTTAAGTGTTTCTGGGCGTTCAAGTGAGAGACCGAGAGTGTAGGGTTGGGACTCGGGAGTCCTACCTTGGGACTCGCGCGAGTCCCAGGATAGGACTCCCGAGTCCCG
Organism: Cunninghamia lanceolata; assembly: GCA_027924645.1. Classification (NCBI taxonomy): domain Eukaryota; kingdom Viridiplantae; phylum Streptophyta; class Pinopsida; order Cupressales; family Cupressaceae; genus Cunninghamia; species Cunninghamia lanceolata. Next base: position 1,709,547 of record BSBN01000395.1, on the reverse strand, counting down.
ACCCTGGACTCTTTAAAACTTGACTCGCGAGTCCGAGCCGAGTAGACTCGGCTCGCCCTAGGACTTGCGAGTCCGCCGAGTTTTGGAGAGTCCTAGCAGAGTTTTCCAACTATGACTGGCACAAAATGTAGAGGGCTAATTTTTGAAGATTTGGTGTATTTGCACCCCAATCTATCCACCAAGAATCTACAAAATAAAATATTAAAGAGTTAGTAAGCAAACCATATTTTATCAAATTATCAATAGTTGTAAATTTGAAATTTGTAACTTGAAAGATGCATGTGATGCAAAGACTCCAATTTTTGTTACCTGGTGATTGAGTGGTTTTTCCTCGGATAGCTAGCTCTGAAGAAAAGAGCTTACCCCTACTAGTCCTTTAATTGTGCAATTCTTGAAGAATTAGGTCTCTCACCTCAACCTGGGATGTCATCCTCTAAATGCATGTCGTGAGGCCCTCCATAACCTCTCCATTAGGATATGAGAAGCTATCTGAATAGAAATATCTAAGGTTGAGGAAGTACCATGCTGCATGGATGGGTTGGTGGAGTTGATTGTTCCACCTTCGATCAATGATATCCCAAATTGGATCAAATTTAAGGCTGTCCCCCTTGTAATAGTTTCGGATGGACTCTTTGGCCCTATCCATGGCCTCATAAATGTACCCCATTGGGTTTTGATCCCCATCTAGCAAATGGAGAACTCTAACCAAGGGCTCCGACACCTACAATTTACAAATACAAAAAGATCAAAGTTACAAATTTATAATGAAAGACTAAAATTAAAAAAAATAAAATATTCAATTTGAATTTAAAATCAAAGTTTTGAGGCGACCTTCACGATTTCCATAGCTCTTTGTGCAAAAAGATTATCAAAGACTATCTTTGCAACCCTCTCTCCAAAAATATTAAAGAGTTAGTAAGCAAACTATATTTTGTCAAATTATCAATAGTTGTAAATTTGAAATTTGTAACTTGAAAGATGCATGTGATGTAAAGACTCCAATTTTTGTTACTTGGTGATTGAGTGGTTCTTCCTCAGATAGCTAGTTCCGAAGAAAAGAGGTTACCCCTACTAGTATTGTAATTGTGCAATTCTTGAATAATGAGGTTGCTCACCTCAACCTGGGGTGTCATCCTCTGAATGCATGTCGTGAGGCCCTCCATAAGCTCTCCATTAGGATCTGAGAAGCTATCCGAATAGAAAAATCTAAGGTTGAGGAAGTACCCTGCTGCATGGATGGGTTGGTGGAGTTGATTGTTCCACCTCCGATCAATGATACCCCAAACGGGATCAAATTTAAGGTTGTCCCCCTTGTAATAGTTTCGGATGGACTCTTTGGCCCTATCCATGGCCTCATAAATGTACCCCATTGGGTTTTGATCCCCATCTACCAAACAGAGAACTCTAACCAAGGGCTTCGACGCCTACAATTTACAAATACAAAAAGATTAAAGTTACAAATTTATAATGAAAGACAAATTAAAAAATAAAATATTCAATTTGAATTTAAAATCGAAGTTTTGAGGTGACCTTCACGATCTCTATAGCTCTTTGTGCAAAAAGATTATCAAAGACTGTCTTTGCAACCCTCTCTCCTTCTGGCTTCTCTGAATATGATGAGTCTAGCCATGCTTGACTCACAAACATCTGTTTCAAGGAAGTCAACAAACCAATAATACTATGCAACATTGGGAAAATCGTTGCAAACCTTGTGACACTCAATCCCACCAACTCTTTCCCTTTGGTGTGATCTCTCATCAAACTAAGAATCCAAGGGTGATTATAAATGAATGTTGTTATGCTTCTTGCATCATGTACAATTGGTGTCACCCAATGAAGTTTGCCTATGTCTTCAAAAAGAAGATCAAGGCAATCCGCTGCACAAGGGGTCCAAAAGAGCGACTGATGTCTTTCTTGGAGCAAACTCCTAGCCGCCACATATGTTGTTGCATTGTCAGTTATGATTTGAACTACATTCTCTATGCCCACCTCCAAGACAACTTCCTCCACCATTAGACTCAATGTTTCTGCATTTTTTACTTTGTCAGAGGCATCAATTGACTTTAAAAAAATTACCTCACCATTTGAAGCTACCAAAAAGTTCATAATGGTTCGGTTCTTTCCGTTTGTCCACCCATTTGAAAGAATGGTGCAACCATACTTTCGCCATTGCTTCTTCTGTTCTTCCACTACTAACTTTGCCTCTTTTGTTGCATCCATGAGCAACCTCCCACTTAAGTCTTTTTGAGAAGGTGCCTTGTAGCCTTTTCCTACTACTGTTAATGCGGTTACCAAATTTCCCAATAAGGACTGCTCGCCATATTGAAGGGAAGGTTGTTGAAGTACCAAAAATTGGAACATGCCTTATCTGCTTGTCGATGCACCTCCTTGTTCCACCCTATACCTTCCAATGACGGTTGTGCTCCAGGTATGTTTCTGGGTACAAAAAAGCTATGTGGTGTGCGTGATGGTGTTGGTGTAGGCGCTCTACTTGAAGTAGATGAAGTGGATGCTGTTTTGCTTCGTATGCGTGGACCACGAAGGGAGCCCACTATGCCTTCAAATGACGTATCTTCATCTATTTCTGTTTGCATTTGAGGACCATGACTATTAGCTATGGATGTTGATATGGCTGCCTTTGTCTTCTCCCTTTCTAATTTCTTTTTCTTTTGTCAATGCAAGGAGTGCTTGCATCTCCCGTCTTATCTCTTCTTTTCCCTTCTCACAGTGCTTGGCGTCACAATGAGTAATGCCTGCAAGATGGTATTTGAGGCAATTTATGCCTCCATGATATAGGTTCTTACATTATGTGCAAATGACTGTGCCAGGTGTGGATCCCTGTACGACATTTCCAAGTAGGGTCTCTAGCTCCAGGGGGACGAGTGCCTATAACCGGCATCGATTAGGCTGAGCTTGAGCCCGACCCTGATCCAGAGGCTTCTCTATTTGCCATTGTATCTAATGGTAACCTACAAGTACAAAGCACAACATTTTAATTTTAAATATAAAAAATTACCCTAAATTCAACATAAATTACTATAAATCAACATAAATTAATTTAAATCAGCATAAATTCAATATAACCTAATCATTTTATTCCTAAAAAAGGTTAACATCAGAAAAATAATTTGTGTATACAAAAAAACAGTGAATTGATTATCAGTATAAATGAAATAAAAATGGTGATGAATCCAATTTTTTGGAAGTAAATTTCAAAATACTCCTAAGTTTTAGGAAATTATGAATTGTTTTTAACTTACATGCTAAATTTTAGCAGCCAAAATGAATTTAAATGCTTTCAAAAAAAATAACAAAAAAAAAAAAAAAACTACTAACCTGCCCTTGAAATTCTTCAAATTTGCCTAAAAATCCATCCAACCAAGTTGAAATTGATGCAATATTGCTGTGTGAAATGAGTGAGGGGCGTCCATGGATATAAAGGCAAAAACCACGTGTTTTTGACGCGTTTCAGCTGCGTTGTAGGCGCGTTTCTGCGTGTTAGGCGTGACCGGCGAGTTTTAGACTCGGACTCGCCGAGTTTCTGGTGAGTTTTTCTCGCGAGTTTTCAGGTGAGTTACTTGCCACTGGAAAAATTCGGCAAGTATTCGCCAACTTGGTGATTACTCGCCGAGTATGCCAACTATAGGCTTGTTTGCTTGAGCCCCAAAGAGATGTGGAGTTATATTAACCAGATTTGGACGTGGAACAAGGGTTAGCACTCATGTTTTCCTCTTGGAGTAAGGGTTTTGCAAGTTGTCATGGTTGAGCAGGGTTCTTGGAGCTGCATTGTATCTTGTAGGTTGTACGAGTTCTTGTACATGGATGTGGAGCAGGGTTGGTTGAGATATGACTTTACTACTTTGTAACTTGACTGAAATGATAGAAGAGATGAGGAGTTCTTGCCCCTCTTGTTGAAGTTTTTCCCCCATTTAGGGTTTCTCCAAGTCAAACGTATTGTTACAGTCATTGCCATGCAGTCTATTGTTGCTGTTTCATGTTTCTATGCTCTTTGTGTGAGTATGAATGCAAACAGGTGTATGCTAAATGGATGTATTGCTGATAACTCTAACATGTGTAAGAGTGTTTGTGAGAAACCACACAGAGAGAATCTGTTCTAGGTGAGTTGTATGGGAGTATCTCCCGCAGTTTACAGATCACTTTCACTTGACCATAGGAGCTTTTATACTCGTTCTAGTCCTTGTTACAATGCCAAAGATAACCCCTATTTGCAACAAGTTGCTCAATCATTGTCATATGTTGCCAAATCAGTGAGATTAGTTGAATTTGAAAGCTCTAGCCAATCCTCAGTGAATTCTCAGCCATTTTAAATTATACCTGTGTTTACATGTTTTAAAATAGACAAATATCACGAAAAAATACAATAACATAACCCCAGGCTACCTTTGTTAAAAAGCTGAACAAGAGATAAAAAAACAACAATAAACTGTTTAAAAAAAGCTCTTCTGCAGCTTGGAAAGAAAGTTTAAATAACATACAAATTAAAATAAAAAGCCTTACCTTGAATGAAGATTCTTCTTGAGGCAAGTTTCTTAATTTTCCTAGCCCCTATCTAACACTCCTTGAGGCATAGGAATAGTGGGGGCATGGTTTTTGAACTCAAAGAAAACTTGCATCCTTGAGCAATGAGTAGAAATGGAGTTTTGGGTGAGTGAGGATGAGAATTAGGGATGTATTTATGCTTTTGTTAGTGATTAGAAGTCATTTTTTAGGGTTTGTTAGGTTTTTAAGTTTTTAATTCTTTTTAAAAATTTGTTCTGTTGGTGATTTTTTTTTTTGTGGGAAGGAGCTAACTTCTCATTCCCCTTCTTCAGCTAACCCTTGAGGTCTCTAATAGATAAGGAGGGAGGGGCTTGTTGCCTCCCCTTTGACCAAGTACTCATCCCACAAACCCTGTTTATTGAAACTTTTCATCAAATAAGGGTGTGTTACAAGCAACTGATCATAAACTCAAATTGTCTTCAAAGGTCGAGATACACAACAACTAAAATGTTGCTTGTGTGGGTCCCACTCTTGCTTTGGATGTGGATGTTGTGAGCCCTAGAATGTTTCTGAAGCCAACAATCATGCAGGGAATCAAATAATTGTAATCCTGTTGGGACAAAACATGAAAAAAGAAAATCAATTACTAGTGTTACTGCTCTACTATAAAACTAGAAGTTCATCTTGGGTCAGATGCGAAGGTTTGAAATTTCCGCTGTAGGTCATGCTCCTGTTCATTTTAAACAAAGAAAGATAATAAGATCAAATAACTGCAGTATCAGTAACATACTCATATACTGATATTACTGGACTAAATCTAAACTTTTCTCCACTATGCTTAATTTGAAATTTTTCTTTAGTACATACGCTCTTAAGTTCTTTTTGCATTGTGTACAATTTATACATTATCAATTGATCACTGCTTTAAATTTGCAGGATGTTGTTTATGCAGATTTTGAGTTCTTTGACCCCAAACAGAATGATTTCCATGGAGTCAAAAATCTACTGAAGACATACTGTGATGGGATTGACTGGGACTTAAGTGGTTTTGTTGACATGATTTTAGCTCAGACAACAGTTGGCACTGTTATCAAGACAGATGAAGATAGCCTCTTTGGTGTTATCACGGCTATTAACCTAGCAAGATATAAGGTTAGCTGGTTTCAAATGGAGCATTTGCTTGTTTATTTTTGGATTCTCTTTGCTACTTCTTTATTTGGAACACAATTATATCTGTTAATCTTATTTTATCTCTTAAGTTGTGCATAGTAACTTTTCATGTCATAGTGCATCTATACACACTTTGTAAAATTCTGTACACAATCTTTTCTTTTCATCATTAACCAGTCCATCCTGATAGCCATTCATTACTAGAAGTCAATTTGGTTAATATGCATTTGTTTACCTGGGAGAGTTGAGTGGTGAATAAAGCAGAGGGAATACAAATAACCTATGGTCAAAAGATCATGAATTGTAGATCCTAGCCATTTTCAAATTCTGAATACGTTAATCAAATCAGTTAAGCACCTGATCTTTTTCTGGCATTGGACCTCCCATTGCATCCAACAAGGCAAGGTACCTCAACTGGGGCCATCAACTTAATTGTAAGAGTCAAATTTTAAGTGTACCTGCAACTGTTGCCCCTAGAGTAGCAGAATCAATGCTCAATACCATGTGATAAATACTTAAATATCTAGATTCAGATCCTAGAAACACAGTTTTCAACCAGATCTGATCTAATTGCTGCAAAGTTGCAAACATTGAAATTAAAGCAGATAAATATCGTTTTCCCCTGAAATGCACTTTAATAAACCACCAAAGCTTCTAAGAGCAGCAAGAAGATGAACTATATATTTTTGGAATATCTTTAGATAGAATCAACCTCCATTTTTATATTCAAAAAGAGTACTGCTCTCAAATTCTTCAATTCCAAAAGCTGTGAAATTGCCTGTCACTCAAGAAACAACTATAAACTAAAAGGATTGATAACTTCTTTCTAAATCATCCCATGACAACCATCCCCATAAAACTGTTAATTTCCCTTCATGGCCTACCCTGCATCAATATCAAATAGGTAACTCACCTGGAGAAGTCTGTCTTTGAAATAAGCAACTGCCTGCGCTTTGCAGAACCCTGCCTTAAAGTAAGCACCTATCTCAATTTTGCATTAATTACCAAAAGAGTAACTTCATTAAACTATTTTGAGTTTTAACACAAACTCTTGAACAATAGACTAATGGGTTTCTGAGTAATTTGGGATCAGATTTATGAATCTCATTCCTTTTAGTGTAACAATTTAAAGATGGAGCCATTATTGTGTCAGAATCTACAATGCCTTTGGTTCATTTAAACTCTGATAGTTTCTCAATTTTAGTCTACAAATGCCCAAGTGTTCCACTTTCCATTAGCCAGAAACCATCCCCGGCTAACCCTCCCCAAAACTTGATATTACAGATCAATTGATGTTATTCTTGGATTACTTTGACTTCACAAGCTTGATATATTATGCCTTATTATGTAGAATGATGTGTAATATTCCCTGCACTTCCAAACATTTAACAATTCTTTTATGGAGATGGCAGAACATAAGCATTGAAAAACTCTCTCTTCATGTTGACTAAAAGATGATTGAGAAAAAAATGAAGCCCCTTGCAAAATGCCGAAAATACAATTTGACAAGCCACAAATTGAATAATAGATTCCATCATTTCTCCCAGTTAAAATTATAGTTGCTTGTATTATTATACGTTGTTAACTGTCTTTTTACCTTTTACCTTTTTATTGTTTGTTAAAAGCCACAATGAACAGTTAGATGTTCAGCTTACGGATCCTATCCTTATTGAATGTCTATTTGTATCTTAAGGTGGAATGGATACAATTTTATCCATACAGTTAAGTGTAATAAGTCAACCGCCTAAAACCCTGACAAGTTAGGACATGCCCATTTAGATCTTTTTGTTTTCTAAGCTTCAGAAAATATTAAAAGGAGTTGATCAATGCTTTTCTGACCACAAGCTTCAGAAATCAGACCTGTGAGACCAGAATTTTCACTTAGGCAGAACTTAGAGAGACCTAGTATCTTCCATTGAACCAACCATACCCATCTTTACCAAAATCTTGTCCCATTTTCGCCCTAACCATTTTCTCCTTCCATCCACTACACCATAATCAACTTTCACTTTCCCAACCATAATCATTCTCTTCCTTTCCGGGCTTTGGATTTGTGATCATTATCAAGACTTTGACCATCATCTATCCATAATCAATCATTTGGACTTCTCATAATCAATCCATACTCAACCTATCCTTAATCATTCGTTTTGATCCATCAATATTTATCCATATCCAATTTATCCTTGATCCAAAACCAAAATTGTTTGAAATCTAGATCATCTATCCCTCATCTCTAACTTGCATTTGTACTTGAGAACTTGCCTATCTCAAGTAGAGTGTTAAGTTAGCCTTTATCAAGATTGGATAAATTAGCTTAAGATCCTTGGCTACTCCTAAGTTAGTGGACTCCATATCTTTTATTCTATTTTGCTTGGGCTCTTGTCTACCCCAAGTAAAATAATCTCTTATCCCATCATTGCTTAGGCTCTTGTCTACCCTAAGTAATAAAGGATAAAATCCTTGTCACGCTTCAAAGAGATCTAGATTTACCTTAACCTATTTTGGTTTTTTATCCAAATATCATCTTTTCATATCAATCAATCTTTCAATCATCACTATCTTGGTCCAAAATCCTAAAGATCAAATCATCAATTATCAAAATCTAAATCCAAACATACCCTACACTCATCCCTCAAACATCAAACCATCCTCATAAACCAATCATACCCAAAATTCCATATCACCAACCTAGGTCATTTCTTTGTATGCCCATCACAAGGTCTTAAGCCAAGAAAAATATGGAGTCAAATCAATTCAAGTATGGCCTGCCACCTCATCTTTTCACTCTAAATGACCAAAGGGATGATGCACAACCACGTCCTTCTCAAAATGAGCCTATCATAGAGGAAAATGCTCAAGATCAATCCAAAATGTCACCTAGATTGCAACAATTCTCTCAAGATTTGGATACTATAGATCTCATGAACCATTTTCTTAGATCAAACCCGGATCGATTTTTCCTCTTATTAGCCCAACAAGGTGCCAAGTTGCCTCATGATTTCGATATTGCCCAAATCAAGGACCAATATCCTCCAACCTCAACTGCTGTAGAGAACATCCTAGGAGGATCTCGTCCTCTTCAAACTTCCGATGCCCATGCCCTCCATCAACATCCCAAACAACAAACATCCCCATTGTGCAATCAACCAACATCCCCACTTCACAAACAACCATACCTGACCCATCATCATACCTACAAATCAATATTTGAACAAACACAAGCCAATCTAGCATCCCCACTAACATACCACAACTTGACCCCAATACATTAGCCTACATAGCCCAACACATTCATTAACCTCAAGTGTAGGTCCCAACTCATGTTGCAACATTCGTTTCACCCTTTAATCCTCAAATCTCCACATCTATTCCACTAAATAATCTTCAAACCTCCACATCCATCCTACTAAATAATCTTCAAACTTCTGCATCCCTCCCACCCCTTAATTCATATTTCCTCCAAACTTCAAATCCCATGACTTCTCAACAACAATCATCCCTTTTCCAACACCTCATCACCCAACCCCCTTTGAACACAACTCATACATCATCCAACCCCAACAACTTGGCACAAGAGCTTGAAAACTTAAAGAAGAAGGTTGAAGACCTCCAAACAGGACAACAGGACATCAGAAGAAGCAATATTCATCTGAGGATATATGTCCTTACCCCTTTGATCGATCTATCATTATGGTCCTCTTCCCTCCCAACTTTGAAATGCCAAAATTTGATAAATATAAGGGGAAGGGAGACCCTAGAGAACACATTAGGGAATTTTACATAGCTTGTCTAGAAGGCGCCTACATTGACACTTACCTTATGCAACTTTTCCCTCGAAGGTTAGGAGGCCAAACCATTGAATGCTTCTCCCATTTGCCTCATGGTATTAAAACTTTCCAAGAGCTTGCCGAGAAATTCATCGTCCATTTCTCCTATAACATAGAACATGAGGTATCCATGACCGATCTATGCAACACTAAACAAAGATATGGGGAAACCTTTCCTGAGAAACAACTTGTCAACATCTTTGTCCAAAACTTAAGCTAGGAAATGGGATTCCATTTACAAGTTCAATGCACCACTACCTTTGATGAAATTATAGAGAAAGGCGTAACCATTGAAAAGGCCCTTATTTCCAAGGGGAGAGTCAAGATCTACAAGGACAAAGACAACAACAATACCCAATCTAATGACAAACCCTGCTCTTGGGCTAGAAATAAAAATATTGTCAATGATGGTGTAATCGACGCTAAACACGTCCAAAATGTCCAAACACCCACAACATCAATTTTGCAACCCAACAACAACAGTATCACCATCCCAAAGGGCCAGCCAAAGCAAAGCTCTACACCTAGACGTAAATATACCCCATTAGGGGAGCCTATAGAATTGGCTTTGCACAAATTGGTCCGATCAAACCTCATTAAACTTTCTACTGTAAGACAATATGGGGAACCTCAATTCAAACCCACTTGGTAGAAAGAAAATGAATATTGTGAGCCTTCAGGTTAAAGGTCACAAAACATATGACTATATGAAACTCAAGAACCTTATTCAAGATCTCATTGACCATGGTGAGATCGTAATTGAAGATTGACCCAATAAATCCTCCAATGCTAACATTGGTATATACACAGATCCAATCCCCAACCATGATCAAGGAAATGCCTCTAATAAGGGCGCCTCCTCTAGTAACACCAACAACATCAATGCATCCACTTCTTATGACTCTGTTGTTGGTCGTATTGAAGAAAGCCATCCTCGAGTAGCCACAATCACCATAAGAGCCAAAACACTTGATTGTGCTGTTACTACCCATCGTGGTCATGCCACCCTTCAAGGAGCCTTGTTCTCCTCCCAATCATCTACAAAGTACAAGATTCTCGACCACCTAGGAAAGACTCTTGCTCAAATATCCATCGCGGAGTTGCTACGCACCTCGCCCACCCACAAAGATATCCTAGACAAAGCTTTGCATGAAACCTGTGTCCCTAATAACATTAACACTGATCAATTTCAAGCCATGGTAGGACACCTTTCTTCGGCACATCACCTTGTTTTTATAGAGAAAAATCTACATTCTAACGATTTATCCCACAACAACACCCTCCACATCAAAGTATTTATCCATAAACATAAGGTTAAGGGAGTCATTATAGATGGTGGATTAGGCATAAATCTATGTACTCTTAAGCTAATAAGACAATTGGATATTCCGATGGCATCATTGATCACTAGAAACATATTATAATAAAAGCTTATGATGACGTTGAACGTGAATCTGAAGGGATTATCAAGTTGCCTATCCAAGTCGATCTTGTCATCATGGAAACCACATGTCAAATCCTTGGCCTTGATCTCCCTTACAACATCCTCCTTGGTCGTCCATGGATACATGCCATGCAAGCCGTTCCATCCACATACCACCAATGTCTGAAATTCCCCCACAATGGTACGAAGATAACTATCTTTGTCGATCCTCACCCCTTCCAATATTGTAGACTCATGGAAGGAAAGTACCAAAAATCCAACCATTGCCCCATTAACGACGCTGCCCAACCATCATCATCCTACGTTGATCCATTCTCACTATCATCTCCATCAACCTCTAATAATCCTATCTCGAAGATCAAGGCCAAAATCGTTGACAAGGGATGTGGTGAATATGACCTACAGGGATCATTCTATGTAGGGCAACTTCCTCTATCCCCAAAATCCTATGGCAAACCCCGACCCTCTGGCTCAGTAGCTACGGTTGTCATCAAGTGCAAGCCGACAATGTTTCAACGTTGGGGAGTTCTAGACAAAGAATCTATTGAGGATTTATCTTCATGGCTCTATAAGGATGAAGAAGAACTAGCCCTCTTTTCGGTAGAAAAGTACACTAAGGGCCTCCTCATTGTTAAGAATATGGGTTACAAAGATCAAGGCGGCCTCAAACTCCATGAACAAGGCACTGTAGAACCTTTAATGGTAGAAAGATGATATGGTCACCAAGGGCTTGGGTTTGGATCATTTGAGCCTGTGTCCCTGGAACTTGAATGTATCCTTCATGAAGTAGCTAAAGCTTTTCTTGTTGTTGAGAGTACCAATGGCAGCACCCATCAAGACTCCTTCAAACATATCATCGACCTCTTCCAAGATTTCACCATTTGCACCATTTCATCCACCTCATCTACACCCATTGACCTTTCACTTGTTGACCCACAACTTATCAATTGGGATCGACAAGGGCGTCCTGTCTTGGACACATTTCAAAACAATGAGGCTATAGCCGAGCTTATGGGATTGAGAGCACATATACCATTCATAGGCCATAAAGCAAGATATATAATAGAACTTGACACAGTTGCATACTTTGGGGAGACAGTCAAATTCCTTAGTTGCAAAAGTGAAAAAACAAAAAGAATAGCAATGTCCCCTAGGGAAAACCACAATGTGGCACTATCAGACAACAAAAAAGTAAAAAGAAAGGACATATCTTCTAGTGAAAACCTCTCTGAGGTGCTAGAAGATAAGGAATTTGACCTTCCTGAAGTACCAAAATATCAAGAGAAATCCACAATCCTGGTAGAAGAATCACAAGAGCTCAATTTGGGTACCGAAGAAGCCCCAAAAATTACTTTCATGGAAGCCTTGTTGACATCACAAGAAAAACAAGACTTTTCTGCGTTCTTCAAAGTGAGATTTAAAAACCTTACATGGTCGTACGCCGATATGCACGAATTGGATCCATCACTTGTGGTACATCACCTAACAATATATCCTGATGCAAAACCAGTAAAACAAAAGCTCAAGAAAATGCATCTTGAAATAGCTCTTCTTGTCAAAGCAAAACTCCAAAAGTTGCTAGAAGTTGGATTTATTCGCCCTATTGATTATCCTGAATGGGTGTCTTAACATTGTTCCAGTAGCAAAGGTAATTGGGGGCATACACGTTTGTACGGATTTTAGAGATCTTAACAAAGCTTGCCCTAAGGACGATTTTCCACTACCTAATATCGACATCATAGTGGACCTTATAGTTGGACACAAAATGCTATCCCTCATGGATGGATTTTCGGGGTACAATCAAATCCGCATAGTAGAAGAAGACCAACATAAGACTTCTTTTATTTGTCCATGGGGAACTTATTGTTGGTAGGTCATGCCTTTTGGTGTTAAGAACGCTGGGGCCACATATCGAGGGATGATTGTCATCTTTCATGATATGCTGCATAAAACCATGGAGGACTATGTTGATGACCTCCTAAGGAAATTTAAGACAAGAGAAGGTCACCTCTATGTGCTTGAACCTATCTTTGATTGACTCAAGCAATATCAAGTACGCCTTAATCCAAAGAAATGTGTTTTCGGGGTGACTTCCGGAAAATTGTTGGGCTACATTGTATCACATAGAGGCATCAAAGTGGATCCTGCTAAAGTGAAAGCTATACTAGATAGGCCTCTTAAAAATTTGAAGCAGCTACACAATCTACAAGAAAAGCTTCAAACAATTTGCCGTTTCATTACACAACTTGCAGATAATGCCACCCATTCTCACATCTCCTACACAAAAATGTAACATTTCAATGGGATGCCAAATGTCAACAAGCTTTCGATCAACTAAAAGAATATCTTGCATCTCCTGTGCTTATTCCACCTATTCAAGGAAAGCCCCTCATGTTATACATCTCCACCACATCAATAGCATTAGGGGCACTTTTAGCACAACATGACGGTGTAGGAAAACAGAGAGCCATATACTACATTAGTCGTACTTTAGTTGGATATGAGCTTAATTGTACACCAATGGAATGAGCATGTCTAGCTGTTGTCTTTAGTTCTCAAAAGCTTAGACATTACATGCTAAATCACAAAACCAAGCTCATTTCTAAAGTGGATCCACTTAAGTACCTATTGTCAAAAGCTACTCTAACAGGTCGTATGGCTAAAAGGATAATGATCTTAAGTGAGTTTGACATTGAGTATGTGGATCGAAAAGCAATCAAAGGACAAGTGATAGCAAATCAACTTGCAAAGGCATCGATAACTGCAGAACATCCACTCATTTTAGAGTTTCCCAATGAAATGTTTTCTGTCACTACATCTAAACAATGTAAGTTATACTTTGATGGATCTTATACTCACCATGGTTCAGGAGCAGGCATACTATTTATCACTCCGCAAGGTGATTGCATTTTGAAGTCCTACAGGATAGCTTTCCTGTGTACCAACAACATTGCTGAATATGAAGCTCTCATTACAGGACTCATAATTGTTGTTCAATGGAAAATACAAGAATTGCATGTCTATGGGGACTCCCAACTTGTCATTAAACAAATCAACGATGAGTATCAAACTAAAGATGACAAGTTACTTCCTTACAAGAAGATGGTAGACAACTTTAAACAATATTTTTCTCAAATCTATTTTGAGCAAATACCAAGATTGAATAACAAAGCTGCATACGCTATGGCTACCATTGGATCCCTTATAGACATGCCACAAAACAGTCAACAGTGTGTTTGGTGGAGCATCTGTTTATCCTTGCTTATGATGTCTCGGATAGTGAGCTTGTATGTGAACTTATTGGTGCCAATTCTCCATGGTATCACGAGATTTTTACTTACCTCCATGATCACACCCTCCCACCCAACATATCCAACACACAATGCAAAACCTTCATCCGCCGTTCATCTCGTTTCACCATCCTCGGCGATACCCTATATCAAAGGAGTCTTGATGGAACCCTCCTAAGGTGCCTTAACTCAGAAGAAGCCCAAACTACTTTATGTGAGGTACATGAGGGAATTTGTGGTGCACACTCTAGTAATCCTACCCTTGCTAAGAAACTATTGAGAACGGGTTACTACTGGTTGACTATGGAACAAGATGCCCATCAATTTGTCAAGAAATGCCTTTAGTGTCAACAACACGAGGATTTGATACATGCACCATCACAAGAATTGCAACCAATCACTACTCGACCCTTTTCACAGTGGGGGCTAGACCTCATTGGCAAAATACACCCTTTCTCATCTAATGTCCACAAATTCTTCATCACCACCATTGAGTATTTCACAAAGTGGGTTGAGGCCATTCCTCTCACCTATATCACCGACAAACAAATTGCTAAATTCATCCTTCATTATATTCATATGCCAGTATGGTATTCCCCTTGCCATTGTCACCGACAATGGCAAGCCATTTAAAAATCATTAAGTCCTCTCCCTTTGCCAACAATTCCACATCCAACATCATTTCTCCACCCCATATTATCCTTAGAGTAACGGCCAAGCAAAGGCTTCTAACAAAACTATCCTCAAAATCCTCAAAAGGACAGTCAATGAAGCTGGTCGTGATTGGCATTTGCAACTTAACCCCGCCTTATTGGCCTACCATACTAGCATCTGCACACCAATTGGAGCTACACCATATTCCCTTGTTTTCGGATCCAAAGCTATTTTGCCAATAGAGGTCGAGGTCCCCTCTCTAAGAATCTCTTTGCAAGATCTCATTGATGAGGAGTATCACGTTTCATGGTTGCATGAGTTAGAACTACTAGATGAGAGGTGCCTCAATGCTTTAAATCATCTACAAGCCTATCAGAATCGCCTTCCTTGCAGCTATAATAAGAGGATCAAAACCTGTACATTTGAGGTTGGTGACCTTGTACAGTTGAGGTTTTTGAAATGCATGTTGATGGTGTTGAATGATCTCTTGAATCTTTGGTTGATCTTGAATTTTCATATCTTTTGCTTGTACAAAATGTAGTTGTGCCCTTCTGCTATAAGAACCTTTCTTAGGTAGTTTCTCCATCCTATGGGAGCTAATATGGTGATTGTATCCCTCTAAGTTTATAGTTTTTCCCACATGTACTAAAAACCATGGATAAGTCTTGAAAATTGAAAGTCATTGTTCCTAACTGTCTAAGTCATTGTACACCCAAAACTACATCTGCTCCCCCAATTAGGATAGAGAACATTTTTGAATCTATTTGATAATTTTCCATCGAGAGTTTTATATGATGGCATTTACCACCACAAGAGAGTTGTTTCCCATCAGCTATCATGAACTGAAAATTAGATATTGGATACACAAAACAATTGAGCTCATTGGCTAATCTTCTGTCAATAAAGTTGTGTATACTACTTGAATCAACCAACACTGTCACCTTTTGCTTTTTGATATAACCAATTACTTTGAGTGTTTGTGGTGCACTTGTGCCATTCAATACATGTAGGGAGATAGTAGTACATTTTACTCCCTTAGAATTCTCATGCTCAAGTTCCACATTTGGTTCTTTTGTAACTACTTCTCTCTCTTGTTCAACCTCATTCTTGATAGTCATTAATGTTTTCTCACTATTCGTACACTTATGACTTCTAGTCCATTTCCTATCACCATTCCGACAAGAGGTAGAGAGATTACTACTTTGTCTTGGGTTAAATAAGTTGTCCCCATTTCTTTCAATATAATTATTTGTCTTTTAATCCCATGGTTTGACCTTGTGTGGAACTTCTAGTGGTGGAGTTTTGTTTCTCAAGTTCCATGTTTGGTTCTTTTGTAGCTACTTTTCTCTCTTCTTCAACCTCATTCTTGATAATTGTTAGTATTTTGTCACTATTGGCATAGTTATGACCCCCAGACCATTTTCTATCACAATTTGAGCATAGATCTTTTTTCTTTGGGATTCCTCTTGTTGAGGAGAGTGCTTACTAATTTTTCTAAGATTAATTAAGTTGTCTTCATTTCTATCAATAGGATTAGTCACAATTTTATCTTCCAATCCTGTGGTTTGACTTTGTGTGGAACTTTTGGTGGTGGATTTATGTTTCTCAATATGCAATGCTTGTTGCATAGCTTTCCTAACTGTCCAAGGTTTCAACAAACGAACATCATGTTTAATTTGGTCATTAAGTCCATTGATGTAGAGTTGTAGCCTTTGATAAGGTGTCACATCTTGAGTTCAAATTGCTAATCTCATATACTCAACATTATATTCAGCTACAGACCCTATTTGTTTTAAATTTGTTAGTTGAGTAAAATAGCTTCCATTCCCTGGTTGCTCATAATGGGCTATTAAGTCATTTGTAAATTCTTTCCAACTAATCATTTGCCCTTGCTTTTTACTCATCATTGATTAGTACCATTGATAAGATTCATATTCTAAATGTCGTGAGGCTATGTCAACCATTGCATTGCCTGTTATAATATGAATCTTAAAGTATTCTTCCATAAGACTTATCCATGAAGTTACATCAGTACCATCAAACTTAGGGATATTTATTTTGGGTAGGTTCAATTTTGGATCTTGAAAAGGTTGTTTTATCCCTTGATTTTGTCTATTAGGGTTGTACCCGCCTAGGTGGTTTTGTTGGGACTTCAATTCATGTAATAGTTCTTGTTTAAACCTATTTAAACCTTTATTGAAAGATGATGCAAATGGGTCAATCAATTATCCTTAATAAAATGTACCATTGTTTCACATTTGGGAGGAATTTTACCTTCAATTTTAGGTGGTGGAGAATAAAGGTCATTGGATACAAATTTTTTAGAAAAGTCTTTGAATCCTAAAGATGACATGGAGTTTTATGTGTATGTATGTTAAACTCTAGTTTTTCAATGTCTTTCCAAAAATATAAAAAAATTCCAAAAATTCCAAAAATTGTGGCCTATAGCGCAGAATAATAAAATATGTTGACCTTACTTTGACCTCTAAATTATGGACTGTATTTTATCTCTAATAATAATTTCCAAAGAACTAACCCCACCTAATTTTTCATAAGCTTTCCAAAAATGTAATTTAAAAAAAAAAAATTCCGAAATTTGCAGCCTGTAAGGCTAATTAATGAAAAAAATGAAATTAAAATAACTTGTGTAAATCTTATGATAAAACTCCGAAATCTTACCTGGACCTTACCTATCAAATACCTCAAAACCCAGAAAAAATCAGGTCCCAATCCGCAATGGTTTAAAAGTTGTGATGGAAACAAAAATCTTGGCCCAAATCGTAGCTCTGATACCACTTGTTATGATATTTCTTAGAAATAAATGTAAAAATCAGTAAAATAGCAGACCACTTCGAGGGGGTGACCTCCAATAATCAGAAAATAATATATGAATTCAATATTTGCAGATATGATGGTTTGGGAGAGTCTCTCATTATTTATATATGTAGGGACACACCCCTTCATCCTAACTAAGTTATCTTAAGGAATAACTAAGATTAATAAATGCATCTATTAAGGTTAAGCATGCCACAAGTGCTTATCCTTATTCTAATTAAGAATATAGCATACTAGGATCCTCATAACATTGAAGTACATATGCACTACATTTAGAAGTAGTTCATCGATTTGCAATTTTGCCCCACTTCAAAGCAGGTTGGTGGCATCTTTACCAAGGTCATAACAGAAAGAAAGTATATTTGTTTGTGAGACTTGCCGAGGATTTAGGAGGTTTTTGCTTTGGGTGCTTCATAGTTCTTCCTCTCTTCTTTTGGCGGGCTATGTCTTTCTTTCTTTTATAGACGGGTACTTGATATGACACTACTTTTGCAATGCCCATTTTACCCGCCTAAGCTGTGCTTAAGTGGATGTTGGTGTAGCTATGCATTTATTACACCTTAGTTTATGTTTACTTAGGTGTAGTTATGGTTTTTTCCTTGGAGAGTTAGGAATCACCTTATTCCTTAGGATTCTCTCTACATTTGGAGACTGACTAGTTGTCCTTGTCTCCTTATATTTTCTATAAATGCAACTTCATTGCATTTATTGTTTGCACTTCATGAATGGAATAGCTGGGTTCTGTTTATTGCTTACTAAGTCTATGTTATTTCTTTGAGCAACAAGGTTATTACAAATTTGTGAGTAAACATTTCATACAATCACCTGAAATTTTACATGAAGTTTATAGTGTCTTTATAGTTTTTACAATTTTTTACATTCTATATCTCCATGGTTATATATTACAGAATGTTCAATCTTTGGGTGACTCCCCCATAACAAAACTGATTAAATCTCGCAAAAAAGTTTCAATATCTCTGAGGGGTTACATATGTTGCTTGGCGTGGTATACTTTCAAGTCCCATTGACCTACTTTTGGTTGCCCGTGGACATTAATATAAATTCTTTCTTTCTTTCATTCTCTCCTTCTGTCTCTCTGCCCCTCCCTCATTCTCTCACCTTCTCTCTGCCTGGTTTACACTATTTAACTATAATGGGGTAGCAGGAAAACATGTTTGCATTTGTCTTAGAGACATGCATTATCATCCATCAGGGCATTTGTGTGATAGATTCTATACAGTTTCTGTTTTGTTATCAACAGCATTTATCTCATATTAACCTTAGCATTTTCATCATCTGTTTCTATTCCAATGACTAATTTATTTCACTTTCTCATAGGGGTGAAAGTTGTGAATTCTGTACAGTTATAGGAAGCATTGTCCAAAGACATTATTACTCTAATTAATGGATGGCTTTAAATAATCTAATTATAGAGACAGAAAAGTCTCCTGTATCATCCCAGCTTAGCTAGCTTTCAAAGGGCTCTTTGGTCATGGAGTGTATAAATTCTTTTGTATCTTCAAACTATTTGTATATAAAATTATATAATCCTTTTATAACTTTGCAGGTGCATAAAGTACCTTGATTGATCCTCTGTTTGACTTTATTCAGAAGTTTCAAGGAGTGCATGAGGTTTCTTTGATCTGTTTGTTCAATAGATAGTGTTTTCCTGCATACTTGTTTTGCTACCAAAATGTAAGAAGAGAATTTTGATCTTTGGTATCTTTGTTATTGAAAAGGAGAATTTATTTTTAGTTTGATTAGCGGACTGCTGTTCTTATAATCTTTCTATAAGTATGTTATAGAATGCACTCTTATGTGTTGACCTTGATAGTACTTCTAGGTTGAACTATACATGTAATGGCAAGGAGTTGTTGGATTATCTTTATGCATTTACTTTATTCAACAGGATCAACACTGCATTATGGAGCTTTGGAAATTTCTCCTTAATAAATCTCGTCAGGAGGCCAATACTATTAAGCTTAAAGCATTTTTGGAAAATCATCCTCATGATGTGGGTCTTTTGGTCTCTGAACGTGTAGTTAATCTTCCTTTTGAGCTTGTACCGCCACTATATGATGCCCTTTTTGATGAAGTATCATGGGCTACTGAAGATGAGGTGCGTGTATAGAAAATGTTTGTGAGTTGCATTTTCTTATCAAATTCCTATATGTTGTTCATGTCATACATGTACTAAGAAATACCTCTTTTTTGAATTTTCTGCTTTGCACTTAAAGAGATATGAGTGATGATGTGTAACACTTTAGTGAAGAGCAATAACTTATAAGTTTTTGTTTTAAAATTTTCATGTGCTTAGCCAACACAAGCATTGAGAGATTCCTTCCAATTCAAGCATTATCTTCTTATCAGTAAAGTATATCAGACTGTGCAAGATATACAAGGGGAATGCAAGGAAACAAAAATAAAAATAAAAAGGGTAAGTAGTTGCTTATAGTCCGGAAGTTGTGTTGACTATTTTCTTCTTTGTTATCCATTCAAGTAATCATTTTTCTAACTTAAATAATGACCAATTAGCTACTTAGTTTGGTAAGTTGTTAAAAGAGCCGGTTCAACATATCAGATGTGATGTATCATGGTAGGCAACCTGATATTGTCTTCCTTTCTTGGAAATCTAGAGGAAAAAGGGAGGCTCACAAAATGGGGACAGTGAAGAACAATCCAATGGGCAACTTATATATATTAAACCTGAGGATGAAATTTTCCATCAGGTAAACTGAGAAGTACAAATATGTGTGATTGCACATCTCAAGTATTATTCTGAATGCCTACTAGAATATGGAACCCTGCTTATTATTCTTTCTATTTTGTACTTATGCAGCTGAGTTCTTGGTCTTTCACTTTTCCTCTTCATGCAGAATATCAAGCTACACACGAGGTATTTGATCTTGGTTTCACTTAACAGAGATGGAATAAAAATCCATAACATTTCAGGTGCATGATTATAGGGAAGAATAACTTTCTTTTATTTTTAAAGCAACATCATGACTATAAATATATTTTGTGTGTTAAATACTTTGCCACATATAAATGTTAATAAGAATGAGTGACTACAATACTGAAAGAATCATAATTTACATTGTTGGATACCTGAGATTTTTACCACATTGCCCAGAGTATATGTACTGAAGGGCACACTATGGCAAGGAAACATAATGGATCCTATTGCTAATGCGATTACTATTGCAAGGCCATCACACTTTCTATTCATTGGTACACCATATACATTAAAAACGACAATTGGCACTCATTGCCTAGCATGCACAGTTGTCCCATAACTAATCGTCATTTCACGACTTTATTGGTTGGGTTTCCTATTGTGGCAACATTCATTGGCCAAGTGTGATGCCTTTTCTGCAAACTGTTTGACAGTAAGGTGAGTGAACAGGATACATATCACACCCAAATCTAAAACAATTTGTGATTACCAAGATTGAAAGGTATTTAAATTCTCCACTTATGTTGGATAGTGTAAAGTTTAAACAGCTGATTGAAAAAAGGTCAATGTTCCACACATGATCTTAGATTAAACGTCATTTACTGAACTTTCTTTGAATTTCTACTAAAGCTAGGTCGAAATGGTACCCCAGTTGCACATAAATTTTACTTCTATTCAATGGTTGTTCTTGTTTTCTTCTATGGCCACATGCATCAGATGTTTAACCTTTATTCGTTGTAACATTTTGTCATTTGTGTCATTCGATGTGCTGCCGTCCCACATGAAACCTTCTCTGCAAAGATTTAACAAGCTGGAGAGTCCACAGTTCCCTCAGGCCTTGACAAAACGTGGCAAATCCCAAAAATATATAACATATATCTGGCACAAATTAAATTGATCCAGGTGGCAGCTTGAGGAAATAAGGTTCCATCATTGGTATTGAATCAGCTATAGCTAGAGCTTGCAGTGCATGTAAACTGTCCTGTACAATATATTTGATAGGAGATTAAATTCAAAATGTGACTGAACAGAACAAAAAACTGCCCTTCCTCCCGTCACCTGTCCTAGCAACTGTAACTCTGTAAATTGCATGTCCTAGTGACTGGTGGTGGAGGGGTGGTGCTGGGGAGATGTTTCCCCGGTGGCTCTGAGTCCTGGGGACGTCCCTGTCCCCCAAAACGGCAGATTTTAGGGGGGGATGCATCCCAGTGGAACACTGGTTACCTCCTACCATACATGATAATGACAGTGCTTTTGTGTTAATGGATAGGTTTTCAACATTGGGTATTTAGTGCATCTCAGTGTGAGATACTGTGAAGGTTTTCTTTCAACTTGCATTGGTCAACCATAGTTTCAAATAGGGACCTAAAATTCTTCAGCACCTTTCGGAAAAGCCTTTGGTCCATGATGGATACAAACCTGAATAAATGTCAAAAACTTTCCATCCTTAATACTGGTAGACAAACAATGGTGGCCATTAAAATGACAATACATCTACTGAGAATGTATATCTCTAAACACCACTTGTACATGGGATGATAGCCTGCCTTTCTTTTAGTACAACCTATTTTGAAGTTTGTTTAGGGTTTTTGTTCAACAGATTCTCCTTCAACTTCAAAAGAATATGATAAATATGATAAGGCAACGATGTTTGTTGAGTGTATTAAGCAACAAGTCCAGGATATCCTTTAGAAAATCAACGCCAAACATCAGGCAACACTCTAATAGCAACAAGTCTTGTGGTCACTAAAGCTCCTGCTGCTGTAGCGACAAGAACCAGGGTTGGGAGGCACAATAAAGGACGAGGTCCCCTATCCATAGGAAGGCGAACTGCTCAATTTTAATCTAATATAAGATTGGTTCTTAGAAGCTGATTCGATTGGGCATATTGTGGATGCCCCTTAGTACATTCGTCCCATCTGTGATGATAGGTTTACTTTCATTGGGGGTATATAACAACATATTTGATCCTCATTTATCTACTCATTCATTGGATGGAATGAATAGGTGTCCAAGAGGAGATGGTATCCTAAGCAGACCCAATAAGGGATGGGTTACTGACCGGAATGGAAGAAGAGAGATGAGAATTGGAAGACTGCCTGATGGCCACTTGCATAAATAAAGACTTAGCTATTCTCACAGGAAGACGAGGCCTCTTTGCCATGGTCATCGGATAAAATGCCTTTGAGCTTAATGTAACATCCTTCCTTGGGTTGCTTTTTGATTTCACTTTAGAGCTTCTATGTCCATATTTTCCACCCTTGCTAGAATCATGAACTACAGCAAAACAACTCCAGCCAGAGGAATTTAATTCTTGTTATTGCAAATATGATACATATTCTTTATTTCCTCGGTTGATGGTCAGAATGCAAACTTTCTTCTATGTCCATATTTTCCACTCTTGCTAGAATCATGAACTACAGCAAAACAACTCCAACCAGAGGAATTTAATTCTTGTTATTGCAAATATGATACATATTCTTTATTTCCTCAGTTGATGGTCAGAATGCAAACTTTATGTACTTCCAAGGTTTGATTGCACTACTTATCAGAAATCTTTTAGAGGGCATGCTACCCCTGTTTATGTGCACTTATATATTAGGCTTTCGTTATTTTATAGATGATTCTTCTACTTGAGCTAGTGACTCATCTGAGTGGAAAATGGGGAACTTGTAGGTATTGTTGCTCCCAGTTATCATTGTTTATGCTGCCTTATTTTTATGCTACTAAAGATATACAGAAAACAGGGAATTTTCCTCCATGCTTGAATTATCTGACCTTGTCATTTATGCCTGTTAAAATTCCTTAGTTTCTATTTATCAAATTCCAAAGGTGAATAACTTCTCTCGTTTTCAAACCTCTTTGACTTACAGTGTAGTGATTTTTTTGAAAAAGTTATACATGGCATTCATAATGCTTGGCAGCAAAATATTTTTTGCTTAAATGCTATATTCTGTAGAATTTGAAGTTGTGGCCATATCATCTGTTATCTTTTAATCCACGGAATGCATTTTATATTTAATTAATTAAAGCTGGGTTAATATTTAAATTACTGGTTTATGATGTCTCGCAGTTTGAAAATCTGAAGACAGTGCAACTTATTATGGCTGTGAAGGCGGAGAAGATTCAAACATTTCGAGCTCAATTAAAAGCTCTTCTAGATGAATCGTAAGTGTAATATTTTGTGAAATTTGTAATTAGATATTTGAGGATTTTTGTGTTCAAGATATGTATTTTCCATCCCTCATTTCGTAATTTTGTGATGAATTTGTTGTAAGCCCTTGTAAGTGATGATATTTTGGAAAGAACTTACTTTTTATGGAAATTCGTAAAGCTTAAGGTCAACATTGGCTTGTAAGCTGACTAATAAACAAGTCGCTGGGAGTGCAGGGTGGGGTAGTTTTTTTCTGGCAGGGGATAATTGCTGAGCTTTTGAGGCTGCCTGCACTCAGCTCAAGAATTATGTGTTATGCAAGTAGATGGCATTATTTGAGAGGCAGGGAATCCAATAAGCCTGTGTTTTTACACGTTTAGGGCAGACTTGCCACCCAATGTTTAGATTTGATCATATGATCTAGTAAATTCTAATGCAACATGTTGCCACAATGTGATATTGGCAACTTCACAAGCAGACACACCTTTGCCATGCAGGCACATTGTAAACAGCCTAAATGTGTATCGGTTTATCATGCCAATGCATCTGGAAAATGAAACTAATCTGTAACACTTCATTAGCATAGAAAACCATGATAGGTTTTATTTTGATTGAGTTTGGAGGAGCATATATCCTGCTCGAATCAGAAGTAAAATTTTGGAGACTACTTTTAGCAGCTATCAACCAAGTTGTAAGCCCTATTAGATCATTTTTTTTTTCATTTAGAAAAAGATCATTTTTATTTTATTTAGCAAAAACAATTTTTTCAATCTTCATTTAGAAAAGATTTTTATATCATTGATGAGGAATAAAATGGTAAAACCTAAAATGGAAGCGTGTTTTATCCTTTTCTAAATTTATGCTAAGCTAAATTAATGATTAATGAAAAAAATCATAGCTAAACTACCATATATGAGCTGAGCCTAATATATGATAAGTAAACTGTAATTGAAAAAGAAGAGTGGATATTTAGCTCTTTGAAGGGATGATGTATGAATTGGTTGTGATGTGTCAGTAGTCACCCTTTTGATATTGAATTTCACCTATAGTTGTCAAATCTTGTTGAATTGATGTATCATCGAACTTTGCAAATCAACTAGATATAATTGCCATTGGGATTGTGCTTAAGCTTTTGATCCCATTCTTTTTTCTGCAATCGTGCGAGTCTGTTGTTTACCTCAGGTTTCACTACTATTGCTTTTGAACATATGCTGATGTCAAGGTGGTGTTTATGAACACCTTTAAGGAACCTGCTATGCTAGGTTGTGGAAGTGTACTAACTTCCCCCTTGCACCTTGGCCAAACTTGTCATTCATTGTTTTCAAAATGAGCAATGAATAATAAGAGGATGCTGAAATGGAAGGAGTTGGATGTAGATGTGTCTCTAATACAATGACACTCCTTTATTGCTATGCTATAAAATGATAAAAAAAATTGTGCATTCTTGTGTTCACAATGAGTAATGAATAAAAAAGATGCTGAAATGGAAGGAGTTGGATGCAAATGTGTCTCTAATATGGTGATCCTTTGTTGCTATGCTTTAGAATGATATATGAATGATGCTATGAGATGTTTTTTTAATAATTATGATGCCTTAGGGATTGTCTTTAAATACATAATCCTAAGTTCTTAATTTCAAAGTTTTTCTCTCAAAACCATTGACAACAATCATATTTTGGATTAGGTTCGACTTAGGAAATGAGGAAATGTGTGGTAATGAAGGTGGATAGAAGTGCATCACCAATTTTGTACATGATACATAATCTAGTTGCAATGGTGTTGAGGATAAGGAAAGGTGGAGATTAGAAATGGGTCCAAGCCATTGGGGATAGAAGGCTAAAGTGCAAGGTTGAGGTGAGGCTGACCTACTCATGCACTGCAACTCTTAAATTAGACATTAGGATAACATACTTACTGACAAGGCGAAAGTGACTAAGACACATGTAAAGTTGTGAAGTATGCACTTTTTTTTGTTGTAGAAATGTATAACTTCATTTAGATTAGTCTTAGTTTTTTGCCAAGTGCATAACAATCTTAGTCCATTTGTTATTCTCTTATCTGTTTTAATCATAACGGGTTTTATCCTCTATGTGAAGGGGTTTGATCAACATGTAGCTGCACAAGTCTTAGGGAACCTTGTGTAGGCGTCTACAGGTCTTTGCACCAACATGTAAGATTCAACATCTTGTGCCAATGCTTAAGCTTGTTAAGTGCTTTGTGCTAGCAATTAAACATCACTTCACATGACACTTGGTGGTCACCACAATCAAAAGTCCTACATATGTGGCAAACACAACATTTTCCTTAAGACTCAGGGGGAACAATCGAGTAGTTGGAAGGTCAAGTAGTTTGTGACATATATTGCTCCATCTTCCCATGCCTATTGTACATATAAATATTAGATCCTTCATGTTTGAGGACAATTAGAAGAATAGTTTGAGCAAATTGATGGGTACGTGCATGGAAATGGGGGACAAATTAGTGGCCAGCCTTGAGATTTTCAACAAAGTACATTCGTGTTATGAAAAACATAGCACATATATGGTTTAACATGTATGCATTTTTAATGACTTGAGTTCAAAATTTTTATGATCTTGCCCATTTAGGGTTTGGATTTACAAGTCTAAGAGTTGGACATCTCTTGTAGTTTCTAAATTTGTGTTTTTAACATAAAATAGCTTGAATTCAAACTTTGACCTCATTAGGTTTACACATTTTGCAATAAAGTTTTACAAAATCACCATTAAAATAAAGAAATATTTCTTACCTTTTTAGCCATATATATTTTTTAATATTTTGAATAATTTAAGGTATTTATTTTTTATTTTATTTGAAGAGTGACTTGATATTCTTCCAGCACAGATATATTGATTTAAAAAAAAAACTTTTTACCCACTTATTCAATTTTTTTAAAAAAAATATAGGATTCTTCTACACTTCATTCTATACACATTCAAGAAAATAATATTACATTCTCAATTAGTTTTGTGCAAGCTATGTGACGCGCACACTTAGTGATACAATTTTCAGGATGTATCCACTTCAAAAAATCACACTAAATTAGTTAATAAAAAAATATAAAAAAATACAACTTGTAGCACTCACTCTTCACTATATTTCCACCAAATGGTTTTTAAAAATACCTAGTGTAGCAAAAAAAAATAGGGGGGTGCACATCAGATACTATGTTATATTTTAGTGATAAAAAGATGGACACCTCTGTGTGCGTTCAACATTTCACCTAACCATTTTCTAAAATCTTTAGTAATTTATAAACTAGAGTCGGAGTACTATAATTCTTGTTCTTGTCATATCTTCAAATATTGAGTGTACACATTTTGAATTACTTGTCTAAGTTCAACTTTAGTTGATTTTAGAAAAAAAGTGGCCACTTTTGACCCTTTTTTCTCCCCAATCTTCATGCACTTACCCCAATTTGATGTGTTACTCCATTCTAGTCACTAGACTTCTTATTCTCAACCTAGGTATTTGTAATATTTATTATATGCTATTCATTTTTGTTTTGAATAAAAATAAAACATTATTTCTTGAAGTCTATTGCTCTCTTTGATTGTTGTAGATTATCATGATTCCTATTTTCTTGTGTATAATCAATAATCTTGTTTTTATTAAGATAGGATTGCTCCTTGGACCTTATGGGATTTGGATCATTGATATTGAAGCAATGTTTAACACATGCCTATATAGACACGTGCACAACATTAGGAAGGTTGTTTGCTTGGTACAACTTTTGAGAATTTGGATGAATATCACAGCAAAAGTAAAATGACCAATGCACATAAGTGAACATTAGAGGTGTCGTTAGATATTTAGAAGATGATCAATGACACTCTCAAGATGCAAGACCAAGAACTCTCTGGACAATTTCACGAATTCCGTGTCAACTTGGATCAATGCTAGAATGCATTGTAGACATGCATGTTTTTGTGCAATATCAAAGCCCTTTTAGAGTGTAAGTCAACATGGATATCCCGATGATCAAAGGCAAGATTGTTGCCACGACGTTAGATAATTGGGTTTGGCAATTAGAGACATATTTTTCTTTCAACAATTTTAGTGACAAAAAATTTTTCTTTTGTGATGTTGAAGATGTTTGTTTTAGTGTTCTGGACTAGGGGTAAACACTAAATGCATAGTGGAAAGGGACCATGATCCAATTTAGACATTGATATGTTTTGTCAGTGCTTAGTAGGAGGAATACTACCCCCTTAGAGAGTATGAGGACGAGTACATGAAGTTCTAGTAGGTGCACCAATATAAGAAACAAACCTTAGAAGAATACACCAACAAGTTCAATGACTACTTTGCATACGTGCATGAGGACACCCTTGAGCAACTTAGAGGGTTATCACTTTAGATTTGCACCAAAATGGAGTTTTTGACTTTTGACACAATGGATTGAGCATTTTGTAGTGCATCTAAAATTGAAGCTAAGGTCAAGCTCAAACAAAAGCTTTCCTAATGCAAGAACAAGCCAACTTAGAATTCAACTCTAAAGCCCTCTACATAGAAGCGAAATCCCCCAATGCACACCAATAGGAGAACTCAAAATCATTTGCACCAAATGCTAAAACATCCACATTGTCCATGCCAAGCGAGGACAAGAGCAAGAAGAAGCAACAAGGTGATAAATGGTGTAATTGCCATTACGCTAGTTCCCATAGTGACACTAAATTTATCATGCATCAATCTCTAGTTGTGCAAGTCACAATATATCCCATGAAAGTTGAAGATATTGATCAAGAGGCATAATTTCTTAGCATTAGTGTTGTGGTAATTGACACTTCAGATGAATGTGTCTCTTCCATGAGTTAGTGTTAATAGACAACTAATGTAAGTGGTAGCCTAGAGGGCATTATGACACAAGATGCAGTCAAGTGGCCGATCTTTCCATTGAAGTACACTTGAGACCATAATTTTGGGTGGTTACAAGGAAAGGGTATTAGGTAGAACACCAATGTACTTTCAAGTATGTAGTTAAATTGATGCAAGACATAGTCACTTGTGACATTGTGTTTCTAAAAGTCTATGAGATACTTCCTCAAAGGCCATATGTGTATGACATTGACGATATCTATCATGTGAAATCACAATGGTGTACAGTCTACATCGACAACCACTACTTTAATCTCTGTGAGTTTTAACCATAGACCAAGATAGCTTTGATCTTTTCTAAACAATGTTGCAAGATCATTTCCCACACAAAACATCATGCTTCTCACGGTTCCCCATAGGCACTTGAACAAGAAAGCAAACTTGCATTGGTACTGCACAA
Source organism: Cunninghamia lanceolata (assembly GCA_027924645.1). NCBI lineage: Eukaryota > Viridiplantae > Streptophyta > Pinopsida > Cupressales > Cupressaceae > Cunninghamia > Cunninghamia lanceolata. The sequence continues at coordinate 1,680,418 of BSBN01000395.1, read as the reverse complement.
GGCTACGCAAACACTATCATAGCTTGACAAGGTATTGTGGTAGTATGGAGATGTCTTTGAAGAACACAAAGGCCTTCTCACCCACTACTCGATGTGGTAGAAGATTTATTTAGTTTTCAAATCTCCTCTTCTTAATGGCTCTTCCTACTACATATATGATTAGAGAATAATGTTCAATGTCAAATTCAAGAGTTGATTGATTAGGCAAGATTAGACCCAACTCTTCTCAATGTAGGAATTCCATAGTCCTTGTGCCAAAGAAAGATGACACATGGTGCCTTTGCATTGACTTATCGTCACTCAATAAGATCACGGTGAAAAACATGCATCCCCTATTATGCATTGATACTAGCTTTGCGGTGTGTAATACTTCACTAAGATCAACCTCAAGTTAGGATATCCCTAAAGATATTTGGAAGACAACATTTAAAACCAAAGAGGGACTGCACGAATGGATGTTTATGCCTTTTGGCCTGATCAATGTGCTAACAACATTCATGCACTTGATGAATGACACCCCATGACCCTTCACCAACTCCTTCATGACTGTTTACTTGGATGACGTCCTCATCTTAGCAAGACATGGGAGGAAACATGTGGAACATGTCTCGCATGTCCTGGGCACTTTGTGACAACACAAGTTGTAGGTCAACTTTAAGAAGTGTACTTATGACACTATTGGCATGCTTTGTGCCTTGTTAAAATTCTATGCTAATTTTTGGTTTCAGCTATAATTTCCATGTCTTGCATCCTTAAAGTTTCCCTTCTGCTCATGTTTGCTATTGCATAGTTTGTCCCCGCTCATGAAGTTTAATATGACACTTGCTCATTTTTACTCTTTATACGGTCAGAAATTGGGTTTGATCCTAGTGGTATGTAATATTCATATGGCTAGTTTGTTGAGGTTTTTGAGTGTTTTGCCTATGGCCTTGTATCGCTGGTGTGGTTATTTACTTGGTTTGGCGACATGTCAATTTCCAATTAACATCCATAACAATTGATAGGTTGATTGCATTTTAGGGTGGCCATGTAGAGTCTATTTATTGGGGAGTTGTTTTAATATAGTTATTAAAAAAAAACCTCTAATAACCTTTTACGTGGCATGGTGAACCGCATTCTACCTTGTTGCGGTATTTAGTGAGGATGATTCCATTTGTCTAAGCTCGTGGACCGCATATACTCTTTGAGCCCGAGCAGATACGTTCTCTGATGTTTCGAGATATGGGGGGCCATGACGGTTGTTTGTTTCTGGCTCCTCTTTGATGTACAATCTATGACCGACGGTGATAACAAGGCAGCCAATATCTTAATGTCTGAGGACCGTTTCGCCCGGTGGTGCACTTGCTTTACGAACTCAACTATGTTTAGAAGCACCTTGGCCGTGTTCGCCATTCAAATCAACCTAAGATTTATCTGTTCATCAGTTGGCTCTGTCAACATTCATGGCAGAGGAAGATACAATTGATGAATCATTTGGAACTGAAGCTAACATGTATCGCATGGTTTACATGACGATGGATGGCCTAATGTTAAAATGAAGGGGAGACTGTGTTTTCGGCTATTGTGGGCGGTAAAGGTTTCCTTTGTTCAAAGGTAAAGATCGCTGATGGATATTTTAGGAGCCTGGTTAAATATTACCTATGCTCTATGGTGGATATAGATGCCGGGGGATGTTTAGATTTAGAGGTCAAATGGTGCTTTTCCATTCCATTTGTCAACTCCAAGGCAGTGGTTAGCTCATGAAAGTTTAGTGGACCTAAGGCTTATATGAGGTGTATTATGTGTTACTGCAATGTTTTATTAGCCCCAACAAAATATACTTTTGATATGCTAAAGTAAACAGTGGAGCTGAGTATGTGCAGGCAAATTAAAGTTTATTTACACACCTTTTTGGAGCTGGAAGAAAATATTTTTAATGTCTTGAAACAAATAGAATCGCTTGCCCATAACAAATTTTATTCTCTTTTTTCTTGGTATGGAGCATGCATAATGGTCGATAGGTGAATAAGTGTATTAATTTGATCAATTTAAGGCAAAAATATTTGATATAAATGCAATTTTTTTTAGGTAGAGAAATCTTTTGGTTAGGTTTGTGTATATGAAGCTTACAAAATATTCTTGAGTGATCAAATGAGGTATGTCAAAGTTGGGAAAGGGTGATGTAAGGGTTTGTGTAAGGCATGGTGAAAGATTTGCAGGAAATACCATTCATTAGGGGCACACTTGCTATAGTTAGTGTAATATCCCTAGGAGCATGTGCTTTTGTAATGTTTTTAAGGTTACATTTATTGACATCTTGTACATGCTTGTGATTAGTCTCTAGTGTAAAGTATTGACACGATGCTTGAATGCTAGATGAAAATGTGCTTTTCAAACACGCATAGGGGATATTGTGGATCTATGGTCTAGAAGAAATCTTACTTTAGTTGATGTATTTTGAATTCGTTAAGTTTAATTTTGGATGAATGTGCAGTTAGACTGATTGGATTCTAGAATTAAATTCTAATTTATTTGAAAAGGCTTGTGTAAACGTTTCGCCTCTTTTTGGGGGATTCTTGACTCTACTGTCCATTAGAGTAGGTATCAGTCATAAATGATTAGTTGGTCATATCTTTTTAAATGTTGTTGTTCCTTTTGATAAATTATCGCAAGTCTCATCTCAACTTGTTTGCACAAGCTCATAGAAACTCAACTTTGCCAAATATTTATAGAGATTAAATTTGTTTGTCTATCTTTAGAGAGTTGTGTATATATTGGGTTTTTATAAGTTTCATATGAAGTAAGAAACTATTGATGACATGGTATTTAGGGAAATTAATTTGGTTTGCATCTTTTGTTGCATTGTAACTTAATTACAATTTGTTGTTTTAAGAGATCCTTGGTCTAAAAGATTGGTAAGTTAGCACAATGGGTGAATAGGGACAATATTTTGAGTCATTTTGTGCATTAGGTATTGTTAAGTTGTGTGGTCACATTCTTTCCATTTTTCTTTAATTATCCTATGGGATCTCTAGGAATACCCGTCCTTGGCCTAGAAAGATTAGAATTTTAGGGGAGCCATCCTCATTCTTTCTAGTTGGCCCAAACCACTTGTAGTTTGAACATGAATTTCACCTAAATGTCTAGCTCAACTTTGTTCTTTAGGTTAGTCTTTAGGTGAGTCTTCTAGTTCATTGCAAGGTCTGGCTTGGAGCACCAACATGTACAATGTAAATCTAGTATTTGAGCCTCATCATCGATTGCAAATGCATCCATGCAAACTTAGAGAAGATCAAAGTGATTCAAGATTATGTATTTGTGCACGTCCCCATTTTGTGTAGCTTTCTCAAACTTGCAAATTTCTACCACAAGTTAGTCCGTAGATTCTCACACATCATTTGGTCACTCAACCAAATCATGCCTATCGAGTAGTTTTTACTTGGACACTTGTGCAACAATGTGTCTTTTAGGAGCTCAAGTAGTGTATCTTAAATGTGTGTTTTGGCGATGCCTGACATTGCACATCCTTTTGACATTCAAATTGATATATTTGACTATGGACTTGGCACATGTGTATGCTAAAATATGGAACAAAATAAGAAACAATGCATCAAATCAAGGCTCCTATTTCATATCTAACAACAACTTCGATTAAGCAAAAGGTTAGTAAAATCAAATGAAAACACATATCAAACTAGCCCTTGTTGCACCAAGAAATGGTGGTTGTGCTCCAATTGATTCTTGATGTTGAGATTGATTGTTGGTTGTTCATTTTAGCAACATGACATTATATTCCAAAGCTATGATGTAAATGGATTGATTGAGGGTTGATTTATAGATTTTTGGATGATAAAATGAAGGGTTAAGATTTGATTAAAACTGACACAATTAATATGAGTAATCATAAATATAAATAAGCATTAGTTAGAATAAACATTAATCCCAATAAACATTTATCAAAATTTTAATAATACAAATCATTATTAAAATATTTAGCATTTGAAGGCATATAATATAATTAGGTCTAAGCTATCAATTATCTTCTCATATTAAAACAACATTAATATAAAACGTATCATCAAGATTATTATGATTCCATAATTAATAATGGGGTACTTGAACTATATAAAGTTCTTAGGTTCATTTAGTCCTAGTCCTAGTATTAATAAAATGGGGAAACTATGAGGCGTTATAATCTCTCTATAAATTTATGGTGTATGTGTTAGATCCGAAATAATCTTTTTCTAGAGTGCTCTTAAGTTGAGAAATCAAATCACATCCTTTATGTTATATTTCTATCAACTTAGGTGGAGGCAAGACTAGATCACTAGATGGACAAGTTGGCTAATTGGATGTAACTTTCTATCCTCGTGCCATCATTTGATAAGTGTGAAAAATTATTTGATAACCATACTAAGAAGGTGCCTTGCGAAATACATGTCTAAGCCTACATAAATCAAGTATAGCATAAAATACATGGTTTAGGTCATGGTGAATTAGGCATGGCATAAAACATAGGAACTAAATAGCCTAGATGAGTTAGCTATAGAATGGAAAAAAAGATATCATAGGAGGAATCTAGAAGAACTGTCACATTTAAAACATCTGGTGCTGATCGTGGGGAAGTAGCTAAAGATGTAAGATGAGAAGGAATATACATATTCAAACTATTCTTAGTCACCATAAGACAAGAAAAATATTCAATGAAATAATGTGCCAATATGATGATTAAACTCTAAAGCATACAAGATGAATCAAACCATTTCAATGTTAGAAGTGTTGTCATTGATGTCAAAGGTATATACACATACTGTCATTGATGTCAAAAGGAAGTTCAGAGATGAAGATGACAAAGAAAAGATACTAAGGCATGAATGATTTCAGCCTAAAATATCAGCAAAAGATGGTTTGTAGGTTTTCTGATGTTCATCAGAGTTCAGGGTTTCGACCTTACCCCTTCTTCGGGTTGAGGAAATAAGAAGGGCTAGAGTGAAAGGCCTGATCGTGAAACTCTGATATATACTAAGTGATCGGGAGTTGGAGGGCAAAGATATTCCTTGTTGAAGAAGTTACTTAGAAAGCCCGGCACGTGAATTCCGATTGGTAGCACATCCACGTAGAGGACAACTGCTAGAGCCAAATCAGCTTTACACTGTTGCGATAGGTTACCACATGTACAAGGTTAGCTGAAGGAATTCAAAGAATGGTATTAGTGTGTGGCACATGGCCAAGAGCGCATGATTGCGACGTCAGTTAAGTGGGACCTAATGAGGGTGTACTAATTCAAACTATTGACACATGGCCGGAAGGCGGTAGTCAGGAAGCCTGGAGCCTGATAGATTTACTAAGGAAGAATCAAGCGGGATTGGAGGAGACCCTCTAAGGCTTACAAAGAGGAAGGCAGAAGATTGGAAGCCCAATCTCTAACACTTCGCGAGTTCAATTTATGCCAAAGGAAAAGATTTAAATATTCTAGTGAAGGCCGACTTGATAAATGAATTAACAACTAGTGTAATCAAAGATTTAAATATATATTTAGTTGACTTGGAAACAAAGATCAGAAGGTTAATTGTTGGCGCCATTACTGTAGCCTATAGACTGTTTAGATTTGGGTCCTGACCAATTTTGGGGTTGACCTAAGGAAGTGTAAATTGGGCTATGTTTCAAATGTATAGACATTGAAATTTAAAATTGGGCCCGTTTTGTTGGATTTCAAAAATTAGTTGCCAACCTTGAAGGGTGTTATTGGTGATTGCAGTACCGACATGGAAATAATTTTGTTCTACAATTTGGTATAAAAGAGAGGTTAGTTTGTGCATTTGGAGCATCCGTCTGTGTGTGTGTGTGTGTGTGCCTAAAAGTGAAAAATCTGAATGTGTCTGCAAGTGTGGATGAGAAGCGAAATACATCAAGCGATTAGACGTGAATAGAGAAGTGAAATTGAAGTGTGCGAAGAGTATAAATTGAAGATCATATGTTCACTCAGTTTGTGTAAGTGCTGAATGTTCTTTACTACTGTTTCAGTTTACTGGGTTGTAGCTTAGTTGGTAAGGGAGGTTGAAGCCTATTGCTAGGTTGGAGCTCAGTTTTTGTGGGAGGTTGGAGCCTATTGTTGGGTTGATGCTCAGTTTGCTTTGGAGATTAAGTCTCTGGTAGGTTGAAGCCTACAAAATTTTAAAAGGATTGCAGTCCTTTGTAGGTTGAAAGTCCTGTGGGTTGAAGCCTACAAAATATTATAATTCATTGTTTCATTTTTGTGAGGCTAGATTTGGATAGTAGATCCAAGCAACTTGCTCATCGACAGTAGATCCAAGTAGCTTGCTCACCGTGGGTTTTCCCATCTTGGGTTTCCACTTAAATCTATTGTTATGGTCTCTTATGTGGATGTGTGTTGCTCTTTTGTTTCATGTTTTATCTGATGTGGTTGATATATTATTTTTATAGTAGAATTTAAAGTTAAAATTAGTAATACTAATTCACCCCCCTCTCAGTATATCTGTGTGTTCTAACAATTGGTATTAGAGCAAGGTTCCTTGGTGCAACCTAATAGATGAAGGTAGATCTTGGATTTGAACACATGGCTCAGGAAGGGTCCTCTTCCTCTAACAAGGCACCTCTATTTGATGTAACTAACTATACTTTCTAGAGTGTAAGGATGGAAGCCTATCTTACCTCTCTAGGGTATGTTGTTTGGAGAGCTGCAATGGATAAGTATACTGACCCTGCTCATCCTATTACAGATCAGAATGTGAAGAAAGATGGTGCAAGGGCACCTAGACACTTTAATTAATTTCATGTTCATTTTGATGTTTTGGTGTTGTATAAGGTCCAAGTGACCAATTGTAAGGCCTAGTGCCATGTGTGAGTCCGAGTGGAATAAATCTAGGTTCATTTTGTAAGTCCCAAATGACATTTGTCAATTGTAATCGCATAATGCTAAAAATAGCAATAATGCCAAAAATAGGCAGTAGTGTTTCCCAGCTGCTTGGAATCGATCTCCTAGCCGCTTGGAGTTAATTTGGTACTACTCTGGGTGAATCTATAAAAACTAGGGAAATGAACAAGATCAGGTATTAGGGTTTGAGGTTGTGATCAGTCATATGATATTGTGATTGAATGCAATCAGATCGCAAAGAGGAGGTTGAGTGTGATTGAACATTGTTTCAAAGAGAAATAAAGATATTCTATTCCGTCATTTCGATTCTTGCTCTCTGTATTTGCACGTTTGTTAGCTGTAGATTTCTTTTCCGTTCTGTGCTTTCCGTTGTTGTGATATGGCCATATGAAGCATTCCACTGATAAGATTTCTATCTAAATTAGTGGAATGGCTTCTCGGTGTACATATATGTTTTTATTTCTTGTTTCTATTTTGTCATTTGTGTTCTGTTTGACGGTGGAGAGGATCGGATCAACTGTGCTGCATAGTAGACTAGCCTAGCATCTCCATGTGCTAGGGTCTGGGTTGGTGTCATGGCCACATTTCACATGTAGTCACAACACGCTAACCCGCGTGTCATGTCCACATGTGTCATGTGGTCATGATACGAACTGTCAAAAATTTTTCCCTTACTACTCTGAAAGCCCCCTCGCACCCACAAGCATGCTCGGTTGCATATGTTTATGTCGTCATCGATACTGTTGCTAACAGAATATTCTACACACATGTGCATATTGATATCGAACACTATGTTTATGTTGGTTTAATTTACAACGTTTAGGGTTTCCTTGGTAGATGGTTGACCTTTAATTGGTTTTCTCAATTATCTCAATATTGGTTCGCATTTTGCATTTACTCCTCTATCAATTTGTTTTAAATAGTTTCTTGTTCGCTCGTTTGCGTATTTCTTTATTTACCTTTTGTATTTGCATTTAAATTTATTACGTTAAATTAATTTCATTACCTTCGTAACTCATACTAATCTCAATGTCACAAATCCTTTACAAATGAATTAATGCAATTGGTTATTAGTGTAAATAACAATTGCCCCATTAATATTATATAATCATTTATGTATAGATATATAAATGAACATACATATTTTTTTTTAATCATGATAGTGGAAACTCCACTCATAGTTTTAATAGAGTATTTATAAAAATCCAACTCATAATATTCCCATGTATTTAGGAAGAGAGTGTATATTTATATGTATATTTATTAAACATCCTTTTAGTGCAAGCTCATTTTTTTTTTTATCGAATTGATTTATAAAAATATATATATATATTTATTTATTATTGTTTATTTTACAAAGTTGATGGAAACTCCACTCATCATTTTTTTTTATTAGAGTTTCTTTTTCTTATAAAAATTACAACTCATTGCATGAGGATTGAAATAATCCTAAAAACCTCATTGCTGTTGTGGTTTTGCAAGCATGGTGAAGCGGCAGCAGATTAGGCGACGGCGCTGGTCGCAGGGCCGAAAGGAGACGGCGAGAGGGTGATCGCAGGTGGAGTTATGGAGTGTAGTGGAGGTGGTGGTGCCACAGTGGCAATGGCGAGCGGAGGGTGCGGCGACAGTGAGTGGAGGTTGTGGTGGAGGCGGTGGACAGGTTGCAGGGGGCGGTGGTTGATGGGCGCGGAGGGTTTTGACCGTGCTGTCAGCGGTAGTCGGGGTGTATGGGCTGCGAAGGCCTATGTAGTGTATTGGCGGGGGTGTGGGGAGGGGCGGAGCCCACCCTTCGTGGGTGTGGGTGGGGCTCCGCCCCTCCCCACACCCTCTCTTTACTCAAGATTTGGTGGGGGTTAAACCCCCACCATATTCTTTGTAACTCAATGACTGTGTATTATTTGATACTACGAATTTTCACAACTATTTGCTATTTCAAAATTACAAATTAATATTAATTATATATATATATATATATCGTTTTCACAATTCTATTCAACTTAAATCTATTTAAATATATATATTTGTATATAAACAATTATACCAAAATTTACACTTCATTTAATAATAAAAATATATATTCATATATATATATATATATACACAATTGCATCAAATTTTCACATCATTTCATAATAAATAAATAAATATATATATATAATTCATAACAAAGTTCCACATATCCTACAACCTTTTAGTTCTCAATTAACAAATCATTTCACAATTTCTCTACATTTTAATTTTCAATATAGTAAATACTTGAGTGAAACAGGAAGTAAATAACCATATAAATCTGAATTTTTTTTTAACTACATTTTAATCTATCAAGTATACATTTTAATTCAAATAATTTCAAAGAGATACAGTAAATACAAGAACTATTAAAACTTTCACTTCAAGTAAACAGACAAGTAAATCGATTTAGATTATTTTTCATTGCCTACTTAAAACAAGTTTTAATTTTGTTTTCAAAGGTAGATTTACATCTTCCATAATACTGTAAAAATAACTTTCTCACTAAATAATACAAGAGATATATTTTAACAACTGTTCTAAATCAACAACAAATCTCACAACTTACAACATGGTAAACAAGAACAAACAACTGTAAAAGTCCCACAACTCACATACACTCTAAGGGAGGAATTTACTTTCTTCTCCCAATACAATTTTTCTACAACTTTCATAGGGAGCAATCTCTCCTCTTCAAAAGAAACTATTACAGGAAGAAATTTAAAGAGACCAAGCTCTCATTACAAATAGGAAGATAGAACATTTTCTTTAACAAGGCAAAATTCCTTCAATCCTCTTATCATGCTTCAACAGTAACCTGCATGACAACAAGGGAGAAAAACAACAACCAACTAGCTCTCCTCCCTACCATAAACCCGCAAGAGGGTCACCCCCGAGTTAGGGAGATCATCCACATACCCAGGGTAGAATAGACCAAAACACTTTACAACATTGAATAACAACAATCAAAACAAACAACATTCAAACTCTTAAGGTTTTACACACAATACAAAGACTCAACTGAGGTGAGTTCAAGGAGGGTAGGGAAGTGGACTCTCTCTCTCAAGGTGTAATCCTTCTCAATAATTTATCTCAGTTTTTTTTTCTCATGGCCTCAAGCCAACAAAATTTACTTCCTCAAGGCCTCAAGCCTTCCAAATAATAAAATCATAGGGATATCTCGAATAGGCTCTCAAAGCTCTAGGCTCAAAATTACCAACTTGCCCTCAAGGCTTTCATATACCAAAATAAGAAGACACCCGAGGAGGTTCACACCTTCCCTTCCCTATACAAGATGAGCATTGCCTTCCAACTAGAAGGAGCTCTTTCAACACCCAACACAAAACCCAAAATAGCAAAACTAACACATAGACAACCAATGCAAATCCACATTTATCAAACAAGAACAAAACATACATAGGTGAGTAAATTGGCTCACTAACCTCTACAAGCCCAATTATGGAAGTATTTTGACGAAGAGCTCCACCCTTAGTCTCCTCCTCCAAATTCTCCTTCTTTACACAATAATCCAACCCCCTTACCCTCTCCCTCTTCTCCTCTTTAAAACAAATTCTCTCCCTTATCCCTTATTCCAAGTGGCATTAAAAAACTAAACCTACTCCTCATCCATTATCCTAGTGGACTTAAAACAATTAACCCCACTCAAGAGGTTCCCCACTATGGCCCTTTTCCAACACATGTAGAAATAAATTATAATAAGAAAAATATAAATAAAAAGAAGAAGTGGATGACACACCACCCTTTTTATGGGGTCTCCCACCAAAAGAGAGGCACAAAGAGACAAGCACTCCATTATTGATGGATCATGGAGTCCTTCCATGACTTGGAAGTGGGTCTAAGTGTGGATTCCACTCATCCATTATCCCCATGCTTTCAAATTCATCACTTAACTTCACCATGAAGTTGAAGTGACCATATGGAGGTTATCCCAAGGTTATCCTAGTCAAAAGGGTCCCTAGACCCATGAGGTATAACCTGGGGTTGATTTAAACCTAGTTAGGACTCCCAGAGTCAAGTAAAAACATAAGAAGAGGGTCTAAAAGAAATAAAGTTAAAACAAGATTTAAAACATCTCTTACAACACATATCACAATATAATTAAATCAGAAGATAGACCTATTTCCCTTGACCTCATGCATTATTACAACATTACAACATTACCACAATTCACTAAACACAAGGTTGATCTTAGTTCCTCGTGGAACTAGATCGGCTCACAAGGGATACAACATAGGGTGTGGAATGATCTCCTGTATTTGTGGTTTTGTTAGCAATACCTGCACACTCAAACTCGAAGTCAATAACACATAAAGATATCATAGCCGAAGCAATTTAAATACATGCATACCTAAACATTCTACCATATAAACATACTGAAATCACATTAAAATTCCATTTCTAATAGTATCCATTCATTACTCACTTAAAAGCAACATCTAACTATCATTGCATAATTGTTTTCTTAAAAATCAATTAGGTTTAATAAAAAAGAATCCGGGATGAACAGTCCCCCAATCATAAAAGTAAAAGCAATAGTATTGTAAATAGTCTCATGAACAGAAGGGAAAAAAGGTAGGCCTCACAGTTGGAAGTTAGGCGATTTGAGGACTTGCAGTTTTGTGAAGGCAACATCGGCGAGACATAACATTCGAAGAAGCCTTTGAAAGTTACACTGATCAAGGTGTTAGACCGATAGAATGCGTATTGCATATCGCAAATGTATATTGAGAATGTATGTGAGAATATACATTCTGTCAGATACAAAAAGTGATCGGTCGTAATGGTGAATCAGGGTGTAGTAACCGGCCATAACAAGTCATGTTATGCATATACCACAGTTTGGCATATCGGAGTGTTTGGCGTATCGGGGGAAAAGTATTTGGGCTTGCTGATGGATTAAGTCTCACCAAAGGGATGTGCTTGAAAGTGACATCGGGGAGATAGGTGTGTTGGTGGAATGGTTTTTGAGTTGGCCGACAGTGTTAAGTCCTACCGATAGTGGGTTCGACGAGTTCAAAAGTTGATAAGTGTTCACTTCCACTGTGCGCTCTGCATCATTTTGGTATCAGAGCTAGCGAAAGTTCTACAAAAATGTTGGCGTTGTCAGTGAATGTTTATGTCAGACAGAGAAAGAGAAGAAGGGGCTAGCGATATGCCTCCAAAGGGAATGACCACAAAAGTGGTCAAGAAATTCAAGGAAATGGAGGAGATGATCAAGACTAGAGTCAAGGAGGTACTCCAGGCTGAGTTGAAGACCTTGGGAAAAGGTAGGAAATCAGATGAGGAGTCTGGTGAAGAAGAAGATGGGGAAGAGGAAACAACCCTAGAACATACAGGTATATCTGCAGACCAGAAACAATTTCTGGAGGCCATAAAATCACTTGGTAAGGAGTCGTCTGAGGCAAGAATGGAGATTCTAATGTTCAGCGGAAAGATGGACATAGACGAAGTCATCGAATGGGTCGACGCTTTGAACAATTACTTCGAGTACAAGGAGGTATCGGAGAATAGAAGAGTCAAGTTTGCAAAGACAAAATTGAAGGGCACTGCACTCACGTGGTGGAACTACACCCGGGGAGAAAGGGTGAAGAGTGGCAAGAGCATGATCTCATCTTGGAGTCAGATGGTAGAGAGGATCAAGGCTTAGTTCCTACTAGCGGATTATGAGGTGTAGATATACAGGAAAATGCAGAACCTCAGGCAGAAGGATATTGATGTATCCACCTATATAGAGGAATTTCATAAATTGTCTCTAAGGTGTGGACATGCTGAGGATGAGAAAGGAAGAGTTGCCAGGTATATTAATGGCCTGAAGTATAGTATACAAGATGAGATTACCATCTTGACACCAGAAATCGTGGACAAGTGTTTCCAAGTGGCACTAAGAGTAGAAGAGAAGCAAAAAAGAAAGGGAGACCAACAGAATAGAGGTAGAGGTGGAAGAAATTCCAAGGGTAGAAATAGCTTTGGTGGCAGAAATTAGTTCTAGAAGACTCAAGGGGAGTCCAGTTAGCAAGAACATAGTGAAGAATCTAGTTCTAGAGAAGGTTTCAGAGGAAGGAGACCCAATGGGAGAGGTAGATTTGGTGGACCAGGCAGAGGTCCTAACGTCTTCACGGGAAGATGTTATAATTGTAACCAAATTGGGCACACAACAGGTTGGTGTCCAGAGAAAGCCTCAATCTCTCATGGAGGAGAGAGAAGGAGCCAACTGATTCAAGAAGATTGTCAGAGTGTGAACTCACCCATGGGAAGTGCAGCTCCAGCACAAGATGGAGAGAGTCTCATGATGAGAAGAACAATGCTGAAAGTGCCACAAAACAAGGAACCACCCCAGAGGAAGACACTATTCAGAACTCTGTGTAAAGTTTCTGGCAAAAGATGTAAGGTAATTGTTGATTTTGGCTCCACTGAAAATTTAGTTTCAGTAGAAATGGTAGAGAAATTGAATTTGAAAAGATTGCCACATGTGAGTCCATACAAAGTGTCATGGCTGAATAAAGGGTACCAAGTCTTGGTTGATGAACAAGCTTGGGTAGAATTTCAGATAGGGGAATATGGGGATAAACTTTTGTGTGATATAATTCCCATGGATGCATGCCATTTACTGTTAGGTAGACCTTGGCAGTATGATGTACAAGCCCAGCATGATGGTAAGTCGAATTCCTTTGTGATCACTAAGAATGGTACACAGTATAAGATGGATCCTTTACCAGAAGAGGGTGTAGATAAGAATGTAGGCTCAAGTATCATGTTAATGAGTGGGAAAGAGTTTCTCCATACTCTGAAAGAAGAGGGAACCTAGGGGTATACTCTGATTTTGAAACCTAAAGACAATTATGATTTGCCTGAAAACAACAAGGAAAAAGTCCCTAAGGAAGTGCAGGAATTGTTAGACAAATATAAGGGTATCATGGTGGAGGATATGCCCAATGTACTACCCCCTATAAGAGACATAAGTCATCAGATTGACTTCATCCCAGAATCCACATTGCCAAATAAACCAGCTTATAAAATAACACCTAATCAGAATGAGGAGATTGCTAAACAAGTACAAGAACTGTTGGATAAAGGCCCGGTGAGAAAAAGTATTAGTCCATGTGCTGTACCCACAATTTTAGCTCCCAAGAAGGATGGAAAATAGAGGTTATGTACTGATTTGAGAGTCATAAATAAGATCACCATTAGATATAGGTTTCCTATGCCCAGAATAGAGGACCTCATGGATTGTTTGGGTGGAGCTCAGTATTTTTCTAAAATTGACCTCAAGAGTGGATACCATCAGATCAGGATTAGACAAGGGGATGAATGGAAGACAACCTTTAAGACTAATGAGGGTCTTTATGAGTGGTTGGTGATGCCATTTGGTCTGTCCAATGCTCCCAGTACTTTCATGCGTCTAATGAATGAGGTATTGAAGGATTTTATTGGCAAATTTGTTGTTGTCTATCTTGACGATATTCTAGTTTTTAGCAGGACAAAAGAAGAACATTTGCAACATTTGGAACAAGTGTTGAAGAGGTTGCATGAGGAGAAACTGATGATCAATATGGAGAAGAGTATCTTCATGAAGGAAGAACTCACATACCTTGGATTTGTAATATCCCAGGGCAGTTTAAAAATGGATCCAGAGAAGTAAATGCTATTCTATCTTGGCCAACACCCAAAATTGTCAGTGATGTAAGGAGTTTTCATGGGTTGGCAACTTTTTATATGAAATTCATAAGAGGATTCAGTCATATTTGTGCACCCATTTTAGATACCATAAAAAGAGGACAGAAATGTAAGTTTGTTTAGAATAAAGCAGTAGATGAATATTTTGAGATTCTCAAACAGAAAATAACAGAGAAACCCATTTTGGTTTTGCCTAATTTTAATAAGTTGTTTACTATGGAATGTGATGCTAGTAACCTTGCCATTGGTGCTGTCTTGAGTCAGGAAGGCAGACCTGTTGCTTTCTTTAGTGAAAAGCTGAATGATGCTAAAAGGAAGTATTCCACATATGATCTAGAATTGTATGCAATGGTTCAAGCATTGAAAAAATGGAGACATTATCTCTTGCCGAAGGAATTCATTATTTATACTGACAACCATGCTTTGAGTTTTCTGAATTCGCAGGAGAAGCTAAATCATAGGCATATGAAGTGGGTCAAACAACTCCAGGTGTATACTTTTTCCATCAAACATAAGAAGGGACAAGCCAACAAGGTGGTAGATGCTCTGAGCAGAAGAGTGTGCACTATACAGGAAATCCAGTTGCAAAATGTGGGAGTGGATTCTCTCAAGCATATGTACCAGGATGATGAGGACTTCAAAGAGATATATGCAGTTTGTTCACAATTTTCAGATTCCTATCATTTTGATTTTTCTAAATTTTTGCTACAGCAGGGGTTACTGTTCAAAGGCAGCCAACTGTGTGTACCTAGGTATTCCATGAGGGAGAACATCATATAAGAGAAACATTGTGGTAGTCTTGGAGGTCATTTTGGACTAGACAAGACATTGGAGCAAGTGAGAAGGTTTTACTTTTGGCCTAATATGCAAACAGATGTCAGAAAATTTGTAGACAGTTGTCACATTTACCAGAGAGCCAAAGGGACTTCATCCAATGCATGTCTCTATCAACCACTTCCAATTCCTCAAAGGCCATGGGAGTGTATAAGCATGGATTTTGTTTTGGGTCTTCCCCAGACTTAGAGGTTTTGATAGTGTGTTTGTTGTAGTTGACAGATTCAGTAAAATGGCTCATTTTGTGCCATGCAAATGTACCAATGATGCTTCACACATTGATGGCTTGTTCTTTAAATAAATAGTTCAAATTCATGGTTTGCCATTGAATATTGTCACTGACAAAGATCCCAAGTTTGTGGGACATTTTTGGCGCACATTGTGGAAGAAACTGGGCACTCAATTATCTTTCACATCAGCATATCACCCTCAGACAGATGGACAAACTGAGGTGGTGAATAAATCACTGGGTAATCTTTTGAGGTGTTTGACTAAACAGCATGGAGAAGCATGGAATATGATCATCCCACAAGCCGAGTTTGCATATAACGATTCTGTTAATAGGAGCACAAGAAAGAGCCCTTTTGAAGTTGTATATGGGATTCATCCCAGGGGAAGTTTGGAGCTCAAGGATCTCCATAACATGGAGAAAAGGAGTGCACAAGGTGAAAATTTTGTAGTCAGCATGAAGGATATCCATGATGCTGTAAGAGAAACTATCTAGAAGAACACAGGGAAGTATAAAGAGAAAGCTGATCAGAGAAAAAGGGATGTCCAATACAAAGTTGGAGATTTGGTAATGGCATATCTAAAGAAGGAAAGACTTCCGAAGGGGCAGCCCATGAAGCTTCTTATGAAGAAGATAGGTCCATGCAAGATTGCACACAAATTTGGGCCTAATGCATATGAAATTGAACTTCCTCCAGGTTTAGCAATATCACCCATTTTCAATGTGTCAGAACTGTTTCCATTCAGGGGAGACAATGTTACCGATTCAGATGTGACAGGAGCAGGGGATACAGAATGGATTTATGATTTTCCACCGAGTCAGCTAGTACAGCTAGAATATATTTTAGACACCAAAGTTTAGAAGAAGACTAGACATAAAACCTACAAGCGGTATCTGGTCAAATGGCGTGGTTTACCTGCTGAGGATGCAACCTAGATGAGCGAGGAGGACATCATCAAATATGGGGTTTCCATTTCAAACCTGGTTCCTCAAGGGACTTGAGTTCTGTTAACCTCGGGAGTATGGTGTAGGGGCACCTAGATACTTTAATTAATTTCATGTTCATTTTGATGTTTTGGTGTTGTATAAGGTCCAAGTGACCAATTGTAAGGCCTAGTGCCATGTGTGAGTCTGAGTGGAATAAATCTAGGTTCATTTTGTAAGTCCCAAATGACATTTGTCAATTGTAATCGCATAATGCTAAAAATCGCAATAATGCCAAAAATAGGCAGTAGTATTTCCCAGCTGCTTGGAATCAATCTCCCAGCCGCTTGGAGTTAGTTTGGTACTACTCTGGGCGAATCTATAAAAACCAGGGAAATGAACAAGATCAGGTATTAGGGTTTGAGGTTGTGATCAGTCATATGATATTGTGATCGAATGCAATCAGATCGCAGAGTGGAGGTTGAGTGTGATTGAACATTGTTTCAAAGAGAAATAAAGATATTATGTTCTGTCATTTCGATTCCTATTCTTTGTAATTGCAAGTTTGTTAGTTGTAGATTTCCTTTCCATTCTATGCTTTCTGTTGTTGCAAAATGGCCATATGAAGCATTCCACTGATAAGATTTCTGTCAAAATCAGTGGAATGGCTTCTCGGTGTACATATATGTTTTTATTTCTTGTTTCTATTTTGTCATTTGTGTTCTGTTTGATGGTGGAGAGGATCGGATCGACTGTGCTGCGTAGTAGACTAGCCTAGCATCTCCATGTGCTAGGGTCTAGGTTGGAAGTTAGGTGATTTGAGGACTTGCAGTTTTGTGAAGGCAACATCGGCGAGACATAACATTCGGAGAAGCCTTTGAAAGTTACACCGATCAAGGTGTTAGACCAATAGAATGTGTATTGCATATCGCAAATGTATATTGAGAATGTATGTGAGAATATACATTCCGTCAGATACAAAAAGTGACTGGTCGTAACAATGAATCAGGGTGTAGTAACCGGCCATAACAAGTCATGTTATGCATATACCACAATTTGGCATATCAGAGTGTTCGGCGTATCGGGGGAAAAGTATTTGGGCTCGCCGATGGATTAAGTCTCGCCAAAGGAATGTGCTTGAAAGTGACATCGGGGAGATAGGTGTGTTGGTGGAATGGTTTTTGAGTTGGCCAACAGTGTTAAGTCCTGCCGATAGTGGGTTCAACGGGTTCAAAAGTTGATAAGTGTTCGCTTCCACTGTGTGCTCTACATCAAAAGCCCATGAAAATAATGCTAAAAAAAAGAATGCCATCTTAAGTGGTCTAACCAATTTAGAGTTTGTCAAGGTATTGTAGTGCAAGATGACTAAGGACATATGGGATAAACTCAAAAGTCTTTATGAAGGGGATTATAAAGTAAAGCAAGCAAAATTGCAGACCTACAAGGCTAAATTTGAAAATCTAAAGATGAAGGAAGAAGAGAAATTTGTTGATTATTTTCTCTGAGTAGATAAGGTTGTAAATGCTATTAGATGTCTTGGTGAAAAGGTGGAGGATGCAACAATTGTGTAGAAGATACTAAGATCACTCTCTCAAAGGTATGATTCAAAAGTTCTTGCTATTGAAGAAGTAAGAGATTTGAATGTATTCAAAATGGATGAATTATTTGGTTCACTCACTGTCTATGAAATGAGAAATGCAAACAAAGAAACATCTAAGATAGAAACTTCTTTCAAAGCATCTAAGAAAAATGGATCTGTGTCAAGTGATACATTTGATAATGAGGAAGACAACTTTGTAAGAAAGCTAAAGAAGTGATTAGGTAAGTACAACGGTAAGTTAGCTTTCAAGTGTTTCAACTTTGGAAAGATTGGGCATTATGCATCTAAATGTCCTCTTAAGAAGAATGAAGATAACAAGGGTTTCAAAAGATCTAATTTTAACAAGAACAAGAAAAGCCTTTACTCTAAGAATGATTACAGTTCAACAGAAGAAGAAGATAACTGCGCATCAAAAGATGAAAGAGTAGAAGCTCTACTCATGGCTATGGAAGTCTTGGACAACTCAGACAATGCTGCTATTGATAAAGAAGAAGAATGTGAAGTTGATTTTGAAGGTGAACTGATCTCTGCTCTTGAAGACTTGGATCTAGAAAAGAAAGAAAATGAAGAACAAAAGGCCAAGCTCATAGAATTGGAGGAGATGATTGCTAGCCTAAAGATTTAGATTGAAGAGGGAAAAAGAATTATAGACTATTATGTATGAAAAAGGGGATGAAGAAGACAAGCATGCACACTAGATCAAACCCTCTTCCACAATAACATTCAAGGACAAGACTGAGTGAAATCAAGTTACCAAAGGGAGGTGGACTCAGCTATAGAGCTTGCAAATCTTGTTTGCTATGGAAATATCAGATTTAACCAAGCCTTTTTATCAAACCCTAGGACAAGTATGCATAAAACCCTAGTTCTAAGATAATTATCTTATAATATACAGAAAATGACTAAAACTTAGAATTTGAATGCACAAAGATGATCAGAGAGATATTGGAACCTGTGTCTCAGAAGTTGAAGTTTTAGAGGATGAAATAGGAACTACCCAAGTCTTGGATGTGAGAATCTACCGGAGGTCTGAACTGAGAAAATGCTATAGATGATGCTCAGATGCCAGATCTGGAGTCAGAAAGGCCTAGAAGACAAGGGCACCAACCGCCCAAGTCTTTATAGAGGAATATTCCTAAACTTCTTTCGAATCTCAAAACCATGATTCCTACATAGTCTTCCTGTATCTTCACTATTCCTGAATCCTATACCTATAACCCACACATAAGATGACAAGAAAGGGTTTGGGGGGTTACGATGTTAAAGGATTTGCCTCAGTCAAACCCCAGACTGGCATTCAAGCCTTCCAACACTGTTGATAGATAAGAAAGCATGCCCTAGCAGGGCAGAGGCTAAACAAAATGATTCAAATAACAATGATATCACCTATGTGGTGAAGCCCTTAGGATAATGAAGATTCTTCAACTCATAAGGAGATGGATGATGATTCCAAATGTGCAACAACACACACAATACAAACACAAATCTACTCTAGAAACACAATGAATGCTTTGAATACTCTTTGCTCTAGGATCATAAGTTTGCTATATCCATCTAGGTTCATAATGAATTTAAAAACTCACTTATATATGCTTTCCCACTAACATTCATCAAATTAAATCACAAGAGATGATAAAGAGGAACCTTTTTAAAGGTCCTATGCCGACATAACATTAATTGTCCTCGATCAATCAGGGAGGACTTGGCAGTTGGCGCCCAAGTCTAGGAGCCCCTTTTTAGTCTAGGATGAGATTAAGGAAGGGTCCAAGGTCCCAGATTCACATGGGTGTTGGGCAATCTTCTTCAGGATGATCAATTATAATGCATAATGTAATTATGGGGACCTAGGAGCTAAATAAGGAGGTAAAAAGGTAAGTGTCCACTTTTTACTCCATAACATTTAGCCCCCACTTTAATGTGTGTATGATCTTATGATCACTACATGCATTAAAGTACGGTTGAAGCACATCAAACACATCAAACACTTACAATGAAGACACACCCTAAGTTTGGAGAACCATTTCTAGCCCCCAAGCTTAGGCAAACATAAGAAAACACTTGACAGTCACATAAGACACAGTGAATATAGTAAGGAAGCACATAATACACGAAGTAGCCAGTAAAGCACGCAATACACATAGAAGGCATGAATACAAACACACAATACACAAGGCATACATGAAGAGAAGACATGATTAAACAATTATATATATATATAACCCTAACTAGGCAATGAGGGGAGCTCATCGCTACGTGCCATCGTTAAAGGCACACAAAACACACATCATGGAGGGAGCTCATCACTATGTGGCACCACAAAACATGCAAGACACACGGTGTGGGGGGAGCTCATCACTACACGCCACCACTAAAACACGTAAAACACGTAAGGAAGACACATGGAAAACACACAGAATACATGAGTGTTGTAGAGTATGTTGTCGACATACTATACGTCTTAAACACAACAGACATAGGTGATAGGGAGGAGTTCATCGCTATGCTCCACTATCTAAGACATGCTAGACACACCTAACAGTTGAGCTACACTACCACAATCGCTAAAGACATGCTTAAGGGTGAATAACTCAAGATCCAACCCCGCCTTGCGCAAACAACTTTTTTAAAAGGATGTGCAACCTCTCAAGGGAAGACACAATCCTGCCTTCCGTAGAAGGTCTTTCAAAATGCAACCCCACCTGCATTTACAGATGCCTTACGATGAAAAGAAAGCATGCACAAAGTATACAACCCCACATGCATTGTACAGACTCCTTATAGTGAAAAGGATGTATACACAAAACAAAACAAAGTACACAACCCCACTTGCATCCACAGATGCCTTACGGTGAAAAGGAGGCATATGTAAACACACTTTATCAATATCTAAAATATGCAAGCATTTACCACAATATATGCCCCCAACTTAAAGTGGTTGATCCCACTTGCCGATAGCAATCACGTTTAAGGTAAAGCAAAAACACGCAAGGGAACAAGAGCTTTCGCAAAGCTCATGCCCCAAAGTGACATGTGCTTAACAATCGCCAAATGTTCCCACAAACACATCAATATCATTTGCTAACATAATCAACAATATATAAGCTTTGGTTAGAAAATCTATTCTAAGATAACAACCAAATCATGTCAAGAAAATTATATATAAATAATTTATTATATCACATAATATATCGAGGCTACACTTACAGGTTCAGAACCGAGTATAGTCGTGAGTTTATACTTTAGGTATCTCGGAACCGAGTGTAGCTACAAGGTGAGATACAAAACAATCCAAGGTGCATAGAAGCAGATTTAGAGTATTACAAAGGTGTTACAAGAAATTTCACAATACAATACACATGATCACAACATGAGGTGATTCTACTAGTCAAGTGTTAGTAATATATCAACCCCATCTTCATATATGGACTAGTCCAACAATTGAAGAATGAAAACACAAAAAATGAGAGAGGAGACAAAAGTGACTTAGGTTCACAACGTGGGAAAATGTCCTCAAGACATCTTCCACAATGTTATGCCCCCAAGGCACCACACACAACAATTTCAATAAGAGAGAGAGGAATAAAAGAATAGAGAAACAAATAGAAAAAGTATCACAACAGAGGTAGTCTACTTGTATCCTTGACCTTACAAGAGTATCAAGGGTCATCCAAGGAGACCTTAACAACATTTAACACAACACGGGGGGACACAACACAACACAACAATATATATGTATTTAAGAGGAGGCCAAACTTGCGAGCATCTTAGAGAGGTTCTGCATCAAGTGTGATAAAATATGTGAGGAACTCATACCTGTTTGATGTTTATTTCCAAAATGGCCTCGCAATGCTTGTTTCACAATACCTTGTATGTTTGAAATCTTTTGATGCTTGCAGGGAGGGAATCATTACCTTTTCCATGGATGATTCATGTCTTTCTCTTTTCCTTTCTTTTTCTTTCTTATTCTACTTTGCTTGATGAATGAGCCTTTCATGATGAAATGGGATGCTTTTCATTGTCACAACTTTCTCTTGCTTCAAGTGATTACATGTAGGTTGTTCTATTTGCGTATCTTCTGCATTTTGGTTATCTCATGATCCTGTCATGTCCCCTCCCCCTATGGGTTGAATTGATAATAGATTGGAGAATTTAAATTAAATATTTAAATTCAATAAAGGATGATATCATGAGAATAATGTATATATAAGGATACGAGATAACAAAATTATTATCTATGAAGCTATGAATGATTTACTAAATGCAAAGAGTAGTGATTTATATCAAGCAATCTAGAGAAGACATTGTCTGAATATCCTTTACATATAGTGACCTACCAAAAAGCAGCAATTTGTATTTGGTAGAAGAGGCTACGATCCATAATAAGGAGCGATCCAATGTTACTAAGAATATTTAATGTTTGTTAAAACAAAAAGGACAAAAGTGGTAGCAATTCATATTATGCAAGAAAGCGCGATCAAGAGAAGATAACAAATTGTTAAGTAAAGACAACAAAGAGACAAAGAGCATCGATCACCTTAGAGGTATGATTCCTCCACAAGACACATCCATTTAGGTATATTAATTCATAAGAGACATCACCTTTGATAGATATAAAAGGAAACACTATTGACATGAATCAGGCATCTACAAGCAATATAGCATAAGGAATAATATTCATTAATTGAAGAGAAGACGTTGGATTTGCAGAAGGTTATATATATACACAGTCATATAGACTGCTAAGACATCAAAGAATATATTGCTAAACATTATTGAATAAATTTAACAGGTTAGATCAATGACTATTGTCTGATTTATTTATATCGTTGTCATTTATATATATGTCATAAGACTCACCAGACCTAGAAGAATGGTGAGGGGACTACATGGAGGGTGTTTGCAAGAGACACAGTATAGCTTCATGAGTGTTGTCATTGATGGCAACAAAATTCATCGCACTCATCCGCAGGACATGGTGTGCTTTTACCAAAAGTTAGATTGAAGAATGTTGTGGTCCGATGACCAAGAATAGAGTATGCAGCAGGGTCTGACAATTAGGTCTGGATCTCTCAGAGGAAGTATCTATGTAAAGTGCAGACTTGGGGAAGTCAAGAGGAGTACCTTGATTGATAGATTCCAGGGATTGAGCCTCCGGTAATGAAAGACTAAAGAGATATGAGCACCTAAGTATTGGGTTCCTATTTAACAGAGTAAACTGAGGAAGAACTGACCGACAGAGCATTAGACCTTAATCTGGATGAGATATTAATGGTGATCAAGATTACTAAGGTATCATTCACGATTGATCGACATGATTGATAACTTCTATGAGCATCTCTTTGATACGCATCACTTGATAAGCAAGGATTCAGCCGACAGACCAAGAGTTTGGGAAAATAGTAAGTATTCTGGATGCCGACTAGAAAGTGGATGAAATCCTTGGTGCGGATATATATACCAGATTGATTTCGGTATGAAGGTGTGTGGTGTGCGAAGAAAAGCAGAAGTGCAGTGTGGAAGCAGTAAGGCAGGTCCGGTATGTGACAGGACAACAACACCAAAGAAGAGAAAGAATGAAGTGCAGTAGATCAGTGTACTGAGCCTAATCGGAACTGAACTCCAGCATATGTGGATGCTTCTCATCAGTTCAAGTATCTTGTTACTCTCTTTATTACTTGTAGACAGTGAGTCTCTTGTAGGCAGTGAGCCACTTGTGAGCAGTGTGCTCAGGCAGTAAGCCCTAATTGGCAAGTGCCATTTTGTATTTCTATTCTTCTAACAGAGAATACATTCTTGGGTTAGTCACCCCGTAGTTTTTCTCTTAACAGGGTTTTCCACGTCAAAATCATTGTGTTATGTATCTTGACTTTATTTTTGCTTTCATGATTATGAATACTTATTTGCTTTGATGTTGCACTAGTTGTTAAAGAAGAACAAAAAGTTAAATTAATTAAGCTAACTGATTCACCCCCCCTCTCAGTTATCAACAATTGGTATCAGAGCTAAGTTCCTCCAAACAGAGCCTAACAACTTGAGGAAGATCTGGGAATTCAAATGGATGTGTATGGTATGAGGGAACAACTTCAGTCTACCCTAGATGATCTTGAGCAATCTAACTCTGAAGTCAATGAATTGAAGGAAAGACTCAAACAAGCAGATGATTTCATAAATGAACTAAAAGGGAAACTGAGTATCTCTATGAAAAAGAGAAAGGATCTACTTCAACAATTGGCAAGTCAAGGTGAAGCCAATGATACAAATGAAGATCTGAAGGAGAAAACTAAGTTATGTGAAAAGTTATCAAAAGAGGTCATTATGGTAAGACATGAAATGGAATCAGGAGTTATGAAATTCACCCAAGAAATTGAAGAGAAAAGAAAAACTGAAGATGATTTAAGACAATCTCTTAAAGAGAAATCAGAAGACTGCCACAAAATGGATAGAATAATTAGGCATCTAGAATCTGATCTTGAAGAAGCTAGAGATAATGAAGAACAACTTGAGAATCAGATTGACACTCTTAAAAGGGATATTCAAACAACAAATGAATACAAAGAGAAATTCAAGATAAGCTCTGCTCAACTTGAAGTTCTTCTTCAAAGCCAAAAGAGGGTAGATGACAAGCAAGGCTTGGGGTATGAAAGAGGTGAAAGCTTCGGATCCGGTCAGAAGAACTCCAAATCAGAAAATCCAAGAAACAGGCCTAGAAGACCTCCGGCAAGGCAACCAAACGCCCAAATATATCCTTCCTTCAATGGATACTGCCACAATTGCAATAACTTTGGTCACAAAGCAAATTAGTGCAGAAGAAGAATGAACCAGACTAATTCATCCTTCTCTGGACAATGCTTTAATTGCAAAAGGTATGGTCACAAAACTCATGAATGCAGAAATATGCAAATGAACAATTCATTCAATGGCAGATGTTTTGCATGCAATAGAATGGGACATATGGCTAATTAGTGTAGATCAAGAGGATATCAGTCAACTATGCAAAGAAATATTGTTTGCTACAATTGCAATAGATCCGGTCATATTGCCAAATTCTACAGAAGTAAGAATCAGGACAAAAAGGGTCCAGTGCATAATAATCAAAACCAAGACAAAGGAAAAGGAAAAGTGAATGCAGATGAAATTTAAAGAGATATAAACAAGATATGGGTGAAGAGAAGTACAAAAAATAATGGGGATGGATCTGCACCAGAATCTGGTGCTGATATTCCTTCTGGAAACTAAATAGATGAGCTCTGGCTCAGGGGGAGTAACAAAAGAAAAACAATTTCCCCCAGCCAGCCAATAGGTGCCTGAAAGTGGGTCATGAAACATTGCGGATCAAAGGGCTCTCAGAGAAATATCTAAATAAGCCATGATAAAGATATGGAAGATCCACAAGAAGTTTTGAAAAGATTAATCTTCCAAGATTGATCCGGTTCAATAGTCATCTATTTTCACAGTTAGATCCGGTATGATTTGAATTTGAGGGATCTTGATCTGCAGATAAATGGAATGATTGTGTAAGATAGATAGATTGTCAATCATCACCAAGAACAACTCTAAATGCTTCTCAGTAATCTAGAAAATATTTTTCTCAGAACAAGGAGAACAAGGCAAACCGGAATGACTTAAGTTACGCATTTATTGCAATATGAAATTAGGGTTTGGAGAGAAATATAAGGGTTCTCTTATTGAACATTTGCTCATTTTACATTCAAGAAGAAGAGAAAAGGAGCTCTGCAACAAATTGCCTCAAGCCCATCAAAGATCAACTGCAGAAGTCGATTCATCCAGCAATCCGATCCGGTTCATATCGTGAACCCTAGAAGCGTAAAAGGTATTTTCCGCTCTTGAAAATCTCACTGTGAATCTTTGAAAGATGGCTACTCTGAATGTGGTGAAGATCACTAATAGGCCGTGCCCTAAATTCAGAAAACATCCCTATAAATCCCTAGAAGTTGATCCCCTAGGTGCATTTTCTAGCATTCCACATGGAATTCTGCATGTAGAAGATGTTAGGGTTTACATTCACGTAAACATTGAAGAATTTGGTGAATCCAAGCTGATGGATATCTACCACAAGGAACTGATAGATGAATCATTTGAACTAAAACCTCAATATAGGGCCATCCGGGATAAACATTTTGGACAGTGCATTCATTTCCCCTGTTTTGTTGAAGATGATTGGGTCCGGTATGTTTTGAGCAGAATGCATGACAACTTTATGTGGTTGATGAGGCCATTCAAAATAGCCAAGGAAGCAATTAGGGCAATAACCGGATTGCACTCATTCGGTGGGTTACCTACTCTAAAATCAGTCAAAAACCAAACTGTGAGTGAGGCTACCGGATCTAAATTTGATAAACGAGCAATAACAGTTGAGGATATCATAGATCCGGACATCAAGTTTTCCTCCATGATTATTGGCTACAAGATATATCACTCCAGCAGAGAAAATTCTATATCCAGAACAATAATCTACATTGCTTATGAAATGTTGATAAAGAATGCAGATTATGATCTTTGTGAACTCCTTCTGAGCCAACTGATGGAAAACCTACAAAAGATCAAGAAGGACAAGAAGAACTCTTTCAAGTATGGTGGGCTGATACTGTGTTTGTTCTTCTACTTTATGAATGAGCTGCCGGGATCTAGTGGTTGGGTATGGCAGAATGACAGACCTGTTGCAATTCAAATTATAGATTACTTGCATGGGCTTGGTGATGCCAAGGCACAAAACACATCACTATGGGGTTACTTCAAAAACTTCCAAAGCATGATGCAAGCTAGAGAAAGAATTCCCCAATCGCTAGTTAAAAAATACAAGGATACAGTGTGCTTTATGGTAGACATTGATCAATGTCTGATGGAGGCAGTAGAACCAAGAATAGTATGGATCATGCCAATGGGGTATGAGGTTGATGAGAAAATCTTAGAACTGCATATCCAACATCTGCTGAGCCAGCCCAAAGATCCTAAGGCAGAAAGGTTTGGAACTTACCAAGAACTAAGTGTAAAAGTTCATGTTGAACTAAGACAACCTGAGATCAAGAGAAAGGTAAGGAGGGAAGTAGAAGATTTTACCAAGAGGCATGGAATTTAAAAGGAGGCACTTAATACAAATAGAGAGAAGATAGAAAGGGTAGAGAAAGAAAAAGAAAAAGTAGAGAAAGAAGGTGCTCCGGTGGAAGTCCCCTCCCAGACCAGATCCTCTAAGACCTCTGCACCTACCACTGCTAAGAGCTCAAAGGCATCAAAACTGGAAGCAAAATCATCCAGTAAAGGAGAGAAGAGAACTAAGACAAAGGCCACACAATCTTATGCCAGTCAAAACGATGATGAAGAGACTGAATCTGATGAAGAGGTCAAGAAAATGAAGAAGAAGAAAACATCCGGTGAACCCTCTACCGGTCAAGGCAAAGAAGAGAAGGCAGAGGAATTTGTTGAAAAGCCCACTCTTCGCATTGATGATATCATCAAATCAGTTACTGTGGATGGGAACCTAAAACCAATGACTAAGTTCTATGATGAGTATAATGAAGCTGACCAGAAGATCTTGCAAGAAGCTACAGTCAGGTATCTGTATATCTACAATAAGGCTTTTATTGAAATCATATCTCTCATTCCCAAAAGCCTAGAGAAGGAATTAGAAATAAGGAAGAATAATGCTAAGGCAAAGGATCTTGAGATCCGAGAACAGATAGCTATTTAGCTATATCCTTCAATCACTCCGAAGCAAATGAATATGATCTTCAAAGATTGCAAGGATGAGTTTCAGAGCAAAGCTAGAATGAATCAGCTTATGCTCAGAGAAACTGACAAAGTAGCAAAAGAGACAGAAGAGATCCTCCAGAATGCATACAAAAGATTCAACATTCCCATTATAGAGGATGTAAGTGATGAACCTTCTGATGTTGAAAGGCAAAGTGCATCAAAGAAAGATCCTACTGAAAAGATTGCAGAAGAAACAAAGGAGATAGGTGAGGTGAAGTCCAAGGACCAGGATTCCTCTGTTCTGGAAGAAGTCCAAGAAGAAGAAAATTTCTCTCATCTGGATTCCCCAGCAGTCTCTGGATCTAAAGGAGGAGAAAGATTAGAGGAAAAAGAAGAAGTGAAGGAAAGAGAAGAAGGTCAAACTAAGAAGACCACAAGTGACAGTGCTGAAGCTGCAGAAGGAAAGAAAACTCTGTCTCCGGCAAGAGACACTGCAGAAACTGTCAAAGATTTCTTGACTAAAGAAATGATGGAGATTGATGAACCGGAGCTACTTCAAGGACCATTTGACTTTAATTCTCTCTCCCCAGTTCAAACAATGAAGATAGCATCCTTTGCCCAAGCAAAGGTAAAAGAGAAACTTCTAAAGTCTCACATGGAAGACTGTGAGCTGCTAGAGATAGCATCTGGTGTGTTGGAAAAGATCATGCCATCCTTTTAGAAGGATTCCTTAGCCTCTTCATCCGGTAATCTCAAGTCTCTTGTTAGCTCTGTCAGCACTCATTTTGAGTCTTTGGAGAAATCAGCTGAGGAGAAGGTCCGGAAAGAGTTTATGGATAAGAGATTCACTGAGTTACAAGGTCTTATAACCAATGGTAGGAGAAATATGGATATTGGGATAAAGAGATTAGAAAATGCTCTCAAAGATGGTGGAGAAGTATACAAATTTTGTTTATCCTGGTCTAAAGTGACAAAGGATATTGAGAAGAAAGTGAAAGAACAAGAGAATAAACTGTCAAGCTTCTCTTAGAATTTTGATCCTCTCTCTATATCCATAATAAACCAAGAATGTCAAACTATTGCAGTTATAAATGAGATAAAGACGCTTGAGAAGGAGAGGAAGAACATAATAAGTAGGATGGGTGAACTTAGAGGGAAGATTATCCCTAAATTAGAGGTCATGCATGAGGCCCTAACTGATGCCCAGACCACAGCTTGGACCAGTGATCTGATAGATCTTAAGAGGGTAGAAGCTTTTGCATTCCTGTTGAGTGGTCACATCTCAATTTTGGATAGGATGAAGTAGAGTTGGGCAACATAATTCACCCAGTTGAAGACAATCTTTATAGATATACTTCAATATATGTAAGTATAACATGTATATATACTTATGCGGCTAAGTATAGTTGGATTTTTGATTTTTGGTGTACAGATTCTACCCTTTGCCATTGATGTCAAAGGGGGAGTGAGGAGCAGTGAAAAATGTGGAATCCAGCTAAGGGGGAGCTCCGGTAAAATGTACATTAGAACAGAGCATCAGCTAAGGGGGAGTGTAGTGTGACACTTAGTCATTTTTCACTAAGTGTTGCCATCAATGCCAAAGGGGGAGATTGTTGGCAAGAGACACAGTATAGCTTCATGAGTGTTGTCATTGATGGCAACAAAGTTCATCCCACTCATCCGCAGGACATGGTGTGCTTTTACCGAAAGTCAGATTGAAGAGTGTTGTGGTCCGGTGACCAAGAACAGAGTATGTAGCAAGGTCCGACAATCAGGTCCAGATCTCTCAGAGGAAGTATCTATGTAAAGTGTGGACTTGGGGAAGTCAAGAGGAGTACCTTGACTGATAGATTCTAGGGATTGAGCCTCTGATAATGAAAGAGTAAAGAGATATGAGCACCTAAGTATTGGGTTCCTGTTTAGTAGAGTAAACTGAGGAAGAAGTGACTGACAAAGCATCAGACCTTAATCCGGATGAGATATTGATGGTGATCAAGATTACTAAGGTATCATTCATGATTGACCGACATGATTGATGACTTCTATGAGCATCTCTTTGATACGTATCACTTGATAAGCAAGGATTTAGCCGACAGACCAAGAGTTTGGGAAAATAGTAAGTATTCTGGATGCTGACTAGAAATTGGATGAAACCCTTAGTGTGGATATATATACCAGATTGATTTTGGTATGAAGGTGTGTGGTGTATGTTGTGGTGTGCGAAGAAAAGAAGAAGTGCAGTGTGGAAGCAGTAATGCAGGTCCGGTATGTGACAAGATAGCAACACCAAAGAAGAGAAAGAATGAAGTGCAGAAGATCAATGTACTGAGGCTAACCGGAACTGAACTCCAGCATATGTGGATGCTTCTCATCAGTTCAAGTATCTTGTTACTCTCTTTATTACTTGTAGACAGTGAGTCTCTTGTAGGCAGTGAGCCTTTTGTGAGTAGTGTGCTCGGGCAGTAAGCCCTAATTGGCAAGTGCCATTTTGTATTTCTATTCTTCTAATAGAGAATACATTCTTGGGTTAGTCACCCCGTGGTTTTTCCCTTAACAGGGTTTTCCACGTCAAAATCATTGTGTTATGTATCGTGACTTTATTTCTGCTTTCATGATTATGAATGCTTATTTGCTTTGATGTTGCACTAGTTGTTAAAGAAGAACATAAAGTTAAATTAATTAAGATAACTGATTCACCCCCCTTCTCAGTTATCAACAGAGGGAACCCTACCATGCCTCCCTAAGGGCCTGTTTGGAGGAAGGATTCATCAACACCCCTACCATACCTCACTGAGGGGACCTTATGGAGGCCTTGTTGATAGCCTATATCCTACCAAGCCCCCCTAGGGATTGTTTGGAGGGAAGAACTGAGCAACACCCTACCATGATTCCTTGAGGGGCATGCATGGAGGTATTGTTGACAGTCTATGCCCTGCCATGATTCTTAGCACCATTCCCTTCTATTACTGAGTTGAGTGAATAAATTGAGTTAATTTCATAGTAATAAATAGATGATCTTTCTATAGGAATATTGTTTATGATTTTGAATACAAGGAAAATCTTATCTAACACTAATATTTCAAGAGGTATATTGGTATATCTATATTTTGTATATGTCTTTTTCTATGTCATGATTGTAGAAGTAGAGTACAAGAATTATGCAGTTTGAAGATAGTCTAATGGTAATTCCAAAACCTTAACACTAACTTGTGGCATTTGAATTTTCTAGGGTAAATTAGGTAAGGGACATTACAATTGGTATCAGAGCATCTTTCCTGCCATCCCATGAATGATAGTTGGTGTACAGTATATTCATGTGTATATTTCATGCCTTACATGTATTCAAGTGTATACTTCATGACTTACGTGTATTTAAGTGTATACTTCATGACTTACATGTATTTGGGTATATACTTCAGTATATGCTTCGTGACTTACTTATATTCAAGTGTATACTTCATGACTTACTTGTATACAAGTGTATACTTCATGACTTAAGTGTATTCAAGTGTATCCTTCATGCCTCATGTATTACGTGTATGCTTCATGCTTCTTGTATTACTTGTACTTATGCTTTGTGTATTACGTGTATGCTTCATGCTTCTTGTATTACATATACTCGTGTATTACATGTATGCTTCATGCTTCTTGTATTGTGTGTATACTTCATGCTTCTTTTATTACATGTACTTATGCTTCGTGTATTATGTGTACGCTTCATGCTTCTTGTATTACATGTATGCTTCATGCTTCTTGTATTACATGTACTTATGCGTATACTTCGTATATTATGCATATGCTTCATGCTTTGTGTCTTATGTGTATACTTCATGTGTATCATGTGTATTTATGTGTATGCTTCATACTTCACATGTATTTATGTGTATACTTCATGTATCTATGTGTATGCATGTATCACGTGTATTTATGTGTATACTTCGTATGCTTCATGCTTGGTGTCTTTCGTGTAAACTTCATGTATCACGTATTACATATATCTATAGTTTTCTTCATGTCTAATGTTTTTCCAACAAGTTTATTTTATGTGTGATTAAGATTACTTTACACTTAAAATTATGAAAATGCCAAATCTATCAAAGCTTTATTTGTCAAATGCTTCCTGGGTTGAGAAGCACTAAAAAATTAACTTATGTGATAATGAAGAGTTGTAACTAGTGAAGTTGAAAAATGTGACTCCCTTAGACTTGAAATATAAAAGGAGAGAACATTTCATTTAAGAAAGACATCCAAAACATCATTGAGGAATTCAATTGAGAATAGAACCCTAAGCGATTTTATAGGCAAATTAAATTAGGCTCTCAAGAATAATAATGACGCAAGAAAGGATGAAACCCCAAATACACAAAGTGTGACCCTTCAAATGGAGGACTTCTGTAACCATAAAAGATGAATCACTTCCTTGTAAAAATCATCAATAGGAAAGAAACCTATCAATCAACTTGGAAGTAAAGTGTTATTCTCAAGGTAGCCATGAAGAGTGGTGATTTATTAACTATAGAGGAGGGTGACTCCCCCAAATGGATATAAGGATAAATCAATTCATTGACATCATCACTCACCTATCCTTCAAGAAATCAAGCAATCAAAACATCCAAAAGATTCCAAAGGAGGGAACAATCATAACAACTCTTGACATAGTTAAGGATAAAATCTAACGATATAACTTAACTTTCACTTCTCAATTAGAAACTCACATTGCCATTACTAGTTGTCATGAAAACTTAAGCATACATAAAGATACAAAGATGGATTAAGATTATCTTTCAAACTTCAAGATTTAGGTGCACATCTTAACTTAGGATGGTTAATCTCTTAATAGCCAAATCAACATTTTTGAGAGATGTAATGAAGACAACTCAATTCTCTATGAACCTACAAATATGGACTCTTGAGAGATCTTAAAAGAAATGTTGGAAATCTATCGCAAGATATATTTGTCAAGCTTCATGGAGGAGGAACATAATTCATAATAAATTGTTCTATTCCTTTGGAACAAGATCAAATGTATAATCAAGAGTTCTATCCCACACTCAGTGAAACAACGACAATACAATCCAGTCCATACCA
This sequence comes from Cunninghamia lanceolata, assembly GCA_027924645.1. Classification (NCBI taxonomy): domain Eukaryota; kingdom Viridiplantae; phylum Streptophyta; class Pinopsida; order Cupressales; family Cupressaceae; genus Cunninghamia; species Cunninghamia lanceolata. Next base: position 1,647,457 of record BSBN01000395.1, on the reverse strand, counting down.
CATATGATCTACCTTGTAACCTATAAAATTGATATAATGAACTTTGTCTGTGGACCAAATTCACTTCTATATGTAATATCTAGAATAGATCACTTCATCCAAGGGTCTTCTTATCCTAAGCTCCTTTTCTTGATTAGAGTAATTCTTCATTCATGATTAAAGATCAAAGACATTAGTACCTTAGATAAATTTGATACACATCAAGTTATACCAAATTTGTTACATAGGTCTATTTTAAAATCACATTATGGGCCCATAACCCACAAATCCCAGGATCATTTTTCACCTCTTAAACTTTTGGGAAAAAAGTAAGATTGTTAACTAGATGGAATAAATTAATACTTTTCTGAGATATGAAAATCATCTTAGTATTAACGTGGGAATATATCAAATTTTTACAAGAGGAGTGACAACCTCTCATTGATATGAAATTGGATATTAGTGTCAATCTATAAATTCAAATTCTATGAAGTGTTCACAAGTGATAACTATTTGCTGTGGAGTCCAAGACTTTGGTACATCCAATAATTTGAGTATTATCTAGGGCATATATACTTAGAAGGTTATAACATGTTATTAATGAGTCTATGACAAGATGATATAGGTTGAAAAATGTTGGGACAAAGTGTACAAACACCTATAAGATATTTTCGATTACACCCTCAATCTTGCCTCAAGCTCTGTTTGAATGATTAGGTGAAATAAAATATACTTACTCCCAATTGATGGTATAAGAAAAAAGGGTACAAACATAGTAAAGTATATTGAACTATTCACAACACTCCCATAACTTCTCATGACGAAAGATGCAACATTTTTTATCATTGTAGATTTCAACAAGGGATAATGAGGAATTTGTATCATTGCCTGGGATACTTGAGATAAACTTGTCTTTAATGATAGATTCTTGGTTTTGTTGTTGAGAGATACTGGAAAATACAAGTATATAAATCAGAAGAATATTTGGATAATACATTATCCTTATACCTTAGAAGATGTTATCAATCGTATGGTGTTAAAGAACTATGTTGGATTAAAACACGTATACTAACAACAATTCTTCAAGGACAACCAATGTTGATTTGGGATCCTAGTAACTCCAAGAGCATCCTAGAGTGTAATTGCTTGAGGACAAGCAATCTTGGGAAGGGTGGACTGTCATGTCCCCTCCCCCTATGGGCCGACTTGATAATAGATTGGAGAATTTAAATTAAAGATTTAAATTCAATGAAGGCCGATAACATGAGAATAATGTATATATAAAGATACGCGATAACAACATTATTATATATGAAGCTATGGACAATTTACTAAATGCAAAGAGCAGTGATTTATATCAAAAAATTTAGAGAAGACATTGTTTGAATATCCTTTACATATAGTGATCTACCAAAAAACAATGATCTGTATTTGGTAGAAGAGGCTGCGATCCGTAATAAGGAGTGATCCAATGTTACTAAGAATATTTAGTGTTTGTTAAAATAGAAAGGACGAAAGTGGTAGCGATTCATATTATGCAAGAAAGTACGATCAAGGGAAGATAACAAATTGTTAAGTAAAGACAACAAAAAGACAAAGAGTAATGATCACCTTAGAGGTGCGATTCTTCCAAAAGACACATCCATTTAGGTAAATTAATTCGTAAGAGACATGACCTTTGATAGATATAAAAGGAAACACGATTGACATGAATCAGGCATCTACAAGTGATATAGCATAATGAATAATATTCATTAACTGAAGAGCAGACATTGGATTTGTAGAAGGTTATATATATACACAGTCATATAGACTGCTAAGACATCAAAGAATATATTGCTAAACATTATTGAATAAATTTAATAGGTCAGATCAATGACTATTGTCTGATTTATTTATATCACTGCCATTTATATATATGTCATAAGACTCACTAGTCCTAGAAGAATGGTGAGGGGACTACGTGGAGGGAACCCTACCATGCCTCCTTAAGGGCCTATTTGGAGGGAGGGCTGATCAGCACCCCTACCATACCTCCTTAAGAGGACCTTATGGAGGCCTTGTTGATAGCCTATATCCTGCCAAGCCCCCCTTAGGGACTGTTTGGAGGGAAGAACTGAGCAACACCCTGCCATGCCTCCCTGAGGAGCCTGCATGGAGGTATTGTTGACAGTCTATGCCCTGCCATGATTCTCAACACCATCCCCTTCTATGATTGAGTCGAGTGAATAAACTAAGTTAACTGCATAGTAATAAATAGATGTTCTTTCTATAGGAATATTGTTTATGAATTTGAATACAAGGAAAATCTTATCTAACATTAATATTTCAAGAGGTATATTGGTATATCTATATTTTGTATATGTGTTTTCCTACGTCATGATTGTAGAATTAGAGCACAAGAATTATGCAGTTTGAAGATAGTCTAAATGGTAATTCTGAAACCCTAACCCTAACTTGTCACATTTGAATTTTCTAGGGCAAATTAGGTAAGGGACATTACAGATCCATAAAGGGATAACAGAGGAGGAACCCCAGCATGGATACCTTTTCCTTGTGGGTGAGGTAGATCTTCATTTACAGTTTTATCTTCTTCTATCATGCCAATTATTTCATCATAATCGAGATAGTCATCTACAATCTCTATTGTATTTTGTTCCACCATGTTGTTGTCACTATGTTTAAGAAAAGGATCAGTGAAGATTTGTAAATTTTGATTTGGAGGATCTACCGACTTATTTCCATTGTCATTCACACCGGTAACTTGTATCACATTAGAATCGATGAGGTCCTAAATTTCATGTTTAAGATGCATACATCTTTCGGTGTCATGTCTTGCCGAGCGGTGATAGTGACAATAGGCTTTAGCATCAAATGAAGGTCCTTACATCTTGCTACTATCTAGTAGATGAGCAAGATGAAGTTTCAAAAGATTGTTGTTCACTACTTGAGTCATTATCGACTAAAGAGAGTCTGATAATGGAGTGAATTGTCTCTGTTGCTGCATGAATTGAAATGATGTCTGATTAACCTTTGTAATAGCAGACACTTGTGATTGAAAATTGTTCAAATATTCCCCATTGATCTTAATGAAATACTCAAGTTATTCTTCTTAAATGAATTTTGAGATGTTCCAGTTGTGGATTGACCAATAGGAGCTGATGAGGTATCATTCTCATACTGACTAGTCAAAAGTTGGTAATCTCAGAGAGCTCTGCATAGATGTTGGAAAGAACTATACTTCATCAAAAGTATTTTATCCTGTATGTTCGGTTGTAAATTTGTAATGAATACTTTTTGAACATCCTCATCTATAATCAGCTATTGTATTTGCATGAAGAGAGATTGATATCGACTGATGAATTCTGTTAATTTCTCTTTCAGACCTTGTTTACAATGGACCAAATTAATCAATGAGATAGCAAGTCCAATGTTTGCTTGGAAGTGTTGCAAGAATTGATCAACTAGCTGTGAGAAGGAATGTATTGAATTAGGAGGTAAAGAGAAAAACCATTCCAAGGAAGTATCTTTAAGAGATCGAGGAAAAAGTTTTGTTAACAATGCCTCATCAAAGAAGAAATCACTACACATTGTTGTGAATGCTACCACATTAGTATTAGGATCACCTTTGCCATTATACTTTTCAAAGCGAGGATTCTCAAATTTGTCAGGCATTTGAGCTCTTAGGATTATATAAGATAAAGGATTGCGAGCATGATATGTTGGTAAGGTAGGATGAGAGTAAGCATTAGTTAAATTTGTCAGTTTTTGCTGTAAGGATGACATAGTATCTACAAAAGTTGGTTTAAGAGAGCATCATTAGATGAAGTGGTTTGCAGATTTGAGACAAGTGCATTTGATGCTGCAGTCATGAAATTGAGAGGTGGTTGGTAATAAGTGGAGGTGATGGGTGGTTGAGAATAATTATTCATGGGTATTTATATAGGAAGTGTTGATTTTTGGTAATTAAATGCCATCGCTTTGCAATTCTATTAATTGTTCCCATTAGATGTTCCCATGGTAGTGGTATCTTTACTACAAGCTTGTGGATTGGTAGTGAGAATTGATGATGTAAAAGTGGATATTCTAGTAGTCAGTATGTGTGCCGATGCTTGTAAGTTTATATACTTCGGTCGTGACACATTTTTTATGACATTTGTGTGGCTATCCGCTGACATAATGTTATGATCCACTATGTGGGCTAATCCATGGAGCATGTCAACACCTTCTTGTCCTTCTTGCAATAATCCTCTTATGCCATCAACAATAGGTATCACTTCTTGAGCTAGATGTGCACCTCCTACAATTTGTTGAAAATCAACTAGTTGTTTGTCTAGTTTCTTGATTTGTTCATCAGGCACATGTGTAACTATGTCAATCACATCTTTAGAATCATGAAATGTTTGTTCTTCTGACATGTTCCAGTGTTTATGATATCTTGCAAAGATGTTGATTCTGTTAGTGTAGGTTTTTATTTCCTAGATGGGTTATTTATTTTTCCTATATTCCTAGGTTTTTCCTACACTTCTATTAATCTCACTTAGGTTAATAAAGCATGTCTTATTAGGTGAGTAGTTGCGAGGTGTCACCTTCCTACATGTGAGCATCCATTAGCTATCTTGGGAAGATACTTTGCTATCTTTAGTCCGATAGATGGTTGCTCCTCATTGGTCGGTGTTGCCACCTCCTCTCTCTTCCTAGTCTATATAAGCATGCTACCTGGCTTGTATTTTGTATCTTTTACTTTTGCATCCTCTTAATGCTATTTTGCTTCTAGCATTTGCATTACTCTCTTGGAGACTAACTCTGTGTTGCTATTTTGATTTCGTATCATTTGCATTCATAGTTTTAATATCTATTCTTTGCACTAGTTTTCTGGGTTATTAATCTTTTCAGATTCTAACATGGTATCAGAGCTATTCTATGTGCAAGAGTAGATTTTAGTTTCCATATTTGAGAGATTCAGGGGGGGGCTAATAAATCTTATTGCAGGTTTTCGAAAAACCCAGTATGCTCTTCTCTTGCATCTTCGGATGATCTTGAGAATCAGAAAAGTTTGACGGAAATTTTTTTAATCTCTGGGGTTGCACATGTGTTTTATGAAATCTGGGTGATTGCAGCATTTCTGGTTATACTGGCAGCATTTTTGGCTGTTCCAACGCGTCCAGGAGGCTTGAGAAAGTCAGATTTGGCTTTCTTTTCACCGAAATCGGAGATCGTCATACATAGTTGCGGAACCGGGGTTTCAAGCTCAAATCTGACAACCAGCTTGCATATTTGGTCCTTTGAATCAATATTGCAGGTTCCAGCATCTGATTCAGCCTTTGCATGTCATTTTTTGGTTGTTGGGGTCATTTTTTGTAGCTAAAGGCGTTCCATTTACACTGGAGCAACATCTTCTGTGTATTTGCAAGAAAAACGCCTTCTGGGTTTTGTTCGCAGCACAGAAAAACCATCTGGGTATCTTTCTATTTTTGCATGCAGTTTGTATATTTTGCAGAAACGCGCTCAGAAAGCTACAGCAGGACCCCTCTCCGTTGGCAGCTGCAGTTCTGAAGACAGTTTTCAAATGCTCCGTTCTTGCTCATACAGACTCCTTTTCCCACAAATTTTTTTTTGATTTTGGCTATTTTTTCGTGTTCTATGCACTAGTGCAGTCGTTTTTTGATTTTGATGCAAAGATTTTTCAGAAATTGTAGATTCTCAGTCGTGACATTGCACGGTTCTCGTTTTGGGAACTTCGGAGGATCATAACTTTCACATACGACCTCGTATCGAGGCGATTCTTTTTTTGAAAGTGCATGATTTTTTGAGTAGATTGCAGTGGTGCTATTTATTTCTCTGGATATTATGCCAAAGTTGTATTTTCAGCATATGCTCTTCATGAGGGTTTTGTAATGCATTGAAATCAAGACCACTTAGTATTTATTGCTAGTGGTAGTTGTAAACGCACTAATATAAAGTGCCAAAATCATATTTTCTTGGGGGGGTTCTTTGATTGAGTGAAAAGGGGGGGGTTGTCTTGGTTGGGTTCTCTTCTTTTCGACACTTCTTCTCTACATTTCTTCATCATGGATCAAACAAATCTGCCTATCCTAACTCCATACAATTACTTTGAGTGGAAATCACGCATGACAATTCACTTAAGGAAAGCTGGATTAAATAGGATAACTATGGGACTTGAAACTGAACCTGCTAAAGATGAAGATAAGCCTAAGTGGTTTAACAAATGTGATGAGGCATACGGAACATTGTGTTTGTCTATTTCTCCTGATTTGCTCTTTCACATTGAGTCTTTGAATACACCAAATGAAATCTGGACAAAGTTAGAAACACTATTTGGCACACAAGATTCAATGAGGGGTCATATGTTGGAAAATGAACTAATTAGTTTAAGTCCAGGCAATTTCAACACAATCCAGGATTTCTTCACTAAATTGAAATCACTAAGGCTGCAGTTAAAACAATGTAGAATTGAAAAGAAAGATGAACAACTGGTTCTTAGTATTCTCTCTAAGCTAAGTTCAGAATATTCTGTGTTTGTTTCTACTTTCTATGCTACTAAGGGTGCACTTGGTACTCAATTCACCATGCCATCTTTAGATGATTTTGCTGTCAATCTCACTCGGGAACAGGACAAGCTAATCCAGATGGGCACTCTTAAGTCCTCTAAGTCACATGCCTTGGCTGCCAACCAAGGCACAAAAGAACAGAAAGGACAAAGTAGTAACAACAATAGTAAGGATAAGAAACAAAAGAATAGCAAGGAGAAGAAGGATCAGATAACGGTTGCTTCAAAAGCAACTAATGAGACCCAATATTCCAAGGGCGACAAGCCTAAGAAAGAGAGGGTCCAATGTGCCTATTGTAAAAGACCCGGTCATGATGAACATAAATGTCTGAAGAAACAAATTGATCACTTGACACACATTCTTGAGAAGAATAATATCAGTGTTCCTGAGTCTGTCAAACAGAGTTCTAATGAGGGGTCTAATAAGGCAAAAGAAAACAGCAAGGGAAAAGGAAAGGGCAAGGCCCTTGTTGTAGTTGCTTCTTCACCATCCACTTGGGTTCTTGATTCGGGTGCTTCGCACCACATGGCTTCATCTAAGGAAGAACTTGCATCCTTGGAGCCGTGTACTATGCCTTCTATTTTGATGGGTGATAACACTCCTGTTGAGGTGTGTGGGAGAGGGTCTGTTGATGTGGGGGATGGCACATTCCATGATGTTCTTTGTGTGCCCTCATTATCAACTAATCTCCTATCGGTATACCAGATCACTCACACAGGTTCAGGCAAGCGGGTTGAGTTCACTCCTGATTCAGTGGAGATTCGTGAGTTGCACAGTGATTCTACAGTGGCAGTTGGGAGAGCAGATCATCAGTCACGGCTCTATCTATTTTCTCACTTTGTTCCTGATCCTCCTTCGACTGTTTTTCTCACTCATTCTAATGATGTGAGTAGATTATGGCATGAGCGGTTTGGCCATCTTAACTTCCGCTACTTGCAGCAGCTTAACCAGCAGAGCATGGTCACAGGGTTGCCTTCAGTTCAGTTTTCAGGTGGTGTTTGCCAAGGTTGCATTCTTGGTAAGCATCCTAAGGAAAAGTTTGACAAAGGTAAGGCATGGAGAGCTTCACAGATACTGGAGTTAGTTCACAGTGATTTGGCTGGTCCATTTCAGCATCCTTCTTTCAGCAGGGCTAGATATGTCCTCACATTCATTGATGACTTCTCTCGAAATACTTGGGTGTACTTTCTCAAACAGAAGTCAGAGGTATTTGATCATTTTCAAGACTTCAAGACTTTTATAGAGAAGCAATCTGGGAAAGCCATCAAAGTTTTGCGCACTGACAATGGTGGTGAGTATGTCAACCATCGGTTTGAGAGGTTTTGCACTTCAGAGGGGATTGATTTGCAGCATTCAGTTCCATACAATCCTCAGCAGAACGGTGTTGCAGAACGGAAGAATAGGTCCTTGAAGGAAATGGCGAACTGCATGATTCACTCTAGATCTCTTGCACCACAGTATTGGGCAGAGGCCATTAACTGTGCTTGTTATATCCAGAACCGTGTTCCTCACCGAGCCTTGAAGGGAGTCACTCCTTTTGAAGCTTGGAGCGGTCGGAAACCATCAGTTAAGCACTTTCGAGTTTTTGGTTCTCCTGCATGGGCCCACATTCCTACAGAGAAATGCAAGGCCTTGGATCCACAGAGCAGACCTTGCATATTTGTAGGTTATCCTGATGGTGTGAAGGGTTATCGGTTGCTCCACCCTACTACACATGAGTTGTTCATTGAGAGGAGTGTTCAGTTTGAGGAGGGCTCTTCGAGCTCACTTTCTATCACTTCTCCAACTCCTTCTACTTTGACATTGGAGTCACTTGGGATACATGACAGATCTTCTGATGAGTCAGATTCACCTGAGCAGTCTTCTACCTCCACTTCTGATGCAGAGAGTGATTCAGCGGACTCACCTCCTTCCTCTCCTAGTCATCATTCAGAGGTTGATGATTCTCCTCCAGATTCTCCATCTTCTGGTCCACTTTGGGCTAGACAGACCTTGCAGTCTGCAGGTGATTGGGTTGGGGATCCATCAGACACCAGGCGAACTCGTTCACAGTTCCAGGATATTCCACATGTCTTCATTGCTACTGCCTCAGATCCACAGTCTTTTCATGAGGCTTCTGGTATTCCTGAGTGGGATACAGCTATGCAGGAGGAGTATAGTTCCTTGATGAGGAACCACACTTGGGATCTTGTCCCTCTTCCTAAGGGAAGAAAACTTGTTCGATGTAAGTGGATCTATCGGACAAAATTTGCAGCAGATGGGTCGGTTGACAAGTATAAGGCTCGCTTGGTCGCCAAAGGATTCTCCCAGGTTCCTGGGATTGACTACTCTGAGACTTTTGCGCCAGTTGCCCGAATGAATTCCATCCGACTTGTTCTTGCCATTGCTGCAGCTAATCGTTGGGAAGTACACCAGATGGATGTGAAGAGTGCTTTTCTTCACGGTGACCTTCAGGAGGAGATCTACATGGAGCAGCCACAGGGGTTCCTTCAGGATTCTTCACTTGTGTGCCTTCTTCGGAAGTCTCTCTATGGCCTCAAACAGGCTCCTCGAGCCTGGTATGCCAAGATGGATTCCTTCCTTCTATCAGTTGGGTTCACTCGGTGCCATTCTGATCCCAATGTCTACATTCTGCAGCAGGATGATTCACTCCTATTTCTAGTTCTGTATGTTGATGACTTGCTGATCACAGGGAGTTCTTCATCCACCATTGGGGCTGTCAAAACTGCCCTTCATGACAGGTTTTTGATGACTGACTTGGGCTTGTTGCATTACTTTCTCAGGATTGAGATCTACCAGTCTTCTTCTGGGATCACCATCACACAGTCCAAGTATGCTCTAGATTTGCTCTCGAGGTTTCATATGGCTGACTGTAAGCCTGCTCTGACTCCCTTTCTTTCTGGAGTCAAACTTGAGGCTCAGTGTTCTTCTCCACTTGTTGATGGCACTTTGTACCGACAGCTTGTTGGGAGTCTCATTTATCTGACTCCTACGAGACCTGACATTTCATATGCTGTAGGCATGGTCTCTCGATTCATGCAGGAGCCTCATGAGCTGCACTGGAAAGCAGCCAAGCGGATCCTTCACTACATTCAGGGTTCTCACAGTCTTGGGATTCACTATGCAGCGGGTATTGAGCTTGACTTGGTGGGCTACACAGATTCCGATTGGGCGGGCGATTCTCAGGATCGCAAGTCTACTTCAGGTTACAGCTTCTCACTTGGTTCAGGTCCTGTTTGTTGGTCGAGCAAGAAGCAATCTGCTATTGCTCTATCTTCTACTGAGGCCGAGTATCGGGGGGCTGTGAATGCCTCTACTGAGGCCATTTGGCTTCAGAATCTTCTCACTGAGTTTGGTATCCAGATCAGACGGCCATCAGTCATATTTTGTGACAACCAGAGTGCTATTCAGATCTCACGGAATCTGGTCCATCATCAGCGGACCAAACACATAGAGGTCCACATGCACTACATCCGGGAGCTCATCCATGGCCACATCATCGACCTTCGCTACTGTCCGACTTCCGAGCAGGTTGCTGATATCTTCACCAAACCCTTCACTGAGAGCAAGTTCCTTCATTTGCGACTTTGCTGGGGGTGCGGGATGCTTCATCTTCTGGGGGGGCTTCTTCCTCTCACTCGGAGTCTTGACTCTCTCTACTTTTGGGGGGGTCTCTTCTCTCTCTCTTTGGGGGGGACTTTTATGTACATGGGTACCTCATCAGGCTTGATTTGCCGGGACCCATTTCTACATCCACCTAAGCTTCACTTATGGGGGGGTGTTAGTGTAGGTTTTTATTTCCTAGATGGGTTATTTATTTTTCCTATATTCCTAGGTTTTTCCTACACTTCTATTAATCTCGCTTAGGTTAATAAAGCATGTCTTATTAGGTGAGTAGTTGCGAGGTGTCACCTTCCTACATGTGAGCATCCATTAGCTATCTTGGGAAGATACTTTGCTATCTTTAGTCCGATAGATGGTTGCTCCTCATTGGTTGGTGTTGCCACCTCCTCTCTCTTCCTAGTCTATATAAGCATGCTACCTGGCTTGTATTTTGTATCTTTTGCTTTTGCATCCTCTTAATGCTATTTTGCTTCTAGCATTTGCATTACTCTCTTGGAGACTAACTCTGTGTTGCTATTTTGATTTCGTATCATTTGCATTCATAGTTTTAATATCTATTCTTTGCACTAGTTTTCTGGGTTATTAATCTTTTCAGATTCTAACAGATTCACCCTTCATAAAGTAGTTGTGTAATGGATTTTTTGATGTTTGCATATCGTTGCTATTCATAGCACTAGAACCCATTAGTCTACGACTTCTCCTTACAAAGGTGTTTGTATTAGGGCAGCGTGTTATACAACTCATGCAAAGTCCTATAACACTCAATGCGCCAACCAATAATATGATCAATAAGATTATGAAGATTAAGGTAGTTATGCTTTGTTGAAATGCACAATGCATAATTGCAAAACTATGAATTATCGAACCATTGATATGAGATAATGAACATACAATGAAGTCAATACAAGATATGAATTTAACACTCAGCGAGATGAAAATGCTCAAAGCTACGGGTTCACCAAAATGTTATGTATGAAAAAGAGGATGAAGAAGACAAGCATGCACACTAGATCAAACCCTCTTCCACAATAACATTCAAGGATAAGGCCGAGCCAAATCACTACTAAAGGGAGGTGGACTCAGCTACAAAGCTTGTACTCTTGTTTGCTATGGAAAGATCAGATTTAGCGAAGCCTTTTTATCAAACCCTAGACAAGTATGCAAAAAACCCTAGTTCTAAGATAATCAACTTATAACAGATAGAAAATGACTGAAACTCAGAATTTGAATGCACAAAGATGATCAAAGAGATATTGGAATCTATGTCTCAGAAGATAAAGTGTCAGATGACAATATAGGAACTGTACAAGTCCTAGAAGTGAGAATCTGCCGTAGGTCTAAACTGAGAAAATGTTGTAGATGATGCTCAGATGCCAAATCTAGAGTTAGAAAGGCCTAGAAGACTAGGGTGCCAACCACCCAAGTCTTTATAGAGGAATATTCATGAACTTATTTTGGATCTCAAAACCTTGATTCTTACACAGTCTTCCTGTATCTTCATTTTTTCTGAATCTTATACCTATAACCTGCACACAAGACGACAAGAGAGGGTTTGGGGGGTTAGGGTGTTTAGGGATTTGCCTCAGTCAAACCCTAGAATGACATTCAAGCCTTCCAACACCGTTGATAGATAAGAGAGCATGCCCTAGCAGGGAAGAGGCTAAACACAATGATGATAGAATGATTCACATAATAATGATATCACCTATGTGGTGAAGCCCTTAGGAGAATGAAGATTGTTCAACTCATAAGGAGATGGATGACGATTCCAAACCTGCAACAACACACACAATACAAAGACAAATATGCTCTAGAAATACAATGAATGCTTTGAATGCTCTTTGCTCCAAGATCATAAGTTCACTATATCCATATAGGTTCATAATTAATTCAAAAACTCACTTATATATGCTTTCCTGCTAACATTCGTCAAATTAAATCACAAGAACCGACAAAGAGGAACCTTTTTAAAGATCCTATGCCGACATAACATTAATTGGCCCCAGCCAATTAGGAAGGACTTGGACGGTTGGTGCCCAAGTCTAGGAGCCTCTTTTTAGTTTGGGATGAGATTAAGGAAGGGCCCAAGGTCCCAAATTCACATGGGTGTCGGGCAATCTTCTTCGGGATGATCAATTATAATGCATGATGTAATTACGGGGACCTAGGAGCTAAACAAGGAGGTAAAAATGCAAACGTCCACTTTTTACTCCATAACACAAACATAGTGAATACTACATTCAAAGCCAAATCAAATGAGTGTTTAAAACTTGAAGATGAAATTGTTTCACTAAGAAAGGAGGTTGAAAAAGTTCGCACTCAACTGAGTAAGAATATCAAATTTGGTAAGAGCTTTGAAATTTTGGATGATATAATAAACATTCTGATACCTCTATTCATTAAGTTAGGTTTGGGCTATGATGAAGAAGTCTCACAGCTTTCTTCCCCAGGTAAGAAGATTGAATCAGAAGAAACAATGCAGAATGAAGAAATCCCAATGAAGAAGGATAGTACAAAAATTGAAGAAGTTGATTTCATTCCTATTATCTCTCAAAAAAGAAGATTCAGAAGATCAATTCCTATAGGACAAACTTTCAAGAACAAGTTTAATTTTGGTTTCTTTGGTTATTGTTTTAATTGCAATTAGTATGGTCACAAAGCTATTGAATGCAGATTGAGAATGAGGAGAAGCAATTTTGTACGTATAAATTCTTTTGCCCCTATATTTGATTTCAACATAATATGTCATGTTTGCAACAATTTTGGGCATATAGCAAGGTTTTGCAAAAGTGGCTTGGCAAAGTCAAAATCTCAGATGATAGATTTTGATAACCAAGAAAAGAGGATAGACATTTCTGAAAATTAGAAGTTAGATCAAATGTAGGAATGGAGAATCAAGAACAATCATGAAGGTGAAAACTCAATGATTGTCCAAACTGCATTTCATGCACAAGGACAAGTAAATCCTTGGGTTGTAGATAGTGGATGCTTAAGTCACATGATAAGGGACAAGAACAAGTTTCTCAGTCTTGAAAAGTTGAATGGTGGATCAGTCAAGTTTGGAGACAACACCTCTGCAAAGATACGTGGTAAAGGTACAATAAGTACTAATGGAAAGAATAGAATTGAGGATGTTCTATATGTAGAAGGTCTCAAGCATAATTTCTTAGTGTAAGTGAGTACCTACAAAGGATCAGATTACAGATATCTTTACAAAACCTCTTCCTAAAGAGACATTTGAATACTTAAGGTAGAAGCTAGGAGTGATATCACTCTCATCAAATCAGTAAAATCTTATGATGAAGCATTTGACTAGGGGGAATAGGATAAGGCATATTATTCATCTCTATTTGGACAGTGGCTACCTCTCAGGGGGAGTAGGTAGAAAGGAGACAGTATAGATGAGCAGATTTTGGTATGGTCTAGTCAGGGTGAGCTAGTTTTGGCAGTTGTAGTTTGAAAGTGGTTGGTTGCATCCCTTTACCATTGATGTCAAAGGGGTTGAGATTTCAGAAGTTGTGTTACAGTTTAGGGAGAGATAGAGTAAGGGGGAGCTTTGTAAATGAAGTTTATGTTTGTGTTACCATCAATGACAAAGGGGGAGATTATTGGAAGTGTTGTCATTGATGTCAAATGTGTATACACATACTATCATTGATGTCAAAAGGAAGTTCAGAGATGAAGATGACAAAGAAAAGATACTAATACATGAATGATTTCAACCTAAAGTATCAGCAAAAGATAGTTTGCATGTTTTTTGATGTTCATCAGAGTTTGGGCTCTGGGCCTTACCCCTTCTCTAGGTTGAGGAAATAAGAAGGGCCAGAGTGGAAGGCCTAATCATGAAACTCTGATATATACTAAGTGATCAGGAGTCAGAGGGCTAAGATATTCCTTGTTAAAGAATTTAATTAGAAAGCTTGACACATGAACTCCAATTGGTGGCACATCTACGTAGAGGACAACTGTCAGAGCCAAATCAGCTCTGCATTGTTGCGATAGGTTGCCACGTGTACAAGGTCAGTCGAAGGACTTCAAAGAGGTATTAGTGCATGATCATGGTGTCAATTAAGTGGGACTTGATGAGGGGCATGTTGATGCGAACTGTTGACATGTGGTTGGAAGGCGGTAGTCAGAAAGCCTGGCGCCTGATAGCTTTACTAAGAATCAAGCGGGACTGGAGGAGACCCTCTAAGGCTTACAAAGAGGAAGGTAGAAGACCAAAAGACTAATCTTTGACACTCCATGAGTTCAATTTATGCAAAAGGAAAAGATTTAAATATTCTAGTGATGGCCGAGTTCATAAAATGAATTAACAGCTAGTGTATTCAAAGATTTAAATATATATTTAGCAGACTTGGAAACAAAGATCAGAAGGTTAATTGTTGGCGCCATTACTATAGCGTGTAGATTGTTTAGATTTGGATCTTGACCAATTTTGGGGTTGACCTAAGGAAGTGTAAATTGGGCTATGTTTCAAATGCATAGACATTGAAATTTAAAATTGGGCCCGTTTTGTTGGATTTCAAAAATTAGTTGCAGACCTTGAAGGGTGTTATTGGTGAATGCAGTGTCGACATGGAAATAATTTTGTTCTACAATTTGGTATAAAAGAGAGTTCAGTTTGTGCATTTGGAGTATCCATTTGTGTGTTTGTGTGTGCCTAAAAGTAGAAAATCTGAATGTGCCTGCAAGTGTGAATGAGAAGCGAAATACATCAAGTGATCATGTATGAATAAAGAAGTGAAATTGAAGTGTCCAAAGAGTATAAATTGAAGATTCTGTGTTCACCCAATTTGTGTAAGTGCTGAATATTCTTTACTACTGTCTCAGTTTGCTGGATTGTAGCTCAGTTTGTATGGGAGGTTGGAGCGTCAAATAGGCTGGAGCCTATTGTTGGGTTGGACCTTAATTTCTATGGGAGGTTGGAACCTCAGATAGGTTGGAGCCTATTGCTGAGTTGATGCTTAGTTTGTTTTGGAGATTGAAGTCTCTGGTAGGTTGAAGCCTATAGATTTTTAAAAGGATTGCAGTCCTTCTCAGGTTGAAAGTCCTATGGGCTGAAGCCTACAAAATATTATAATTCACTATTTCATTTTGTGAGGATGGATTTGGACAATAGATCCAAGCAGCTTGCTCACCGTGGTTTTTCCCATCTTTGGTTTCCACGTAAATCTAGTGTTATGGTCTCTTGTGTGGATGTGTGTTACTCTGTTCTTTCATGTTTTATCTGATGTGGTAGAGATATTGTTTTCACAGTAGAATTTAAGTTAAAATTGGTATATATTGATTCACCCCCGGGTAAGTGCAAGAAGATGGGGGGCCAAAAAGGGGTCTTAAGTGGCCATTTTTTTTTTCTAAAATAAGGAAATTCTGGTCTTGGATGAGAAATTGAGCATAGTTACACTCAACATTTGGAGATGCAACCAAAACAATGTTCGTAGTGCTCCGAGTCTACTTTCTAAACTACTATTTTTTTTAAAATGGTATAGATTAAGAGGTTCAAAAGAGGGAGCCACAGAAATTGGTGTTGTTTCTATCAAAAAAACATAACATAGCATGTTTTGTGGCTCCCTCAAAAGGTTAACTTTTTTTTGGTATTTTTAAAATCGCTTTGGTGACAAATTAGGTAACAACATGTAGTTTATGCCTGATTTTTCTGATAATTTTTTAATGAATATTTGATTTTTTACTTATTTTCAAAGTGGACACATCCTAAAAAATAGAATTTTAGCCGTGCTACCCCTATAAATTTTGAAAAGTAATTGAAAACCATTTTTTTTAATATGTGTAGAATGGAGTCTAGTTTCTAAAAATGTAATTTTTTTGAAATTTCAATGAACGGTTAATTTACAATGAAAAAAAGACCAAACATTAGTTTTTGCCCAAAAACAGACACACAAACAAAAGAAATTAAAGATGAAAGGCTTAACATTGTCAAAATGTGAAAAAAATTACATCGTTAAATAGCTAAGAGAAAGCCTAACATTACCTAGGTGTTCGATTTGTTCGACCTTGAAACACATGCAAATTTGAGGGTTAGCACGAACAAAATTATGTGAAATCCTATAGAATATGCAAAAACACGTCTCTGGACATTGGGAAGGCACTCCAAGCCTTTGGGTTAGAAATCCAAAGCAAATCCCAAGCCTAAGGCTACGTGAGCACGTTATAACATGCTTATGTTATGTTCTGTTTTGCATTTTTTCCTTTTTCGCAAAAGTTTGCTCAATGTTTGTCATGTTTGATATAACACGAGCGCATTATAATGCGCTTGTGTTATGTCCCCCTTGATTGTTTTATGTTCAAGGTTATTAAGCATGTATGTATGTATGCTTGTATGTATGTATGTATGTATGTATGTATATATGTATGCCTATATGCCTATATGTATGTATCTATAGTGTCGAGGGTAGAGGAGGGTAGAGATGGGGGTGAGGAAGATAGGGGAGGAGAGGGGTGGATAAGGGTTAAGGGTTTAAGGTCAAGAGGGATTAGGGTTTAGGGTTTAGGGTTGAGGGATTAGGGTTTAGGGTTGAGGGATTAAGGTTTAAGGTTGAGGGTTTAGGGATAGGATTTAGAGTTTAGGGATAAGGGATTAGGGTTTAGGACCTTGAGGGATTAGGGTTTAGGGTTGAGGCTTTAGGGATAGCGTTTAGGGTTGAGGGTCCAGGGATTAGGATTAAGGTAGAGTGTTGAGGGTAGAGGGATTAGGGATAGGGTTTAGGGTTGAAAGTTTAGGGCTAGGTATAGTGTTGAGGGTTGAGGATTTAAGGTTTAAGTGTTGAGGGTTGAGGATTTAGGGATAGGGTTTATGGTTTAGGGATAACAAATTAGGGTTTAGGGTTTATGGATTAGGGTACCATAAATTATAATTAGGGATTAGGGTTTATGGTTTAGGGATTAGGGATTAGGGTTTAGGGTTTAGGGATGTACAATTAAGGGGTACCATAAATAAACTAGAATTTAGGCAGGGTTGGGAAAATTTTGTGAATCATCATGGGCTGGAGATTGGAGATTTTGCTGTGTTCAAGTACATATCCAAGTCATATTTTAAGGTTAAGATATTTCAAAGAACAGGGTGTGTGAAAAACATCAATGCTCTTCAGCTTATGAATACCAACATTGATACAGATAAAAGATGCCCTTCTTTTAACAGAGTATGTAGTTCAAGTCAACCAATGGGCAGCAAGTTGTTGAATGAATTGGTTTAGTGGGTGTGCCTCCTTCTTCAAAGTTATGCTCGGAGGCTTTACACAAAAATTGGTAACTCTATACATTAATTTTCATTCTTTTATTTCTTGTACACTATTAAGAACTTGTAAAATCTAATTGTGCAATGTGTTTATGGTAGCGCATTCCTCCTACATTTGTTTCACAGTTTATAGACAACACAGATGAACATATGGTGTTGCAAGGCCCAAGTGGGTAGCAGTGGGATGTGCAATTAGGGGGTACTATAAATAAAATGGAATTTAGGCAGGGTCGGGAAATTTTTTTGAATCATCATGGGATGGAGATTGGAGATTTTGTTGTGTTCAAGTACATATTCAAGTCATATTTTAAGGTTAAGATATTTCAAAGAATAGGGTGTGTGAAAAATATCAATGCTCTTCAGCTTATGAATACCAACATTGATACAGATAAAAAATGCCCTTCTTCTAACAGAGGATGCAGTTCAAGTCAACCAATGGGCATCAAGTTGCTGATTGAATTGGTTTGTGATGAAGAAGACAATGATGTTGTTGAAGCAATGGAAGAAAATCAAAATTGTAAGTCTAATTTAATTTATTTCAACTTTCAAAGCAGACATTTAAATTGTAGCTTTACCAGGAGGATTGGTATAACAAAAACTTAATTCTGTTATAGGCCTTTCTTTGAAGAACCCTAGACATTATGGACCCTATCATCTAGAAAAGCACATGACAGTGAACTCTGCCCCACCTTTCAAATCAGATAAACCTTTTTATTCAATGAAAATGAAGTCAGGGAATGTAAACCGACCATGCATACTAGTAAGATCAAATTCTCTGCCTTCTATTCTTATTACTCTTACTTTATTAAGAGAAGAGTGTCAAAAAGAATGGGTTTAATTGTAAGCTAACATAAGGCAAAGCAGTTTTGTTATTACATTTTTCTGAGGGATCTCTAGAATAGTCTAATATAATGCAGTCTTCTATAATATGAACATCTGCATTTGTGTGAATGCTAAGCTTTAATAGGAGAGTATTAAATCAATGCAATCAGCTATTTATTGAGTTAAAACAACTTAGTTTTTGTAATGGTTTGGGAATGCAGGAGTTGCCAAAAATAGGTGAATGTCCTCTATAATTACCAAGAGAAAAAAGTTTAGTAGTTCTTGTGGATAGAGCTAGTAAACAATGGGAGATTATTTGCCTGTTTCATAATAATATACCTGCCCTATGTGCGGGGTGGGCATAGTTTGTACGTCATAATAATATCAAGGAAGGAGACATTTGCATCTTTGAGCAGGTGGACAACAAGAAACATAGATTTATGTTTAGAGTTCATATAGATTGAAAGATAAAATAAGGATCCTTTTGAAAGAACTTCTAGGAGGGAAAAGACAGGCCAAAGATAAAAGGACAAAATTATACAAGAAAAGATCTTCATGAGGATTGTAATAATTTGTCTAAAACAAACAAAAATTAGTTAATTAAAAATAGAAAATCAAGAAAGAAACGGTACTAAAATGTATAGTTACTGATATCTAAAATGTATAGTTACTAATATCTATTTTTAAAAGACTGATTGATTTTTATGGCCAAAGTTGTTTATTTTACCTAGTTGATGGTTTTAATTACACCCAAGTTATACATTGGGAGTAGATGTGTGCACATTTTTATGGCCCCAATTCAAATTCAAGAAAATAGGTGGAGAGAGTATGCTGATCTTTTAAAAAAATCTTAATAAAAAAATGTTCACTTAATGCTAACCAGGGGTTCTGATTTCAACCATTCATTGCCCACTGTGGATGTACCCCAATGCAAAGATTTTATCATAATGATCATCCTTATGATTTCAACTATTAATTACTCACTGTGGATGTACCAGACACAAAGTTTTTCTCACAGTGTGTACACCTATTGGCATAATGAACCCTAGATGGGCTAGAAAAACATGCCATATAATTTGAATATTCACTTCAGCTAGAAAGTTTTACTAATGGAGCTAGAAACTTAGAAAATTGATAGGGCACAATATGGTCCACGATGTGAGATGCAAGCAAGGACAAATCATGAATCTAAAGAGTTAAGGTGCACTTCAAGGACCTTTCTTAATTTCAATGGATGACATTTGCTCTTGCTAGTTGATGGTAAATACTGTAGTTTTGCAGACTTTATCTTCATTATCCAAGAGAGAAGCATTAGGGTTTAGGGTATAGTGTTGAGGGTTTAGGGTTGAGGGATTAGGGTTAAGGGTTTGACGTTGAGGGTTGAGGGTTAAGGTTCGAGGGTTGAGGGTCGAGGGATTAGGGTTAAAGTAGAGTGTTGAGGGTATAGGGATTAGGGATAGGGTTGGAGGGTTTACGGATAAGGGATTAGGGTTTAAGGTATAGTATCGAGCCCATTGAGGGTTTAGGAATAGGGATAGCATTTAGGGTTTAGGGATGAGGGATTAGGGTTGAGGGTTGAGGGATTAAGGTTGAGGATTGAGGGATTAGGGTTTAGGGATAGGGTTTAGGGTTTAGGGTTTAGGGATTAGGGTTTAAGGTATAGTGTTGAGGGTTTAGGGATAGGGTTTAGGCTTGAGGAATTAGAGTTAAGGGTTGAGGGATTAGGGTTTGATGTTGAGGGTTGAGGGTTTAGGGATAGGGTTGAGGGTCAAGGAATTAGGGTTAAAGTAGAGTGTCGAGGGTATAGGGATTAGGGATAGGGTTGGAGGGTTTAGGGATAAGGGATTAGGGTTTAAGCTATAGTATCGAGCTTGTTGAGGGTTTAGGAATAGGGATAGCATTTAGGGTTTAGGGATAGGGTTTAGGGTTTAGGGTTGAGGGATTAGGGTTTAAGGTATAGTGTTGAGGGTTTAGGGATAGGGTTTAGGGTTGAGGGATTAGAGTTAAGGGTTGACAGATTAGGGTTTGACGTTGAGGGTTGAGGTTTTAGGGTTGAGGGTCAAAGGATTAGGGTTAAAGTAGAGTGTCGAGGGTATAGAGATTAGGGACATGGTTAGAGGGCTTAGGGATAAGGGATTAGAGTTTAAGGTATAGTATCGACCCTGTTGAGGGTTTAGGAATAGGGATAGCCTTTAGGGTTTAGGGATGAGGGATTAGGGTTGAGGGTTGAGGGTTGAGTGATTAGGGTTGAGGGTTTAGGGTTGAGGGATTAGGGTTTAAGGTATAGTGTTGAGGGTTTAGGGATAGGGTTTAGGGTTGAGGGATTAGAGTTAAGGGTTGAGGGATTAGGGTTTGACGTTGAGGGTTGAGGGTTGAGGTTTTAGGGATAGGGTTGAGGGTCGAGGGATTAGGGTTAAAGTAGAGTGTCGAGGGTATAGGGATTAGGGATAGGGTTGGAGGGTTTAGGGATAAGGGATTAGGGTTTAAGGTATAGTATCGAGCCCATTAAGGATTTAGGAATAGGGATAGCATTTAGGGTTTAGGGATGAGGGATTAGGGTTGAGGGTTGAGGGATTAGGGTTGAGGGTTAAGGGATTAGGGTTTAGGCATAGGGTTTAGGGTTTAGGGTTGAGGGATTAGGGTTTAAGGTATAGTGTTGAGGGTTTAGGGTTAAGGGATTAGAGTTAAGGGTTGAGGGATTAGGGATTGATGTTGAGGGTTGAGGGTTTAGGGATAGGGTTGAGGGTCAAGGGATTAGGGTTAAAGTAGAGTGTCAAGAGTATAGGGATTAGGGATAGGGTTTAGGGTTGAAGGTTTAAGGATTGAGGGTTGAGGCTTTAGGGCTAAGGGTTAAGGGATTATGGTTTAGTGATAGGGTGTAGGGTTTAGGGTTGAGGGATTAGGGTTTATGGTTGAGGGAATAGGGTTTAAGGTAATGTTTTGAAGGTTTAGGGATAGGGTTTAAGGTAAAGTGTTGAGGGTTTAGGATTTAAGGTTTAAGGGTTGAGGGTTGAGGCTTTAGGGTTTAGGATTAAGTGAGACCTAGATGGTTAAGGATGGATGGAAAGGTAGACAAGGAGTGATTAAGAGACATAGAGAGGGGAGAGGTAGAGAGGTGAGGGGGAGAGATAAGTGAGATATAGAGAGGTGAGAGATAGAACATGAGCTAATGGAACTAGAGGTGAGATATTGCAAAGGTGCTATCAAAGGTGAGATAGGCACAAATATTTATGGATCAATATATAGCAGGACAAAACATGAGCGCATTATAACGCGCTCACATTTTGTCCTACTATAGAAATAGTATAAATGCCTGGAACCCTGTGATCCAGGCCCACATGCTCTATTTTCATGTTGATTATGCGCATGTTCTAACAAAAAAATAAGTGTTTTCATGCTGTTGGGAAGTTCACATGCACATTTTACACATTCTACCACCTTTGCATGATCTTTCCACCACCTTTTCTGCTTTGCCAACTTGAGAAGAATGAAATAACATAGTTTTCACATCAAATTTGATATATATCTATTCAAGTTTCAATTTTTGTAGTGTTGCAATGTTAATTGTGATTCAATTTTAGGAATTTAACATTATAGATTGGTTAATAGTATTGTTGTTACTAATTATAGTTGAGTGTTATTCAATTTAACATTGAAAAGGAAGCAAGTGGTGAAAAACTCAAATTGTTGAGGAGTTTGATGCAAGAAGAAAAAAACACTACATAATTGGGTACTCTCTCCATTCGAATCTCTATTTTTTAGGTATGTCAAGTCTTTACATGCATGTTCTTTACATTTTCCTTAATTCTATTTGAATTGCTTTATCATGCTTTATAATACATGTTTATATCACTTGTATCCAGTATGCATAATAAAAGACTATGCATACATATCTTGTGTTTATCTAATAGACTATGTTTTAAATTAGTTCATGGTATGCATAATAAAAGATATCTCAAAGATCAACATTAATTAAAATAGACACATTCCCAATCAAGAAAGCAACCTACAATCTCACATGATGCCATGTATATTTTCTACACTTGGGCTCTTTAATAATTATGTGTAATAAACAGACCTTAACATACCATGATGTCAAACTATAAAAGAATAAATCCTTACAACATAATAAAAATACAATCCCACTATTATCTTATCATATTAACAAGTTAAAATACAAATGAATAGGTGCCAAGATCATACAAGTATGCACATTACATGATGATTTGTATGCACATATCTTGGGCTAGGACATTCCTTATGCACCTATTCATGATAATTTGTATGCACATGACACAACAATATTTCAAAATTTCCTAATTGTCCTTTGTTAGCACATGATGGTGGTTAGCTTGATCGACTATATACCATTCAATACCCTAAATTACAGAGATTAGTCTAATGATTTTTACAACAATCCTAGGTATGTGATGCAGAGGTAGGGTTCAACTCAATCCAAAGGGCTCATACCAATAGTTTCTTCAAATTTCATAAGCTTTCCTCTCAAACAGTCTCCCTATACAAAGGCACAAAGAGGGTCTTCAATACTTCAAAACCTAACAAGGTTACTAGAGGTCTTCTTACCCCTTAGGAACTTAGACACAATTATTCTAAACCCTTACTCAAGTCTACACTCTTCAATTAATGTCTATTCCTTCACAAGCCACCCAAATCCTAGTAGCCCTAGTACCAACAAAACACCTTCTCAATTCCAAATTTCAACTTCTTGATCTAAACCGTCATCCACACTTTAACAATGCTCTTTCATCAAAACCCTACTTGAAAGCATCACTTTTCACCAAAAGAAGACATGTGATTTAACAATTATAGATTGTAGTGTTGCAATGTTAATTGTGATTGAATTTTAGGAATTTAACATTTAACAAGTCCGAGAATTATATTCTTCATAAATAAGTCACTTTTAGTCAATAGAAGCCAAAATACATCCATTTGCATTCACGGATTAGTTAAGGACAACTAGGTGGTAAATTTGTTGCCATTGGCAACTTCACAAATTTGGTGTCTTATCTGGTCCTCCTTGGTTTTCTCCATGGATCTCTATCATTGTCTTCATGAATCGTATAATTCATCATGTCATAGTGCCTTCATCATTGTATAATTGACTATCCCACTTGACAAGAGGCCTAATTAGGCTTGTACAAATAGGTCACTATAGATTTTTTGATCTCCAGGCTTCCAATTTTCAAACCAAGACAACAAACATCCTCAACCTTTTCAAGCATGAAGTCCCATGTACTCTTCACTTGTAGCCTCAATAGGTGACTCTCCTTTGACCTTATCCTCATCTAGGACTAAAGTGAACTTTGTAGCATAATGCTTTGTATGGCTGCAATAACATTGTGCAATAATGCTTTGTATGGCTGCAATAATTTGCTTTGCACCTATTTTGGTTGAGTGACATTTACTCTTTTACATGATGATTGTATGTACATTTACTATGAAGGGTTGAATGACATATATTTTAGTTATTTGTATGGATTTATTTCTTAGGAACTATTATTGGTCTCTTTATCATGCTACAGAGAAATTCTCCATCATGTCGAGGAAACAATCAAGAATTAAACCAACATAGGAAGAGATAGAAGCTAAGAATGCAAAGAAAGAAGCGACTATGAGGGAACTTCGTGAGAAGAGGAAATTGGACACGATAAATGAAGAGATGCTAATTGAAGAGGAATCACAACCATCACAAAGAGATATGGTATTGGCGGCACAAAGAGAATGAATGCAAAAACTTCGTGCTATGAGAGATTTGAATACCACAGTTGGAGACACGTCCTCTACCACAAGTCAAAATGTAGGGACACCATCTACCGCATCTCAAGTTGAGAGTACACCATCACTCACATATGATGAAGGAGGTATGCCATCATTCCCACCTCAACCTCAAGGTATGTCATCTATTCCATCTTCGATCGAAGGTATGCCATCTAGCCCATCTCATTTAAATATTGATGAAATTCCTAATGTTGAGATGAATTTACCTAACTTAACACCACCTAGAATTTTGCATAGAAAGCCAAAGTATTTGATTGATATTGATGAGAATATTTTGCAGCCAATGGAAGTTAAGATTCCAAAACACACTTCTAGAAGATATGCTCATAAGATTTGGAGATTGTTCTTTGAAAAGTTAAATGAGACCGCAAGATGTCAACTATTCATTGAAATGATGCGAAGTATAAAGTATAGGTCCATCATGAAGATTCTTGGGTTGGGAACATCATAGGCTTCAAGAGAAAAATCTATTGTCAAGAATCTAATGAGTGCGTATGAGAGTGTGGGTAACACCTCATGCACAAAAGATAGTAATGCAACACAGTGTGTGATTACATCGACTATAGTAAGTAGTCAAACGAGGAAAGCTCATCTTATTAGAAAGATGAGTCAAGCATTGAGAATTAATAGGAAAACTTTATCAAGAGCTGTTGGAAGACACCAAAGAATTGAGGACACTAATGCCAATGAATTATGGGCATTCTCGGGGAGACTACCACGAAAAGATAAACCAATTTTTGAAGCATTGAGATCACTAATTGAAGACTTTTGGAAGAATTACACAAGGGTATCTCTGAATCAAAGGGATGTGGTAAGAAGGAGAATTGGTAGTCGGAACCGTGAGCCACATCCAAAGCATTTTTTGGATATGACTCAAACACAATTTTTTGGTAAATTTCTAGAGAAGTATCCTCAAATTAAAATTTGTCAAAGATATTTTGAAATGCTAAAACCTTTCTATGTCAAGATAAATCACACACACACTACTTGTTGTTGTAGATTACATATTGAATTTTCTAACCATTTTGATGTTTATAGGTCTATATGTTTAGATTTGCATACTTACAATGTTTTACAGGGTTGTGGCATATGTGCCCCACCAACATCTTCAAGAGACTTCATATCAAGAATTTTATGTGAAAGAGAGGAAGGTCAAATATTATACAAGAAATTATGCTTGGATGGCACATGTCATTGTTGTGGTGGCTTGCAATGTATGTCAATATGTGAACATAGGGAAAGAACACATGCGGTTGGAAATGAACTAGTAGAGTTTGACAAGTATAAAATAGTGGCATACAATACAAAAGATGGTAAAGAAGCAAAGAGGTGTGAATTGGTTATTAAAATGATTCCAGTGTATTAGTTTATGTCTATATTTCATGACAGCATAGTGTATGAGTATACAAGACAGGACCATAGAGCTTGATCGTTGGACTTGCAATTCAAGTTATGCAAGGACACATTTCCAGTTGGTAGCATTGTTTCAGTCATTGACTTTGCAGAGAACTACAGTCTACAGCCACAGCATGAGGTGCAATCACAATATTACAACTCCACACAGGTTTCTATATTTGTGCACATCGCATTCATTCATGCGAATGATAGTACAGAGGATGATAGAAAGATCATAAGGGAGTATCATTTCTATATCAGTGATGATCGTACGCATTCTACGAAGTTTATGCAAGGTTGCTTTCAAGTGTTCTACAATGATTTGGCTAGAAGGGGCATATTGTTCAGTCAACATATCATATGGTCAGATAACTGTGCGTCACAATTCAAGAACTTGTGGAATTTCTATTGGCTGAGCAGGAGGCATAATTTTACAGGTATTCAGCATATGTGGAACTTTTGTGAGGCCAGGCATGGAAAGGGGGAGCATGATGGTGCATGAGCATGTATCAAAAGAGCCATAACACGAGAAGAGTTAAAGTATAAAGACAATGCAAAGTTGACAGATGTAAAATTGATCGTCGAGTGGTGTAATGTTTCCATGGGTCTAGGTAATGAAGGTAAGTCTTTAGTTCGTAGATTGTTTTGGTTGATAGATGATACTAACATTGCACCATATGAGGATTGTTCTACATTGACAAGATCAAGTGAGATGCACTCTTTTAGAAGCTCAATTGCAAGTTCATGGAGTATCCATACATGAAAGATGTCATGCTTTTGTTCTTCTTGTACAATTCAAGCTTGGGATGAGTGCGAGCCAAATGAGTGGGTCGACGAATGGCAGTTAAGTTATCTTAGCCCACTTGACACGTATCGACCCCCGACGACATTGGAACTAACACAGATGGAATCATCAGTTGACTTTGACCACATATCAGATCTAGTTCAACCAGGTAATATATCTATTTGCATAGTTTTTGAAATTCCTAATGTCATCTTACTTTGTAGTGTTTTTGTAATGCTGACTAATTTCATCTAATTTGATACACATATCAATGTAGGGCATGTATATGTAGTTATTGCAGATGAAGATAATGAAGAGGGAACATATTATTACTTATGTCGTTGTGTTGAGGCCAAAAAGAAATTGGAGGCCCCAGTTATAGATGGAGAAAACATCGAATACCCTACAAGCTCAGTGGTTATTACTGGAACATGGATTAGAAGGTAACCACATAAAAGTGTTAATGTTTGACTATTTCAAGACTTTGACACGCATCAGAAGATTCTTCATTACTCGAACCTTGTCGTGATATCCAATGTTCATTTGATACAATATCAGGGTAGACCTTTGAATAAGACCTTGTGGAAGGTGCGTGAGTCTGACCATGAAGTAATACTTGACACAATAAAGAGTAGAGCATACCCAGATGGTTCATTGGATTAATTTGTAAGTATTCACATTAATTTTGTAAAATCATGTTACATTGAGTTGTAAGTATACATATTAATTTGTAAAGTTTGTCTTTTTTTATTTGCTGCTGCATTTTTACACATATACACATTTTTACATCATCATGTTATGCTTCATGGGGTTAGACCTAAGTGATGGATGAAGTTGATCCTGAGAATAATATATAAAATCTAGGTAATGTATAAAATATAGGTGTCTCTGGTGTCTTGGTTTCTAACTAGATAATAGGTGTCTCTAATTGTGTCTTAGGTATATACGATATGTCAACTAGGTAGATAGAGACTAGAAAAAAGGTATTTAATCTAATCCAGGTGTCTTAGGTAGATACTATATATCAACGACCTATCTAGAGACTAGAATGAGGTATAATCTAGAATGATCTAGGTGTTTTCTATGTAGGTGTCTTCTATAATTTAATCTAGGTGTCTTAGGTAGGTACTATATGTCAACTAGGTCTACCATAATAGGTGTCTTAGGTAGAACTATAATCTAGGTGTCTAGTTGGCTTAGGTCTAGACTATGATAAGGTATAAAGAGTAGGTGTCTTAGGTCTACTATGTCTATAAAATCTAGATACATACTATACAATAGGTGTCTTAGGTGTCCTACGTCTACTAGAATACATGTGTCTTAGGTCTTAGGTGAGGCCACATGAGCTTCCACCATCACGTGGTTCGCCTTGTCAGTATAGAATATTTATATTTCTTGAAGCTAAGGGAAGCTCTTTTTCTTAATAGGAAAACTTTATCGACTTCAGTTGCACTAATGGTGCAGGGGCTCCTATGTTGTCATGCCTCCAAGAGGGGTCAAAAAGTGAAATTTTGTTTTGATTGAGTCAATTGTATGTAATAAGGTCTTCTAAGACCATTTCATATGTTTTTGAGTCAGTTTGAGTCATTTGGGGTCAATTTGAGTCTTATTGCAAAAAAGTGTTAATGTTGTCAAGTTGCACAAAGTAACTTTTGCATTTTTGTGTCCTGCTCCTGATGCGACCAAACTGACAGTTCCAACGCATTTGGATGGGTATGTTTAGGCTAGGCATGGTTCTATTTTTCACCCAAACATGCCGAAACAGTCCGAGCTACATTGTATCGACGATATCCCTAAAGAGTCTAAAGTGCAAAAAGATAGAAATTTTTGACGAGCTGTTACTCAGAAACTGTGTCACTTAGAAACATTCTATTTGAGGAAATGTGATCACGTAGGGTTCCTATACAATAACCTCTCTCAGTTTTTATATCTCTGAGGCATTTTCCCATGGTGAAAGGTTTTCTGCTGCCTCAAAAATCGTCAGAAGGAGGTAGTGTAAAGTTGCAAAGGGGTGTAACTTTCATCCTACTCTTGATGTGACCAAACTGACTGTTCCAACATGTCTTGATGGGTACATTTAGGCTAGGCATGGTCCTATTTTTCACCCAAACATGCCGAAACAGTTCAAGCTATATTGTACCAACGATATCCCTAAAGAGTCCAAAGTGCAAAAAGGAAGCAATCTTTGACGAGATGTTACTCAAAAACCATGTCACTTAGAAATATTTCGTATAAGGAAACGTGATCATGTAGGGTTCCTATACAAAAACCTCTCTCAATTTTTTATATCTTTGAGGTATTTTCCCGTGGTGAAAGATTTTCTGTTGCCCCAAAAATTGTCAGAAGGAGGTAGTGTAAAGTTGCAAAGGGGTGTAACTTTCATGCTGCTCCTGATGCGACCAAATTGACTATTTCAACATGTTCGGATGGGTATATTTATGCTAGGTATGGTCCTATTTTTCACCCAAACATGCCGCCGAAATAGTCCGAGCTACATTGTACTGATGATATCTCTGAAGAGTCCAAAGTGTAAAAAGACAGCAATCTTTGATGAGATGTTACTCAAAAATTGTGTCACTTAGAGACATTTTGTCTAAGGAAATGTGATCATATAGAGTCCTTCTACAATAACCTCTCTCAGTTTTTTATATCTTTGAGGCGTTTTCCCGGGGTGAAAGGTTTTTTGCTGCCCCAAAAAATTGTTAGAAGGAGGTAGTGTAAAGTTGCAAAGGGGTGTAACTTTCATCCCGCTCCTGATGCAACCAAACTAACTATTCCAACGCACCCAGATGCATACGTTTAGGCTAGGCATGGTTCTATTTTTTACCCAAACATGCCAAAATAGTTCGAGCTACATTGTACCGATGATATCCCTGAAGAGTCTTGTTGGTAAACAGATTTGTCACCGCGAAATAGCCTTTGAAAATGACCTATTGCCCTTAGAGTGGTGACTAAATTATCCCAACAGTTGGAGAGATCATGATAGACCAACGATCTTCCTCTGCATTTGAGAGGGGCAGCTCCCTCATATGATGGGGGTATTTGTAATTTTTGTGTACTTTTAATCTGAAAGTACATAAAGGAGAAAATGCAAAACTAGAGGAAAATAACTAATAGAAATCCCAACAATAGACATATGAATATCATCTGAGATTTCACAATGGATATGACAAATCACAAAGGGGTTTCAATAGAAAATATGTTTTGATGTGCAATGACAATGAAAGAGAGATGATAAACCTCAACATACGAAAAGATATACCACCTTAACACATTCAAACCAAGATACCAAGATAGGAACGTTATTCATTACATAAATCACATAAAATATAAATGGTTT
This sequence comes from Cunninghamia lanceolata, assembly GCA_027924645.1. Lineage (NCBI taxonomy): Eukaryota > Viridiplantae > Streptophyta > Pinopsida > Cupressales > Cupressaceae > Cunninghamia > Cunninghamia lanceolata. The sequence goes on along the minus strand of BSBN01000395.1, from coordinate 1,617,887 downwards.
GCACAATCACATAGAAGGATTACTGATTTAACATACAAAAAATTAGCAATGACAACACATGAATACATTTAGAACATATGAACCAAAAGCATTCTTTATTATCTCCTTGAAATTATACAATTCCAAAAACTCTTCTATACATAGTGTCAAGCCAAAAAGTCTTCATACAATCTTTCTAAGAAGTTCTCAAAGTTTTCCCCTCCTGTCAAAAGTCCCTTTACATTTGAAATGGCCTTGTATTTATAGGATTTCTCCCATAACTACCTTGTAACTACCTGATAACTACTTAGAATAACTAACTCCAAAATATTTTTGAAAATAGAAGTACACTTTATTTAAGTTAGACTTTTCTCAAAGTTTCCAGAAATAAAGTCTACTTTCTAACTTTCGGTTACAATAAGTGATGTGAGTCACTTTTACAATATGACAACTCAAAAACTCAAAACATCGAAGAAAGGAACAAGTTATTGGGTTGTTAACGCGGACAGTGTGTCTTCTTCCAATCTTTGAATCATCTATTCACTAGCATCTTGGCCTTCGAGGACATGTACTTCCAACTCTAGCTGCTAAGCATCTTTGTCATCTCCTTTTTGGATCCCAACATTGTTTATCTAGAGCCTCTAGATAGATTTGATATCTCAAATTTCTTTCGTATATCTTTATCCATCAAGGTCAATGGCTGTTAGTTCTTCAATCTCTACATTTGTATAACCCTCTGAAAATTGTTTTGTAAGACTTAATTGTTGAGGAGCATGATGAAAGTCTTCTAGTGTGAAATAATCCTTAATATCACAATCTATGAGCATCTTAAGTATGTCCAACTTGTATTCTAAGATCTTGTACATTTTGAAATGTTCTCTTCTCTCTGTAGTGAGAAGACCATTATCACATTCGTTTGTGTGCCCAAGTTTGTAGATCTCATATTTGGTATCTTAGAATCACTTTTCATACTCATTCACAAGCTCCTCATTTGGAATCCAAAACTCCTACCAACATAAGATGGAGGGTCTTTTTAAGAGTAATATTTCTAAGTATGCTCTTGTTTTGATAGAACCAACATTTTTTGTCTTGACTTTCTTAGATTCCCATAGCATTTAAACCTCATTTCACCATAGGTATCAACTTAGATCCATTCCCTTTAGATTGTTTCTCAAGCAACCAAAAAAAGTTGAGTGACTTTCTTGTGATCATCTAAACCATCTTCTCTACAACAGGATTTGTGAAGCTCCTTAAGTATCTTGCTCATGCGGCCAAACAACTCATATTCCTTGTCAATGGTTTCATAATTTGCAACTTCTCTATCGTCCTTGGTTCTATATCCATATTGGGCAGGGGAGCTCCTAACATTTGTATTTCCCACAAGTTTACAATCATGGATATGAACTCCATGAACTTCCAACACTCTTAAACTTATCAGTAAGAGAGTAGAATGAATGAGATTGCTTAAACTTCTATGTAAGAGGGAAGAAGGATTTAAAGAGTCCTTAGTTTGATGCAAGCGAAACCATATCAAATCTCCAGACACACTATTAAAGTGGTGTAGAAGAGTGGAATTCTGAACCGCCATATATCTTTATTTTGCAAAAGCACTGGCAACTAATGGTCTTCATCTTTACAAATTCCTCGTACATCATTCTTTTGCATGGAATGATGAAAACCAAAAGCCAGTGTTAGATCAATGTATCATTTGAGCAACAAAGGTAGAGGGGCAACTTCTCCCTACTGATTTGTCTTGCCAAGTCCCTCACTAAATCTTGTATTCTTATTTTGAAGCTCCCCTTTGCTCTTCTCCAAACACCTATACTTGAATTCACGCTTTCACCCTGTATTGCTCTTCCACGAATTATGTTTTCACTTTTAAACTCCACAAGGCATTTATGATAGAGCATCTGAAGGTATTGAAAGCTGTTATCATTCAATCCATCCAAAACCCTTTCCACTAGATTTGTGTCTTCTCCCATTAAGAAATGGGCAATGTCTAAAAATGTCTCTTTCTCTTTGAACTCAAGAGATTCATAGCTATCCATTACTATCTGCTTTAATATGTTTTTTAGCAGCTATTTGCGGAGGCCTTTCGAGTGCTGCTTCCACTTTCTTGGATCACCTTCATTGTGAAGCTACCCTGCTAAAAATTTCAAAGCCAAAGGAAAACCACCACACATTCTAACCAATTCTTCCCACCACAGTATTGAAAGCCCAGATTGTGTATATCCTGTAGTATTTGCACTCCATGCGATGACATATGTTTGAGATGATTTTGTCGAGTAGTTCACATGCCTCTCACATTACATATGCATTTTTACCAGGGGACTACAACTAAAATGCCATTTATGAATGTCCATACCTTGTTCAAAATCTCCCATATGCATAGGCCGATGGTGCAGGTTGCTAGCAAATTTAGAATACCAATCATGTATGTCCTGCAATCATTGCATGCTCAGAAATGAGGCTTTATTGAGGGGTTCTATTCAGTAGCTTGTTCACAACATGGGAGGACATTTGCAAGATTGTGGAGTTCAATTTTACAACAGCTAAATGTATTTTCTTAAAAGTTTCTATGTCCTATCAAGGAAACCATTTTTGTGCACACCTTGCTATTATTGCAATCCCTCAAACTACATTTCTTTGAGGCTGCCTATCAAAAAAAATTTCTTGTGCCTTGTTTAAGCTTCCACATTTTCCATGCATGGGTTGGGACGATGTTGGTAAAGGTTGTGGAATTAGCTCTACTCCCGCTAACTATATTTTCTTGAAAGGTTGTAAAGACTTTCAACAGATCCATTCTATGATATGTTGCAACCATTGCAGATCATACGACTGTATCTTCCTGTGAGTTTTTGTCAAACAACTTGCGTGCTCACATATACTCCTACATTTGGCATAAACACCTACCATAGCATTTCAAACTATAATTCTGACAAGAAATCTCCTCCCATTCTTGTTGGGATGGCACATTTTTTTTCTTTTCTTGAAAGTTTCTAAAGTCTTCTCAATAGTTGTATTCATGTGTAGATTTTAGTTATTAAGTAGTTATAATAACTACTTCTAGTTTTAGTCACCCTTAACTCCTCATCGGCAACTTGGAAGGCTTTTAAAACTTTGTTGGAGATCATTAAAACTTTTGAAACCGTCAACATAGGCTGATGATTAAAGAATTTCCTTCGTCGGCGATTAAAGGTTGTTTCAAAACTTCAATCGACATAGAATGAAAGTTTGAAAACCAAGTTATATATTTGAAATATAACCTTTTGAAAGGCTTTATCGATATTCAAAGTATGTTTCAAAAGCTTATCGGTGGTTGATATTACTTATAAAACCTCTTGAATCACCCAATGATAAAGCATAATCTCCTTCATCGACAATTCGTAAACTATTCAAAACTAGAAAGTAGTTAGGAGTAGTTAAGAATATTTACTTATGCCTTGTCTTTGATAAAATTGAACTATTTCCATTTTTTCCGCTTCAAATATTAATTTCTTTCACTTTAACAATGTTTTGGATAGCTTCACAACTTCACAGGAGATATATTAAAACATTTGAAATCAACCTCTTAGTCCAATGATAGATGATTTTCTTCTGTCGGCATTCGAGATTACTTTCAAAACCTTTGATGTTAGCTGACAACTACCTTTGATATTAGACAAAGTCAATCATAATAAAAAAGCATTTTTGGTGTTTGTTGGAGAATTTATAACTTCACAAGTGCCAATTTAAAACTTTTTGAAAATGATTAGGTTGCTTCAACATTACTTAGAGAAAATCACCTGATTGATCTCCAAGCATGAAGCTGGCGAAAGATGCATAACTTCTGACTGGGATAGTATTTTCCCATGAAATCTTGCCACATTGTCCATAATAATATCATGAGACCCGTTGTCAGACTATTTTACTCCAACCTTTACAGAAACTGTGATTCAATCATTTCAGCAAATTACTGACAGAAAATTAAAAGTTTAAAATCTCCAAAACCATGAGGCATATCAATATGGAAAGTTTCCAGTTTAGGTGAAATAGAGTTGCAAAAACAACCATAAAAATAATTTCACACCATCTATCATGGATTTCAAGATTTAATTATTTTCATAAATCACTCGCCCTCCGCAACTGCTTCCAGGGTTTCAACTGAAATGCTGGAGATCCTTCTTCAAATTGGTGAATGAATTGAGAATTTAGGATAATTATAGAACCTGTGACTAGGAGTGATTCAATGTAGGGATTTTGACACCAAAAAGTTTAAAAATTGGTAAGTTGAAAACGAGGCCAACAAGTCCAAAGTGCAAAAAGGTAGCAATCTTTGACGAGATGTTACTCAGAAACTGTTTCACTTAGACACATTTTGTCTAAGACAATGTGATCATGTAGGGTCCCTCTACAATAACCTCTCTCAGTTTTTTATATCTTTGAGGCGTTTGCCCATGGTGAAAGGTTTTTTGCTGCCCCAAAAATCGTCAGAAGGAGGCAGTGTAAAGTTGCAAAGGGGTGTAACTTTCATCCTGCTCCTGATGCGACCAAACTAATGGTCCAACGCATCCATATGGGTACATTTAGGCTAGGTATGGTCCTATTTTTCACCCAAACATGCTGAAATAGTCTGAGCTAAATTGTACTGACGATATCCTCGAAGAGTCCAAAGTGCAAAAATGCAGCAATCTTTGATGAGATGTTACTCAAAAACTGTGTCAATTACAAACATTCCGTTTGAGGCAACACCATCATGTAGGGTCCCTCTATAATAATCTCTCTCAATTTTTTATATCTTTGAGGCGTTTGCCCGTGGTGAAAGGTTTTCTGCTGCCCCAAAAATTGTCAGAAGGAGGTAGTTTAAAGTTGCAAAGGGGTGTAACTTTTGTTCTTCTCCTCATGTGGCCAAACTGATAGTTCCAACGGGTTTGGATGGGTATGTTTAGGCTAGGCATGGTCCTGTTTTACACCCAAACATGCCGAAACAGTCTGAGCTACATTGTATCGACGATATCCCTAAAGAGTCCAAAGTGCAAAAAGGTAGCAATCTTTGACAAGCTATTACTCAGAAATTGTGTCACGTAGATACATTCTATTTAAGGCAATGCGATCATGTAGGGTCCCTCTACAATAACCTCTCTCAGTTTTTTATATCTTTGAGGCATTTGCCCATGGTGAAAGGTTTTCTGCTGCACCAAAAATCATCAGAAGGAGGCAGTGTAAAGTTGCAAAGGGGTGTAACTTTTGTTCTTCTCCTCGAGGGGGCAAACTGACAATTCCAACGCGTCTGGATGGGTATGTTTAGGCTAGGCATGGTCCTGTTTCACACCCAAACATGCCAAAATAGTCTGAGCTACAAACACTAACTAGTCTTCAATCTTCAAACACTACAAATACCACGATATCCTGCATAAAGCTGTCTTTTACCCTTTTATAAAGGCATGCCCATCAAATTCAACTGCATAGAGATGACTGTTTGTATTCCAAATTCCTTTTAAATACTGACCTTCCAATCCTTTTTCCTGCTCTCATATCAATTAAATATGACCTTTGATTATGATATGGCGCTCAAGCTTATGAGAGTTTACTAGAGAGGCCAGTTGAGTTAGGCTGAAGGGCCGGTGAACTAATGACTTAAAGACCCTTTAGTAGGTTGATTTAAGTGATAGTAACTTGTGATTATAAGTAAATATTAAATTAAAACAAAATTGCACTTTACACACGACAACCAATTGAGGGTTTTAAAGTCTTAAGAAAAGTAGATTCTTTTTAGGGTTTAATGCCCAATATGCAAACCCTAACTATTAATAAGAAAGACTTAAACACTCTAACTTTCATCAAGAGATATCTAGGACATTTCAGAGACCTCAGGGACATCAGAATAAAGACATTAGAGTATGACACTTATCATAGGCTTAGGGTTCTAAGACATGAACAACTTCACATTCGAATCAAACTCATGACTCCCCTTGATAAATATAACTCTCCTTGGTGATGACATTGAATTATCATTACGAAAGCATGTGTCTTCTCTGACTTCTTATTGTATACAAAACCACATCCACCATGAACATGAACCTCGCAACATATCAACCTTCCAAGATATACCTTATCATGAAAACCATATTCACAACAAAACCTTGCATGAACAAAACCACATCCACCATGAACATGAACCTTGCATCATATGAACCATGTTTGTCTTGTGCAACATCAACATGAATTGAGAGACCTTATCATGAAAACCATATTCACAACATCATGCACCTCATGACCATCACCTACCTTGAATCACTGTATCACCTTACCAACATCATGGCATCAACCTTGACATAAATGACAAACAACCTTGACCCTTTGACTTCAATGACAACCTTAAACCTTGATTGTTGATGACTTATGGAAGCCTATAGCCCCAATGTTATGTTGCATACTAAAATTAGGTAAGACTCAATGTACTCTCATAACCTCGCTTTATATGCAAGAGGAATTACATTTAATAACCACAATGGTCATTAGGTGCTCATAAGCATATGATTTTGACTATCTTATTCAAAACAATAAACATACTCTTTGCATCCTAATATGGTATAATAACAAGAAATTAAGAAATATTTTCAATTGAGCAACTCATAAAGAATATGGATCAGCATACTCATTTGAATATTTTCAATTGAGAAACTCATAAAGAATATGAATATTTTCTATTCAACGTGATGATTCATTTTTATTTTAAATACAACTTTTATCTTTTAGTTCCAGAATGAGGTTTAGGTGATACTTGAATAACAATAGCTGGCTTATTGGATCAACAAACATCCTATGTAATACAATTGGACTTTAAATATTTGAAGTAACCATTTACAAATATCCATTGAAACATGGATTTATAATGCAAATATGGACGCCATCAATAAAAAAGATTTGTATTAACCAAATATCCATATAAGCATACATCAATATCTATCGATATAAGTATAACATATATACAAAATAGCCATATAGACATACAATGTCTCCTATATGCAATACAAAATATATATCCACAAATGCCATATAGGCATACAACAAAGGACCCCAATAAGCATTCATTCCCCTCTGTTCAGTGAAGGGAATAGATCACGAGCATCCTTTGATCTTCGAGAGGATGGAGATGTGCATGAGGGTGGTCTACTATGAACCCAAGGGCTACTCCTCCTATTTAGTTCTTCGTGGATCTGTAGCTATTACAATAAAAATTATAGACATTAATATATAGAAATTACATGTTATAAAAATGAAACATTTAACAAAATAATCACTTACCTCTACCATACAATCTACCTCCTCATTTGCCTTAGTAGCAGGATTAGGCTGTGGTGATGTCATGTCCTATAGAAACCATCCATATAGAAATTAAACTTCAAATCAATAATCATTTGATTTTTCAAAAATAAACAACTATAACAATGAATGTAAATTTAAATTTACTAATCTACCTCATACCCCCATTAATGGCATGGAGTTATGAATCGCAGTGGACACACCATGCTCCATTGCCCTATGAACTTTAGGAGGTGTCTCCGCGGCTTGCATTATCTAAAAATAAAACAACATTATTCAATTATGAAACTAAAATAGTGATGCAAGTCATGGTTCCTAACATACACACACGTTCACCTAAACATGGAAGTACACACAATAAAGCACACTATGATATTCATTATCAACAATGCATCACTATGATACAACTAGACACATAATACACATAATCACAGTGAAGATTTTGCTCTCTTGGTGATATACTATAGCTATTTCTTATAGATGTAGGGATGGAAGAAATTGAGCTAATAGGATTGACATAAGTTTGTAGGGGAAAGGTTTAGTGTAGATTTGAAGATTTTGGTTAGGGGTGACTTGTTGCCCCCATAATTAATACCTAAAACCTAGATGATGTTCGAGTCAATCATATGCTATATAAGATGTCATAGGTTGATGCCCCTCTCTGGTGTCATGTCCTGGGGTCTAATTCGTGGTAATTGGATGAGATTATTAGAGAGAATTTGTCAAAGAATAGTGTGGAGGGGATCAACAAGCTTTGGTAGACATGTATGGAAAATGTGGTAGCATAGACAAGGCAGTGAGCTATTTGAAAAGATGACCCAAAGAAAAGTGGTCTCATGGTGATGTCCTTGTCTATGCATCTACTTCTCATGGCATTCCATGAGAGCACATTTCTTTGAGCCATTTTTTCAAATTTAACTATATTATAAGTCAAATTTTGTCATCTATCAACATCTAGATATTAGTTATGCAATGTTTAATAATGTTTTAAGTTTGAAAGATGTGCAATGCAATGTAATCAACAATATGAATATAAAATACAAAAATCTAATAAGTACAATTCATTAGTTAAACTATTTATTTTATTACCTCAGTGAAGCTTTGAACTACACCACCACTAATAGGTGTTGCCGTGAAATCTCTAAGATTAACCTATTCAACATCCAAAATTAGATATTACAATACCATTCATATAACAATGCTATTCACATGTAATATTTATAATTGTTTACTAGTTACATACCCTGACAGTAGATGTCGTAGTGTAAAATGTAGGTGGAGTACTGCTGAGAACTGCATCAATGCTATGACCCTAAAATTTCATCAAACTAAATTAGTTAATCTTGCATTTCAAAAATGAAATTTAATAAATTAAATTCAATGAACTTGCTAATATTTACCTGAGTATCAAGGCCAAAAGTCTCACTCAGGAGGGTATCTGTCATCACCATTTGCTTAGTTGCAAATGTAGCCTGCGCACCTGCATCCTGACTATCCATGGGGTCATAACCATAGGCTAACCTGCAAGTTTGACAAGTATGGGGTGGAACCCTACTCCTTGTACTATCTCCCAACCCACACTATGCTGCAGGACTGGCATGCTTTATGATGCTCTGGGTCAAGGCACTAATGGAATGAAGTGTCTCGACCTCAACACTCTCCTTCACAATGGAAGGGATAGACACATGCTCATGGGCTGGTCTGCTGATTATTCCTCTCACTGGCTGCTGTGGGTCAACATGTGCCCCTGGTCTATCTTGTGTTGATCCCCCACCTCTACCCTGAAACTCTCGCATATCAAAATAGTTTGGCACTTTATTAAGGACAAACTCGCAGTATAGTTTCCTCAAAAAGTATTGCGAGACCTCATTATTGTTGCATGGAGGATGGTCAAAAACCATCGACCACCTCTGCCCAAAATTGTCCCTTATCACTTGGTTGTTGCACCAATGGATAGGAAACCTCTTGTATGTAATGGGTGGAGGTTGATTTGTTTGCGGGTTTGTGAAAATAGAACACAAGTCTAATTTTATAATTTGTAACTTTTTCACATCTTCATATGATAGCTTGTTTGCATAATACTCTCTAAACTCTCTCCTCTTATCTGACCAACTAGATATTTGCTTGCTAATTGAATCTACAATTGATAACATAGATTCAAGAGATTGAGCAAGCGTGGACCTATGCAAGGTTGAAGTTGAAGGATCTTTCAACCTTGCAATTATGTCTTCAATTTCTTTTTTATTGTTTTCAATTTGCCCCATTATATTTTCTTGTGTTCCAGGGGCATGTCGAGGAATGGATGGAGGAGTTTGTTGTTCGGGTTGTTCTTCAGTAGGTATTTCCTATTTAGGATTTTGTGGATTTAGAGGAGGAGGAGGAGGAGGAGGTGCATTAACATTTCCTGACAATTAAGGAAATTTACATCAAAAATCAACTCAAACCTACCTATTTAGAAACAAATTTAGACCAAAAAAAAAAACTCACTCCTTTGGCCTGCTCGACGTCATGACGACATTTTGGCGATGAATCAACGAGATTTTGGTGTCAAATTGGGTCTTCAAAAACACAAGCGTGCTCCTTAGGGTTTGCAGGCCGCAGGTGTAGAGAGAATAAAAGAAATCAAATGAGCAGAAATGCTCTTTTTTAATATATAATTAAACATAACGTGCTCACATTATAACATGAGTGCGTTATAACGCGAGCTTGTTATGGTTTGGTTTTGCTAAGCCTTAGGCTTGTCATTACCAAACCATAATGCGAGCGCATTATAACGCACTCGCGTTATGTCTTAATTTTTTTTGAAAAAAAATTGGCCACTTTTTGGCCCCCCAACTTTTTGCACTTACTCCCCCCTCTCTGTATATTTGTGTGTTCTAACATTCAATACTTCATCAACTGAAGTAAGTCTAAATTCACTCATCAATAATATATCATCATCAATTTACTCATAGTTCAAAAGTAAAAGTGACTCAACATGTAAAGATGTAAATGCTAGTAGGAGAAAAGTTAATAACTACTAATTCTTTACTAAAAGCATAGATATCATCATGCAATGTAACACAAAGCAATGAATCATCCTGAATATAAATATAATCTACTTAAGATGCAAGATAACTACTATTATGAGGTACATCATCATCACATGTATAAAGGAAGATACTATGCATATATCATTATCCCAAGTTCCTCATAAGATGAAACATTAAGAGAACATGAACCTAAAGGTATAGAAAGGGGGATATCATGCAATGTAGGAAGAATAGCATCAGAAGGTTCAACAGTATAATGAATATCTAAGGAATATGTAACCATATCACATAGATAATCATCCCTTGATGAAAGTAGGTATACATCACCATCATGAATCATCACACAAGGTTTATACTCATCATGGATCAAGTACACAAGTGAAATATAGTCATCTAAGATGGATGGAAAAGTATAAATAAGGTCCATGAAAGAGGAGAGGCTAGATAGCAATGACACACAATGACACACAATCAAAGGGTGGGTGGGAAGGTATAGTAAACAATGAAAGATCTAAACCTAATCAAGATAAAAAATATGAAACACAAATGGGGTGGATCCAAACCACAATCAAATATAAACTAAAAGGTAAAACATTTAGAACTATGAGATCTAGAAAAACATTCAAGGATAATCCCTACTGATAATTCGTATGTGGTATATGTAATTTTGGGTTCACCAAAAATGTATAGGAATTAAATTGCCCTACATAAAATATCTAGGCTAAATTAAAGCAAATATACAATAATAAGTACATGGAAATGACACACAAATGCCATGCCAAATAAAATATTTATGAATAGATCCATACGCTTGAGAGAAAAGAACCACTCAATAGCATAGTCTTTCAATGTTCTTGGAAAATCTTGGCCAATAACTTAGCCTCATATAGAAAATCCAATCATGCAGTAGTAAAAAACCTCAAATGTATTTTGGGATAACTTTTACTATTATATATTTGAAACCAAGGGGCCACAAATCCAACAGGTAATGGATAAGTTACAATCTCAAATGCAAGTGAAGTTTGTTGTGCTTCAATGAATTCATCCTTATTATTTCCATAGGTAATTCGTCAACTTTATTCTCGATTCTATCAAGCCTTACAATATGTGTCAAGGATAGAAAGGGGTGCACTAGGGGTGGGAATAAGCATGGAAGTGGCAACATGAGACATAATGGGTGAAGTATAGATATGATGTGACATAATAGAAGAAGATGGGGTAAAAACATGAGAGGTGGGCATAGAACTAGTGGGAGGAAAAAGTGACATAGTGACAACACTAGAAGGGTGAGAGGTAGGCATGACACTAGTGAGATTAGTCTAGAAAATTAATGTAACATAACGAGGATGAGATGAAAAAACATACCTAGTCAGAAAAATTGAGAAGTGGCTCAACCTCAAAAGAATTGGAGAAAGGCATACCATGGCAAGAAGTAGAATTAGGAGGAGAAAAAGAAAAGAGGAAGCTTGTGTGGGAGGGGAAGTGAGACACTACTCAATGGAGTTGAAGAACTAATCCTTTTGCATATGCCTTTAAGTAGCTCTAATCCACATGGTTTACTCATCAACATATTGTGTAGGATATCAACCAAGGTGTGGGATTTAAATAACACTAGAAAAATGTACAAGATTGGTTCAGATAACATATGTGTTGTCAAGGTAATATCTTGATTATACATCAACTCAACATGGGCATCATGATCAAATGTCTCTTTCCCATTTAAATGAGGGTTTTCATCCAAACCATTTTTGACTAAATATTCACACCATTGTAGGGTTCAATGGAAGACTTCTTCTCAAAGTGAGAGAAAGATGACTATGAGACTTTAGCATAAACACTAAAAGGTAATAAGAATCAAAATAGGTTGGGACCTAATGTAAGAATTAGAAAATAAAAAAAATCTTAGATTTGAAATAAAAAATAAAAAATAAGCCCTTAAGGCCATGACTAGAGGGTTGCATGTTTGATGCTTGTCAAGTTCACCAAGAATGGAGGCAATAAAATCACCCTACATAAAATATCTAGGACAAATTAATGAAAATGTGACATTATTAATACACCTATATATTAGAATTAAGATAAAAACAATCATTGAAACATGTTCATAAATAAACACAAAATTTAACAAAAGGGATTAGGATACTTAGTTGTAGGATCCAATATAGAATACTCTATGATATCTATGTCATTTTATGTTCCATCAATGAATCTAGAAGTTATCTTTATGTTAAACAAATCTATACAAATTGTAAAACTAGCAATCACACTTTAGTGTGCAATGGGTACACTGAGATAGCATGTAGGTAAAAGTAATTAGTGGTTTCTTGACAAGCGAGCATATAGTTCTGTAGTTGGTGAATGGTTGTTGCCATCCATCATTTGAACATTGAAAGAATGTTGTGAAATGTGTTGTCGTCTTGCATTAGAAAAGAAACGGAGTAAATTAAATATGTTGACATGCATGCAAATAAAGCTATTTATGAAAAGTAGTGGTTAGAAGTAGGTATGCAAGTAAAGTTTTTTAAAGTTTTTTTTTCTTCTATTAATGAATTATTTGCAAGTGATATTTCCCTTTACCGATCATCTTCTTATTTACCAAGCATGTCGAGTCCATCTAGTTGAAATGGCAGGCCTAGGTATAGACTTGACAAGACTTACCATTCATCAGGACTATCTTCTTGTAGCATTGCATGTCCCCAGTCAGAAGGAGTTTCATCATTAGTGTTTGTCAATGGATCTGGAGATGTATGGTGCAAATTCCATTGATGGTATCTATTTGAAACTCTTTCTCATTGGGTATGGCTAGTATAGTAGAAATTTACTCTAATAGAATGCATGAAAATATTGATCATCTGCTGCTAGGATGGTAGTGAAACAATGGGAGACTCGATCAGTAGCCTATGTGAAGCATTCTTTCCATTTGTTGTACTTTTGAGATGCTACAAATGTCCATTTTTGAGCCACTTCAATAAGCAACATTGTTTCCAATTGTAATGGTTGTGCCATGTATGAATTAATAATCTATTTAAGTGCAAACAAGTGTGAAATAAAGATTCCATTACCAGAATACCATATGGTCTACAATCGGCCTACTGATTGTGCAAATAAATTTGCTACATACAATCAAAATAATAATAATGTCCATAATTTCCAATACTTGTTTTTGGTAGCCTCTTCAATTTGGGTGGGAACTTGGCTATGCAAAACAAGAAATTTATAATTTATTGAAGTCTATCCCATCCCTTGTGTTCCTGTTGTTGCTTGTTAGATTGTTATAGGCGCTTCCACCTATTATCAGATCAAAACCTCCTATTGAATTAATCATTTCATCAAGTCTTTCTTTTGTCAGATTTTGCATGTCCTCTCTTCCCCTCTCTATATCGATCCCCCTCTTTATTATTCTCTCTTCCTCTATCACTCTCTCTTCTCTAGCTTTTTCATTCATCCCCTTTCTAGATTCTTGTTCATATTTGGTGTGTAGTCTCTATTTTTACGCATCCCCTTTCTAGATTCTTGTTCATGCACTACACCTGGGTTAACTTGCATTCCATTAGTCGTGACCTATGCATATTATTTGAAGCATGTATGTTTGTTTATCACAAGCCTCATATTTCACATTTTCACACCTACATTTAATATGCATTGTCTTGCAAATATAAGCATGGCCACCACCTACATCATGTTTATTTGTCACTTAGCCTACCATCATCCATATTCTCATGGGACGTCACATGATACAAAGATCGAACAAACTTAGTGACCCTCAATTAGTTTTATAATTTCATACCTTTGCATAATTTGGAGGTCAAATGGATTAAAATTAAATTTAGACATACTATAATTTTAGATTGAGAATTCCTAATTGTTTAAAAATATTAAATTTGAAGGGAATTGTTTTCTGATTTATTTGAATTTGCAGATGATATGGGAATGATCTCGAGATCTAAAAAATGGCATGCATTCTATGTCATGAGAGCTCATTGTGTTCAATCTCACTCTGGCAAAATTTTTGTAAGAGGAACACGACATAGATTGCACATCATGAAGTATGTTACTTTGAGTTTCATGCAAATTGACACATTTCTCCTAAAAAGTCCTTTTATTCAATATTGTTGCTCTCTTTGTGCATAGATACATTTGTAAGACAATCCAATTTATTTTTTAAACTGAGTGAATAGGTAGTGAAAGGAGTGGGCTACCATGCATGATACACTGCTTATAAATGAGAAACACACACACACACATATGTATATATCCATTTCTCCCCGCCCCTCTCTCTCTCTCAATTTCTATCTTTAGGTTTTCAATCGATAAACATAAGAAAGGAATAGATCTAGTGGCACCCATCATTTTTATTGTCTTGCATTCTTTGGATTGTTGGCATGAAATGGGTGATCAAAAGTTAGTCTCTCTTTCCATTTATATCTCTATCTCTCTCTTGCTCTATCTCTCTATCTCTATTCCTCTCTATCAATCTCCCTCTCTATATATCTGTCTCTTATATTTCTCTCTCATGGAGTAGAATAAACATGTATACATGGTGGTAAATAAACTTGGTTGTGTATAACATTGAAACCACGTAAGGATGTGTGTTGTTCTATATGTCTTTCTCTATTCATTTCTCTCCCTCTCTATTTTTGTAAAAATACCATTTCTTGAGGCTATATAGTGGAGCTATATGATTTTGGACCAACCCATACCAAACTCCACTTTGTACATTGTAAAAGTACCATAGCCTAATATTTAATGTAAGGTTTTCCATTAGAATGCTTGATTATAGCCCCAAATCTATCACACAATGGAACACTTTTTGCCACTATGTTTAATATGTAGTTGAGCTTAGTTTTGTAATCCCATGATGGCCAATAATTTTGTGTTTTAGGAAATGTCTCTTCAATTGTCATGGGTGGTAAAGGTTAAATCTAAAAATAATTATTCATAGGAAGGTTATGCATGTAGCCATGTTTTCTACTTGAAATTGAAAAGTACTTTGAATCCATAAATTTGAGTTCAACCTCATACATAAATAAGGATATGGTTTGTCCATGCACCCTTTGGCATACTATACACATATTCAAAGTACAAGTATGGTGGACCTTGGTCAAACACTTTAAGCTTCCACTGTTGACAGGCATAAGGTGATCTAGAGCTCCAAATCCAACCAATCCTAAATAACATGGTGCGATAAACACAAATTTATCTTTATTTTCTATAAACAAACCTTTGGAAGACATATTTTCTTTGAGCTTTATCTTCTAAAATGGTTTCTTATGATGGGTTTCATAATAAACCTTTTCTAAATTAAGTGCTTTCTTTTATCAATTTTGATTTTCTACACATCCTCTAGGATTTTTCATTCAATCCTTGCCAAAGGAAACAATGGTTAGCATGACTAATAAAACTAATAACCATAGGATTGTAATTAGCAACATCCAAGCCTACAATTAGTCCCATGTTGATTGTGCAAACAAATTTGCTCCATATAACCTAATAGTGGATCTATCTCTTCTATCCAAATTGTCCCATTCATCTTGATCCATTGATGATGATAGAAAATTGAGTGCAAGAATTATTATAATCCATCAATCTCTCTCCACTAAAAGATCTCCAACCTTCAATTTCCACAACTCAAAATTTTACCTATTGAACTCACACACTTGCTCTCTTTGAGATCTCTCCCCCCTATGTTTCTCTCTCTTCTCTCTCTCTATCTCTCTACCTCTCTATTTTTCTTTATCTCTCTCTCTCTCTCCCTCTAAATATCTCTATAGGTCTCCACCTCTCTATATAAATCTTTGTCTCCCTCTCTATCTTTCTGTTTCTCTTTAGCTCTCTATCTCTGTTAAATATAAACTACAACATAATTGCAAAATGTTAATAGTTATGTCTCAACAAAAACAACTATTTAACCAAGGGTCAACCACACCTTGGGATACTCTACCAAAGAAATCTCACTTGGGTGCTTTGCAAGCTATATTTGGCAGTCTTTCATTGCTTGATGACAAAAAGCAAGGATCTACTACACATGGACCAGAGAGTGTAGGGCGAGGGAGTGGCACTGCCACACTTAATTTCATTCTAGGAATTAGAGGGATGATGTAGACACTCTCATAAGAGACACATACACCTATTTATTTGTTCTAGGTCTTATCTATGATGTATTTCAAAACTATAAATCTCAATCATGTGCCTTTTTAATGCACAAAACATAAGGACTGTGTATTTTTTATCATATTTAAATATTTTTTATTTATTTGGTATGGAGAATTCTATATTGTTTTACATCCTATGTTTCTCTAAGAAAGTGTTTCCTCGTAAACATACACATTTCCTTAGATTAACCACCCTTAAACAATTTTCTTTAAATTAAATTCAGATGCTTGGAATGCATTGTTTGTTAATATCAAGACCACCTAACAATTTCAAACACAATCTCCATATTAATAACTACCCTCCTAACATGTCAAAACACCTCAAATATTCATATATATAGAAGTAAGGTTTCACAGTGGCCTTCATTTTGTTGAGATCATGCTTTTACACACTTTTCATTAACATCAATCGTAAATAGTTGCCAAGAGAATTACCTACTGTAAAAGCAACAATAGTTTGTTTTCCAACTATGTCAATAACCCTACCAATTATAATATCCCAATACATATAAAGAAGGCAACCTATTAATAAAAATATAGCCTTAAACAAGCAATATGTCTTAACTTTATTGTGGAAAAACAAAGATTGGAACATTTGAAGAAGTTAGAAGCTCTCCATGGGTGGCCTCCTAATGACGACTATTAAGTTATTTCTACCATACAAATAAAGACATTCAAAGATAATATTAGGTAAAATAAATGATAGGAAATAAAAAATTATCTTTGAACAAAATCCTCAATCAGTAGATCTCAAATTGGTTAAGACACAATCTCACAAGTTGGACAAATAAATAAACATAAAACTCAAATGACAGTACTAGGTACTTAACTATTCACACCTTCAAGAGCATCTAAACCAAAACAAAAAAAAATCAAATTTTATAATGCATTTATGTGCATTTTAAAGTGAAAACAATTTAAAGTCTTATTGGATGTGGCAATTAAAATTAAGCATTCACATGTACCCTATAAAATTTCCTTAGACATTGCCATAAGTTCAACTATTGTAACAAAGAGCATGAGTGTATTTGAACATTGCAAGAGATTACACTCCTTATAAACATTGCAACAATTACATACCTTATAAACATTGAAAACAAAAACTAGTTGTATTCCTACAAATTGAAACGTCCCTAAATACTATAAGTTAGACATTGAAATACCAAGCAAGGATACATACTTGGAAGATAATTTATTTGTAAATTGTGTTGTACTCATACAAAATTTCCATATTGTGTCAAGTTTAAACCTAACATCTATTGTTTTCACAAGTATAAGTCATGATCAGGTTGAGTTTGTTTTGTCTTAAAAGTTCAAGTTCATGAAACAATGGTCTTGAAGTTATCCATCCTGGCAAAGGAATAGAAGTCCTGAGATCATATGCACTTGATAGAATCAAGATCAAGGTCAAAATTTCATCAAGGGGAACACCTTTCGGAAGGAAGCATCCAAGTCAAAAAAATAGCTAAGTATGGTGATCAAGTGCACACCTAGAATAGAAACGTGCAACAAAAAAGGGGAAAGCACAAAGTTTAAGTATCCACTGTCAAGTGTGTATCTAGAGTTGTGGCATGCACTTAACAAAGGACTGAAATCATTTCAAGGCACAAAAAAGGAGACTCAAGTGAATACCATTCAGAGGTGCATGCCTATATGGAAGGGCGCACTTTGTCAAAGACAACTTACTTTAAAAAATTAGAAGTTCATAGGATGCAGGCTGCGAAGTGTCAACTGTAAGCCATGAAGAACAAATCTGCGAGATAAAAGATCAAAGCCCAAGGTGAAAAATACATTGGAAGTACTTTTGTAGTGAGGAAAGGTATGATATTCACTTCAAATCTTCTAGAAGAAGTTTATCTTCCTAGAGGAGGCATTAAAATCTGAGAAGATTAGTTTTAATGTCTCAAACCTACAAAAAGGTGGGAAGTATGCACGAGAAGTTCAACTCAGTTGCCTTTTTGCTTTGTTTCCAACTAATGTGAGCAGAACTGACCCATATTTTTTAAGTTAATAAAAAATGACATCAATGGAAATTAATGATGTGTGGAAGGTAAACCTTTTGTTTAAAGCCAAAGTCATGTATGGCATAAAAATGTAAAAAAGTTATTGAAGCATGGAAGGCATGCAATGCGTTTTTTCTAGAAAGATGTAAAGAGTTGGAAGTGATGTGGTAAAGCCACATGTATGATTTCTTTTTTAAAGGTGAAATGTCTAATGTTCATTTAGACCTCATGAAAGGTATGTTACTTCACATATGATGATTGGCTTGAAAATAGTCATATCATTCCCATTTTTCAATGCTGTTAGAAAATGAACATTTAAGTTTAAGTTGTCTATTAATGTAGTCTTACAGAAGGCATAAAATGTTTTAGAGGATCAGTGATTAAAAAAATTGTAAGTGGTTGTCTTGTTATATGTTATTAGCAAAATGCATGATCCAGAAGTAAATAGTGGTATACAGTTTCTTTTGGCGAGTCAAATATGGTGTTTGGTGAATGTGGTAAATAAGAATTTACCCCCTAATGTCCTCATGAATAATGTTCAAAGCCAATGATCATGATGTTGATGAAAAGAATGTGTTGATTTGTGGTGTTCAAAGAAGAGCAACAAATTAGAATAGTGTAGCAAAGTTCTAGTAGGTGCAAAGAAAGGTGTCATACAGTTTAGAAGACTACAAGCCTTCAACTTTAGCTATATCAAGCAAAAAAGGAAAGCAGAGAAGATGCTAAAAGACTTACAAAAATGGTGGCGATCGTAAATGATTGTAAATTTGTACCTAACCAGGCTTTATGTTGGGACCCATAGTTTTTTTTGTAAAAAATAGAGTGAACTCAGTAACGAGTACCATTTGCTAGTCCACTTGGTGATTGCAAAGGTCAGTTATCCATGCAACTCGGTGAGATGGAGTGGCTACCATAGGGACACTTGTAGATGGTTATCTTGAATGGATTGTTGTAAAACCTAAAGTGGTAGGGATATGTGGTTGTAAGAACCAACGTATCGATTTGTTGGTAGGTGGCGACTGATCAGTAAAGTACTCTACACTAGCCATGTATCCTCACCGGGGTTCAGGGGCACAGCCCCCGAAATTTTTTTTTGGACCGAAATAAAAAAAACCTATTTTGTAACCGACATAAGGCTTGATAAAAGCGGCTAAGGGTTAGGGTTTTTTGATATATTGTATTGTAGCATTTGCAATGGTATTGAGTTGCAGGAATTGCTGGTTGTAATCAGTTTGATTTACTAGATAATAATATTGGACTCTCTGTTGGTGGATGTAGCCCAAGTTTGGGTGAACCATGTTAAAACTTGTCTCTCGCCATTATTATTTCTATGTATTTTTCATTCATCTGTTTAATCTTTATTTGCATTTAATTGATATCTTCTACCGGCTAACCCTAACAAATGGTATCAGAGCGGGTTGTGTTCAATTATCATCTGCAGGAAGGTCTCACGGTTGATGGGAGTCTCACGGTTGAGTGGGAGCAATAGCAGACAAGGGTAAATTGAAGGTCAATAAATTCAATGGGCAGAACTATCAGTTATGGAAGATGCAAATGGAGGATTACCTCTATCAAAAGGATTTATGGATGCCGTTGGAAGGAGTAGCCAAGAAATTGACAACAAAGAGTGATGAGGATTGGAATCTTCTTGACAGAAAGGTACTGGGAACCATTTGGTTGTGCCTGGCACCATCGGTGGCATTCAATATAACAGAAGTGAAGACAACAGATGGTTTGATGAAAGCTTTGGCTAAATTGTATGAAAAACCCTCAGCGTCAAATAAGGTATTTCTCATGAAGTGTTTGTTTAATATGAAAATGGTTGAAGGTGGATCCATGACAGATCATTTAAATGAATTTAATACAATTGTTAGTCAATTAACTTTTGTAAATGTAAAATTTGATGAAGAAGTTAGAGCTCTCTTGATATTATGTTCATTGCCTGAAAGCTGGAATAGTTTGGTAATGGCTAGTAACTCTGTTTCTTGTTCAAATACCCTAAAATTTGATGATGTTGTTGGTGTTATTCTGAGTGAGGAAATTTGTAGGAAAAGCTCAGGTGGATCTACATTAGGTAGTGTTTTGAATGCAGAAAGCAGGGGCAGATCAAAGGAGAGAGGAAAAGGTTCTCGACATCATGGGAAGTCATGAGGAAAATCAAAGGATAAGAGATCCCAAACCAGAGGACAGAAGGATTGCTAGTACTGTGGGAAACCAGGTCATTTGAAGAAAGATTGTTGGTCTCAGAAAAATAAAGGAGACAAACAAGAAGGCAATAAGGAGGCAAATGTGGTAAGTAATAAGTTTGAAGATGATGCTTTGATTCTTTCCCTAGATAATGCTGATGATTCATGGGTTTTAGATTCAGAGGCCTCATTTCATGCTACGCCCCATAGAAGTTATTTTCTTGATTATGTCCAAAGGGATTTTGCGCTGGTTTATTTGGGAGATAACGAACCCTGTTAGATTGTTGGAAAGGGAAGAATCAAGATTAAGTTGTAGAATGGGAATCATTGGCTACTACAAGAGGTAAGGCACGTTCCAAGGCTCAGTAGGAATTTAATTCAGCAGGGCAGCTCGCTGAAGAAGTTGTATTGTTACATTTACTGATAAAAATTGGAAGGTTTCAAAAGGTGCCTTAATAGTAGCAAAAGGTGTGAAAGTGGTGCAGGAGCACCTACCTGACAGCTGGCCTCCATGAGGCAGTTAGTTTGTTTTAGGTCTTGTTGATGTTTCCAAGAAGGTCTTGTAAGACCAATGCATGTAATAAGGTCATGTTGACCATACTTTACTATTTTTAGGTAGTTTGTTATGACAGCTGATGACAGCTGTATAGTTTGTTAGTTCGGTTGGATCCCCCCCAGCCGCTTGGAAGCTCACAGCCGCTTGGAGTCGAGTTGGTAGTACTCGAGAGGATTCCTATTTATGCAGTAGGATCGGTTGGTCTTAGACAGATTGAGATATGGATACAGATTGAGGAGTTAGATTGCAGAGTGAGACAGAATATTGTATTTGCATCTTTTGAAATCAATAAAGAGATCCTGTTTGTGTCCACTCTCTGTTTTGAATTCCATTGTGTAATCGAGTTGTTGTTCTGGTGGTTGCATGGATTCGCTGATCCATTCCACCGGTTGATTCGTCAAATCGATGGAATGGCTATGTACAATAGTTTAGGATTTAGTTTGCTTTTTCTGTTTGTTCACATGTATGTTTGCAGGATCGCAATCAAGAGGTGTTGAGAACCCTAGCATAGGTATGTGCTAGGTCGTGCTGGTTGTTAGAGTCTGGAAGGTCATCCAGGAAACGGATCGGGTCATCCCAGGAGGTTCGGCGGATCAGAATCCATTAAGGTTTCGCATCTGCATCATCAGGATATTTCTATGTATATCCTGCAGTTACAACGGGCATCGTCTGAGTAGATGGAGGTGAACATGATGCAGTAGTTTGCATAAGGTGAATGTGCATTGGGGTGATCATCGCAAGGTGTTGCTGAGGAGGAGCGTATCGACATAAGGTAGAAGATCAGGTTGATAAAACCATCGCGGGCCGATAATGTTATGTTTGGCTGACAGCAGGATATTGAAGGAACTGCATATGACATCATCGTCATCAGGATAATCGTCATCAGGACATTCCGAAATAAGACCCGATAAGTCATATCCTGATGCTGTTGTTTGAGTAGTCGGTTATCGGGGTGACGTAAGCATCGAAGGAAAGGTGCGTGAAGTGTCGTCATCAGGATATATGGAGGGAACCGGATATTTTATATCCTGCTGATGAACATGATGTTGAACATCATGATGCTGCTGAAAGCGTTTGGCGGTAAGGTGAACAGTGAACATCAGGAGGATGTTTGCGCTTGCCGAATATGATGATGCTGCTAACAGGCGAAAGGTCGAAGGTTTGTCTACAGGAGGATATCGGTCGGCAAGAGAAAATATGATGATGCTGACAATGTTAACAAAAAATATGATGATGATGATGGGTTGTAGACATACATGTTGTATGTCAAGGTTTTAGTGTGGATGCCTCTGCATCAGAAAGTAGGCACCTTATATCTTTGTATAGGTCATACTATTCCTTCTACTTTAGCTATTGTAGACAAAAAACAAACAGGTTCAGGAATAGTTGCTGTAGGTTCTTAGGAAGAGACTGAAATAGTTGTTGTAGGTTCTAAGACAACACTGTGGCATAACAGACTTGGGCATATGAGTGAAAAAGGTATGAAGGTACTTCATTCTAAGAAAGTTTTACCAGGTCTGAAATGTATTAATATGGATTTCTGTGAAAGTTGTGTGTATGGAAAACAAAAGAGAGTCAGTTTTCTTAAGGTGGGAAGCAAAAGAAAAATGAAAAGTTGGAGCTTGTGCATACAGATGTATGAGGACCATCTCAGGTATCTTCTCTCGGTGGCTCTCGATATTATGTTACATTCATAGATGATGCAACTAGGAAGGTATGGATTTATTTCCTTAGGCAAAAATTTGATGTATTTGAAACATTTAAGAAATGGAGAAGCTTGGTTGAAAATGAGATAGGTAAAATATTAAAATGTCTTAGATCTGATAACGGTGGTGAATATTGCAGCAAAGAATTTGAGGATTATTGTTCCTTTAATGGAATTTGTAGGCAGAAAATGGTTCCAGGGACTCCACAGGAAAATGGAGTGGCTGAACGCATGAATAGGACAATAATGGAGCATGCAAGGACCATGAGATTGCATGTTGGGCTGCCTTTAAACATGTGGGCAGAGGTTGTCAACACTATTGTATATTTAATTAATAGAGGTCCTTTAGTTCCTTTGGGCTGTGGTATTCCAGAGGAAGCATGGACAGGTAAGAAGGTGAGTTATTATTTTCTCAAAACCTTCAGATGTGAAGCATTTGCACATGTAGATTCTGAAAATAGAACCAAGTGGATGCAAAATCAAAAAAGTGTACCTTCGTTGGATATGGCATTGATGAATTTGGTTATAGGCTTTGGGATTTTAAAAATTAGAAAATTGTGAGAAGCAGGGATGTTATATTCAATGAGAAGGTGTTGTACAAAGATCACTTGTAGCAGCATGAGAAGAAAGAAAAAGATTATGTGGTGCTGGATGATACTCCAAATAGTGATGTTCCAGTGGTTCCTCATGCTCTACAACAACAACCAGAAATACCACAAACTCCAGTGAATGTTAGATGGTCAACAAGGCTAAGTAGACCTCCTGAAAGGTTTTCTCCATCTTTGCATTCTATTTTGTTAACAGATGCTGGTGAACCAGAAGGGTATGATGAAGCTATGCAGGTGGATACACAGGTTTAGTGGGAGCTTGCAATGAAAGAAGAAATGGACTCTTTGCTAAAAAATCAAACTTGGGAATTATGTAAGTTGCCTGCAGGTAAAAAGCCTTTACCAAACAAATGGGTTTATAGGCTGAAAGAGGAAGATGGAGGTAAGAAAAGATTTAAAGCTAGGTTAGTAGTAAAATGATTTGTACAGAAAAAGGGCATTGATTTTGTTGAGATTTTTTCTTCGGTTGTCAAGATGACTTCTATTCGTACTATTTTAAGTATTGTGGTTGCTGAAGATTTGCATTTGGAACAGCTAGATGTGAAAACTGCCTTTCTCCATGGTGATTTGGAGGAGGAGATATACATGGAACAGCCCCAAGGATTTGAGGTCAAAGGTAAGGAGAAACAAGTGTACAGATTGAAGAAGAGTTTATATGGCCTGAAACAAGCACCTCGGTAATGGTATTTGAAATTTGATAGTTTTATGGCTGAGCAAGGCTACAGCTAGTGTAATTCTGACCATTGTGTTTATTTTAAGAGGTTGGATAATGATAGCTACATTATTTTATGTTTATATGTTGATGACATGCTTGTAGCTGGGTCTAACATAGATCACATAAGAGAGTTAAAACATCAGTTAGCACAGTCATTTGCTATGAAGGATTTAGGGGCAACAAAACAAATCCTTGGTATGAAAATTTGTAGAGATAGGAAGAACAGAAATATGACTCTATCTTAGGCTGATTATGTTGAAAAGGTGTTGCAGAGATTCCATATGGAGAATACAAAAGCTGTCAGCACACCTTTGCCTAGTCATTTGAAATTGACTAAGGAGATGTGTCCTAAGATACAAGAGGAGGAAGAGAAAATGTCAAGGTACCATATGCTTCAATTGTAGGAAGTTTAATGTATGCCATGGTATGCATGAGACCGGATATTGCACTTGCTGTAGGATTCGTTAGTAGGTATATGAGTCATCCCGGATTGGAGCATTGGAACGTGGTAAAATGGATTCTCAGATATTTGAGATGTACATCGAATACACATTTATGTTTTGGGGGCTCTAACACTGATTTAGCAGGTTATGTAGACTCAGATTTGGTAGGGGATATTGATACCAGGCGAAGTACTATAGGTTATGTCTTTACTGTAGGTGGGACAATAGTGAGTTGGATCTCACAGTTACAAAAGGTGGTTGCTTTATCCACCACAGAGGCAGAGTATGTAGTTGCAATAGAGGCAAGCAAGGAGATGATATGGCTACAATCTTTCATGGAAGAATTGGGCAAACAACAGGCTAACAGTTCTTTGTATATAGACAGTCAGAGTGCCATACATCTTGTAAAGAATTTTACCTTGCATTCAAAGACCAAACACATACAGTTGAGGTATCACTTTATTCGGTCGCTGTTGGATAATGGACAGTTAAGGTTGGAAAAAAGATACATACAGATGAAAATCCAGCGGATATGTTTACAAAGGCAGTGACAAGGGAGAAGCTGAGCTCCTCTTCAACTTTGGTTGGTCTTCAAGACTGAAAAAATAAAATTAGAACAACAGAGTCCAGGGTGCTTATTTCCAGTGGGAGCTGCACGCGCAGCGATGTCATCTAGGATCAGTCTCCAAGTCAGAGATTGTTGGTAGGTGGCAACTAATCAGGAAAGTATTGTACACTAGCCATGTATCCTCACCGGGGTTCGAGGGCGCAGCCCTCAAAATTTTTTTTTGGACTGACATAAAAAAAACCTATTTTGTAACTGACATAAGGCTTGATAAAAGCAGCTAAGGGTTAGGGTTTTTTGATATATTGTATTGTAGCATTTGCAACGGTATTGAGTTGCAAGAATTGTTGGTTGTAATCAGTTTGATTTACTAGATAATAATATTGGACTCTCTGTTGGTGGATGTAGCCCGAGTTTGGGTGAACCACGTTAAAACTTGTCTCTCACTATTATTATTTCTGTGTATTTTTCATTCCTCTATTTAATCTTTATTTGCATTTAATTAATATCTTCTGCCAGCTAACCCTAATAGGATTCATGGTAGACTGCTTTGAAATTCAAATCGCCGAGAGCCACTAAATATTATTAGTTTTTATGCTATGAGTCATTTTATGTAACCCCTAACATTAAGGGGGTGTGGATATTTAATGTTAGTGGTTGAAAGCAGTCAATATTTCAACTGTAGAGTTGTCATAGCTACAATAGAAATCCTCCATTGAAATAATTATAGCATGTGGATTATAGGGTCCAAATACATTTTGAAATAGTTAGCCACATCAATTTAAGGAAATAATCTCCTTCATTGTATACTAACAAGACAACAAGACCTAGATCTGAATATAATATAATTTTCTTTGAACATAATCTTGTTCATTTATGTCTTCCAAATTCATGTTCCCAAAATTTTAACAATTTCAACCTACAATTACCAAGAAAAACCCTAACAAGATTTAGCCAAGATTTAACTCCCAACCATTCCAATATGTGCCAAACGAAGGAAACCACCTCACAATAAGGTGATTATAACACCAGTGTTCTAAAAACCCATAACAAGAAATATGCATGAAAAAATGCTCTACTTAAAAAGAAGGGAAGAAAAAAACTACCCCAAAAGTGAGCCACACTTTGATGAAGCCATAGTTGCCTTTCAAAATCTTTACTAGAACCTAAATTCTATTTTCTTCGAAACTTCGTAATACAAAGAAAACATGAGCAAAAAAAGGCACAAAAAATACTTCATTATGTGGGCATAAAAGGAACGTGAAAGACTTCAGTTAGAAAATATGCTAAAAAGAGGACAATGAAATAAACCCATGACTTCCCTTCTTCTGCAGATAAAAACTTTAAAATTTTATTAAAAAGTGCTCGCAAATACAGTTAGTTGACTTGTCATAAATTGCACGCTAAGCTTGGAGTTCAAAAAATGGATTGTTCTATAGATTCGACAACCTCAAGAATTTTTGGTACAACCAGAATCCAACAAATAACTACCATGTGATCACAACAAATTCCTGAGGTACACTGTACTATTAAACCCAAGCTATTAAAACTTCTCCATTTGCGTGCGAGTGAAGCGAGCGATTTCTCAAAATATAGAATTTAAAAATAGCCTGCAAAGGAGACTGACGACGAACGGCCAAGATCATTTTAACAAGACGAGAAATATGGCCGGCATCTAAGCCAATTTGAAAAGGAAATGTTACAAAGCAAAAAGTGGACCGATTTTGTAATCTGGATGGAGAACGAGGTATCAATAGTTGACTTTCAATAACTTAGTTGGATATTGTTGTGTTAATATGTCAATTTGCATTTCTTGTTTTGAGTTGTTTATTGATGCATAGGATGAGTTCTAAAGTGCTTCTCTGTTGGCCCTAGATCCCACTCAATTGTCCCATTATTTGTAGTCCTAGACATGTGCACATGTCCTCCTAGTTACCTTATTGCAGTGTTGAGATTTGAACTTCAGTCACTCTCATTATGAAAGCACCTTTTTACCCTTACAGAACAATCCTTGGACATTTTTCACAATAATTTTAATCCACAAAGCTCGACAACTGTAAGGGCAATCACTTATATACAAACGTGAGTTATGTGAACAGGCCACTAAATCATCCACACATTTGTTTATACTGAATTAATATATAGAGAGTAGATCCTTTATTGAATCATTAGGTGGTGATAGAACTTATGAAAATGATGAGTCCCTTATCAAAGGCACATCATTGAATATTCCAATAGTTGCAACAATGTAGGGCAATCCTCTATCTTGTGATCAACATCATAATAAGTATACATTGGAAACTTTGTGCAACTACATAAGGTATGCCCATGTTCTCCACAATAGTAGCAATAGATTCCTCTATTGCATACTCTACCATGGCCTCCTTGATTTCCTCCATGCTCCATATATTATGGCTCCTAATAGCACAACACCATCTATTGTGGTTGTGACTGGGGTTGAGTGGTTGTGTTTAATTTTATTTTCCTCTTGCCTTGTGGAGGACTTGTACTACTTTGTAGGTGGTAGTGTCATGGGTGGATGTGTGACAAACCTTGCACTAGTAATTGATAGGAACAACCTTTCACTTTTGTAGTAGTGGACAATTTCATGAGTCTCATGACATATGGTGCAATTAGGTATGTGTTGAGCAAGAGGGAACTATGTGGCATTAATAGCTTGAGCTCCCACCACTAGATAGTTTGTAGTTGTATGCCCCTTAGTGTGGCACTTTGTTCATCATAAACCACATTGATTAAGAGTTTCACTTGCAAGTTGTGCTATTTGCATGACCATTTTTCCATTTGTTCTTTTAGGCATGTAGTAGAATCATATGTTGGGGGCTCCCCTAATTCTTATAATCTCAACACAACTTTTAAGGAAAATTTTTAATTAGGGAGAGTGAGCTAAACTAGTTCATGTTGGAAATGTGCAATTAGCCTACCAATAAATCATTCCTTCTAAATTTCAACATTTTATAGTTGGGTCAATCTTTAACACCAATTCCTTAGAGCGTTGATTATACCTACACACATTCTCTCCTGATTGTTGCCTTATTTCCTTTAATGCCACAATATTACGATGCACCATCTCAGGGCAATTGAAATTGGGAAGGAAATCTCTTAGTAGTTTACCAAGATCATTCTTGGTGCCATTACGATCATAATGAGTATACTAGTCTTGTGCTTGCTTACAAAAAGTGGTTGCAATTAACCTAATCTTGTGGTCATTATCCACAACATTTTGTGTGTGCCATGCTATCTCATATGCTTAAGTTTGATGGGCTAATAATGAACAACAAACCCTTGTTTGCCTGCCTTCTTCTTATGACTGATCCCATTTTGGATTCCTTATGAAGTCAGGGTGATTTGAAGGAAGATCAAAGTTGCACTTCAAGTAGATGTGTGGATAAAGAAGGGCTTAGTGGAATATGGAAACCTTTAGATTTTGTGATTTTTCTTTTTTCCATTACAAAACTATTTGTTTTCTTTCTTTTCTAATGAACATTTATTCAGAAGCCCTTTCCTACACCCAAATCTTCAGTTTTTAACTCACTTGCATGGAAGATGCATTAAAGGTATCAATTATATATGTTCCATGATTTAAATCCATTATTTTGTGGTTCTCAGTATGATAGAAAGAAGGATGTTGTTGCCTCTTAGACTTGTTGCACACCTTGCACTAGGTCCACAAGCTGGTGGAAT
Source organism: Cunninghamia lanceolata (assembly GCA_027924645.1). NCBI lineage: Eukaryota > Viridiplantae > Streptophyta > Pinopsida > Cupressales > Cupressaceae > Cunninghamia > Cunninghamia lanceolata. The sequence continues at coordinate 1,588,936 of BSBN01000395.1, read as the reverse complement.
GGTATTCAAGGACACAATGGCTCTCATATTAGATTTTTTTGCAAGGAATCAATTTAAAATGGTCTAAGGCCTAGCTTTCATTCCAACCTAGGATTCCATCACAATAATATCATATTATAGTCTTCAAATATGTGTATAGTTTATGTGCAAGGTAGCAACCATTTAGTAATAATTCCTCACACACCACACTGTAACTGAGATGTGTGAATGCCCTAAAACTATACAGGTTCAGTCCAAACACTATCATAAGATCATGCTTGATAAGATCACGGTTACATCATAGTTTAGGTGTGGGTAGGACTTCCTTAGGGTAGGTAGGACTTCCTTAATGTAGCCCTAACTATGCATTGTAGTAGAATCATTATATTGACCATTCCAAGTTTGGACTAGCAGGGACAATGGAGTTTCAAGACCCTTGCCAACCAAGGGAAGATTGACATAAGAATTTTGAGGGACCTAGGGTAGTGACAATCATATAGGACTGGGTTTTTTTATGTTTGAAACCCATAAAGTCTTGAGGTCTTCTTAGAGGGGTGATATGTGACTAGGATATGAAGGCTAGGAATTTGTATGTAATCTTAAGCCCTCCTTTTGGATTTGTTGGAATCATTCTTTCACTGATACATAAGGACTGTCAAGACTCCTATGATAGTGCATTAGAGAGACATTGAAATCACAAAGGAGATAAATGTTATTAGGCCATCACCCATTGGAGAAGGGATTGACATAAAGAGCATGACAGTGTTACCTTGTCATAGTCACAAAGGGGATAGTCTTTGTGGTGGTAATTATAGTCACTAAGTTTACATCCACCTTCCTAGGGTGTGTAGAAATACCTGAAGTTGAATATGCCTATTTTAAAGATCTTTCCATGAGTATTTTCCATGCTTTTACCCCCCTAATGTTCTGAAGATTGAATATAAAGGTGTGGAAATTATTGACTAACCTTACTATTGTCAGTCAATTTGCTAACATGCAAGACAATCATGAGGTTTTTCTTGTTTTATTCAAGATTTATATAATCTTCCTTATTAATAAGATGGGGGTCTACTATTCCCAAATTGTCTACGATAAAATACCAATGGAGACCTCCCAAATCCTCATCTCAAGTTTCAAATGCACAATGAAATGATGGAGGACAATCATAACTGCCATAATAGTACATTAGCATTTTTTGTCTCAAGGTGGCCCTTGAGACTGCCAAGGGGATGGATATAGAGTTGGGATTATGGTTTTTGTTTAAAAGCCTTGTGTCATTGACCTAATATTTATTTGTGGCAAGGATCCCAATACTCTAAAGATTACAAATTGTTGTCAAGAAGGGACTGTCATAGTTAAGTGCGGTACAGTGATACAATTTCATATTGGTTGAGTAATGTATAAATCTCAAGCTATTTAGAATGCATGGGGGTATTAGCATGTGGTATCACTATATAGGTAACCATCAAGTGATTTCTTCAACCCAATCTTGGCCTATATAGTACCCAGTGTGAAGAGCAAGATAGTGTTGTCCAAGAACCTTGTTACAGTCACAAATGAGGGCAGTCTTAGCTATTGTATCCATAGTTGGAATCCCTTGTTGTTACCATAACATAAGTGACCTAAAATCATGACTCTATGAGTATGAGTTGTTTGAAAATCCTCTCAGAAGATCCCACTAGGGGAATGAATCATAATTCAATGTTGAATAGGATTGTTGTCATTACAAAAAATCTAGGGCAATCATTGTATCCTCTCATTGCCATCATAGAATTAATGCAACCATAGTTTTCAATACCAAAGAGATGGAATTGATGGTAACCATAAGGTCTATGTTGACTAGTCTCAATCATCCATCCCTCGATGGTAAAAAATAATGTCCCAAAGGAGACAGTAATGATGATACAAATGCAGACACAAAATAAGACCACTTTATATTCTTCTATTTTAGAGGATTGTCTCTACATTGCTGGTCCAGATTAAGGAAGACATGATTTAAGAGTTCATTGGATTTGATGGCTACAAGCCATTCATAAAATCCACACAAGGTGGCATGGTCAGGTTTCTGAATGCTTAAGTCCTCCTTTGTCAGATGTTGTAGTTGCAACTGCCCTGTTAGACATGTATGCAAAATGTGGAAGCATAGACAAGGCATGTGAACTGTTTGACAGAATGCCTCAAAGAAATGTGGTCTCATGGACTGCAATGACTGCAGGGTATGCACAAAATGGATTTGTTGAAAAGGCTTTAGAAATTTTAAAGCAAATGCAATTAGCTGGTGTAAAGCCAAATTCTACAACCTTTTCTAGCATCCTCCCTGCCTGTGTCAAAATGGGAGCTTTGGAATAGGGTATGGACATCCATCAATACATAAAGGATAGAGGAATTTTGTCAGATGTTGTAGTTACAACTGCCCTGTTAGACATGTATGCAAAATGTGGAAGCATAGACAAGGCACGTGAACTATTTGACAGAATGCCTCAAAGAAATGTGGTCTCATGGACTGCGATGATTGCAGGATATGCACAAAATATGGAATCATAGATAAAAAACGTGAACTATTTGATAGAATTGCTCAAAGAGATGTCATCTCATGAAATACAATGATTGCAGGATATGCACCAAATGGATTTTGCAAGGACGCTCTCAAAATCTTTGAATTAATTAAGCACTCTGGAACATATCCTAACATTTTAAGCTTTGCTTGTATTCTAGGTGCATGCAACCATGCAAGTTTAGTGGATGAGAGCTGTACATACTTGAATCACATTTGTAACCCTTATTACATTATACCTACAGTTGATCATTATGTGTGCATGGTTGACCTCCTTTCCCATGCTGCCTATCTCGAAGACACCCTAAACTTTATCTTTCTTTCTAAATCCCCAAATTTGCCCTATTCCTGCTCACATTGAAGACCTATGAGTGGGAATAGGGCTAACATTTTTTCTTTCTAAAATCAGCCGGATAACATATTGCTAACTTCATTTTTTTTTCAAACAAAATAGACCTTTTTCTTAAGGTTACTCATGAACCTTAAGATAAATAATTATTGAAAAAAAACTATGCATTCCTTAATGACATGTAAGAGAATTTAATCAACTGCTACTTAAAAACTCTTTAATGCTTCTATCTAATGCAGGTTATTAGATTAATAGTGAAAAAGAACATACATGGACCAAGCAATTTGTGGCACTTAAGGTTATGTAGTAGAATTTACAGTTGATAGCTAAATTGTATAACAAATTTTTTTATAATCTTTACTAACATTTATTGGAATTGTTGCATGTTTTACATCATTGGAATGACATATTAGTTGTAACTTTTTTGAAATTTTATTATGGTATGTGTACTTTGATATGATGTACTATGATTATGGTTTCATTTCATATGTTGTAATATTAGATATATAACAGAAAAATAAATTATTGCATGAAATAAATAATAACTTTTCATTTTAAATATTTTTCTTTTTGCAGAATATGGGTCTTCCAGAAGATCAAAATGATCCTCATGATATAGATCCAGATTATGTTGGTTCTAGTACAAATCACATGGCAGAGGATGATGATGACGCAGATATAGAAGACACCGAGGCTGATGACAATGATGACGACGACGATGATGATCATGATGATGACGTAGATATAAAAGACACCGAGGCTGATGACAATGATGACGACGACGATGATGATCATGATGATGATGATCACGATGGTGATGATGATGAGGCAATTGCTAGTAGTAGCCAATGACATTTAGACTGCATCATGGATCATTACTTCTATATCGTTATGATGCCTCTTTTCATGGTTACTATCATATGTATCATTTTCACGGTCTGCAGTACCATATTATTGAGTTGTATCATTTTGAGATGTATCATTTTGACTTATATCATTTGGACATGTATCATCTTAACTTGTATCATTTGAGTTAAATAATTTATCATTTTTACTTATATCATTTGTACATGTATCATTTTGAATTATGTTGACTGTTGGACATGTATCATTTCAACATGTTATTGATCTACTGGCATATTTGACTTTCACTTGTTTTAGTTATATATGATGATGATCTTATTGGTATTGACTTGTCAATTTATATATATTGAAAGTGGTTGATAATTTTTGGATGGATATTTATTACGTATGATGATTTTAATTTACTGCTCAGGATGGATGTTGTCAAATTCAATTAAATTATAGATATTTGACTCAATTGTTTTAATTATAGATGATGATCATGTTATAATAATTATCTTGTTATTTAATCATATGAGTTAAATAATTAAATTACTTACTCTATAATCATATGAGTTATTTATGAGGCATGATATATTTAACTAATTAAATTGAAATAAAACATATTAAATCAATAAATGTAAGCAAAACAAGAAGCATTTTTAGAAGCAAAAAAGGAAGGAACAATGGAAGCCAAACTAGAAGCAAACCAAAAGCAATCTTGGAAGCAAAACTTGGTGTTATCTAGGAAGCAAAAACAAAAGCAATTCAGGTAGCAAAAAAAGAAGTAATAATGGAAGCAATTTTAGAGGTGCAACAAAAGATGCAATAATAGAAGCCATATTAGAAGCAACAAACGACACAAAAATGGAAACAAAATTGGAAGCAACGAGCGATGTTATATCGGAAGCAAAAGTGGAAGCAAAATTGGAAGCAAAACTGGAAGCAAAGTTGGATGCAACAAGTGATGTTATATCGGAAGCAAAATTGGACATAAAACTGAAAACAAAACTAGAAGCAAAATTGGAAGCAAAACTAGAAGCAAAACCGGAAGCAAAATTGGAAGAAAAAGTGGAAGCAAAATTGGAAGAAAAACTGGAAGCAAACCTAGAAGCAAAACCAGAAGCAAAATTGGATGCAACAAGCAGCATTATATCGGAAGCAAAATTGGAAGCAAAACTGGAAGCAAAAACATAAGCAAAATTGGAAGCAAAAGTGGAAGTAAAAGTGGAAGCAAAATCGAAAGCAAACCTGGAAGTAGAATCGGAAACAAACTTGGAAGCAAGCCTGGAAGAAACACAAGAAACAAAACCAGAAACAAAATCGAAAGCCAAACTGGAAGCAACAAAATCCGGTGCTAAATCTAGTGCTAAATCTGGCGCCAAAGTGAAATGCAGTTTGGCGCCGAGTTTTGCAACAGTAGAAGTATCCAATTCATGAACTCAAATACACTAAATTCTGACACTATTTTAGGCACTAATTGCCTCTTTTGTTATAGTGCATGTGGCTTGACCTAATGCTTAGTTTGTAGAACTCTTCTATGTAGGTCTTCACATCCATGTCCTTTTGCTTCAAATTTTGCAACCTCTTATATAGTTGAACGACATAATCACTAGGTAGGAATTTAGCTTTCAACTTTGCAACCATTCTGTCTCAAGATGTAAATTTTTTCTTTGTCTTTCTTTTTCCTCTCTTCTTGTACATAATCCCACCATAGGGATGCATGTCCTTTTAGTTTTGTTCTTGCCAATTTCACTTGCTGCACCTCAGGTATCTCTTCAAACTCAAAATACTTGTCTAATTCTCCTATCCAATCTAGTAGTTCTTCTCCATTCAAACTTGCTGAATATACTGGAAGTTCTATTTTACCTTGGAACCATCATTCTTGACTGCCTTTAGCAATTTCTCCAACCTCTTCTCTTCAACATCTCTTTCTTCATCAAGTTCTTCTTGTGGTGCATTTTCACCCACTTCTTCTTCTTCTTGGTCACTCAAATCTTTTGTGACCACTCCTCTTCTCTGGTTGGTCTCAATTAATGTGAGTCTTGTATGAAGGCTTTCCTTTATGGCTCTCAATTCTAGGGCAAGAGAGTCTCTCACCTCTCTGATTATTCTTTCCACATTCACCCTTGGAGGCATCTTGGTTTGACTTCAAATCAACTTATTTATCACCTCTTACTAATCTTCCTTGCTCTAATACCAATAATGATGTAGAGGAAGGACTTACTTTAGGACATACCATGAAACTTTGTACATTCTTGACATTTTACCCCTAAAACCTAGTAGCCTTTCAAAATGGCATTTTGACCATAACTTTCAGTACAGACCCGATATTAAAAATGTAAGGACTATTTGGGATACCCTTTTGGCCATTACTACACATATTCAAAAATGGGTAGGGGTTTCTGTTGGCAAGAGACACTATATGGATTCATGGCTGTTGTCATTGATGGCAACAAAGGTCATCCCACATATCTGCAAGTCATGGTGTGTCTCTACCGGAAGTCAGAATGAAGATTGTTGTGGTCCGGTGAACAAGAACAGAGCATGTGGCAAGGTCTGACAGATTGGTCCGGATCTCTCAGAGGAAGTGTCTTGGTGCAGTGCGGATTTGGGGAAGTCAAGAGGACTACCTTGAGTAGTATATTCCAAGGATTTAGCCTCCGGTGATGAACAAAGAAAAAGATATGAATAGTTGAGTACCGGATTCCTGAGAGACAGTGAGAACAGAGGAAGAACTGACTGACAGAGTATCAGACTATTTTCCGGATGTGTTACTGTTGATGGTAAAGGTTGTGAAGGCATGAATCATGTTTGGCCGACATGATTAATGATATCTACAAGTATATGCTTGATCCGCATTGCTTGGTGAGCAAGGATTCAGCCGACAGAACAGAGTTTGTAAGAAACTAGACTGTTCCGGATGCCGACTAGAAATGTGATGAAATTACTTGTGCGGATATATATAGAGGATGGATTTAGTTGTGAAAGTAGTGATGGTGTGATGGTGTATGCGAATAAGTGCTGAACAGAGCAGAATTAGTAAGAAAGATACGGTATGTGAAAGGATAGCAGAATAAAGAACAGAGGAAAGATGAAGTGCAGCAGATCAGTGTACTGAGCCTAACCGGAACTGAACTCCAGCATATGTAGATGCTTCCAATCAGTTCAAGTATTGTATAACATTCTTTTGTAGACAGTGTGTCTCCTTGTAGGCAGTGTGCCTCTTTGTGAGCAGTGTGCTCGGGCAGTGAGCCCTAATTGGCAAGTGCCATTTTGTAATTCCTTATTCTTCTAACAGAGAATAATCTTTGGGTTAATCACCCCGTGGTTTTCTCCCTTAACAGGGTTTCCACGTCAAAAATACTGTGTCATGTGTTTTTCATTTCATGGTAATGTTTGTTTGTTTGATTCAATGTTGCATTGATTAATAAGAAAGTTCAGAAGAAGAAATAATTAGGATAACTGATTCACCCCCCTCTCAGCTATCAACAATTGGTATCAGAGCAAGGTTCCTCCTAATAGAGCCTAACAGCTTGAGGAAGATCTGGGAGTTCAAATGGATGCATATGGTTTAAGGGAGCAACTCAAGACTGCCCTTGAGGATCTTGAACAGTCAAATTCTGAAGTCAATGAATTAAAGGAAAGACTCAAACAGGCTGATGAATTCATGAGAGAACTAAAAGACAAATTAAGTCTCTCTATGAAAAAGAGAAAGGAGCTGCTCCAACAATTGGCAAGCCAAACTGAAGAAAGCAATACAAATGAAGAATTGACTGAGAAAACCAAGTTATGTGAAAAGTTATCAAAAGAAGTCATTATGTTAAGACATGAAATGGAATCAGGAACTATAAAGTTTACTCAAGAGATTGAAGAGAAAAGAAACGCTGAAGACAATCTAAGACAATCTCTTAAGGAGAAATCAGAAGAATGCCATCAGATGGACAGAATTATCAGACATCTCGAATCTGATCTTGAAGATGCCAAAGATAATGAAGAAAAACTTGAGGATCAAATTGTCTCTCTCAAAAGAGACCTTCAAACAACAAATGAATATAAAGAGAAATTCAAGATAAGTTCTGCTCAACTTGAAGTTCTTCTTGGAAGTCAAAAGAGGACAGATGACAAGTATGGTTTGGGATATGAGAAAGGAGAAAGCCGGATCCGGTCAAAAGAATTTTGGATCAGAAAATCCAAGGAATAGGCCTAGAAGACCTCCGGTAAGACAACCCAATGCTCAAAGATATCCATCTTTCAATGGATACTGCCACAGCTGCAATCACTTTGGTCACAAAGCTAATCAGTGTAGAAAAAGGATGAATCAAACTAATCCATCCTTCTCCGGACAGTGCTTTAACTGCAAAAGGTATGGACACAAGTCTCATGAATGCAGAAATATGCAAGTAAACAAGTCATTCAATGGTAGATGTTTTACATGCAATAGAGTAGGTCATATGGCTAATCAATGCAGATCAAGAGGTTATCAGTCAAATATGCAAAGAAATGTTATCTGCCAAATCTATAATAGGTCCGGTCATAATGCTAAAGTCTGCAGAAGCAAGAATCAGGACAAAAGAGGTCCGGTGTATAATCAGAATCAAGACAAGGGTAAACAAAAGATGAATGCGGATGAAGTTAGGAATCAGATGAGCAAGATTTGGGTAAAGAAAAGTTTAGAGAATACAGAAACTGGATCCGCACCAGATTATGGTGCTGATATTCCTTCCAGAAATTAAAAAGTGAGCTCTGGCTCAGGGGGAGACTCAAAGTAAATCCTGTTCCCCCAGCCAATCAAGTGGTGCTGGATGAAACACAAGATGCGGAGTAAAGGGTTTGAAGATATAAGTCCTAAGATGATCCAGACAAGATTTCAGAGGTCCGCATGAAGATGTAAAGAAGTTGTGATCCATCAAGTAAGACCTGTTCTGGGAGATGCTCCGGAATGACAGAGGACTACAAAAGGGTCCGGAGAGATCCGGAAGTGCATTATCTTATTCTGCGGATTGGACAGAGTGTTTGGGATGTCCTTGTGATGTGTTATCTTGATTTGTTCATGGTTGAAAGTTTCGCATGATGTTCATAGACCAGGACTGATCCGGTTCTTCAAGTTATCCGAATAAGGCAAACCGGAATAATATAGGTCGAGCATTTATTGCCATCAGATATTAGGGTTTGCGGAGCAATATAAGGGATTTCTCATAAATCATTTGCTCATTCTGCACTCAAGAAGAAGCGAAAAGTGGAGCTCTGCAACAAGACTCATCAAGCACATAGAAGATCTCCTGCCGAAGTCATTACATATAGAAATCAATCCAGCTACTCCGTGCAACCGAAGACGCAAAAGGTATTTTCCACTTTCGATATCTTGCTACAAATCTTTTGAAGAAATGGCTACTCCAAATATAGTAAAAATCTCAGATAGGCCCCGACCTGAATTTAAGAAACATCCATACAAGTCATTGGAGGTAGATCCCTTAGGAGCATTTTCCAGTGTTCCTCACGGAGTTTTACACACAGAAGACATTAGGGTTTACATACATGCAAGCATTGAGGAATTTGGGGAATTCAAATTGAGAGATCTCTATCACAAACAACTGATAGACAATGCTTTTGAGCTTAAACCAGAGTATAAGGGTATCCAGAAGAAATAATTTGATCAATTCATTCATTTCCCCTGCTTTGAAGAAGATGAATGGGTCCGGTATGTACTGAGCAGGATGCATGACAACTTCCTATGGCTGGATAGACCCTGCAAGATCACAAAAGAGGCAATTAGAGCAGTAACTCGTCTATACTCTTCCGGAGGGATACCTATCCTCAAATCTATCAAAAATAACATTGTAACTGAGGCCACCGGATCAAAATTTGATAAGAGGGCAATGACCATTGAAGATATTTCTGATCCGGATATCAAGTATGCGTCCATGGTAATAGGATACAAGATCTATCACTCCAGCAGGGAGAATTCTGTATCTGGAACTGCAGTGTATACTGCCTATGAAATGCTAAGGAAGAATGCAGAATATGATCTCTGCGAACTGCTTTTAAGCCAATTAATGGAAAATATACAGAAAATCAAGAAGGACAAAAAGAATTCCTTTAAGTATGGTACTCTTATATTATGTCTATTTTTCTACTTCATGAATGAGCTGCCCGGATCAAGTGGATGGGCATGGCAGAATGACAAACCTGTTGCAGTCCAGATAAGAGACTATCTACATGGGCTTGGGGATGCCAAAGCAAGAAATACAGCCCTATGGGGATACTTCAAAAACTTCCAAAGCATGATGCAAGCAAGAGAAAGAATTCCCCAGTCTCTTGTTGAAAAATACAAAGACTCAGTGTGCTTTATGGTGGACACTGATCAGTGCCTAATGGAGGCAGTGGAGCCAAGGACTGTCTGGATCATGCCCATGGGGTATGAAGTGGATGAACAAATAGTGGAGCTGCATGTTCAACACATGCTAAGTCAGCCCAAAGATCCAAAGGCAGAAAGGTTTGGAACCTTTGAAGAGCTGAGTGTAAAGATACATGTAGAACTTAGGGAACCTAAGATAAAGAGGAAGGTGAGAAAAGAAGTTGAGCACATTGCTCAAGGCCTAGGCATCTCAAAAGAGGCACTTGATGCCAGCCGGGAAAAGAGAAGAAAATCTGAGGAAGAAAAGAAAGAGGCAGAAAAGAAAAGTAAAGAAAGTGTTCCAGTTGAAACTTCCACCCGGACCAGATCATCAAAAAGATCTGCACCTCCCACAACCAAAAGTTCAAAACTGGAAGTCCAGGCATCCGGTAAAAGATCTAAGACAAAAGCCACAAGGGCTTATGAAAGCCAAAAGGATGAAGAGGAAACTGAGTCAGATGAGGGAGTAAAAGAAATAAAGAAGCAGAAGAAGAAAGGATCCGGTAAACCCTCCACAGGCCAAGACAAGGATGAAATGGCAGAGGTATTTGTTGAAAAGCCCACTCTGTCTCTAGAGAGTGTAATCAAGTCGGTTACGGTGGATGGAAACCTTCAACCAATGACTAAATTTTATGATGACTACAATGAGGCTGACCAAAAGATTCTGCAGGAAGCCACAATCAAGTATCTGAACATATACAATAAGGCTTTCATTGAGATCATATCTCTAATTCCTAAAAGCCTAGAAAAGGAATTAGAAATAAGAAAGAATAATGCTCAGGCAAAAGATCTTGAGATCTGGGAGCAGATAGCTATTCAGCTATATCCTCAAATTGATCCCAAGACAATGAACATAATATTCAAAGACTGCAAAGATGAGTTCAGAAGTAAAGCCAGGATGAATCAACTCATGCTTGGTGAGACTGACAAGGTGGCCAAAGAGACAGAAGAGATCCTCCGGAAGGCCTTCAAAAGGTTCAATCTTCCTGTTGTAGAGGACTTAGGTGCAGAAACAGCTGTGGACTTGGAACCCTCTACTCCAGAAGAAGTGGCCTATGAACAGGCTAGCATCTCTCCTCCGGTTTCCCCTACAGTCTCTGGATCCAAAGAAGAAGAGAAATTACAGGAGAAGGAAGCAGTGGTGAAAGATAAAGAGGTTGACAGTACCAAGGGTGCAGAGAAAGAGAAGACTCCATCAGAGAAGACCATGACTGATAGTGGTAAGAATGTGGAAGTAGAGAAAATCCCAAAGGACAGTTCCAAGACTGCAGAAGAAAAGAAACATCTATCTCCGGCAAGAGACACTGCACAAACTGTTCAACAGTTTTTGAGCAAAGAAACAATAGAGATCGATGAACCGGAGCTACTACAAGGCCCATTCAACTTTGATTCCCTCTCTCTGGTGCAGACAATGAAGATAGCCTCATTTGCAAATGCTAAGGCAAATGAAAAGCTCCTAAAGTCTCATATGGAAGACTGTGAGTTGATAGAGGCTGCTTCCGGAGTGCTGGAAAAGATCATGCCATCTTTTCAGAAGGATCCCACAGCCTCCTCTTCCGGTAATCTCAAAACCTTAGTCAGCAGTGTTAATACACATTTTGAATCTTTAGAAAAATCAGCTGAAGAAAAGGTCCGGAAGGAGTTTTTGGATAAAAGGTTCTCTGAGGTTCAGGGTTTGATCATTAATGATAGGAGAAACATGAACATTAGGATAAAGAGCTTAGAAAATGCTCTTAAGGATGGCGGTGAAATATACAAATTTTGTATCTCCTGGTCCAAGGTAACAGTGGACATTGAGAAGAAAATAAAAGCGCAAGAGGACACACTACTAAGCTTGTCTCAAAGTTTTGATCCTCTTTCTTCCTCTATAACAAATCAAGAATGTCAGACTATTGCAGTCTTGAGTGAAATCAAGAAATTGGAGAAGGAAAGGAAAAATAGAATAAGCAGGTTGAGTGAGCTCAGGGGGTTAATTGTCCCTAAGCTAGAGGCCATGCATGAGGCCATAGCAGAAGCTCAAATCACAGCCCAGACAAGTGATCCGAAAGATCTAAAAAGGGTAGATGCATTTGCATTTTTGTTGAGTGGTCACATTTCAATTTTGGATAGAATGAAGCAAAGTTGGGCTACAGAACTGATCCAACTGAAGACATCTTTTGCAGACATTCTTCAGTATATGTGAGTATGTAAATATGCGGCTATGTATAGAAAATTTTTGAAAATTTTGGTGTGCGGACCCTACCCTTTGCCATTGATGTCAAAGGGGGAGTGAGGAGCAGTGAAAAATGAGGAATCCAACTAAGGGGGAGTTCCGGAAATTGTATATAAAGATAGAGCATCAGCCAAGGGGGAGCGTAGTGTAAACACTTAGTCATTTTTCACTAAGTGTTGCCATCAATGCCAAAGGGGGAGATTGTTGGCAAGAGACACTATATGGATTCATGGCTGTTGTCATTGATGGCAACAAAGGTCATCCCACATATCCGCAAGTCATGGTGTGTCTCTACCAGAAGTCAGAATGAAGGTTGTTGTGGTCCGGTGAACAAGAACAGAGCATGTGGCAAGGTCCGACAGATTGGTCCGGATCTCTCAGAGGAAGTGTCTTGGTGCAGTGCGGATTTGGGGAAGTCAAGAGGACTACCTTGAGTAGTATATTCCAAGGATTTAGCCTCTGGTGATGAACAAAGAAAAAGATATGAATAGTTGAGTACCGGATTCCTGAGAGACAGTGAGAACAGAGGAAGAACTGACTGACAGAGTATCAGACTATTTTTCGGATGTGTTACTATTGATGGTCAAGGTTGTGAAGGCATGAATCATGTTTGGCCGACATGATTAATGATATCTACAAGTATATGCTTGATCCGCATTGCTTGGTGAGCAAGGATTCAGCCGACAGAACAGAGTTTGTAAGAAACTAGACTGTTCCGGATGCCGACTAGAAAGGTGATGAAATTACTTGTGCGGATATATATAAAGGATGGATTTAGTTGTGAAAGTAGTGATGGTGTGATGGTGTATGCGAATAAGTGCAGAACAGAGCAGAATTAGTAAGAAAGATCTGGTATGTGAAAGGATAGCAGAATAAAGAACAGAGGAAAGATGAAGTGCAGCAGATCAGTGTACTGAGCCTAACCGGAACTGAACTCCAGCATATGTAGATGCTTCCAATCAGTTCAAGTATTGTATAACATTCTTTTGTAGATAGTGTGTCTCCTTGTAGGCAGTGTGCCTCTTTGTGAGCAGTGTGCTCGGGCAGTGAGCCCTAATTGGCAAGTGCCATTTTGTAATTCCTTATTCTTCTAACAGAGAATAATCTTTGGGTTAATCACCCCGTGGTTTTCTCCCTTAACAGGGTTTCCACGTCAAAAATACTGTGTCATGTGTTTTTCATTTCATGGTAATGTTTGTTTGTTTGATTCAATGCTGCATTGATTAATAAGAAAGTTCAGAAGAAGAAATAATTAGGATAACTGATTCACCCCCCCCCCTCTCAGTTATCAACAGTTTCTTTGTACGGACTGGGGCAAAAATTGACTGTCCCTCTTTCTTTTAGGCCTAATTCCACTGTCATACACACTGCACTTTAGGACAGTCAAAACATTTTGTCAAATAATTGTTATGAAAGACTAACAACCCCTTGAACAGGTCTATAGGACCCTTCCACACCTCCAATCAAAAAAATATCAAACATGGCATTGATGACCTCTAAACTGTCATGCAAGAACACCTTCCTATGACTGTATAATCAGTCCTCTTGGGACAGTCATAAAATCCTTGTATCAACCTTTCAAAAATTGTTCAAAAACCCTTGGTTTAGGTCTGCAAGACCTCTCCACACATCCCTCTGTCACTGCTAAAGGCAAACAAGCAAGTTTAGGCTCAATACACAACTATTTTTCCTTGTCTCTACTGTCCACAATCTGATACATGCAGAATATCAGACCTACAGTCCACTAGAAGCACGTACAAACCTCATCCTGGGCCCCTGTAATCTTGAAACAAGGAAAAAAACATAGATGTAGACCTTTCCACCCATTTCTGAGATTACTCACAGGTGGAAGGTCGAATTATTACATTATTTCTGCTCACTGGTTACCCTAGGTAGGGTTTCAACCAGTTCTTAAAGAAAATGCACTAACTTTTTGATAAATCAATGAAAATTGATGCAACAAAAAGAAAATGAAAGTAGATTTAGATGCCCACACACTCCATTAATTTTAGATAATCATGTGGGCCATACAATCCGTACCAAGCAAAAGAACAACTTTGCAACGTTAAAATGCACAGAAAAAGATTGTTTTCATTCACAAAAACTTTAAAACTAATGTCTTCCATCCAAGATTCAAGTTTTGGAGGGTTCTTTTATGCATTTACAACTAATCCCAACCAATTTATAATGGTTTCTTTCTTTTCTTGTTACCATTTTCTTGATTTTTGATTTGTAACTATGCCTTTTGAGCTACATGACAACTTTTTAACATTTTTAACCAAAAAACCCTATTAACACTCAAAAAATGGATCAACATGATCCCACATGGTCATAAATGACCCTTTTAGACACCAAAACACTCAAATAACCTAAAAAACCCAAACATGACAAAATTATGATTATGAGGCCCCTGATGCCCCTGCACCAGTATTGTGATCGCTTCAACAATTTTCTTGTCCTAACCTGCAATCTCCTAATCACTCCTCTACCACCACACCTCATCCACACTTAAACACTGAGTTTATTTTTTGCAGATCCTCAACATATACAAACTCTAATGCCCTCCTTCACCTAGCAGCTTCTACCATCAAGGAAAGGCTTGACTGAGAGCAAGGCATAGAAGGAGATTAGATTTTGTGTAGGACGCCGCTGCCATGAGAACCTGGCTGTGCGTGAGACCCAGGTAAACAAAAGAATCATTAGAATGTTCTTGGGATGGGAGATGTATGCCCTAATTAGGGCTGAGCTTCCATGGATGTGAATTTAGTTTAGAAGAAAATGATTTTTCTTTAGTTTAAGCCCTATGTGAGCTGAGTAAGATTCGTGAAAGAGAAATAAATAAATAATGTCAATGTTAAGGACTATCCAGCAGTAATACATACATGTTAAAGAATTAGGTTAACTTTCTTCCCCTTTACTTGCTTTACTTTGGAGAAACCAATTTTAAATTTTGGTTTGGTAGTTTTAAATTTCCATGGGGTAAGGGCATTTTTGGGATGTCTATGTAATAAATATTGGAATGGTATTTCAATTCTTTTTCAGTTGTGTAATAAAATATATATGGTATGGTGGAATTGTTTTTACCCGTGTACTTCCTTGGGTGCCGTTAACATACTATATTTATTTGATAAGTGTATTCATTTTTCCTTTATTGCTAACAATGCCTGTCTCCTAAAACCGTCAAAAAGGGAAATGGTTTCTTTTTAATTATTAGTATTTTGTTTAGGTAAAGAATTCATAAGGCGTTTTAAGCATGGTTAAATGATTGGATTTGGGTGAACATTGTGTAAAGCTTAGATTACTTAGTTCATTTATAACATCATTAAAGAGGGCTCTTGTCACTATTTTCCTAGTATACCTTGTTCATTCAAATTCTTGTGGTCACATAAGTTTTCAAAGAAAAAAAAACAACAAATAATTTTTGGGGTTGATTTGTGAGTTTTACCTTGTAGTGGCACTTTTTAGGTAACGAATTGTTACAATTTAGTGCATCCGAGACAAGTAATTCCCCATCCATGGTTGAGGATTAGAAGATAAATAAGGATTGTGACTTGAACATAGCTAATATAGAATGTGCTATGAATAAATGTGATCATTTGGTATGTTGAAGTATATCGAAGTATGTTCGAGTTAATACTTAGTTATTTCTATTACGTCCAACCTTAGGGTAGGCAAGTTTTGTTAGGGAGAGGTGGAGTAATTCAATCCCAATGAATGGTGATGGTTTAGTGTGCCCTAGACAAGTAATTCCCCATCCAAGGTTGAGGATTAGAAAGGAAGTAATGATTAAGACTTGAACATAGTCGATACTAAATTGTGTTACAAATTGAATTGAATGTGGATTATGCTATGATGATTTGATCTCATTGTTTATATTATGTAGTATTGTTCTCATTATAAATTATGCTATTATAGATGAGTTTGATATGAATGATAGATGAATTTAATATGAATGATGCTAGGAATTGAATATTATCTTAATTTATTGATCTTTAATATTTCTAATGTCCCTTTCTAGTGATCTTATTGTATGTAAGAAAGAAAAAAGGAACATCCTAAAAGGGGACATTACAAAAGAAGTTGTTGAAGATGCTACATTTGGGAAACGGGTGCTACCACAATAATGGGTTACACTTTTTGGGACATCCTAATTTTTGCTAAAATCACATATTTTTAGAAAATATAATGATTTAAGCCTTGAAAGGTTACATTTAAAGGATTTTAATTGAAGAGGGTTTGATCAAACCTCCTTAGATTCAAACCCCCTTGGATAGAACCCTGCTAGTTTTAAACCATACATATAATGGAGTCTCCTCTACACCTATCAAAATGTTGATAAAAAACCACTTTTGATTTACCTTTTGGGGGATCAAATGAATTCATTTAAAATTTATGTTTTGTAAGTATGTAGCCCTTATTATAAGCTTCTCAAAAAGTATAATTTTAAATATATTTAATTTGATTATTATATTTATTTTTTATTTCTTGTGAATGTAGGTTTTCCACCGAACATCAAGTTCTTTGTTCTACACATGGAAAATTAGTAAATTAGTGAATTTTTTTAAAAAAAATATCTATGCCCTCGGTATTAATGTCCTTGTTTCAACAAAATAAAAATAAATTTCGATACATACAGACAAAGTTATGTTTTACGGAATACGCCTATGTCTAAATTATAATTGGTTTGACTTCAAAACTTAATTAAATAAAATATTCAACAAAACATTATAAAACCAAATACATGCCCTATATATCGGTGTTACCAATCTAAATTCAAAAGAATCAGAATTTTATCCTTTGTAGAAAAGAATTTATGTGCTATAGAATACACATCACTTTAAAAAAATGTTGTTTACTATTAAAAACTAGTTATCAAAGGAGACACAAAAAATTTTACAATTTAACTCCAAATTTTTAAAAATAAATATATTTAGAATCTACAAACAAAATCTCACAAATCACTAGTTCATATCATCTTCAAATCCTTAACAGTTTAGCAGTTATAGGTGTTAGAAAGTGAAGATTTCGTTCAAAATGTTTATTTCAATGTCAAGTTTGGCCAAAAAGTGTAACTCATTATTGTGGGATGACCCAAACATGATACATCAGTTGATGAGATGGGAATGATGATGAGAATAGATGGGGTAAATGAAAACCTCATAGTGAAAAATGAGTGGATGAAGATTGCAGCTAAAGATGGTGAAGGAAACATTAGAGTAGTGTAAAAAGAGGTAAATTTGTTTTCATTTTGTGATGGTATTATTTTTCATTCATTTGTGATGTTGATGGTTGATGAGTATGGAGAAGAGCAGATGGAAATTGTTGATTTCCATGAAGATGTAGGGGCAGATTTGTATGCATATGATGCAGATTGTGACGTGTATGATGACAGAATTTGGTGGAGGTGGTTGGATTTTGGTAGTTCAAAACCCACAAAAAAGGATAAGAGTAGTGAGTTTGATTGGTGGAGGTGGTTGGTTGATGATGGTGGGTTGATGATTATATTTATTTTTTATTTCTTGTGAATGTAGGTTTTTCACTGAACATCAAGTTCTTTGTTTTACACACGTGGAAAATTAGTAAATTAGTGAAAAAAAAAATCTAAAAAATATCTATTCCCTAGGTATTGATGTCCTTGTTTCAACAAAAAAAAGGAATTTTGATACATACAGAAAAAGTTATGTTTTACGGAATACGCCTATGTCTAAATTATAATTGGTTTGACTTCAAAACTTAGTTAAAAAAAATATTCAACAAAACATTATAAAACCAAATGCATGCCCTATATATCAGTGTTACCAATCTAAATTCAAAAGAATCAGAATTTTATCCTTTGTAGAAAAAAAGTTATGTGCTATAGAATACACATCACTTTAAAAAAATGTTGTTTACTATTAAAAACTAGTTATCAAAGGAGACGCAAAATTTTTTACAATTTAACTCCAAATTTTTAAAAAAAAATTATTTAGAATCTACAAACAAAATCTCACAAATCACTAGTTCGTATCATCTTCAAATTCCTAACAATTTAGTAGTTATAGGTGTCACAAAGTGAAGATTTCATTCAAAATGTTGATTTCAATGTCAAGTTTGGCCAAAAAGTGTAACCCATTAATGTGGGATGACCCAAACATGATACATCAGTTGATGAGATGGGAATGATGATGAGAATAGATAGGGTAAATGAAAACCTCATAGTGAAAGATGAGTGGATGAAGATTGCAACTAAAGATGGTGAAGGAAACATTAGAGTAGCACAGAAAGAGGTAAATTCTCATTTTGTGATAATATTATTTTGCATTCATTTGTGATGTTGAGGGTTGATGAGTATGGAGAAGAGCAGATGGAAATTATTGATTTCCATGAAGATGTAGGGGCAGATTTGTATGCATATGATGTAGATTGTGATGTGTATGACAATGGAATTTGGTGGAGGTGGTTGGATTTTGGTGGGTCAAAACCCACAAAAAAGGATAAGAGTTGTGAGTTTGATTGGTGGAGGCGGTTGGTTGATGATGGTGGGTTGGATCACATGAAAGATGATAGGAATGGAGAGAATAATTAGAGGAGGATGGTACATGGTGGATGCAAGCCCACAAACGAAAGGAGGAAGAAAATGTAGGTTTGTTGGAGGAGCATGAAGCTTGTTCCGGCGAGATGCTAGAAAAAGAGGAAAAAGAAATCATTTTAGTGCACACATTTCAGCGATGGAGTTTGCTGCAGATTTCTTGCAATCTGGAAGAATGGTCCTACCATTCAACTCCACATTTGTGAGTGTATGCTCACAAACTTCCTACCTGACGTGTCTGATGCAAGAGCATCTAGGTGGACTAGTGATCGATATCAACCAATAACATTTGCATTTTGTTTTGTTTTGGTGTTTTTGACATCTCTTAGCATCAGGAAGCAACTTGTGTGATCAGATTTGTGAAATTTAAAATTTTGCTGGTTGGCTGTTTTAAAGGTCCTGCGAGAAGTTTCACGAAAACAATTGTTTAAAAAGATCCATAAGAGATGGGAAAATGTCCTTTTAGGGAAAGATTCTTGATTGTGTTTCTCCAAATGTGAAAAAGATTTCTTGGTCAAATTCTCAACCATTTGGAAGATTTTAAAGTCAGAAGTCTGTGCTGGCAGTTTTATGGGATATTTAAAATCTCAAGATTTTTAAAAGTTGGAGAAAAATCCTCTTATGGGGAGCTTAAGAAGGTCATTAATTGCTGTTATTAAATTGTTGTTATACAAATAAATTATCAAAATGAAAAGGAAAAGAAATGAGAGCTCCAAAATGAAGAAAATAATTGGAAGTTTAAAGGGCGGATTTTAAAAAGAGAAAAAGAGGAAAAAGAAAGAAAGGAGAGAGAGGTGTTGAATTGGAAAGGGTTGAGCGCACAACGAGGAATGTGGGGTGGCATGGGTAGGAAGAAGTGGATCTGCCTAAGAACAGAGAGGTTGATTTCATGTGTTTGATATAATTTAATAAAAGAGAAGAGGTATTACAGGTTTCAGCCAAGGTGTAGAGAAAAGAAATCAATACAGAGCATTGCATATTGGATTGCAGAGGTAGAACAAAGAGTAATATTGTAGAGAGTTCGCTGAGAGGAAGTATGAGGAAACTGAATTGCAATGAATTACATTGTTCAACAGAGGAAGAAGAAATGTGGAGCAGAGAATACATTGCTGTTGTAATTGATGTGATAACAATTCAGTGAGAAGACATAATGGTATGCAATTCTAGTTGTAATTATTTTGAATGAGAAAACTTTGTATGGTAATAGTGGAAGCTACCAATAACAATATAAATTATGTGATCAAATGAATGAATTATTTCCCATGATGTGTGTGATATCTTGAATTGAATTAAGTGAATGGTAATTGTGAATGAGCTCTATTTATGTAGTTATTGTAGCTAGATTGAATTTGCTAGATTGAACAATCTAATTTAGGTTTTGAGTCAACAACAGAGGGTCTTTATTGTGTTGTAAAATTGATTGTGTAGCAGGAGGGAGTACCTCTTGCACCATTGAAGTAGTTCCACATAGTGATCAAGTACAAGAAGTGGAAAGGAAATAAGACAACAAATTGCCGTAGTTGATCATGAGTTCACATGCTCATCATAGTGCTAGATTCATGTGGCCACAACTTCTTTGATTGGGAGACTCTACTCAGGAGACCCAGACTTGGCATAGACCTACACCATGATTACACAAGACAAATATGATAGTGAATTCCATTTGTCTAATATGCTACTCTACAAGCTTGGGCATTTATGTGTTCTAGAAGAGACACCTCAACAAAGACTCATCTAGGAAGTGTATAATTCCAAAACTACTTGACACTTTAGTGTTACCAAGACACTAGAAACACTACAACAACATTTATATTGGCTTCATATGCATGTAGATATTGAGTGCCACATCAAGTCTTGCATTCCCTATTGTATCACTAAGCCCACGAACATGAAGCTTGAAATTTACACACCTCTAACAATATTGTAAAGGCCTTAGAAATTTATTACCATGGCTTTCATGAGTGAACCCCCTATGACAAAGCATTCAAATGATTGTGTTTGTTGTAAAGGACAAATTTTCAAAATGGTCATCATGGTTGCATGTAAGAAAAGAATTACAAAATAGGAAACTGTGGCATTTTCAATCATGTTTGGGTTCATTTTGGGCAATCAATATCCTTTGTTTTTTATTGCAGCCTTAGGTTTGTTAGTCCATTTTGGCAGACCTTGTGGAAAATATTGGATTACAAGTAAATAAATTCACAACCTTTCATCTATAGACATACACTAGATAAATGTGGTAAATTGCACATTGTTGAATCTACTGTGCATGTACAAATGTGCATTTGTACACATGGGATAACAACATGCTCTATGAAAAACATGCCTATAATAGACCTTTACATAGTTCTAGGAGGCATAATCCTTTCCAAACATGTATTGGGTTTTATCCAACAACACCCCTTAGACATAAGCTACTATGCATCACTTTAAGTGGAGTCACACACATAAGAATAATAAGTGGATAGAGCACAAAAGTTTTTGGAGTACATTTATAGTATTCACTAATAGGTTAAATAAACTCTCACACCAACATTAAAAGTACAAAGAGCACCATGATGCACACCACATACTTGAGCCCTTCAAATTTAGTGAAAAAGTGTGGTTGCATTTCCAGAAAGAGTGCTTCAAAGGTCCACGCTAGAAGATGAATCCTCTATGTTATGGTTTGTATACCTTCTTGGATGTAGATGATGAGAAAAATTTTATTCTTGATCTTTCATAATACTTGGGTTGACATCTAATATTCAATATGGAACTTTGCAAGTCATATTTTCCTCCTCTTCTTGAGCCAATGTCAAACTAACATCCTTTAGTCTTGGATCTTGAGCACTTCTGTATAATTTCCCTGAGATGAGATCATACAAATGACCATAACACATACCTGTTAAGGTTCACTTGATTTGTTTAGATTGACTAAAGCAAGACAATATGTAGCTCAATTAAAATGGTACAATCTTTAGTAACTCTATGTTCAATTTCCATTTCTCATTGAAGATGTGATGGGGGCCATCACTTCTAAAGAAGGGAGAATTGAAAGGAAGCTAAGGTGTGCAATATTCTTCCTAAACTAATATATGAGAAGAAATATGTACAAAAATTAAACTGGTCATACAGTTACAGGGAAATAATCACACAAGCAATTTACCATAACACAATATTACTATATGTGGGGAAAACCCTTTCGAGATAAAAACCCCAAACACCAAAGCAACTCAATGTATTATTCATTTATCAAGCAGTTACAATACATTTGTAGAGTTTAATCCTTTTCAAGAGTATCACCATGGTGAAGATTTGGAGGAATTTTGACAATGTAACAATACCTACAAAACTCACTATCAAAACTCCATCTCAAGCACCCAATAAATATGAGATACAATACATGAAACCATCAAATGATAATTGGAAAACCATGAGCTAAAACCACCCAAAATAGTGGTGCCCAAATCCTTAGCTAGAAATCCAACACCCAAATTCTAAGATGAGTCCATAGGCTAAAAATAACACATTCCTTCCCCCTTTCATAACCTAGTTATAATCCACTTACCAAATTGGGAGTTATATTTTAGCTCCATTATCCCCATCCAAATATACCTTAAGATGTATCACAACACACATCATAAGTTGGTCAAGTTTAACTACGAGCCTTATAGCTCTTTTATGTGTCTTAGATGTTTTTACATTTCCAATGCAGGAGGCCCAACTTCCGAAGGCTATAAAGTTTTATCTGAGAGGCTGATTGGGTCCCCTTTTTTAAAAATTGTTGAGCTTGAAGAGGTCCATGTGATAGGCACTTGAGAATTGGTGCTAAACAACCTGAATTTTTTATTTTAGCAAAAACTAACTCTATAGCCTAGAAATTGAATTAAAAATCACACTATTTGTAATCTTAAAATTAGGTGCAAGGTTGATACACCTTTCCTAACATTCTCCCACTTGTCAAATACTTTAAAAGAGAAAAGGAAGTACCAACACCATGCTCTTAATTTCTAGGGGCTAAGAGGCCCATAGACTCATAGCACCACCTAAACATTTCTATGCTCACTAGCTTCATCAATGTATCTGCAACATTCTATAATGTGTCAACTTTATCCAGCATCACCCTCCTATCCTCTACCATGTCATGAACAAAATGGTACTGGACATCAATATGCTCTGTCCTCACATGAAATGTTGGTGGCACTCTAACTATCACATAGAACTATAATAGCTCCTACATCTAGCCCCACATATACACAAAATTTCTTAAGCCATATGTATTCCTTACAAGAAGGAGTAGCTGCCATATATTCTACTTTTGTAGTGGACAAAGTGACCACAACTTGTTGCTTACTCATCAAACTGATAGAGGCACTGAACATAGTGAAAACATATCCACTGGTGGATTTTCTGTTGTCAACATCTCTAGCCCAATCTGAATCCACAAATCCATGAATACACATTGAATATTAGTTCCTTGTAGGATAACCATGATAACACATGGAATACTCAAAAGTACCGTACAAATACCTAAAGACTCTCTTTACTGCATCCTAATGTACCCCATCCATGATTATCCATGAAACAACTAAGGATTCCCACTGCTTGGGCAATGTTTGGTCTTGTGCAAACCATAGCATGCATCAAACTTCCAATTGCACTAGTATAAGGTACTCTACTCATATCTTCCATCTCACTAGGAGAAGTATGACACTACTCTATTGATAACTTTGTTCCCATCGTAATAGGAACACATAGTTCATATGCTTACTCTAGCCCAACCAAAAAAATTTCTATTCACTCTATCTCTTCTAATCATCATCCCCAAGATGTACCTAGCTACCTCTAAGTCTTTCATCTCAAGCTGTGCTGAAAGTTGAGATTTCAATTCACAAATCAAATGCTTCCCATTATTGAAAACAACATATCATCAACATATAATGTGATAATGAGAATATTATCACCATCCATTTTGAAATAGATGCAATGATATTTTTTGGATCTCAAAAATCCTAATCCCAATTAAAAAGAATTAAAATTTCGGTACCACATCCTAGGAGATTGTTTAACATCATACAAATATTTATTCAGCTTACAAACCAAATGTTCTGTAACTTTTTCAATGTAGTGCCCTGGCTATGACATATAAATCTCTTCCTCTAAATCACCATGAAGGAAAGCTACCTTCACATCCATTTTATTAACCTCAAGATCATACACTACTGCAACACATAATAGAAACTAAATGGATGTCAGCTTAGCTACATGGGATAAAATCTCACCATAATCAATTCCCTTAACTTGGGAATATCCTTTTGCGACCAATATCACATTGTACTTCTCAATATTGCCAACAAACCTAATTTTTAAAACACCCATTTGTATCCAATAGGTTTTGTCCATTAGGCAAAGGTACTAAGTGCCATGTGCCATTTTTACTCAATGCAACTACCTCCTCATCCATGGCCACTTTCTAGGACTTTGCGTCATCCATACTCATAGCCTCCTTCATAGTCCTAGGCTCATCAACATTAGTAATCAAAGCAAAAATATAACTCTAATCAGGGGAAGTATGCGTGTCTAGTTTTTATCTTTTATAGGTTGACCTCCTCAATGATTTATGCCTTTGGAAATATCTAAAATATCTAAGCTCTCCTCCTCTTCAAGTCACTCATGGGATTCTAGTTCAACCTTCTCAGTATTTGGGGTTAGTTGAACCACATCTTTCTTTCCATCCTTCTTTGGCTGCAATGTTGTGGAAGCACCTCTAATCCACATGGTTTACTCATCAACATATTGTGTAGGATATCAACCAAGGTGTGGGATTTAAATATAACTGGCCAAATGTACAAGATTGGAATATAACATATGTGTCATCAAGGCAATATATTGATTATACATCAACTCAACATGGACATCATGATCAAATGTCTCTTTCCCATTTAAATGAGGGTTTTCATCCAAACCATTTTTTACTAAATATTCACACCAGTGTAGGGTTCAATGGAAGTCTTCTTCTCAAATGGAGATAAAGATGACTATGAGACTTTGGCATAAACACAAAAGAACAAACACTAAAAGGTAATAATAATCAAAATAGGTTGGGACCTAATGTAAGAATTAGAAAATAAAAAAAAATCTTAGATTTGAAAGATAAAATAAAAAATAAGCCCTTAAGGCCATGACTAGAGGGTTACATGTTTGATTCTTGTCAAGTTCACCAAGAATGTAGGAGGCAATAAAATCACCCTACATAAAATATCTAGGACAAATTAAAGAAAATGTGCCATTATTAATACACCTATATATTAGAATTAAGATAAAAACAATCAGTGAAACATGTTCATAAATAAACACAAAATTTAACAAAAGAGATTAGGATACTTAGTTGTAGGATCCAATATAGAATACTCTATGATAGATTTCATTTATGTTCCATCAATGAGTCTAGAAGTTATCTTTATGTTAAACAAATCTATACAAATTGTAAAATTAACTAATTTTTATTTGGGTCAATTCTAAAGTTCAAACCTTAAACTTTTTATGTGAAAATGATCTTTTTGAAGAAACATGATAGTAGAGTTTCTTTGAATTTTGTTCACCTCAAGTGTCTAAACATAATAATAAAGACTCAATAAAGTTTGTTATGCTTGATGTGAGAGCACCTCACGTAAACAGCGGGCGAGTTGTAACTCACCGACTATACGGATTTTTCGAAGGGCCTCTCCAAATTTTTTGACTAATAATCAAAACCATTCATCTGTTGCCGACCTGCTCGACCGTACTGCTGGTCAACTGAGATTGCAATGTTTTACAGGTGTTGTACATGTTTCGACCAGCTGGTCGTTTACAATGCACCGGTTGGTTAAGCCCTTCCATGTGAGAGACACTCAATTCATTTAGACTACACCTAGATGGATTTAGAGTGCATAATCAATTGTTTTTTATTTTTTTCTCAAATAAACATAATAAAATAATGTCAATAAATACTAAGTAAAATTTGTTATGCTTGATGTGAGAGGCACCCAATTCATTTAGACTACACCTAGATTGCTTTAGAGTAATAATCGATTGTTTTTTGTTTTTTATCAAGTATTTGAACAACATTTTTGAGGCTAACACTAGGTATTCAAACTACTAAAAATCTTTGTAATAATTTTGGCTATGGTTATGCGGAGTCAAGAGAGGTATGACTTAGAAACATAGGACGCGCAATGTTTCTCCACTGAGACGTTTGACACGGAACTCTGGCAGAATTGACGGCTTTGTTGCGTTTAAACTGGGACAAGTTTGTCCATATTCGTGGTGGAATATGTAATGATGGACACAAGTTTAAAGTGCTTGAATATCTTGCAATTAAATCAACAGTCTAGTCTATGGTGGAATGTGTAATGATGGCAGCGTCTACGGGGCCTTCAGGATGCACCGATGCCATAGATGGGATGCAACCATCATTGTTGTCAGTGTACCTTCGTCCTTCATTGTATACAGGTAAATGATAATTATCGCAGCCGTATTCCCAGAGTAGTTGTAAAATAATAATTATCGCAACCGTACTCCCAGCGTAGTTTTAGGTTTTAACTTGTAGTTTTTGGTTTTAAAATTTTCATAAGATTTTAATTTTAATTTAAAATATGAACTTAAAAATGTTTAAATTTTTTATTAAATATAAATATAAATTTGTAATTTTGAATATTAATATTATATTCTTATTTTTACTTATTTTATTGAGTATTTTATGAAATATAACTGTGAATTTATAATTTTAAATATTAATATTATATTTTCATTTTAATTTATTTTATTGATTAGATAATATGATTATTAATAGTTTAAAGGTCTAGTTTAATATGATTATTTGTCATTTTATTATTATTATATATATATAAATAATTTTTATTTAATATAGATAGTAATATAATTTAATATTAAATTATAATATTAGGTTTTTCCTACCATTTATATATTAATATATTGATCCATAATATAATAGAATATATTTATTAATAATATATTGGTATATCATTATATTAATAATTATTATTATTATCTAATTTACAAATATATTTATTAAAAATAGTTTG
This sequence comes from Cunninghamia lanceolata, assembly GCA_027924645.1. Classification (NCBI taxonomy): domain Eukaryota; kingdom Viridiplantae; phylum Streptophyta; class Pinopsida; order Cupressales; family Cupressaceae; genus Cunninghamia; species Cunninghamia lanceolata. Next base: position 1,561,968 of record BSBN01000395.1, on the reverse strand, counting down.
CAAAGCATGCGAAATCAAGTCATAATTTTATCACATTGATAATTAAAAATAACAAAAGAAATAATTTTTTTTTAAATATAAAAAATAAAAATATAAATTCATAACTTTTTAAATAGATAAAAAGAATAAGACAAGAAAGAAAAAACAATAGTTAAAAATAAAAGAAAGCATATATAAAAAACAAGTTGAAAATTAAAAATTAAAAAATTATATATATCCCTTACAAATCTTACATATTTTTAACTTACACATTTTTAAAAAGTTGGAAAACTACAAAGTAAAAGAGAAACATAATATTTTTTTAATTTGTAATAAGATTTAAAAAAAATATACATATCAAAACTTATAATTAAAAAAGAAAAAAAATTAATAATAAAAAGGAAAAAGAAATAAGTCATTATTGTTATATTTGGTTACCATATATACATAACAATTGTATATTAAAATATATAAAAAGATATACAAGAGTTAATTATTTAACTGATTCGATAGGAATTTAACAATATTTTATTTCTTATTTCTTCTTTTAATATATAATAATGTAAAAGAATATATAATACAAATTTAAAATATATAATAATGTAAAAGAATATATAATATTAATATATAATAATGTCAAAGAATATATAATACAAATTTATAATATATAATAAAGTAAAAGAAGATATAATAATGTAATAGATATCAAATTTAAAAATAACCCATCATATATAAAATTTAGACATCACTTTTTACTTTATCTTTTATAATAAAATATATTGTTTTAAGAAAAAAAATTGAAATTAGTATAATAGACATAATATAATAGAATTTAAAATAATAAAAAATAAAACAATTTAATTTTTTGAATTTTTTTGAATTTAATTTACAAGTTTATAGCGATATTGTTATAAACCATTCACTAATTCTAAATTTAATTTTTTATGTTTTCTTGACAATAATATTAAAGATTCAAATGCTTTAGATTCAAGGAGAATGTCCTGGTCCCAAACTTCACAATATAACTATATTAAATATATTATTATAATATATTATATAATAATTATAAATTATTATATTTAATATATACACTTGAATATATTGTGTGGCTTGATTGATAAAACACATATATAGACAAATTGCATTCCAATAATTGAAAAATTAATTTTTGAAGAGTGTTGAAATATCTTGGGTAAATAAAATTGAAATCTCAAATATATTCTAATTTGGTAAAAATAAAATAGGACTAAAATATTTCCTTAACTATAAAACTAAACTTTACAAAGCCTATTAAATAAAATTGAAATCCTAGATTTTTAACTCTAGTAAATAAAATTAAAATCCCCAAAATAATCTAATTTCATAAAATAAAATGTGTAGAACCCTAACCCTAGTTGGGTGTGGAAAAATAATCTAATTTCATAAAATAAAATGTGTAGAACCCTAACCCTAGTTGGGTGTGGAGAGATTTGAAATATCTGCCTAAGATATTAAAATGTAATAATATTGAATACTATTACAATTTAAAATGCATTAAAATATTGTAAGTTTGAAGAATAATTACACAATATAATAACAATCACATATTCATATTTAGATCACTACAGTATTTTATCATAGTCACTTAATTTTTTTATTTAAGATGATTTTAATTAATCTAATAGTGTGGTTTAGGAATTGTTTATCATTTCAAATTTGTAACTATTATATTTCGAGAACTAAATTTATAAGGAAAAATTTATGTGAACTCGTTTTGAAATGTCTTGGGTAAATAAAATTGAGATGTCAAAAATAATTTAATTTGGTAAAAATAAAAAAATACTAAAATATTTACTTAGCTATAAAACTAAACTTTACAAAGCCTATTAAATAACAAAAATATTTCCTTAACTATAATTAAGTTCCAAAAATAAAAAATGATATATATATATATATATATATATATATATATATATATATATATATATATATATATATATGACAAATGATCCTATTAAACAAGACTTTTAAACTATTAATAATCATATTATCTAATCAATAAAATAAATACAAATGAAAATATAATATTAATATTTAAAATTATAAATTCATATTTATATTTAGTAAAATACTCAATAAAATAAATAAAAATAAAAATATAATATTAATATTCAAAATTACAAATTTATATTTATATTTAATAAAAAATTTAAACATTTTTAAATTCATATTTTAAATTTAAATTAAAATCTTATGAAAATTTTAAAACCAAAAACTACAAGTTAAAACCTAAAACTAGGTTGGGAGTAGGGTTGCCATAATTATTATTTTACCTGTATAGAATGAAGGATAAAGGTACACTGACAGCAGCGATGGTTGCATGGATGGCAGCATCACCCCATCTACGGCATCGGTGCATCCTAAAGGCCCCTAGACGCTTCCATCAATTCATGGATGAAGATCAAGCTGAACAACTCTATTTTGGGTTTGGTTTTAGTACTAGACATGAAACTCTAGCTATTTGGGTTGTGGCACCACCGGACAACAAACCTTAGGTTATTAGTGATGTAAATGAGCTTAAAAGTAATCTAATTGTTAGAAGACTGAGTGATACAATGGTACCTCAAGCTGCTTCCTTAGTGGTTAGTACTACTTTATTCAGTGAAGCTACAACTAAGAAACTACAAGCTGACTATGACAAACTGCAAGCTGAGAATACAAAGTTGTTACAAGATTACAATAAGCTTAAGTCATTAGTTGATCTACCTAAGATCACCATGACAGAACATATAGCTTCACCTCTTGCTTCTAGTGTTTCATCTTGATAGGATAAGGATACTCCCAAACTTAGAATTGAGAGTCTAAAGGAATAAATAAGAAGTAAAGAAGTAGTAGAAGCAGCGAAGGCCAAACAGATACAAGAGGCATCTAATTTGGTAAGGAATTTGTTTGACCATAGAATATCCCAGGTTGTGGGAAAAGCTAACGATGCATGGGAGTGCTTTGGCAAGTTGAAAAAGGTGAAGGATGCCCAAGTCAGGCGTGAGTCAACACCGAAGCAGATTCTAAGTGCATGGATTTTGAGATTTTCATCCTTGAGGGCAATTCAATGTGTTGTGAAGTTTAATCTTGATGCTCTGTGTGAAATCCTAAGTACTTATATGAGGTGGAAGATCTTTTAAGTGAAGTTTCATCTTCCCAAGGCAGATATGAGATAGTGATTAAAGATAAAATTGACAGCTTCAAAGCCTTGGAAGAATGTCTGATGCCGCCAATTTTTGACACCAAGGAAGAAATTAAATCATTGGACTTATGGAATTTAGAATTCTAAGGCATTACCCTAATATTTGTCAAATCTATCATCCATGAGGGTAAGGTAGAGTCAATTTTATGTAATGTCAAATTGCATATCTTACTAAAATTGGAGTCTGGCTTGAATAATTTTGCAAAAAGGTACCAAAGTATTGTTAGACACATGATATCAGGCTCACATGAATAGGCTGACAAAGATCATAGAATATCCTTGGCCTTTAGATGAAGTGTTCACTAGTTGGATGCTCAAGTATCCCTTGAGAATGATATGAAGTGATAGTTTGGCAGCGGATAAGACACATTGAGGCTTGTCAACTTTATCTCCTTGGGTTTTGATAATTTGATAAGATATTTTGGTGGTTGAGTGATAAGTATTGAGATGTATTGAGCCAAACCATAAGTGATCAAGGAGTTATTCAACATCAGTCATGATTATAAAAGGAGGAGTGAATTTACTTGGAAGTGGAACTTTAATTAATTAATTTTGTCTCCACAAGTCATCTTTACCACTACCAATAGACCCCTCCTTCTTTATGAATGTATTGCAAACATAATATCCATTTATTTCTTAAAAAGTAAATATCCTTTTACATAATAGATATATGGTCTAAAAAATTGATATCCATTTTTGTGTACATTTCCAAACCAAAATTGAGTTAGAAATCTAAGCATGACACAATTTTTGCTATTTTGACTATCTCTAAGATGTATTTATCCCATTGCCACTATTTGGCCAATCATGATATTGCACTCACCCTACCCTTATTTTCAAAAGAATGGTATCACTCACCTAAGTTTGTGCTAGATAGAATAGAACTTAAATAATCTTTTCCTTTTTACACCTTCCATTCAAAAACTCAAATTGAATTTGTAATACATTTATGAATTTTTCTAAATTGAGTTACCTTTTGATTTGTGATAGATAAGATTGCTAATATCTAGTTGGAACTTCCTTTGTCTTAGAACATAGACAAATATAAGAGTTTTGCTCATACAAAATCAATGGCCTTTTGATTTTGAAAGAATAAAATGTGATGTCACAAAGAAGTCATTACACATCTATCATAAGGAAATATTGGAAATTATGCATTTTGTAGAAAAATTTAAGCCATATTTATTATGCCAAGAGTTCATCATTCAAACAAACCATAAAATTTTCTAACTAATTATTCTATAAAAAATTAAGAAAAGCATAGTGGGTAAGAAAACTACAAGGTTTTGACTATGAAGTATATTATAGAAAGGGAATACATGAGGAAGTTACAAATTCCTTATCTAAGTTACCTAAACTGTATGCAATATATATAGTAGAGTAGAGATGGAGATTAAGAAAATTCACTAAATATATAGAATAAAATACTTGTTCTTATGCTATAAGATGTATGACTATTTTCCATAATCTTCTATGTAAAATTAGTAATCATATTTTATATTATTATTATTTAGATTAATCAAGAAACTAAACAATCCTCTTCAAGATGAACTAAATAGTCATTTCATGTTGATAAATATTTACTTTGTATCATATTTCAAGGTTAATAAGAATTGGGAATCACTCTTCTATTGTCAAATTTATTCATAATCCATTTCTTGGTCTAAAATTGGTATTAAAACACACATTTTCATTCATAGTTAAAATTTATTTGCTACACCTTTTCAGTCCTCCAAATCCTTATATTTGAAACCCTCATTCCCCCCTTCATTTCATTAATCATTCCTTCCATTTTTCATTGTATGTTTTCCTTCTCTCAATTAATTTGTAAAAGAATATATATTAGTACTAGAAAATCACATTGCACAAATCAAAAGATTGAATAAAAACTCAAGCAACATTATAAGACGAAGAAAAAGGCCAACTAAATATTCTATGAGATAATTAATGAAGTTACAGTATTTGGAGCAATCTCTATCTAGCTAAGTGTTTTATTCCCCAAAGGCACATTTCCTTATTTTTTCTAACTTTTTTTCTTCCTATTAGATATTTATGTTTTAAAAATCCATGGAAGTTGAATTGACATTGCTAGAAGATATGGAAGCTGAATAATCATCCCAAATAAATTTATAAAAATGCAATCAATAGCATCCACAGTTGATACAATTCTTATGAGGAAAGAAATCTAGTTAGAATGATCTAGATAAGTTGAAAATACTCTTAGTTTCAATGATTTATGGTATGATATTTTTGATGCAAATCAATGACTTGATAAACCTGAAGACACGAAATTAATACCAATCTAGAGACAAAAAGGCAAAAGCCTTTTCCTTGGTAAGAGCCACTATATTATAGTTAGAGAAACATTTCATCACATTCAAGGAAGCAAATGACCATGCAAGGAACTTAAGAACTTGAAGGATTTGTATGATTCTCATTCAAAACTATAATTCATACAATTGGAGTCAAAATTGTTTATATCCTATGTTGAAAATTGGTGATATTTTGAGTACAACTTCTAAAATTTAGACAATCAAACACATGGTATTGATGTTGTTGGTGGAAAATTTATGTATATATGACCACATTTATAAATTCTCTCCTTCCCACATTTTAAACCTACTTGGAGCCATTGCAAACAATTAACTAAAGCCACCTTCTTTTAATTAATTGGTTGAAAGAGAAATAGCCTTTATTTAAGAAAAACTAGTTTAAGGTGGGAGAAAACATTTTCTACATGTCCATAAAAAAGACAAGAAACCTATCACCCAGATGATAGCTTTTGTAGAAGAATAATAAGAAGGTAAATATTAAAGAAGCAATCAATGACAAGGCAAAAATGACAAATAAAATATGTTTTGCAAAAGGTGTGGTAGAAAAGGGATATTTGAGGCTCCCAAATTAAAAGCATCGTGGGAAAATATTGAAGCATATAAAAAACAAAGGATGAATAATAAATGAAAGAATAAAGTTCATGATTCAAATTCAACTTAGTTTCTCACTATCACTAAGGCAATACCTTGAAATTTGGTTATGTTTCTTCTACATTTGATGATTCCAATAGTTCCTTAATGGAACAAATTTGTTATGATGCTAGGGTTCTAGATACTAGTGCCACTCAACACATGAATTTCCAAAAGGAATTCTTTGAGGATTTTCATGAAGTTATGGATTAGTTTTTCTAGTAGGATAAACGAGTTTATAGATATAAGGAAGAGGAACAATCTAATTGAAGCTACCAAATATTCTAGATTTCATTATTTAAAATGTATTATGCCTTCTTCAATTGAAAAGAGATTTGTTTTTTTTGGTGCTAATTTGACCATAAGATGAACCGATCTTGCTAGATAGTGGAGAATTAATATTAAAAAAGAAGTGATAATTTAGTTATCATGATTGTTTTTGAGGAAGGAAAGTTACTACTTGACTCAAAGGTGATCTTTTGATATCAAGAAATTTTTCTCATCTTGTCAAAGAAGTAATTCTAACACGTATCTTATGGCATGCATTATTTGGGAATGAAAGCTATGAAAACATTCATATAATGTAAAATAATGGTGTTGTAGGTCTACCATCTCTATCCGACAACAATTGAAAAATGTGAAGCTTGTATTTTGGTCAACTAATAAATACAACCATTTCAACAATCAAATTGAAGCAATGAAAGAAAATTATTGTTGATCCATTCTTATTTGTGTGGTCCACTATTAGTTTCTTCTTTTGGTGGAAACAATTACTTGATGATGTTCATTGATTACAATAGTTGTAATTACCCACACGGTCATTACTAATAAAAACACATTTAATTTTACATACTATCATTATTAATTAAAAATATTTAATTATTATCAACTTAAATTATTGGATACACAAGAATTAGAAATATCCAAATATGATCTTTGGTCAAAGGAGACAGGAAAAAATGCTCTAACAAGAGACTTGACTCATTAGGATTTTTTGGATCCCGAGTTGTTCATTGAAGACTATAGCTTTCTATTGGAAATGCATCGAGGTTGCTATAATTCAAAGGAAATAAAATTTTAATAGCTTGTTTCCCACCTTAGAATTTAGCCTAAAGCCTCAAGAAGACAATCAATCCAACTAGGATTCTTTTGTGTACCAAGATTTAAACTCAATATTATTACCAAGTTCTTAGTTTTTAGTTAATACAATATATATAATGTGGTTCTTAAAGACTAATGAAGGGGGTAAATCATAAAACACACAACAACAGAAATTGCACACAGAAAATAGAATGTTCTTTTATTGATTTGGACAACTCATTACATTACAGAAGCTCAAATACAATCAAAGGAATCAATCCTCTTCAGGCTGCAACACATTACAGCTACCTATCACCAGGCTCTGGAATCTTCTACCTTCTGTAACCCCAAATCAGCTAGGGTTTCTATTTTCCCACCTTTTCTTGATTCTATACTTTCTCCCTTATCTCCACTACTGCCCAGGGTTCCCAAAAATAGCCATAAATAGCACTTTTGGTGGCCTCCAGCTAAATTTCAAAATTTGCAACTCCCTCCAAAGGTAGGTCAACTTCCGGGAAGCATTACTTTTGATTCAGGTGTTCGATTGACAAACCATTTGAAGCATCAGAAAGCTTGCGAAGTGAACTATCATGCCATAAATCCGTAAATGGATTTCTATCAACTTTTTGGGATGTTTTAGTGCCTCATATCCGGGTGTTCGATTGACGAACTATTTGAAGCATCAGAAAGATCGCGAAGTGAACTATCATGCCGTATATTTGTAAACGGATTTCTATCAACTTTTCAGGATGTTATGGGATGTTTTAGTGTCTCATATTTGATTGCAAAAATTTTCAGGGGATTTTCAGAAAATAAAAACTTTAATATCTTTTAGCTCACAAATGATCTTTGCCTGATTCCTTTGCCAAAGGTCTTATATTTCATTTACAAAGCTTCCTATAAATTTTTGCTTCCATCCATGCCCAAATGCAAACTTTCCTAAAATAACAGCTAAACCTTCCAAAAATAGCAGTTTGGAAAAATTGAAAGTCCTACATCATTATTGAAGAGATTATGGAACCAGAAACACTAATTATGGAAAGAAATGAAAACAACTGCAATAATTTTGAATCAACATCTTGTTGGGTGATGCGAGATTTCCCTTAGACCACTAGATGCTCCTACATCAAACACCCAGGGTAATTTGAGAAGTGACCCTGTCACGTTTTAGGTGTTTGTTTGAGGAAAACCCAAATGCTCAACCTCTGCCTTAGACAACCAAGAAGAATCTTCAACAGGCCTTCCTTTCCATTTCACCAGATATTCTTCATATTGTCTGTTCTAAGTACTTCTTCCCACATGGTTATCCAAGATCTCTTCTATCTCCTCCGTTGAAGTAGATGCCAGAATACTCCACTGCTCTTCTGTTGGTCCATCCTCTATGTCAGCTTCATGATATTCTGTTAAATCAGCAATGTTGAACATAGGTGAAATGTTGATCCTGCTCGGCAACTCTACCTCATATGCATTTTCTGAATCACGCTTCTTCAAGATTCTGCATGGTCCAAATTTCTTCATTTTTAACTTATTATATGTTCCAATTGGGAACCTTTCTTTTCTCAAGTGAACCATGACTTCATCTCCTACTTGGAACTCCTTATATCTCCTTTTTTGATTTGCCTTAGCCTTGTATTGAATATTCATCTTATTAATGTGCTTTCTCACCTCTTCATGCAAATTCTTCAGGTGTTCTGCAAAGTCTTCAGCTTCAGCACTTGTCTTTTCTCCCTTGTCTAGCGTCCTTAGCTCTAAAGCATTTCTTGGACTGTTGCCATATACAATTTGGAATGGTGATTTACCAGTACTCCTATTGACAAAATTGTTGTAAGCAAATTCTTCTTGTGGTAAAATCAAATCCCATCCCTTGGGCTTATCTCCTACTAAGCATTGTAGTAGGTTACCTAGACTCCTATTTACCACTTCTGTTAGTCCATCAGTCTATGGATGGTGTGTAGAACTAAACTTCAAATCTGTCTTCAACTTCTTCCACAATGTTCTCCAGAAATAACCAACAAACTTGGTATCTCGATCTGAAACTATGCTCTTTGGTAGACCATATAATCTCATCACCTCCCTAAAAAATAACTCAACAATATGAACAAAATCACTAGTCTTCTTGGAAGGAATGAAATGTGCCATCTTTGAGAATCTGTCCACCACCACAAAAATGGAATCATGTCCTCTCTATGTCCTTGGTAAACCAAGAATAAAATCTATACTAATATCATCCCATGGCTTCTATGGTACAGGTAATGGATGATACAACCCTGTATTCTGACTTGTTCCTTTTGCCATCTAACACACTCTGCAACTCTGCATAAATTTCCTCACATCCTGCTGCAACTGTGGCCAATAATAATTCTCACCAACAATAGCAATGGTCTTATCTCGACCAAGGTGTCTAGCTAATCCCCCACTATGCTTCTCCTTAATCAGGTTCTCTCTCATGGAACTCCTTGGAATGCGCAACTGGCTTCCTCTAAACAACATGCCATCTTGGATTATAAAATCCAGCCATTTTGTCCTGTCCAAAGTAACAGGTTCCAAACAAGCTTTCCAAGCCTCTGCAAAATCTGATCTTTAGGGTACAAACTTTTGAGCTCATTGAACCTAACAACCTCTATCTTCATTTCTATCAACCAATTTTGCTTTCTACTCAAGGCATCTACAACTTGGTTGGACTTCCCACTCCTGTGCTTCAAAATGAAAGTATAACTCTACAACAACTCAACCCATTTTAAGTGCCTCTGGTTCAACTTTCCTTGACTATTAAGATATTGTAAAGCCTGATGATCAGTATATAAAACAAACTCTTTTGGCAACAGATAATGTCTCCATTTCTTTAAAGCCTGAACTATTGCATAAAACTCCTGATCATAAACATAATACTTTTTCTTGGCATCATTAAGTTTCTCACTAAAATAGGCAATGTGCTTACCTTCTTGGCTTAAAACAGCTCCTATAGCACTGCCATTGGCATCACAATTTACTTGAAATACCTTATTGAAATCTGGAAGTGCCAAAATAGGTTGCTCTATGACTTTCTACTTCAATGTATCAAAGCTTTTGTCTACTCCTTTAGTCCATCTAAACTCTTTTCTATCCCCTCTCATTGTCTCTATTAGGGTTGCACAAATGCTACTAAAATTCCTGATAAACTTTCTATTAAAACTTGCCAAACCATGAAAAGATTGTACCTCTGTAGCACTTCTTGGTGTAGGCCATTCAATGATAGCTCTCACCTTCTCTGGGTCCATCTTAAAACCTTCCTTTGAGACAACAAATCCCAGGTATACCAACACCTTCTTTGCAAAACTACATTTCTTCAGATTAATTAGCAACTTCTCCTCCCTCAGCTTCTCTAAAAATCTTCTAATATGAATTAGATGCTCATCCCAAGTCTTACTAAAAATTAAAATATCATCTAAATAAACAATAACAAAACTTCCCAAGAACTCTTTCAATACCTCGTTCATGAGCTGCATGAATGTGCTCAGTGCATTGGTTAGCCCAAATGGCATGACTAACCACTCATACAAACCTTCCTTTGTCTTGAAGGTTGTCTTCCATTCGTCTCCTTCTCTGATTCGGATCTGGTGATACCCACTCTTCAGGTCAATCTTTGTAAAGTACTTGGCTCCACTCAAACAATCCATGATGTCATCCATTCTAGGCAATAAAAATCTATACTTAATCATGATCTTATTGATGGCTCGGGAATCTGTACACATCCTCCACTCTCCATCTTTCTTCAGTGCCAGTATTATAGGTACCGCACATGGACTTAGGTTCTCTCTTATCAGTCCCTTCCTCAACAACTCTTGAACTTGTCTGTTCAATTCTTCATTCTCTGTAGGGGTCATTCTGTGGGTTGCCTTATTCAACAAATTGGCTCCTGGTATCAAATCCATTTGATGACTTATCTTCCTCACTGGTGGTAAATCTTCTGGTACATTATTAGAGACAATGTCCTAAAATTCTTCCAACATATCTAAAACTTCTTCTAGTACATCTTCACATTTCTCTTGACTAATCTTAGGAATTAATGCAAAACAATGACACTCATGCTTCATACCCTCCAAAAATTTTCTATCATCTACCAAGAAAATTCTAGCAGTACCACATACCTTTTCTTCCACCTCCTTCAAGGGCTTCAACTTATGATGAACTCCATCCTTTGTTAGGGAATGTGTTTGCATGGCCATCATGGACAACGCTCCTATCATACTGCCATGACCTCCCCAATAACATATGACATGCATCCATCAGTATGATATCACACAACACCTCATCATGCTAGTCCCCAATCTTAAACTTCACTAAACACTGCTCATTGACAAAAGATCTATGGTCCTTCTGCAACCATGCAATCCAATATGGATGTGGATGCTTTCTTCTTGTCAACTTCAACTTGTCAACCATCTCCTCTGAAATAAGATTGTTAGTGCTTCCATTGTCAATAATAATATCACAACACTTACCTTCACATTTGCACCTTGTGTGGAATAAACTCTTCCTCTGATTGGGTTCTTTCTCCTTATTCAACAAAGTTCTTCTGACAACTAGGGTTTCTCCTCTTTTAGCATCTTCATAACGCTCAGACTGTGCATCTTCATCTACATGTGCAACTCGTGCATTACCTTCAGGTCTTCTATTTGTCCTTACTTGATATTGCGGACACTCGTATGCTCGATGCCCTTCTTCTCCACATTAGAAATAGGTTCCTCTCAAACCTCCTCTTCCAAGTTCTTGCCTAGGTCGGCCTCTTCCTTTTCCTCTTTGCTGACCATTGTTCTGGTCACGAGGGCAGTAGGCATTATCTCCTCTCTGATTTCGACTAGTGCCAGCTTCTTCACTTTTATTTGGATCTTCATTTCGACCTCCATAGGATCTTCCACCAGTCCTTCTGCCTTGACCTCTTCCCCTTTGCTTTCTTTTGAATCTTTTATTCAGCTTCTCTTCCACCTTCAGGGAAAACTAGTACGCATCTTCTATGGTGGTCATTCTGACCAGGCTCAGCTCCTCTTGAATACTTGGCCTTAACCCATTAATGTAACAGGCTACCTTCTCCTTGTTGGCCTCTACATGACTGGTTCTGATAGTAATCTTATAAAATTCTTTTGTATACTCCTTAACAAACTTGTTACCTTACTTTAATCCTTGTAGCTTCTTCAGCAACTCCATCTCATAGTCCACAAGAATGAACTGTTTCTTTAGTTTCTCCACCATCTGATCCCATCTGGTGATCTTTCCTTTTCCTCTCCTATTTCTCTCTAATTGGACCTCCTTCCACCAAATACTGGCATGGCCCTTCAACTTTGTTTTTGCAAATTTGACCCGATGTGGGTCCTCCACATCTTCATACTTGAAATATTCTTCCATGTCATTGATCCAATCAATAAGCTGTTTTAGATTCAAATCTCCAGAATAGGTAGAAACTTTGATCCTGGGCCTCTTTCCGATCTTTGAAATGGCCCTCAACAACCTAACTTCTGCAGGATCTCCTACAACTTCTTGTTCTTCCTTGGATAGCTCTTCTTCAGCTTCATCTTCACTTTCTTCTCTTGTTCTCGGCTCAAACCCTCTTCGTAACTCCTCTTGCAATGCATCGATTTGCCTTTGTAGGGCTCTAAAACCTTCTTCCATTAAAGCATTCCTCCAAATACAATTTCTTCATGGAGGCATCTTGATCTCTGCAACAAACCCACAACCTCAGGTCCTGGTGCAAACTACTTCACAGTCGGTGATCTGTTTACACACTCAGGAACCCTTGCTCTGATACCACTTGATGAAGTAGGTAAATCATAAAACACACAACAATAGAAATTGCATATAGAAATTAGAATGTTCTTTTATTGATTTGGACAACTCATTACATTACAGAAGCTCAAATACAATCAAAGGAATCAATCCTCTTTAGGTTGCAACACATTACATCTACCTATCACCAGGCTCTAGAATCTTTTGCCTTCTGTAACCCAAATCAGCTAGGGTTTCTATTTTCCCACCTTTTCTTGATTCTATACATTCCCCCTTATCTCCACTACTGCCTAGGGTTCCCAAAAATAGCCATAAATAGCATTTTTGGTAGCCTCCAGCTAAATTTCAAATTTTGCAACTCCCTCCAAAGGTAGGTCAACTTCCGGGAAGCATTACTTTTGATTCAGGTGTCCAATTGACAAACCATTTGAAGCGTCAGAAATCTCGCGAAGTGAACTATCATGCAATAAATCCGTAAATAGATTTCTATCAACTTTTTGGGATGTTATGGGACGTTTTAGTGCCTCATATCTGGTCTCAAAAATTTTTAGGGGCTTTTCAAAAAATAGAAACTTTAATATTTTTTAGCTCACAAATGATCTTTGCCTGATTCCTTTTCCAAAGGTCTTATATTTCATTTCTGAAGCTTCCTATAAATTTTTGCTTCCATCCGTGTCCAAATGCAAACTTTCCTAAAATGGCAGCTAAACCTTCCAAAAATAGAAGTTTGGAAAAACTAAAAGTCCTACATCATTATTCAAGAGATTATGGAACTAGAAACACTAATTATGGAAAGAAATGAAAACAACTACAATGATTTTGAATCAACATCTTTTGGGGTGATGCAAGATTGCCCTTACACCACTGGATGCTCTTGCATCAAAGACATGTTGACCATAGTTGAAAACTTAAGCCTTGGAGCCTCCTTCATTTACCCAAGCTGCCTACATATCATTATCTAACAAAATCAAGGAGTATAGTATGTAGCTCTTGTTTCATTTACTAGTTTAAATTGTAACTATAAGAAGGTACATATCCATTTCTAGGGCTTTGTTTCCCTAGATAGTTATTCTTGTTGACTGATACCAACCTAGTAGAGAAATGACATTAGGATAAGATCAAGTTTTAGCTAGAAAATTGATCCATTAGATAAATCTAGGGTGGCTAAGTTATGGCTAAAATAGAATTTCAACATATTTGATTTTCTAATGTTTGTTATTTTTATTTGTACATGAAACATGATAAATTTTTAGATTTATATCAATAATTTATATAGGAGTTCAGTAACTTAATAGTTTGCAACAAGGTTTATTTCAATTTCCCATTATACCATGATAATAACAAGAATAAATTAAAATATAATCAATTGCAATATTCATTTTTAGAAAGATTTTCTTTATATTATACATAGAAATAATAATCCTTTTATAGGAAATACACCTTAAGTTATGTAATTGAAATAGTTTCCAAAATAAATGATAAGGAAGAACTAATGTTGTGACAGTAATAGACTTTAGCACGACAAGCAATTTGTTACAATAAATTAATTAGTTCTATTCAAGACATGATTTCCCTTCCACATTTTTATTTAAAGAAAAACTTTACCACAAATATATCAATAATGCTTATTCTTTCAAATATGCATGTGGGATAACTTGTTCATGAAGAGTCTTTATTAAAAGGGTTGTGGCCTAAGTATTACCCACGACCCCATGTAGTCATAGAATGGCTAATAATGTAAGCCATTGGGTCAGCCACCAACCCTAAAGTTTTAATCTTATTATGCCTTGATATTTATAACCTATTAAGAATTAAACATTGCAAATATGTGGGATTACAATATCTCAATGCAACATAAATTTTTATTTTGAAGAAGCCGAACAAAGTTCTATTGACCAACTAGGATAAAACACATAGTGTTAAAATCTAAATTTATACATTTTAATTTATTGAAGAATAATACGATTTTAAATGAAAGCTCTCAAATTTATAACTAAATAAAAATAATGTTCTACAAATAATGGAAAATTTTCTAGATATTTTCTTTAATTGAAGAAAATACATTTTATATATCTTTAAAAGAATTAAACCGAAAGAACAAACATACTAATGTAATAAAATATAAGCTAACTTAGAAATGCATTTTCTAGAAAATATATGGATTAGCTCTTACCTCTTTCTTTTGCTCAATTCTCCCTATTGTAGTGGTCTATATCTTCCCTTCCTATAGAAAGGAAAAATCCCCAAAGCTATTGTTCCTCCTCTACTATCTACTTTAATTGAGATATGTCCATGTATTTGAATGTGGATTTGTTTTAATTCTCCAACTCCTTGCTATTTTTTCCCTCTTTATAGTAATTATTCCCTTTGTTTAACTTCCACTTCCACTTTTATCTTAACTTAATCCTTATTAGTTCCTGCCGTGCAACTATAGCGGAGGGCAGTCCCTTAACAAGTGATTAAACTCACCACAATGCACCAATCAAGAAGTGGCTTTTCCTGGGGTTAATCTGTAGTGTCAAATTCAGAGTAAAAACATGCTCAAAAGTTAACTCGGTGTAGATTTCATTACCTACTATTCGTCCAAATTTAGGTTGCAGGATGGCAGAACAGACGGGAGATTTTCATGAGGCAAGAGAAGGCGTGAGTTTCAAGCTCTCTGCAGATTGTTAGAAGCAAGAGGAGTGTTACGAGGAAAGAGAAGGCGCAAAAACCTAGTGTAGGCTAACTTTCTGGCATTTTTATGCATGAAAAATTAGTTTTAAGACACATAGTTGAAATGTGGCCAGAGCAAAGCAGGGCAGAATGACAAACAATGCCTATAGCTTTCGATAGATGTTGATGCACCGTTTCACCAATATAACGAAGAAGTGTCCAACCTGATCAATTCACTTAATAAACCAATCTGAAGATTTGTTAGTAGGTTTTTATCGACCCCTCATTCAAAATTGCAGGTTATGGGTAGAGAATCAAATAAAATTGAGGGGACTGCAATGCAGAGAAGTCACAGTGAGGAGAATTGTATTGGAAGTTCTGCACAGAATATAAATGGTATGCAAAATTTTTAATCCTGTTTCTCATGCAAAATATCTTAGTTATGACACATTCATCCTGAGTTTCTTTCTAGTAAATTGGTTGGACAAGTTCTTGATTTGGCAAATTAATATATACATACACCCTATGGATGGAGAATGCTATATTGAGCCTAAGTTACCTTTTGCCTTAGAGGCCATGTCCCAAATGTATATATTCTATCAAAATTAGCAGAGGTCATCATTGATATTGCAGTCCATGAAATTTTGAATCCTTCCATCGAATGCCTCACATTCTTCTTACCCATTTTGTTTATTACAAGGCACATGAACTATTTGACAAAATGCCTCAAAGAAATTTGCTTTCATGGAATTCCATGGTTGTAGGATATGCACAAAAAACTTTCAAGTAAATGCAATTGGCAGGTGTAAAGCCAAACTTCACAATGTTTGCCAGCGTCTTGCCGGATTGTGCCAAAATGGAAGCTTTGGAACAAGGTATGGACTTCCATCAAAGTGGTAGAACAGTTAGTTTAGAGTGGAATCAAAACACATAACGCCTAAAAACAAACTATACAAAGCTTTGTATTATTCAATGCTAGGCATTTGTTGACAATATATGTCATTCATAGCCTCTCTTTTGATTTTTTATATTTGTTGTTCATTGTTGCAAAAAGCTCGACTCACGGCTTTCCACCAAGTGTATTTTATGGTGTGCACCGCCTTTTTGTATGGTTTGTTCTTCACTACTGGGCACACAGATGCAACACTCACAAATAAGACTGAAAGTACACAACAATTTCATTGCTTTTACATGCATTTCACTTCACTTATCTGGACTCACTTTTTAATATCTAACCCTCTCCTTACAATTTGACATTTTAAATATTGAAGATAATTTTATAGAAGCGTTGTGAATATTATGACAGGAATAACACTGATTGTCATGTTGTCAGTGGGAGTTTATTTTACCCAACATTTAGACTCCTCCACCAGGACAATCAAACCAAGTTTGTTGTCATGTGTTTGTCTTATAAAACATCTTATTTTTTGTTGGCATGTTTGTGGGAGTTTATTTTACCCAACATTTAGATTCCTCCACCAGGACATTCAAACTATGATATCCCTAGAAGACGAACAAGGAAACAAAAGTGGGGAAACTAAACTCCCATATTACCAGAAGCTATAAATATTTGTTAGTACTGCATAGGATATATGATCCATTTCTGGGAATGTGAAGAAAAAAAGGAGATTCATACTGTTAACATTTTGTTGCTGAACACTTCTAAGCCTAAATCTAAATGGAATGTTGCCACCAAAGCTAGCCAATTAGTCACACCTTGTGGGACCGTAAGTGAGCAATATTATATTTTTATAATTTTTGGTTTGGTCTTAGTCCAGCTAAAGAAATGGTCAAAATACGTATGATGGCAAGCTTTAGCTTTTTTAAAACATCATTTATGGAATTTACCACACCTTAATAATAGGGTCATGTTATATGATAATACCAGAATAGCATAAACAACTAGTGTTTGTTCTACTAACTTTAGACCTCAAGTACATTTCAACAATATTTATTTCCTAATTTTTAAGCAACCTTCCAGTTTTATCATTTGTCTTATTACATAGATTAATCCACTTTTCTCTTAGCCTACTTTTTAGGCCAATGTTTTCCTTTGTAGATATTGATTGATGTTCTCTTTGACAGAGATCTCTCAGACGACTATCTCATCAGCTCACTACCTAAAGAATTTGGTTTCATCACTGCCTTGAGAAATTTATAAGTTCTCTATATTTTTTACTCAGACTAACTGGTAAGAGTGCCATCATGCATTGTTCTGTGTATGGAATAATGCCTTCTTGTATCTAAAATTTCATTAGATTAGAGTTGTTTTGTTCATTTTGTTTTTGATTGAAATTCTTGATTGCCTAATTAGATCTCTATCAAGAGGAAATATCTTGTCTGGCCCTGTTCCAACAATGCAGATGGCTGGCTGCCACAACTCATGCATCTTTAGAGGTTAAGAGCTTCAAACAATGCTTGCAAGGAGCATCAAGTAGCTTTGTGAATCAAAACTGAAATTTTGAGTCTAGATGGTTCAATTCTTTTATGCTTCAAGGGTTTGCTAGTTTGACAATGGTTTGCAAAGAACTAACATATATTGAAAAAAAATTTAAACCTAAGACTAAACCTTGACAAATTAAAACTTGCACTCTACAACTAGATCCCTTGGTCTTATAGAATAGTAATGCTTGAATACTATATATTCTGTTGATTCAATTTCAGGTTTTAAATCTAAATTAAGATTCAATTATATAATTGTGTTGATTTCCACTGTGACTTCTCCTCAATGTTTTAGGTGTTACACAAAATGCATTCTATCAAGATGGGCTGGTTATTGTAGCCAATTGCCAACTAAATACCAGTGGTCAATTATACATATTCACTTTTATTTCAGAAAAATAAAACAATTTCATTGAATCCATAAATAGTCAAAATGACTTGTGAAAAAGCACCACAACTCCAATTTCAAATTTTATAGTTCAAAATGTCATGCTATGTGCCAACATGCCAGAGAAAAGCCCTTCCTTCACAAAATCTATATCAAGCTGCAATCTTGACAGAACCGCCCTGCCAGCATCCGGCAGGAACTTCGCTGCAATGCGGCCTTGTTTTTCTAACTAAATCCACACATGTTCATTTTCCACTAACTAAAAGCACTTTAATTTTAAACAAATTCTTCCTTTATTTAAATAAATAAAATAATAAAAAAATGATACTTCCTAAAAATCTCATACATATACATTTTATTAATATTGTAAATAAATATTTTACTTATTCCCTATTATCTACAATGAAAATACTCATATTTTTACTTGTTTAATTTAATTTAATTTTAAATACAATATGGAATTAATTATAAAACAAAATTAACAGTCTAGGAAGGTAGTTTATGACATCCTTCTCCTCTAAGATTGTACATCATCTTGATGCATAATAGTAATGTTTTTAAGAAAAATCATAAATTATCATGCCAAAATAAATGAGGGCAGAGTTGTTGC
This sequence comes from Cunninghamia lanceolata, assembly GCA_027924645.1. NCBI lineage: Eukaryota > Viridiplantae > Streptophyta > Pinopsida > Cupressales > Cupressaceae > Cunninghamia > Cunninghamia lanceolata. The sequence goes on along the minus strand of BSBN01000395.1, from coordinate 1,542,868 downwards.
ATCTTAGTTGCATCTGTTAGATCTAGGGCACACAACTGAGAGGGGGGGTGAATTAGTTGTAAAAAACTTGCTTTTACTTCAGACACTTGATTCTTCTTTGTTATTTAATAGCATATCAATTAACCATTCATGAAAGCATAAAGCATAAACACCAGAGTAGATAAACATCAACACATTAGACACCAAGATTTTGATGTGGAAAACCCGGTCAAGGGAAAAACCACGGGGTGATTAACCCAAGGATTATTCTTTGTTACAAGAATAAGAAAAATGGATGGCACATGTCAATTAGGGCTCACTGCTCACAAGAGGCACACTACCTGCAAGAGACACACTGTCTACAAAGTAACAAGTATTACAAACTTGAACTGGAGAATGACATCTTTACCATGCCTGGATCAGTTCCATTTAAGCCCAAAAACTCCTGCTCTACCTTTCGCACTTCCCTTCGCTATATCACACTCATCCCCACAAGATACACTTCAAAATAAATTCACAAACCCTTATTTATACAAGGCATCGACTTAGGAACAATCATCTAAGTCGGCAAACACGTACAAGATCATTCGCAAGACGTGTAATACATCCAGTCGGCCAGTCTTAAGAAGAACACCAAAATCTATGGTTATTCTTCGAATGCAAACTCTAACTTCAATGTGGACCGCCAATAAGAATAGAACATGATCCAAAGATCACCAAAACCTTTCCTGAGTCATCAAGAATATCCGCACTTTATCAGCTTACTTGAATTCTTCTGTTCTTCATCTGAAACTTCAAAAACACAGTCTGTCATCACTGTCATAATAAAAACAGTTCTTCCGGACCTCCAAATCATTCATAAATCTAGTTGTCACTTCACACTGACTTCTTCAACACTCCTTCCAATCCGCAGAATGAGATAATGTAATTCCGGATCTCACCGGACCCATCTGTGACACTTTGTCTCCACTGAACACCTACCGGAACCGGTTCTACACAAGCAGCCATAACTTCTTCAGATCTTTATACAGACCTCTGAAATATTAACTAGAACATCTCAAGACTTATATCTACAAACCCTTTAAACTGCATCCTCTGATCCTCAACCTATTGAGTACTTTTGCCTTCTTCTCATCACTGTTCTTCACTGTTCCTGATGGAGACTAGTTTCCTCAATAACCTCAGCACACAGCTCATCCAATCCTTCTTATCAATGCAATATGAGTATGTTGACATCAATGACAACATTGGTTAACCTCATACTTGTAACAATCTCCCCCTTTGTCATTGATGGAAACATATGATGTGAAAAACCATCAAGACAAGAACTTCTCCTTTCTGTCACAGCTCCCCCTATTAGCAACAACTCTTCACATGTCTTCTCTTCCTTTACTGCTCCCCCTTTGATCATCAACCACTTGTTTTTCACATGTCTTCTCTCCCCCTTTGACATCAATGGCAAAGGGCTCATACTTGCAATTCTAACACATCAGAATCATACCAGCTACTCCCCCTTAGTAGTAGCTCCCCATCATTAATCTGGATCACAAGATATGACTGTGATATCCACTGGACTGATGCACATCAGTGCATCCTAGTTCATCACCGGAAGGGCCATGACCCCTAACTTCTCCCTGAGATACTCAAAAGAGTCCTTGGGAAGAGGTTTAGTAAAAATATCTGCAAGTTGATCCTTGGAGGGCACATACTCCAATCTGACTTCACCCTTGTTCACTTGTTCTCTCAAAAAGTGAAATTTGATAGATATATGCTTGGTCTTAGAATGCAATACCGGATTCTTAGAAATATTTATTGCACTTGAATTATCACAGAAAATTGTGATAGGCTCTTCATATTCTACTTGAATATCTCTTAGCATTTGCTTCATCCACAAAAGTTGAGTGCAACTACCTGCTGCTACAATGTATTATGCTTCTGTTGTAGACAGGGATATTGCTTCTTGTTTCTTGCTTAGCCAAGAAACCAACCTTTTTCCCAAAAAGAATGCTCCTCCACTTGTACTCTTCCTATCATCCACATCTCCTGCCCAATCTGCATCTGTATATGCATGAAGAGAAAAGTCATGATCTCTGGGATACCATAGGCCATACTCAACTGTTCCTTTCAAGTACCTAAAAATTCTTTTGATTGCCATGACATGAGATTCTCTGGGATCGGCCTGGAATCTCGCCACAAGACCAACAGCCTGCATTATATCTAGTCTGGTCTGAGTGAGATACAGTAATCCTCCAATCATTGAACTGTACTTTGTCTGATCTGTCTTAGGAGAGTCATCATCTTTGCTCAACTTACATCCGATAGCCATAGGAGTGTTCATTGGCTTTGAATCTTCCATTCCAAATTTCTTCAATAGTTCTTTCACATATTTGGTCTGAGAGATAAAGATTCCTTTCTCTGTCTAAGTAATTTGCAGACCCAAGAAGAAATTCATTTCACCGAGCATTGACATTTCAAATTCACTTTTCATTTGGTTTGCAAAGGTTTTACACATACTGTCTCTTCCTCCAAAGATGATATCATCAACAAATACTTCAACAATCAAGATGTTTTCATGATCAATTTTGAAATATAGGTTACTATCAGCAGTACCTTTGTTGAAACCAATCTTCAAAAGATGTTTGTCTAGCCTCTCATACCATGCTCTTGGGGCTTGCTTTAGACCATACAGTGCCTTCTTTAATTTGCAGACCATATCACCATGCTCAGATAATTGAAATCCATCCGGTTGTTCAATGTACACCTCTTCTTCTAGGTCACCATTCAGGAAAGCAGATTTGACATCCATCTGATACACTTTGAAATCTTTGAAGGCAGCAAATGCAAGAAATAGTCTGACTGCTTCAATTCTTGCCATCGGAGCAAAGGTTTCCTCAAAATCAATCCCTTCTATTTGAGAGTAGCCTTTGCAGACTAATCTGGCTTTATTTCTGATTACTTCACCAACTTCATTTAGTTTGTTCCGAAAGACCCATTTGGTTCCAATCACATTCTTGTTACTAGGTCTAGAAACAAGATCACAAGCGTGATTTTTCTCAATTTGCATCAACTCTTCCTCCATTGCTTTGGTCCAATTTTTATCATTACAGGCTTCATTTATTGTCTTAGGTTTAATCTTTGAGATCAGACAACATTCATCCGGATTTTGAGCAACATTTATTTTAGTTTGCACACCTTTGCTTTTGTCACCTATGATCTGATCTTCAGAGTGGTTCAGTCTTACATACATTAGAACTTTGGGAGTTTCTTGCACTTCTGCTTCTTGATCAGGCTCATCCAGACCTATCTCTTCTTCCTGATTTATCGGATCAGTCTGAATCTGACCTTCAGGAGAGGATTGAGTTCCTTGAATCAGAACACCATTATGATCATCTTCATCATACTCAAAAAATCTTGAGGGCTTTTCAATACCTTCATCAACCTTCACATTTGTACTTTCTATCATCTTTCTCAGTCTCTTATTGTAACACCAGTATGCTTTGCTTTGAGTGGAATAACCCAAGAAAATTCCTTCATCACTTCTAGCATCAAACTTTCCTAGATCTTCATCTCTTTTAATGTAACATTTGCTACCAAATACTCTGAAATATCTCATAGTAGGAGTGATGCCAAACCAAAGTTCATAGGGAGTCTTACCTGTATTGCTTCTGATTTGAACTCAATTGAAAGTGTAGACTGCAGTGCTAGCAGCTTCTCTCCAAAACATCTAAGGAACATTTGCTTCCATCATCATTGTCCTGGATGCTTCCTGGATGGTCCGGTTCTTTCTCTCAACTACTCCATTCTGCTGTGGAGTCCTAGGAGCAGACAACTGTCTCTTTATACCATGCTTCTCACAAAAGTCTATGAATTCACCGGATGTGAATTCACCATCTCTATCAGACCTCAGACATTTCAGTTTTAATCTGGTTTGATTCTCTACCATAGACTTGAAGATTTTGAACTTCTCAAAAGCTTCTGATTTCTCTTTCAAAAAGGTAACCCACATCATCTGGGAATGGTCATCAATCAGTAACATGAAATATCTATCACCTTGCATACTCTTGATTCTTGTCGGACCACATAGATCAGTATGAACTAATTCCAATAATCTGGTAGAGGATTGATCCTTGCTTTTGAATAAGACTCTGCTCTGTTTACCTAGCTAACATTCTTTGCATAAACTATTTGTAGGTTTTACCAAATTTGGAAGATCTCTTACAGCCTGAGTATTGCTTATCTTGATGATGTTATCAAAATTTACATGACACATCCTTCTATGCCATAACCAACTCTGATCAACTTGAACAAACAGACAACTTTTATCAGTACCAACTAGATGGAAGATATTACCTTTTGTTTGAGTACCGAATGCAATCTCAGTTTCAGAGCTTTCAAAGATCCTGCATCTTCCATTCTTGAACTGGAGATCATAGCCTTTGTCCACCAACTGACCAACATTGAGAAGATTGTGCTTCAATCCTTCAACATACAGTACATTACCAGTTTTGTTCTTTCCATCAAAAGAGATAGTTCCCCTACCTCTGATTCTACCAGCAGAATTGTCACCAAACTTTACCATTCCTCCTTCATACCTTTCCAAATCTAAGAACTTGTTCTTGTCACCGTTCATATGGTGAGAGCATCCACTATCAATAACCCAATCATCCTTTTCTTCAACTTGGGCAGCCAAAGCTCTTTCTACAACCTTATGATTGATAGATTCAGGGGATATTAGATCTTCTTCTTTGATGGCAATGAACACCCATTCATTTATGGATTTGTCTCCTATCTCTTATTCATCATCTGTTACTCCTTCATTATCAGCGTCTTCATGAACATAATAACAATTCTTTTGGAACCTTTGTCTGTTAGAATTTGATCTTGTGGATCTTTCCAGACATCTTGAGGCAAAGTGACCAATCTTATTGCAGTTGAAGCACTTAAAGGGTAATTTTCCTTCATACTTACCGGATCCTCTTGGCAGTCTTTTTGCAATGAGGGCTTCAAGTTGAGTTGTTTCTGCTTCTTCCTCTTCCATGTCTTTTCTTGCTTGATCATACCATGACAGCTTCCTTGAAGAGTTTTCTCCCGGATCAAATCTTTGTTTGCCTTTCACATAGGTACTGGCTTTGAATGCAGATTCAGTCTTGGGGGGATCATCTCCAAACTCGGTCATTTCAAATGCAGCCAGTTTGCCAGCCAATTGGTCTCTTGTGACAGGTGTATAGGCTCTGAATTCATCAATGGCAGCAACCTTGATTTTGTAGGCAGCAGGAAGGGATCTGAGAATTTTGCAAACAATCTCATTTTCATCTAAAACTCCACTAGCATTCCTAATTCCACACACTAGCTCATTTACTCTTGGCATAAAGGTAGTGATATTTTCATCATCTCTCATCTTCAATCTTTCAAATTTCCCTTTGAGACTCTGCAACCTTGCACTCTTAACATACTCATCTCCTTCATGCAGAAGTTCCAGTTTAATCCAGATCTCATAGGCAGTTGGTAGGTCAATAACATTTGAGAGATCTGAGTCAGTTAATGCACTTAGAAGAGCCTCTTTAGTCCACAGATTATTTTCAGCATCTGTGATTTCATTTAGAGTTGTCAGACCACCCTGTGGAGGTACATATGCTTTTGTGACCATGGACAAGTAAGATTTTCCCATGCACTCCAAGTGACATTTCATGCGACCTTTCCAAAGAGAGAAGTTGGTTCCACAAACTTCGGACTATCCTTCTTGTATGACGACATCCTGGATCTCCTCAAGTGGTTAAGCTCCTTTTTAGAGGAACTCAGCTCTGATACCAATTGTTAGATCTAAGGCACACAACTGAGAGGGGGGGTGAATCAGTTGTACAAAAACTTGCTTTTACTTTAGACACTTGATTCTTCTTTGTTATTTAATAGCATATCATTTAACCATTCATGAAAGCATAAAGCATAAACACCAGAGCAAATAAACATCAACACATTAGATACCAAGATTTTGACGTGGAAAACCCGGTCAAGGGAAAAACAATAGGGTGATTAACCCAAGGATTATTCTCTGTTAGAAGAATAAGAAAAATAGATGGCACATGCCAATTAGGGCTCACTACCCGAGCACACTGCTCACAAGAGGTACACTACCTACAAGAGACACACTGTCTACAAAGTAACAAGTATTACAAACTTGAACTGGAGAATGACATCTTTACCATGCCTAGATCAGTTCCATTTAAGCCCAAAAACTCCTGCTCTACCTTTCGCACTTCCCTTCGCTATATCACACTCATCCCCACAAGACACAATTCAAAATGAATTCACAAACCCTTATTTATACAAGGCATCGACTTAGGCACAATCATCTAAGTCAGCAAACACCTACAAGATCATTCACAAGACGTGTAATACATTCGGTCGGCCAATCTTAAGAAGAACACCAAAATCCGTGGTTATTCTTCGAATGCAAACTCTAACTTCAATGTGGACCGCCAATAAGAATAGAACACGATCCAAAGATCACCAAAACCTTTCCTGAGTCATCAAGAATATCCGCACTTTATCAGCTTACTCGAATTCTTCTGTTCTTCATCCGGAACTTCAAGAACACAGTCTGTCATCACTGTCATAATGAAAACAGTTCTTCCAGACCTCCAAATCATTCATAAATCTAGTTGTCACTTCACATTGACTTCTTCAACACTCCTTCCAATCCACAGAATGAGATAATGTAATTCCGGATCTCACCGGACCAATCTGTGACACTCTGTCTCCACTAAACACCTGTCGGAACCGGTTCTACACAAGCAGCCATAACTTCTTCAGATCTTTATGTGGACCTCTAAAATCTTAACTGGAACATCTCAAGACTCATATCTACAAACCCTTTAAACCGCATCCTCTAATCCTCAACCTATTGAGTACTTTTGCCTTCTTCTCATCACTGTTCTTCACTGTTCCTGATGGAGACTAGTTTCCTCAATAACCTTAGCACACAGCTCATCCAATCCTTCTTATCAATGCAATATGAGTATGTTGACATCAATGACAACACTGGTTAACCTCATACGTGCAACAACATCCTCCTATATAGCACTATCCATAGTGTATTGGTTCCATTAGAATTTACACTGATCTATTATCCTATTGTACAATTGGTATTGGTGCCCCTCTAATATTTTAAAAGGCTCTATCATCATTTTCCCTGATTCTTACACCCACAAACCATACCATTTTAATTTATTTGTTTTATATCAGGTACATACCTCTTAAGTAATCACACATGGAAGACATCATGGATATGACTTAGCTTTAACTCTCTCACACTCTAATCATTTAGCTACAAAATGGACTATTTATCTCTTCATTCTGGGATAGAAGTATAGCTTTTTAATATTAAATTAAACTTTATTAACTCCATAGCCTCTAAAAATATGGAGCATTGTGAGCTTTTGAGAACACCAATATTTTGAGTTCTCTAATATTGGGTATGTATATTTGGTTTTGATATCTTAGTAAACCATATTTTTGAAAAGAGTACCATACATACTTCGTATTTGATGGCTCAATTTTTTTTTCTTATGAAAATGCAATTTATCTATTTAAGTAAAAAAACACTTCACAAAAAAATAATGGGCGGTTAAAAGGCACACCCCAAGAGTCACATGGGCTAAGCCTAGAAATATCTAGAAAAAAGTATCAAAGGGTACAGGACCCATATAAAAATAAAGAAAAAACATAATTAAGCAGCCAATGCCATTCCTGCAGATGGCGGATCCCTGTCATCCGGTTTCCCCCAAATGTCTGCCGGGTCCGGGTTGACATCAGGCATAGCCCAACCATCTTCATTTTCCTGTTCTTCTTTCTAAACATTTGGCTCTTCGTGTTGAGGTGAGATAGCCAAATTTAACCAAGGGAAAACCCTAGTATTATCCCACCCTGTAGATGGTGGATGTGAAGAACCAGGAGCATTCTAGCCTGCATTGTCCATTACAGGCAACCAGCATTACCTACATTATCCATAACGGGCCACTCTGCGTTATCCCCAGCTGCACTAGCAGCACGGCCAGAGGTCCATCCACGTGGACGTGGAGAGGCCGAGCGCCTACGTCGGTGAGCACCGCGACACGAAGCAGGCTGGGAGCAAGGCCGAGAATCTCTGGCCGAACCACTTCTACATCTGTTAGAAGAGTGAGCTCTGACAGAGGATGGTGAGGGAGGAACATGAGCCACAGTGCAGGGAGCATTCCCCCAATGATCCAACAACTCTTATAAGTGAGCCACTTCCAAGGCAACTTTGTTAGCTTGCACTTGAATTTGCAGGAGAACATTAGAACATATAATAGTTTTAATGTACAGAGAAACATTAGTTCCAATTTTACTTTATGAAAATATACAAGAATTATGATCTTTCCATAATGTAAATAAAATCTCCACCCTGAAAATATGCCAGATTTGAGTAAATTTTTCAAGAAACTTGGGTGAATCACCCAGCAGGATGATTTCCCAGGTTAATGTCTCAGGTCTGAAAGGCTGAAAAAAATCATGAATCCATATCCAGAATTGTTGAGCTCTGGTGCAATACCAGAAGAGATGCTGAATCATTTCAGCATGTCCACAAAAAGGGCAACGAGGATCTTGGACCCCAAGGTGAAACAACCTAGTACCAACAGGCAAGCCTTGAAAGAGAATGCACTAGGAAAAATAAGCAAGTTTTGGCTCAAGAATGGCAGACCAAATAGTTTTAAACCTAGAATGCCAAAGACTTAAAGAGCTATGAATAAGCCAACACTTATTAAGAGTGGCAGCCATGGTTAAATGAGGTGAAAGCCACTTGTAAGCCATTCGTGGCTTTAAATGATGCAAAGGTGTGTCTGGATACCATTTCCAGTCCTTCCACCATGGATTGTTGGACTGAATTCCAACCTTGTGCAACATTTCAGGTGGAATAGCCATGATGATTCTGTCATAATATCAACTTTTGAAAGAGAAAATTTTACACGGAATGTTTCCCAAGCCAAAAGGCTCATAGTGGGTCTGTGAAATAGGTCCTAAAGGGTCTGAACACCTTTTTTGTGAAATTTGAGAGCCTTTAAACTTGCAATTTAGCTAAAGGTTGAGTTGCAGAAGCTAGGAGAGGTGACCACCAAATATTAAGGTGATTGAATGAAATACCAGTGTGAAAACCATCACCAGCCCAGCATAACCAAGGTTTAATTTTTTCCCAGGCTTTCCAAATGCTCTTAACCACAAACGTGCCTGAGATTTGAATTGATTCTCTCATGATAAGGAGAGTAGAAAAACCAATTCCTTTCCAAGCAGGTTTGTGCATAGGATGACCCATTTCAATGTTATGCTGGAGTAAAACCTTCCATGCCTCACAACTAGTGAGCGCACGAACAATCCATTTGACTACAAAGGTAGTTCCTTGGTGGTGAGTAGAAAGAATACCAAGTCCTCTAGAATCTCTGGGAAGGCAGCAAAATTCCCATGCAACATGGTGAAAACCATGGCGAGTATCAGAAGAGGTCCATAGGAAATCCTGCAAGAGTTTTTCCAGTTTGGCATAAGAGCTTTTTGAAGGAGCCCAACAAGAAGAATAATAAACATGGGTTGTACCCAAGATCTTAGAACAAACCTAAAATTTACCAGCCAGTGAAAGAGGCTTAGTAATCCAGACGGCAAGTTTTTGCTCCACACGGGTAAGAACAGCTTGCCATAGGGTAGCAGAAGTGCCTTGGAATGCAAAAGGAATACCCAGGAATCTAAAAATTTCACCATGGCCAACCCAGTGCCAGCCATATTACTGAAGCTAACGAGGAGTGGGAAGTATAGACTGTCTGTAGCATAACGTCTTGTGCCACTTAATGGAAGAACCTGAGGCCAAAAAAAAGGTCTCCAGACAACCAAGAACATTTTTAACTAAATTTTCTTCTTCTAGTAAGGTTAAAAAGGAGTCATCAGCAAAATGACCATTATTTGGTAAAGAAATACCATGAACAAGCCTATTGGAAACTGAATGAGCAAGAAGATAACCAAACCTTCTGTTGCAAGAACATACAGACTTGGGGCAAGAGGGCATCCTTAGCGGATTGATCTGACAAGGCCAAAAGTATGAGACTGCTGGGGCCATTGATAGTGATGCAAGCAGAAGCATCTGAAAAGAGCATTTTGACTGATTGTATAAAAGAGGGTCCAAACCCTAATGCTGCAAGCATTGCAAGGATAAAGCACCATTCAATGCGATCATAGGCCTTAGAAAAATCTATTTTTTAAAAAAATACTTTTTGGTTTGATTTTCGGGCCCATTCCATTCCCTCCCAAACAACAATGATATTATCTAATATATATCTCGACTTAATGAAGCTTGTTTGTTCAGGACGGACAATCAAAGGAAGCAAGTTGCAGAGTTTGAGTGAAAGGGCTTTAGCAATGATTTTGTAGGAGACATTGAGGAGGGTAATGGGCCTCTAGTTGCAGATATCCTTCGGATTGCCAGCTTTAGGTATGAACTTAATGTTTCCTTGATTTATAATATTTCCTAAAGAATTGGAATGAAATGCTTCAAGGTAGACATTGTGTAAATCTTTTCCTAAACAATCCCAAAGGGCTTTGTAGAACTCACAAGGAAAGCCATCAATTCTAGGCGCTTTCAAAGCTAAACTAACTTGCTCATACCAAGGATCATTTTTTTGTTTTACCAAAATTTATTGTCTAAAAGTAATTCTAGAAGTTACTATTGCCATTTTGTTGCTTCTTCTACTTAGATCATCAACTTCCTTATTCTCCTTGCCCTTAATGTACTCAATTTCAAAATCATATTCTCTTAAGAATTCCAAGCATCTTCTCTATCTTGGATTTGGATATGGTTGAGTCAAAATGATCAATTTTTAGCTCAAAGGGATTTCCCTAAAGAAAATGTTTTCACTTTTGTAAAGTTTCTAGCTCTAAATCATGACGTACAAAATTCAACTCATGAATCTTTAAATTTCTAGACTCATAAAAAATACATTTTTCATCTTGCATGAGAACTCCCATGTCCTTAGTAGAAGCATCTATAATTATAGTGAAATTCCCATTAGAATTTATAATTTTTTTTTAAAAATGCGCCTGGTAAACTTTTTAACGTGATCGGCGACGTTGGTGCAACACGCCCTCTGGCTCCACGTGAATACTTTTTCCCGGAGCAATGAATCGGTGAGGCCACAACATGGGGGACCTAATCCCCTAGCAAGAACACTTCAAACCCACGAGCTCGTTGGCCCAGCGAAGGCGTAAAGCATGCGAGCTCGTTGGCCCAGTGGGGGTTTGAACTCTGGTGGCCACCACTACAACTGAGCGACTTAACCACCGAACCACGCCCTTATTAGCGTTAGAATTTATAATTTTTAAGATAGGGGTCATGGCTAATTTTTTCTTCAAGGTTTAAAAGGCTTTGTCACATTGTTCTATCCATAGAAACTGTTTATTCTTCTTTTGCAAGGAAGTAATATGATTTGTTATTTGAGAAAACCCTTCAACATATCTTCTATAATAACCTACTAACCCAATGAAACTCCTTACTTCAACACATTCTTAGGAATTGAATATTCCATTATGGCTTTAATCTTTTCAAAATCCACTATAATTCCTTTTGTAGATATAATATTCCCTAAGTAGTGAATTTGTTGTTGAAATATGACACATTTAGATATCTTTCCATATAGATTGAGCTCACATAACCTTTTCATAACAATTTGGAGGTGTTCCAAGTGTTCCTCTTTATTCTTGGAATAAATCAAGATGCTATCCAAGAACATTAACACAAATTTATCTTGATACTCATGCAGGACACCCTTCATCATGCTCATGAAGGTGGTAGTGTAACATACCTCATTTTTGTTCCCTTTGTGATTCTATGATGTTCCTTTTATGCGGTAGTTTTGATGTGAACTAATGTTCTATATGGAGTGTAAATTGTCAATTTATTGCTTTTGTGTAATATTTGATTACAATGGCAATCCAGTAAATTATCATGGGTAATTTTTTAAAGGCTATTATATGATTAACAATATTATTGTTAATTCCTAACAATGCTACTAAAGATCTTGTAGAGAGATTACGTTCTACGATGGGTAGAGGTACAAGAGAAGGTGAACTAGGTCCTAGTGCTAAAGTGTCCTAATATAATCCAAGGGTGTCGGTAATACCAAATAATAAATTAAATTAAGATAACTAGTTAATTAATAATAAGTAATAATTTGGTAACTAAATTATTTAATTTTTTCTTGGGGATTTATTTAATTTAATTATCTAATTCTTGGTAATTTCTAATTATTATTTTAAAAATAAAATAAAATAAATTTATCATTTCGATTATTTTATTTTAATTATTCAATTTTATATATTTTATAATATATATTTGAAAGAGATATATGATTTAGCAAATTTAATTATCATAATTGTTTAATTTAAATCATTTTGAATGTGATTTTATAAATAGGATTTGGAAAATAAATGATTATATTTATTCTTTTGGGAAAATCAAAAAGATATAAATAGATTTATTATTTTTATTTTTCATTTAGAAAAATTAATATTTAATCTTCAAATATTTTAATATTAGGAATGTGCAAAATTGAAAAGATTATTTAAATATGATTTGTATCTAATTAGAAAAAATAAATTATTTGATATGTTTTATTCTTATGTTTAGAGAAAGCATGCTTTGGGGTTACTTGAAATAAAATAGAAAAAGAAAAACCTATTATTAGTATTAGTCTTTTGAAGAAAATGGATTCATTATTCATTATTCAATATCTAATATTGCATTGATAGAGAATAGGAAATTAGGAAGAGAATAATAGGTTGAAGATTGAAAATTGAGTTATTACATTGTGGATTAGATTAAGGATATATGTTGGATGTTTGTTTGATTCTTATTCAATCTTATCAAATTTGGAAAATGAATTCAATGTATGAATCTTGTTCATAAAAGGACTTAGAAAACCCTTCATTTTTGAGTTAATTGGTGAATTTAGATCAATGCTTGTGAAAGAGACATTGGTGTTATGAATAAAATCATATTGTACTCTATTTTGAAAATAGTAGGAAAGATAAAAAAATAATTAGATCTTAGATTAGTGATAAATGAAATCAAATTTGGGAAAATCTAGGGTTGTTTCTGGAAGAAGAAACCTAGTGAAAATTAGAAAGATCGTGAGATATATGAGTTTTCAACATAGATTAAATGGGGATTGAAATATGAACACATAGGAGATTCAATTTCTGATCTTGTGATGTATTTTTGTGATTTGTAACTCTTATGAATTTGGTAAATTATGAACTAGGGAATTAAGAGTTAGTTGTCATGAAAACTAGTTTAGTTTGGTCATATCTTTTAAATGGTAATCTAGGTATTGATAATTTTTTGTTGTCTTTTTAAACTAGGGGATAAAATTTACCTATAATTTTTAGAATTCTATCTTCCATGGTTTATTTTTAGTGATTAAAACAAGTTGACTATTTTTATAAAAGTTAGTTTATTTTGTTGTCAATAACTTTTATTTTCTGAATTGAGTTTATCCAAAACTTGTGTAGATGGTGCCCATCTAGGTTGGTTTTAAGTTATCACAAGAACTCAACTATACCTATTTTGTGGATTATCTTGTGTGAATGAAGTAGTGACTATCTATTTGTGTTAATATTATAAGAATTGAGTCTTATTAGTGTTTCTATAACACCAACATGTTAGATCACATAGAGAACATTAGAAATTTAATGGGTGGTTAGGAAGAGTGTTTTTAAACTCAATCACTTTGTCCACTATGTTTCTAATCTCAAATTTAATGTGTGGGTTTAAATTTATGTTAGTCATTAATTTGTTTATAGGAAAGGAAAGAAACTAGTATGCTAAGTTGTGTTGATTTTCTCATGTACAAAGTCTATGATGGACATGTCCTACTTGATTACATGTAATCCTAGTGGATGTTGATTTTGTACTATCTAATGAGGCATTATTAAACCTTTTACTTTAGTAAAATAAATTCTTGTCAAACCGAGGTGTGTATGAAGGCTATCTGCAAAATGGTAATGGGAAGTCTTTCTAGTAGTCAACTTATCTTACCAAAAAGGACATACAAAAACTACTAACTCTATTAAATAGGAACTTAAATGTTTAACTATGGAAATGAAATACTAAAAATGAATAAACAATTAACTACAAAATAGAGCTGCTAGAACTGAATGTAAAACTTTAATTATCTCATTGAGACCTCAAGGAAATGCCCTCTAAGGTTTAGTAGAGCCTAAAGAAGAAGAAGAGTTGCCCTCTCCTATACATTGGTTAGTAACTATCTACTTTTTTGAATGAGCCTTGCCTCTTTGTCTAGGATAGTTCCCTAGTCTTGGTTTTGAGTGTTGTCTCTAGGATAGTGTAGCCATAGTTTTAAACACCAACATGTCTCTTAGTCTAGCGGGTTGGTCCTTAGAGTGAAACACTAGTCCAATGGTAGATAATTCACATACATTGGGTTGCACAATAGAATAATAATGGGATATCTTGGAGTTCACACAAGGATCTTGTAGCTCTTCTGTGCCTATAGCTTTTCATGACTTGTATTTTGAGACAGTTGTAATCCATATATAAGTTGTAATGGTACATTTGGATCATCATTTTATTGGAGTGTATTCCATCCATGTTTGGGATGTGAATTCTACTTTTTAATCATGTAACAATTGATAATTGAGTTAAAATCATATCTTGAATTGAAATGGAAATATGATTATTTATAAGTCCTAATTAGATTTCATTAGCCCTAAATTACTTTCAAGTTGGAAAATGAATTATTTATCATGTTATGATTTGAATATGATGCTATGGTGATAATGAATCCATTAGTAGTATGATGTGAAAGATGTGATGGAAAGAGGACTCAAGACCCCCCAAGGACTACATCCAACACATATGTACAATCAATTACCCCCCCATAGGAGAGAAAGTGTGAGACTATAGGTCCCCCCACAATGAAGTAGCCCCTGGGCCCTTGGTGAAAAATATGTACCATACTGCATCGATGGAATCTTTCTGCGCTAGACCTGCGTCATCGTATATCCTCCTGGTATATTCATTGTACACTGGTTTAATTTTTTGAGGTATAAAATTTGTAGACTGTGTGTGTTTTGGTTTGCGTAGCTGTAGTCAGATCTAGTAGTTTAAGATTCCTGTGGCAGTGTAAAAATACCTTGAGATCATAGATCCTTCGGTGGGCATTTTGTTTAACAGCGGTCATCTTGCATTGGGCATTCAACATCGGCATATACATTCATCCGGTGGTTTCACATATAGATAGATCAAGGCAGTCTTGATTAGGCATAGAAAAGAGACAAAAGATAAAACAAAAGATATTGTCATCACGTTCTCTTGCCAAATTTAGGTGCTCTTAGACGGATTTAAAGTTGGGGCCTTGTTAAGAGGAAAGCTGCATCCTGTTTGAAGACGAAAGATGTTGATAAAATGCTATAGCAAATGTTGGCTTAAGGCATGCAGACAAATAGCTTCTGGCTTATTCTTGATTGGTTAAAGTGCTGGAGCTTTCAGTATACACATAGTCTGCTTCCTGCTTGAGATGATCAAAGAGAAGATGGAAGATGAGAGAAGATGAAGAATATGGGGTGGATCATCTGTGCTTGAGTAATGGAAACTTTCTTCGTATTCCAGACTGCCTACATACCCTATGTCCACGGGATCAAAGTACATTTACGATGAAGATGAGACATGATGAATATGTAGTTCTAGGTTTTGTTGATGATGTGATGAAAAATAGAAGAATGTGAGATGAAAAATTTAAGAATGATTAGAAGAAAGATGAAAGATAGATGATGAAAAGAGAGGCTATCATCTTTGCCTGAATCAGAGTGCTTCCTTCGCATCTCAGATTGCCCACATACCCTGTATCCACGGGATCAAGGATTTAATGATAGATCTGAGATGTAGTTCTTACCTATTACGCTGGTGAGTGATGTTGAAAGAATCAACTTATTGCTTGGATACTTGCATTGGCGATGTTTTTTGCTATTTTTGGATGTTGGTTGAGCGTGAATTGATTGCAAAGATACGAATCCTGGTTGCAAATGTTTGCCATGTTTGTCGTTGGATGAATGCTATGGTTGAAGTTGAAAGTTTGTTGTGTTGTGAGCTAAAGTGTTTTATGTGTTATGTGCTAGAGGTGGCGGTATCCACTTTCAAGTAAGGCTCAACAAATGCCCCCAGTGTAGGATGAGGTTTATTATGAAGAAGTGACAATGGAGAGTGTGTGTGGACAAGATGCTAAGGTGCCAAAAAGATATAGTTATTGCAACAATGTCTCAAGTAGGATAGATAGCATTGACAGAGGTGAAGATAGAAAAGCTGTTTATTGCGATGAAATGCAGATTATGATGTGGATTATGTAGGATAAGATGGCGAAGTATGCTAGAAAGAGTGATGATCAAACAAACTAAGCAGATAATGGAGACTAGTCACTACACATAGCGCCTGTTTGCTAGGTTTTCACTATGGTACTTATCCAAGGCGCCTGTTTACCAGGTTTTCACCAAAGGACGGATTATTTATCTTATACTATTATTTTTTTTGGTATCCAAAGCGCCACAAAGTGGTTTTCACTATTGGATGGATTTTTTTATTTTTATGGGATAGCTGAGATTCAGGATAAAACTTCTTGAGATGGATGCTGTTGATTGGTTCATCCAATGGAATGCGTGTAGGTGTTGAGAGAGTATATGCACCTGATCCATAAACTACTATGATGATAAAAGGACCAAGCCAATTTGGTTCAAACTTGCCCTGTTTCTCACAATGTTGCTGATTCCTTTGATTTTCCTTAAGGAGAAGATCTCTAACTTGAAATCTGCGTTCTCTAATTTTTTTGTTGTAGCTGCGGCGTAGACGGTTTTGATAGACTTGGAGATGGTTGAGTGCTGTAAGACATCGTTCGTCTAGTAGCTCAAGATCATGGAGTCTGGATACTCGATATTCTTCCTCTGAGATGGTATGATGTAGGGATACTCGCAGTGAGGAGATCTCAACCTCAATAGGTAAAATAGCTTCAGTGCCGTACACAAGAGCATAAGGTGTAGCTCCAGTGGGAGTTCTGATACTTGTTTGATACACCCATAATGTAGGATGGAGTTGTAAATGCCAATCCTGACCAGCTTCATTGACTGTCTTTTTGAGAATCTTGATGACTGTTTTGTTAGAAGCCTCAGCTTGGCCATTGCTTTGAGGATAGTAAGGGGTAGAGAATCGATGTTGGATATGGAACTTTTTGCAAAGATCTCTTACCTCTTGGTTCTTGAAGGGGCAACCATTATCAGTGACAATAGCTTGAGGAACTCCATAGCGGCAAATGATATAGTGTAGGATAAACTTGGATATTTGCTTGCTGGTGATATAAGTCGTTGGTATGGCTTCCACCCACTTTGTGAAATACTCAGTCGCAATGATAATGAACTTATGGCCATTTGATGAAGTAGGATGGATTTTACCTATGAGATCAAGTCCCCACTATGAAAAAGGCCATGGAGTAATGATAAGCTGAAGCTCATATGTTGGTGCATGTATTAAATCTCCATGTTTTTGACATTGTAGACATCTCTTTGCGAATTGTTGTGCATCTTTTTCCATGGTTGGCCAATAGTATCTTGTTCATAGAAGTTTCTTAACAAGGCCAGGGCCAGCGGAATGCGAGCCGCAGACACCTTCATGTACATCACGTAAGGCCACTTTTGCTTCCTTAGAATCAAGACACTTAAGAAGGATACCATCAAGACTCCGACGATAAAGGGTGTCTCCCAAAATAGTGTAATGAGAGGCTCGATGGATAAAGGTTTTGCGTTGGGTGTTAGATAATTGAAATGGAAAGGTTTGATTACGGAGATACTCGTATAAATCCTTGTACCACAGCGAATTGGGACCAACAAGTTTACATATAAGCTCAAACTATGGTACTTCAAATGCTGGAATCAGAAGCTGTTCAACCAGAAACTCACATTTATGTGTATTAGATGGCATGTCTAGAAGAGACCCAATCATAGCCATGGCATCTGCTGCTCTGTTCTGTAGTCTTGGGATTTGTTCAAAGGTGATATTGTCAAAGTACTTTTTAAAATCATCAACCATTACCTTGTATGGAAGAAGCTTCTCATCTTTTGTTAGATATTCATCTAAGACCTGTTTGATAACCAGTTGAGAATCGCCAAAGACTTGTAACTATTTGATAGCCCATTGTACTGCCATGCGTAATCTTGTGATTAAAGCTTCATACTCTGCTATGTTATTGGTACATGGAAATGCAATTATGTATGATTTGGGTATACAATCTCCTAGAGGGGTAACAAACAATATCCCTGCTCCTGATCCATGTGTGTAAGATCCATCAAAATATAGTTGCCACCATGCTGGGGAAGTTAAATTGAACAACCCTTCATCAGGGAATTCTGGATGCATTGGATGACTATTTGTGATGGGTGCTGCAACTAATTGATCAGATATGACTTGTCCTTTTATGGCTTTTCAATCCACATATTGTATGTCAAGTTCACTTAAGATCATGACCTATTTTGCTAATCTTCCCGTGAGGATTGCTTTAGAAAGAAGATATTTGAGTGGATCCACATTAGATATGAGCTTTGTCATTTGGTTCAACTTATAGTGTCGCAACTTTTGGGAAACAAACACTAATGCTAAACATGCTTTTTCCATAGATGAATAATTAAATTCATATCCCACAAGAGTTATGTTGATGTAGTAGATGGCTTGTTCTTTTCATGAATCATCATGTTGAGCTAGAAGGGCACCCAATGTTGTTGTTGTTGATGATATGTAGAGCAATAATGGGCGGTCAAGCACATGAGGTACTAACACAGGAGGTGTTGCCAGATATTCCTTTATTTTGTCAAAGGCCTGTTGACACTTTTCATCCCACTTCAAAGGTTCACCCTTACGAAGAAGATGTTGAAAAGTATGACATTTATCTTCTAGTTGTGAAATAAATCTGCGGATGGACTGTAACCTTCCTTGTAGACTGCGGAGCTGCTTGAGATTTGTTGGCGGAGGCATTTCCATGATGGCTTTTACTTTAGTTGGGTCCACTTCTATCCCTCGTCGAGACACAATGTATCCCAACAGTTTTCCAGATGTTACGCCAAATACACATTTCTTTGGTATCAGTCTGACTTGATACTTTTCTAATCGATCAAATATTTGTGCTTATACATGTAGATGTCCTTCTCTTGTCTTAGATTTTCCTAGGATGTCATCAACATAGCCCTCCATGATAGTGTGAAAAATGTCATGAAAAATAACTATCATGGCTCGTTGATAAGTAGCTCCAGCGTTCTTGAGACCAAAAGGAATTACAACCCAGCATTATGTGCCCCATGGACAAATAAATGATGTTTTATCTTGATCTTCCTCTGCTATTCTGATTTGGTTATGTCCTGAAAATCCATCCATCAAAGATAGCATTTCATGTCCAGCTGTAAGATCTACAATGTTGTCTATGCTTGTTAATGGAAAGTCATCCTTAGGACATTCTTTATTAAGATCTCTAAAGTCTGTGCAACAACGAACTTGTCCATTAGGTTTTGCTACAGGTACCAAGTTTGAAACCCATTCTGGATAATCAATAGGTTTTATGAACTTTGCTTCTAACAGTTTCTGAATCTCTGCCTTGACCAATAAATCTACTTGCGAATGCATTTTGCGCAATTTTTATTTAACAGGTTTTACATTAGGAGATGCTGCTAGATGATGTACCACAAGTGATGGATCTAGAACTGGCATGTCAGCATAAGTCCATGCAAAATTTATAGCTCTTTTCATAAAAAATGTTGTGAAGTCTCTTCTTTCTTTTTCTAATAGTGATGCTACCAAAAAAGTGATCTTTGGATTTTGCTCTATACCCAAGTTCATGTCTTGTGATTGTTCAACTAGCATGGTTGATTTCTCATGATAATCAGTGGCAACAGGAAGATCAAATCCCCCATCCTCAGGCGCCTCAGAGAGGTTTTCACCTTCGGACATTTCCTTTATTTTTACTTTTTCACGGTCAAGAGGCACCTTTCAGTTTTCACCTAGTGACCTATTTTGTTTATTTCACTTTTGCAACTGAAGGATTTGATACTTCCGCCAAATATGCTAGTTTAGGTAGATTCATCATGAAACTTGCTTTGTGATCACCCAATGGAATGCCTTGTCGTAAGCCCATGAATTCTGCAATAACTTCATCATTTTCAAATGTATCTAATAGCAATGCTCCTGTTGGTCCCAATCGACGAGGTGAGGATATATGAGTGAAAGGGTAACATAAGAATGGTTGTGGCTAGAGGAAGTTGTGGAAATCATGAAGATGGAGTTTTCTTGAAAAAGGTCAATAATATGAAGGGGGGAGTCATCGATAGTATCCAAACTAGAAGTCTCTCCTGCCGAGGAGGGTCCAGCATCAATATCGGAAATACACTTAATGTCTTTGGATCGTGGTACCTCCGGCTGATAGCCAAGGCCTTGCTTATCAAACTTCTTAGACACAACAATGGGTTCAATAAGTCCTTGTTCCTGTGATCCCAATCCACCATGTCCTTTGTAGCCCATGTTCTTTATGATGTGGAACCCACTATTATATCTCTCCACTTCCAGTTGTAATTGGTCATTTTCATCAAAGAATATCCAAGAGTCGATATCATCAATGTCTTCATCATCCAGGAATCTGCCTTTAATGTATACTGTGGGTGGGGCTTTGATGATAGCTGGGGATGGAGTTGGTGTGGATGTAGAAGGTTTACCATGAGATTTGGGAGATAAGGGAAGGGTGCCAACACAACAAGATTCTTGCAATGTGTATTCACCAAGACCATGTTCGGTGTACTTGATACGGAGGTTGGAAGCGGCTTTGCTAGATGATGGCTTGAGTAGGTCGGATGGATCTATATAAGATGAAGATGGATATGCCTTGGTATTGATAGCAATGTGGTTCAGGCTTTGGTATTTAGCTTGAAAGGCATGACAAAATTCAAATGGATTGGGATCAGCATGGATAGTAATCTCAATACCGTTATGTGGAAATTTAAGACATTGATGGTATGTAGAAGGAACTGCCTTGAGGGCATGTATCCATGGACAACCAAGGATGATGTTATAAGGAAGGTCAATATCAAGAACCTGACAACAAGTTTCAGTAGTGATCAGCCCAACTTGGATAGGCAAGTAAATAATCCCTTCAATATCTCTCTTGGCATCATCATATGCTCTGATAGTAATAACCTTGGAGGTGTCAACATCTTTCTTAGAATATCCCAATTGTTTTATTAATTTCAAGGAATATATATTAAGACCAGCTCCACCATCTACCAAGATTCGTTTGATACGACGTCGTTTAACAAACACTTCAATGTGGAAGGCTTCATTGTGTGAAGGGTGAATGGAGGGCTGAAAATCTTTGTCAGAAAAGGTTAAATGACAAGGGGCTATAATGCTAGCAACCATAGATTGGAATTATGTGATATCAATATCGTTAGGCACCAAAGATTCTTGTAAGGCTTTGTCAAGGAAGCTTTGTGAGCAGGGGATATGCGAAGCAACTCAAGAATGGATATATGCGCAGTTGTTTTGCCATGGTGATCCAGGATATTATAGTTAGAGAATGGTCGAGGAGGATGGACAGGTGCTCCTTGAATGGTAACTCGACCTCTGCGAGTGGTTACAGCGCAATCAGGTGCTTTGCCTTGGATAGTAATGGTAGAAATGTGAGCATGGTCCATACGGCCAATAGTAGACGATTCATAGTTGTACTGAATGGCATTCCCAGTATGAGGGTTACTTGATTTGTCATGAGATGGAAGTGGATTCTTGAAAGCATCTAGATCATAGTTCGATGTCGGTTGTTGTGCAGGTTGAGTTGTTGAAGGTGTAATTTTGATTAAACCTTGATTGATGCAATCTTGGATAACATGCTTTAAGCGCATACAACCATTTGTTTTGTGTCCTTTAACTCTATGGTAATCGCAATACTCATTTTATTTGTACCAAGGACCTTTAAAGAGTGGTTCACCATTGGGTGGTGCATCCGGTAACATAATATCACCCGCTTGGAGAAGCTTTTGAAAGACAACTTCCATAAGTTCCGCTAATGGTGTAAATTGTCGGCGAGGATTTGAAGTTTGTCGTTGTCACGTTCGTTGAAAAGGTTGTGTTATTGTAGAAGTAGCGTGAATGTTAATGGGAGCTTTCATAGTTTGTATGTTCTTTGCGTCCACAACACCGTCGTTGATAACATTCTTATTTTTGTTCCAAAAGTGAGACTTATCATTGGAGTTTTGAGAATATTCTTTGTTATCGCGAAAGATCTTGATAGTACCTTTAGCAATTAAAGCTTGTTCAATGATGGTTCCTTTGGAAACAAGTTCATCAAAGGTGCTAGCACTTTGCAATTGTAGTTGGAATGATAGCTTGGGATGAAGATTTTGAACAAAGATATCGAGTTGTTGCTTCTCAGGTATTTCCCATGACAGTTTGCTAGCCATATTATGCCATCATTGAGTAAATGAAGAAAAGGCTTCACCATTGCACTGTTTATTGTTGACAAGGTCATTCATGTTTACCTCATGTTCAATGTTAAAAGCAAAGTGTGATCGAAACTTATTTGCTAACTCCGCAAAAGACTTAATTCCCAGAGGTAAATGAGAGAACCATTCAAGAGCTTGTCCTGCTAAGCTTCTAGGAAATAGTCTCAAAAGATATGTATCATCATGAGCAATATCGAAACATGCCACAAAAATGCTCTAAAATGGTCTTCCGGATTTCCTTTCCCTTTGTACTTGTCAAATTATGGAATTTCAAAGTGTGGTGGAAAAGGTGTCATATGAAGTGACTTGTCAAATGGATAAGCGCATATGTTTTCTAAGGAAAATATCTTCTTGCTTTGTCCTACCACTTGGTTGATCATTTGTTGAACATCCACTAGAGATAATTGTTGTTGTTGCAAAGGGGGTGAAACATGATATGATGTATATTGAGGTTGTTGTGGGATATATGAAGCCATGACCATTTGTTGAGGTTGCATACTCACAATGTATGTCAAAGGATTGGTATGCGACACATATGTGGTTGAAGATTGCTATCCTTGAGGCGGTGGTTGGGTATATTGTGTCAAATTAGCACCAAGATTTTGTATCACATGAGAAGTGGAAGATGGATTGACATTAGTTAATGTTTGTGAATTTGGAGTTGGGTTTGTGACATGGTAAGTGATGGAAGGATTGGTGGATGCGAAAGAAGGATGGACACTTGGATTTGTATTTTGGACAACATGAGGATTGGTATATGTCATGTGTTGGGTGACAATAGGCAAACCTTGGGTAGCATACGATGGATTGATGGTTTGTGAAGGATTGTAAGAAGATGATGTAAGTTGCTCAACATAAGTGACCGTAGTGCTAGGATTGGCTTGAGAAACAATAGGTGGGTCACTCATGTCAATAAGACTAACATTGGGATTATATGATGTATTGGACAGATTAGTGGAGATAATGGAGATCATATTAGCAGCAGTAGGAATATGAGATGTGGTGTCCACATGTGATGTAGCGGATTGCGATGGTTGTGAAGCTTGGACTGTTGGTGTTGTTTGGATAGTTTGGGAAGCTTGCGCACTATGGGATATGGGGATAGCTTGTGTTGTTTGGGGTGTTTGCACTTGGGCCACATGGACAGCTTGTGTTACTTGAGGCATGGAAACAATCATGGTAGCAGAAGGAGTATGTTGAGGAACATGGAAAGGTGGAATGTTCAAATTTTGCGAAATGAAAGGGAGCACATTGGTTGGCGTTATCAAAGGTTCTAGAGTGTACTCCGAGCGTGGTGGATCAAATGAAGTAACAATAGGTAGTGAAAGAGATGTGTTGGAAGATGGAGTTTGTGATATGGTATGGGATGGTGTGACTATAGTGGACGGTCCCTTTGCAACAACAGTGAGTGTTTGGATCGTGCTCTCTAATAGCGGATATGTCAAAATCTCTTGGTAATTTAGTGCCCATGTGAGCAAGTTGCAAGAGGTAGTGATTAGGCTTGGATAAGACAAGTCTCTCAACTTGATCCCACACATGTGTATCTCAAAATTTTGATAGGTCTTCTTGGGATTGTTCCTCATAAGTCTCCAAAATTTTTTGAGGTTGCACTTGTTGTGAAGATGACTCTCCAATGGTATACCTATGGGGCATAAACATATGAGGCATACCAGTCGTAAATTGAGTCACATTTCTAAGAGGTGTTGATCTAGATTGTTGCATCTTAACTTCCATCTCATCTTGCAATTTAGCTTTCATTTCAACTCACAATTTGGCTTCCATTTCAGCTCTATATTGACTCCTAGTTTGAGGAATGATGAATGATGTTGAAAACTAAACTTTAGCTTGTCAAAGTTTTGAGAACCAAAAAGATGATGGTTTGCTGATTGTTTGGTTGCTGGTTGTTGGTTGGCTATTTGCTTTGTTGTTGGGTTGCTTAGTTGATTTGTTGTTAGTTGGCTGTTTGCTTTGTTGTTGGGTTGCTTGGTTGCTTTGTTGTTGGTTGGACTTCCCTAGAGAATAGCTCACACACTCAAGGGAAAAGTTATTTGCTAATGTTGGTATATTGTTGATGTTGCTAAAGCTAAAGCCAAGAGATGATGTTTTGCTGATTGATCGAATTGATTAATTTGATGTTTGGTTTGCTGGTTTCGGATCTCAAGAAGATGAAAAGCTCACTAAGTTCAATTGGTTGGTATACTCAAAGCAGGAGACAAAGTCCAGGTATCTGCTAATGATTAGAGACAGGTCTGAAAGCTAATGCTGAGGCTGAGCAAATTGGAATTGTAGCTGATTTGGTTGATTCACTAAGAGTTACCGGTATTTGACCACAGGCGACAAGTAATAGCTCATATGCAGCTCAGAAAAGGCCAAAAATGACTGGTAATAGCTTAAATGCGATCTGGTTTTGGTTCAGATAATAGGCTATAGTGTTAACTAGAGGTGAGCCAATTTGCTATAGGCGACTAGTATTGAATCAGAAGTGATTTACTATTGATCAAAGGCGACGCAGTTTAGAGTAGAGGTGGCTGACTGTTGTTTAAAGGCGATCCAGTTTAGGCAAAAGGTGACTGACTGTTGTTTAAAGGTGATTCAGTTAAGCAAAAGGTGACTGACTGTTGTTTAAATCTGATCCAGTTTAGGCAAAAGGCAACTGACTGTTGTTTAAAGGCAATCCGGTTGTCTGTATGCAGGCAGTTTAAACTCAGAAGCGATTGTGTCTATCAGGAAATATGTCTGATTTGTGTTTTTTGACAAGAAAACAGTAATTGCAGTCACTCACACTCACAACAATCACAAACTTGTACAACCTAGGCTAGGAAAGGATTGTATTTGTTGAGTCCCCTGGCCATGCTTATTCAAAGCGGATAGCTTCAGGATCTTGGTAGCACCGGCTCCTCTCCACGGCAGACACTTCTCACGCATACCAAGATCCAGGTTTTCCAAGGCTTGTCCCCCCACCAAACCTTAGGATTGTCCTTGCTATCTCTTCTAAGAACCATGTGAATCGGGGTAGCTTCAAAGGTCCCACCTTTTGCGTCAACAAAATAGAAGGTTTTTGGCTACTACACAAAGTTGCTAATAAGGGCATCCGTTTGGGTGGCTATACGTGCAGTAGCGCTACTCTCCATTATAGAGTCTCCTAGCTTTCAAGGGTTATGCCTTGGAGGGTTTTGGGGGAGGTTGGCTATCGGTATAACACAACAACACCCATTGTTTATGGCTTTCGACACAAACAATTTTCTTATATAGTGACTCGGAAGGACTTGGCTTTAGCCCGTTACCGCTTGGGTCGTATCCCTTCTCACACCGGAAAGGCAGGCCCTCTAAATATAATAACAAGTTCTCATACACCCAAGATCCATTTGATAGGCAAGAGGAGAGGATACTTTTGTTATTAAATTTGGGTTACAATCAAGCACATGCAAGCAATCAAAAAAGATAATCCAAGCACGGAGCAAGCAATGATTCTTTTTAAGTACCAAGCCCAAATGTTCCTAATTTAGTGAAAAACCACAAGTCTTGGACCGATCAAAGCTGCAATAGATATGTTAGTAGTTTGATAGGCTCCTTTTCTTGGACAATTGATAAGATGCTAGACAAATACTCAATTAGTAGTTAAGAAAACTAAACTGCAAATGATAAGGATTGAAAACGATGCAATTTACCAGAGGCGATCAATTGTTGATCAAAAGCGAACTATATTCTGCCACAGGGAAATGTTACAGATCAGAAGCGATGCCGATAACGCCGGATGCAGATTGATAAAGCTCATAAGCGATGCGAAAAAGCAAGAAGCGACTGGTTACGGGTCATAAGCAACTCAGATCTGTAAGAAAAACAAAATGCAACAAAAACCCTATTTTCGTAATAAGCGATTTAGATAGCTAAAGGCGATCACTGTTAGGTTAAAAGCAATTCAAATAGAAGCATAAACGACCACTGTTAGCTTAGAAGCGATGCAAAACATGTAGTAAGCGACTATTGTTAGCTTAGAAGCGATCTAGGAATGCTAAAAGCAGCAGGTTTCAGCTCAGAAGCGATGCGTATATTCAGACATCGACTAGTTTTCGCTCAAGAGCAACTAGAACTTGCCGTAAGCATTTAGAAAATTTGATCTTCACAAAACAACTTCAAATAGCAAAGTTAATCAATGACGTGGGCCCCACCAGGTGTGCCAAAATGTGATAGGTAAAAAATTAGGTTAATAAGATCAAGCATAGCCATGAAAACCTAACCCTATCATCATCAAAGAATTTAATCCAAATAAAATTAAAAACATGCAATTCAAGCACAATATCACCTAGATTGTATGATTCCTTGTTTATGATGTGGATTACTTCTTCAACAATGAACAATTATGAAGATAAAAGTTGCCATGATAGATGGATGATAAAAGTTAATATGGTAGATGGATGATAAAGTACTCAATATGCTCAAGACGATAATGTAGATGCTATATGAATGTTGGATTAGGTGTAGTATGGAATGAGAAGGTGTTTATATAGAACTCAACCAAAATCAATCAACGGTGGAGATTCGGTGGCTATGTAAATGGCTAAGATTAAATGATAGACATAGGTGAATGTGAAGATGACAAGTGGAGGGAAGATAAGACTTATGTGTGCTTGTGTACATAAAAAGTACTACATGTGAAAGATATTAAATAAAGGATGTAGTACCACTTATCTTTTTTAAATGAAAAAGGCACACATGTTGACTCATGAGATAAATGATAAGAGAAATTAATTAAATAAATAAAATTTATTTAATTAATTAGAAAGTGGGTTTATGAAAGGAATTTTTAATTAAATAAATAAAATTTATTTAATTAAAAATAGAAGAATGAAGATAATTAAATAATTAAAGATTGTTTAATTATAGCTTAGAGGAAATAGAAGAAATAGCTAATGAATTAATTAAATAAATATAAGTTTATTTAATTAATAGAAGAAATAGATGTGTTAGGGATATTGCTCAAGTGTGTTAGACAAATACAGATGATGCAATATTTGAATACTAATGATAATGAGTCAATTTTGGGTGTCTACACATAGTAGTTGTAGAATTTTTCAAAGTCTTTGAAGACTCTTTTCATAATAGCAAATTGTATGTCTTTGATTAGCTATGGATTATTAAATTTGATTTGGTCATGTGAGGTTTTTGGTCGTTTATGAATTACATTAAGATGAAATTGTGGATAGATTGATGGGATTTTGAAATTTAGTTATTGTTCTTTATATGTGTTTGCACTTGATATTAGACCTTGCCTATATCTCTAATAGACTAAGGTGCCATTTTTTCAAAAGTTAATCCATCCATATTTGAATAAATAATTCATTCTCTCCACTTTAGTCTAGTTAGTGTCCTACTAATCTGCATAAATCAATGCTACTTATTTTGCCATATATCATGTAAGCCTGAACTTGTTTTTTCATCTTTAGTGGATTATACATTTTTATAATTGTAGGGGATATGTATGAAGTATGATATTATGAATGAAATCATATTTGGGGGTATAAATATTATTTGCATTTTTAGTTTCATACACAATTTTTTTATAATATGCTTTATTAAGATATCTTTAGGTATACATGACCACTAAGCCAATGTAAGGGGTATTTAGTGTCAAATAATTGAGATATCCTTACACAAAATGTGTAGCTAAGTTGTGCGACCTAATATATATTTTTCATTTCTCTTTAATCGTCCTATAAAATATCTCTAGGACTAGCCTACATAGTCTTGCAGAGCCAAAAGTGTAAAAGAGTTGCCACTCTTGTCATTTGGCCTATAATTATATGCAATCTAATCACGACCCTTGTTTTGTTATTGTGGACCAGCATAAATCCATGGGTATAGGTCTCAAGTGTATTCTCTATGATTGTGGGATTCAATGTGGATCACCAAC
This sequence comes from Cunninghamia lanceolata, assembly GCA_027924645.1. Lineage (NCBI taxonomy): Eukaryota > Viridiplantae > Streptophyta > Pinopsida > Cupressales > Cupressaceae > Cunninghamia > Cunninghamia lanceolata. The sequence continues at coordinate 1,514,394 of BSBN01000395.1, read as the reverse complement.
ACATTACAAGTTTTAGAAGTCTACATTTTACTAGTTTAAATCCACACATCACATGTGATATTTGGCATGTGAGATTTAACCCATAGAGCTTAGAATCAAACTGTAAAATTTTTAGGGCAACCTAATTCAAATTTTGTCATTATTCTTCCAACAAATAAGTTGTGATTCTAATTCTAATTTTGTCATTATACTTCCAACACATAAGAAATAATTGTGGGATTCAATGTGGATCACCAGCACCTTACAAGTTTTTGAAGTCTACATTTTGTTCGTTTAAATCCACATATCACATAGCTAATATGTGGCACTTGAGATTGAACCCACATAGCTTAGGAATCAAACTTTGAAATTTTGAGGGCAACCTAATTCAAAATTTGTCATTATACTTCCAATGCATAAGAAGTTATGATTCTAACCTTACATTCCAAAAGTTATGATAAAAAAGTGGACAAGTATCTATAAATTGTAAATATCGACTAAGTGTTTATTTTTTTTTATTTCTAATTTCCAAATTATGTTACATGATCTATCATAACTTTAAATTATATTAATTCATTATCATATTAATAAAACCTAAATATTAGCAACTAAATCCTTATATTTCCTTAGAAATAATATATGCCAATAAATGAGGGTCATAATGTCTCTAAATGAATTTTTGCATCCTAAGAAAATACCTTATATTTCTTTTTGTTATATTGTAATAGATATATTAAAATATCTATTATAGAGGGAGAGATAGAGAGAGAGAGAGAGAGTGAGAGAGAGAGAGATAGAGAGAGCGAGGGAGAGATAGAGAAAGGGTGAGGGAGAGGCAAGATGGCTATTCTTAAATATCATCCACTTCAACAGTCAAAGGTCAATTTTGGCCAATAAAAATAGGACGAATATTTACCACTTTTTGTTGTGAATGAGGTGTAAATTTACTATTTGACTGTTTGACCTTTGAAGTGGCTGGTATTTAAGTAGAGTGAGACAAGATAGGTTGTATACATAACGTGTTTATGTTATTTATTCAAATTTTTGTGTCATCATTTTAGGCTTAGAATTAGATGACCAAGCCTAAGGATTGAACCTTTATGATACCTTACAAAGATGTGTTTTTCATATTTAATATCATTTTTCAACTTCAACGTCATCATATTTATTTATTTATTTATAAAAAGGTGATGGAACACCCATACTATATTCATATATAAAACGTAATTACATATGATCATAGAGTAAAACACCAGGAATAATATCTAGTATACAAAAAAAACCAGACGGTAGCAAAAAAAACTAAGCCAAAAGCACAAAAAAAGATTGGACATCCAACCCAATTAGTCCGAATTGGAGTCATGATGCTCCTTTTGAGGTGGCATTGGGAACGGAAGTGCAAAAGAGGGAGTACCCGGAGCACAAGGCGGGCCAGGGGCAAGATCAGGAGCATGGTGCCTTAAAACCCTGATAGCATTGAAAACCTCCTTTGCCCTCTCTGCTAGACCCGTTGGTAGCTAAAATCTGTGTGCATTCAATGGGCAGTTGAAGGCATTGAAGAAGTCCAACCTCAACCCTCTCTGGAGACTAGTAAAAAAACATGTGGCATGGTGTGAAACCTACAGTAGGTGGGTGTCAAATTCACCCCCATTCAGTGCATCACCATCCTGGTAGTCATATACTGTTAGTGCTGATCGCCAATTCCCGACATTGAAAAAAGAGTCTCGAACCAGACCAAACCTGATAGAATGCGTATACTCCTGATCCTAGGTGAGATTGAAAATGTTTGAGATGAAAGAAGAGGCAATCTCTGAACCCTTGACGTTTCTTTCCTCCCGTTAAAATAGGTAATAACCAAGCACACATCTCACTGCAAATTCTACACTATCACATTCAACCTCAAAAATTTGTCACAAGAAAATAGTATTTATCACACCCTGATACACTAAACCTCTGTCAACCGGTGGGAGAAACAAACGCAGATTAGGAGTCCACAGAGCCATTTGCCAGCAATAGAAAAGTAGTGAGATCGATGTCTCAGGATGGCAAAGTCGAAATTTACAGAAGGATGCCAGACTAAACAAATGGCAAACCATTTATAAGCTAAAGCTTGGTATGTGCCTAATAAATAGACATGACAGGAATGGCACAGATGCCGTCCGGCCACCCTGGCTAGGACCATGTACACCGAAATAAAAGCTCCTATCACTGGCTATCAGGTCAACATTAAAATCTACAGGTCTCGAATCCATTGTCCTAAAAGCACACGTATTGTTTCAGCACTTCCTGAAGAAGTAAGGCACTGTACTCATCAAAGGAACATTAATGGGAAATGACGTGTATTTGTGAATGTTGGGAGTGCGGAACTCTACAAGATCTGCAATGAATGGCAAGATCTCCATCATCCCTATTGCCTGCCTTACCCTTTGAAATTTCCCGCACTGAAAATTAAGAGATACAATCCCAAGGAATCCCCCTGGAGGATCACATCATCATATTTATTTGTTTTATGACAAAATTTGATGAAACAACTATCAAAATGATGGGCTAATTCTTAGCTTTCTGACTATGTCGTAGTTTTTTTTAATATTGTGAATAAGTTAAAAATATTTTTTTCCTCAAATAGTGTCTTCATATTCCTAAATCACATATGTAATGATTTTTTTTCATAATTTGTGATTTTATCTAAATTTGAAAAATATAGATAGGTTTCTTCTATGCTTCATTCTATACACATCGGAAAAAAAATATATTTTCAATTATTTTTGTACAAGTCATGTACATGCACCCTTAGTGATGCAGTTTTTAGGATGTATCCACTTTGAAAAAATACAAAAAATAATATTCAATAAAAAATACAAAATTTGTAGTACTCATTGTTAGCTACATTTCTACCAACTAGTTTTGAAAATACTGAACTGAAAGGAAGCAAGGTGGGCGGAAAACGCTTCCTACACTGCTCTGTTGAGGAAAGATTATGCAAATTTTAAACTTTTACAGTTACAAATTAAAATGCACATTAACGTGAAGGTAATAACAACATTCAAATGCAAACAAAACTCACAACACAAGATATACGTGGGGAAAACCCTTACGGGTGAAAAACCCCACACTCCAAAACTTGCACAATGTATTATCAAATAAAAAAGATGATTACAACACACTTGCAATGCAAGTTCTTTCAGGAGTACACATTGTCGATTCTCATTCGCATCACGTGACCTTTCACATTCTTCAACCGCTTATAACAAGTTTTTAGAAGCTTCCAAAAATTAGGGCTTTACAATGTCGTTTTTCATTTTGTCGGTTAACAAAATTATCCACCGATATATTTATTAAATAAAAGTTATTTGAGGTTTCGAGGGCACTGCCCCCGAGCCCTCGCCCTGTATTGCGACAGGGAGTGCGCTGGGGCGCTGTCCCTGGACCTCGCAAGGGGTGTTGCCCCTTGACCCCGTCTTAGGGGTGCTACCCCCAAACCCCCGTTAATTATTCAAGGGGGAAACCGCATCTGCCAAAGTCACCAAAATTTATCCTACTGCATGTACACAAGGTGCTGACTATGCCAACTCAACATGGGATCTTACAACATAGTGTTGAATAAATAAATACAATATTAAGAATTTGTAAAAGTTGAGACACTTTAATTCCCAACATTCTCCCACTTGTCGAACACCTTTCAAGAGCCAATAGAATGACAAGATTTAACTGCTAGAGGCCAAGAGGCCCATAGACTCTAAACACCATTTGAACTTATTCGTGTTCACAAGTTTTGTCAAGGTATCTACAACATTCGTCAAAGTGTCAACTTTCTCTACATTCACCTTCCCATCCTCTACCATGTCACGAACAAAATGGTACTGGACATCAATATGCTTTGTCCTCGCATGGAAAGTAGGATTCTTTGTCAAACATATAAAACTCTGACTGTCACAACAAATGGTAATCTTCCCTGCATCAAACCCAATATCAGAACACAATCTCTTAAGCCAAATGGCTTCTTTAAAAGCATGAGTTGCTACCATGTACTCTGCTTCAGTAGTGGACAAAGTGACCATAGGTTGCTGCTTACTCATCCAACTAATAGCACCACCGAACATAGTGAACACATAAGCACTGGTGGATCTCCTACTGTCAATGTCACTTGCCCAATCTGAATCCACAAATCCTCGAATACAAACTGAATGCCAATCCTTTGTAGGATAACCATGATAGCATAAGGAACACTCAGAAGTACCCCGCAGGTATCTAAACACTCTCTTCATTGCATCCCAATGTACTCATCCATGATTACCCATAAAACGACTAAGGATTCCCACTGCTTGGGCAATGTCTGGTCTTGTATAGACCATAACATACATCAACCTTCCAACTGCACTAGCATAAGGAACTCTTCTCATATCCTCCATCTCAAAAGGAGACTTCAGACAATTTGCAACAGATAACTTTGTCCCCATCGTGATAAGAATAGTCAATAGTCTACAATTTGCCATGCTGAATCTCTCCAACACAGTCTTCACATACTTTCTCTAGCCTAACCAAAGTTTTCTGTTTACTCTGTCTCTTCTGATCTCCATCCCCAGAATGTACATGGTTGCCCCTAAATTTTTCATTTCAAACTGTGCTGATAACTGAAACTTCAAATTAGAAATCAAACCTTACCATTCCCAATTAGCAACATATCATCAACATACAACACTATAATGAGAATGGGATCATTGTCAAATTTGAAATAAACACAATGATCTGATTCTGATCTTAGAAATCCAATATTCAACACAAAGGCATCAAATTTCTGGTACCAAATCCTAGGAGACTATTTAAGACCATACAAAGACTAAGTATTCAACTTGCAAACCAGATTTTCTTTACCTCTTACTACGTAGTGCTCTGGCTGTGACATGTAAATCTCTTCCTCCAAATCACCATGAAGGAAAGTTATTTTCACGTCCATCTGCTCCACCTCTAAATCATACGCTGCTGTAAGAGATAATAAGAACCGAATGGATGTCAGCTTTTCAACGGGAGAGAAAATCTCACCATAGTCAATTCCCTCCACCTATGAGTACCCCTTTGTGACAAACCTTGCCTTATATTTCTCAATGCTTCTATCTAAACCAAACTTTTTCTTGAACACACATTTGCACCCAACAGGTTTACGTCCTTCAGGTAAAAGTACCAAGTCCCAAGTATTATTCTTTTCCAAAGAGGCCATTTCCTCTTCCATGGCCTCCTTCTAAGAACCTGCATCTTTCATACCCATAGCCTCCCTTACAGTCCTAGGCTCATCAACATTAGAAATCAAAGCAAATATACAACTAGAATCATGCAATGAATAACCAAACCTATCAGGTTGTCGCCTTATCTGCGTGGACCTCCTCAAAGATTGAGGTTGAGGTTTTTCATCTTCTTCTGAACTTTCAGAGTTATTAGAGCTCTGCTCATCATCAGGTCTAACAAATGTCTTCGGTTCAACTTTCTCAGGGGTGGAAGGACGCTGAACCACATCCTTTTTCTCTTCTTCTTTCTTTGGTTGTAGAACAACAAAAGCAGGATTGAGCTCTCTGAATATCACACTTCTACTATACAGAATTCTCTCAACCACTAGATCCCAAAGCTTGTACCCCTTCACACCAATGCCATAACTGATGAAGATACACTTCACAGCCTTGTTCTCCAACTTAGATCTCTTCTTCTTAGGCACATGTACATATGCCTCATAATCAAATACTTGAATGTGTCTTAATGAAGGCTTTTTACCAGATGGTGTAGGAGCACCTAACACAAGGTGGCCTCCGTGAGGCATTTAAGTTCATGTTTTGTTTTAAAATAGGTTTTATGTTGTAATAAGGTCTATTCGACCAATGCATTTTTCTTTTCTGTTTGTAAGTCCCTAGTGACTTAGGTCACTTTTGTCAAGTTGTTAGTTTTAGATGGTTGGAATCAGTTAGTTTCTCCCAGCCGCTTGGAATCAGTTAGTTTTTCTCCCAGCTGATTGGAATTAGTCAGTTTTTCTCCCAGCCGCTTGGAATCAGTCAGTTTTTCTCCCAGCCGCTTAGAATCAGTCTCCCAGCCGCTTGGAATAGGGTTGGTGTTCCTCGGGGCAAGCTTATAAACCCCAGAGAAATGAATCAAAGGCAGACATAGATTAGATATTGTAATCAGATTGAAGAGGAGATTGAATGTAATTATGTGAATGTAATTGTGCAAATGTAATTGTGCATTGTGTTAAGGAGAAACCAAACTATTCTGTGTTGTCAATTTATTTTCCGTTCTCTGTAATTACAAATTACATAGCTGGAGATTTCTTTTCCTTTCTGTAATTCCGTTGTTGCAAAATGTCGATGTGAAGCATTCCACTGGTGAGATTTCTGTCGAAATCAGTGGAATGGCTTCATTGTACCATATTCGTTCGTTTCCTATTTTGTTTCATTGTTCAGCGGTGCAGATGTTCCAGACCGAGGGTTGTGTATAGTAGGCAGCCTAGCATCTCCATGTGCTAGGGTTTGGATTGGAGGAGTTGGAGTTGTTGTCGGTGAGATAGAGGCCATCAAAAAAGTATTCCTTGCTCAGAGCAACGAGGGTAGTCCCGCTGAAGGGAGGTTTGAGCTGCTGAATGAAAGTCGCGGCCTAAGATTCAGATCGGGGTGACAAAGCACATCAGCCAGAAGTTGTGTGTGCTTGCCGATGAGTAGGGTCTCACTAAAGATGAAATCATCGGCGCATCGGTCAGAGGTTGTAGGCGTTCGTCGATAGTGTGGGGTCATAGAGAAGACAAGTGGTTGTCGATGTATCGGTGAAGCGTTTCCTATCATGGCTGATGGAAATTGTCTTAGCGATAGGCGTGAACTATAGAGTCATCCATTGGGGAGAGTTGTGGGGTTGGAATGATAAGTTGCAAGGTGACCGACGGTGAAAGTCTTACCGACTGAGGCTCCCCATCATATTGATATCAGAGCCAGCGAAAGCTCTGGGCGGAGGTGTTGTATATTTGATTTATGTCACTGAGAAGGTAGATGACGAGTTGCTCGTGCCATCTAGTTGCGAGAAGGAATAGGATTCCTGTAGTGTGTGGGCAGACGATGATGAGGTCTGTCAAGACCATTCACCAATAGAGATTTGTCTAGAAGAGGGTGTAGAGTGAGTCCACTGCAAGAGAGAGTAGTAGTGCATCTCCAGGATATGTTGTTGGACGAGAGGAATGGGTCTGTAGCAGCATGTAGGATGGACATTTGATTGAGCATTGTGTTGTAGTCAAATTAAGGATTTGCAGGAGTGTTGGCGTTTGGGTGCTGTCTGTGAATGTTTATGTCAGACAGAGAGAGCGAAGGAGAGGCTAGCAATATGCCTCCAAATGGGATGACCATCGAAGTGGTCAAGAAATTTCAAGAGATGGAAGAGATGATCAAAACTAGAGCCAGGGAAGCACTCCAAGCAGAATTGAAGGCAATGAAAATAGGAAAAAGGATAGAGGAAGATTCAGATGAAGAAGAAGAGAAAGAGGAAGAAGCAAAAGAACAAGAAGAGGCAAAGATACCAGCTGAACAAAATCAATTTCTGGAAGCCATCAAGGCAATTGGCAAGGACTCTTCAGAGGCTCAGACAGATATCCCCATGTTTAGTGGAAAGATGAATGCTGAGGAAGTCATGGAGTGGATTGAGGCTCTAAACAACTACTTCAAATATAAGGAAGTTCCTGAAAGTAAGAGGGTTAAGTTTGCAAAAACTAAACTCAAAGGTGCTGCCCTTACATGGTGGAATTACACCCAAGGAGAGAGGGTAAAGAATGGGAAAATTATGGTCTCTTCGTGGAGCAGAATGCTGGAGAAGATCAAGTCCCAGTTCCTTCCATCTGACTACAAGGTGCAGATTTACAGGAAAATGTAGAACCTTAAGCAAAAAGATATGGATGTGGCTACTTACATCGAGGAGTTTCACAAATACACTCTTCGTTGTGGGTACATAGAGGATGAAAAAGCCAAGGTAGCAAGGTATCTAAATGGTCTGAGGGTCAATATTCAAGATGAGATAAGTTTGTTTACCCTTGAAACCATGGAAAAATGCTTTCAAGTAGCATTAAGAGCTGAAGAGGAAAGGTGAGCAGCAGAGTAGAGGAAGAGGTGACATAAATTTTAGAGGCAGTTTTGGAGGAAGAAGTCCTAACCAGAGGCCTAGTGGTGAGTCTAGGCAAGAAGAGCAAGTTGGAGACTCAAGTAGCAGAGGAAGCTACCACGGAAGAAGGCTAGATGAAAGAGATGAGACAAATGGATTAGGTAGAGAATCCAAGTTCTCCAAGATGAGATGTTATCACTACAATCAGATAGGGTACCCGACTTATAAGTGTCCAGAGAAGGCCTCAACTTCTCATGGTAATGAGAGAAGAACCACACTGACTCAAGAGGAAGCAGGGAGTGTGATATCTCTTGAAGTGAGTTTGACATCAGAAGTGGGAGAAAATCTGATGATCAAGAGGACGTTGCTCAAAGCACCAGTGCAGACTGAACCATCACAGAGGAGAGCTCTTTTCAGGATCAATTGCAAAAGCAAAGGTAAAATATGCAAGGTAGTCATAGATTTTGGTTCAACAGATAATATGGTGTCTAGGGAAATGGTGGATAAATTGAACATAGAAAGGATTCCTCATCAAACTCCTTACAAAGCATCTTGGGTAAGTGATAGTCAATCACTTTCGGTAGATGAACAAGCATATGTTGATTTTCAGATTGGAGAATATAAGGAGAGAATTTTATGTGACATTTTGCCCGTGGAGTGTTGTCACCTACTTTTAGGTAGGCCCTGGTAATTTGATAGGCAAGCATTATATGATGGATATGCTAACACATACACCATCAAGAAGGATGTAAATGCTTTTGTGATGACACCATTGTAGGAGGACGCTGAAGCAAAGAAGGCAGCCAAGATTATTTTGGTGGGTAAGAAAGAGTTTGTGAAGATGCATGAAGAAGAGACAAGGCAAGTTGAGGATACCTCAAGGAGTGAGGTTACCAAAGATCATAGTTTGAAGGTGATTTCAGTTTTGAATGATGGAGATCAGATGGTGATGTCTAAGATGGATCAGCAGAAGGTTAAAGAGTAGGTCTGCAAGCAGCCACAAGTTGATTGGAAAGAAGAAGATGCTATCATAGTAGGGACCATTGTTTGTCCTCTAGAGTCAACAAGAGTTGAAAGGCAAACATATTCTACCATAGCAGCAGTACAAGCAGCATCAAACAAGGTTTCAAATGCAGGTGTTCAAGCAGAGATGACAGTAAGGAAGAATGGTGAGCAAAGTATGGGTTTGGTTATAAGTACTCACTCATGGCAAGGTGTGAGTAGAGCCTACAATGCTAGGCATGAATTTTTGATTCCATGGAAGCAAGTTGCAGTCCAGACATCGTGGGGAAGGCATGATGGAGCAAAGGATGACGGTGGTGCAAGACACAGACTCAACTCATGGGACATGAGTTCTTTTCTAGGTGGGGTGTATGGTGCAAGAACACCTAACACAAGGTGGCCTCCATGAGGCATTCAAGTTCATGTTCTGTTTTAAAATAGGTTTTATGTTGTAATAAGGTCTATTCGACCAATGCATTTTTCTTTTCTGTTTGTAAGTCCCTAGTGACTTAGGTCACTTTTGTCAAGTTGTTAGTTTTAGATGGTTGGAATCAGTTAGCTTCTCCTAGCTACTTGGAATCAGTTAGTTTTTCTCCCAGCCGCTTGGAATCAGTCTCCTAACCGCTTGGAATAGGGTTGGTGTTCCTCAGGGCAAGCTTATAAACCCCAGAGAAATGAATCAAAGGTAGATATAGATTAGATATTGTAATCAGATTGAAGAGGAGATTGAATGTAATTGTGCGAATGTAATTGTGCATTGTGTTAAGGAGAAATCAAACTATTCTGTGTTGTCAATTTGTTTTCCATTCTCTATAATTACAAATTGCATAGCTGTAGATTTCTTTTCCTTTCTGTAATTCCGTTGTTGCAAAATGTCGATGTGAAGCATTCCACTGGTGAGATTTCTATCGAAATCAGTGGAATGGCTTCGTTGTACCATATTCATTCATTTCCTATTTTGTTTCATTGTTCAGCGGTGTAGATGTTCTAGACTGAGGGTTGTGCACAATAGGCAGCCTAGCATCTCCATGTGCTAGGGTTTGGATTGGAGGAGTTGGAGTTGTTGGTGAGATAGAGGCCATTGGAAAAGCATTCCTTGCTCAGAGCGACGAGGGTAGTCTAGCCGAAGGGAGGTTTGAGCCGCTGAATGAAAGTCGCGGCCTAAGATTTAGATCGAGGTGACAAAGCACATCGGCCAGAAGTTGTGTGTGCTTGCCGACAAGTAGGGTCTCACCGAAGATGAAATCATCGGTGCATCAGTCAGAGGCTATAGGTGTTCGCCGATAGTGTGGGGTCACAGTGAAGACAAGTGGTCGTCGGCATATCGGCAAAGCGTTTCCTACCATGGCCGTGGAAATTGTCTTAGCGATAGGCGTGAACTATAGAGTCATCCATCGGGGAGAGTTGTGGCATCAGAATGATAAGTTGCAAGGTGACTAACAGTGAAAGTCTTACCGACTGAGGCTCCCCATCACCAGACCACACCTCCATAGGTGTCTTATCAACAAGTGTTGATGTAGGAGATTTGTTAACCAAGGAACAAGTAGTAGAAACAGCTTCAACCCAGAAATTTTGTTCAAGGCTAGCTCCACTTAGCATACTCCTTGCCCTCTCCATTAATGTTCTGGTTATCCTCTCTGCAACTCCATTCTACTAAGGGGCATACGGAGTTGTCTTGTGCCTCTCAATCCCCTATTCTTTACAGCACTTGTCGAAATCTGCTGAACAAAACTCACCACCGTTGTCAGTCCTCAAACACTTAATCTTTCTATCCTTATGATTCTCTACAAGAGCTTTGAACTCTTTGAATCTATTAAAGACTTTAGATTTACTTCTAAGGAAATACACCCATGTCCTTCTACTGTAGTCATCAATGAATGAAACAAAGTAAACAAATTTTGAAATCGAAGGAACATTAACAGGACCAAAAACATCAAAATGAATTAAGTCCAACACCTCATAAGATTTGTGAGAACTAGAATAAAACTGAACACGGTTTTGTTTTCCATATATGCAATGTTCACATAAATCAAACTCAAGGTTATAATCATTCATATACTCAACAAGGTTTTTATTTTTCAGGGTCCTCTAACCCTTTTCACCAATGTGACCAAGCCTTTGGTGTCATAACATTGTCTTCTTAGCTAGAAGTTTCATCTCCATAGGATGAGCACCCTTAGGTACCCAGAAAGCATGACCATTGAAGAAGTAGATGCAACATTCCTCTTTGTTGTTGGTTCTAATGGTGAGGATGAAGACTTTGAAGTTCTCTTCTTTGAAACAGAGGCACTATTGCACTGTACTACACATGCATCAAGCTGAAACAGAGTGCCAATTTGAACATCCTTAGCTAGAACCATAGATCCTCTAGTCATCTTGCATCCTCAATTCGAGAAAAGAACATGCACACCCACATCATTCAATTTACTTACAGATAACAGGTTCTGTGCCCAACCAGGGATATGCAAAACACCATTGATCCCCTTTACTCTTCCATCAGGGAATTGAATCAAGACTCTTCCATGGCCAACAATCTTTAGGTGAGAGTCATCACCCAAGTACACCTTCCCACCATCATATTCTTCATAATTTGAAAACCAATCCCTTGTTTCCCTCTCAGTTGTTATCCTCGATGTCAAATTCACATACTATCATGGTACTATGATAGTTGGCAGGCATAGGTATTTGGTTTGTGACATCATTTGGTTGATTTGGTATGGATTTGTATTGCAGTGGTATTATGGTGGAATTACAGTTTATAGTGGGGTCAAATTTGCATCAATTTCTCCAATGATCTTGTTTCTTCCTTGGTACTATAGTTGTGTTGCAATCTTGTTACAATTGGCATTATGATATTCTCTATGTCATGTGATAATGCAAGGTTATGATTTTGTTTTAGTTGAATAAGACACTTGGTTCTATATGCAAACAAAGGCATTAGTTATCAAGGTCATCATTGATTCGAAGAGTTCCTGTTTCATTTCACTTCAAGAGCTTGATTAATTTCAAAGGGACACAAAGCAAAGGTTATACTTGCTTCTTTTCAAATGTCATCATTGATGTGATTATTGTTCAATGTTAAAAAAGGGGCATCATATGGTTATCCTCATTTGATTTATACAAGGTTATTGTTTTGGTTTGAAAATCAATGATAAACAAAAGGCATTTTTTAGTCACTTAAGTGGCAACCTGCCTAGCAGGTATTGGGCATGCTTAATAGGTGAAAAGGTTGTGGTTTTAACTGGCCCATTCTAGGGCAAACTGGGTCTCTCGGTGGACAACGTATACAATGGGCAAAAAGTTTGTTTGTATCTTCTTTTTGCAAGGTTGAACTTAGATACATGAAGTCTCTCGACCTAGGGTTTCATCATTATGCAAAGTTTGAAGATCTTGTGCAATCATGATGTGGATTTTTTGAGACATGACAATACTTGAGCTTAAGTGAGTTTTGGCTAGGACTAAGGTGAGTTGGATAGTTATTTTTGGAACTCTAAGGCACATCAAAAATGTTCAGTTGGCACCTTAGGTGATATCCTTCCTTAATCTCCAATGTGGGTTTTAGAGTCAATAAAAATAGCGATTCTCTGTTCTTGAAAAGTTTGGTAAACAGTAATTGTGTAAAAAGAAATATGAACTCTATTGTTGACTGTGAGGGTTTATTCTCCCAAGTCGTGCCAGTTCTGAACTATAACTTGGGTTTTCACTATGAAGTCTTTGATTTTTTAACTATGGTTGTTAGCTCATATTCACTTCATTTATTCTATTGTAAAGCAATTGGGAAACAAAAAAATATAGCAACAATTTTGAAACTATGTTGTGAACCATGGGGTTTGTGGTCACATACACTTTACTTATTCTTTTGTTGAAAACAAAAATAGTTATGTGAACAGAAAACAATTTTTGTAAAAGGCATTTGATTAAAGTTTGAATATCTTCAAAAGGCTTTGCAAAAGTTCTACATTCTTCTACATGGGTCTATTCGACCATACTCTCTTGATAGTTACTGTTGCAGTTGAAAACTGTTAGAGACAGTTGAAGGGTTTTAGTTACAGATTCAAACTGTTTCATGAAAGAAGGAAGGCATTGTGAAAATGTATAAAAAGGCATGAAATATAAACATCTGATGTGATGTTAATGATGTGTGTTCATTTCACTATCATTAATATTATATCAACATGTTGATGAAAGGATATTCTTGAGTTGTATAGTTGATTCTTGAGTCTCAAATAATGAGACAGTCAAGGACTGGAATGTAGAGGAACATAGTAATACTCTATATTGCTTCATATTCTTCATTGTACATTTGATTGTGATATGCAAGTGAGGCAGTGATAAAAACAAGCCAGTGAGGTAGTGATAAAAAAGGTCAGTGAGACATTTTTCTGTAGCCAGTGAGACATTTTACTGAGTGATTTTTCTACCCCAAGAGGGTTTTCCACTCCTGAAATCTTTGTCTTATGGTCTCATTTGGTGTATGATTAATTTGTCCATTATACTTGATTGTTTATTTCTTTAATGCATTGTTACTTGCATTGATAGAGCCTAAATCAACATTTGCTTCAGTTTTGAAAGCTTGAAATAAAAGTGTTTAAACTTGCTTTGTTTTCTACAACACTGATTCACCACCCCCCTCTCAGTGTTGTCAAGTACTCCAACAAGTGGTATCAGAGCCAGACCCTTGTCTAAAAGATTTAACCAACCTAAGGGATTCCTAGTGGAGTACATACCATGTCATCTCAGGAAGGTCTTTCTACTTTCAAAGCACCATTGTTTGATGGTACTGATTATGCCTTTTGGATGTATAGAATGGTTCATCACATAAAATATTTAGGCTTTGATGTTTGGAATGCAATTGAAACTGGTTATTCTGGTTCTAGAACACCATCTAGTGCTGATGAGAAAAAAACTTATGATTGTGATGCAAAGGCTGCAAATGCCATTTGTTGTGGTTTGTCCAATGATGTTTTATTCAAGATCATGGAATGCAAAACAACTAAGTCCATATGGGAAAAGTTGTCAAATATCTATGAGGGTGATGAGGATATAAAAGAAGCAAAACTTCAAGCTCTGAGAAACAAGTTTGAAGGCTTAAGAATGACAGATGAAAAGAAGGTAGATGATTACCTTCAAAGAGTCCAAGAAACTGTAAACACTATGAGAGGTTTAGGAGAAAAAATAGAGGAGATAACTGTTGTTAAAAAGGTGTTAAGAACCCTATCTCCTAAATATGATTCTAAGACTTTTGCTATTGAAGAAAGAGACATGAAGACATTAATTGTAGATGTTCTTCATGGTATTTTCACTGCCTATGAAATGAGAAAGATCAATGACAATCCTAACAAAGAAACTACCTTCAAAATTGTTAGAAAGGAAAATGAAATAAATTCTAAGCCTGAAAAAGTGAATGATGATGAGTCAGTTTTTGTAAGCAAACTAAAAAGAGGCTCAATAGGTAGATATAAAGGGAAGTTACCCTTTAAGTGTTTCAATTGTGGAAAAATAGGACACTATGCAGCAAACTGTCCTAACAAAGAACTTGATAGTGACGAGGAAGACAATAAAAAACAAAGTAAGAAAAAGCAGTATAACTTTAAGAAGAAAAATGTCATCAAAAAGAAGAAAAGTTTGTTTGCTGATGTTACTGACAGTGGCTTAGAGGAATCTGCTGAAGAAGGTGATGAAACCTTGTTCATGGCAACAATCAATTTATTTGAAACTAAAAGTACATTAGATCAATCTGAAACTGAGGTTGATTTTGAGGGTGAACTCAAATGTGCCCTTAGTGAAATAAAGAAACTTAAAAAGGAGGCTATAGTGAAAAAAAATTAGATCACTGACTATGAAAAATAAATCTTAGATCTAAAACTGCAACTTGAGGAAAACAAGAAAATTTTAGAAGTCACTCAAGAACAGTTGAATGTCAAAGAAAAAGAGTGCTGCACTCGAGAGGCTGAGATTGTCAGTTTGAGGAAAAATCTTGTAATGTGTGAAAGTAGTGAAAAGTTGTCTCATCTCTTAGGCAAACAAAGGTCACATAATGATAAGAGTGGCTTGGGGATGATAAAAGGACAATGTTCAAATTCTAACAGTGATGGGTTCAGTGCTGCTAAAAAGTCCTTTGCAAAAAGAGGTAATCCTCTTAGATTCAATCTACAATTTTTTTGCTATTATTTTAATTGTAATCAATATGGACACAAGGCAAATGAATGCAGATTTGTATCTAGAAGTAAGCCTAGTTTCGTTGATGGAAATCTGTTTAAGTTTTTGAACAAACTGAAAAGTTTTACTTGTGGAAATCTTGGTCACATAGCAAGATTTTACAGATCTGTTTTTGATATACAGTCTAATGCTCAATCTAAGACATCTCCTAATGATGAAAAGACTAAGCTAGTTTGGAGAATGAAACAAAATGTTAAAAGGGCTGATGTGATGCTAGTTCAAATAGCCTTTCATGCTTAAAAGGAAGATCTGTGGGTTGTTGACAATGGTTTCTCTCACCATATGACTGGTGATAGAAGCAAATTTGTTAAATATGAGAATTTTTTTGGAGGTTCTGTCAAGTTTGGTAATGATTTCTATGTTCAGATCAAAGGTATAGGTACTATTTTGCTCAATAATGATACTCCTCTACATGATGTTTACTATGTAGAAGGTTTGACTCATAATTTGTTGAGTGTGAGTTAGATATGTGATAATGGTTTCAAAGTAACTTTTAGTGCACAAGGTTGTGAAATCAAGAAATAATCTAGGAAGGTTGTTGCAGCTAGTCTAAGGACTAAAGGAAACATTTATAATCTTCATGAGACTTCAAGCAATAGCAAACATGGACATGTGTGCTTCATGAGTCAAGTAGAAGAAAGCCAACTATGGCATAGGAGGCTGGGACACATCAATTATGATAATTTGGTTAAAATCAGTAAAAATTGGAATGTGAAAAACATGCCTATAATCTCTAAACCCAGCAATAGTACCTGCAAAGAATGTCAAGAAGGTAAGAAAACTAGGGTAAGCTTCAAAACCAAGGAGTATTCTTCTACTTAGCCCTTGCAATTAGTTCATTCTGATTTATGTGGTCCTACAAGGACTATCTCTTTAAATGGTGAACGTTATTTCATGCTTTTCATAGATGATTACACCATAATGACTTGGGTTACATTTTTGAAACATAAATCTAAATCTTTTAATAGATTTAAGATTTTTAGGAAGATGGTAGAAAGGGAATCAAATATGAAAATAAAATGCCTTAGGTCTGATAAAGGTGGGGAATATACCTCACAAGATTTCATTGATTATTATGAAGAACATGGAATCAAGAGGCAATATTCAACCTCTAGAACACCAAAACAAAATGGTGTTGCTGAGAGGAAAAACAGAACCGTGAAAGAAATAGCCAGAACAATGTTGCATGATGCAAATCTACCAAATGTCTATTGGAAAGAGGTTGTTCATACAACAGTCTATACCTTGAATAGAGTATAGTTAAGGGTAAAAACTAACTATACTCCTTATGAATTATGGTATGGTAGACCTGCAACTGTTGAATATTTTAGAATTTTTGGTAGTAAATGTTTTATTAAGAGAGATGATGAAAGCTTAGGAAGTTTTGAATCTCGCTATGATGAAGGTATCTTCTTAGGTTACTCCACTCACAATAAAACTTATAAACATTTCAATAAAAGATTAAAAAGAATGGTTGAAAGCACTAATGTAAAAGTTGATGAAGTGTTGCAACCATTTAATCAGTAGGATGAAGAAAAGGAAGAAGTTCTTCCATCTAAAAAAGAGGAGAAATCAGAGGAAGAGTGGTGCAGGGGCACCATAGTAAAATCTACTATGTTGAAATAAGGCCTATTTGGCCATGTCATCTTGTTCATGTTTTATTTTTCTAAACACCTAGAAGTCTTTGTATTCCATTTGGCAAATAATGGACACATTTTGTATCTAATAGAATCTGAAAAGGTCAACAGGAGTCGGTTGGGATTCAGGGTAGTTGGCCTTCCCTAACCATTGAGCAACCGTTGATCTTCGAACTCTGGCTTAATAAAAGCACAGAAGAGCAACTGAGATGGGGTTCTGTAAAATTTGAAGATTGTGATTCACAAATCATCTGAGCAATAATAACTTCTGTCCATCATTTTCTGTGTTTGATCTGTGCCGTAAATATTTCCTATTTGTTCATAATAGCTTTCTGTTCTCTGCAATTGAAATAGTTTATTCTAAATTGTCGAAGATGGGTCGATAACAATTCCACTGGTGGATTTCCAAAGAAATCAGTGGAATGGCATCATTCTGTACATATTTCTGTTTGTTTTTCTTTTCATTTACTTGTTTGGCGGGGCAGATGTTCCAGATTGAGGAGTGTGCACAGTAGTATGCCCTAGCATCTCTATGTGCTAGGCGTAGAGTGTAGATCAGACTATTGAGAGTTGACAACCCTATCGGCGTATCATTGTGACACAGAGTCGTGGCCAAAGACAGTCGCTAACCACTAGTGGTGTCGTTGGATCGAGCCAATGAAGAGACAAGTCCCGGTGACGCAAAGGACTCTGGCCGATAGCAAAGAGTGGATGTTATCAGAGTATCGGGTTAATAAATTTTGGCTCCACTGATAGGCATATGTCTTTCCAAAACTGTGATGGCAAATGCTAATGTGTCGTAGTTCCATCGGGATGACAAGGTCATCAGGTAGATAACTTGGCGTTGGACCGACAGCATTGGTCTTACCGATCGAGGCGTATCGGGGTGATAAGGGATAAGTGTTACCGATGGAGATCCATTGGGAGAAGTCAACTAGTGACAAGAGATCTTTAGGTTTGGCTAATAGCATTCGTCTGGCTGATGAGCGATCGGAGTGACTAACGTATCGGAGACACAAAAAAGGAAGTTCACCGAAGGTTGAAGTCATGCTGATGAGTGGTTGGTCCATCGGCACATCGACCTAAGTTTGTAAGTGTTTACAGATGACAAGGGTCACATCAATGAGAGATTGGTTACTATTGAACTAACTATCGGCCCAAACGAAGAAGAAGTCTCGCTAATAGGAGGTATCGGACAGAGTTGGTGTTCGGCAAAACATTTCCAAAGGTCACCGATAGTCTATTCCGTTGCCGATGGCAATAATAAGGGAGTTCTAATAGAACTATATGAAGGACATAAAATATTTACCCATCCTCTCCTAACTTGAAAGAGCAAGAATATTTATTCTTCTTTTTGACTCCTCATCATATTGGTATCAGAGCCATAAAAGGTTCTATTGTGGATCTGGTATATGTCAATAGAGGAGAGCGAAGGAGAGGCTAGCAATATGCCTCCAAAGGGGATGACCACCAAAGTGGTCAAGAAATTTAAGGAGATGGAAGAGAAGATCAAAACTGGAGTCAGGGAAGCACTCCAAGAAGAATTGAAGGCACTGAAGATAGGAAAAAGGATAGAGGAAGGTTCAGATGAAGAGGAAGAGAACGAGGAAGAAGAAGAGGAACCAGAAGAGGCAGAGATACCGGCTAATCAAAAGAATTTCCTGGAAGCCATTAAGGCTATTGGCAAGGACTCTTTGAAGGCTCGGATAGATATCCCCATGTTCAGTGGAAAGATGAATGCTGATGAAGTCATGGAGTGGATTGAGGCTCTAAACAACTATTTTGAGTACAAAGAAGTTCCTAAAAGTAAGAGAGTTAAGTTTGCAAAAACTAAACTCAAAGGTGCTGCCCTTACATGGTGGAATTACACCCAAGGAGAGAGGGTAAAGAATGGGAAGAGTATGATCTCTTTGTGGAGAAGAATGCTGGAGAAGATCAAGTCCCAGTTCCTTCCATCTAACTATGAGGTGCAGATTTATAAGAAAATACAGAACCTCAAGCAAAAAGATATGGATGTAGCTACTTACACCGAGGAGTTTCACAAATACACTCTTCGTTGTGGGTACATGGAGGAGGAAAAAACTAAGGTGGCCAGGTATCTAAATGGTCTAAGGTTCAATATTCAAGATGAGATAAGTTTATTGACCCCTGAAACCGTGGAAAAATGCTTTCAAGTAGCATTAAGAGCTGAAGCGGAAAGGGAGCAGCAAGGTGGAGGAAGAGGTGGCAAAAATTTTAGAGGCAGAGGCAGTTTTGGAGGAAGAAGTACTAACTAGAGGCCTAATGGTGAGTCTAGCCAAGAAGTGCAAGTTGGGGACTCAAGTAGCAGAGGAGGCTACTAAGGAAGAAGGCCTAATGGAAGAGGTGGGACAAATGGATCAGGTAGAGGATCCAAGTTCTCCAATATGAGATGTTATAACTGTAATCAAATAGGGCACCTAGCATATAAGTGTCCAGAGAAGGCCTCAACTTCTCATAGTAATGAGAGAAGAACCACATTGAATCAAGAGGATGCAGGGAGTGTGACATCTCCTGAAGTGAATTTGACATCAGAGATGGGAGAAAATCTGATGATCAAGAGGACGCTGCTCAAAGAACCAGTGTAAACTGAACCGTCACAAAGAAGATCTTTGTTTAGAGTTAACTACAAGATCCAAGGTAAGGTTTGTAAAGTTATTATTGACTCTGGTTCTACTGACAATATTATATCTTTGGAAGCAGTAGATAAATTGAAATTAGAAAAGATACCCCATAGTTGTCCATATAGGGTCAGTTGGTTAAACAAGGGACAACATATAGTCATCAATGAATAGGCATGGGTAGAATTTAGTATTGGGGGTATAGAGACAAGATTTTGTGTGACATCCTTCCAATGGATGCTTGCCATCTTCTGCTAGGTAGACCATGGCAGTTTGACAGAAAGGCTCATCATGATGGAGAAAAGAATGCTTACTCATTCCAAAAGGATGGTGTGACTTATAGGATACAATCATTGGTAGAAGAGGATCCACAACATGTAGGGTCTAGTGTAATGCTCGTAGGAGAAAAGGAAATCCTTGAAACAGTAGAAGAATTAGGTGGAGTAGGTTTTGATCTGGTTGTGAAACCTAAGGAGAAGAAAAGAGAAAATATGAGAGAGATAGGGCCTAGGGAGGTCAGAGAACTACTTGAGAGTTATAAGGAAGTAATTGCAGCAGATATACCAGACTCACTACCACCCATTAGAGATATCAACCATTAGATTGATCTCATACTGGGAGCTGTACTTACCAATAAGGTAGCCTATAAGATGACCCCTCAGCAAAATGAGGAGATAGCCAAGTAGGTTCAAGAACTTTTAGACAAGGGGTTAATAAGAAAGAGTTTGAGTCCATATGTAGTCCCCACGATTTTGGCACCAAAGAAAGATGGGAAATGGAGACTATGTACTGATTCCAGGGCAATAAATAGGATAAGCATCAGATACAGGTTTCCTATTCCTACAATTGAAGACCTAATGGATTATTTGGGGGGTGCTACATATTTCTCTAATATAGACTTGAAGAGTGGGTACCATCAGATAAGGATAAGAGAGGGGGATGAGTGGAAGACAACATTCAAAACCAATGAAGGGTTGTATGAGTGGCTTGTGATTCCTTTTGGTCTTTCAAATGCCCCTAGCACCTTTATGAGGCTGATGAATGAGGTGTTGCAGGAGTTCATAGGGAAATTTGTGGTAGTCTACCTTGATGATATCTTGGTGTTCAGGAAGAGCAAGGAAGAACACTTGAAACATTTGGAGATAGTCTTGAAGAGGCTGCAAGATCAGAAGTTACTGATAAACTTGGAAAAGTGTGGCTTCATGAAATAAGAGTTGATCTACTTGGGTTTTGTCATTTCCAATGGTGATCTAAAGATGGATCCTTCAAAGGTGGAGGCTATTCTGAATTGGCCCACACCTAAGACAGCAGGGGAGGTAAGGAGTTTCCATGGTTTGGCCACATTCTATAGGAAATTCATTAAGAATTATAGTGATATTTGTGCACCTATGTTGGAGACCATCAGGGGTGGAAGTAAGGTGAAGTTTGTGTGGACAAAAGAGGCAGACCAGAGTTTTGAAAGTCTGAAGCAGAAAGTTGCCAAGTATCCTGTCTTAGTACTTCCTGATTTCAATAAGGTTTTTACCATTGAATGTGATGCAAGTGGGCTGGCCATTGGAGCAGTGTTGAGCCAAGAAGGAAGACCAGTGGCCTTCTTCAGTGAAAAGTTGAATGAAGCTAAGAGGAAGTACTCTTCTTATGATTTAGAATTGTATGCCTTGGTACAAGCTCTGAAAAAGTGGAGGCATTATTTGCTTCCCAAAGAATTCATTGTGTACATGGACAATCATGCTCTTAGTTTTTTGAATGGATAGGAAAAGCTCAGCCATAGACACATGAAGTGGGTGGAAATTTTGAAAGTATACACTTTCACCATTAAGCATAAGAAATGGGTCACAAATAAGGTTACAGATGCTCTCAGCAAGAGGGTGTTGACAGTCCAAGAAGTGCAGTTGCAAAGCATGGGTGTTGAGTCACTCAAAGAATTGTATGAAGAAGATTAGGATTTCAGAGAAATCTACAAGGTGTACAATGAATTTGCCAATACTTTTCATGGTGAGTTTTCAGATTTTACATTGCAGAATGGACTATTGTTCAAAGGATGTCAGTTGTGTATCCCTAAATGCTCAATGATGGATAATATTGTGAAGGAAAAACATAGTGGTGGACTGAGTGGACATTTTGGATTGAATAAGACTTTAGATCTGGTAAGGAGATTTTATTTTTGGCCAAGAATGCAGTCTAACATCAGAAAATTTGTTGAAAGTTGCATAGTATACCAAAGAGCAAAAGGAGTCTCGACCAATGCAGGATTGCATCAACCTTTGCCAATACCCAACAGGCCTTGGGAATGTCTAAGTATGGATTTTGTGATGGGGTTACCCAAAACAAGGGAAGGTTGTGATAGTGTGTTTGTAGTGGTAGATTGATTCAGCAAGATGGCTCATTTCATTCCTTGCAGGACCACTAATGATGCTAGCTACATTGTAGGTTTGTTCTTTAAAGAAATTGTTAGGATTCATGGGCTACCCTTGAGCATTGTGTCTGATAGGGATAGTAAATTTGTAGGAAATTTTTGGAGGACTTTGTGGAAAAGATTGGGAACAAATTTGTCTTTCAGTTCAGCCTATCATCCTTAGACTGATGGACAAACTGAGGTGGTCAATAGATCTTTGGGAAATCTCCTTAGATGCTTAACAAAAGAACATGGCAGCAGTTGGGATGTGATACTCCTATAAGCAGAATATGCTTATAATGACTCGACAAACAGGAGCACAGGTCTGAGTCCCTTTGAAATTGTATATGGCAGTCACCCCAGGGGTATTTTTGAATCGAGAGACGTCCAAGGGTTGGACAAAAGGAGTGGTCATGCTAATGCATTTGCAAAAGCCATGAAAGAAATACACCAATAGGTTAGAGATACTTTACACCAAAATAGTCAGAAGATGAAGGCTATAATGGATCAAAGGAGGAGGGATGTGCAGTATCAGGTAGGCAACTTGGTCATGGTTCATCTGAACAAAAATAGGTTGCCAAAAGCAGGCCACAACAAACTGATGATGTAGAAGATTGGACCCTGTTAGATTTTGGAGAAGTACAGTCCAAATGCTTACAAGATTGAGCTTCCTGATGATATTGCCATTTCACCCATATTCAACATTGCTGATTTGACATTGTACAAAATTCCTAATACAAGGGAGAATGCAGAAGACCCTATCCAGGAAAATGAAGGCTGGCTGAAGCACTTACCTTCTAGGGAGCTGCCAAAAATGGAGTACATTTTGGAAAGCAGAGAAGCCAGGAAGACAAGGCACAAAACATACTTTGAACATCTGGTTAAGTGGCAAGGGCTTCTAGATTCCGAAGCTACATGGATGCTAGAGGAAGACATTCTAAAGCAAGGCGGAGATGTACAAGGATTGGTCTCTAAGAGGACTTGAGACATTTTTCTTCTGGGGAGTATGGTGCAGGGGCACCATAGTAAAATCTACTATGTTGAAATAAGGCCTATTTGGCCATGTCATCTTGTTCATGTTTTGTTTTTCTAAACACCTAGAAGTCTTTGTATTCCATTTGAAAAATAATGGACACATTTTGTATCTAATAGAATCCGAAAAGGTCAACAGGAGTCGGTTGGGATTCAGGGTAGTTGGCCTTCCCTAACCGTTGAGCAACCATTGATCTTCCAACTCTAGCTTAATAAAAGCATAGAGGAGCAACCGAGAGGGGGTTCTGTAAAATTCAAAGATTATGATTCAAAAATCATCTGAGAAATAATAACTTCTATCCATCATTTTTTGTGTTTGATCTGTGCCGTAAATATTTCCTATTTGTTCATAATAGCTTTTTGTTCTCTGCAATTGAAATAGTTTAGTCTAAATTTTTGAAGATGAGTCGATAACCATTCCATTGGTGGATTTCCAAAGAAATCAGTGGAATGGCATCGGTCTGTACATATTTCTGTTTGTTTTTCTTTTCATTTACTTGTTTGGCAGGGCAGATGTTCCAGACTGAGGAGTGTGCACAGTAGTATGCCCTAGCATCTCTATGTGCTAGGCATAGAGTGTAGATAACAGTATTGAGAGTTGACAACCCTATCGACATATCACTGTGATGCAGAGTCGTGGCCAAAGACGGTCGCTAACCACTAGTGGTGTTGTTGGATCAGGCCAATGAAGAGACAAGTCCCAGCGACCCAAAGGACTCTGGCTGATAGCAAAGAGTGGATGTTATCAGAGTATCGAGTTGATAATTTTTGGCTCCACTGATAGGTGTATGTCTTGCCAAAACCGTGACGGAAAATGCTAATGTGTCATAGTTCCATCAGGATGACAAGGTCATTGGGTAGATAACTCGGCATTGGACCAACAACATTGGTCTTACCGATCGAGGCGTATCGGGGTGATAAGGGATAAGTGTTACTGACGGAGATCCATCGGAAGGAGTCATCTAGCGGCAAGAGATCTTTAGGTTTGGCCAATAGCATTTGTTTGGCCAATGAGCGATCGGAGTGACTAACGTATCGGAGACACAAAAAAGGAAGTTCACCAAAGGTTGAAGTCATGCCGATGAGTGGTTGGTTCATCGGCGCATCGACCTAAGTTTGTAAGTGTTCACTGATGACAAGGGTTACATCGATGAGAGATTGGTTACTGTTGAACTAACTGTCGGCCCAAACGAAGAAGAAGTCTTGCCAATAGGAGGTATCAGATAGACTTGGTGTTTGGAAAAACATTTCCAAAGGTTGCCGATAGTCTATTCCATTGCCGATGGCAATAATAAGGGAGTTCTAATAGAACTATATGAAGGACATAAAATATTTACCCATCCTCTCCTAAGTTGAAAGAGTAAGAATATTTATTCTTCTTTTTGACTCCTCATCAAAGAGGAAGAAAATCTAGTGAGTGCACCTACTGCACCTGAGGTGTCAACATCTAAGACTCCTTCTAAGTCTGTTTTAAAGAACCATCCTCAAGGACAAATTATTGGAGATAAATCTGCAGGAGTGCAAACAAGAAGGAAGCTTGCAAATGCAAGTGAATAGGTACATCTTTGTTTACTTTCTCAATTTGAGCCTAAAACTTATGTTGAAGCTAGTAAAGATGAATCATGGATTAATGCTATGAAGGAAGAACTAGATCTGATTGAGAAAATTAAAACATGGGAGTTAGTTCCTAAACCCAAGGATAAAAATGTTATTGGTGCCAAGTGGGTTTTTAAAAACAAACTTGATGATCAAGGGAATGTAGTCAGAAATAAGGCAAGATTAGTCTATAAAGGATACTCTCAGATTGAGGGTATTGATTTTGATCAAACTTTTGCCCCTATAGCTAGACTTGAGGCAATAAGAATCTTTCTTGCTTTCTCAGTTTACAAGAATTTCAAAGTTTACCAAATGGATGTTAAAACAACATTTCTAAATGGTGATCTTGAAGAGGAAGTTTACATGGAACAACCTAAAGGGTTTGTATGTACTAGAAAAGAAGATCATGTATATAGGTTGAAAAAGGCACTTTATGGCCTTAAACAAGCTCCTCGAGCTTGGTATTCTAAGATTGACAAACACTTACAAGCTCAAGGTTTCAAAAAGGGAGTAGTGGATAGTAACCTATACTACATGACCAAAGGTGATAGCATACTAGTTGTTGTTGTGTATGTAGATGATATTATCTTTGGTAGCAATGATGATGAACTATGCTCTAGTTTTCCAAAAGTCATGTAATCTAAGATTGAAATGTCAATGCTTGGTGAACTTTCTTTCTTTCTTGGTTTACAAGTTTCACAACTCACAAAAGGAATCTTTATATCTCAAATGAAATATGCTAAAGAGATGCTAAAAAGGTTTCAAATGGATGAGTGCAAACCAGTTGGCACACCTATGGAAGTTGGCTGTAAATTGGGTAAAGATGTTGATTTGCTTGATATAGATCATACCTTATTCAGATCAATGATAGGCAGCTTGTGATACTTAACAGCAACAAGACTTGACATTATGCAGGCTGTATGCTTGGCTGCTAGATTTCAATCTGCACCTAAGCAATCACATCTTAATGCTATAAAAAGGATTTTTAGATACATTAGAGGCACTATTGATTATGGCCTGTGGTATCCAAGACACGATGATTTTTCTTTGATAGCATTCACTGATGCTGATTGGGTAGACAATGTTGATGACAGGAAAAGCACTTCTGGTGGGGCATTCTTTCTAGGTGGAAGATTGGTAGCCTGGCACAACAAGAAATGGAATTTTGTGTCTCTATCAACTGCTGAAGTAGAATATATTACTGCTGCTACTTGTTGCACACAAGTGTTATGGATGATTCAAACCTTGAAAGACATTCAGGTTAAGGTATCTAAGCCTGTTAAGATTCTGTGTGACAATACAAGCATAATAAACATTTCTAAGAATCTTGTAATGCATTCTAGAACGAAGCATATTAACATTCCTTATCATTTCTTAAGAGAAAAAGTTTTGTCAAATGAAGTTTCTCTAGAATATGTCTCTTCAGGTGATCAAGTGGCTAACATTTTCACTAAGCCACTCCCAAAAGAAACATTTGAAGGCCTGAGGGATAGACTTGGTGTTCTCTCCCTTGATTCTATAAAATGATTCAATTCTGATCTTGGTCTCAGGGGGGGCTTCTCAGCATATTTTTCATCCTTGAGGTTGTCGGTTGATGCATTAATGTGAAAAGTGATTAACAGTCTTCATCATCTTGTGTTCTCTTTTCATGTTATTGTATCATGGCTATATATTGGTAGTTGACATTTATTTCAATTGGTTCTTGATGTTGGTGATAGTGGTGTTCTGCTTTATATAGATGACAGTGATCATATCTCTGGTTTTGCTCTTTGATGGTTTGTTGTTTCTCATGATTGGCATATTCAGTTGTTGTCCCTATTATGATACATGTTCTTTTATATGGTCATATTTTTTTGGTACTGACAGTGTAGTTATGTTTTAGGCCATTCTGGATGCTTTGTGCTCCATTGGATAGTAATGGTATGCTTTAAATCCTGATCTCTCGTTGAGGCAATGTCACACTTCTTTCTCCCTTTGTCTTTGATGTAAAAAGGGGGAGTGAGAGTTGTGTTTTGCCCTTAAGGACAAGGGGAGTTTGTTTCCCTCTCAGTTGTTATCCTTGATGTCAAATTCACATACTCTCATGGTACTATGACAGTTGGAAGGCATAGGTATTTGGTTTGTGATAGCATTTGGTTGATTTGGTATGGATTTGCATTGCAGTGGTATTATGGTGGCATTATAGTTTACAGTGGGCTCAAATTTGCATCAGTTTCTACAATGATGTTGTTTCTTCCTTGGTAATATAGTTGTGTTACAATCTTGTTACAATTGGCATTATGATATTCTCTGTGTCATGTGATAATACAAGGTTATGATTTTGTTTCAGTTGAATAAGACACTTGGTTCTATATGCAAGCAAAGGCATTAGTTATCAATGCCATTATTGATATGAAGAGTTCCTGAACTTCATTTCACTTCAAGAGCTTGATTAATTTCAAAGGGACAAAAAGCAAAGGTTATACTTGTTTCTTTTCAAATGTCATCATTGATGTGATTATTGTTCAATGTTAAAAAAGGGGCATCATATGGTTATCCTCATTTGATTTATTCAAGGTTATTGTTTTGGTTTGAAAATCAATGATAAACAAAAGACATTTTTCAGTCACTTAAGTGGCAACCTACCTAGTAGGTATCAGGCATGCTCAACAGGTGAAAAGGTTGTGGTTTTAACTGGCCCATTCTAGGGCAAACTGGGTTTGTCGGTGGATAGAGTATACAATGGGCAAAAAGTTTGTTTGTATCTTCTTTTTGCAAGGTCGAACTTAGAGACATGAAGTCTCTCGACCTAGGGTTTCATCATTATGCAAAGTTTGAAGATCCTGTGCAATCATGATGTAGATTTTTTGAGACATGACAATGCTCAAGTTGTAAGTGAGTTTCGACTAGGACTAAGGTGAGCTGGACAATTATTTTTGGAACTCTAAGGCACATCAAAAATGTTTAGTTGGCGGCTGAAGTGATATCCTTCCTTAATCTCTCATGTGGGTTTTAGAGTCAATAAAAATGGTGATTCTCTATTCTTGAAAATTTTGGTAAACAGTCTTTGTGTAAAAGGAAATATCAACTATATTGTTGATTGTGAGGGTTTATTCTGAAATATAACTTGTGTTTTCACTATGAAGTCTTTGATTTTTAATTGTGGTTGTTAGCTCATATTCACTTCATTTATTCTATTGTAAAGCAATTGGGAAACAAAAAAATATAGCAATAGTTTTGAAACTATGTGTGAACCATGGGGTTTGCGGTCACATACACTTTACTTATTCTTTTGTTGAAAACAAAAACAGTTATGTGAACAACAAACAGTTTTTGTGAAAGGTGTTTGATTAAAGTTTGAATAGCTTCAAAAGGATTTGTGAAAGTTCTACATTCTTCTACATGGGTCTATTCGACCATACTCTCTTGAGAGTTATTGTTGTAGTTGAAAACTGTTAGAGATAGTTGAAGGGTTTTAGTTATAGATTCAAACTGTTTCATGAAAGAAGGAAGGCATTGTGAAAATGTATAAAAAGGCATGAAATGTAAACATCTTATGTGATGTTGATTATTGTGTTCATTTCAATATCATTAAGATTATATCAGTGTGTTGATGAAAGGATATTCTTGAGTTGTTGTATAGTTGATTCTTGAGTCTCAAATAATGAGACAGTTAAGGACTAGAATGTAGAGGAACAAAGTAACCCTCTGTATTGCTTCATATTCTTCATTGTATTTGATTGTGATATGCCAGTGAAGCAGTGATAAAAACAAGCCAGTGAGGCAGTGATAAAAAGGTTAGTGAGACATTTTTCTATAGCCAGTGAGGCATGATTCTTGAGTAAGCTAGCGAGACATTTTACTGAGTGGTTTTTCTACCCCAAGAGAGTTTTCCACTCCTGAAATCTTTGTCTTATCGTCTCATTTGTTGCATGATTAATTTGTCCATTATACTTGATTGTTTATTTCTTTAATGCACTGTTACTTGCATTTCAATAGAGCCTAAATCAACATCTCCTTAAGTTTTGAAAGCTTGAAATAAAAGTGTTTAAACTTGTTTTATTTTCTACAACACTGATTCACCCCCCCTCTCAGTGTTGTCAAGTACTCCAACATCCCTATGAGAGGTCATGTGAAAAGATGCACCAGAGTCGATAAGCCACACATCTTCAGATGCATGTGTTGCCAAGGCAACGACAAACACTTCACCTTCATCCTGAGAGGACTTTGTTGTGATGTTCACAACATGCCCCATTTTACTCCTTAGCAAAATGAGGACCCCTGCTGTCGCTTTGCTTTTTTTGCTTCTGTTTTGTTTCTGTGGGTCTGTTTGGTGGTAAAGGGAAAAGAGGGTTAAGGTTGCAAACTTTGATAAAAATAGAGAAAAAATGCATTTTCAGTACCAAGGCATGATATGGTTGGATTCCTTGTAAAAAATGAGCCAGGGTTGTTTTTTGAACCATCTTAAAATTTGCCATATTTTGCAAGTTATGATCATTTTGGTAAAATGTACATTCAGGTTTGTATATCGCTTTGCATATACAGGGTCATTTGTATATGCAAAGGGTTTTGTATTTTTTACTTAGTCACTTTCGCCTTTTGCAATCGGGTTGCATATGCATTTGATTTTGTATGTAAGGTCTCTTGTATGTCGCTTACATGCAAAGTCGCGAAATGGGTCTTGTGTATTGGATTTGCATACAAGACCAATTGTATATTCTTTTTTCCTTGTATGCATTTGGTTAAGGTTTTTTGAAATATACATACAAGGTGGACCCAAAGTGGTTTTAGGTTAAAATGAATTGATGTTTCAGATCTGCTTTGTATCCCACATTTGTATGTTTGGCAGGTAGAAGATACAGGGCACTTCATACATGGTGGACTCGAAAAGGTTATTAAATGGTGTTAAATCGTTGTATCTTCGCAGGTTTGTATATTTCGGTGGTATGCATTGCAAATATACACCGTGCGGACTTGAAGTTTATTAAAAGTGGTTAATTCATTGCATGTATCTGTGATGTATATATCTTACATACACTTCCAAGATACAAACACTTTATGCATTCGGCGGACCTGAAGGGAGTTATGAAAATTGATTAATTCCTTGTACATTTCGGACTTGTATATTTAAACATTCAAAGCAAACATACATCGAAATATACAAGGGGCGGAATTGAAATAGCTATAGAATAATGTTAAATCATTGTATATTTGGCACAATGTATATTTCATACATACACTATGACATACAACGAAATATGCATCGCGCGGAATCCAAGGGGTTACGAGAAGGAGTTAATTCATTGTATATTCCGTGGCTTGTATGTTTTGGAACATACATCGTTGGCATACAATGTGGAATCCAAAAAGATTAGAATCGAGTTAAACACTTGTATGTATACCTGATTGTATATCTAAAACATACATTGCACACATACAAGTTGGAACCCAAAAGGGGGTTGGAATCCGATTAAGACTTTGTATCGCATCCGACTTGTATCTTGCATATTATTACATTGCTAGGAGTATACAGGGCGGATCCCAACGAAGGATTAAGTTTGGTTAAATGCAATTGAATATCTAAAAGATACACTACATGAATACATCGAGCGGAATTGAAAAATCATAAATTAGAGTTAAATGCTTGTATATTTTGGCATTTGTATATTGCGATATACAAATCGATATACGTTGCATACATACAAGCCAGATTTGAAATAAAAGTCCATAATAGAAAAGTTGTTGTATCGCATCCGACTTGTATATTATCAAGCATACATTGCGACATGCAAACCGTGGTATCGAAGACGGATTTAAATCTGATTTAACAGAGGTGTCCCGTCTAACTTGTATATCGAGTATACAAGGATTTAAACAGAGGAATGAGCGGGAAAAGACGGAACGATAGGAATTTGGAGGTCAATTTTGAGGCTCGAATGCATGTTTTTGGTCAACAATAGTTGACCCGACTTCTCTAAGCACTGTACATGCATTTTTGGACGCGATTTCCACAGATTTAGGGCCTGATTGATGCGTTCACACAGTCATGACTAGATTTGGCAGCTATTTTTCTTCCTGCAGGTTTATTAAATGATGATACTTATTGCTTATTCATTTTTGCAGGTTTGCAGTTGAAGAGGGAGCTGAGGCTTAATGGCGATGACATCACGAAGGAGGAAATCCGATTTCAAGAGCAGAGGAAGATAAGGATAAAGGGTGAGGAAGTCAAGGGTCTTCATTGATGAGGACAAAATGCAGCTGAAGACATTATTGCAGCAGACCACAAGTTATTATTAAGCTGCTAGGGTTTCCAGAGTGGCATATTTCACCCAGATTGGATGTATGCTCAGAGATATTTTGGGAGATTTGATCTCCAACATTTATTATTGTAATGAGAAGTTTGAACCAGGGTTTAAACTAGAAGTTTTGAACTATATTGGGGACAATCAAAGTCTATATATTGTGCCTCTATACACTGTAAAACTTTACACAGGGGCTACATAGAGATTTTGTAGCAGCAGAGATTTGTAAAACGTAACATTTAGAATAGAGGGACCTTTTAGTTTAGAAGTAGAAGAAGGAGGTCGCCTGTGTCTGCAATAAGGAATGCGTGGAACATCTACCTTCCTTACTGTATCTGTAAAACTTGTAAGTTTTCTGTAATTTGGTCGATGAAGCTAAGAGTCATTCAGACATTGTAAATCTTATGTGACTGTTTGTTTCTAATATAATTGAATCTAAAATTCTGCATCTATCTTCTAAGTGTTTTCTTGCTCTTCATTGTGTTTGAAACATTTTCTCTTAGAGCTTGCAATTTTAAGTGTATGTTTGTGAAAATGCTCAGAACTTACACTTAGAGTTTTGTCTATGAATTTGATCAATTTGCTGCAATACTTATACAGTGGATAACAGAACAATTAGATCCTTCGGTAGAATGAATGATGTTTAGATTAGATCTTTCTAACTTTTCCCAACCCATCTAAAAATACTTAGCTTAAAACGTAGAAATTTGAAGGAAATTTGTCTCATATTTGAAAAGAGCACGCATAACAGAGTTTGAAAGTAGACAGTTTTCATAAATATTTAAGAGGAGAAAGCTGCAATAATCCAAGAAGACTATTTAAAGTTTTGCAGCACAAGTATAAGTTTATGCAAAAGGGCTGAACAACATATTGAAATTTATTAATCTTTTGCATAGTTTGAGTCCAGTAAATGAACAAGAAACCCTAAACTATGTAAGGCCCCTTGAACATTACAGCTTCACATCAACCAACTGAATTTGCCCAACAGGTCAGGACCTAACCATATTAAACTTGGGATTAAGCTAACCCAAACCGATTCCTTCATATCTTTCAAGTCAGTTTTGGTTCATTTTATGTGATTTTTAACTAATTGTTATGATTGCATCAAAACAATCATCAACAGTTTGTTGGCGCTAGAAGGAGGGCCCACTTGAGTTAGGGTTTGTTTCAAGAAAAACTGGCTAATAACAGTGATAGACTGACTAGGTCTAGATCCAGTTCAGGGGATATATTTGTGCAATTACCTGATATAAGGTGAAGTAAGAGCCCTTTGATTTGGAATCCTAAAATATTGCAAGCAGGAAGTTCATCTGGAACACCCCCTGGATCGCCTTATACTATCCACAACTTTGTGAGTCCTGACAGATCTTTATTTAGATCTTTAAATCTTGGTTCAGGTAGTCCTAGAGGTCCTAGTCCTCCTAAAGATCCTACCCTACCAGTGAATCCAGGTATTCCTACAGGTTCAGGTCAAGCACAGATACCTGCGATGGCTTATTTTAATGCAGACTCCCCCATACACTTCAATGATTATAATGAGATCCATAAAAGATATGCCCCAAATACTAATTGTACCAAGATCCGGAAGACCACATTAGAATATTCAAGGAAGCAGGGTTAGATTAGAGCATGAGGACGTTGTGTGTAGATTGTTTCCCTACACCTTTAATAAACAAGCATCTAACTGGTATGTAAACTTACCCAATGTCTACATTTCTTCCTGGTCACTAATGGAAGAAGCATTTCTGTCTAGATTTAGAGGACCCATTGATCCTTGCATCTTGTATCATAAATTGGCTACTATAAAACGAGGTGAGGGAGAGTTGATTCATAATTTCAATGACAGATTTCAAAAGGCCTACTCTAGGTTGGTAGCCCCTTACACCATAGATGATGATACTCTGTTGGCTATGTACTACGTGGCCTTAGATTCTTTAACTACCATGTTTGTCAAAAGAAAACCTGACATAGATTCAATATCCAAAGCCTATAAAGAGGCAGCCTCAGTAAATCAAGAGATGATGCACACAACTTGTAGCCCATTTGTTAATGGAGGAAATTTTGGGATGCAGAATTAGGCACAACCATGGAATGGAGTCCCTACGCATCACGCTTCATTATTAAATCCTGTCCCGTCTTACACACCTATGTATAGTCCTACCCCAATCCAAGCCATAACCCCTTACACAGGTAACACCACTAACAACAATCAAAATAATGGTCAGCCTTTCTTTCGACCTCCTAGAGATACAACTATGGCAAAAGCACAGGAGGAAAGGGAAGAAATTAAAGAGATCAGTGCACATTTGAAAAGATTAACCACCGAAGTGACACAACTAAGAAATGAGAACCTCTATGGAAGAGGTAACCAAGGATACAACCATAATCAGAATTATAACCAAGGCCAAAATCAGAACTATAATTCAAATCTAAATCAACATTACAATCAGAACTATAATCAGAGCCATACCCAAAATAATAGCCAAGGCCAATGTTCAAATCAGAGCCAAAACTATAATCAGCATCAGGGTCATAACCAAGGGCAACCAATGCAAAACAGGGGACCAATGGTAGATAATAGGGCCTGGGGTAACAATAACAAAAATTAGAATCAACCTAGGCCACCTAGGACATGGAACACTGGACCAAACAATGGTACTCTAGCTTCTCCTTTTGAGAATATAGATAATCATGATGCAAAACAAACGGTTGACATCCAAATGGCCAATACATCACTGAAAAATTGGTGCAGATTTCACAATACCAATGCCCATGCTGAGCTTGACTGTCCACAGTTCCATTTAGCAGCCAACATATTTAATATAGATGTGCAGCCCCCTACTTCTGAGTTTCTCATTCCCAAGGGTAATGAGGTAGTACCCTTAGGGTATGATACATCTTTAGTCTTAGAAACCTTTACCTTTGCAACTATAGAAGAGAAAGAAGATGAGTTGTTAGAGGATGAACCATACTTTTGTGAAAATCTTTATCCTGAATCAGCTTTTGTGATAAATGCTTTTCAGTTTCCTTTTGAAACAGAAAATGAGGTACTAACTGAAACAGAAGAGGTGCAGGCTTTTCAAGAGACAAATAAAAACCACACCTACAATTTAAGGAACAATACTAGGCCAGGAGGACCTTTCACCACTTCCATCCCTCCTAACAACTTCAATACCCCCGAAATCAGAATGCTAGCAACAATCCTGCCATACTTAAAGCTAATCATCACACAAACAGTGGAACAGTAGTAGAAAAGGCCCAAACAAGTAAAGCTGAAATAGTTGAGATAACAAGATTAATGAGTTACTTGTTAGAAGAAATAAAGAAAATTAAGGTCAGTATACCTCTGAATGAATTATTGAAGACCCCAGGGATCAGAAATGCTTTTATAAAATCTCTGGATACATCCATGACAGATGAGGTTGCTACTGATATAGCTGTTCCTAATAGAGATTCACTGCCTAAAGAGAAAAGTAAGAAAGTTGAGCAGCCTTCCAATACAAATGTAATGTATGCTGATAAGAAGGATACTCCTCCTTTCTTGTTAACTATTAGTGTGATCAATGAGGACAAAATGAAGATTATAATGTAAACCAAATGCAAAAATACACGATTATACCTTCATAATGAACTCACAAATCCAAGAGGGAAGGAGTTGCACCCGATAGTCTCCTCAGATTTTACCCATGACTAGTGTGTAGATGTGGATTGCTCAAATGTTCAACACAATGTGAGATGAGGGATTAGATGGAGATGGAGATGAAGATGGGGGTGAGGCATGATTTTGGCATTATGATGTTAGGATGAGAGGATTGTGGAGATATTTTGGCAGAGGTTTGATGCATGATGAAGTCTCTCCCAAATGGCTTGGAGAGGGTCTCATTTATAGAGTTTCTGAAATGAGGATGGAGGGTTAGGATTGAAAGGTGAGATCAAGGGCTAGGAATAAAAATAAATCTTTTATTCATTTTGGAAAAAGGGGTGATAAATGAGCTATGGGTGTGAAAGAATGTGAAATGAATTAAAAATTCATTTGGGGAATGGGAAATGAATTAAGAATTCATTTTGGGGATAAGAGGTAATGAATGAGGATGGGTGAGGTGAGGGGTGTGTAAGAGAAGTAAATGTGATGTGTGATTTGTTTCAATTTTTAATTTGGGGGATGTGTGGAAGGGTGTTA
Organism: Cunninghamia lanceolata; assembly: GCA_027924645.1. Lineage (NCBI taxonomy): Eukaryota > Viridiplantae > Streptophyta > Pinopsida > Cupressales > Cupressaceae > Cunninghamia > Cunninghamia lanceolata. The sequence continues at coordinate 1,479,322 of BSBN01000395.1, read as the reverse complement.
AACTAGGTTTGACCACCCAAATGAGAGGTTAGGACTAATTAAACAGAGGTTTTGCTTAATTGATCCTAGGGCTAGGATGAGGTAGGCTAGGGTAGGTTAGGGTAGGTCAATTAGTAGGCTAGATCAATTAGATAACCATGATTTATCTAATTGATGAGGATTAGGGAAAAGGAGAATTGAACCAAATAAATATTGGGAATATTTATTTGATTAATGAGGGATAGTGTTGTAATGTCTTAGTAATAAATTAAGTAGGTTAATTGATCACAAGGGATAGGTAAATGGTCAAGGTAGATAATAAGGGATAAATTAATTAAATAAAATGAATTTATTTAATTAATAGGAGGGATAATGAGGGTGTCGAGACATGGAAAATTGTTTTGCGAAGCAAGCCAATTTTAGGTGTCTACAGTTAGATTATGTGGGAAGAACATACACAATTGCATGGTGGACTCTGGTGCCTCAGCCAACGTAATGCCCTTAGGAATATGTAAAACTCTCAGGCTGACTCCCACCAGATCTGCTAAAGTTGTCACACAGTTAGATAAAACTGAGGTTAGTGTGATAGGAGAACTAATGAACATTCAGATGCAATTAGCTTCAGACCCTAGGGTAAGCCAATTCATTGACATTCAAATAGTGGACATACCCATGAATTATGGAATGTTGTTAAGTAGGGATTGGTCCAAGACATTAAACGGATATATGGCCACTAATTTTTCACATATGTGGCTACCTTGGAGAGGTCTCCCAAACCAGATTAGAATAGAGGCAGAACCCATGATGAAACATATGATAACAGAGTATAATCGAACAAATGAAATATTATATGCTACTGTTGAACCTGGTTTTTACAGGATTACTAACAATGGGGTGCAAATTGAAGAGATCATGATGTTAAACATTAGAGAAAAATGTGTAAGCAAGGAGACAACATTATTCATTGAGTCTGATGGAAATTCTTTGGATGAAGAAAACAGTGCAATAAACAAATTTGGCCATGCCATTAGACAAGAGGTGGAAGAATGCATTAAACAAAATCTGCCAGTCCAATGTAAATTGTATAAAAACAGATGTAGGGTCCGTGATAGGCCACATTCTGAGGAGAATTGTGGAATGTGCAAAGACATCATTGAATATGAATACAAAAAATGTACGAAGAGGGTAGAATTACAAGAGGAAAATGTGAACCCTGATCAAACACAAAGAGACTTTCAGAGTAATATAGATGCTTTGATTTCAGAGGGGATAAAGGACAAGGGTAGTTGTCTTTCTGATTTGCAAGCTAATAATACACATATGCAAGTTGACCAAACAGAAATACCCATGAATAAACATACCAGCACCTCACAAGTAATAGAAGGAACAAAGCGTACTAAAATAAAAGGTCTGAAAAGTAAAGATGGCATATGGACACTAAAATGTGACGGGTCCAAATCAAAATAGGGTGCGGGTGCAGGTGTTGAACTCATAGATCCTCAGGGTAAATCATACCTAGCAGCATACAGACTACAGTTTTCCTGTACTAACAATACTGCTGAATATGAAGCCTTAATTTTGGGACTTGTCATGGCCATCAAGAAGAAAGTGAAAATGATTAAGGTATTTTCAGACTCTGAACTAATAGTCAGACAAGTAAGGAAACTATATGCTTGCAATTATAAGAAAATGATTTGTTACAGACATAGAGTATGGGGTTTAATAGATTCATTTGATGCTTTCAACATAGAGCACATCCCTAGAGAGCTGAACCACAGGCCGATGTACTAGCAGTTGCTGCTAGCACAGTAGAACCCTTGACACTGTCAGGTTTGAGACGATTTGCTGTAGAATTAGTTAATGTTCCCAGTATCCCAGAAAATGTTACACACTTTCAGGTATTTGGAGGGGATCAACAAATCATTGATTTTCTGACTTGTAATGAGGGATTTGAGGCCCAAATCATTGATGAGCAAGAAAGGCCTGAGACAACATGGGACGAAGAGGATATAATCAACTTGAAGAGAAATTTTTTACCCAAAGGAGTAATTGAATTAGAACATATTTTTGACTTCGATGGAGTGATGAGATAGAAAGACTTACCCAAAACAGAAGGGAGTAAGTGTGATTTACACAATTTAGGGACAAAGCAAAATCCACAAAATGTGCCAATTGGAAAGGCTTGCTCTGAGAAAATAAGAAAAGAAATTTTAGATGCTCTGAAAGATTACAAACATGTAATAGCATGGACATATGAAGACTTGAAAACCTATGATACATCCATCATAACTCACGTAATACCTTTGAGACCAGAGGTTAAACCATTTAGGCAGAAATAAAGGCCTGTGAACGCCATCCTAGAACCTTTAATCTTTGAGGAAGTTAAAAAATTGTTGTTTGCTGGAATAATTTTTCTAGTCAGACATTCAGTCTGGGTAGCTAACCTAGTACCAGTAAGAAAAAAAAATGGAGACATCTAGTTATGCGTAGATTTTAGAAACTTGAACAAAGCATCTGAAAAGGATAATTATCCTCTGCCTCCAATAGACGAAGTGCTACAAGCAGTAAATGGGGCAAAGATGATGTCTTTCTTAGATGGTTTCTTGGGCTATAACCAAGTTTAATTGATAGAGATGACAGATTAAAAACCACCTTCACTTGTAAATGGGGAAATTATGCATATAGGAGAATGCCTTTTGGTCTGATCAATGCAGGTGCCACTTTTCAGAGAGCCATGGACATTGTGTTCTGTGGATTATCAGGTAAGTGCATTGTTGTGTATATGGACGATCTGACTGTGTATTCCAAGGATGCATCCACTCACGTTGAAGATCTCAGGAAAATACTTAAGCGATGTGAGAGGTATGGAATTTCCCTTAATCCTAAGAAATGTTCATTTGGGGTAACTGAAGGTAAATTACTAGGGCATGTCATTTCTGAAGATGGAATATCAATTGACCCAGATAGAATAGAATCAATAAAAAATTTGCAAATACCAAACAGCAGGAAAGAATTAAATTATTTTTTGGTAAGATTAACTTCATTCGGAAGTTTATTACGGGTTTTGCAGAAATTGTGCAGCCATTGAATGCCATGTTGAAAAAAGATGCACAAATGGAATGGACGCCTGTGGCTAGGGCTACATTCGAGGATATCAAGTGGGCCATTTCTGACGCCCCTATACTGGCAAGCCCAGACTACATAAGGCCATTCTATATCTACTCCTTCGCATCCTCCCATTCAGTTGCGGCTGCCTTGACGCAGAAGGGTGAAGACAATGAGGAAAGACCCATTGCATTTATGAGCGCGCTTCTGAAGGATGCACAACTGAGATATCTGGATACCAAAAGACAAGCATTTGTGTTAATAAGGGCTGTGAAGAAATTTAGACATTATATTTTGTACAGCTAGGTCAAAGCCATAGTGCCGGACGCAGTAGTAAAAATGTTGTTGATACAGAACAAACCTGGAGAAAAGAGAGCCAAATGGATCACCACGCTGCAAGAGTTTGACATGGAAATCATTCCCATGAAGTTGGTCAGAGGGCAGGCGTTGGTGCAAACAATAGCAAACACAGACCCAGATTTGATAAAACAGCAGTATGTGTTGAATTCCCATGACACATCAGACTGGTATAGTGACTTAAACACTTTTCTAATATCTGGAAGGTACCCAAATAAGATGAAGGCTTCTCAGAGGAGGGCTTTGAAGATTAAAGCACAGAAATATATGGTACAAGGAGGTCTTCTTTTCAGGAAGAACCATGATGGAATTTATTTGAGATGTCTAAACAGAGCTGAGGCAGATAAGGTGTTAACAGAACTGCATGACAAGTACAGAATAGGTCATGGTTCCCATCTGGCTACAACACACAAAATATTGAGGGCAGGCTATTACTAGCCCACAATGTTCAAAGATACGGAGAGTCACATCAAGAGTTGCCACACTTGTCAGACTGCAGCAGATAAGGGAAGAAATCAGGCTAATCCACTACAACCTGTGATTGAATCAAGACCATTTGCACAATGGGGCCTAGATTTCATTGGAGTCATCAATCCTCCATCTTTTGCAGGACACAAGTTCATACTGACGGTGACTGACTACTGTATAAGGTGGACTGAGGCTACATACTGCAAATTCTCCACAACCGAGGTAGTTATCAAGTTTCTTGAAGAAAACATCATCACCAGGTTTGGAACTCCTTATTCATTGGTATGTGATAACAGCCCTGCTTTCTCTTCTTTAAAATTTTCTAAATGGGCATTTGAATATGGGATTGTTTTAAAGTTTTCTTCAAATTATTACCCTCAAGGTAATGGATTAGCTGAGTCGACGAACAAAATTTTATTAGATATAATCAAGAAGCTGATTGCAGAGAGTCCTAGAGAGTGGAATACCTTGTTAAAATACGCATTATGGGTAGATAGGACCAAGTTCAAAACAACCTTGGGCAGTGCACCTTATAATTTAGTTTATGGGACTGATCCCATACTTCCAGTAAATCTAAGAATACCAATATGGAAGTTTACCAATGAGTTTTTAGGATTTGATAATCCTAGGGAAGCTAGGATAGTACAAATGCTACAACTAGAAGAGAAAAGAGGCCAAGCCATCAAAAAATTTGCCAAACACCAAGCAATAGTTAAGAGGTGGTTTGATAAGAGGGCAAGAGTCAAAACATTTAGGATATCAGACTTAGTGCTGTGCTGGGACAAAGCACATGAAAAGAAAGGGAGCCATGGAAAATTCGATAAACTATGGTTAGGCCCATTTCAAGTCTTAGAAATAATAGGAGACAACACATTTAGACTCAAGACCTTGACAGGGGAAGATGTGCCATTACCAGTTAATGGCCAACATTTGAAACACTATTTCCAGGCTTGAGGTAAAGGGCAGTCCATTTTTGTGTAATATAGTGTAAGTAGTGTACAGTTTTCTCTTTCTGCTATTTTCTTTTGTTGTTTTCTTTTGTAGGTTAGTTGTTGTACAGTTTTGTTTTGTTTCTTTCTATTTTTTTTGTTCTATTGCTTATACAGTCTCTTTTGCTTTGTGTTTGTTTTCCTTGTATAGTTTGTTGTTTGGTTTGTTTATTGTCTCCTCAACAGGGATTTTTTGTTTTACTTTAGAGTATTAAGGAGCAAGCTAACAACCATTGAAAATAGTATAAAATTCAAAATATTCAGGTTAATCATTTGCAATTTATACATAACTTGTTGTGACTGTCATGAATGTAGAGAGTTGTTTAGCTTCTGAAATTTAGTATTCAATAATAGTGATTGAGAATTCAAGGAAGGTTTCTCACGATGACACACCTAAAATCCTTAGGTTTGTTGAACGTACCAGTGTAGATATTAGGTGAAAAATTCGAGGTCACCCTTGCTACCATTACAATTCTCAGCTTAATTTCAGCAGGTGCTCACTCCTTGCATCATAAAGTTACAAATTGCTATATCTTGTGAAATTTCTATCAAATATAAAAAATCAATAAAATATAAAGTATAAAAAATAAAGCGGATTATACTGAAAATCCAGATTAAGCCATCTAAGTAACTCTACTGGGGCTATGGACGCTCACTAGCAGTGGGACTCTACTTAGGAGAATTGTAACGATAACCTTGTCGGGGCTATGGACGCTTGCTGGCAGCAAGGCTCTATCCGGTTGGCTATGAGAGAATATCCTCAACTATGTAGGCTAATGTCAGTCACTGGTTTGTTCAACCAATCTTCAAGATGAGGATAATTAATCACGTGCACACACTTGAACTGAAAATGAAAATTCATGCACCCTTATTGAATACCTTAGGTCTCAAGTTGAATAATAATTTGCAGAAAGGATAGTTGGAAGTTATAGATTTATTTCATTTAGTTTTCTTGAATACTTTGAATCTAATTGTTTTTTTTGGTTGCTAGTTGTTGTGATGTTCACAACACGCCCCATTTTACTCCTTAGCAAAATGAGGACCCCTGCTGTCGCTTTGCTTTTTTTGCTTTTGTTTTGTTTCTGTGGGTCTGTTTGGTGGTAAAGGGAAAAGAGGGTTAAGGTTGCAAACTTTGATAAAAATAGAGAAAAAATGCATTTTTAGTACCAGGGCATGATATGGTTGGATTCCTTGTAAAACATGAGCCAGGGTTGCTTTTTGAACCATCTTAAAATTCACCATATTTTGCAAGTTATGATCATTTTGGTAAAATGTACATTCAGGTTTGTATATCGCTTTGCATATACAGGGTCGTTTGTATATGCAAAGGGTTTTGTGTTTTTTACTTAGTTGCTTTCACCTTTTGCAATTGGGTTTCATATGCATTTGATTTTGTATGTTAGGTCTCTTGTCTGTCGCTTACATGCAAAGTCATGAAATGGGTCTTGTGTATCAGATTTGCATACAAGACCGATTGTATATTCTTTTTTCCTTGTATGCATTTGGTTAAGGTTTTTTGAAATATACATACAAGGTGGCCCCAAAGTGGTTTTAGGTTAAAATGAATTGATGTTTCAGATCCTCTTTGTATCCCATGTTTGTATGTTTGGCAGGTAGAATATACAGGGCACTTCATACATGGTGGACCCGAAAAGGTTATTAAACGGTGTTAAATCGTTGTATCTTCATAGGCTTGTATATTTTGGTGGTATGCATTGCAAATATACATTGCGTGGATTTGAAGTTTATTAAAAGTGGTTAATTCATTGCATGTATCCGTGATGTATATATCTTACATACACTGCCAAGATACAAACACTTTATGCATTCGGCGGACCCGAAGGGAGTTATGAAAATTGATTAATTCCTTGTACATTTCGGACTTGTATATTTAAACATTCAAAGCAAACATACATCGAAATATACAAGAGGCGGAATTGAAATAGCTATAGAATAACGTTAAATCATTGTATATTTGGCGCAATGTATATTTCATACATACACTATGACATACAATGAAATATGCATCGCGCGGAATCCAAGGGGTTACGAGAACGAGTTAATTCATTGTATATTCCGTGGCTTGTATGTTTCGGAACATACATCGCTGGCATACAATGTAGAATCCAAAAAGATTAGAATTGAGTTAAACGCTTGTATGTATACCCGATTGTATATCTAAAACATACATTGCACACATACAAGCCAGAACCCAAAAGGGGGTTGGAATCTGATTAAGACTTTGTATCGCATCCGACTTGTATATCGAAGGATACATACAAACGAAATATACAAGGGGCGGACTTGAAGTGAATATGAAATAACGAGAAGTCCTTGTATATTTCACGCTTTGCATATTATTACATTGCTAGGAGTATACAGGGCGGATCCCAACGAAGGATTAAGTTTGGTTAAATGCAATTGAATATCTAAAAGATACACTACATGAATACATTGAGTGAAATTGAAAAATCATAAATTAGAGTTAAATGCTTGTATATTTTGGTGTTTGTATATTGCGATATACAAACCGATATACATTGCATACATACAAGCCGGATTCAAAATAAAAGTCCATAATAGAAAAGTCGTTGTATCGCATCCAACTTGTATATTATCAAGCATACATTGCGACATGCAAACCATGGAATCAAAGGTGGATTTAAATCTGATTTAACAGAGGTGTCTCGTCTGACTTGTATATCGAGTATACAAGGATTTAAACAGAGGAATGAGCAGGAAAAGACAGAGCGATAGGAATTTGGAGGTCGATTTTGAGGCACGAATGCATGTTTTTGGTCAACAATAGTTGACCCGACTTCTCTAAGCATTGTACATGCATTTTTGGACATGATTTCCACAGATTTGGGGCCCGATTGATGCGTTCACACAGTCACGACTAGATTTGGTAGCTATTTTTCTTCCTGTAGGTTTATTAAATGATGATACTTATTGCTTATTCATTTTTGCAAGTTTGCAGTTGAAGAGGGAACTGAGGCTTAATGGCGGTGACGTCACAAAGGAGGAAATCTGATTTTAGAAGCAGAGGAAGATAAGGATAAAGGGCGAGGAAGTCAAGGGTCTTCATTGATGAGGACAAAATGCAGCTGAAGACATTATTGCAGCAGACCACATAAGTTATTATTGAGCTGCTAGGGTTTCCAGAATGGCATATTTCGCCCAGATTGGATGTATGCTTAGAGATATTTTGGGAGATTTGATCTCCAACATTTATTATTGTAATGAGAAGTTTGAACCAGGGTTTAAACTAGAAGTTTTGAGCTGTATTGAGGACAATCAAAGTCTATATATTGTGCCTCTATACACTGTAAAACTTTACACAGGGGCTACATAGAGATTTTGTAGTAGTAGAGATTTGTAAAACGTAACATTTAGAATAGAGGGACCTTTCAGTTTAGAAGTAGAAGAAGGAGGTCGCCTGTGTCTACAATAGGGAATGTGTGGAACATCTAGCTTCCTTACTGTATCTGTAAAGCTTGTAAGTTTTCTGTGATTTGGTTAATGAAGCTAAGAGTCATTTAGCATTGTAAATCTTATGTGACTGTCTATTTCTAATACAATTGAATCTAGAATTCTGCATCTATCTTCTAAGTGTTTTCTTGCTCTTCATTGTGTTTGAAACATTTTCTCTTAGAGCTTGCAATTTTAAGTGTATGTTTGTGAAAATGCTCAGAACTTACACTTAGAGTTTTGTCTGTGGATTTGATCAATTTGCTGCAATACTTATACAGTGGATAACAGAACAATTAGATCCTTATGTAGAATAAATGATGTTTAGATTAGATCTTTCTAACTTTTCCCAACCCATATGAAAATACTTAGCTTAAAACGTAGAAATTTGAAGGAAATTTGTCTCATATTTGAAAAGAGCACGCATAACAGAGTTTGAAAGTAGACAGTTTTCATAAATATTTAAGAGGAGAAAGCTGCAATAATCCAAGAAGACTATTTAAAGTTTTGCAGCACAAGTATAAGTTTATGCAAAAGGGATGAACAACATATTGACATTTATTAATCTTTTGCATAGTTTGAGTCCAATAAATGAACAAGAAACCCTAAACTACGTAACGCCCCTTGAACATTACAGCTTCACATCAACCAACTGAATTTGCCCAATAGGTCAAGACCTGACCATATTAAACTTGGGATTAAGTGAATCAAAACTGATTCCTTCATATCTTTCAAGTCAGTTTTGGTTCATTTTATGTGAATTTTAACTACTTGTTATGATTGCATGAAAACAATCATCAATAGACTTGTCAGAATCTGAATCATAGTTCTTCTTCTTTTTCTTTTTCTCCTCCTTGCACTCCTTGCGGAAGTGACCAGGTTTTCCGCAATTCCAACACAGAACCTTGGACTTTCCAGGAGACTTGGATCTCCCAATGGATTTGGATCTTCCTCTTTCTTCCTTTTTCTTATCCTTTTGTTTCCCTTCTCTTTAGGTCTACCACAAACCGCAAGAGCCTCCTTAGCCAACTCGAAAGATTTTCTCCGCATCTCTTTAGACAACAATGTAGAAACCACTTCATCCATCTTGAAGGTGATAGTGGTACTCCCAATGGCCATAACAAGGTGGTCCCACGAATCTGGTAAGGAACATAGTAATGTCATACATCGATCCTCCTCCTCCATCTTCACACCAATAGAGGTCAACTGGGCAACAAGCATATTGAAAGCATTTAGGTGATCATCGACAGATCCTCCATCTTCCATCCTTAGAGAATAAAATTTCTTTCATAGGAATAACTTGTTCACCAGGGATTTTGCCTGATAAACATCTCAAACTTTCTTCCAAAGATCTTTTGCAGTCTTCTCTTCATGGATATTTAAGAGCACTGAATCAGCCAAACAGAGTCTTATCAAAACCCTAGCCTTCTGATTCATCGGATCCCAATCTTCTTTTTTCATGTCTGATGGCATGGTTCCAGATACTGTGACCCATAAATATCTATCCACCAATAAGTCCTCCATCTCGAGTTTCCACAACTCAAAGTTGCCTCCATTAAACTTTTCTATCTTGAACTTCCTAGATGTGCTTGCCATCTCTTTCCTGCAACAAAGATTTCAAAACCCTCTGCACAAGCTCCCACTCAAATGAAGATCAGCTCAAAATACCCTCTACCCAATAATTAGAACCAAAGGTGATCAGGCTCTGATACCAACTGAAACAAAGCAGGGTACGCGGAAAAGGCTTCCTACACTGATCTACCGAGAAAATATTATGCAAATTTTAACTTTTACAGTTACAAACTAAGATGTACATTAACAAGAAGGTAATAACAACATTCAAATGCAAACAAAACTCACAACACAAGATATACGTGGGGAAAACCCTTTTAGGTGAAAAACCCCACACTCCAAAACCTGCACAATGTATTATCAAATCAAAAAGATGATTACAACACACTTGCAATGCAAGTTCTTTCAGGACTACACACTGTGATTCTCATTCACATCTTGTGACATTTCACACTCTCTAGTCGCTTATAACAATCTTTTAGAAGCTTCCAAAAATTAGGGCTTTACAATGTTGTTTTTTAGTTTGTCGATTAACAAAATTATCGACTGACACATTTATTAAATAAAATTTGTTTGAGGTTTTGGGGGCGCTGCCCCTCGACCCCGCCCTGTATCATGACAGGGAACATGCCAGGGGCGTTGCCCTTGGATCTCGCAAGGGACATTGTCCCTTGACCCCATCTTGGGGATGCTGCCCCCAAACCCCCATTAATTATTCAAAGGGGAAACCGCGGCTACCAAAGTCACCAAAATTTATCCTTTTGCATGTACACAATGTGCTGACTATGCCAACTCAACATGGGATCTTAGAACATAGTGCTGAATAAATAAATACAACATTAAAAACTTGCAAAGGTTGAGACACCTTAATTCCCAACATGAACACCACCAAAAATAGTGGGCACACACTTGATACTATGTTATATTTTAGTGATAAAAATAAGAACATTTTTGTGTGTTTGTAAAGTAACTATGATAGTACACAAAGAGGGAAATCACATGGCTAAAATGTACAAAATTGATTGAACTTCATATTATGATGAGGGTCTTTTATTATGCTAGAGTGTGGATATTTTGAATTTTTGGTTGAGGGCTAGTGTTGGGAGTCCAAAAAAATATGTGAACAAAGCTCTCGACTTGCATTGGTATACTATGGGTGGTGATAGGTGCAAAACTAAACCTGTCATTAGAATGTAGCACTAAAGTTATGTTTGGGGAGGAGAAGCCTCAAATATCATATGAGTAAGATGTTGATCCTAAACATTGAGTATCACTAATGATGAGGACTTTGTTGAAGCACCATGAGGAAGAGGGGCCACTACAAAGAAAGAAGGTCTATTCAAAACTAGATTTAAATCTAGAGGAAAGTATTGTAAAGTTATTTTTCATAGTAGAAGCATAGATAACTTGGTATTTGAGGAAATAGTTGAAAAGTTGAACTTGAAGAGGGAAAAGTATCCAAACCCTTATGCGATCACTTGATTGCAAAAGGAACATAAGGTGATGGTCAATGGACAATGTTGGATAAGATTCAAGATAAAGGTTTACCTTGATGAAGTTTTATGTGATATAATGCTAATATATGTATATCACCTATTGTTGGGGAGGCCATGGAAGTTTGATCAAGAAACACTATACATACACTGCTACCAAAGATGGTCGAAGCCATAATTTAATGCCACTAAAAGATAGATACGATTAGGTTTATAGTAATTCTAGGACATACATGGTGGATGGAAGGAAGTTGTTGGATGGACTTAAGCATGAGAATGTTTGTTTTTCATTGATATCCAAGGCATGTAGCACCATAGATATAGAAAACACCACTATAAGGGGTGACCACGTTCTTCCCACACTATACCAAGTTCTTCCCTATGTAATACTGAAATGACCATTCACAAAGCTTGAAAATGGATTAAGAAATGTCACACTCATCAAATCAGAGCTTACAATCATACCACTAAATGTGGCAAAGTAAACTGTAACCGTGATTATATTTTTTTAGGAAAAATACCTACAACATTGGAGAAAAACAACAATCTGATACAAAGATTTGTGAATTATATTACATACACTTCATGATTGATTCATGTATAAACAAAGCCTACAAATATTCTTTCTTAATCTACTTCTTGGAGCTCACAATCCTGTTGAGAAATGCCAAAATGACCAACCCTTAATACAAATTCAAACCCTCCATATATAGCAATACAATTCAAACTAAGTGCACCAATTCTCAACGCAGCACTCAGTCAATGAGTACACACCATAATGCATTAAAATCCAATCCCCAACCTATCAGAAGATTTACACATTGGGGTTGAGACCCATGCTCTGTCGCCTATGTAAACTATCAGAAAAAGATTGCTTGCACTCCAATTGTACTATAAGCAATAAAGAGGGAAGGTTCTAATCCTTTCCTGCCACCTACAACATTGACTTCTTTGATCTGTCGTCTATGCATTGAAGAATTTTATTGTGCCACCCATCTGCACAACACTATTTTGCAGGCTCATTAAATTCCCAGTACAAATCAGTTTGTGTATCCCTACAATCATGGCATGCATTCAGGGAATTAACCATTTCAAGCATTGACAACATTCCCATTGTGTCATCCTCATTTTTGTTTCATGCCATCTCACCATCGACTGCACCTTTCTGTGTTCTCCTTCCTATCAGCCAATCCTCTTCCTTCTCTTGTATTTGTTAGTTTCACATCATCCACCGTATTCTTCTCTTTCTGTTTCAGTTGGCAAACTTCACTTTTGTTGAACCATGCCTTGCTTTGCCTTTTTCCCTCTATTAGTAACTTCACCCTATGGCGAACTACTTATCTTTTGCCTCTATCGGCAAATCTTCAATTTATTGAACTATTCTTTTCCATCTTCTTGGTCGGATAATTTGCCCTATTGACAAATATTTGATTTCTAACTTTGCCTTCTTCTTCATTATTTCTACCTTATTGAAAAACTTGCCATTTGCCGAAATTTCCTTTGCTTTATGTTTTGCCCCTTATCAACAAAATCCTCTTTTGCCAAACCATTCTTTTGGCAACTTTTTATGCTTATCGACAAAAACTGACTTTGCCAAACTCTTTCCTTTCTACGCCTTTGTCAGAAAAATGCAATCTTTATGAACTAAGGCCTTGTAAGCCCTTAGTTGGAAAAAATCAACATTCCTGAACCAATCCTTCTTTGCACTTGTTTCCCGCTTTATCAGCTTATCGGCAAAAGTATGAAATTGCAAACCTTTACAAGGTTAGGGATTTTGTCAATTCCCTGACAAAGGCACCCTTCCTACATAGCTTTATCTTTCCCTCTTTACTTGTCTTTTCCCTTTGTCAGAAAAAATGAATTTTGCCAAACTATTGCTTCTTTTCACTTTCCTTAGACATATTTGCCTTATCAGAAAAAATGAAGAATCACGAACCTAGCATTGTCTCCCTTTATCAGTAAAAATAAAACTTTAAGAACTTTGACTTTTCCTCTTCTGGCTCCAACCTATCACCTTATCAGTGAAATAAGAAAAACATGAACTTTTGAAGAGTTTAGTTTCCACCTGATTTATCAATAGTCTTCATGCTTTATCTTTTTTCCTTCTATCGGCAAAATTACCTTTCTTCGAACTAGGGGCTGTGGTGCCACTTCTTCTTTATTGGAAAAAATGCCCTTTGTTGAACTTACCACCTAAGCTTCCTATGCCCTTATCTTATCACCTTGTCAGCAAAAAGGTTGTCGGGTGAACTCCTTATCAGTGTACCTACCACATTCCAAACTTTTCACTAGTTCATCTTTTCACCAATTCCCCGACCAAACACTTTGCCTTGGTCAATTTTCTACATTTCACCATTATCAGAAAATCTGTCATTTGCCAAACTTTTCCTTTTGCTTGCCTTTTTCTCTTTATCGTCAAAACATTAATTTGCCAAACCATTCCTTTATCGCCCCTATCGGCGATTTCATACTTTTTGGAACTTGGCCAGTCTTCCTTCTGCTTATCGGCAAAATGTCTTGTTGGCAAAGTTGAAGAAAACCAAACTTTCCAATGTTTGGGACTTTGCCAATTCCCCAACAAAATTCCTTCATCACCTTTTCCCATAGTCACTTTTCCCTGTCGGCAAACTTGAAATTTGCTAAACTATCATTTTTCTACCTTCATCTTTTCCTTCGCCGCTCTTTTCTTCCTTTGCTATTAGGGAAAGTTTGCGTCAGCAAACTCCTTGTCAGCAAAACCAAAGGTTTGCAAACCAAGAGGTTCACCAACCAAGACCCCTCATTTTCCCTAGTAAATTCATCCCCTCAGCCTTTGATGCTTTTCCCTTCTGTCGGTGAAGTAAGACATCGACGAACCTGTTGGTTTGCAAACCAACAATTTCATCAACAAAAATAATTACTTCAATTTCTTTGTTTTATTTCCCCTTTGCCAATCCACATGCCCTCCTTCAACTTCAATCGATAAATACAAATATCAGTGAATTGATAGAAAATAGAACTTGCGAACAAGTTCAAAATTTAGAGGTTTTGTTGATTTGTCGATAATGGGCAAAATAGAGCAAAAATTTCAAGGGAGAAAAGGAACAAGGGTTAACCATTTTTGACTAAGGCAAAAAACATAAAAAACCAAACTTTGAACAAGGATAACCTTTTTATTTCAAGGAATTTTGAGATGGTTCAAAAGACAAAGTTGCTCAGAATTCAATTCTCTTTCCAATGGTGGCATTTGCTAAGAAATTTACATAGGAATTTTGGATTTTGGTGGGAAAATGGGCACAATGGGAACACAATTTTTTGCAGGTGCCAACACTAGACCTGGTTGGGGACGTGTGACAAGTAGTGTCATAGCGAGGATTCAGATCTCTAAGTAGACCAAAAAGATGTAGAACACAAAAAAACCCAGAAGGGAAGCAACACACACAAACGCATTTACATCCACAACATATATACAAGGCAAAATACAGTCATAAACGTTAGAGCACATAATACTATTGACTGTATTCAAAATTTAGGGTAAGCACTTACTCATGAGAAGTAAAGCTTCAGATGCTATCCATGAATGGGCAGCTCCAAAAAAATTTCCTCCATATTTTTGATGTAATATGTATCTTGTCCAACTTTTTCATCAATCTGGTAAGGGCCTAGCCACAAAGGCTCAAACTTTCCATGCTTACCATTATCTTCTTCTCTTGCATTCCATAGGAGAACCAAGTCACCAATCTAAAATCTCCTCTTTATTGTTTTCTTATTGAACAAGTATTCGGCCTTTTGTTGTTGCTGTTGGTTTTTATCATGTGCCAGCCTTCTAGCCTCATCCAACTTAGCCAACACATGCATTATCAGAGTTAAAGCATCATTCTCATCCTCACTGATTTGTTGTAACAGTTGATATACATGCAATTCCAATGATATTGGCATTTTTTCCTTTGCTCCATATACTAGATCAAATGGGCTCCTTCCAATGGATTTCTTGAATGTTACCTTGTTAGCCCATAGAGCATATTTCAATTTATCATCCCATAGTTTCTTATTCTGGTCCAGTGTCCTCTTTATACTCTTCATGAGACTCTTATTGCTGGACTCAACTGGTCCATTAATCTAGGGATGATATGGCGATGAATGAATCAGTTTTACTTCATATTTGGAACACATATCTGTAATATCCCTAAGATCTGAAGCACATGGCATTGTCTGTAACAATTCTTGATAGCACTCCAAATCTAGTTATTATATTGCTCATAAGAAAGTCAATTACCACCTTGGATGTAGCATTGCGAGTGGGGATAGCCTCAACCTACTTGGTGAAATAATCAGTGGCCACAAGGATCCACTTATATCCATTGTTGGGTTTCTCCTAAATTTCTCCTATGAAGTCAATGCCCCATTGTTGAAATGGTGCTTCAACTACAACTAACATAAGAGCTAATGCTCCAGCGAATTTTATCTTACCAAAAAAATGTTGGCAAGCATCACATTTTCTGACTTGCTTGGCAACATCCTTGAAAAGACTTGGCCACCCAAAGCCTGCTCTGATGAATTTATGTGCTATGGTTTTGGCATTAAAGTGCCCACCACATATTCCTTGATGATATTAATCAACAATAGCTTCTTCTTGTTTTTGGTTCAAACACTTTAACAATAGCCCTTCATGGTTTCTCCACATTAGCACTCCTTGAATTAATAAATACCTTTGGGACTAAAGTTTGAGGGTCCTCTACTATGTGACAGTCATGCCTAGACGATAATACATGTTAACAAGGTAGAAGATAATATCTTTATATTGTGGATTGTCAGCCAATGAACAATAAGGAGCTACATCATCTTCCTCAATTTCCTTTACCTCTGTTGCTTCAAGATTTGAATTTGCCATTAGCTTGGCTAATCCTTGGCCTCTTACCAATTTTGTGACTTGTATGTCCATATAATATTCTTGGATCATGTTGATCCATCTGCACCTTTTACCTGAAGCCTCATGTTGCATGATTATATCTTTCAATGCTATGTGTGGTACATATGCAATAATCTTGACCGCTGTGAAATAGGGTCTAAAATTTTTTGTAGCCTTGACTAATGCATAGGTGTGCTTCTCCATAATGGAGTAATTCAACTTAGCAGCCTGTAAAGATTTACTAAAAAATCCTATGGGCTATGCATACCCATCTTCATTCTTTTGTAGTAACACAGTAGCAACAGTGTAAAATGAAGTGAAGGAAAAGAGCTGGAAAGGATTGGAATATTTTGGACTTACCAGCACTGGCAAATTTTTTAGAGCCTCCTTTATGTCAAGAAAATCTTCAGCTGATTTCTTGTCCCACATAATGGATTGTCCCTTCTTAAGCATCTCGGATATAGCCTGTCTTCTTAGAAAAGTTAGGGATGAATCTCCTCACAAAATTAATTTGACCAAGGAAGGAATGAATACATTTGATGGTTTTAGGCTGGGGGATAAGGTCAATGGCCTTGACTCTATCTAGACCAATTCTAACCCCCTCCTTTGACATAATGTGTCCTAGCAGCTTTCATTCTTCAACTCCAAATTGACATTTTTTAGGATTCAAATAGATCCCATACTCTAAACACCTCTCAAAATTCAATTGCAAATGTTTGCAATGATCATTTCTATCCTTTGAAAATGTAGACAGATCTCCTTGGTAAACAACCATGATCTCATCAATGAGGTCAGCAAAGGCCACATCCATTGCTCTTTGAAATGTAGATCCTACATTTTTTAAACCAAATGGCATTATCAGATATACATACGTACCCCAAGGAGGAGTGAATGTTGTTTTGTGTTGTTCAGACTCTTTAACCAGCACCTAGTTATACCCTAAAAATCCATCCATCATTGACATTAGTTCTGAACCAACCACCCTCTGCAATAAATGATCCATGCTTGGCAGAGGATAATTATCCTTGAGGGATTTAACGTTCAGATTTCTAAAGTCAACACATAATCTAATCTTCCATTTTTCTTTCTGATTGGGACAAGATTAGACACCCACTCAGAGTGTTTGATAGGCTTGATGATACCTCCCTCTTTCATTTTTAATAACTCTTGTTGCATCTTGGGAGCTATGGTGGGATTTATAAGCCTTTGTTTTTGCCTAAATGGTTTTACATCAAGTTGAAGGGGGATAGTATGCTGAAACAAATCCTCCCTATAAGCTTTCAGCTCATCATATGACCATGCAAAACACTTTCTGAATTTCCTCAACAAAGCGATCATCATTTGCTTTTCATGAGGCTTTAGTTTCTTGCCTATGTAAACCATTTTTGGTGCTTCCTTAGTTCGAAGGTTAACACCCTCTAAACTATCCTCTTAAACTAGTTTACCATTGCTTTTCCAATGATCAACACTATCAAACATCCTCTCCAATGCCACCAATCCCTTGGGAGTGGTATTGGTTTTCAACTGTACCACCTCATTGCCAAACAATGTTTCTTTGCCATTCTCCATTTCAACCATTGGCTGCCAGTCAATTACTTGACTTTTAAATTCATCCATAGAGTCTAGAAAATTGAAAATCTAACTACTATCTTGCTATCATTAAATACTTGCCAATTGTATATATTGTCAGGAATGGTCGGCCTTGTAAGTACTTCGACAACTTGATGGTCATGAAGCAAATGAGATTGAGGATTATACCTGGATGTAGCTACAACCAAGGCATCTACTTCATTTTTTTATTTGACAATTCACTCAATACTAATGGCATTGAACAACTCCATGGTATCCGAAACAACATTTCTATATGCTTCCAGCCTACTGTCTTCGACAACAAACATTTTTCTTATCTGTTGGACAATCAACTTTAAATCTCCATATATCCTAAGACATTGGACGCTATGTTTATGAGCCACATTCAGACCCAGTAGCAATGCTTCATATTCTGCCACATTATTTGTGCATTGAAAATCTAATCTCAAGGACATGCATGATCTCTTACCTTCTAGGGATGTTAAAATAATCTCAGCACCAGAACCATCTTTTGAAAATGCACTATCAAAGTGCAACGTCCACAAATTAGATGTATCATGAACAACAATAGGGTCAGAAGGTACAACATTTGCATCGGGATCATCATCAGTGCAATATGCCATAAAGTGATCAATTTCAGTATCAAATAAATTTACATGATCATACTCTATTTTGTATCTATCTTCAATGTTCAAATCTTTCACCTTCTTTTCCCTGTATAATTTTACTTCCATGCCCTGGACAAGAATGGTAGCATATGATAGGTCCATTTAGATACTACCACCCATGGAAGCAACCCACTTCCTAGATAACAACATGCCCCATTTGGCTGGGCAGTCCACAATAATTATATCCATAAGGAAAGATTTGTCTGGGTAGGCAACAAGTTTGACCTCAACATCCTTGACCAAGCCTATGACATTGACTTCTTGAGAATCCATGGCAAAGCACTTGCCAAAATATTTGGACACCTTTAATCCCAACTCATTCATAATTTTAGTGGCATGACATTGTTGGATGCCCCAGAATCAAGCATAGAGTTGTGTAACAATCATCCATTTATAATCAGATTGGTGTAAAAGGGGTCAACTCCCATTTTGCTATTTACCATGGAAGACCCTAAGTAAATTTCTACAGTTTCATTGTGACCCACACCCTCATCATTACTGCTGGAAATAACAACAGGTTGTTTTGGGGCATCTACAACAGTAATAAGAGATTCTGCCCTATTCCTATGTTTAGGAATCCTAAGGAGTTCCACTATTGACACGAAAATTCTATTTTGGCTAAAAACTTGTGCCATGTCAATAGGGAAATAGTTGGGCAAGGGAGTGTCACATGAAACGGTTACATCATTTGCAGAAGGAATGTAAGGAATTACTTGGTTTGATGAAATATCCTTACCTTCTTCCTTCGTCTTTTCCTTTTCTCCTTTGGTGTTTAGGGCTGATCACACTTATAACCACCTTTTGGGTAATGGACCCCTAGGACAAGTGTAGTATCTACAGGCTGCACAATTGGAATTGGATTCTTTTGCATGCACTTCTATTTTGCTGCAGTGGATGGCATAATTTTTTTCTTTTCTTTTTGGAACGCTCTTCTTGGGAGTGCTACTCTTCTTTTGCTCCATGTTCCCTTTTCCTTTGTCCCTAGGCTCATCAAATCTCTATTGTTTCAACTCCTTGGTAGGGATGCTTTGAACATGGATAGTTATGTTCCTCAGCTGACAGCCTCCTTGGACTTGCAAGATGGTTGCATCAGTTAATGCTTTTATATCTTCTTTTGAGGGCTTGGACTACTGATATTTTTCTGTATAAGGTCCCTTAGATGCCCAAAATCATGGGCTGGTAATTGATATTTTTTCGGACCTTCATCATAATCATATTGAAAAATATGATCATCCTCCTCATTGTTATCACAATCAACATCATGATCCATATGCTCATACTCATCTGCATCAAACATATTTATCTCTTCTTCATAGTACTTAGCTGCACCTTCCTCATTTGGGAATTCTGCTTTCTTGCTCAATGAATGTGCCAATACATAATTTGATGGATCATGGGGAAGAAAACAAGCTTGACACCACAAAGAATCATCTTGGAAGTTAACTTGATCCTTTCTCAAAGGATCAGGGGTATCCCTTTCAGGCTGTTTGAAACTCACATGCCTGGGAGCACCCTGTCTATCATTCTGCTATGGTCTCTTAGACCAATCCATATTATAATGCCTATTATGAAGCCTTTGTACTTCATTAAAATGTGTTGCAACACCCTGAGGTGGTAACCCTTTATCATTTCTGGCAACCTTATAAGTCAAATATTTCACTACCAAAATAAGTTTGTCCAACTTGTCATTAGTAGTGAGGGGTTTATTGAAAACAGCTTTCACATCATCCCTTTTAATGTGCTTTCCTAAAGCTCTCATATTACTCTCAATATTTATAGTTGTAGCATATGCTTCTCTTAATGTTTGTGGACTTTTGTCCCTCAAATAATAACCAAGCTTCGAATCAAATGCACCACAATACAAAACTAAACAAATTGATTCATTAGGTCTCATGTGAGGAGGTACCTTTCTTATAGTCATGATGAAGTGGCTATTGAAATCAACTACTATCTCATTAATGGCTTTTTTGATGGCTGTGAGCTCATGGATGACAAACTTGGGGTCAATCTTATCCCCATATTGCAGTCTAAAACATCTCATGAACTCCCCCCAAGAATCAATGTTGTTGTCAGGGAGAGCCTTGTACCATTCTTTTGCACTTTCTTCCTATGAGTGCACGAACAATTTCATCATCACATCTTCGTCTTCAATCTCATACTCATCAGTGACATTAATAAAATCTCTCAAGTGTTCCTCACCAATGATAGTGTTGTTGCCTTGAAATATTGGAATCTTCCCTCTAATCTCAGTTGCAATGGAATTAGGAAAATCAAGAATACCAATAAAATTGAGCTACTTGTACCTTTCAGCTCCCAACAGATGCCACTATGCAATAAACCTATGTGCTTGTCTTCACTAAGGATGCCCAATGTTTCAAACATTACCATGCTACTAGTTTGCTTGATTTAGTGGTGGCTGCACATTGATATTTTAAGCAGGGGCTTGATTTATGCCCTGTTGTCCTATTTGATGTTGTTGTTGTCTCTAGTTATTCTACTAATTATATTGTTTTTGATGTGCATTTCGATTCAGGCCTTGTTGTTGAGCATTCTAATTTTACTGGGCCTACTGGGAAAGTTGAGCTTGATGTTGACCAAGCAAGGCCTGCACTTCCCTTTGTCTATTTCTGAGATGATTGAGTAGATTCAATTCATCCTGGATTCTTGTTTCTCTTTCCTCATCATTATCAAGCTACTATTGATCATTCTCATTAGGGATAGTATCATGTTGACTTCCATGTGATCTTGCATGAGAATCAAGATTCCTGACATCCTGATATATCTCATCATTATCATTGTGCATCCCAAATGTTCTCAAATGTGGATCATACAACCTATCTCCACTTCCTCTACCAATAAAGTTCTCCTTCTATTATAGTCACTTCTATTCTATCTTTTGTTTCTTCTAAGGATGTTATTAGCAGAGTCGTCAGAAGTATAGTTGTATTGGCTTCTAAGGTCGACAAATATATTGTCTTGGACATTTCTTGTAGGTACCACATTGGGTCTTCCTTCTTTATACCTACTTCTTTTGTTTCCCGCATTACTAGAGGATTCTTCACGTCCAGGTAGCTCTTGGTTTTTTCTTTTATCTATTATAACACCTTTTCAAACTAAAATTACTTCTGGGTTATTAAAACAGAGTCGCCAATCCCCTGCTAGTAAGAAAACTTGAACAAAACTATATTTCAAAATCACAGCAACCAGAAATAAAATCTTGGCTCCCCGACAACGACACCAAAATGTTGGCATAAGTTGATGGGCTCCAACTCACACACAACAACAAATTGCACTCGGCAATGGCTACAAACTTCTTCAGTGACTATGTGGCAAAGGTCTTTCAAAATCTAAACCAAGATATTACTTCCCTGGCAATGGCACTAAAATGTTAGTGTAAGTTGACGTGTTGCCCACTTAACCAAACACACTGAAAAACTACAAACTACTACAGGAGCCTTCAGAATAATTCAACCTTTTTTTTCATTCCCTGGCAATGATGCCAAAATTTTGGTTTCCAAAATATAGCAAAACAAAACTCTAAAACTTTCCTAAATCACCTAGGCTAGGGATTGTCATCAGGGTGATAGGAAGAGGTTTATCAACAAGTTTTGAGTGATTTGGCCAAGTACAGGAGTGGGTAAACTGCTCTACTCTTTGAGCTCAACTTAAACTCTGGAGGCATATTCCAAGGGGTATTATACATAAATAGGTATTAAAATAAAACTAGATGAACAACTAAAAATGTTAACAACCAAACCCAGATTGCTTTCACAATCCCAAATCTATCACTGAACTAAGAAAAGTTGGTTGTTGTATAACCCCTATATAGCTAATAAGTGCAATCCTACACAATGAGGATACATAAAGACTACTTCTACTTCTTAAGGTAAGATATATAATTTTTTTTTGAAGATGGGTGATCTAAGGCTACTCAGACTAGTGCCTATCCATTGGGTTGTAGAGTCTAATGTAAAATAGAGGAAAGAAATCACCTAGTAGTGTATAACTACCTACTTGATGAATCAAATGTAAAGAAATTGATACCAGATTACTGAAAATACTTAACAATCCCACACTATACCATGTTCTTCCCTATGCAATACTGAAATGACCATTCACAAAGCTTGGAAATGGATTAAGAACTGTCACATTCATTAAATCAGAGATTACAATCATATAGCTAAATGTGGCAAAGCAAACTGTAACTGCAATTATAGTTTACTAGGAAAAACACCTACAACATTAGAGAAAAAAGAACAATTTGATACAAAGATTTCTAAATTATATTACATACACTTCATGATTGATTCATGTATAAATAAAGCCTACAAATATCCTTTCTTAATCTTCTTCCTAGAGACCACAATCCTATTGAGAAATGCCAAAATAACCAACCCTTAATACAAATCCAAAGCCTCCATATATATCAATACAATTCAAACTAAGTGCACCAATTCCCAATGCAATACTCAGTCAATGAGTACACACCATGCCGCATTAAACTCCAATCCCTAGCATGTCAGAATATTTGCACATTGGGGTTGAGACCCATGCTCTATCTCCTCTACAAACTATCAGAAAAAGATTGTTTGCACTCCAATTGTACTCTGAGCAATATAGAGGGAAGGTTCTAAACCTTCCCTGCCACTTGCAACATTGACTTCTCTGATATGTCCTCTGTGCATTGAAGAATTTTACTATGCCACCCATATGCACAACACTATTCTGTAGGCTCATTAAATTCTAGGTACAAATTAGTTTGTGTATCCCTGCAATCATGGCATGCATTCAGGGAATTAACCATTTCAAACATTTATAGCATTCCCATCGTGTCATCCTCATTTTCTATTTTGAGCCATCTGACCACCGACTGCACCTTTCTGTGTTTTCCTTCCTATTGACCAATCCTATTCATTCTCTTGTATTTTCTGGTTCACCATCATCTGCCATATTCTTCTCTTTCTATTTCAGTCGACAGACTTCACTTTTGTCAAACCATGCCTTGCTTTGTCTTTTTCACTCTATCGGCAACTTTGCCCTATTGCAAACTACTTATCTTTTGCCTCTATTGGCGAATCTTCAATTTTCCCAACTATTATTTTCCATCTCCTTGGTTAGCTAATTTGCCCTATTGGCAAATATTTGATTTCTAACTCTGCCTTCTTCTTCATTGTTTCTACCTTATCAATAAACTTGCCATTTGCTAAACTTTCCTTTGCTTTGTGTTTTTCCCCTTATCAGCAAAATTCACTTTTGCTGAACAATTCTTTTGGTGACCTTTTATGCTTTTTGGAAAGAACTGAATTTGCCAAACTCTTTCCTTTATGTGCCTTTGTTGGAAAAATGCAACCTTTATGAACTAAGGCCTTCTAAGCCCTTAGTTGGCAAAAATCAACATTCCCAAACCAATCCTTCTTTGCACCTGTTTCCTGCTTTATCGGCTTATCGGCAAAAGTACAAAATGGTGAACCTTTACAAGGTTAGGGATTTTGCTGATTCCCCGACAAAGGCACCCTTCCTACTAGCTTTATCTTTCCCTCTTTACTTGTCTTTGCCCTTTATCGGAAAAAAGAATTTTGTTGAACTATTTCTTCTTTTCACTTTCCTTAGACATATTTGCCTTATCAGCAAAAATTGAGGAATCATGAACCTAGCACTGTCTCCCTTTATCGACAAAAATAGAACTTTGAGAAATTTGACTTTTCCTCTTCTAGCTCTATCCTATCGCCTTATTGGCAAAATAAGAAAAACATGAAATTTTGAAAAGTTTGGTTTCCGCTCGATTTGCCGATAGTCTTCATGCTTTGTCTTTTTTCCTTCTATTGGAAAACTTACCTTTCTTCAAACTAGGGGCCGTTGTGGGCGACTTCTTCTTTATCGGCAAAAATGTCATTTGTCGAACTTGCCACCTAAGCTTCCTATGCCCTTATCTTATCGTCTTGTCGGTGAAAAGGCTATCAGTCGAACTCCTTATTGGCGAACCTACCACATTCCAAACTTTTCACTAGTTCGGCTTTTCGTCGATTCCCTGACCAAACACTTTGCCTTAGTCAATTTTTTTGCATTTTACCTTTATCAACAAATTTGCCATTTGCTGAACTTTTCCTTTTGCTTGCTTTTTGCCCTTTACCGACCAAACCTTAATTTGCCAAACCATTCCTTTATCACCCCTATCAGTGATTTCATACTTTTTGGAACTTGGCCAATCTTCCTTTTGCTTATCGGCAAAATGCCCTGTCGGCAAACTTGAAGAAAAATGAACTTTTCAAGGTTCATGACTGTGCCGATTCCCCAGAAAAAGTCCTTCATCACCTTTTCCCATAGTCACTTTTCCCTATCAAAAAACTTGAAATTTTTTGAACTATCATTTTTCTACATTCATCTTTTCCTTCAGCACTCTTTTCTTCCTTTGTTGTTGGGGAAAGTTTACGTCGACGAACTCCTCGTTGACAAAACCAAAGGTTTGTGAACCAAAAGGTTCACCAACCAATACCCCTCATTTGCCTTAGTAAATTCATCCCCTCAGCCTTTGATGCTTTTCCCTTTCATCGGTGAAGTAAGATATCGGTAAACCTATTGGTTTGCAAACCAACAATTTCACTGACAAAAACACTTACTTCGATTTCTCTATTTTATTTCCCCTTTGCCGATACACATGCCCTCCTTCAACTTCAATCAATAAATACAAATATCTTTTGATCAACAAAAAATGAAACTTGCAAATAAGTTCAAAAGTTAGAGGTTTTGCCAATTTGCCAATAATGGGCAAAATAGAGGAAAAATTTCAAGGGAAAAAAAGAACAAGGATTAACCATTTTTTGAGTAAGGAAAAAAACATAAAAACCAAACTTTGAACAAGGATAACTTTTTTATTTCAAGGAATTTTGAGATGGTTCAAAAGGCAAAGTTTCTCATAATTCAATTCTCTATCCAATGTTGACATTTTATAAGAAATTTGCATGACTTTTGGATTTGGGGGGAAACGGGAGCAATGGGAACATAATTTTTGCAAGTGCCAACAGATGGATCCAGAGAAATTCAAAACTATTATAGAGTGGCCTACACTAGAAAATGTAGGGGAAATGAGTTATTCTCATGGGTTGACAAGTTTCTATAGGAAGTTCATCAAGAAGTTTAGTAACATTTATGTGCCACTAAATAAGATGATGAGAGGGGATAAGAAGGAATTCAAGTGGACTACTAGAGTAGATAGGAGCTTTGAGTTTCTAAAGGAGAGGGTAATAGTATATCCAGTGTTGGCCTTGCCAAATTTCATTAAGATATTCCAATTGGATTATGACGCAAGTGGATATGCAATTGGGTCAATACTAAGCCAAGAAGGAAGACTTGTAGGCTACTTTAGTGAAAACTTGAATAATGCTAGAAGGAGGTATTCAGTCTATGACCAAGAATTTTATGCGGAGGCATTACCTATTACCCAAGGACTTTGTGTTGTACACTAACCATCAGGCACTATAGTACCTAAATAACCAAAATCAATTGAACTAGAGATATACAATGGGTAGAACTCATGCAACGTTACACTTTTATGTTAAAACATAGGAGCAAGAAGTCTAACAAGGTTGTTGAAGCATTGAATAGAAGACATAATATACTAACATAAATGAGGGAATAAGTAGTTGGTATTGAGGAACTAAAGCATTTCTATGAATTTGATCCTAGTTTTATGGAGGCATGGAAAGCATGAAAGGAGCCAGTGAGCATGGATAGGAGTAATTTGTTAGACTATTTGATTCAAAACAAGATGTTATTTAAGGGAAGACAATTATATATATCAAGAAGCTCCATGAGAGAGTTACCTCGGTTAGTGAGAATTATTTCTTGCTACAAATATACAATGATGTGAGGAAATTTGAACATCAAGGTTGTACAACCTATGAAGTTTCCAAATGAAGCAATCAAAATGTTAGATTATATAAACCATTACTAATACCACAAAATCCTTGGGAGGACATAAGTATGGATTTTGTATTGGGACAATCAAGGACACAAAGGGGGGATATATTTTCTAATATGGCACATTTTATCTCTTGTAAAAAGAACAATAATCTGTGATACACATAGAAAACATATTTTTCAGGGAGGTTGTAAGATTGCATGGTTTACCATAGGGCATAGTTTTAGATAGGGATACCAAGTTTGTGGGATGTTTTTGGAGGACATTATGGAAAAAGATGAAGACAACTTTGAAGTTTAGTTTAGCATAGCACCCCTAGACTAATGGGAAAATAGAAGTTGTGAACATGAGCTTAGGGAACTTACTAAGATGCTTGGTTGAAGAGAAGGCCAGAAATTGGGACATGGTCCTATCGTAGGCAAAGTTTGCATACAATAATTTAGTAAATAGGAGTACTAGAAAGAAACCATTATTAATTGTGAATGGTAGTAGTCCAAGGAATGTATCATAACTAATGGACATTAGTAAGGAAGATATGAGGAGTGTGGAGGAAAAAGAGTTCGTAGAACACCTAAAGAAGGTGCATGTAGAGGTAAGGAGCCACTTCAAGAATATGAATGATAGGTATAAGCGAGAAGATAACAAGAAAAGAAGACACAGATTTTGTAGTAGGAGATGAAGTATTTGTGTGCCTCAAAAAGGAAAGATTTCTAGTTTGAACATATACTAAGTTGAAGATGAAGAAATTTGGTCCTTATAGAATTGTAAGAAGATTTGATTTGGGAAATGCATATGAGGTGAAGCTACCAGAAGAATTAGGTATATCTCCAATGTTCAACATTGCAAAATATACCAATATCATGAGGGGGACTTAGAAGGAAGAACATAGAGGATCAATGACAAAACCCCATTTTTCCATAGCCAAAAGAAGAGATTAGGGAGATATTAGATAGTATAATTGGAAAGAGCACCGAGAATAGAAAATATGAGGACTATTTGGTGAAATAGAGAGGAAGGCCAGAAGAAGAAGGTAGGATTTCCAAGGTTGAGGTAGACCATCTCAATTTCCCTCTAGACATTAGAAAGTGAGGGATTCAATTTTCAAATAACCCTAGGTGTCTGATGCAGGAGAATCCTTTGGGAATAAGAATAATATTTCATCAACATATGAGGTTTTATTTCACTTTAGTTTTTAATTTTTATGTTTTCATTACCAATTAGATATAGAATTAACTACCATAGCTTGTCTTTTGGTCTTGCAATTTTGTTGGGTGAATATTTTGGACCGACAACTCACTGAAGACAAAATGGTTATATCAACCTCAGTTTGATGAGATAAATCTCTCCTCTTAGCAAGGGGAGGCTCTCTCTGATTGCAAGCTATTACAAACTAATAACTGATAAAACTTATTTACACTAAGGACTATATTTGGGATGATTCCATTCCATCATATTCTCTTTTTTCAGAATATATGTTTACACTTTATGATAATGATTTCAACAAACCTAATACTATGCAAAGAACTATGAATTACCACAAACCCATGAAAACACAAAGTCTTCTATTGCCTCTTTCACCAACTAAAAATAAAATGATTTCGAGTAAAGTGCAGCCCAAAGTATTCACTTATATGCCAAGATGAGATAAATAGATCAAAGATAACAACTTGCAGCACAAAGTCTTCAAGCTATATCTCATTCATGAACACAACACAATTCTCACAAATGATTTTATAGCCCAAAGTGTATTAAAATCAGATTTAGAATACTCCTTAATCACTTGAAATAAACCCTCACACTTCAATTACTTATCAAAGATAATATGATAGCAAAGACGTAGGAACAATTCTATCATAAAACAACTTACTCCAAGACAAAGATTGGAATTGAACTTGCTTTCTTGTATTGATAAATATTTGAAAATTAATTTTCACAAATAAGCACAAAGTCTCAACTTGATTTACAATTCGACAGAGTTTGGCTGCAATAGATAAAAGATAGATAATTACAAAAGAGCTCTCTCATATTTATAGGTGAGATCCAAGAGCTAATCTAGGAAAAAGTCAAACTACTTTGACTTATTCAACAAAAGTGTCCTTATTGATTTAGGACTTCCTTTGTTTAACATGTAATTACATTTTTAAAAAGTACTTTTGGACATGTCCAAAACTAAATACAAAGTGCATATGAAAATATATGAAAAATTGGCTAAGGCACGAACATTTGGATTAACTTCCACCACCATCCTTCTTGAGGAAATCTTCATACATTGTGAACACAGTTTGCATCTCAAGACTGTCTGGACCAGTAGTGTTCTTAGAAATAACATGGGCTCTGGTTATCGCATCTTTGACTATAGTGGCTGCTTTCTCATGACTTATCAATTTGACCTTCAGATTTTCCAGAGTCAATTGATTATCCAGTAACTTATCCATAGAAGCAACTGCAAAAGCTTCTTCTTCAAAATTGCTCTGAATCATCTTATTAAATTCCTGGATCATTTCATCAACAAAAAGAAATGAATGATCATCACCTATTAGTTTGCACGAAAGTTCCTCCAACTTATGAAGAAGATCAACATCACTATCCTCACTGAGCTCCTGGGCACTTTACAAATCCTTGATCAAATCTTTCAACACATTACCATGATGAATCAATGACTCCTTGGTTTCCATGTGTGATTCCCAGTTTGAAATGATTCCAATTGATACCAAGGTTTTCAATTTCATCTTCTTCATGTTGGTCCATTATTCAAGACTTGCATCCAAATAATCAATTTCCAAAGATAAAACATCAACTAGGTCATCTAATTCACATCTTACCTTCTCTATTTTACTTTTCTTCTCAACCCTACTTGTCAAAAGAAGTACACCTTGTGCACACAACCTTTCAAGATATTCTCCAACCACCTTTCCTCTAGCATGAACCTTTTTAGCTTTTTGGATGACAGGATCCTCCATAGTGATAGCCTCAAGTTCAACTGACTCAGAAGACAAAGTGATCTTCTATATTACTCTAGCCAGTTGTTCATCTCTTGCCTTGTACTGATCCTTCATCTCTTTCTCATGATCAAATTTTACAATAAGAGAATTGAAGGTTGACTGCACATCAGCCTTAGCACTTTCATGAGTGATTTTCCCTAGCTCAATCCTAGAGATTGAATAGTCATTCATATTGAAATCATCAATGGTTGTGTCTGGTGGAGGTTGAACAATTTCTACATACTTATGACCTTTATCTTCTAGCAGCCGAGAGAGAGTCTTAGGCTTCTTCTTGGTCTTTGCCTTAATAGGAGTTAGCTTCTCGAAGTCAAAGTCATTTGGAGAGATGACTTTCTTCTTTCTTTTTGGAGTATAAGATGAGAGCCACAGAGGAAGCACCGATAAACTAGCACTTGGATTTGAATCCATTACTGGTGTTGAAGGAGTTGCACTCACACTAGTTGTAGTAACAATTGGAGAGGTGTTTGTAAAGATGGCACCTGGCACATTAACATTGGAAGCCTACTCAATATTTGAAACAAATTGATCCAAAATTGTTTAATCACCAATATCATAAAAAGGAGAAGACAAACTTGGTATAGATCATAAGAACCAAAAATAGTGTGAAATTATACGATCTTAGGACTATCAAAAATTGTCCTAGAAGAAGATGGTGTTGAAGGACCAGAAGACTGAATCACAATTGGAGACAATGAGGTATTTGAGACAACATGCATGGAATCTGAAACAGGTAATGTAGGAAAAGGAGAAGAAACTCAAGGTTCTTGTGTCATGTCCTTTTGAGGAGACATGGTTGATTCCTCTAGCTATTCCTATTCATCTTCTTTCTCTGCTTCTTGTTCATCCTCCTTTTCCTCTGAAGATTTCTCTTTAGTAGCCATTTCCACATCAGGAGACTCCTCAATTGCCTATTCATCTCTTTCCATTTCTCCTCCACTTGGCTCTTCCTCAATCACTTTAGCTTTGCCACCTTTGGATACAAATTTTATTTTAGGCTTAGGAACCTTGGAAGAACTCGGTGCATCGCTCATCTTTTATTGTTATTTTTGCCTTTTTACCTATTTTCTCAAGAGTTTCCTCCTCCGAGCCAGTGATAAAATCCTTCAACTAAATCGCTTTTCATTTTAGCCATACATTGGTATTCGCCAAGATAGGCTTAAATCTTTTCCTTATTGAAGTCAATTCTTTCTTTGACCATAGAACAATAGGCAAAGGAGAACCCTCAACATTCTCATTAACATACTTGGGATTCACAATGTATTCATCATCTACCATTCCCTCTAGGATATTGATGCAAAACAGAGTAAGGTATGTCTTCAAATGCCAAATGAACCAATCCTCAAGTTTCAACCTTATAATGTTATTGTAGTTTCTTCAAACAACTCTTTTTTCCTTTTAGCCTTCCTAATAGGGTTTTTCTAATGTATTTTTGCAAAATGGACTCTAACCCATAAACAAAATATCTTTTTGGGCACCCATTATGGACTTACACAACATATCAAAACCACTCCCTGAGTTTCTTTAGAGAAAATTGGAGAATAATTCTCTACTGCTGTCAATTTCTAGGCCAAATAAGCCTTCTTTCCAAAGGGACTATGAGATCTATGGCCTCTCAACTTACCAAATGAACTTGGAAGAATTCAATGTGTTTCCAATGAACAAAATCCACTGTTATTTTGATCAAGGTCTTCAATTACCTAATGAAAATCAGACATGCAAGGTTAAAACCCTCAATTCCTCCTAAAAAATAGGAAGAACAACACTAGGGCTCACCCAAAATCACCACAAACCACATTGCTCTACTCTAAAAATCAAATAAATAGTTAATGGACTTCAAGATCTATCGTTCCACCGATTTGTACAATTTTCCCATTGTCGAATCTCCCATAAACATGAATTTTCTCCTTAAATCTGCTAAACCCTAGGTTACAGAGTTGTGCATAGAAAAATGCTCATAAAATCCTTATACAATAACATCAGACCCTAAAATCATATTAAAATGAAAGGTAAGACAAAATTATATCTATCCATGTATGGTGTAGAGCATCACGGGGCCGTACCGGGCCGTACAAACACAAAGAACAACAAAAAAATAGTAAAAACTGTCAAAAACTATGTAAAAACAACAATGTTTGAGTTTCTTCTTCTTTTTATTCCTTCTACAAAATCTATTTGATCCATTCCCATCCTCTACAACATGCCTTTTATGAATACCAAATGTTTCTCAACCAAAAAGACAATATTTGTCTCTTAACCTTCTATATTTCATCTCTTGACAATGCATTGTTTTTAATAGAAACATACCAAAATGACATCACCATAACAAAAATGGCCTAGTTTAGGCCTTGCTTCAACTTAACTAGACTTGACACACAAACCTATCATTTTACACCTATTTACAACCCCCCTATATTTGAAATTCAACAAAACACTATCAACAACTATGCACATGTCTTAACAATGCAAAAATGCCTCTTTCTCCTAGGTGCTCCTGCACCATACACCCAGGGGTGAAATGATTTCATCCTCCTGATGAAATGAGATATTCTACAGCTGCTCCATGTTGTGTAATGTCTTCCTTAGTCATCCAAGTTGCATCTTCAATAGGTAGTCCAACCCACTTGACCAAGTATTCCTTGTATACGTTTCTCCTTGTTCTCCTTACTTCCTTGGTGTCCAGAATAGTTTCCAACTGTAGTGGTTGATTGGATGGTAAATCCTTGACCCATTCCTCATCCTCAGCATTAGGTTCATCTACTCCTTTACCTACACAAACATATCCCTTGTAGGGATATAGGTCAGCTACATTGAAAATAGGTGATATAGCAACTCCTTGTGGGAGTTCAATCTCATATGCATTGTTTCCAAATTTATGGATCACTCTGCAGGGTCCTATTTTCTTCATCATGAGCTTTGTGTACTTCCCCTTGGGAAATATCTCTTTCTTCAAATGTGCCAATACAAGATCAACTACTTGGAATTGGATATCCTTTGTCCTCATGTCTGCTGTCCTCTTATACTTTTCCACATTCTTTTCAAGTGTTTGTCTAACTTGTTGATGAATGTCAAGCATGGCTGCTACAAAATCCTCTCCTTGAGCACTCCTCTTATCCATCCCACTCAAGTCTCTCAATTCATAAACACCTCTAGGGTGAGCCCATAAACAATCTAAAATGGAGTTCTACCAGTACTCCTATTGATTGAATCATTATAAGCATTTTCAGCTTGAGGTAGTATCAAATCCCAAGCCTGATTGTGTTCCTTAGTTAGACATCTCAATAGGTTTCCCAAGGACCTATTGACAACCTCAATCTTCCCATCTATTTGAGGATGATAGGCAAAACTGTAGGTTAATTTTGTGCCTAGATTTCTCCACAATGTTCTCCAAAAATGCCCAATGAACTTTGCATCTCTATCAAATACAGTAGACAGTGGCAGTCCATGGATTCTAACAATCTCCTTAAAGAACAAGTTTGCAATATGGGTTGCATCATTAGTAGTCTTGCATGCAATGAAGTGTGCCATCTTGCTAAACCTATCCACTACCACAAATATGCTATCACATCCCCTTGCAGTCCTAGGTAGCCCTAAGACAAAATCCATACTTATTGCTTCCCATGGTTTGTTTGGTATAGGCAGGGGCTGATACAAACTTGCATTTGAACTTGTCCCTTTGGCTCTTTGACAGATGACACATCCTTCCACAAACTTTTTGACATCCAAATGCATCTTGGGCTAGTAGTAATATCTCTTCACTTGATCTAGAGTTTTGTCACATCCAAAATGTCCCCCTAAGCCTCCCCTATGCTTCACTCTTACTAAATTCTCCCTCATTGAACATCTTGGTACACATAATTGAGCTCCCTTGAATAAAAGACCATCTTGAAGGACATACTCAGCATATTCTCTATGAAATGAATCAGAAAATTGATTGCATACCTCAAAAGCATCCTTGAAGTCATCATCCTCTTTGTACATGTCTTTTAGGGAATCAATCCCCACACTTTGAAGTTGCACTTCTTGTACCATCAAGACCCTCCTGCTGAGTGCATCAGCAACTTTATTATCTTGACCCTTCTTGTGGTTTATTGTGAATGTAAAGGCCTGTAGCTGCTCCACCCACTTCATGTGCCTATGGTTTAACTTGTCTTGACTATTCATATAACTCAATGCATGGTTGTCTGTATGGACAACGAATTATTTGGGCAGTAGATAATGCCTCCATTTCTTGAGAGCCTACACCATGGCATACAGTTCAAGATCATATGATGAGTATCTTCTCTTTGCCTCATTAAGTTTTTCACTAAAAAATGCCACTGGCCTGCCTTCTTAGCTTAGCACTGCCCCAATTGCTTGATTGCTTGCATCACATTCAATAGTAAACACCTTATTGAAGTCAGGGATGGCGAGGATGGGTTTTTGTGTCACCCTTGTCTTGAGATACTTAAAGCACTAATCTGCTGCTTTTGTCCATTGAAACCTACTCTTCTTTTCTCCTTTGATGGTGTCAATAATAGGGCATATATATGGCTGAAGTTCTTGATGAATTTTCTATAAAAGGTAGCCAGTCCATGAAAACTTTTCACTTCTCCCATTGACTTAGGTGTTGGCCAATTGAGTATGACCTCAAATTTAGTAGGGTCCATCTTTAGAGTTCCTTTGGATATTACAAACCCAAGATAGACTAGTTCTTCCTTCAAAAACTCACACTTTTTAAGGTTGATTACCAACTTCTCCTCATCCAACCTTTTGAAAACTTTATCCAAGTGCTGCAAATGATCGTCTTTTGTTCTACTAAACACAAGGATATCATCTAGGTATACTACCACAAACTTACCAATGAAATGTTTCAGCACCTCATTCATGAGTCTCATGAATGTACTAGGGGCATTGGATAGACCAAAGGGCATCACCAACCACTCATAGAGACCTTCATTTTTATTGAAGGCAGTCTTCCACTCATCACCTTCCCTTATCCTTATCTGGTGGTACCCACTCTTTAAATCTATATTTGAAAAGTATCTTGCACCAGCCAAACTATCCATTAGGTCTTCCATCCGAGGTATAGGGAACCTATACCTAATAGTAATCTTATTTATTGCTCTAGAGTCAGTGCAAAGTCTCCAATCTCCATCCTTCTTAGGGGCCAAAACTATGGGTACAACATAGGGACTTAAACTCTCCCTTATCAAACCATTATCCAGCAACTCATGAACTTGTTTCTTTATTTCCTCATTTTGTTGTGGTGTCATTTTATATGCTGCCTTGTTGGGCAGACTTGCACCTGGTATGAAGTCAATATGATGGCTTACATCCCTGATAGGTGGCAATGCACTAGGCAACTCTCTTGCTCCAATATGCTCATACTTGTCTAACAAGGCCTGCACTTCAGGAGGAACCTCCACTTGATTTGTTTCAGCCTTAAAGACTGGCTTTCCCACAATTACAAATCCACCTTTTTCCTTCTCAAGATCTTTCAAGAACTCCTTTTCTTTCACAACCATTACACTAGGACCCTCATGTATTGTACTATCATCTTCTTGCAGAGGTGACAAAGTAATTGACATACCATCCTTTTCAATTACATACTCATTCTTATAGCCATCATGTTG
Source organism: Cunninghamia lanceolata (assembly GCA_027924645.1). NCBI lineage: Eukaryota > Viridiplantae > Streptophyta > Pinopsida > Cupressales > Cupressaceae > Cunninghamia > Cunninghamia lanceolata. The sequence continues at coordinate 1,444,210 of BSBN01000395.1, read as the reverse complement.
AGCCTTCTGGTCAAATTGCCAAGGCCTACCAAGGAGTAGGTGGCACACATCCATGGGCACAATATCACAAAGGATCTTGTCCTTATAAGGTCCTATGGTGAACTCTACCCAAGCTTGCTCATTCACAAGCACCTGCTACCCCTTATTGAGCCATGAGATCTTATATGGAGTTGGGTGAGGTATTCTCTTCATTTTAAGCTTCTCAACCATTTCCAGAGACACAATGTTATCTATTGAACCAAAATCAATGATGACCTTGCATATCTTTCCTTGAGACTTACAGGTTCTCCAAAATAGAAATTTCCTCTGAGGGGTTTCCTTAGAGGTTGGCACTTTAATTAGAGTTCTCCTGATCATCAAAGCCTCTCCTCCTACCTCTGGTGTAGCATGAAGGGAAGATGGGTTGACATTTTCTTTATCCCCCTCCTGAACAAGTTGTGTCCTTCTTTCTCCACTATGAGAACTTGTACCCTGTTTGACTGGGCACTTCTAAGTAGGATGACTATATTGATTACAATTGTAACACCTTCTAGAGAAGTTATTGGACCCCCTTCCTTGTCCATTAAATCTGTCCCTACCTCCTGGCCTTCTTCCCCTGAAATTTCCTCTTGTTTCACCACTAGACTCTTGACTTGTACCTTGATCATTTGGTTCTGTTTGTGAGCCTCTGTCACCAGGGTTACCTCTGCCCCTAAAACTCCTTCCTCTACCCCTTAATTACTTTTCCTACCTCCTCTTAATCTTCTCTTCAACCTTAGTAGCCATCTGAAAACACTCCTCTACAGTCCTAGGAGTGGTAAAACTGATTTCATCTTGTATTGCTGACCTCAAGCCATTCAAATATCTAGCCACTTTTTCCTTTTCATTCTCCATATGCCTTGACCTTATAGTCAATTTGTGAAACTCTTCAGTGTATGCAGCCACATCCATTTCTTTCTGTTTTAAACTTTGCAATCTCCTATATATTTGGATCTCATAATCAATAGGTAAGAATTGACTCTTTACCTTTGCCACCATCCTATCCCATGAATTCATCTTGGGCTTATTCTTCTTTACTCTCTCTTCTTGGATGTAATTCCACCATGTTAATGCTAGTCCCTTTAACTTGGTTTTGGCAAAACTGACCTTCTTATCTTCAGGTACTTCTTTGTAGTCAAAATAATTATCTAAAGCATCAATCCATTCAATTACCTCTTCACCATCCATTTTTCCCCCATACATTGGTATCTCTATCTTCACATCTTGAGCCTCACCTTTTGTAGCCTTGAGCACTTACAGAAACTTCTTGTCTTCAGGGGCCAACTCCTCTTGGAGTTCTTCTAGAGGGTTCCCTCTTTCACCCTCTTCCTCATCTTTAGGGTCACTTATCTCTATAGTACCCTTACCCCTCTTGTCTCTCCTCTCTAGTGCTTCCATCCTGGCCAACATGGCTTCTTGAAGCTCTTTTAGGGATCTAATCTCCCTAGCAACCACTGTATTGCTCATTTTTGGAGGCATCTCGAATGTTCTTCTCTTATCTTTCTTCTTAAAACTCAAATCTCTTCATCTATTTGATCACAAGCCTAGGATCTGATACCATTCTGATGCAAAAGGGAGTAAGGTATGTCTTCAAATGCCAAATGAACCAATCCTCAAGTTTCAACCTTATAATGTTATTTTAGTTTCTTCAAATAGTGTTGTTTTCCTTGTAGCCTTCCTAATAGGGTTTTTCTAACATATTTTTGCAAAATGGATTCTAACCCATAAAAAAAATATCTTTTTGGGCACCCATTATGGACTTACACAACATATCAAAACCACTCCCTAAGTTTCTTTAGAGAAAATTAGAGAATAATTCTCTACTACTGTCAATTTCTAGGCCAAATAGGCCTTCTTTCCAAAGGGACTATGAGATCTATGGCCTCTCAACTTACCAACTACACTTGGAAGCATTCAATGTGTTTCCAATGAACAAAATTCACTATTATTTTGATCAGGGTCTTCAATTACCTAATGAAAATTAGACATGCAAGGTTAAAACCTTCAATTTCTCCTAAAAAATAGGAAGAACATCACTAGGGCTTGCCCAAAATCACCACAAACCACCTTACTCTTCTGTACAAATGAAATAAATAGTTAATGGACTTCAAGATCTATCATTCCACCGATTTGTGCAATTTTCCCATGGTCGAATCTCCCAGAAACATGAATTTTCTCCTTAAATCTGCTAAACCCTAGGTTATAGAGTTGTGCATAGAAAAATGCTCAGAAAATCCTTATACAATACCATTAGACCCTAAAATCATATGCAAATGAAAGGTAAGACAAAATTCTATCTATCCATGTATGGTGCAGACCATCACGAGGCTGTACCAGGTCATACAAACACAAAGAACAGTAAAAACTGTGTAAAACAACAATGTATGAGTTTCTCCTTTTTCTTCCTTCTACAAAATCTATTCGATCCATTCTCATCCTCTACAACATGCCTTTTATGAATACCAAATGTTTCTCAACCAAAAAGACCATATTTGTCTCTTGACCTTCTATATTTGATCTCTTGACAATGCATTATTTTTAATAGAAACATACCAAAATGACATCACCATAACAAAAATAGCCTAGTTTAGGCCTTGCTTCAACTTAACTAGACTTGACACACAAACCTATCATTTGACACCTATTTACAACCCTCCTATATTTGACATTCAACAAAACACTATCAACAACTATGCACATGTCTTAACAATGCAAAAATGCCTCTTTCTCCTAGGTGCTCTTGCACCAGATATTAGCCAACTCTAAGTCTTCAATTTAACTTAGTGTTAATCTACAGTAATCCAGTTTCTTGATCTCCTCTTGAGTCCTCAAGTCAGCCCATACGTCTTCCACCATAGGGATATGTGATAGAGACTTTCTCTTTATCTTGTCCTTTACCCTCCTAAAGTCAAAGTTACTTCTCCTCTTGAAATGCTTCATTGTTACTAGCTGCATCTCAGTTTCAAGAGCTTTGGCCTTAGCAGAAGTAGCAATGGAGTACCTACCAATCTCAACGGGAAAGTTGAAGCTAGGTTTCTTCAACTCCATCTGCTTGTTATGTACAATAATCATTTACCAGCATAATTCCATCAAGATAATTCTATCACTAGGAAATTTGGGCAACATATATGGATAGCCTTGAAAATAGCCAACCCTCAGATAAGTGAAATTGGGAATTGGAGATACAAACAACCAAAATTGTTTACAACTTCCCAAGCTTCATATGAAACTCTCTTCTACTCTAGTTGAGGATCAAAAAGACACATAAACACTAAAAATAAAGCATCATTTACCCTCCGGAAGTGATGGATTGATCCCTTTAGAGTCAACTGGGGTAGTATTGGTACACAGGTATAACTCTTCAGTTTCCTTCCAATGTTAATCCTGGGAAACTTCTCATCAAAGCAGCTGCATAGACTAGATAGGATGTCATGTAGAATTTGGAGGTTATAGATACCTTGGTCAATTTATCATGAAGAGCATTGCTTATTTGCTCACCCCAAAAGATCTTTTATTTTCCTTGAAGGATGAGTTTGATATAAGGGTACATCCACTCATGAAAAGTGGAGAAAGAAGAAAGCCCCCTAACTCTGTTGAGAAGAGCTATTAAGTCATTGACCTCTTCGACAAAATCACTTCTTGGGAAACTTTTAGGCCATCTGGAAAGATTTGGCCTTGCAGTTTTCAACCATTTAGTATTTATAACCCTGTTTGCTTTCTCAGTATCTTTATCGTACTCCTTTTGAGCAATATTGAAGTCAATCTCTACACAATCCTCTACACCAAGACACATGAAGACTTTGTCCATGAATTCTACATATAATCAGAATCACTTTACCTTGAGCATCTGTAACTGTTCTATTATTCCTGTTATATAAATGAGCCACATGAAGAACAAATTTAGGATTATGTGCTGCTACAAGAAAGGAAGAAACTAAATGATTATTACTCTCCACAATCCTCTTCATGTAATGACTTGGAGATTGTTGCTTTGTCCTTTCTATGAACTTGGCCATATCCACATGACCAATTTTTGTATCCCAGATTTCATCCACATTGGATATGCCTGAGGTCACGGGAAACCCACCCTGGTATTTATACTTCATGGCTTTAGCTTTCTTTAGTGAAGCATCAGTCATTTGAAACACAGACTCCCTTGGTTGGAAAATAGATCTCAGAAAACTTGCAGAAGCAACTACAACATAAAAGGCATGATTTTGCAATGTTAGGGAAAATTTGGCAAATGGGGAATTGCAATGTTGAAGATCATGATCAATAGCATGAGCTTGGTGGGGCTAGAGAGCAATAAAAGAGAGAGACACTGGGTGAAAGTGAGTGAAAGTTAACAAATGGAAAAACCAAAGTTAGAGAATTTTGGGAAGGTGATGCGAGGTCGGCAAAAATTGACGCCTCTACATGTAGGAGGAAATGCATTTTGTGTAGGCACGACAAAACTGTTTGTCTTTTCATGTGGGAGATAGTGCTTGCAAATACACATGAGTGGTAAAAATTACCGTCAGTCCATCTCATACTTTAGAAATTCATTTATGCATTTTGGTGTAAGAGCGGCAAAATTTGCTGCCCTTGCATGTTGGGGGTAAAACTTACAAACATGTGCGAGCAGGGAAAATCACCCCTTATGCATATTTCACTTGGTATTTTGGTGATAAGACTTTGTTGTGCTCAGACGGTAGAAATGACCGCTTCTACATATTTTTAAAGTATAAAGCTTTCGTGTATGGGCAGAAAAAATCGCTACTCCTATACTTTGAGGGAAATTCTAATTTTTATCATGGGTGGAAAAAATCACTGCCCATGCATCTATTGAAAAACTCAAACTTGGGGATACCTGTGGGTTATTACGACCCTTACATAAAAGAACTCTTGGTCGATGAAAGTTGCCAGCCATTCAAAAGGAAAAACATAGTTTATTTGAAACAAAAACCCTAATTTGAAATGTACACACAGACAACCCAATAGCGGAGAAAAACCACGAATTGCAAGGATGAAATAAAACTTAGGACATGAAACGACCTAGGTTTACACATAAAAATGATAGGGTTTGATTTTTACACAAAGAAACAAAAATAAACATAAATGATAGTATATAACAAAATCGAGGAAACCTCCAAACCTTATTGTAATAATGATCACAAGAAGAATGAAAAGAACAAAACTTACTTGGTAATGATGGTGAAAAATTTGATGAAAACCTAGATCAAATCCTTAGTTGAATTCTTCAGATGACGACACAAATAGGTTTGTAGATTTTACCAGAGGTATAAGGCGTAGAGTAGACACGGAGGTAATGAAAACAAAACAACATAAAAAATTAACAAAAAACCATTTTAAACACTAAAACCAAATAACTTAACTTGGCATTAATTACAGTTCGTGTGAACTAACAGATGCTTGGACAGTGTTATTTACCGCCCTGACATACAATGAAGAACAACATGCATGGGTGACAAATTTTGCTTCCCTTGCATATGACAAGGATATTAACATGCATCAATGGCAAAAATTGCCGCTCGTGGATGTGACTCAAAAAGACTAACATGTAATAGCAAGGAAAAATACCATCCCTACATGTTAGTGAAAACACTCTAACTCCCAAAAAGATCAAACACAATTGTTTGATTCATTTACAATTTGACTTAATGATGCAAACTTCAAGACACCGAAATGAAGGGGAACTCGAAGAGATTTTTCGGAGCTAATTTTGAGGATAACAGTTGGCTCTAACTAGGGAGCTTCCTTCAATCATTCTTTGAAATAATCAAAGGGAGAGGAACTCCAATCTCTAAGTTCCTTCATCCATCCATTGGGTTATAGAGTCAGGTGACACAACAAAAGACACAAAAAGACTTCAAAGAAAAAGATATAAAGCTATACAAATATACATGAACTTATCTATCGCTTTATTGTGAGAAAAGCTTCAGATGTTGTCCACTGTGCGGCAACAAGAAAGGTGTCCCATCTTGACACTCCAAAATGAAACTATTTTCACCATATCACTGATGAATGGCAAAAGGGCCTCTCTATAGGGAATTAAACTTCCCATGCATTCCTTTCATCTCTCTTCTCTTGTCCCATAACAAGACTTGATCCCTGACTTGAAAATTCCTGGATTTGGTCTTCTTGTCAAATAGATTTTTCACTTGACTTTGGTGTTCCACAATGCGATCCACCACCTTGACATGTTGTTCCTCAAGTTCAGAAAGGAACATCATGCACTTATCAATTGATCTCTCAAAAGTTTCATCTTCAATTGCTTTTTCCAACTTCAAAGCTGGCAACTCTAAAGTAATCGGTATCTCAGCATTCAATCCATACAACAACTGAAAACGTGAGATACCAATTGCTCTTTTAGGGGTAATGTGGTCTTCCCACAATGCATCAAATAATGCCTTGTGCCAGAATCTTTGATTTTCATCCACTAACTTTTTGATAATGGTAACCAAATACTTGTTGATGTACTCATCTTGACCATTTCCTTGCAGATAATAGTCAGATGAGTGAGAAAGAATGATGCCATATTCAAAACAGAAATTAGTTATCTCTTGGGAGGAAAAACAAGTAGCATTATCTACTACTATCTTGATTGGAACACCAAATGTTGATATTATATTTTCTTTGAGAAACCTGCAAACTACAACTCTCAGAAGTAGCATGTTTTACAGGAATAGCCTCCACCCACTTAGTGAAGTAGTCAGTTTATGTAAGAACGTAGTTGTGCCCCACACTTGATTGTGGGTTTATTGCAACAATGAAGTCAATACCCCATTGCTGAAATGGTTCCTTAATAATAACTAGTTTGAGTGGTAAGGCAACCAACTTGGGTTTCCCCACAAATTGTTGACAAAGCTCACACTTACGCACCCAGTTATATGCATCTTGAAATAGTGTAGGCCAATAGTATCTAGCTCACAAAATCTTGTGAGCTGTTATAGGTCCTGAGAAATGCCCACCGTATGCCAAACTATGAAAAGATTCCAATAGTTTACTTTGTTGTGCCTTAACAACACAACGGAGAAAAATTCCATCAATGTTTCTCTTATACAAACCATTGTCCCATAGGATGAAATTTGCAGCTTTGAGCTTGATAGTCCTTTTCTCTTTGTAAGACAAATGTTTGGGACATTCATCATAAGTGAGAAAGTAAACAATATTTGAATACCACTCATCTGTTGTGCTAACAAAAAGAATGGTGGGAACCTCTTCATTTTCTACTTCTTCATCACCTGTTCTTTGGGTACATTATCAACAATAAGCTAACATAATCCTTTCCCATGCACAATCTTGGTGGGCTTAATGTCAAGATCATACTCCTGGATCTTAGCAATCCAGTTGCCTCTCTTGGTCCCAAACTCTTGTTGGGTTAGAATAGATTTGACTATTGAATTTGCAACCAACACAACAGTATGGGAATTCATAATGTAGAACTTGAAATGCTTGACATATTTTAATAGAACATATGCATGTTTCTCCATTGCTGAATATTTGAGTTCATGAGTTTTCAAAGGGAAACTCATGAATGCTATAGGAGATTCAACACCCTCCTTCTTCTGCTGAACTAGGATAGCCGATAGTGTATGCTCTGAAGCAAAACTATACATAATGAAATCTTTGGTATAATAAGGATAAACCAAAACTGGAGCATGGGCAATGGCTCTTTTAATGTCCTCAAAATATTCCTTACCTTCTGCACTCCAATGGAAAGTAGACTTACCTTTCATCATATTTACAATATGATGAGTTTTCTCTGCAAATTCAGGAATGAACCTCCGCAGAAAATTCACCTTTACAAAGAAAGAATGAATGATTGTCTTACTTGAAGGAAAAGTAAGATCTTGAATTGATTTGACTCTTTCAGGATCAATTTTTGTACCTTCCTTAGACACTATGTGCCCAAGAAGCTTTCCTTCTGTTACCCCAAAAATAGACTTTTTGGGATTGAGGGAAATTCCATGTTGACGACACCTTTCCAGAACTTGCTGCAAATGATATACATGATCTTGACGCTTTTTTGAAACAACAGTTAAGTCATAAAGATAGACAACAATAAACTTACCCATTTCATCTCTGAAAGCCAAGTCCATTGCCCTCTAAAAGGTCACACCCACATTGATCAATCTAAACGGCATTCTGCGATAAGTAAAAGTACCCCAAGGGGTTGTGAAGGCAGTTTTATGTTGGTCCACTTCACTAACCTCCACTTGGTTCTAGCCTAAGAAGACATCCAACATATACAACATTTCTAAACCAGTCACCATTTGAAGTACTGGATCCATTACCGGAAGTGGGTAATTATCTTTTAGGGAAGACTGATTCAAATTCTGGAAATCCACATAGATGCAGATTTCACCATTCTTTTTCCTTATTAGCACTATATTTGCAATCCATGTAGAATGATGAATTGGGAAAATTATTCTCACATTCAACATCTTTTGGATTTCATCTTGAATAGTACCTAAAATCTTTGGGTTATATTGCCTTTATTTTTGCTTATGAGGTGAGGATCCCATTTTAAGTGGAATTTCGTGTTGGACTTCCTTAGGCTGGAAAGACTTCAGATCATCATAGGAATATGCCAATACATCAATATAGTAACGCAAAAGCATCACAAACTTAAATCTCTCATCTGCTATGCAACATTTCATAATGTTGACCATTTTGGGATCAACTTCTATACCTAGATTCACCTGTTCAACTTCAGTCAATGAATCTGTTCCAATCTGTTGTTGTTGCTTGATGTATCAATCATGCTTGTCAAATAGTTTCTTGAGAGAAACCAAGCCTTTGGGAATTTTGTTCCCCTTTAACTACATAAAATCTTCACTAGTCTCTGAATCCACTTCAGAAACAGATTCTCGAGGAGGAGAATCACTTCCTTCAAAATAGAGTTCATTGAAGCTATTTGCTTTCTCTAGGAATATGATAATTTGATCATCTCCATTAAAAACCTGCCAATGATCAGAATTATCTGGAACACTTGGTCAAAAGATAAACTAAATAGTGTATTTGTTACCCTTAAAATCCTTATGAGGAACCATAAGGGTAGCTGAGACATCCAATGAATTTGCCCTATCATTGAATTCTCTTGGTACTACTGAAATATTAAAAGCATCAAAGTGCTCAATGCAATCCCAAACAGGATTGCGGTAATGCCTCAACCTTTTGTTTTTAGTTTGGTACAAATTCTTCACCTGACAAATGACAAGTCCTGCATCTCCTTGTGCATGGAGATTCTTGACTCCTTTGGTGCGAATAGCTTCCATACCCAGCAACAAAGATTCATATTTAGCAGTATTATTTGTATTATCAAATTGTAGCTTATAAGAGAAAGGAAAAATATCTCCTTGAGGAGATATGAGGACTATTCCAGCCCCATATCCTATTGAAGTATAGGAACCATCAAACTACAAAGTCCAAACATCATTTGAACTCCTTGATTTGACATTCTCATGACTGGAAGACTCTTCACTTGAAGAAGAATAATCTTTTGTTATCACGCTTTCATTTGAATTATCATCTGATGTATCAGAAAAATCCTAAGTAGTCAGAAAGTAGTTCCCCATACCTGAAGAGTCAAAAAGAATTTACGCCTTTAGATCCTTAGATGTGGTTACAGTATTTTGCTTCCCTTTCAGGGAGCAGCTTTTGCATGACACCCTTAATAGGTATCCTTGCTTCGGACCAGTCCATGTTGATTTCCCCACCAACATCTTTACATAAATTTTGGCCCAATAAGATTCCATATGAGGCTAGAACATCGGCCACTAAAACGGTCATTTTAATCTTTTTTTCTGGAAAGGTAGTGAATGCAAACTGCACATCCTTGATTTGCCCTATAAGGGGCACTTGTTTCATTTCCATAGAAAAGCATCTACCAAAATTTTTTGTCAGCATTAATCCCATGGCATCTGCCACCTTGGTAGGCATGACATTGTCAGAGGCTGTTGAGTCTATGATGTAGTTACTAAGTTTATTACCATTTACCAATAATGAAACATAAAATGGCTTGAGTTTCTCTGTGGTAGTGGAAGGGGTAGCAACCAGATTGTTTTGAGAGGGTCTTGTCTTAGAGATGACAGGAATATTTTGGGAAGAATCTTACCCTATAGGGGCAGCCTTATTTTTTACAAATTTAGCTAACCATTCAAATTAATTTGGATTAGCTTATAAATACTACACCTCAGACATTTGAATTTTAGTCTTTCTAGAATGCTCTATTATATCAAATAATTGATATGAAGTAGACACAGGAGAAGGAATACTTTCATTTTGAGGTCTTAGATTGGAAGTACTAGTCTGTGGAACAAAATTAGAAGTAACATTAGACATACTTACTTATTTTTCACTGGTTGAATCCCTGGGTTGGAAAGGTAGAGGTGTACCTCTCTTAGCAATGCAGATTACAGGACAAGGATCCTCCTTAGACTTTCCTTTGTCAACCTCTTGTTGATTTAGCTGATTCTACAACCACGCGAAAACATCATATGATTCACCATATGTATCTCCTCCTTGTTTCGCTTCATTATGAAAATTTAAGAAACCAATGTTTGAGTCACCAACCAACTCTTCTTCTCCTTCCGTGAAGAGGTTAGCAATATTATCCTAATCAAAATCAGGCTGGGAGGGATTTTCTTGTTCAGGTTCATAGTATCCAACAGTTGTGTTCACTGGCGGTACTTCTAAAGCAAGTCTCCCTTGTGTAGGGGGAAGCCTATTTTGTGCTTGGTTTCTCACAGCGTTACCTTGATATGGAGCATTAGGGAAAGTTCTCCTTGGTATGTCCTTGTAGGAAGGAAAGGACATATTTTGAGTTGTTTCTTCATGGCTAACAATTCATTAGCCAAATTTTGCACCATGGGATCTATGGTGCTTGTGGAAGGTGCACTTGTAGAAGGTTGCCCATTAGCCCAGTTTGTATCCTTCCTTATTTTTCTTGCGAGGATCAAGTCATCCTCAATTTCAATAGCCAGGGTTTGAGTTACTGCCAAGTCAGCTGGACCAGCCCACCACAGAAGAAAGCTTACCTCTAGCAGTTGAGTGTTTATGAAGAAACACTTTTGATTCTCAGCTGTAGGCTGAGCAGTTGCAAGAATTTTGTTGGTCAACTTGTTAAACTTCACAATGAGCTCACACATGGGTTATTGCGGTTCCTTCTTCATTTGAGTGAGCTAAGCCAAAAGGGCGTGTGCATCCTCAACAAGCTTGAATCTAGCCTCGATCTTGGTCCGTAGAATATTCCATCTAGTGATGGATTGAGCTGGAAGATGATAAAACTAGTCTGCAACAACACCCTGAAGTGTCTCAACAAAGAGTCTTATAGATACATCTCCATATTCTACCCCTAGAACACCACATGCAATGTAGAACAATGCAATGTGTTTGTCAGGGTGAATTTTCCCATCACCATAAAACTTTGGAAAATTCTTCCTTGAACTATGGGGCAGTTCATGCAATGGTGGTGTTAAATTCAAGGGCCCAAAAGCATTTCCCCAAGGACCTTGAACAACCATTATACACCGATTGAAAGGCAGAATTACAAACCTTGAAACTTGTAGGATAGGTGAGGTTCTGGGAACACTTGATGCTTCACTTGGTATGGGAGATCTTGCGTTGGTAGGTGGAAAGCTTAGTGTATGTTGAAGATATCTGTTAGGAGGAAAATTGAAATTGTGTTGTTGCATTAACTACAAAATAGGATCCACAATTCCCTATGCTCTTCTACTTCTTTTATACTTCGATTTAGCCAAAGTGCAAAATGACTAACATAGATGTTAAAACACAACCTATTACAAGTAATATGAGACTGGTATACTTCAACCAATAGCGTGAGGCTCTTCGATATGTATTCATTCCCCAACGGAGTCACCAAAAACTATTGGGTGTGTATTTTGTCGTCAACTCACTAGAGACAAAATGGTTATATAAGCCTCAGTGTGATGAGATAAATCTCTCCTTTAAGCAAGGGGAGGCTCCCTCTGATTGTAACCTATTACAAACTAATAACTGATAAAACTTATTTACACTAAGAACTATATTTGGGATGATTCCATTCCATCGTATTCTCTTTTTTCAGAATATATGTTTACACTTTATGATAATGATTTCAACAAAACTAATACTATACAAAGAACTATGAATTACCACAAACCCATGAAAACACAAATTCTTTTGTTGCCTCTTTCACCAACTAGAAATAAAATGATTTGAAGGAAAGTGCAGCCCAAAGTCTTCACTTATACGCCAAGATGAGATAAATACATCAAAGATAACAACTTGCAACATAAAGTCTTCAAGCTATTTCTCATTCATGAACACAACACAATTCTCACAAATGATTTTATAGCCCAAAGTTTATTAAAATCAGATTTAGAATACTCCTTAATCACTTGAAATAAACCCTCACACTTCAATTACTTATCAAAGATAATATGATAGTAAATACTTAGGAACAATTCTATCATAAAGAAAATTACTCCAAGACAAAGAATGGAATTGAACTTGCTTTCTTGTATTGATAAATATTTGAAAATTGATTTTCACAAATAAGCACAAAGTCTCAACTTGCTTTACAATTCGACAAGGTTTGGTTGCAATAGATAAAATATAGATAATTACAAAAGAGCTCTCTCAAATTTATAGGTGAGAGCTAAGGGCTAATATGGAAAAAAGTCTAACTACTTTGACTTATTCAACAAAAGAGTCCTTATTGATTTAGGACTTCCTTTGTTTACACATGTAATTACATTTTTAAAAAGTACATGTGGACATGTCCAAAACTAAATACAAACTGCATATAAAAATATATGAAAAATTAGCTAAGGCACGAACATCTGGATTAACTTCCACCATCCTTCTTGAGGAAATCTTCGTACATTGTGAACACAGTTTGCATCTCAAGACTGTCTGGACCAGTAGTGTTCTTAGAAATGACATGGGCTCTGGTTATCGCATCTTTGATTGTAGTGGCTGCTTTCTCATGACTTATCAATTTGACCTTCAGATTTTCTAGAGTCAATTGATTATCCAGTAACTTATCCATAGAAGCAACTGAAAAATATTCTTCTTGAAAATCCCTCTGGATCATCTTATTAAATTCCTAGATCATTTCATCAGAAAAAGGAAATGAATGATCATCACTTGTCAGTTTGCATGAAAGTTCCTCCAACTTATGAAGAAGTTCAACATCACTATCCTCACTGAGCTCCCAGGCACTTTGCAAATCCTTGATCAAATGTTTCAACAAATTACCACGATGAAGAAATGTCTCCTTGGTTTCCACATATGATTCCCTATTTGAAATGATTCCAATTGATACCAGGGTTTTCAATTTCACCTTCTTCATGTTGGTCCATTTTTCAAGACTTGCATCCAAATACTCAATTTCCAGAGACATAACATCAACTAGGTCATCTAATTTAGATCTTACCTTCTCCATTTTACTTTTATTCTCAACCATACTTTTTAGAAGAAGTACCCCTTGTGCATACAACCTTTCAAGATATTCTCCAACCAACTTTCCTCTAGCATGAACCTTTTCATCTTTTTCGATGATAGGATCCTCCATAATGATAGCCTTAAGTTCAACTGACTTAGAAGATAAAGTGATCTTCTGTATTATTGCAGCCAGCTATTATGCTCTTGCCTTGTACTGATCCTTCATCTCTTTCTTGTGATCAAATTTTACAATCAGAGAATTGAGGGTTGACTGTACATCAGCCTTAGCACTTTCATGACTGATTTTCCCTAGCGCAATCCTAGAGATTGAATAGTCATTCATATTGAAATCCTTAATGGTTGCATCTGGTGGAGGTTGATCAATTTCTACATACTTATGACCTTTATCTTCCAACAGCCAAGACAGAGTCTTAGGCTTCTTCTTTGTCTTCACCTTAACAGGTGTTAGCTTCTCGAAGTCAAAGTCATCTGGAGAGATGGATTGCTTCTTTCTTTCTGGAGTATAAGATGAGAGCCATGGAGGAAGCACTGATAAACTAGCACTTAGATTTGAATCCATTACTGGTGATGGAGGAGTTGCACTCACATTGGTTGTAGTAACAATTGAAGAGGTGTTTGTAAAGATGGCACTTGTCACATTAACATTGGCATCCTACTCAGTATTTGAAACAAATTGATCCAAAATTGTTTGATCACCAATATCATAAGAAGGAGAAGACAAACATGGTATAGATCTTGAGGAACCCAAAACAGTGTCAAATTTTACAATCTTTGGACTATCAAAAATTGTCCTAGAAGAAGATGCTGTAGAAGGACCAGAATGCTGAATCACAATTGGAGACAATGGGGTATTTGAGACAACAAGCATGGAATCTAAAATAGGTAATGTAGGCAAAGGAGAAGAAACTTGAGGTTCTTGTGTCATGTCTTTTTGAGGAGACATGGTTGGTTCCTCTAGTTGTTCATGTTCATCTTCTTTCTCTACTTCCTGTTCATCCTCTTTTTCCTCTGAAGACTTCTCTTTAGTAGCCATTTCCACATCAGCAGGCTCCTCAGTTGCCTATTCATTTGTTTCCATTTATCCTCCACTTGGCTCTTCCTTAGTCACTTTAGCTTTGCCACCTTTGGATACAAATTTTATTTTAGGATTAGGAGCCTTGGAAGAACTCGGTGCATCACTCTTATTTTTTGTTCTTATTTCTACCTTTTTACCTATTTGATCAAGAGTTTCCTCCTTTGAGCCAGTGATAAAATACTTGAACTGAATCCCTTTGCCTTTTAGCCATACATTTGTATTTGCCAAGCTAGGCTCAAATCTTTTCCTTATTGAAGTCAATTCTTTCTTTGACCATAGAACAACAGGAAAAGGAGAACCCTCAACATTCTCATTAACATACTTGGGATTCACAATGTCTTCATCATCTACCATTCCCTCTGGGATATCAGCCAACTCTAAGTCTTCAATTTGACTTAGTGTTAATCTATAGTAATCCAGTTTCCTGATCTCCTCTTGAGTCCTCAAGTCAGCCCGTACGTCTTCCACCATCGAGATATGTGATAGAGACTTTCTCTTTATCTTTTCCTTTACCCTCCTAAAGTCAAAGTTACTTCTCCTCTTGAAATACTTAATTGTTACCAGTTACATCTTAGTTTGAAGAGATTTGGCCTTAGCAGAAGTGACAATGGCGTCCCCACCAATCTCAATGGAAAACTTGAAGCCAGGTTTCTTCAACTCCATTTGCTTGTTATGTACAACAATCATTTGCCGGCATAATTCCATGAAGACAATTCTATCACTAGGAAATTTTGGAAACATATATGGATGGCCTTGAAAATAACCAACCCTTAGATAAGTGAAAGTTGGGAATTGGAGATACAAACAACCAAAACTTTTTACAACTTCCCAGACTTCATCTGAAACTCTACTCTAGTTGAGGATCAAAATGACACATAAACACTACAAAGAAAGCATCATTTACCCTTCAGAAGTGATGGATTGATTCCTTTAGAGTCAACTGGGGGTAGTATACAGGTACAACTCTTTGGTCTCCTTCTGATGTTAATCCTGTGAAACTTCTCATCGAAACAACTGCATAGACCAGATAGGATGTCATGTAGAATTTGGAGGTTGTAAATACCTTGGTCAATTACTCATGAAGAGAATTACTTATCTTCTCACCCCAAAATATCTTTTGTTTTCCTTGAAGAATGAGTTTGATATAAGGGTACATCCACTCATGAAAAGTGGAGAAAGAAGAAAGCTCACTAACTCTGGTGGGAAGAGTTATTAGGTCACTGACCTCTTTGACAAAATCACTTATTGGGAAACTTTTAGGTCAACTGGAAAGATTTGGCCTTGCAGTTTTCAACCATTTAGTATTTATAACCCTCTTTGTGATTCTGAGAAATACTGAAGTCAATCTCTGCACAATCCTTTGCACTAGGACACATGCAGACATTGTCCATGAGTTCTGCATGTAACCTTAGAATCACATTACCTTGAGCATGTGCAACTATTCTATTATTTTTGTTATAGAAATGAGCCACCTGCAGAATAAATTTAGGATTATGTGCTACTACAGGAAAGGAAGCAACTAAATGAATATTACTCTCCACAATCCTCTTCATGTAATGACTTGGAGATTGTTGCTTTGTGCTTTCTATGAACTCGGCCATATCCACATGACCAATTTCTGTATCACAGATTTCATCCACATTGGATGTGACTGAGGTCAAGAGAAACACACCCTGGTATTTATACTTCATGGATTTAGCTTTCTTTAGTGAATGATCAGTCATCTGAAACATAGACTCCCTTGGTTGGAAAATAGATCTCGGCAAACTTGCAGAAGCAACTACAACATAAAAGGCATGATTTTGTAGTGTTAGGGAAAATTTGGCAAATGGGGAACTACAATGTTGGAGATCATGATCAATAGCACGAGCTTGGAAGGGTTAGAGAGCAATAAAAGAGAGAGACTGGGTGAAAGTGGGTGAAAGTTAGCAAATGTAAAAATTCTCTAGAGTTAGAGAATTTTGGGAAGGTGATGCGAGGTTGGCAAAAATTGCCACCTCTGCATGTAGGAGGAAATGCATTTTGTGCAGAAGTGGTAAAAATGTCCATTTCTACATGTGGGAGATAGTGCTTGCAAATATGCATGAGCGGTAAAAATTACCATCAGTGCATCTCATACTTTAGAAATTCATTTATGCATTTTGGTGGAGTGACAAAATTTGCCACCCCTGCATGATGGGGGTAAAACTTACAAACATGTTCGAGCGAGCAAAATCACCGCTTATGCATAATTCACTTGGTATTTTGGTGATAAGACTTTGCTATGCTCAGATGGTAGAAATGAACACTTCTACATATTTTTAAAGTATAATGCTTTCGTGTATGGGCAACGAAAATTGCCGCCCCTACACTTTGAGGGAAATTCTCATTTTTAGCATGGGCGGCAAAAATCGCCGCTCATGCATCTAGGGAAAAACTTGAACTTGGGGATACTTGCGGGTTATCACTACCCTTGCATAAAAGAACTCTTGGTCAATGAAAATTTCCAACCATTCAAAAATAAAAACATAGTTTATCTAAAACAAAAACCCTAATTTGAAATATACAAACAGACGACCCGATATCGAAGAAAAACCATGAATTGTAAGGATGAAATAAAACTTAGGACATGAAATGACCTAGGGTTTACACATACAAATCATAGGGTGATTTTTACAAAAAGAAACAAAAATAAACATAATTGATAGTATATAACAAAACTGAGGAAACCTCCAAACCCTATTGTAATAATGATTAGAAGAAGAAAGAAAAGAACAAAACTTACCTGGTAACGATGGTGAAAAAACTGACGAAAACCTAGCTCGAATCCTCAATTGAATTCTTTAGATGATGATGCAAATAGGTTTGTAGATTTTACCAGAGGTATAAGGCATAAAGTAGACACGGAGGTAATGAAAACAAAACAACATAAAAAATTAACAAAAAACCATTTTAAACGCTAAAATCAAATAACTCAACTTGGCATTAATTACAGTTCGTGTGAATTGACAGATGCTCATACAGTGTTATTCACCGCCCTAACATACAATGAAGATTAACATGTTGCAAGTATGAGGTGAACCGGTGTTGTCATTGATGTCAACATACTCATATTGCATTGACAAGAAGGATTCGATGAGCAGTGTGCTGAGGATATTGAGAAAATTAGCCTCAGTCAGGAACAGTGAAGAACAGTGATGAGAAGAAGGAAAATGTATTGTATAGGATGCAAATCAGAGGATGCGGATTAAAGGGTTTGTAGATATGAGTCTTGAGATGCTTCAGTTAAGATTTCAGAGGTCCGCATGAAGATCTGAAGGAGTTGTGGCTGTCGGTGTAGAACCGGTTTCGGCAAGTGTTCAGAGGTGACAGAGGATCACAGAAAGGTCTAGTGAGGTCCGAAACTGTATAATCCTAATCTACAGATTGGAAGGAGTGTTTGGGATGTCCTTGTGATGTGTCATCTTGAGTTGTGTATGATTTGGAGGTTCGAAAGTACCTTTTGCATTGTGACAGTGGCGACAGACAGTGTTCTTGAAGTTCTGGATGAGGAAGAGAAGAGATTCCAGTACGTAGAGAAAGTGCAGATGTACCTGGTCATTCAGGTAGGCTTGTGAAGGTTCTTGGATCATGTTGAGGTTGTGTTGTTGGTCTGCATTGATAGTAGAGCCTGAAATTGAAGATATTCTTCTGGATGAAGTTCTTGTTCCGACTAGCCAACCGGATGAGTTGTTCATCCTGCGAATGTTCTTGTGGTGGCCGACCGGATGTGTTATTCATCTTGTGGATATTCTTATGGTTGATTGCCGACTTAGATGATTGTTCCTAAGTCGATGTCTTGTATAAATAAAGGTTTGTGAGTTCATTTTGTTGTGTGGATTGTGTGGATGAGAGTGGTGTAGCGAAGAGAAGTGCGAAAGGCAGAGCAGAGGTTTTGGGCTTAAATGGAACTGATCCGAACATGGTAAAGATGTCATTCTTCAGTTCAAGACTGTGATTCTTATCACTTTGTAGACAGTGTGTCTCCTTGTAGGCAGTAGGCCTCTTTGTGAGCAGTGTGCTCGGGTAGTGAGCCCTAATTGGCAAGTGCCATTCTTTTTCTTATTCTTTTAACAGAGAATAATCCTTGGGTTAATCACCTCGTGGTTTTTCCCTTAACCGGGTTTTCCACATCAAAATCTTGGTGTTCAATGTGTTGATGTTTATCTACTCTTGTGTTTGTGTGTTTTACTTTCATGGATGATTAATTGATATGCTGTTAACTAACAAGACGAATCAAGTGTTTGAAATAGAGAGCAAGTTTTTATACAACTGATTCACCCCCCCCTCTCAGTTGTATGCCCTAGATCCAACAATTGGTATCAGAGCCAAGTTCCTCTGAAAAGAGCTTAACTGCTTGAGGAGATCCAGGATGTCGTCATACAAAAAGGATAGTCCGAAGTTCGATGGAACCAATTTCACTCTCTGGAAGGGTTGCATGAAATGTCACTTGGAATGTATGGGAAAAGCATACTTGGCCATGGTTTCAAAACCATATGTACCTCCACAAGGTGGTCCGACAACTCTGAATGAAATCACAGATGCTGAAAACAATCTGCAGACCAAGGAAGCTCTTCTAAGCGCATTGAATGACTCAAATCTCTCAAATGTTATTGACCTACCGACTGCATATGAGATCCTGACTAAACTGGAACTTCTGTATGAAGGAGATGAGTTTGTCAAGAGTGCAAGGTTGCAAAGTTTGAAAGGGAAATTTGAAAGATTGAAGATGAGAGATGATGAAAACATCACTACTTTTATGCCAAGAGTGAATGAACTAGTGTGTGGAATTAGAAATGCTGGTGGAACTCTGGATGAAAATGAGATTGTTTGCAAAATCCTCAGATCCCTTCCTGTTGCCTACAAAATCAAGGTTGCTGCAATTGATGAATTCAGAGCCCACACAACTATCACAAGAGAATAATTGGCTGGCAAGCTAACTGCATTTGAAATGACTGAGTTTGGAGATGATCCTCCCAAGACTAAATCTGCTTTCAAAGCCAGTGCCTATGTGAAAGGCAAACAGAGATCTAACCCGGGAGAAAACTCTTCAAGGAAGATGTCATGGTATGATCAAGCAAGAAGAGACATGGAAGAAGAAGAAGCAGAGACAGCTCAACTTGAAGTCCTCATTGCAAAAAGACTACCAAGAGGATGGACGGTAAGTATGAAGGAAAACTACCCTTTAAGTGCTTCAACTGCAATAAGATTGGTCATTTTGCTTCAAGATGTCCAGAAAGATCTGCAAGGTCTAATACTAACAGACAAAGGTTTCAAAAGAACTTCTATTATGTTCATGAAGAAGATGACAATGAAGGAGTAACAGATGATGAATCAGAACTAGGAAGCAAATCCAGAAATGAATGGGTGTTTATTGCCATCAAGGAAGAAGATTCAATACTCTCTGAATCTGTCAATCACAAGGTTGTGGAAAAAGCTTTGGCTGCTCAAGTGGAAGAAAAGGATGATTGGGTTATTGACAGTGGATGTTCTCACCATATGACTGGTGACAAGGATAAGTTCTTGGATTTGGAAAGGTATGAAGGAGGAATGGTAAAGTTTGGTGACAATTCTGCTGGCAGAATCAGAGGTAGGGGAACTATTTCCTTTGATGGAAAGAGCAAAACAGGTAATGTACTATATGTTGAAGGATTGAAGCACAATCTTCTTAGTGTTGGTTAGTTAGTAGACAAAGGCTATGATCTCCGGTTTAAGAATGGAAAATGCAGAATCTTTACAAGCTCCGGAACTGAAATTGCATCCGGTACTCAGACAAAAGGTAATATCTTTCATCTGGTTGGTTCAAATAAAAGTTGTCTGTTTGTTCAAGTTGATCAGAGTTGGTTATGGCATAGAAGAATGTGTCATGTAAATTTTGATAACATCATCAAGATAAGTAATACTCAGGCTGTAAGAGATCTTCCAAAATTGATGAAACCTACAAATAGTTTGTGCAAAGAATGTCAGCTAGGTAAACAGAGCAGAGTCTCTTTCAAAAGCAAAGATCAGTCCTCTACCGGATTATTGGAATTAGTACATACTGATCTCTGTGGTCCGACAAGAATCAAGAGTCTGTAAGGTGATAGATATTTCATGTTGTTAATTGATGACCATTCCCGGATGATGTGGGTTACCTTCCTAAAAGAGAAATCAGAAGCATTTGAGAAGTTCAAAATCTTCAAAGCTATGGTAGAGAATCAAACCGGATTGAAATTGAAGTGTCCAAGGTCTGATAGAGGTGGTGAATTTACATCTGGTGAGTTCATTGACTTTTGTGAGAAGCAGGGTGTAAAGAGACAGTTGTCTGCTCCTAGGACTCCACAGCAAAATGGAGTAGTTGAGAGAAAGAACCGGACCATCCAGGAAGCTACCAGGACAATGATGTTGGAAGCAAATGTTCCTCAAATGTTCTGGAAAGAAGCTATCAGCACTGCAGTCTACACTCTAAATCGAGTTCAAATCAGAAACAATACCGGTAAGACCCCCTATGAACTCTGGTTTGGCATCACTCCTACTGTGAAATATTTCAGAGTATTTGGTAGCAAGTGTTATATTAAAAGAGATGAAGATCTAGGAAAGTTTGATGCTAGAAGTGATGAAGGAATTTTCTTGGGTTACTCCACTCAAAGCAAAGCATACCGGTGTTACAATAAGAGACTGAGGAAGATGATAGAAAGCACTAATGTGAAAGTTGATGAAGGAATTGAGAAGCCCTCAAGATTTTATGAATTTGATGAAGATGACCAAGACGGTGTTCAGGTTCAAGGAACTCAATCCTCTCCGGTAAGACAGAGTCAGCCTGATCCAGTAAATCAGGAAGAAGAGATAGGTTTGAATGAGCCTGATCAAGAAGCAGCAGTGCAGGATACTCCCAAAATTCTAAGGTATGTAACACTGAACCACTCTGAAGATCAGATCATAGGTGACAGAAGCAAAGGTGTGCAAACTAGAAGGAATGTTGCTCAAAATCAGGATGAATGTTGTCTGATTTCAAAGATTAAACCTAAAATAGTAAATGAAGCATGCAATGATGAAAATTGGACCAAAGCAATGAAAGATGAATTAATGCAAATTGAGAAAAATCACACTTGGGATCTTGTTCCCAGACCTAGAGATAGGAATGTGATTGGAACCAAATGGGTCTTCTGGAACAAATTAAATGAAGCTGGTGAAGTAATCAGAAACAAAGCTAGATTGGTCTGCAAAGGCTACTCTCAAATAGAAGGAATTGATTTTGAAGAGACCTTTGCTCCGGTGGCAAGAATTGAAGCAGTCAGATTATTTCTTGCATTTGTTGCCTTTAAAGACTTCAAGGTATATCAGATGGATGTCAAGTCTGCCTTCCTAAATGGTGATCTGGAAGAAGAAGTTTACATTGAACAACCGGATGGATTTCAATTGTCTGACAATGATGATATGGTCTGCAAGTTGAAGAAAGCATTGTATGGATTAAAACAAGCCCCAAGAGCATGGTATGAAAGGTTAGATAAGCATCTTGTGCAAATTGGATTTAGCAAAGGTACTGCTGACAGTAACTTATATTTCAAAATTGATCATGAAAACATTTTGATTGTTGAAGTGTTTGTGGATGATATCATTTTTGGAGGAAGAGATAGTATGTGCAAAACTTTTGCAAATCAGATGAAATGTGAGTTTGAAATGTCTATGCTTGGTGAAATGAATTTCTTCTTGGGTCTACAAATTACTCAAACAAAGAAAGGGATCTTCATTTCTCAGACCAAATATGTGAAAGAATTGTTAAGGAAATTTGGTATGGAAGATTCAAAGCCAATGAACACTCCCATGGCAACCGGATGTAAGTTGAGCAAAGATGATGACTCCCCAAAGGTAGATCAGACAAAGTGTAGATCAATGATTGGTGGATTGTTGTATCTCACTCAAACCAGACCAGATATAATGCAAGCTGTTGGTCTTGTGGCAAGATTCCAGGCTGATCCTAGAGAATCTCATGTTATGGCAATCAAAAGAATTTTTAGGTACTTGAAAGGAACAGTTGAGTATGGTCTATGGTATCCTAGAGATCCGGATTTCTCTCTTCATGCTTACACAGATGCAGATTGGGCAGGAGATGTGGATGACCGGAAGAGCACTAGTGGTGGAGCATTCTTTTTGGGGAAGAGATTGGTTTCTTGGCTAAGCAAGAAACAAGATGCAATATCTCTGTCTACAACTGAAGCAGAATACATTGCAGCAGTAGGTAGTTGCACTCAAATCTTATGGATGAAGCAGATGCTAAGAGACATTAAAGTTGAATATGAGGAGCCTATCACAATTTTCTGTGATAATTCAAGTGCAATAATATTTCCAAGAATCCGGTATTGCACTCTAAGACTAAGCACATATCTATCAAGTTTCACTTTTTGAGAGAACAAGTGAACAAGGAAGAAGTCAGGTTGGAGTATGTTCCCTCCAAGGATTAGATTGCAGATATCTTTACTAAACCTCTTCCCAAGGACTCCTTTGAATATCTCCGGGAGAAGTTAGGGGTCATGGCCCCTCCGGTGATGAACTAGGATGCACTGATGTGCATCAGTCCGGTGGATATCATAGTCATATCTTGTGATCCGGATTGATGATGGGGAGCTGCTACTAAGGGGGAGCAACTAGTATGATTCTGATGTGTTAGAATTGCAAGTATGAGCCCTTTGCCATTGATGTCAAAGGGGGAGAGAAGACATGTGAAAAACAAGTAGCTGATGATCAAAGGGAGAGCAGTAAATGAGGAGAAGACATGTTGCTGATAGGGGGAGCTGTGATAGAAAGGAGAAGTTCTTGTCTTGATGGTTTTTCACATCATATGTTGCCATCAATTGTATGCCCTAGATCCAACATAACATGCATGGACGGCAAATTTTTCTGCCCTTGCATATGACAAGGATATTAACATGCATTCGTAGCAAAATTTGCCGCCGTGCATGTGACTCAAAAAGACTAACATGTAATAGCGGGGAAAAATACCACCCCTACATGTTAGTGAAAACACTCTAACTCCCAAAAAGATCAAACACAATTGTTTGATTCATTTACAGTTTGACTTAATGATGCAAACTTTGAGACACCGAAATGAAGGGGAACTCAAAGAGATTTTTCAGAGCTAGGGAATCACGCATGAGGGGAAATGGACTTGCCTTTTTTTCATGCTTAGAGTTGTAGGCTACGAAATGTACAAGTTTCATAGGGGTCATCCTACAAAATGAGCATGGCTAATTTTGAGGATAATAGCTAGCTCTAACTAGGGAGCTTCCTTCTATTGTTCTTTGAAACAATCAAACGGAGAAGAACTCTAGTCTCTAAGTGCCTTCATCCATCCATTAGGTTATAGAGTCAGGTAACACAACAAAAGACACCAAAAGACTTAAAAGAAAAAGACATAAATCTATACATATACATGAACTTATTTGTCGCTTTATTGTGAGAAAAGCTTCAGATGTTACCCACTGTGTGACAACAAGAAAGGTGTCCCATCTTGATACTCTAGAATGAAACTATTTTCACCATATCACTGATGAATGGCAATGGGGCCTCTCCATAGGGAATCAAAATTCCCATGGATTCCTTTTGGCTCTCTTCTCTAGTCCCATAACAAGACTTGATCCTTGACTTGAAAATTCTTAGATTTGGTCTTCTTGTCAAATAGCTTTTTCACTTGACTTTGGTGTTCCACAATGCGATCCACCACCTTGACATGTTGTTCCTCAAGTTTAGAAAGGAACATCACACGCTTGTCAATTGAGCTCTCAAAAGTTTCATCTTCAGTTGCTTTTGCCAACTTCAAAGCTGGCAGCTCTAAAGTAATCAGTATCTTAGCATTCAATCCATACAACAATTGAAAAGGTGACATATCAATTGCTCTTTTAGGGGTAATGCGGTCTGCCCACAACGCATCAAACAATACCTTGTGCTAGGATCTCTAATTTTCATCCACTATCTTTCTGATAATGGTAACTAAATTCTTGTTGATGGACTTAGCTTGACCATATCCTTGCAGATAATAGTCGGATGAGTGAGAAAGAATGATGCCATATTAAAAATAGAAATTAGTTATCTCTTGGGAGGAAAAACAAGTAGCATTATCTAAGTTACTTTTTTGTTTGGAACACCAAACCTTGATATTATGTTTTCTTTGAGAAACCTGTAAACTACCTCAGAAGTAGCATGCTTTATAGGAATAGCTTCCACCCACTTAGTGAAGTAGTCAGTTGCCATAAGAACATAACTGTGCCCCACACTTGACTGTGGGTTTACTGCACCAATGAAGTCAATACCCCATTACTGAAATGGTTCCTCAATAATAACTAGTTTGAGTGGTAAGGCAACAAACTTGGGTTTCCCCACAAATTGAACTGACAAAGCTCACACTTACACACCTAGTTATATCCGTCTTTAAATAGTGTAGGCCAATAGTATCTAGCTCGCAAAATCTTGTGAGCTATTACAGGATCTGAGAAACACTGGCCACATGCCAAACTATGCAAAAATTCCAATAGTTTACTTTTATGTGCCTTATCAACATAATGGAGAAAAATTTCATCAATGTTTCTCTTATACAAACCATTGTCCCATAGGATGAAATTTGCAGCTTTGAGCTTGATAGTCCTTTTCTCTTTGTAAGACAAATGTTTGGGACATTCACCATAAGTGAGAAAGTAAGCAATATTTGAATACCATCTGTTGTGCTAACAAAAAGAACAATGGGAACATCTTCATTTTCTGCTTCTTCATCACTTGTTTCTTTGGGTACATTATCAGCAATAAGCTGACATAATCCTTTCCCATGCACAAGCTTGGTGGGCTTAATCAAGATCATACTCCTAGATCTTAACAATCTAGTTGCCTATCTTGGTCCCAAACTCTTGTTGGGTGAGAATAGATTTTACTGTTGAATCTAGAACCAATGCAATAGTATGGGAATTCATAATGTAGAACCTGAAATGCTTGACATCTTTTACCAAAGCATATGCATGTTTCTCCATAGCTAAATATTTGAGTTCATGAGTTTTCAAAGGGCAACTCATGAATGCTATAGGAGATTCAATACCATTCTTGTTTTGCTGAACCAAGATAGCCGACAATGTATGCTCTGAAGCATAACTATACATAATGAAATCTTTGGTATAATCAAGACAAACCAAAATTGGAGCATGGGCAATGGCTCTTTTAATGTCCTCAAAAGCTTCCTTACCTTCCGCGCTCTAATGGAAAGTGGACTTACCTTTCATCATATTTACAATATGATGAGTTTTCTCTACAAATTCAGGAACGAACCTCCGCAGAAAATTCACCTTTCCAAAGAAAAATGAACGACTGTCTTACTTGAAGGCAAAGTAAGAGCTTGAATTGATTTGACTCTTTCAAGGTCAATTTTTGTACCTTCCTTAGACACTATGTGCCCAAGAAGCTTTCCTTCTGTTACCCCAAAAATAGACTTTTTGGGGTTGATGGAAATATCATGTTGACGACACCTTTCCAGAACTTGCCGCAAATGATATGCATGATCTTGAAGCTTTTTTGAAAAAATAGTTAAGTCATGAAGATAGACAACAATAAACTTACCCATTTCATCTCTGAAAGCCAAGTCCATTTCCCTCTAAAAGGTCACACCCACATTGATCAATCCAAATGGCATTCTGCTATAAGCAAAAGTACCCCAAGGAGTTGTGAAGGCAGTTTTATGCTGGTCCACTTCGCTAAACTCCCCTTGGTTGTAGCCTAAGAAGCTGTCCAATATAGACAACATTTCCAAATGAGTCATCATTTGAAGTACTTGGTCCATTACCCAAAGTGGGTAATTATCTTTCAGGAAAGACTGATACAAATTCTAGAAATCCACACAGATGCAGATTTCACCATTCTTTTTTCCTTATCGGCACTATATTTGCAATCCATGTAGAATGATGAATTGGGAAAATTATTCTCGCATTCAACATCTTTTGGATTTCAGCTTGAAAAGTACCTGAAATCTTTGGGTTATATTGCCTTTGTTTTTGCTTATGAGGTGAGGATACCATTTTAAGTGGAATTTCGTGTTAGACTTCCTTAGGTCAGAAAGACTTCAAATCATCATAGGAATATGCCAATACATCAATATAGTGACATAAAAGTGTCACAATCTTAAATCTCTCATCTGCCATGCAACATTTTGCAATGTTGACTATTTTGGGATCAACCTGTTCAACTTCGGTCGATGAATCTGTTCCAATCTGTTATTGCTGCTTGATGTATCGATCATGCTTGTCAAATAGTTTCTCGAGAGAAACCGGGTCTTTGGGAATTTTGTTCCCCTTTAACTATAGAAAATCTTCACCAGTCTCTGAATCTACTTCTGAAACAAATTCTCGAGGAGGAGAATCACTTCCCTCAAAATAGAGTTCATTGAAGCTATCTGCTTTCTCTAGGAATGCAATAATTTGATCATCTCCATTAAAACCTGCCAATGATCAGAATTATCTAGAACACTTGGTTGAAAGATCAACTCAATAGTGTATTTGTTACCCTTAAAATCCTTATGAGGAACCATAAGGGTAGCTGAGACACCCAATGAATTTGCCCTATCATTAAATTCTCCTGGTATTGCTGAAATATTAAAAGCATCAAAGTCCTCAATGCAATCCCAAACGCGATTGCAGTAATGCCTCAACCTTCCATTTTTAGTTTGGTACAAAATCCTCACCTAACAAATGACAAGTTCTGCATCTCCTTGTGCATGGAGATTCTTGACTTCTTTGGTGCAAGCAACTTCCATACCTAGCAACAAAGATTCATATTCAACAGTATTATTTGTATTATCAAATTGTAGCTTGTAAGAGAAAGGAAAGATATCTCCCTAAGGAGATATGAGGACTATTCTAGCCTCGGATCCTGTTGAAGTACAGTTACCATCAAACTCCAAAGTCAAAACATCATTTGAACTCCTTGATTTGACATTCTCATGACTAGAAGACTCTTCACTTGAAGAAGAATAATCTTTCGTTATCACGCTTTCATTTGAACTATCATCCAATGTATCAGAAAAATCCTCAGTAGTCAGAAAGTAGTTCCCCATACCTAAAGAGTCAAAAAGAATTTGTGCCTTTGGATCCTCAAATGTGGTTACAGTATATTTTGCTTCCCTTTCAGGAAGTAGCTTTTGCATGACACCCTTAATAGGTGTTCTTGCTTTGGACCAGTCCATGTTGATTTCCCCACCAACATCTTTATAGAAATTCTGCTCCAATAACATTCCATATGAGGCTGGAACATCGGCCACTAAAACGGTCATTTTAATCCTTTTCTCTGGAAAGGCAGAGAATGCAAACTGTACATCCTTGATTTTCCCTATAAGGGTCACTTGTTTCCATAGAAAAGCATCTACCAAAAGTTTTTGTTAGCATTAATCCCAGGGCATCTACCACCATAGTAGGCATGACATTATCAGAGGCTCCTGAGTCTATGACGTAGTTACTAAGTTTATGACCATTTACCAATAAAGAAACATAGAATGGCTTGATTTTCTCTATGGTAGTGGAAGGGTTAGCAACTAGATTGTTTTGAGAGGGTCTTATCTTAGAGACGACATGAATATTTTGGGAAGAATCTTGCCCTATAGGGGCAGACTTATTTTTTACAAATTTAGCTAATCATTCAAATTGATCTGGATTAGATTGTAAATACTCAACCTCAAACATTTGAATTTTAGTCTTTCTAGCATGATCTATTATATCGAATACTTGATATGAAGTAGACACATGAGAAGGAATACTTTCATTTTGAGGTCTTAGATTGGAAGTACTAGTCTGTGGAACAAAAGTAGAAGGAACATTAGATGTACTTACTTGTTTTTCACCAGTTGAAACCCTAGGTTGGAAAGGTAGAGGTGTACCTCTCTTAGCAATGGATATTGCAGGATGAGGATCCTCCTTAGAATTTTCTTCATCAGCCACTTATTGATTTAGCTGATTCTGCGACCATGTGAAAACATCATATGATTCACCATATGCATCTCCTCCTAGTTTTGCTTCATCCTAAAAATTTAGGAAACCAATGTTTGAGTCGCCAGCCAACTCTTCTTCTCCTTTCGTGAAGAGGTTGGAGATATTATCCTGATCAAAATCAAGGTGGGAGGGATTTTCTTGTTCAGCTTCATAGTATCCAACTACTGTGTTCACCGGCAGTGCTTCCAAAGCAAGTCTCCCTTGTGTAGGGGTAAGCCTGTTTTGTCCTTGGTTCCTTGCAGCATTACCTTGATATGGAGCATTAGGGAAAGTTCTCCTTGGTATGTCCTTGTAGGAAGAAAAGGACATATTTTGAGATACTTGTTTCTTTAAGGCTAACAATTCATTAGCTAACTTTTGCACCATGGGATCCGTGGTCCTTGTGGAAGGTGCACTTGTAGAAGGCTGCCCTTTAGCCTGGTTTGTATCCTTCCTTATTTTTCCCATGAGGATCAAGTCATCCTCAATTTCAATAGCAAGGGTCTGAGCTGCTGCCAAGTCAGCCAGACCAGCCTGCCGCAGAAGAAAGCTTACCTCTAGTAGTTGAGTGTTTAGGAAGAAACACTTTTGATTCTCAACTATTGGCTGCGCAGTTGCAGGAATTTTGTTGGTCAGTTTGTTAAACTTCACATTGAACTCACACATGCCCGTTCTTTTAGTTCCTTCTTCATTTGAGTGAGCTGAGCCAAAAGGGTGTGTGCATCCTTAGTAGGCTTAAATCTAGCCTTGAACTTGGTTCGTAGAATATTCCATCCAGTGATGGATTGAGTTGGAAGATGATAAAGCTAGTCTGCAGCAACACCCTGAAGTGTCTCAACAAAGAGTCTTATAGATGCATCTTCATATTCTACCCCTAGAACACCACATGCAATGTAGAAGGCTGCAATGTGTTCGTAAGTGTGAATTTTCCCATCACCATAAAACTTTGGAAAATTCTTCCTTGAAATACGAGGCAATTCATGCAATGGTGGTGTTAAATTCAAGGGCCCAAAAGCATTTCCACAGGGACCTTGAACAACCATTATACGCTGATTAAAAGGAAGAATTACAAACCTTGAAACTTGTGGGATAGGTGAGGTTCTGGAAACAATTGATGGTTCACTTGGTATTGGAGATCTCGCATTGGTAGGTGGAAAGCTTAGTGTACACTGAAGAGATCTCTTAGGAGGAAGATTGAAATTGTGTTGTTGCATTAACTCAAAAATAGGATCCACAATTCCCTGTGCTCTTCTACTTCTTGTATACTTCGGTTCAGCTAAAGTGCAAAATGACTAACACAGATTTTAAAACACAACAACCTATTACAAGCAATATGAGACCGGTATACTTGAACCAAAAGCGCGAGGCTCTTGGATATTTATTCATTTCCCAACAGAGTTGCCAAAAACTATTGGGTGAATATTTTGTCATCAACTCATTGAAGACAAAATGGTTATATCAACCTCAGTGTGATGAGATAAATCTCTCCTCTCAGCAAGGGGATGCTCCCTCTGATTGCAAGCTATTACAAACTTATAACTGATAAAACTTATTTACACTAAGAACTATATTTGGGATGATTCCATTCCATCATATTCTCTTTTTTATGAATATATGTTACACTTTATGATAATGATTTCAAAAAAACTAATACTATGCAAAGAACTATTAGTTACCATAAACCCAAGGAAACACAAAGTCTTCCATTGCTTCTTTCACCATCTGAAAATAAAATGATTTGGAGTAAAGTGCAGCCCAAAGTCTTCACTTATACGCCAAGATGAGATAAATAGATCAAAGATAACAACTTACAACACAAAGTCTTCAAGTTATTTCTCATTCACAAACACAACACAATTCTCACAAATGATTTTATAGCCCAAAGTTTATTAAAATCAGATTTAGAATACTCCTTAATCACTTGAAATAAACCCTCACACTTCAATTACTTATCAAAGATAATATGGTAGCAAAGACGTAGGAACAATTTTATCATAAAACAAACTACTCCATGATAAAGATTGGAATTGAACTTGCTTTCTTGTATTGATAAATATTTAAAAATTGATTTTCACAAATAAGCACAAAGTCTCAACTTGCTTTACAATTCGACAGAGTTTGGTTGCAATAGATAAAAGATAGATAATTACAAAAGAGCTCTCTCATATTTATAGGTGAGAGCCAAGAGCTAATCTAGGAAAAAGCCTAACTACTTTGACTTATTCAACAAAAGAGTGCTTATTGATTTAGGACTTCCTTTGTTTACACATGTAATTACATTTTTAAAAAGTACATGTAGATATGTCCGAAACTAAATACAAAGTGCATATGAAAATATATGAAAAATTGGCTAAGGCACGAACATCTAGATTAACTTCCACCACCATCCTTCTTGAGGAAATCTTTGTAAATTGTGAGCACAGTTTGCATCTCAAGACTATCTGGACGAGCAGTGTTCTTATAAATGACATGAGCTTTGGTTATCGCATCTTTGACTCTAGTGGCTGCTTTCTCATGACTTATCAATTTGACCTTCAAATTTTCCACAGTCCATTGATTATCTAGTAACTTATCCATAGAAGCAACTAAAAAAGGTTCTTCTTCAAAATCCATCTGAATCATCTTATTAAATTCCTGGATCATTTCATCAGCAGAAAGAAATGAATGATCATCACCTGTCAGTTTGCATAAAACTTCCTCCAACTTATGAAGAAGATCAACATCACTATCCTCACTGAGCTCCTGTGCACTTTGCAAATCCTTGATCAAATCTTTCAACACATTACCACAATGAATTAATGACTCCTTGGTTTCCATATATGATTCCCATTTTGAAATGATTCCAATTGATACCAAGGTTTTCAATTTCATCTTCTTCATGTTGGTCCATTTTTCAAGACTTGCATCCAAATACTCAATTTCCAGAGACAAAACATCAACTAGGTCATCTAATTCAGATCTTACCTTCTCCATTTTACTTTTCTTCTCAACTATACTTGTCAAAAGAAGTACCCCTTGTGCACACAACCTTTCAAGATATTCTCCAACTACCTTTCCACTAGCATGAACCTTTTCATCTTTTTGGATGATAGGATCCTCTATAGTGATAGCCTCAGGTTCAACTGACTCAGAAGACAAAGTGATCTTCTGTATTACTGCAGCCAGCTATTCTGCTCTTGCCTTGTACTAATCCTTCATCTCTTTCTCATGATCAAATTTTACAATCAGAGAATTGAGGGTTGATTTCACATCGGCCTTAACACTTTCATGAGTGATTTTCCCTAGCTCAATCCTAGAGATTGAATAGTCATTCATATTGAAATCCTCAATGGTTGCATCTGGTGGAGGTTGAACAATTTCTACATACTTATGACCTTTATCTTCCAGCAGTCGGGAGAGAGTCTCAGGCTTCTTTTTGGTCTTTGCCTTAATAGGTGTCAGCTTGTCGAAGTCAAAGTCATCTAGAGAGATGGCTTGCTTCTTTCTTTTTGGAGTATAAGACGAGAGCCACAGAGGAAGCACTGATAAACTAGCACTTGGATTTGAATCCATTACTGGTGCTGAAGTTGTTGCACTCACACTAGTTGTAGTAACAATTGGAGAGGTGTTTGTAAAGGTGGCACCTGACACATTAACATTGGCAGCCTGTTCATTATTTGAAACAAATTGATCCAAAATTGTTTGATCACCAATATCATAAGAAGGAGAAGACAAACTTGGTATAGATCTTGAAGAACCAAAAATAGTGTCAAATTTTACAATCTTAGGACTATCAAAAATTGTCCTAGAAGAAGATGGTGTAGAAGGACCAGAAGACTGAATCACAATTGGAGACAATGGGGTATTTGAGACAACAGGCATGGAATTTGAAACAAGTAATGTAGGCAAAGGAGAGGAAACTCAAGGTTCTTGTGTCATGTCTTTTTTAGGAGACATGGTTGGTTCCTCTAGCTGTTCATGTTCATCTTCTTTCTCTGCTTCCTATTCATCCTCCTTTTCCTCTGAAGACTTCTCTTTAGTAGCCATTTGCACATCAGCGGGCTCCTCAGTTGCTTGTTCATCTGTTTCCATTTATCATCCACTTGGCTCTTCCTCAGTCAGTTTAGCTTTGCCACCTTTGGATACAAATTTTATTTTAGGCTTAGGAGCCTTAGAAGAACTCGGTGCATCACTCTTATGGAGGTAATGAAAACAAATCAACATAAAAAAATAACAAAAAACCATTTTAAATGCCAAAATCAAATAACTCCACTTGGGATTAATTACAGTTCATGTGAATTGACAGATGCTCGGATGGTGTTATTCACTGCCTGAACATACAATGAAGAACAACATGCATGGGCAGCAAATTTTTCCGCCCTTGCATATGATAGGGATATTAACATGCATCGGTGACAAAATTTATCACCCATGCATGCGACTCAAAAAGACTAACATGTAATAGCAGGGAAACAATACTGCCCCTACATGTTAGTGAAAACACTCTAACTCCCAAAAAGATCAAACATAATTATTTGATTCATTTGCAATTTGACTTAATGATGCAAACTTTGAGACACTGAAATGAAGGGGAACTCAAAGAGATTTTTCAGAGCTAGGGAATCATGCATGAGGGGAAATTGACTTGCCTCGTTTTGTGTGCTTAGAGTTGTAGGCTATGAAACATACAATTTTCGTAGGGGTCATCCTACAAAATGACCACAACTAATTTTGAGGATAACAAGTTTTGGGATAATGTTTTACATAAATATATGGATGTCATATCCATATTTGAGGATAATTGCATGCATAGAGAGACATAATTTGATTTGAATACTTACACCAGACTAACAAACTATAATAATTATAAATTTAAAGATTATGACAATCAAGGAACACTTGTGAAGATTCATTGGACTCAGGGGATAAAACATTGAGAACCACACAAATTTCTTTTCTAATACCATTATTTTGTTTGAGTAAGTAGTTTTCACTAGCTAACCACATGTTTCATGGAGTATTAAACTTTATGCTACCTTGTGGCTGATGCAGATCATTTTGGGGGTTTGGGATTGCTATATATTTGTTAATCACAATCATTTGAGATCATGAAGAAGAAGTTAGAGAGAATTCAACAAGGAGTTGGAGGGCCGAGTGTGAACATAAGGATGAAGGTTTAGGACGGAGTTTGATGATGAGGATACATATGTTATTGAATGTACTAAGTTGCATTTGAATGTAGTAATTTCCATGTTAGTAATTAAATGGATGCGACCTAGCATATATGATTCCTATTGTGGTAGATTGTAATTATTTATAGTTTGAATTCATTAAAGATTAGGTTATTATTACATTAAGTTTTTCTATGAGCATTGTACATTTTTAGTTTTGCTACATGGTTGGACTATCCTTCATTAGATCCTTCATACATGACTGGATTATTTATAATATGGTGTAGTAAGCTCAAACAATCTCTATTGGTCCTTTGGACCAATCAATGATATATTTGCTTATGTTTGCATGTGCTCAAGTGACGATTGAATGTCATATGGATGTGTTGTGGTACGCTATGAGATCAATATGTTTATCTAGAATTAGAAGTCATGTTCAATTATTGTGTCAAATGATTTAAAGGTGATGATCTCACCTCAGGTGCCCTTTGTGGTTTCAAATAATAAGTGTCGATATCATAATGCTTTGAGATTAAGTTCTATGTAGGTTGTTCAGAATTTAATGTGTTGATGGTGCCAAAGCTCAAGGCTACCTATAATAGTGGGTTGGTGGAAGATTTAATGGTGTTAATAGATGTTTGTTGGGATGAGATCAAATCATATCTCTTGGTGCTACACCATATGTGTATAGAGCTTGGGGTAGCTAGGGTCATTATAGTGATATGAGGTAACCATTCTTGGGGAGCTTATAATATGAATTTCTCAAGGAATTTGTTGTTCTCAACTACAATACAATCCTCCATGCCTTGTTCTAGACTAATAGTATTCTAGGATCAAATATGGATATGATTTGCAACTTTATTTTCCCCCAAAAAGATAAGAGGCAATGTGTTTATGTGCTTCTTGAGTGTACTAATTGTATGGGCATTGTGTGGATTTACTTGCAAGGATCAAATTTTTTTTCTCCAATTTATACTAAGGTCCATTCTTGGATTTATTTCCTAGGTAGGAAGGTGGGTGGAGTTGTTCACCAATTCAATTTTATTATGACCTTATGATCCAACATGCTAGATTATCCAAGTGTTGCAATCCATTTGGTTTGAGGCACTCTCCAATTTTCTATCTTTTGATTGTAATGATTTTTGGTCAATTTGGGGCTAGATCTACCATATATGAACTATGTATATATTGACTAAAAATTTCTAAGGCATCAACTCTTGCATGTCATTCCCTATTTCTTTCATGTTGTCATCATTTGTACGTTTTAGAAAATGAATTTAATATAAAAAACATGTTTATGTTGTAAGTGTCTCCATGGTTGAATAGGAATTTCAAGAAATAAGCATGCTATGTTTATTTATGAGGTTACATTTGCTAATTGAGTGATGTGTTGATTAGTTAGCCCACATAGGGATTTATAAAAATGTTCAAAGTGTATTTAAACTTCTCTCTTCAATGTATCATGTGTACATTTGTCTTGTTTGATCAAGCATTGTTCAATGGTTTCTCATTCAAAAATGTTTTTAGTCACTTATGTTGAACACACTAGGATACTGAGGGGGGGGGGGTGAATCAGTATCCAATTAAGCTTCAAATCTCTAGAGCAGATTAAAAACTTAAACATTGTAGCTGTTACCTAATTTCACTATTAGCTCAATCAGGTAGAGCTTTTGAAGTTTAAAGGAAGAGGAAGGTACATTTTATTTTTGCCGCATTATATCCATGTACATATATAGTACAAATTAAGACTACAGTACAATGTTGCATTTTAGATGCATTTCAAATGTAAGAGATTGTACTAATCTTTTAAAAGGAATAGTAGTCTTTATTAAGAAAATAATAATAATAAATGTATAAGGTCTCACACAAGTCGTGAGACTAACTGATTCATTGCAAATGAAAGTAGAAGCTATACATTTATAGAAAATAAAGAGATAAATATGCATATGAGATAGGGTCTCATCATTGCCTGAATGACGAGTCTTGGTCCTAGCTGTCGTGTCTTACGTCATCCCGTGTCGTCTAATTGTCATGCACTTAGTTGCTGTCTCCTTGCTGTCCCTAGTTATCTGCATAAAATTTTGAAAAAAAACTGCTATTAGAGCAATGATGAGGCATCATACTTCACATGATATACATCTACAAATATACAGTTTGACTTCCAGATGCAGTAAACCAGTTAATATCATGTGAAACTTCAAGAAAGCAATCAGATAATTGAGAATATTAGTCACATGCCCATGCTTTTTCTAACATGTTTGTTTCATGTGCAGATACAAGTGTCATTTAACACTCATTTTATTTTAGCATGTGGAGAAAATGTGGCTCTCACGAGGGTTGAGCCTAGCATATCTATTTGAGGACCATTAATTCTTTTAAAACGGTATATAAGAAAGAGATACAGTTGCAGAAATAAAGTGCAAAAGTCATCCTGTGGCTGCTCATGACAAACATAATCTATAGTTACAAGATTTGATATGAGCAACATGATTTTATTTCCAGAAATAGTTACATGGAGAGTTTGAAGTGCCATGCATTTGTGAACTATCATTAAGAGTAGCCACCTCTAAATTGTTAATGACTGTGGCAGTTAAGAGACAAATGATGCCTGTAGAAGTATGAAGACAACATTAGAATGATAGTGATGTATGTAACTGAGGGAGACTGTCATGGTCAACCAAGGAGCAGTTTAACTAGAAGATGCAACATTCGTCATAGCAGCCATGATACAATAGAACAAGATCTTGACAATAGTCATACCTGTGGCAGCTAGTAGAGTGGACAACTTTGTAGTCACTTAAGAGTCTTGTTAAAGTTTTGAAAACCCCATCAACCTTAGGGTATGTAAAAGAAACAATAGTATTCAAGGGGTTTACTTCAAGGGTCATGGCATTGTGTGACTGAGCAAGGGCTATTGATACAAAGGAACAATCATGCTTAAAAGGAAAGAAGATAGTCATCAATGCATGGAGGAGAGCAATGCTAGTAGTTAACCAGCATGTATGTTTGATTTGATAGTAGGATTTTGACCTTAGGATCCACAGGAGGCCATGAACAAATACAATCAAAATGAGAAGGCAAGACGACAGCTACAACAATCAAAAGTGACATATGTATCATGCAATAGTAGGCTCCTTTGATGTTGCCCAAAGAGGCATGAAGCTAAGTAAAAGTAAAAGCAACCACAAGTCATACACGAGAAGTTTTCAAGCTTAGACAATTCACAAAGGTTGACAGTGAGAGAGGCATCATGTGGACAAAAGAGTACATTAGATGAGTCAAAATGGAGTAGCAAGGAATTATATTTATATTGTCCATCTACAGAAAATGAAAAATAGGAACAATTCGTACTTCCAGAGCTTATTCAATTTTTACCTTCACCATAGTAATCACCTACAAGTGAAATCATGATCAAAATATAGTCAAAAGATGGAATTCACAGACAGCCAAGTGAAAGACATGCTAACAGTTGGGCAACCAATGTTTTATCATGAGACGGTCTCACAAGGCAAGGAATCAAATGAACAAAGTACAAGTGTAGTTAACCTTGCAAAGGGATAGTCATGAAAGATGACTGTCACAACAGATCGAAGGGAGTTTCCTTTGCAGTTTATATCCATGCTGACTTAATATAAAGAATACAGAGATTGAAGTAGCCTAAAGACAGTCATCTGGAACAACAGAGTCTATGAAATGCAATGAAGAGAAAGCATGCTAGAGAGCCTCCAAATACTTTCAATTTGGGTCCTAGTATGAGGTATGCATACTTTCAAAATGGAGTTATGAACTTTAACAATTATTTGTGATCCTAAAACCATTTTCCATAGTAGTATGAGGTGTAAAATCATATAGTGTGATAGAGATCTCATGTGGAAAATTTTCCACTCTAGGTAATAGTCTATGAGTCCTGCGAGTATCCTAACCTCTATCAAGAGTCATGAATATCTAAAAGAAGCAAGTCAGAGATGACTATGTTTTAGCAGTCATGGATTATGGGCATTCATGAAGTTTCAATGTATGAAGGACAGTAAAAATCCATTAGCTTTAGTTTCCACCTATATGAGATCAGAGGTCTACATATAAATAGTTTGTTTCCTTTGTAATGAAAGGTGTTAAGGGTTCTGAAGATTGTTATGCTTTGTCTTGGTGAAAATGAGGGTTGTCTTACTTTTAAGGGGCTGTCATAATAAAAAAAATTAGTCACATTGACTATCATAACACAAAATGAAGGCCCTAATGGATTGTGGAAAGAGCATGATGTTAGCAATAACGAACCAAGAGAAAAGTTGAGTAAATGACTGTCCAATAAGTGCAGCAAAAATAATCTCCAAAGTGTAGCAAAAATAGTCCAAAAAGAACAACAAATATAGTGTAAAAAGTGTAGCAAACAACTGTTATAAAGGTGACTATAGTAGTCACTAAGATGACTATAATAGCAGTGCAATAAAATCATGATAGATAGAAAGCACGATCTTACCAATGTCATAAGAAAACAGTCATTTTTTGCATGAAGGATAACAATCCATAAGTTAGAGAGAAGAAACAATAGTCATCTCTAATTTTTGAATAGTAGACTTAAAAAGATGAAGAGATTGTCTTGATAACAAAGGTGAATACATACAAAGTCTGACAGTGAATATATGCAGAGAAGACAAGAAGAATTTTGCCAAATAGGGTTTTAACCTCTATGAAAGGCAGGTAACTCTATCAAGGAGTCTTATCGGTCCTAAAACTCTGCTTAACTACCTAAATCTTCATGAGGATACTAGGAGTTTTGACAGACCTACAAATCTTCCAATGGTTTAGATTTTTTGTTAGGGTTTTGTTAAACATTCTAAGCAGTCAAAAGCACTATAGATAGACTATACACCTGATAAGGTAATGGGATGTTGTAAATGCAAAAGTATTGTTGAAGTCTACGAATCTCTATATATCCTTTGATGGTCTCTATTCTTCAAGGTTTTGCCTATATGCAAACAAAGGATATAGTGTGAAGATGGAGTTTTCTCATGCACAAAGGATTCATATTTAAATCATGGGTGATAGTGGACAATGGTGAGAAGAGGACAAATACACAGTCCATGATGAAGTGGCTAGGTCATAGCCTTGATGTTGTTTCAAATGGAGTAAAACCAAAAAATATGTGGTTTTCATATGTTAAGCAAAAAAGCCCAGGAATGTCTCTTTACACGTTTTCTATCATGGGTCGAGCATTTGGAGCCAATAATGCAAAAAATAGTAAAATGCAACCCATGTTAAACTCATTTGAGACAAAATACTCAGAAAGAGCCATCAAAATCGTGGCCCTAGGCAGCAAATAGAACAATGAATCTTAGAAAATATAGAGAGATCACCAGTGTAAAGAAAAGTCTAAAGTTTTTAACTCATTTCAAAGAAAAATACCCAGAAATGCTCAAATCGTGCCTCAGAAAGGTGAAATATGCAGCAAAAATCTCAGAGAATGAAGAGTGATCTACATCAAAGGATGAATTACCTTTTCTTTCTGTCATTTGCTATGTGAAATCACGGTTTTTTCTCCTCAAGTGACCTTCCAATGGCGGCCTCAAACAGTGAAAAGCAATGCAGATGTTCACAGCCAGGCAAAAGCCAGAAAATGCATTTAAAATCTAGTCAAGCTCACGGCCTTAAAGGCCCAAAATCGGCCCAAAATCGACAAAAAAGGAATCAAAATTTCAGTGAAAAGAAAAACACCTTGCATCTTGCACAAAAAATCAGCCTGGAAGCTCTCAGAATTGACTAGAAACTGGAGTTTTTCCTCTATAAACCTCAGTCATGGCGGCATGGCAGCGAGAGGAGGAAGGTAAAGTGAAATGCAAATGATATCTTTTAGGTTTTTTCTTCCTTTTGGGCCAATTCCCTATTTGCTTTTGAGTCTTTTTTGACTTTTGTATTAAACTAAATCATTTCTATCCATTTGAAGCTCGTCGTGAAGACTTGCGAAAGTCTTTAAAACCTAATCATTGCACATGGGCGTGAGACATGTATTTTCTACCTTCTATTCTTTTCCAAAGTCAAAAGCATTATGGAAACACAAGGCCGAGGGTTATATCTTGCTAGGTGTGTCTTACTATAATTACAAGGTGGATGAAGTGATACACATAAGGCATGGTGATGTGTATAGGGAGGCATAAGGTTCATTTTCAAAATGTATTGCATTAAACTTTGTAAGGACATGATGTTGTATATTGTGAAACGCATGAATGGTTAGGGGTTAAAAGGTGTTTGGATGCAGCCATGTAATGCGAGTGATGATGTAGGTGTGTGAAGTCGTGTTATTTTTGCCTAGGAGTTATGAAGGTACTGTTTTGTCATTTTTTGCATAATCTAAAAATAGATTAAACGTTGTAAACGAGTGATAAAGTAATGAATTATGAATTACTTTATCATTTGTAATAAAAATGCAATAAGATAACATTAGGCAGATTCATCACACATGGCAAAGTAAGTCTCGTCGATTACTTTGTCATTCCTTCACAATATTTAATTTGTTCCTAAATCATGTAAAATCGAGAAATTAAATATTTGTGTCCTAAATGCCATTATTTTCTGCATAGGTTTGTAATAAATCTAGAATGTAAAACATTAAGTAAGGTGGTGTAATTATAAACCTCTTAGTCAATGTTGAATAAATGCAGAAATAATGTGTATTTATGTCATTTATTGTGCAAAATATCAGACATTTATGATACTACAGGGTGAGGTTGACAAATAGGTTGAAGAGTTATTAAGAGATTTGACTTATTTTAGTGGCCTTAAAGAGCGTTTAAAGGCATTTTCAGGTGCTTTTATGATTAGTGATGGCATGCCTTGACTTTTTCTGCATTATGAGCCCACTTTAGAGGACTTTAGGCAAATATTTTGGGCACATTTATGAGATGCATGAAAATGGAGGTGGCTCATGCTTATCTTGTTACAAGATGTTTGGGAAGTATATAGTCTTCTTCCTTGTTCATTATTCAGGCAGTTCTGGCTATTCACTACACTGTATATTGTAATTTTCTGAGTTTTTGTGCAGAAGTAAACAGTCTTGTAACCCATTTTAAGAGATATACAATATTGTAACACCTTTTTAGCAGTAATAAACAGTTTATACCTTCCCATTTCTTCTAGGATTATGTATCCTTAGTGTTAGTACAGACCTTTGTGATGTTCTTTGTCCTTGGAGTTGTATTTCATATTGGTGCCTTTATGCAGGGATACATATTTTTGCAGGTTGTGAGATGTCCAAGGAATAACAATCAATTTTTGAGTGGTGAGAAAACATCTTTCTCCTTTACAGAACTGTTGTTATTTAGCCTCCTTACAAATTGATGATGCAAAGATTATGATTTGTTGGGTTGTGTAAGAGAGCCTTATTATTACTGGTTTTGTAGTGTGTCAGTTCTATGTAGTCTCTGATAACCAGTTTGGTGAATCACCCTTATTTTCACATTTTCCTGTTTTAAAATTCATTTTCAAAAGCATTCCTTTTCCCTTTTCCTCTACAAATCTAATAGATTCTAGGTGATAACCAGCTAGGAAGCTGACCTTCTCTGGAGGTTGTTTCCATCACAGGGGACCCACAGGCCTAGAAAGATCCCATGTTTCTCTAGATTGACAAGTTTTTATAACTCAGCTAGGGTGCAAATCTGAGAGACAACAGTTTTTGGCACACCCGGTGGGACTGTGAAATGGATTCTCATTCTAGTTTATACTTTTTCTTACTTTTGTTTGGTGTGTACAGCAGTAGTTTTAGCCTTTTGGAGGCATTTTCTCTACACACCTGGTGACTCTTGAAAGGAATAACCACTAGTTTCAAGAAGACAAGTGTCAGTATGTACTTATTTTACTAAAAAATCAGACTTGATTTTTATCCTTGTGAATATTTCATGAATTTTTAGCTGATTTGATGCTGCATAATGTTTTCTTTTAGTGAAGATAGGTTTTATAACCCTCCATTCCATGAAGATCCTACTTATGCCACTTCTTGCCAGCCATATCAAGCAGAATACACTACCAGTTTTGTCCCAAATAACCCACCAATAGCAGATTATCAGCATAATCACCATGCTTGCCACCCTCCCACCCTTGCTCAACTTTCCTGGTAACCTATCCACACCTATAGCCATTTGCAAGAAGTTCTTTTTGCTCATGACCATCATAACTACCCTCTGAATCAGCCTCAAGATGTTAACAACATCAGTATCAGGGAGGTAGCATTAGACTTGCAAAGGAAATTAGAGGCTGTCACAACAGAGCAAAAGTATAGTATGCAGCAGAAAGAGCTTACTTATCAAGCTCATATTCATCAGAGAGAGGTGGAGGGATGAATGTATGAAGAGGAATGCTTGAGTAGCAAATTGCTGCCAAGGAAGAGCAAATAAGGCAATTAATAGCTTAGGTTCGAGAGCCTAAGGTCCAAAACCCTTCTCCTCTTCCTAATCTCATGCAAATCCACACTATAAGTCAAGCTGAGCCTACCAATGAACCTCTTTAATGTTTGAAATTCCAAGTTTCAGGCAGTCTTCTACCTTTAAGGTTCCAAGTTGGAAAGGGCCATCTTTTTCACCCTGTGAAGACCCTCCACCAAACATACAATGGAACCATACTCTAGCATCTAGCTAGCAGAAGAAAAGGAGATAAAGCAGCCTATACCATCTTGTCTAGATACTATTTGTCTCTACAAAGGAGGGCCTGTTGTGTGGTCTTCTTCATGGGAGGTCAGA
Source organism: Cunninghamia lanceolata (assembly GCA_027924645.1). Classification (NCBI taxonomy): domain Eukaryota; kingdom Viridiplantae; phylum Streptophyta; class Pinopsida; order Cupressales; family Cupressaceae; genus Cunninghamia; species Cunninghamia lanceolata. Next base: position 1,401,780 of record BSBN01000395.1, on the reverse strand, counting down.
AAGCAAAAGGAAGAGGAAAGTGTTTGTGCTATGTCATAGGAAAAATTGGTACTTGAAAGTGATGAAGGGATGACAAATAGGTTGTTTGAGAAGATACCATGTTTTCTTGACCTAGAAGAGGAACAAGCTGATGTCTCAACTCAGCCTTGTGAAGAGAAGCTTCTTCAAAACAACAGAGATATTTCATTGAATCAGCAAGAAGATAACACTTTGGAGAGATACCTTGAAAAGAATGACCTTGTTCTTAAGGTTAAAGATGATGTCCCAAACCAAAAGCTTTCAGACCTTGAAGGGAAGCCTGAAGATATCAAGCATGTTCAAGAGGCTAGCATTCCTCAAGAGGATCTTGATGAAGTTTGTTTTTGGGATGATCTAGAGGAGTTTTGTGCTAACCTTGATGTCAAGCCATCTCTGAAAAATAAAGAATTCTACAAACATGAGGAACACATATGTGTTTTGTTTCATCAAGAGGGATTCTACAAAGAGGACCAGTTTGAGTATAGCCTTGAGTTATCTTTTTCACAATCAGAAGGTGAAACAACACCTTTGGAGGAGGAAAATCCTGGACATTTGAAATAACAAACTTTCAAAAAAATTGGTGATGGGACTGAAAAGAAAGAGTTGTTTTCTTTTTTGGATCAGCCTTTGTCTCCTTTTGACAAAGATGGATCCTCTTTTAATTGTTCTAAGGATGAAGGTGACATCCTTCATTTAGGAAAAGTTATAGAAGAAAATGCCGTACAACCTATAGAGGAGGACAACATGAACTATTTTTAAGAACTCCCACAATTTGTTGATGAAGAGTTACATTCTAGAATGGAGGAGAAACCAAATGAGTAGCAGATTGAGGACCTTTTCTTAGTTATCTTGTAGGGGTATTAGCTTCTTGATTAAGAGGTTGAACATCTTGATGGTTCATTTTCAAGAGCAATTATAGATACAGAAACGAGACATTCCAATCAACAAGATGAGGAATTAGTAATACATGACCAGGAAGCCAGTAATAAGAGATTAAGGTTCATCAGTTCAAATGGATGTCCTATTAGACATCTAGCTCAAGTCAAGCCTAACAAGGTGTTATCAGTCATGCTCGCACTTGAGGAGAAGATTGAAATTGAGGAACAACAGGTTCAATCTACCTATATGCCTTAGAACAACAAGCATGATCAAAATTATGAGGTAGGTGGACTTGTTTTCTTTCTCCAAATCTCATTACAACAGTTGGTTGTACTTTTGTCAGTTGTCCACCTCCTTGAGGCTTCTCATGAGCATGTGAGGTATTGTAAATTGTTGAGGATGAGAAGCTATTTCAAAAAACCAGTGAATGGTCATGTTTGAACACCACCTTTGTTGGTTAGACGTAGGGTAGGTTCAGTTTTTTTGTTAAATAAGTGTTGCTGCACAATAGATTAGATGTAGATTTCATTTCCCTAAGTGTAATTGCGCATAGGTTAGTTAGTTGCCCCTGGGTCTGGTTGTGTGAGGTTGAAACTACTGGAATGTACTATAGTTATATGAAGTAGGCAACCATCACATGAAATAGTGAATACATGTATTCACTGTCACACATCATATTTATCCCCCTCATAGAGCTGTAATAAATCACAGCAGTTTGCTAAGGAGGTGTTCTTGTTGATTATCCCCTTCTAACCCATCAAGTAGATGCATATCATTAATAACAGTGATTTTTGTTGGTTCACTATCACCAACCACAACCATGCACTTGATGGATTAGAAAAGATGGTAGTCTGGAGTGAGTCATAGCAATGTTGATGTAAAGGCAAATTGGATAGGAGAAGATGGACAAACAAGACAATGTTCTACTACACCTACAAGCCCAAAATCAAAGATCTTTACACAAAAGTGGGAACAACAGAAAGAAACTCAAGGATCATCATGGAAATGTTGGTTTGGGATGTTAGGGGACCCATTCCATCCATTGGCCATGGTAGATTAGACTCAAGGTTGGTACTTCCTTCACAAACCCCCAAAATGGCTTGTAGCCCTCCAACATGACAACAGTCCAAATAAATTTTGACTCAGACCTCCGAACCCATATCTTAGACAATTAGTAGATACCCATTATGACCCTCTATCACATATCCCAAACTTGACATAGATTTTTTTGGACGGAATATCTCAACCAATAACCCCTGTCAGTGGCCTAGAGCCCCAATTAGGCCAAAATTACAAAGGGACTACCAAAGAATGCAAGCCCAAAACTTAACCAAGGGTTTGGACATCTAGGATGCATGCCAAAATAAAGGATTTTGTGGTTTTTAGACTCCCACTCTCTGCTATTCCAAGAAATACCTCTTAGGTTCCTCCAAATGGCTTAATACATGGTTTTATTAAGCCTTTTCTAGTAAATCTTGCACAAACCAAATCTTCCATTCCTGTAGTCAATCAAAACACTCAAAATGCAATTAAACACATCCATCCCATAGGTCTTATGGCCTTGGAAGACTGTGGGATGGTCAATTCTTCATTGTTGGAGGCAAAACCCTTGTTTAGGGTTCTATAAGACTGTTTCCAAACAAATCCTTATAACTCCCTACAAGACTACTTCCAAAGCACCAAACTACATTCAAATGCAAGGTAATTCAATCTACTAACTATTCAAAACATGAAGAAGTGACAACAGTCTTGTACATTCTTACTGTAGAGCCTGGGACAACGAATTTCACAAGGAAAACAAAGTTGCAAAAGAACAGTCCACTAACAATTGGTTATAACTTGCTTCATACCCAATGTCATGGCTTCAAATCATACTTGAAAGGAAGTTGTTTCACCACACTTCACCCCCCAATGGCATAGCAATCATGACAATTCCGTACAACAGAGAAGTACGGCCTGAGTTTCCAAAAAATACAGAAAAAACTAGAAAACCACAAGGAAATAGTGATTTGTTTGCATAGAACTTCTTCTCTCCATACATTTTTCATGTTCAAGGGTATATATGATTTGTATACTCCTTGAGAACTCCATTCAAAATAGTTTGGTCGATCAAGGAAGGTCTCAACCAATTTGAACTTCTTGAACTGTTTTGGGCAGTTTGCAACCTTCAACTAATCCTTAGTTGGTTTACATAGACAATTGGTGTTTATGAATCTTCAAACACCTCTACTATGTGATTAGACCTTGAACAAGGTATTTAGGCTCCTTGACATGCCTTAACAAGGCTTACAAACATGAAGATTTACATGATTGCCTTTTATGGCTTTATGACAACAATTTATAGACATTGGGACATAGTGCTTGTTACAACATGGCATCATAGCCTTATTACATCATGAGAATGGTCTCCAAGACCTTATGAAACCAACAAAACAAGATATGAGTCTTTTGATTCTCCTTGGTGCTCCTACACCATACTCCCCAGGTGGAAAGAGAACTCAAGTCTCTTGAGGAAGTAGATCAGCAATTATGACACCATGTTTCAAGATGTCTTCTTCAGTCATCCAAGTGGCATCTTCAATAGGCAAGCCACTCCATTTGAAAAGAAACTTCTTGTATATCTTCTTTCGAGTCTTCTTCAAGACCTTGTTGTCAAGAATGCATTCCAACTTCAATGGTTGATTGGGTGGAAGACCCTTGACCCAATCTTCATCTTCTGCTGCTGTCATATCTACCTCTGAATCTACATTAGAATCACCTTTGAAAGGGAACAAATCTAAAACATTGAAGATAGGAGATATAACCAAGCCTGGAGGAAGTTCAATCTCATAGGGATTGGGCCCAAACTTGTGCACAATCTGGCATGGTCCTATCTTCTTCATGAGGAGTTTGGTTGGCTGCCCCTTAGGAAGTCTTTCCTTCTTCAAATGAGCCATGACCAAATCCCCAACCTTGTATTGTACATCTCTCCTTCTCTCATTGGATTTCTCCTTGTACTTGTCATTGTTCTTTTGAAGAGTTTCCTTGACATTATCATGAATGTCCATCATGGCCAATGCAAAGTCTTCACCTTGAGCACTTTTCCTTTCCAATCCATGGAGATCTCTCAATTCAAGAACACCTCTTGGATGAATGCCATAAACAATCTCAAATGGACTCCTTCCTGTGCTCCTATTGGTGGAATCATTATAGGAAAACTCTTCTTGAGGGATGATCATATCCCATGCGTCTCCATGCTGTTTGGTAAGACACCTGAGAAGGTTTCCCAAGGACCTATTCACCACCTCAGTTTGGCCATCAGTATGAGGGTGATAGGCTGAAGTAAAGGACAATTGAGTGCCCAACTTCTTCCACAAAGTGCACCAAAAATGGCCTACAAACTTTGGATCCCTGTTAGTCACAATGTTCAAAGGCAAACCATGGATTCTAACAATTTCTTTGAAGAACAAACCAGCAATGTGAGAAGCATCATTAGTGCATTTACATGGCAAGAAATGAGCCATCTTACTGAATCTATCCACCACAACAAATATACTATCAAATCCTCTTTGAGTCCTAGGAAGACCCAACACAAAATCCATGCTAATACTTTCCCATGGCCTATTAGGAATAGGAAGTGGCTAATGTAGACCAACATTAGATGAAGTACCCCTTGCCCTTTGACAAATACTACAACATTCAACAAATTTTCTGATATCTGATTGCATTTTAGGCCAAAAATAAAACCTCTTCACCTGATCCAATGTTTTATCTAACCCAAAATGACCTCCAAGTCCTCCACAATGTTTTTCCTTTATGATGTTCTCCCTCATGGAACACCTAGGAACACATAGTTGGCTGCCTTTGAATAACAACCCCTGCTGCAACAAAAACTTAGAAAAATCAAAATGATAAGAGTCTAAAAATTGTGAACAAACTTCATATACCTCCTTGAAATCTTCATCATCCTGATACATATGCTTGAGAGCATCAACCCCTACACTTTGTACCTGAATTTCTTGAACCATACACACCCTTCTACTCAATGCATCTGCCACTTTGTTAGCCTGCCCCTTCTTATGTTTGATTGAAAAATTATAGGCTTGGAGTTGCTCAACCCATTTCATATGCCTATGATTGAGTTTCTCCTGTGAATTTAGAAAAGTAAGTGCATGGTTGTCAGTATAAACAATAAATTCTTTTGGCAAAAGATAGTGCCTCCATTTTTTCAAAGCTTGCACTATTGCATACAATTCCAAATCATAAGTAGAGTACTTTCTCTTAGCATCATTCAATTTTTCACTAAAGAAAGCAACAGGCCTGCCCTCTTGACTTAGGACATCCCCTATAGCAAGATTACTATCATCACATTCCACCACAAACAACTTATTAAAGTCGGGCAAAACAAGTATGGGCTGTTGTGCTACATTTTGTTTGAGAATTTCAAAAGAATCATTGGCTGCCTTTGTCCACAAAAACTTACATTTCTGCCCCCCTTTGATGGTACCCAAAACTGGTGCACAAATATGACTAAAACCCCTTATAAATTTCCTATAAAATGTTGCCAAACCATGAAAACTTTTCACATCACCTACTATTTTTGGAGTCGGCCATGACAAAATGGCTTCTACCTTTGTTGGATCCATCTTCAAACTACCTTGTGAAATCACAAAACCAAGATAGGTGAGTTCTTCCTTCATGAAGACACTCTTTTCTATGTTGATCATAAATTGTTCATCATGTAACTTCCTCAAAACCTGATCCAAATGCTCCTCCTTAGTCCTGCTGAAAACAAGAATGTCATCCAAGTAAACCACAACAAATTTGCCAATGAAATCCTTCAATACTTCATTCATGAGACACATAAAAGTACTTGGGGCATTAGATAGACCAAATGGCATCACCAACCACTCATAAAGACCCTCATTTGTTTTGAATGTTGTCTTCCATTCATCCCCTTGTTTGATTCTAATTTGATGATACCCACTCTTAAGATCAATCTTAGAAAAGTATCTAGCCCCTCCCAAATAGTCCATTAGGTCCTCAATTCTTGGCATAGGGAACCTATATCTTATGGTAATCTTGTTAATGGCTCTAGAATCTGTGCACAACCTCCATTTACCATCCTTTTTAGGGGCTAGGACTGTTGGGACAACACATGGGCTAAGGCTCTTTCTCACCAATCCCTTATCCAACAATTCTTGCACTTGCTTGGCAATCTCTTCATTTTGTGAAGGTGTCATCTTGTAGGTTGCTTTGTTTGGAAAAGTAGATCCCGGTATGAAGTCAATTCGATGGCTTATGTCCCTAATAGGTGGCAACTAATTAGGCATTTCTTCTACCATAATCCCCTTATACTTCTCTAGCAACTGTTGCACCTCATTAGGAACTTCTTCCTTACTAGGATCATGCAAACTAGGACTATTTTTAGGTTTCAAAATCAAAGCATACCCTTGGGTTCCTTCCTCCTTTAGGGCATCTAGAAACTCTTTACCATTAACAATCATGACACTTGACCCAACATTCCTTTTTACATGCTCATCAGGCAATGGATCCTTTCTATACTTTCTACCATTCTTAGTTATGATGAAAGAATTAGTTTTACCATCATGTTGTGATTGAACATCATATTGCCATGGACGTCCTAATAGCAAATGACAAGCATCCATAGGAATTACATCACACAAAATTTTGTCCTTATATTCTCCTATCTCAAATTCAACCCATGATTGTTCATCTACCAAAACTTGTTGCCCTTTATTCAACCATGATACTTTATAAGGACTAATATGAGGAAGCCTTTTCAATTTCAATTTGTCTACCATTTCAATGGAAACCAAATTTTCAGTTGAGCCTTAATCAAAAATTACCTTGCAAATCTTACCATAGGCCTTGCATGTTGTCCTGAACAATGTCTTCCTTTGAGGGGGTTCTTGTGTTTGAGGCACCTTCAACATGGTTCTTCTCATCATCAAACTTTCTCCTTCATGGACCGGGGCTGCACTTCCAATTGGAGAGTTGACACTCTGGCAATCTTCCTCTTGGATCAATTGGTTCCTTCTCTTTCCTCCATGAGAGTTTGAGGCTTGCTTTTCAGGACACTTGAAGGCTGGATGTCCCACTTGGTTGCAATTGTAGCACCTTCCTGTGAAGACATTAGGACCTCTCCCTGGTCCACCAAATCTACCTCTTCCATTAGGCATTCTTCCTTTAAAGCCTCCTCTAGAACTAGATTCTCCACTTTGCTCTTGGGAACTAGATTCCCCTTGGCTTCTTTGGGACTGATTTCTGCCCCCAAAACTGCCCCTACCTCTAAACTTTCTGCCACCTCTTCCTCAACTTTGTAGCTCACCTTTCCTCTTCAACTTCTCTTCAGCCCTTAATGCTACTTGAAAGCATTTCTCCATAGTTTCAGGGGTTAATAAACTAATTTCATCTTGGATATTGAACCTCAAACCATTTAGATACCTTGCCACCTTAGATTTTTCATCCTCCATGTACCCACAACGAAGAGTGTATTTGTGAAACTCCTCGGTGTAAGTAGCCAAATCCAAATCTCTTTGTTTGAGATTTTGCATCCTCTAGTAGATCTGTACTTCATAGTCTGATGGAAGGAATTGGGACTTGATCCTCTCCAACATTCTGCTCCATGAAGAGATCATACTCTTCCCATTCTTTACCCTCTCACCTTGGGTGTAATTCCACCATGTAAGGGCAACACCTTTGAGTTTAGTTTTTGCAAACTTAACCCTCTACTTTCAGGAACTTCTTTGTATTCAAAGTAGTTGTTTAGAGCCTCAATCCACTCCATGACTTCATCAGCATTCATCTTCCCACTAAACATGGGAAACTCCATCCGAGCCTTCGAAGAATCCTTGCCAATTGCCTTGATGGCTTCAAGGAAATACCTTTGATCAGCAGGTACTTCTACCTCTTCTTTATCTTCTTCTTCTTCCTCTTTCTCTTCCTCTTCATATGAACCTTCATCTATCCTCTTCCCTATCCTCAATGCCTTCAACTCTTCTTGGAGTGCTTCCTTGACTCCACTTTTGATCTTCTCTTCCATCTCCTTGAACTTCTTGACCACTTCGGTGGTCATCCCCTTTGGAGGCATATTGCTAGCCTCTCCTTCACTCTCCTCTATTGACATATACTAGGCCAACAACAAAACCTTTTATGGCTCTGATACCACTATGATGTAGAGGCAAATTGGATAGGAGAAGATGGAAAAACAAGACAAGGTTCTACTACACCTACAAGCCCAAAATCAAAGATCTTTACACAAAAGTGGGAACAGTAGAAAGAAACTCAAGGATCATCATGGAAATAATAGTTTGGGATGTTAGGGGACCCATTCCATCCATTGGCCAAGGTAGATTAGACTCAAGGTTGGTACTTCCTTCACAAACCCCCAAAATGGCTTGTAGCCCTCCAAAATGACAACAATCCAAATAACTTTTGACTTAGACCTCCAAACCCAGATCTTAGACAATCAGTAGATACCCATTATGGCCCTCTATCACATATCCCAAACATAACATAGGTTGTTTTGGACAGAATATCTCAACCAATAACCCCTGTTAGTGGCCTATAGCCCCAATTAGGCCAAAATTACAAAGGGACTACCAAAAAATGCAAGCCCAGAACTTAACCAAGGGTTTGGACATCTAGGATGTGTTGGTTTCCAAATCTACAGAGGGTTTGCCAGCTCCAATGCACAGGCTGATTTGGCCAACAGATTACGGGAGGTTGCGTGAGCTGCCTCCCCTTCACTTCTGGTTCTGCCGCACCAAGGGGGGTATCCCTATAACTAAAGATATAACCTTGACTAGACCAATAACACAATGATTTAGCTTTACAATAATAGGTAGAATACTCTCATGTGTGGACCAAGATCTGCATGATAGATCACAAGGTTGGCAACACTCTTGGACATATATGTCTGGTTAGGTATGAGAGATGCAGGGATCCTAATCCTACTCCTACAACTAACAGGTGGAAGTGATGAGATGGGTGGACATAATGTCCTGGATGCAAGACAAGGGGTTTTGGCTCATAACTACTGACCCAGAAACAGACTGGTGCCTATCCATTGGGCAAGGAATCAACTAGACGTATATAACAGATAGTTTACAACTTTCACTCGAGTTTCAGGGGGTTTGAACTGATGCTTGCCTTACAAACATCACCCAAGAATGGGTATCTAACTACCTCTACTTACAAATAACCCTACCAACATGCAACCTTCTCCATGCAATGACCTAAAATAGTTTAATCCACTCCTTGAATGGAAGTTACAGATCAAACATGTGATACAGAACCCTGTATCCTAGAATCTATGAAACCCTTAGCAACCAGATTCAAAAGAAGGAGAATAACATGCAGCAAATGGAGACAAGCAGATAGACACATGCAATAAGCATTTCTCATATAAATCAACACTGAAACTGAACACATGTGCAAAATACATTCATGCTGCAACACATAAACTCCAAAATGGGATAAAACAACCAAAATCATGCCCTGTTCTTCATTATTAACACAAAAAATGCCCAGGCCTTCAACAACCTCTAAATGGGTCACACAGTCTGCTTAAATAGCAAGAAAATGTACCCAGCAAATTAATTACATGGCCCACCAAAAATTTGCCAGATACAATGCATCAAAAAAATGACGCTCAAAATCATAACTGCTGCAGCAAGAAACAGAGGACAGAGCAGGTGAGATTGGGATTCGAGCCGCCGCTCAGGGACATGCATCATAAAAATGGTGGTTGAGCTATTCATTCGACCCACGCCTTCGCAACAATCACCATTAATGTTTCATCTACCTGCAGCCTCTAGAAATGTAGCAACAGTGCGCCCATGGAGTTTCTCCCACCCAAAACAGTCACAAAAACGTGGGAAAAACTCATCGTTGCAGGTTCAAAACGTGGCTGTCGCTCAAAAACCTAGCTGCGGAGATCAACGGCCCCAAAAATATTGAAAAGTCACCAGCCAATGATACTGTGCCACATAGACACTTGCAGTTTCTGATGCTGAGCCATCGCCTACTTTTCCTTAATTGTTTCCCGCCAAGAGTCTACTGCCGGAACCTCACGCGGAATCCACCACATGGCAAGCTCTGTGGCACCCTTGAAACATTAGAGACCCCTTAGGAGCTTGGCAGAGACAGACACATGGCGGGCTCCGCGCTCTCTTGAAACACAAAAGAGTCTCCTTTGAAACATTGCGGACTGCGACACTTGGCACCTTCTGAAGCTGCTCAGAAACTTTAAGGGGCCGCTTTGAAACTTATGCGGATGGTGACATTTGTCATCACCCGCGACACTTGAGACACTCAATAGGACCCACCATCGTCATTACTTGCATTGTGGGAAACAAAATAGAAACTTACGCGGAAGCTAACACTTGTCAGCTTTCGCAGCAACTTAGAAACCTTTTGAAACTTTCCTGAAACATAAGCAGAAGCTGCCACGCGTTGAGACCCATGATACTTTACTAAACTGTGTCTAAAGTCTGAAGTGGCCCCCGCTCATGACACTTGTCACAATCATCGGCTTTGAAACTTGAGGCACAATAAGAAACGGGGCCCACCACCTCCCGCGCCAAACCTTGAAGCAAAAGGAAACAACGCAGAGGCCGACACGTGTCGGCCCCCGCAGCAACCACAAGGGACACACGGTGCTTTCCGCGCACCCGCTGAAACAAAAAGAAACTGCCCCCACCGGTGACACTTGGCGCCTTCCGCACGATCATTGAAATTTTATAAAGGGGCATCTGAAACTTCAAGCGGACACTGCCACTTGGCAGCATCCACAGTAGCAACTGCATTTACTGGGACCCACTTGGGACTCCCGCGAAGACTGACACTTGGTAGGATCCGCGGCCACCAAAGAAACTAAAACACTTTTGAAACGCCTGCTGAGGCAGCCATTTGGCATCATCCGCAGTAGCTTAGAAACTTTTTGGGACCCACCATGCCTTTGCCACATATTGAAACATGTAGAAACTACTACGGAGGCCGACACTTGTCAGCTTCCGCGGCAACCTCAAGGGGCACGTGGCATCTTCCGCCCCAACCTAGAAACTCAAAAGAAACTTTTTGAAACATGGGCGGAGCCTGACACTTGGCACTGTCCGCGAGGCTTTGAGTAACTTTTTCAGTGTCCCTCGGGCGCCTCCACGTGGTATCTTCTGCGCCACTCTCAGAAACTTAAAGGAAACTCCATTGAAACTTCGGCTTCCGAAACATAAAAGAAACTTTATCAAAACTTCGGCGGAAGCCGACACGTGGCGCCTTCCACGCATAGTTGGAACTTTTAAGGGGCTGCTTCCGCTGCTGACACGTGGCACACTCTGCGGGGATGCAAAAGCACAGATTTAAACCGGGGCTTAAACCACGGTGGTCCCGCTGCACTTGCACATTTTTGACCCTCACTGCCACACTTAGAAACATTTTAGAAACTGAAACTGTGGCCCGATATGCATTCAGAAATGCATCTAACTCATTTTTTGCATTTTTAAAGAGTCGATAGAAACTCCCGACCCGCCACTGCCATTTCGACCTACGCACAACTAATTTCTTGCATTTTTGATAATTGCAGGAGCAAAAATATTAAAACTTTTTTGGATTTTTAGGGAAGAGACCTGACTCAAAACCCCATACATAAATTATTACTAATAGGATGCATACCAAAACAAAGGATTTTGTGGGTTTTAGACTCCTAATCTCTGTTGTTCCAAGAAATACTTCTTGGGTTCCTCCAAATGGCTTAATACATGGTTTTATTAAGCCTTTTCTAGTAAATCTTGCACAAACCAAATCTTCCACCTTTGCAGTCAATCAAAAAACTCAAAATGCAATTAAATACATCCATCCCACAGGTCTTATGGCTTTGGAAGACTATGGGATGGTCAATTCTTCATTGTTGGAGGCAAAACCCTTGTTTAGGGTTCTATAAGACTGTTTTCAAACAAATCCTTATAACTCCCTACAAGACTACTTACAAAGCACCAAACTACATTAAAATGCAAGGTAATTCAATCTACTAACTGTTCAAAACATGAAGAAGTGACAACAGTCTTGTACCTTCTTACTGTACGGCTTGGGACAACGAATTTCCCAAGGAAAACAGAGTTGCAAAAGAATAGTCCACTAACAATTGGTTATAACTTGCTCCATACCCAATGTCATGGCTTCAAATCATACTTAAAAGTAATTTGTTTCACCACACTTCACCCCCAATGGTATAGCAATCATGACAATTCCGTACAATAGAGAAGTACGGCCTGAGTTTCTAGAAAATATAGAAAAAATAAGAAAACAAGGAAATGGTGATTTGTTTGCATAGAACTTCTTCTCTCCATACATTTTTCATGTTCAAGGGTATATATGCTTTGCATACTCCTTGAAAACTCCATTCAAAATAGTTTGGTCGATCAAGGAAGGTCTCAACCAATTCAAACTTCTTGAACTATTTTGGGTAGTTTGTAATCTTCAACTAATCCTTAGTTGGTTTGCATAGACAATTGGTGTTTATGAATCTTCAAACACCTCTACTATGTGATTAGACCTTGAATAAGGTATTTAGGCTCCTTGACACCACTTTAGACTCCTCGACATGCCTTAACAACACTTACAAACATGAAGATTTACACGACTGCCTTTTATGGCTTTATGACAACAATTTGTAGACATTGGGACATAGTCCCTGTTACAACATGGGATCATAGCCTTATTACATCATGAGAATGGTCTCCAAGACCTTATGAAACCAACAAAACAAAAATGAACAACAAAACAAGATATAAGTCTTTTGATTCTCCTTGGTGCTCTTGCACCAAATGGAAAGAAGTGTTTTTCAAGTTTTTGTCAAGTATGAGTGACTCTGCCCAATGGATAAGCTTCAGGCAACTGGTCTGATGTTTAGCAGGCAAACATATAGCAGATGTCGCCAAAGATGTTACCTAATTTCACTATTAGCTCAATTAGGTAGAGCTTTTGAAGTTTTAAGGAAGAGGAAGGTACATTTTATTTTTACTGCATTATATCCATGTGCACATATAGTACACATTAAGATTACAGTGCAATGTTGCATTTTAGATGCATTTCAGATGTAAGAGATTGTACTGATCTTTTAAAAGGAATAGTAGTCTTTATTAAAAAAATAATAATAAATGTATAAGGTCTCACACAAGCCGTGAGACTAACTGATTCATTGCAAATGAAAGTAGAAGCTATACATTTATAGAAAATAAAGAGATAAATATGCATATGAGATAGGGTGACTCGTCATTGCCTGAATGGCCAGTCTTGGTCCTGGCTGTCATGTCTTGCATCATCCCGTGTCATCTACTTGTCATGCACTCAACTGTTGTCTCCTTGCTGCCCCTAGTTATCTACATAAAATTTAAAAAAAAACTACTATTAGAGCAATGACGAGACATCATACATCATATGATATACATGTACAAATATATAGTTTGACTTCTAGATGCAGTAAACTAGTTAATATCACATGAACCTTCGAGAAAGCAATCAGATAATCGAGAATATCAGTCACATGCCCATGTCTTTCCTAACATGTTTGTTTCATGTGTAGATACATGTGTCATTTAACACTCATTTTATTTTAGCATGTGGAGAAAATGTGGCTCCCACGAGGGTTGAGCCCAGCATGTCTATTTGAGGACCATTAATGCTTTTAAAATAGTATAAAAGAAAGAGATACAGTTGCAGAAATAAAATACAAAAGTCATCCTGTGGCTGCTCATGACAAACATAATCTACAGTTACCAGATTTGATAAGAGCAACATGATTTTATTGCTAGAAATAGTCACATGGAGAGTTTGAAGTGTCATGCATTTGTGAACTATCATTGAGAGTAGCCACCTCTAAATTGTTAATGATTGTGGCATTTAAGAGACAAATGATGCCTGCAAAAGTATGAGGACAACATTGGAATGATAGTGATGTATGTGACTAAGGGAGACTATCATGGTCAACCAAGGAGTAGTTTAACTAGAAGATGCAACATTCGTCATAGAAGCCATGATGCAATAGAACAAGATCTTGACAATAGTCATACCTATGGCAGCTAGTAGAGAGGACTACTTTGTAGTCATTTAAGAGTCTTGTTAAAATTTTGAAAACACCATCAACCTTAGGGTATGTAAACGAAACAATAGCATTCAAGGGGTTTGCTTCAAGGGTCATGGCATTGTCTGACTGAGCAAGGGCTGCTGATACAAAGGAATAGTCATGCTTAAAAGGAAAGAAGATAGTCATCAATCTGTTAGTAATAATTTATGTATGGGGTTTTGAGTTAGGTCTCTTCCCTAAAAATCTAAAAAGTTTTAATATTTTTGCCCCTGTAATTATCAAAAATGCAAAAAATCAGTTGTGTGCAGGGTTGAAATGGTAGTGGCGGGTCGAGAGATCTTATCGGCCCCTGAAAATGTTAAAAATTGAGTTATATGCATTTGGAAATGCATTTCGGGCTACTGTTTCTGTGTCTGAATGTTTCTAAGTGTGGCTGGAAAGGGTCAAATTGTGCCAGTGCCGCGGAATGCTCCACATGGAGGCACTCGAGGGACACAAGGAAAGCAACTCAAAAACCCCATGCATGGTGCCATGTGTCTGCCTCTGTCGGTAGCTCCAAAGGACCCTAAGTGTTTCTCAACAGATGCGCGGAGAGCGCCACATGTTGCTCTCCGAGAAGCTCCTAAAAAGTTTCTATGTAGGGGCGGAAGATGCTACATGTCCCTTGTTGTGATTACGGAGGCCGACAAGTGTCGGCGTCCGCGTTATGTTTCATTTGTTTCAGGGCTAAGTGAAAATCGTGGTGGGTCCTAGTAAAAATAGTTGCTACTGCAGATGTTGCCAAGTGGCAGCCTCCGCTTGAAGTTTCGAGTGCCCCTTTTGTAATGTTTCTGTGAGCGCGGAAGGCGCCAAGTGTCACCACGCGAGGGACTCCTTTATATGTTTCAACAATTATGCGCGGACGCCATGTGTCCCTTGTGGTTGCTGCGGGGGCCAACACGTGTCGACCTCCGCGTTGTTTCTTTTTACTTCAAGGTTTGGCACGGGAGGTGGTGGGCCCCGTTTCTTAATGTGCCTCAAGTTTCAAAGCCGCAGAAGCTGACAAGTGTCAGCTTCCGCGTAAGTTTCTATTTTGTTTCCCGCAATGCAAGTAATGATGATGGTGGGTCCTAATGAGTGTCTCAAGTGTCGTGGGTGACGACAAATGTCACCATCCGCATAAGTTTCAAGGTGACCCCTTAAAGTTTCTGAGTAGCACGGAAGGTGCCAAGTGTCGCAGTCCGTAATGTTTCAAAGGAGACTCTTTTGTGTTTCAAGAGAGCGTGGAGCCTGCCATGTGTCTGTCTCCGCCAAGCTTCCAAGGGGTCTCTAATGTTTCAGGGGTGTTGCGGAGCTCACCACGTGGCAGCTTTCGCGCGTTTCTGGCAGCAGACTCTCAGCGGGAAAAAGATAAAGGAAAAAGTAAGTGATGGCTTAGCGTCAGAAACTGCAAGTGTCTACGTGGCACAATATCATTGGCTGGTGACTTTTTAATGTTTTTGGGGCCGTTGATCTCTATGGCTGGGTTTTTGATCGATGGCCATATCTTGAACCTGTAACGAGCATTTTTTCTCTAGTTTCTGCGGCTGTTTTTGGGCGGGAAAACTTCTGCGGCTTGTTGTGGCTGCGTTTCCAAGGACTGTGGGTAGCTGAAACATTAGTGGCGATTGTTGCAGAGGTATGGGTCGATGATGGACAGCTCAACCACCTGAATTGATGAGGAAAGTCCCTGAGCGGCGGCCTAGATCCCAATCTTACCTGCTCCTTCCTCTTTGTCCCTCTACAACATTTATTGATTTTGAGCGCCATTTTTTTGATGCATTGTCTCTGGCAGATTTTTGTCTTGCAATGTAATTAATTTGCGGGGTACATTTTCTTGCTATTTAAGCAGACTATGTGACCCATTTCAAGGTTGTTGAAGGCCTGGGGCATTTTTTTGTAAATAATGAAGAATAGGGCATGAACTTGGTTGTTCCATCCCATTTTGGAGTTTATGAGTTGCAGCATGCATGTATTTTGCACATATGTTCAGTTTCAGTGTTGATTTATATGAGAAATGCTTCATTGCATGTGTCTATTTGCTTGTCTCCGTTTGCTGCATGTTATTCTCCTTCTTTTGAATCTGGTTGCTAAGGGTTTCATAGATTCTAGGATACAGGGTTCTGTATCACATGTTTGATCTGTAACTTCCATTCAAGGAGTGGATTAAACTGTTTTAGGTCATTGCATGGAGAAGGTTGCATGTTGGCAGGGATATTTGTAAGTAGAGGTAGTTAGATACCCTTTCTTGGGTGATGTTTGTAAGGCAAGCATGAGTTCAAACCCCCTGAAACTTGAGTGAAAGTTGCAAACCATCTGCTGTATACGTCTAGTTGACTCCTTGCCCAATGGATAGGCACCAGTCTGCTCCTGGATCAGTAGTTATGAGCCAAAACCCCTTGTCTTGCATCCAGGACATTATGTCCACCCATTTCAACACTTCCACCTATTAGTTGTAGGAGTAGGATTAGGATCCCTGCATACTCTCATAACCAACTAGACACATATGTCCAAGAATGTTGCCAACCTTGTGATCTATCATGCAGATCTTGGTCCACACATGAGAGTATTCTGCATGTTATTGTAAAGCTAAATCATTGTATCATTGAGCTAGTCAAGGTTACATCTTGAGTTATAGGGACACCCCCCTTGGTGCGGTAGAACCAGAAGTGAAGGGGAGGCAGCTCACGCAACCTCCTGTACTCTGTTGGCCAAATCTGCCTGTGCATTGGAGCTGGAAAACCCTTTGCTGATTTGGAAACCAACAGATTTTGGTGACTCTGCTGGGGAAGGAGTTGATTTAAAAGAATAATATCTGTGTGCCCATCCGAGTAACCAACAGATATTGGCGATTCCGCTGGGGAGAAAATTGATGAAAAAGTGTTATATCTTGTGGCCCATCTGAGTCACTAACAAAATGGCGACTCTACTGGGGAGAATTGATAAAAAAGAATAGATTTGTGGCCCATCTGAGTCACCAACAAAATGGCGACTCCGTTGGGGAGAGAGAGAGTCAAGTGATTTGAAGGCTGGAAAATCTAGTTTCCAGTGAAGTTGTTGCAGCAAGATCAAAAAAGGAACCATATGGTGCTCTGCTGGCGTGGTGAATCCAGAAAATACATGTGCCTTGTTGAATTTTTGTCCTCTCTGTGAGAGGTGGCGACTCTGTTGAAAGAACCTATCAGTGCTACAACATATATCCAGGTATTCATCTTTGATTCAAAATAATGAGTTTAGAACAGCAAACTTGGTTGTGCTCTCAGAGAAGACCATTTTTTATTGAAAGATATAAAGCCCTAAATTTCACACAAATAGGTGGTTACCCAAATGTTATTCCCAATAAAATTAGAAAATGTTTGCCAAAATATAGTGGATCAGATTTTGAATCAGCAAACAAACATCTGCAAAAATTTTGTAATTTAATAGAAGATTATAAGGTAGAGGATGAAGATCTTGTAATGAGACTCTTTGTTCAGTCATTAGAAGATGATGCTAGGATATGGTTTTCAAACCTGTCTGTTTGTTCAGTTTCTTCATGGATAGATTTAGAAGTTGCATTCCTAGAATAGTTTGGTGAAAGGTTTGATGTGGCCTCATTGATCATACAGTTTATGAATATCTAAAGGGGAGATGAGGAATTGGTTCCAGCCTTTAATCTTAGGTTTATTAAGTTGCTCAAGCAAATCCCTAAATATATGAGACCCAATAATGCATTGTGCTTGGCAATTTATTTGGCTGCATTTGATGAAGAAATGAGTTATTTATTAAGAGATAAAGAACCAGCTACCCTTTACCAGGCTTTCCAATTTGCTATGGACATAGAAAATAATGAGAAATATGGAATGCCAGTAGGTTTCATGGCTGCAAGTTGTCAAAGTAGTTATCAAAGTGAATATATTTCAGCTCTCCCAGTATGTGCATTGAAAGATGATTGTGTAGAGGGAAATATATTTCAGAATAATGTGTGCGGCCATGATGTGATACATGAAGGAAATGTTATAGAAAATGTAGGCACCTTCTATAATGATGTGAACAAAGATTTTTGTATGCCTCTAGAGGAAAAGCCTGCAGATGCAAGATGTTCTCCAAATGATGAAATGAAAGATATACATGAAGTTGCATCCTGCAGTGATAGGCATATCCTAGTTATTCCTGATTATTTATATGAGATAGATATGTAGAGCTTCACTCTGAATATAGAAAGCATTGTTTCAAGGGATGACAGTGAATGTATTAGTGATTGTCAGCATTCAGATGCATGTATGAGCCTTTCAGATGATGAAATATATTTGGATGCTGAATATGAGTGTTTCCTTGAAGTTCTTGACCATTTTCACAATGTAGATGTTGAAAAATTTGCTTTTGGGTATCAGTGCATTGGTGAAGATGAAAGACAGGGTCACTATTCAGAGGTGAATGGGCAGATTGCAGATGTGTGTGCTCATACAGTTGGTGATAGTGTTGGTTGCATCGGTAACTACAAAGCTTTTGGATGAGGGCTGCACTCTGAGCTTTTTATGCCTTCTCTTGAGATATTTCAGGTGGACCTTAGTGACAAAACTGCTGAGCATGATGATGATGGGTATCTGTATGCTTATAAAGATAAATTTGATTATGAGATGTTGCTTATGCCTGAATATTGCATGTTTGATACAGAGGAGCTCTTATTTTTTGAAGAAGGGCAAAGTTCTGATGTGGATTCATTTGTTTCATGTGAGTCTGTTATTGTTCCAAGCAACATCAGTGACTCATATGATGATGACATTCTACAACTGATGATAATGTATGCTGATCAAGCTAGTTGTAGAACTGTTAAAGAAAGAAAAATGAGCAGCAGCACAAATAATTGCAAAGAAGGTTGCTACAAGTGGTTAAATGCTTTTAGGCTTCATTTGAAGAAATTAAAAGAAAATCAGGTGTTTGACAAAGGGAAATTATGGTTTTTCCTTTTTGGTGGCCCTGGGCCACCATGTTTATTTTGAAATAATGTGTTTGGTGATGCAGATCAATATATCTTCATGACTCTGTGTCCAATGGATTAGGGACTGGTCTGCATCCCAGAGATCTGAGGTTCTCGCCATGCCTGCAAGAGGCATGCGTCCCCAATCGGAGCCACTGTTAGTAATAATTTATGTATGGGGTTTTGAGTCAGGTCTCTTCCCTAAAAATCCAAAAAGTTTTAATATTTTTGCCCCTGCAATTATCAAAAATGCAAAAAATCAGTTGTGTGCAGGGTCGAAATGGCAGTGGCGGGTCGAGAGATCCTATCGGCCCCTGAAAATGTTAAAAATTGAGTTATATGCATTTGGAAATGCATTTCAGGCTACTGTTTCTGTGTCTAAATGTTTCTAAGTGTGGCTGGAAAGGGTCAAATTGTGCCAGTGCCGCGGAATGCTCCACATGGAGGCACTTGAGAGACACAAGGAAAGCAACTCAAAAACCCCGCGCACGGTGCCATGTGTCTACCTCTGTCGGTTGCTCCAAAGGACCCTAAGTGTTTCTCAACAGATGCACGGAAAGTGCCACGTGTCACTCTCTGCGAAGCTCCTAAAAAGTTTCTAAGTAGGGGCGGAAGATGCCACATGTCCCTTGTTGTGACTGCAGAGGCCGACAAGTGTCGGCGTTTGCGTTATGTTTCATTTGTTTCGGGGATAAGTGAAGATCGTGGTGGGTCCCAGTAAAAATAGTTGCTACTGCGGATGTTGCCAAGTGGCAGCCTCCACTTGAAGTTTCGAGTGCCCCTTTTGTAATGTTTATGTGAGCGCGGAAGGCGCCAAGTGCCACCACGCGAGGGACTCCTTTATATGTTTCAACAATTATGCACGAGCGTTGTGTGTCGCTTGTGGTTGCTGCGGGGGCCGACATGTGTCAGCCTCTGCGTTGTTTCTTTTTGCTTCAAGGTTTGGCGCGGGAGGTGGTGGGCCCCATTTCTTAATGTGCTTCAAGTTTCAAAGCTTCAGCGTAAGTTTCTATTTTGTTTCCCACAATGCAAGTAATGACGATGGTGGGTCCTAATGAGTGTCTCAAGTGTCGCGGGCGACGACAAATGTCACCATCCGCATAAGTTTCAAGGTGACCCCTTAAAGTTTCTGAGCAGCACAGAAGGTGCCAAGTGTCGCAGTCCGCAATGTTTCAAAGGAGACTCTTTTGTGTTTCAAGAGAGCGCAAAGCCCACCATGTGTTTGTCTCTGCCAAGCTTCCGAGGGGTCTCTAATGTTTCAGGGCTGCTGCGGAGCTCGCCACGTGGTGGCTTCCGTGCGTGTTTCCAGTAGCAGACTCTTGGCGGGAAAAAGATAAAGGAAAAAGTAAGCGATGGCTCAGCGTTAGAAACTACAAGTGTCTACGTGGCACAGTATCATTGGCTGGTGACTTTTCAATGTTTTTGGGTCCATTGATCTCCGCGGCTGGGTTTTTGATCGATGGCCATATTTTAAACCTGCAGTGAGCATTTTTTCTTGAGTTTCTGCGGTTGTTTTTGGGCGGGAAAACTTCTGCGGCTTGTTGTGGCTGTGTTTCCAAGGATTATGGGTAGCTGAAACATTAGTGGCAATTGTTGCAGAGGTATGGGTCGATGATGGACAACTCAACCACCTGAATTGATGAGGAAAGTCCCTGAGTGGCGGCCCAGATCCCAATCTTACCTGCTCCTTCCTCTTTGTCCCTCTGCAGCATTTATTGATTTTGAGCGCCGTTTTTCTGATGCATTGTATCTGGTAGATTTTTGTCTTGCCATGTAATTAATTTGCGGGGTACATTTTCTTGCTATTTAAGCAGACTATG
The DNA here is from genome assembly GCA_027924645.1 of Cunninghamia lanceolata. Lineage (NCBI taxonomy): Eukaryota > Viridiplantae > Streptophyta > Pinopsida > Cupressales > Cupressaceae > Cunninghamia > Cunninghamia lanceolata. The sequence goes on along the minus strand of BSBN01000395.1, from coordinate 1,381,001 downwards.
TGACCCATTTCAAGGTTGTTGAAGGCCTAGGGCATTTTTGTGTAAATAATGAAGAACAGGGCATGAACTTGGTTGTTCCATCCCATTTTAGAGTTTATGAGTTGCAGCATGCATGTATTTTGCACATATGTTCAGTTTCAGTGTTGATTTATATGAGAAATGCTTCATTGCATGTGTCTATCCGCTTGTCTCCATTTGCTACATGTTATTCTCCTTCTTTTGAATCTGGTTGCTAAGGGTTTCATAGATTCTAGGATACAGGGTTCTGTATCACATGTTTGATCTGTAACTTCCATTCAAGGAGTGGATTAAACTGTTTTAGGTCATTGCATGGAGAAGGTTGCATGTTGGCAGGGATATTTGTAAGTAGAGGTAGTTAGATACCCTTTCTTGGGTTATGTTTGTAAGGCAAGCATCAGTTCAAACCCCCTGAAACTTGAGTGAAAGTTGCAAACCATCTGCTGTATACGTCTAGTTGACTCCTTGCCCAATGGATAGGCACCAGTCTACTCCTGGATTAGTAGTTATGAGCCAAAACCCCTTGTCTTGCATCCAGGACATTATGTCCACCCGTTAGTTGTAGGAGTAGGATTAGGATCCCTACATACTCTCATAACCAACTAGACACATATGTCCAAGAATGTTGCCAACCTTGTGATCTATTATGCAGATCTTGGTCCACACATGAGAGTATTCTACCTGTTATTGTAAAGCTAAATCATTGTATCATTGAGCTAGTCAAGGTTACATCTTGAGTTATAGGGATACCCCCCTTGGTGCGGCAGAACCAGAAGTGAAGGGGAGGTAGCTCACGCAACCTCCTGTACTCTGTTGGCCAAATCTGCCTGTGCATTAGAGCTGGCAAACCCTCTGCCGATTTGGAAACCAACACAATCCATGGAGGAGAGCAATGATAGCAGTTAACCATCATGCATGTTTGATTTGACAGTAGTATTTCGACCTTAGGATCCATAAGAGGCCATGAACAAATATAATCAAAATGAGAAGGCAAGGCGACAGCTACAATAGCCAAAAGTGACATTTGTATCATGCAATAGTAGGCTCATTTGATGCTGCCCAAAGAGGCATGAAGCTAAGTAAAAGCAAAAGCAAAAGCAATCACAACTCATACACAAGAAGTTTTTGAGCTTAGACAAGTGACAAACGTTGACAGTGAGAGAGGCATCATGTGGACAAAAGAGTACAACAGATGAGTCAAAATGGAGTAGCAAGGAATTATATTTATATTGTCCATCTACAGAAAAATGAAAAATAGGAACAATTCGTACTTCCAGAGCTTATTCAATTTTTACCTTCATCATAGTAATCACCTACAAGTGCAATCGTGATCAAAATACAGTCAAAAGATGGAATTCGTAGACAACCAAGTGAAAGACATGTTAACAGTTGTGCAGCGAATGTTTTATCATGAGGCAGTCTCACAGGGCAAGGAATCAAATGAACAAAGTACAAGCGTAGTTAAGCTTGCAAGGGGACAGTCATGAAAGATGACTGTCACAACAGATTGAAGGGTGTTTCCTCTATAGTGTATATCCATGCTGGCTTAATATAAAGAATACAGAGATTAAAGCAGCCTAAAGACAGTCATCTGGAACAACAGAGTCTATGAAATGCAATGAAGAGAAAGCATGCTAGAGAGCCTACAAATACTTTCAATTTGGGTCCTAGTATGAGGTATGCATACTTTCAAAATGGAGTTATGAACTTTAACAATTATTTGTGATCCTAAAACCATTTTCCATAGTAGTATGAGGTCTAAAATCATATAGTGTGATAGAGATCTCATGTGGAAAATTTTCCAGCCTAGGTAATAGTCTATGAGTCCTGCGAGCATCCTAACCTCTATCAAGAGTCATGAATATCTAAAAGAAGCAAGTCAGAGATGACTATGTTTTAGCAGTCATGGATTATGGGCATTCATGAAGTTTCAATGTATGAAGGATAGTAAAAAGCCATTAGCTTTAGTTTCCACCTATATGAGATCAAAGGTTTGCACATATATAGTTTGTTTCCTTTGTAATGAAAGGTGTTAAGGGTTCTGAAGATTGTTATGCTTTGTCTTGGTGAAAATGAGGGTTGTCTTGCTTTTAAGGGGCTGTCATAATAGAAAAAATTAGTCACATTGACTGTCATAACAACAAATGAAGGACCTAATGGATTGTGGAAAGAGCATGATGTTAGCAATAACAAACCAAGAGAAAAGTGGAGCAAATGACTGTCCAATAAGTGCAGCAAAAATAGTCCAAAAAGAACAACAAATACAGTGTAAAAAGTGCAGCAAACAACAGTTATAAAGATAATTGTAGCAATCACTAAGATGACTATAATAGCAGTACAATAAAGTCATGATAGATAGCAAGCACGATCTTACCAATGTCATAAGAAAACAATCATTTTTTGCATGAAGGACAACAATCCATAAGTTAGAGAGAAGAAACAATAGTCATCTCTGATTTTTGAATAGCAGACTTACAAAGATGAAGAGATTGTCTTGATAACAAAGGTGAATACATACAATGTCTGACAGTGAATATATGTAGAGAAGACAAGGAGAATGTTGCCAAATAGGGTTTTAACCTCTATGAAAGGCAGGTAACTCTATCAAGGAGTCTTATCAGTCCTAAAAATCTGCATAACTACCTAAATCTTCATGAGGATACTAGAAGTTTTGACAGACCTACAAATCTTCCAATGGTTTAGATTTTGTGTTAGGGTTTTGTTAAACATTCTAAGTAGTCAAAAGCACTATAGATAGACTATACACCTAATAAGGTAATGGGATGTTGTAAATGCAAAAGTATTGTTGAAGTCTATGAATCTCTATATAGGCTTTGATGGTCTCTATTCTTCAAGGTTTTGCCTATATGCAGACAAAGGATATATTGTGAAGATGGAGTTTTCTCATACACAAAGGCTTCATATTTTTCATGGGTGATAGTGGACAATGGTGAGAAGAGGACAAATACACAGTCCATGATGAAGCAGTTGGGTCATAGCCTTGATGTTGTCTCAAATGGAGTAAAACCAGAAAATATGTGGTTTTCATGTGTTAAGCAAAAAAGCCCAGGAATGTTTCTTTACACATTTTCTATCTTGGGTCAAGTGTTCGGAGCCAATAATGCAAAAAACTAGTAAAATGCAACCCGTCTTAAACTCATTTCAAACAAAATACTCAGAAAGAGCCATCAAAATAGCGGCCCCAAGTAACAAATAGAATAATGAATCTCAGAAAATACGGAGAGATCACCAGTGTAAAGGAAAAATCTAAAGTTTTTAACTCATTTCAAAGCAAAATACCTAGAAATGCTCAAATCGTGCCTCAGAAAGGTGAAATATGCAGCAAAAATCTTAGAGAATGAAGAGCGATCTACAACAAAGGATGAATTGCCTTTTCTTTCTGCCATTTGCTGTGTGAAATCACAATTTTTTCTCCTCAAGCGACCTTCCAATGGCGGCCTCAAATAGTTAAAAGCAATGCAGATGTTCACGGCCAGGCAAAAGCTAGAAAATGCATTAAAAAACTAGTCAAGTTCGCCGCCTTAAAGGCCCAAAATTGGCCCAAAATCGACAAAGAAGGAGTCAAAATCTTAGTGAAAAGCAAAATACCTTGCATCTTGCACAAAAAATTGCCTTGGAAGCTCTCAAAATCAACAAGAAACTAGAGTTTTTCCTCTACAAACCCTAGTCATGGTGGCGCGGCAGCGAGAGGAGGAAGGTAAAGTGAAATGCAAATGATATCTTTTAGATTTTTTCTTCCTTTTGGGCTGATTCCCTATTTGCATTTGAGTCTTTTTTGACTTTTGTATTAAACTAAATCATTTCTATCCATTTGAAGCTTGTGGTAAAGACTTGCGAAAGTCTTTAAAACCTAATCATTGCACATGGGGCGTGAGACATGTATTTTCTACCTTCTATTCTTTTCCAAAGTCAAAAGCATTATGGAAACACAACGCTGAGGGTTATATCTTGCTAGGTGTGTCTTAGTATAATCACAAGGTGGATGAAGTGCTGCACATAAGGCATGGTGATGTGTATAGGGAGGCATAAGGGTCATTTTCAAAATGTATTGCATTAAACTTTGTAAGGACATGATGTTGTATATTGTGAAATGCATGAATGGTTAGGGGTTATAAGGTGTTTGGATGTAGCCATGTAATGCGAGTAATGATGTAGGTGTGTGGAGTCATGTTATTTTTGCCTAGGAGCTATGAAGGTATTATTTTGTCATTTTTTGTATAATCTAAAAACAGATTAAACGTTGTAAATGAACGATAAAGTAATGAATTATGAATTACTTTATCATTTGTAATAAAAATGCAATAAGACGACATTAGGCAGATTTATCATGCATGGAAAAGTAAGTCTCGTCGATTGCTTTGTCGTTCCTTCACAATATTTAATTTGTTCCTAAATCATGCAAAATCAAGAAATTAAATATTTGTGTCCTAAATGCCATTATTTTTTGCATAGGTTTGTAATAAATCTAGTATGTAAAACATTAACTAAGGTGGTGTAATTATAAACCTCTTAGTCAATGTTGAATAAATGCAGAAATAATGTGTATTTATGTCATTTATTGTGCAAAATATCAGACATTTATGATGCTGCAGGGTGAGGTTGACAAACAGGTTGAAGAGTTATTGAGAGATTTGACTTATTTCAGTGGCCTTAAAGAGCATTTAAAGGCATTTTCAGGTGCTTTTATGATTAGTGATGGCATGCCTTGACTTTTTCTGCATTATGAGCCCACTTTAGAGGACTTTAGGTAGATATTTTGGGCACATTTATGAGATGCACGAAAATGGAGGTGGCTCATGCTTATCTTGTTACAAGCTGTTTGGGAAGTATATAGTCTTCTTCTTTGTTCATTATTCAGGCAGTTCTGGCTATTCACTACACTGTATATTGTAATTTTCTGAGTTCTTGTGCAGAAGTGAACAGTCTTGTAACCCATTTTCAGAGATATACAGTATTGTAACACCTTTTTAGCAGTAATAAAGAATTTATACCTTCCCATTTCTTCTAGCATTATGTATCCTTAGTGTTAGTACAGACCTTTGTGATGTTCTTTGTCCTTGGAGCTATATTTCATATTGGTGCCTTTATGTATGGATACATATTTTTGCAGGTTGTGAGATGTGCAAGGAATAACAATCAGTTTTTGAGTGGTGAGAAAACATCTTTCTCCTTTACATAACTATTGTTATTTAGCCTCCTTACAAATTGATGACGCAAAGATTATGGTTTGTTGGCTTGTGTAAGAGAGCCTTATTATTACTGGTTCTGTAGTGTGTCAGTTCTGTGTAGTCTCTCATAACCAGTTTGGTGAATCACCCTTATTTTCACATTTTCCAGTTTTAACTTTCATTTTCAAAACCATTCCTTTTCCCTTTTCCTCTGTAAATCCAGTAGATTCTAGGTGATAACCAGCTAGGAAGCCAGCCTTCTCTAGAGGTTCTTTCCATCACAGGTGACCCATAGGCCTGGAAAGATCCCATGTTTCTCCAGATTGCCAAGTTTTTATAACTCAACCAGGCTACAAATCTGAGAGACAACAGTAGCATTAATATAAACATGAAAGATGAACACAATGCACATCAACACATAACACCATATATACGTGGAAACCTCTAAGAGGGGAAAAACCATGGTGATGATTAACTCACAGTATATGAAGCTCATTGCTATAAAAATTACAACTTTGTTTTAGGGCTACAACCTAAGGAAGCTACTACTCCTTGAAGACTTTGTTTTAGGGTCACTCCCAAGCAAGCTACAACTCCTTGCAAACTTTGTTTTAGGGCTACAACCCAAGGAAAAAACTACTCCCTAAACTGAGATTGAACTCAGAAATGATTACAGAATGACAGTCCTTATACTGCCTGAAAAATTGATACTGAAGCTCACACCTTTGATGATTGCAATTATGCTTCTTCTGAAGATTGGATCAATTAGGTACACTCTTCACTTCCCTCTTGTCACAAAAATCTCTTCAAGATCAATCAGGATAGCTCTAATTTCTTCTGCTCTTTCTCCTTCATTCGTACATCATAATGCATAACATGTTCATATTCCGCTCTTTACACATTCATATTCTCATTTTTTGCAATCATACTTCACCTAGACGAACTAGGTTTATCATGCAAAGCAGGGGCGGACAACTCCAAAACAACCACAAACAACCAATCTTTCAATCTTTCAAACATCCAATGGTGGGTTTTTCCTCACAAGCCTTCAATCCTTAAGGCCTAAAACATGGGGGCAGCAAATTGAGTATTTTGGTCATAAATTTCAATGCATGCATGATATGAAAAATGTAAACATAGTTCTAGATACCCATTTGGGATTTATACAACATATTTTAAAACCAAGGTAGGTTACTTTGTACGGAAACCTTCAAAAAATAATTTGTTTGCTCATTATTACCCTAACTAGGGTTTCAGACATGTTTACAGTAAAAATGGGCACAACTTGCTTGAAACACAATGAAATTGGACCAAATCAAAAACCCATTAAAGGTAAGAGTGCCCTCTACAATAGGTAATCAGCCATACTAGATCGTACAAAACCGTACTAAGCAAGTTTTCTGTTGTTTCACCATAAAAATCTAGAAGTGATAATCACTAATTTGATCATAACTTTCACAAAACATGACTAAAACCAACCAAACCAAAATCATTAGAAAGGTAACTCAATTGTCATTCCAACCATACCACATGTAGGTCGTATAAATTTGTACCATGTGAAAGAATAGGACTGTTATAGGAAAATGCACAGAAAACAAGGGTTTTATTTATCAAAACTTCAAATACCCAATATTCTTTTCATCCTTTTATCATCCCCCCACCTTTGTGTCAACCATACAAGGCCTTTTTAAACATTTACAACTATTTTCCAATGGTTCTCAACCAACTTTTCAAATTACAACTATTCATATTCCACCAAGGTGCAATTTGACAACATTGTGCAACATTGACACCTTTTTGCAACTAGATACTTTTATTCACCTAATAACCTAGCTTAGACTCCAACACACATGAAATGGTCTTAGAAGACCTTATTACACATAAACAAATCAAACAAAACAAAATATCAACTTTTGACCCTTTGGAGGCATAAAAGCACTGTGGGTGCCCCTGCACCAGTTTACAATATATACATGACATTACATTGATTTCATTACATGTCGTCCAATACAACAAGAATATTACATTTTACAATTTAGCCAAAGATCACACAACATGAAACATGCATAGGGAAATCCCTATCATGAACTACATGCCACTCTAGAAGGAAACACATGCCTTGCAGATTCCAACACATGCTTAGCCTAGTCCTAAACATCCTTCACATCATCATTCTTCAAGGAATAACATCCGTATGCTTCACAAATTTGATTTAGGTTGCCCTTAAGCAAGAACACATGAAGCTTGTAGCATAATGATCATTTCAACTTGGTGATACTCATGAAAGATGGAACATTACTTGTGCTTCTTCCAAATGAGTTGGCAGGACCTATACACTATCTCCAAACACTTCTTGAACTCCACACAACAAGAACTTTGTGGTGAATACCTTCAATATTCTTTAGTTGGCCAGACAAAGGTATAGCCTAGAAATATCATCATTCCATACCTCATGCAGTTCCGGAGAGAGCAGAAAAACACCTTGCAGAGCAACTGGAGACAACAAAAGATCATCAAGACCATCTTCCATTAGTCAATGTACGATTTCATGCCGTAACAAGTTGGCACACATCATCAGCATATGTCTTTTGAATAACTAGGCATCCATAACTATCTGTATCACAACTATCATTTGAAAGCTAAACTTGCGAACCTCCAAACCACCTGAAACACATATGAATGCACTCATGCACTACTCTAAACATATCCTCAAAATCGCATAGCCATATCTATCACTACGGAGGAATGCAGAGCATTCGATTCAACCTTCATCATCACACTATGTTGCCAGAGCACAATCTGGAACTCTGTCACTTGTAACTTCCACTGTAGAGGAGAAAATGATTTGAAACTTTGGATTTAGCACCTTTACAACATACTTAACTTTAATTTTTAACCACATGATCATATCTTCAAATGCAAAGGAATGCAAAGCATTTTACCAAACAATCTTCCAGGCAGCTTCCTGCAACAACAATTCTTCACTAACATCTGAAGGTTAGAACTTTCATGTAGCAACTCATACTTTCTTAGGATCATCAAGAGAAAGCCTAAAACATGATATAGGTCATCAGAAACATCTTCTCAACCTCGGCATAGCTTCTAATTCCCATATTAATATATCATCATTCATCTTTATGCTTTTAATTATCATCTTAATATTTCATCATGAAATCATCTCTGTTGACCACAAATATGCTCAATACACCTTGTCTTGACATTAATCAGGGCATGAACATCAGAAACCAACCATGAACATTAGGAACATCTTTGTTACTACACTAGTATATCATCAACATGAACATTCATATCAACCACAAACTGAGTGCTGACATCACTCTGCGTGTTGACATAAATGACAACACATATTGCCAACAACTTATAGGTTTATTCTTGATTATTATAGAGACACACTTATGATTGCCAAACTACATACTTAGTTTTCAATTTAAACTTATAATTATGCTAGTGTTGAGGGAAACATTTTTACTATTCTCTATTTGTCCCTACCATGCCACTCAAAATCATTAAAGAAAATCTTATTATCAATTGTAGTTTATTTCTGTGTCCTACCTTTTCTCATGATTCAGTGATTTCATTTCTAGTGAACATATAACTAATTATAGATTCAAATAATCATGATCAGTGGTTTACAAATTGTACATACATAATTAAGGGGATTTATTTTTAAGGATGCAACCTTTTATATCTTAAGTTTCAATTGTAATTCTATTTTTAAATGCTTAATATGAGGTCTCTAGGTCTATTTTGTATGTCATTAGGCATGGTTGGTCAAGGCCTGATCTATAATCTTCCATTTAACTTTAATTATCTCATTGAGACCTCATGGACATGCCCTCCTAGGTTTAGTAGAGCCTAAAGAAGAAGAGGAGGTGCCCTCTCCTATACATCAAGGTTACTAACTATCTGCTTTTTGTTAATGAGGCTTGCCTCTTTATCCAAGATAGTTCCCTAGTCTTGGTTTTGAGTGTTCTCTCTTGGATAGTGGAGCTATGGTTTTAAACACCAACATGTCTCTTAGTCTAGTGGGATGGTCTGTAGAGTGCCATACTAGTCTACTGCTAGATAATTCACATTCATTAGGTTTCCCACTAGAATAATGGTAGGGTATCTTGGAGTTCACATAGGTATCTTGTAGCTCTTGTGTGTGTATAGCTTTTCATGACTTCTATTTTGAGAAAGTTTTAATCCATATATAATTTGTAATGGTACATTTGTATAATCATTCTATTGAAGTGTATTTCATGCATATTTGGGTTGTGAATGCCACTTTTTAATAATCTAATAATTTATAATTGAGTTAAAATCATATCTTAAATTGAAATAGAAATATCATTATTTATAAGTCCTAATTAAATTTCATTAGCCTTAATTTATTCTAAAGTTAGAAAATGAATCATTGATCATGTTATTATTTTAATTTATGATGCTATGGTGATCATTAATCAATTAGCAGTATGATTTTATACTCAACTCTCACAATTTGAATCTATGCTTGATCAAATGTTTCTATGGTCACATAATAAGGAAACGGATATTGTATAGGGATAGTAGTATTTTGGTTAAAATTAAAATATGGACTTTTGTAAACTCTAAACATGGTTTCTTGTAGTCATGAAATATTGGAATTCAATGGATCAAATTATTTTATACCAACACTAAAAATGAAGAAGTTGTGGCTTGATTTGTATTCAGTCAATTTGCCTTACATTGGCTTGGCCATGCATTAATATTTGGGCTTATGCACTTTGTCTATACTTTTGAGGGTTCAAATATAGTTTTTATTTTTAAATGTGTTATTAGGCATTTTAAGCATTCCTTTTTCATCTTATATGTTGAATTGGTAATCACTCAGAAGCCCACTCTACAAAACAAGCATGGTGTACTATTTAGGATCACCAATTTTACCATAGGCAATCCTATGGTTGCCAAGGCATTCTTGTTCTAGAAATTTAAGGTGTGTTTCTACTCAAAAGGGATGTTATTGAGTAGGGTAGTGTAGTTCTCACAATCTACCTTATAACCCTCAGAGCCTTTTGTAGATATTTCCTTCCTATTTCTTATGCATGTTAGAAGGGAAAATTTTTCAGTTTTGAGTGAGTTATGATCATTTTACTTTAAACTAAAAATGTGTGATTAAACCCTAATAAATGATGTTGGGAAGGACTTATTTACCTTTTTGGAAAGGTATTGATCTTCTATATTACTATCTATAAGGTTGGAATGATTTGAACATTGTAATCTTCTATAGTTCTATTAATGTTTTATGAAACCTAGTCATTATTGCCCTAGACCTAGTGGATAGTGGATGTTGATGTTTTCCTTTAGTTAATTAATGAATGATAGATGGTTTTTTTCTAGATATGATGTTAGCATATACTTTAAATGATGCCTAGATATCTCCTTATATCATCTCTTTGATTATTGAAAAAATAAAATGTTTGTGTCAATTGATAGGCTTTGAGTCCTAATGAGCACCATATCTCTTAGTGTTGTTTTTATATACATGATAGTGAGAGTAATGGTTGTGTCTTCCTTCGTAATGAATCTAAGAAATGAACCATTCATTGCTCTTTCTTATTGTAATCTTCTACCAATGTTATTCAATATTTGTGTTAGAGTCATGTATAAGGCATTGTTGTCCTGTGTTTTAGTTGTGTTTTTCTATTTTCACAATAATGTAGCATGTGAGAATGAGTTGCAAGATGCATATTTTGTAATTTGGCTGACAGGCCATTCTATATGTGCACACATCTTGTAACTACCAAAAATTAAAAAAATTAGTCTTCTCAAAAAAATGGTTGTCAAGAAATAAATACAAAAACCTATTTGTGGAAGATGGAAGGAGGAGTGGGGAAAGTGAAAGGACTAGAAATAATTTTTAATTGCAGTAATGCAAAATTAAAAATTATAAAATGTTGAGTAGTGCAATGGTATTTATAAGAAGCATTCCATTGTTCAAAAACTTCAATGCTTTTGGTGGTATTGTGTCTCTACAAGATGTTGGTGGTTTTTGTTTTCATTTTGGTTTCTCTATTAATTTTTTGTTTTTCTAGCAAACTTTTTTTCAATGCAAGATATTTACATTGCCTCATTTTTTTTAACATGCAAATAAGATTTTAGGTGAGCTTAAGGAGAGTGCCAACATAAAACAAAAAAAATTAGGAGGAATCCATCCAAGGTCTGGAGGAAGTTCTTCAATCTCCTCTTTATCTTCATGCTTCAATTTCATTCTTATTTGTACATATTGTGGCTTTGCATGTAGTTTTCCTCTGCTAGGTAAAATCTCTTTGAGTTTTTCCATTGGTGCCACTCCTCTGCTTTGGAGAAATCTGTAAAGCCTATTTGTGCTTTGGAGAAATCAAATCAAACCCTACTACTATTACTTTTATTCCTTCAAATTTAAATCTAACTTTCATCAAATCCCTTCAGATTTTCATCCTTGCACAAGAAAACAATTAGAGTGAAAATGAAAAAAATAGTGTAGAGTAAGTTTCTTTATATGCAATAGGTTTTGTGCTTTTTTAAATGTTTAAAACTTAATTAAAGCAGTTTACTTAGGCTATTTTTTTTAATTTACTTTCTATTATTTAATGTGACTTTGTTTTGTGTTTTTAAATGTTTTTCTATTTAGTTTAATAAATTTAGAATAGAGTACAATATAAATTTAGTTTTTTATATTTATGATGTTTATAAGCATAATACAATATAGAGAAATATACTAGAATATAATATAAATTAGCTTTTTTTTATATGATGTGTTGATAATCTTATATTTATCATGTTTATATTCAATTTTATTATAAATTTATATTTAAAATATTTATATGCATTCTTTAGTTTTTTATATGCCTTTTGTACAAGTTTTAATATTTTTTAAAAATTAGTGCTCCACCACCTAAATTATAGCCTAAATTAATGCTCCACCACCTCCTAAATTATTATTTTTAAATACATTATTATAAAATATATTTTTTTAAATAAAATAAAATAAAATACATAATTAAAAATTAAATAAAATAATTAAATTTTCAATTAAAAATAAATACCTTATAAAAAGGCTACAACTTGTTTACACAGGTCGCAACCCTTAAAGGCCATGACCTGTGTAAAGTAGGTCGTAGCCATTTCTTATGGCTTAGACCTTATTAACTTAAAAAAATCATTTTATTATTAAAACTAAAAATTTTTCCTTTAAAGATTACATTTTAAACTTATTAATATATTTATTAGGTATTAATAAATTTTATAACTAGATTTTAAACATTGAACATAAAATTTAATAATAGATTGCATTCACCTGCATGGAAAAATTTAACTTCCCCTGTTTTATTGTAGATCCCTGTTATGTAGTCCACTAAACCATGTTTCTTCTTCCTCTGCATGCAAACCAAACTCTACTACTAATCTCCAGCAAGAAGAGATTTTGGAAAAACCATGTTTCTTCTTCCTCTGCATGCAAACCAAACCCTCCATACCAACAAAAAAACATAAAAAAAGAAAAATACACAGAGGGTTTCTCTACAAATTGAAAATAAATAAATTTATTTTCCAATCTATCATGAATCCATCTTGAAATCAAATTATTTATTCTTTCATATTTAAATCCAACTTTCATCAAATCCCTTCATATTTGCATCCTGTACAAGAAAACAATTAGAATGAAAATGAAAAAATAGTGTAAGAGTAAATTTTTTATAGCAAGATTTAATATTTTTGCATTGCTAAAATGAAAAAGATAATTATTTCTTTATTTATTATTTGTAGTTAACTTGAAGTTCTTTTAGTAAGGGATTTCTTTATTATTTGTTTAGATCATGTTTTTTTTAAATTTATGAAGTGTAATAATTAAATTAGGATAAGGTGTTTTTTATTTTTTTATTTTTACTTATTTTCCTTTTATCATTTATATTTAAGATCAATTTTAATTTTAGATTAAATAAACTAGATTAAGGACTTAAATAACATTAAATTAAAGATTTATATAGGATATATTCATAGAAATTCATGTAAATAAGAAAATACAATTATTCTGTTATCCACCAATTTTGTTCTCCAGCTTCAATGCCCATCTGTACCTGGACATGCATGAACAGGGATAAACGAGGATGATAAAAAAATAAAAAATAAAAAACCCAAGGAAAAGAATCAAATGAGGAGGAAAGATAAAATGAAGAATGAGGTTTGTTTGTTCTCTAGCTTCAAAGCCTATCTATACTTGCAAATGCATGAAAGGAGAGGATGATAAAAAATAAAAAAAAATAATAAACCCCAATGAAATGAGTTTCATAATACATTATCTGCAACTCCAAATGCACCTTTACAAAGATACTTTCACTTTTATTTTTGGAAGGTTTCATTTATTTCATGAACTCATGTAAATCTTTAAAATTGCAATAAGATTTTAGTAATTTATTAAAGTAAAAATATGTTTTTTTAAATGATGGATAAGCTCTTCCAATGAAATATGTATGGCATGTAAATCTTTAAAATTGCAATAAGATTTTAGTAATTTATTAAAGTAAAAATATGTTTTTTTAAATAATGGATAAGCCCTTACAATGAAATATGTATGGCCGTAGAGCTAAATCTTCTTACCTATTCAATAGTTGATTTCTTTAGAAGGTTACCCTTATTCCTTTTAAAAATCAGCTCCATGATTTTAATTTAAAAATCAGTTACCTTTCTTTGTTTTAAAAATCTGCTTTATGATTTTAGTTAACAAAATTAGTTACCTTTATTTTTTTTAAAATGTGTTTTATGATTTTTGTTCAGTTATTTAATCATTAAAATATGTCCAAAAATATATGATAAAAAATAGAGTGTGACATAAAATTTAGCTAAGATTTATTGCATGATATAAGAGATTTTATTAGATTTTGTTTTCTCTTCATTTTTATAACCATTCATTTTTATTTGAAAAAACCTTATTATGTATAAATGAATCGAAATTTATAAGACTATTTTTTTAAAAAAAAAAATGGTTTCTAATGGAGAATGAAATAATTTTGGGTTTTCTACTGTAATTTTAGTGAGCTAGATTTTTAATTACTCATTACTCACTAAATTTATCATAAACCCAACTTTATATAAGAATGTACCATTTGTTGATATAAATTTAGGTTGATAATTCATATTTCTATTGTCAAATGTTTTGATTAGAAATAGGGTTAGATTATGTAACAACCTATTATATTGGTTGGATTAAATTATCATTTTGGGCCAAATTCAATTGAATAAAATTATGTAGTATGGAGGAATCATGAGATAAAATAAGGAGAAACATTTAATATTTTAAATTTGGAATATTAATTACTCACTAAATTTATCATAAAAATAATATTAAAACTCTTTAAAAACTCTTTTAAAAATAGAGCTTTTGTTTTTTTAACTTTTGTATTTTTTTTTAACTTTTTATTACAATCTAATTTAGAAATTTCTAAATTATAGAGTATTGTAATTTATTGAAAAGATAGTAGAGAAAAAATAGTTTAAGAAATCAAATCAAGATTTATATATATTAGAATTTTATATTATATATTATAATATAATATATGCATTCTATTTTTTTAAAAAGATAGCATAGACAAAAAATAGTTTAAAAAATCAAATTAAGAGTTATATATTATAGAATTATATATTATATATATTATAATATTATATATGTATTCTAATTTTTTTTAAAGATAGCATAGAGAAAAAATAGTTTAAAAAATCAAATGAAGAGTTTTTTTGGTTATATATATATATATATATATATATCATTTTGGTAAGTTTTAATATTTACTAAAATTATAGCTCTACAACTCTTTAAAAATATAAACCTGTGGTTTTATTTAAATATTAATTTTTTCCTTGTCTCAATGTAGTTATTTTATACAACTTTTATTATTTAACATCTTAAATATAAGATATTTCAGAAAATATTCATCTTCATAATTGTAATTATGGATTGTTTAGAAATTAATTTGTGTTAAATTGTGTTATATTAAATTATTTTATTTTAGTTATATAAGGGGAATCTTTGTATGCGTCTCATTTAAGCTAAAATTAATTAATGGTGCTGATATTTTAATAATATTATATGTTTATTTTTTCCTAAAGTATTGAATTGGTTTTAATAATATAGCTGAGAATTGTATTTAAGTTTATTTTATATTGAGAAGAACTACTAAATAAAAATGAATGATATGATATTATTTTTTACATGTTTTTAATAAAAGAATGGTAGAAAGGAAAATGAAGTTCATGCCAATATACAGTCGCTTGAAAGTCCATTTATCCATCAATCGCGATATTATTGATTAAACACAACTGCAAATATTTAATATGATGTGTTGATAATTTGTTTAATTTTTAGATTTGATTTGATTGTTTTATTTTTTATAATTAGGGTTAGAATTTATAATTTTATTTTTAGCTTAACTGAGATTTAATTTCTAATTTTACGATATGATTTTTGCAATGCTTATCAATGCCAAAAAGGATAGAGAAGAGGCCCATTATGGAGGAAAAGGAGGTCACGACTGACACATCTATAGAAAAAAACAAGGTTTGCAAGGTTGAAAAGAAGGTACCTACAAAAGGTCAAGATGAAAAAGGTACAAAAATAAATAAAAAGAACAAGCGGATCTTTAAGATCTACTTGTTTAAAACTCTCAAGCAAGTGCACTCAAATATCAATATTTCGAGCAAAGCTAAGGTAATTATGGACAAGTTTATCAATGAGATGTTCGAGAAAATTGCAACCGAGGCAGCCTACTTTGTTCACCACAACAAAAAAAATATCATCAACATACGAGAGATTCACACAACTGTGAAGGTTTGTCTTCCTTAGGAGCTTGCAAAGCGTGTAGTTGCTCACTGTTCAAAGATAGTTGTTGAGTTCATGAAGGCTTGATCTTTTTATCTCTATCTTGAAATAGGTTTTAGTTTGTGTGAAGGGTTATTATCCTTAACTTTTATATAAGGGAAGTCTCCATAAATAATTTATGAAAGAATTTTTGTTTTTAGATTATTAAATCTTGATATTAAAATTTCATATTAATCTTTCAAATTATGTCTTACTTTTTAAAAATAAAGCTATAATTTTATATATTTCCATTTCTAAATTAAATTATATGTAAGCTTAACAAATGATTGTTTAATTTTTAAATAATAATGTATACTGGTTTGTGTAAAGGTGTTAGATTAAGATTTTTTAATAAATGCTCATAAAAGATAATATGAGAAAGTCCTTTAAAGGCCAAGTATAGATCATACTACATATAAAAATTGCTCAATATAAACTAATCTTATAGTTATAATATTTATTTTAAAGGGCAAGTAGATATAATTACTTGGTATTAATGAGACAAGATTACTTGGTATTAGTTGGTATTAATGTTATCATGATTTAATAAAAATTCAAAGATATAAAAATATGAGTAGAGAATTACAAAACAAGTCCTAAAAAGGTAAAACTAGAGGTAGTAGTTTCATGATAGCTTAAAAAATTAAGCTCTTAATTGCCATGGAATTGCCAAAAATGCCCTATAATATGCATTAGAAAATGACACCATCTAGACCAAAAGAAATATTGTGGAACTTAAATGGAAAACATAACTAAGCATATAATACTTTATCTACTTCCAACTATTGAAAAGAGATCAAATAACTTCCTCACTTAAGGAATAAATAATTTAGATAGAATAACTTATAGCTACCAAATTATGTAATGTTGGGGATACAATTAGGGTTAGGGTTATAGTTACATTTAGGGATAGGCTCTACAAATAGGGTTTAGGTTAGGAGCAGGGTTAGAATTAGGGTATTCAAAATGTATTACGTATTCAAAATGTAATATTATTCTAAAGATCAAAAGAAGGTACATAAAGAAATTATTTGAGGATGATCATAGATTCATAAAGCCTTAAAGCTCCATACTTCATACTATTTTCAAAGAGGCTACGTAGAGGTTTATACTAAGGGTTAGAGTTTATAATTTTATTTTTAGCTTAACTTAGATTTAATTTCTAATTTGACAATATGATTTAAGGTGATGCCAAAGTTCAAACATATGCTTCATATAAGCAAATTGGATGGCAATACACAAATAATAAATAACTCAGGTCCAAGTGAATGTGAAATTTAGTTTAGTCACACACACAAAGTGAATGTGAAAGTTAGTTCATACACATCTTACACACATAAAGTGAATGTCAAAGTTCATTCACATAAACATGTACACACACTGTGAATACCAAAACTAACTTTCAAACCTGCCCACCCACACACAATGAAAACCATAGTTAATTCACACACACATACACTTGACACAAAGTGAACATCAATGTTTTTGTACACACATAGAGTGAGTGGCAAAGCTCATTCACAGACACACACATGCACACACATGCACACACACACACACACACACACACACACACACTCTTCACATGAAGTGAATGCCAAAGTTAACTTTCAAACATGCACACAATGAATGTCAAAGTTTATTCACACACACACACACTGAAAGTAAAAATTTATTCAAACACACAAAGACTCACAATGAATATCATTGAAGTTTGTTTGTAGACACATTTCACAAAAAGTGAAAATCGAAGTTTATTCTTACATCACACAAAATGGTATCCAAAGTTCATTCATACACACACACAAAAAGGAATGATAGTTCTTTCAAGCACATTCCACATAAAGTGAACATCAAAGTTCATTCATACACTCTACACAAAATGATATCTAAGGCTCATTTGTACACACACAAAATAAAAAATTTCAAATCTTTCAATTGCATTCTAAACAAAGTGAACATCAATGTTTGTTCATACACTCCACAAAATGTGATAGTTGAAGTTCATTCACTCCACAAAATGTGTTAGCTTAAGTTCATTCATAAATAAAGAAAAACTAAATGTAAAAGTTTTTTCAAGCTCACATAGATACACAACAAATTCAAAAGTTGGTTCAAACACAAATACCACACAAAGTGAATACCAAAATTATTTTTTAAAAACACACAGCACAAAGTGAATGCCTAAATTAACTTTCCCACACACATAATTTACATAAACAAAAAGTGAATATGCCAATGTTCAAACATAATTCATGTTCATGCAAATTTAGTACAAGCATGCATTAATGTCTTAAGTTCAAACATTCCAAACTTTGAACACACTTATAAAGTGGGTGCCAAATTTATAAAACACAGTAAAGTTCAAATACACACACTAGACAAAGTGGATGCCCAAATTAAATTTCACACACACAATTCACATAAAATGAATGTCAAAGTTAAAACACACACTTTACACATAGAGATTGAACATGTGCCAAATTTTAAACATGCTTCATGTACAAAGTTAGTTCAATCACACACAAGTAAACGCTTGAGTTCAAATATGCCAAAGAACAAACACATACAAAGTGAATGCCAAAGTTAAAGCACACTCTTCACACAATGTTAGTTCAATCACTTCACACATAGTTAATTCAAACACACACTTCATACATATATGTTTTTTAAAAGTTATTTTGTGCAATGCTTGGTCGATAGGAAATTAGTAACATGGATTTTTATTATCCTACATTATTTAGATATTGCACGGTTCACCTAATCTCTTGATTGATTAGAATTTATTTAGTTCATTCATGATTTACTTCATGTACTTATTCATTTAATACCACTCAATTATTTTTATTTGCAAAAAAATAATTGAATTTCTTATTGTATTTATAGCCTTGTCTACCAACAACTACATGTAATGACTTTCCATAAAAATAAAAATATAAACTATTTAGTGATAGGCCTATAAATATTTGTGCCTATCGGCCATTTAATAGCACCTTTGGTGCTGTTACTAGTTTTAACATAAAAAAATTGTTGGTTTGTTCATTATCTACTAATGTCTTTATGTCTACATTATTATCTCTAATGTTTGTAAAATTTGGAAAAGGTGCTTACATGCAAAAAGTTCTCCCCATGATTTGAATGTCTCCATAGTCGGTTAGGAATTTTAAGGGAGACAAATATATCTTTGTGTCTACATTTGCCAATTTTTTGTTGTTTTTTATTAGTTTATTGTCATAGTAGTTGTAAAATTATTCAAAGTATTTGAAGACTCTTTTCATAATAGAAAATTGTATCTTTTATTAGCTATGGATTATTAAAGTAGATATGGTCATGTGAGGTTTTTGGTAGTTTATGAATTACATTAAGATGAAATTATAGATAGACTTATGGGATTTTGAAATGCATTTCTTGTTCTTTATTTAGTGTTGGTTGATATCTCACTAATAGGCTCATGCTTTTATATGTGTTTTCACTTGATATTATATCTTGACTATATCACTAATAGACTAAGGTACCATTTTTTCAAAAGTTAATCCTTTCATATTTGAATACATAATTATTCTCCCCATTTTATTTTAGTTAGCATCCTACTAATCTGGATAAATCAATGCTACTTATTTTTCCATATATCATGTAAGCTTGGGCTTGTTTTTAATCTTCGGAGGGTTATGCATTTTTGTAATTTTAGATGATATGTATGAAGTATGATATTTTGAATGAAATCATATTTTGGGGTATACATCTTATTTGCATCTTTAGTTGCATACATAACCTTTTTATAATATGCTTTATTAAGAGGTCTTAAGGTATAAAAGACCAATAAGCTAGTGTAGGGTATATTTAGTGACAAATAATTGAGATATCCTTACACAAAATATGTGGGTAAGTTGTATGACCTAATATGTGTTTTTCATTTCTCCTTAATTGTCCTATAAAATATCTCTAGGCATAGCCTAGACAGTCTTGCAGAGCCAAAAGTGTAAAAGAGTTGCCCTTTCTTACCAATTGGCCCATAATTATTTGTAATCTAATCATGACTCTTGTTTTGTTATTGTGGACCAACATAAATCCATGGGTATAGGTATCAAGTGTATTCTCTATGATTGTGGGATTCAATGTGGATCACCAACACCTTACAAGTTTTAGAAGTCTACATTTTATTAGTTTAAATCTACACATCACAAATCTAATCTATAGCACTTGAGATTGAACCCATAGAGCTTAGAATCAAACTGTAAAATTTTTAGGGTAACCTAAATCAAAATTTGTCATTATACCTCCAGCACATAAGTTGTGATTAGATAGTTTACATTTCAAAAGTTATGATAAAAAAATGGACAAGTATCTATAAACTATAGATATCAACTAAGTGTTTATTTTTGTTTATTTCTAATTTCCAAATTATGTTACATGATCTATCATAAATTAAAATTATATTTATTCATTGTCATATTCATAAAACCTAAATATTGGTAACAAAATCCTTATATTTCTTTATAATAATTAAGAAATAATTGTGGGATTCAATGTGGATCACCAACACCTTACAAGTTTTAGAAGTCTACATTTTGTTAGTTTAAATCCAAACGTCACATATCTAATATGTGGCACTTGAGATTGAACCCACAGAGCTTAGAATCAAACTGTGAAACTTTGAGGGAAACCTAATTCAAATTTTGTCGTTATACTTCCAACACATAAGAAGTTGTGATTCTATCTTACATTTCAAAAGTTATGATAAAAAAGTAGACAAGTATGTATAAACTGTAAATATCAACTTAGTGTTTATTTTTCTTTATTTCTAATTTCTAAATTATGTTACATGATCTATCGTAAGTTTAAATTATATTAATTCATTATCTTATTCATAAAACCTAAATATTTGCAACAAAATCCTTATTTTTTTTTATAAATAATATATGCCACTAAATGAGGGTCATAACATCTGCAAATGAATTTTTGCATCCTAAGAAAATGTAAAAGAAAAGATGAATCAAAGTAAAATGTTATGGCATACCTTCTACTTCTTTTTACTATATTATAATAGATATATTTAAATGTTTATTATTCTTTGACTAGCATGCTTGATGGATAAATTTCGTAAACCTAGTAAAAGAAACCACAAACATGTCAACACATCACAATATAAAGTTTTATATAATTACTTTTTTGTTTCTAAGCCATAAGATAATTTTGTTAGCTAGAATTAAATATCTTCTTTATTTGTTATAATTATATTTTGTTTGTAATTGCAAACTTCTTTGGAGAAAGCAAATAAAATTTTAATATAAAAGAGTTCTAGATTACCTACAGTCATGCAATAACAATAACACTTGATCCTAAAAGCATCCTTGCATGCAAAATTTCCCTCGAGTGCACACATACTAATCAACAAATTGATAAACTAGCACTTGCACACATAGGAGGTTCAAGGAATACGCCGATAGGAACAACTGACGACTTCAGAAAATTTCCCAGCGTGAGACAATTCCGAGCACTATAATGCTCACCTATCAAGTAACTAGTTGTCATTCGTGTAGATAACCTCAAATTCTATAAATGGAAAAATTTGAGGGGACACATTATAATTCGCTATCATACTACCTCCTCCCTTTTCTACCAATTGTTTTTTAAATGCTTTTTCTAATCAATTTTACATAGAGAGACAATCTACCAAGATGTGTTTGATTTCTTTTGAGAATTGAATCAATGAATGACATGCACAATAAGATTGGATAAATAATTGATTTGAAATGGTGTGCTTATTTTTAATACCTCTTTCCTTCCTCACTTGTTAGAGAAAATAGGTTGTGTGTTGCACATTGTAGGTCACTTTAAAAAATATGACAAAGCTAAGAAAGTTGGTACAATTATTGAAACAATTTTGTTTTGTTTAGATAGATTTATATGCATGAGCAAGATTTAATTGGTCTACAATATTTTATTAGACCAATTATTCACTTAACAAGTTATTCACACAAGGTGTATTTTAAGGTTTTTCTAAGATAAATAATTTTAGTTTTTTAGACTTGGTCTATTATATTTTATACATGCATTACATGAGGTAAAGACTTTTCTAATGATTTTTTTTTTAGACTTAGTGTTGAGAGGTTTCTTCCTTATATCTTACATGATGAATTGTTTGCAATAAAAACTTTATTTTCTTTAACTGATCATTAATTTTTAATTAGTTTACTATATTTTAATTACTTAATAAGTTCTTTGAATAAGGTATGTATTGAAAGCTTTTCTAATTATATTTTTTTATTGTCTTAGACTTGGTCTATGACACCAAACATGTTTACATAAGGTGTATGATAAAAGTTTTTATAATTTTAACAAAATTTATTTTCATTGACTTATTACAATAAAGAAGGCAACTTTTGTACACAATAACAAGCCAGAATTATATACAAAAGTTCACATAAACATCACTACGAACAAGGTTAAATGTTCCTTGCCTGGAATTTGCGTTGGGGCAGAGGTTAGATGTCTTTATTCTAAACTGATATAGGGATTGAGATATCCCACAATATTTTATAGAATATAGTATATTAAAATATTAAAGCAAGCATTTAACAATATAGAATTCAACGTAAGCAATGTAGACTCGTTCGGCATATTTTCCAATGAACAGAAAGTGACTTTATGTTGACTTGGAGCGGGTCATTCACGCTCTCACTTTGACTATATAAATAAATTAGTAAAATAAAATCACAATTAAAATAGTATATAATATTTTTTAATTAACCTAATTTAATTTATATTAAATATTTTATTTCTTTAAATTAAAGATGTGGCTGAACTCTAGGATCATGTTCCTTACGTGCATTACAAGCAAAATTCAAAATCTATCCGTGAAAAAGATCGAGTCATTAAAAACACTAGAAAACTTTGTGAAATATTATTAAGAATCAATAATAAAGAGAGGCTAGATTTTTTTATAAGGATTAGAAAAGTTTAATTAAAGATTATAAAAATAAGATTAGTTATTACTTTAGATATATTTTTTAAATATAGGTATGCTAGTAACATTTCAAGGAACAAGCATAATTTTAACTAATATTATATATTATTGATATATTTATATTATATATTATATATCACTAAAATTATAAATTAATAATATAATATTATATACTATATAATATATATTAATAATATTATATACTATATATTATATATAATATATTTTATATTATATGTTATATATAATATATATTATATATAATATAGTATTCTAGACCTTAATTGTAATCATCTATAACCCTAATTTTAACCTGAACCTTAAACCTAACTTTAATTGTAACTCTAACCAAAATTCTATCTCCAACCCTAACTCTAACCATATTTATAATCCTAATTCTGACTTGAATGTCAACCCTAAATCTAATTCTATAACTAATCATAACTCTATCACTATCCCTAATTCTAACCCTATCCCTAAATGTGACTATAACCCTAACCCTAATTGTATCCCTAATACTAAACATAATTCTAACCCCGATTCTAATCAAAACATAATTCTAACCCAATCCTAACCCTATCCCTAACTCTAATTCTATCCCTAACCCTAACTCATTTGCTATCCCTAATTCTAACCCTATCCATAAATGTAACTATAACCCTAACCTTAATTGTATCCCTAATACTAACTATGATTCTAACTATAATTCTAATCCTAATAATTATTTATGAAAGAATTTTTGGTTTTAGATTATTGAATCTTACTTTTTAAAAATAAAACTATAATTTTTTATATTTCCATTTTAAAATTAAATTATATGTAGGCTTGCCACTTAACACATTATTGTTTTATTTTTAAATAATAATATATCTAAAAAATATAATC
The DNA here is from genome assembly GCA_027924645.1 of Cunninghamia lanceolata. Lineage (NCBI taxonomy): Eukaryota > Viridiplantae > Streptophyta > Pinopsida > Cupressales > Cupressaceae > Cunninghamia > Cunninghamia lanceolata. The sequence goes on along the minus strand of BSBN01000395.1, from coordinate 1,357,069 downwards.
TACCACCAAAACTATAATTTCATATAATTTAAAAAATTATTAATTTTTTTTAATTTATTAATAAATTAAAAAATGTCTACCCTTGCTAGGTTAAGATTTTTTAATAAATGCTCATAAAAGCTAATTTATGAGAAAGTCCTTTAAAGGGAAAGTAGATATCATACTACATACAAATATTCATGAATATAAACTAATCTTATAGTTATAATCTTTAATTTTTAGGGCAAGTAGAGATAATTACTTGGTATTAATCTTATCATGATTTAAAAAAATTTAAAGATATAAAAAAATGAGCAGAGAATTACAATATAAACAAGTTCTGAAAAAAGGTAAAACTAGAGGTAGCAATTTCATTATAGCTTAAAAAATTAAGCTCTTCATTGCCATGGAATTGCCAAAAAGGGCCTATAATATACATTAGAAAATGACACCCTCTAGACCAAAAGAAATATTGTAGACCTTAAATAGAAAACATAACTAAGCATCTAAGACTTTACCTACTCTCAACGATTGAAAAGAGATTAAATAGCTCCCTGATGCAGGGGCATCGTTCCCCATCAATTTTGATTTTTAATTTTTAGTATTTGCCAGTTTTTGATTCCTTGTAATTCGGCAACATGTTGCCATTTCTATTTATCATCAAGATTTTGGTATCAGAAGTTACAACGGTTTTTGGGAGACTCTTTTCATTTTGGAAACTTGATCCTCTTAGCAGTGGCATGGTTTTTTTTTTTTTTTTTGTTTTCTAGCGTCCAACTTCAATCTTCTTTATATGCATAGGGGTGGTTGTTTTACCTATTGTTGATCTTCCTTTACGTCTGGCATTTGTATCAGTTTTTGTGTTTTTAGAATCTTCCTATATATCTTTCAGCGATGGCGTATAGTGTTTGGCTCAGTATCTTAATGTCAATGCTTATTAGTCACCACAATTAGAGTTTAGGTTTTTTCCTGAGGAGGAGGATCGATAGTTAGAAGAAACCGATTGTTGGAGAGAGAGACTTCGGTTACCTGGACGGGAGTAGAAAAGAATTTACAATTGAGAATAAGAGAAGATAACAGAGAAGAGGTTGACAGTTTGGGGAGAAGCCGATTTGCTTTGGCAGAGAGAGAATGTTTTGGGCGTTGGCTGGAAGTAACATAATAGAAGAGGTGATGTCAAAGAAGGGCCAATAGACTAGAGGAACCCTGAATTGCAGAAGTTACAAAAGTAATCCAAATAACGAGGAAATCAACTGATGAATAAGAAAATTGATTCTTTCAGAAATTGACTATCATTGTAAACCATTTGCAAACATCAATGATCAGTTATTATTTCATTTTATTATTGAATATAAACTTTGTTTCTGTCACTTGTGTGTAGTCATTTGAGTGTAATACATGAGAATTGTCCATATTCCTGTTGCCTATGCCGAAGGATCGGTAACCGATTAAGGAATTTCCTATAGTTTGTTATTGTTGTTTATTGTCTAGAATCTGTCATCATTTTGGTATCAGAGCCTAAAAGATCTGGGAGAGCTTAAAAGATCTGGGAGAGTAAAAAAAATCTAGAAGGAGAAGTGGGTTATATGATTTTGCATAAGTATGTGGGTGGAAGTTTGACAGGCTAATAAGATGAACCTGGGTACCAAGAGACTGGGCAGAGAAAAAGGAGAGAAGCCCTAGGTGAGGTATCGAGAAGAGAAGAAGAAAGATAAAAAAAGATGCAACAGCCTCCCATAAAAGTAAGCCTCAGGCAGAAAGACCAAATGAAACTGAATGTGGAGAAGCAAAATGCAGAGTGGGATAAAGTAATAACAGAGTTGAGAAGAGATTTAGAGAAGTGTAAGTGGTGGCTTGAGGAAAGAAGCCAAGAATATGGTTGGTATTGGCCATTAAGAAAAAAGTTGAAGTGGCCTATGAAGATGATCGTTAAGAAAAGAAGAGGGCAGAATATGGTTGCCTTGAAAAGAGAAGATGAAAGAGGTTTAGATAGAAGAGAGTTGCCAGGTGAACAACATGCACTGGAAGAGGTGAAGATAGTCCTCATTGAGGAGAACATGAAAGAAAATGAGAAAGAATGGAGAGCGGAAAATGTGCAAAAAAAAGCACTTGAAGAAGCGACTATTGAAGAGAGAATGAAGGAAGCTTCATATCAAAGGTTAGAAAAAGAACCAAATCAAGAAAAGAAGTTACTTGGCCTTGACATGAATGAAGTTCAAGAGTGTCTTTCAACTAAGAAAAGAGTAAAAGTGAGTATAGAACTAATAAGAGGAACTGAGACGAAGGCAGCAACAAGAAATCAAGCAAAAAGAGAAGAGGATGCAAGAATGGATAGTATTAATGATACATATGAACGAGAGATAGAGTTTTGGAGTCTTGTAGTTGAGAAAGAGATTAGAAGGAGAAGATACATGAAGAAAGAGGCAAACAAACTCAAAGCAAACCAATATAAACATGGAGAGCATGAAGAGCTAAGAACGCAACACAATTGGAAGAAGAGGAAAAAGAAAATTGTCATTTGAGATGGAACTCAAATTTCTCCCACCCAAGGAGCCTAATGCAGGGGCATTGTTCCCCATCAATTTTGGTTTTTAATTTTTGGTATTTGCCAGTTTTTGATTCCTTGTAATTCGGTGACATGCGGCCATTTCTGTTTATCATCAAGATTTTGGTATCAAAAGTTACAATAGTTTTGAGAGACTCTTTTCGTTTTGGAAACTTGTTCCTCTTAGCAGCGGTGTGGTTTTTTTTCTATTTTCTAGCGTCTAGCTTCAATCTTCCTTATATGCATCAGGGTAGTTGTTTTACCTATTGTTGATCTTCTTTCATGTCTGGCATTTGTATCAGTTTTTGTTTTTTTAGAATCTTCCTATATATCTTTCAGCGATGGCATATAGTGTTTGGATCAGTATCCTAATGTCAATGCTTATCGGTCACCACAATTAGAGTTTGGGTTTTTGTCAGAGGAGGAGGATCAACAATTAGAAGGAACCGATTGTTGGAGAGAGACTTTGGTTACTTGGATGGGAGTAGAAAAGATTTTGCAATTGAGAATAAGAGAAGATAACAGAGAAGAGAAGAGGTCGACGGTTTGGGGAGAAGCCCATCTGCTTTGGCAGAGAGAGAATATTTTGGGTGTTGGTAGGAAGTAACAGAATAGAAGAGGCAACATCAAAGAAGGGCCAATAGACCAGAGGAACCTTGAATTTTAGAAGTTGCAGAAGCAATTCAAATAAGGAGGAAACTGATTAATGAATAATAAAATCAATTCTTCAGGAATTGACTGTCATTGTAAACCATTTGCAAACATCAATGACCAGTTATTGTTTCATTTTATTATTGAATATAAACTTTGTTTATGTCACCTATGTGTAGTCATTTGAGTGTAATACATGAGAATTGCCCATATTCTTGTCACCTCTGGCGAAGAATCGGTAACTGATTGAGGAATTTCCTATAGTTTGTTATTGTTGTTTATTGTAGACTTCTGTGTATCATTTTCGTCTTAATCTAGCAGGCTGCCATCATTTGGGTATCAAAGAGCATGAGTGTGTTAGAGTTTGTCATCACTTCCTGACTTAAGTCATAAATAATTTAGATAAAATAACAATAAGTGCAGGGCTTGATAGCCAAATTATGTAATGTAATAATTTTCTAAAGATCAAAAGAAGGTACATAAAATAATTATTTGAGGATGATCATAGATTCATAGAGGATTGAAGCTGCATACTTCATACTATTTTCAAAGAGGCTCCTTAGAGGCCCTATGACTGAAGCATTCATGGTAGCAATAGCCAAATCCTCTCCATTCAACATATTAGAATCAGACCAGTTTGGTGGAGAGGTCTATACTGAGGATAGTGAACAAAAACAACCTTTAAGCAAAGATGTCATCCTTATTATTTGTTTGACTATGTAATACAATTATTTTACACTTTAGGGTTAGAATTAAGGCTACAGTTAGAATTAGAATTATAGTTAGGACTAGAAATATAATTAGGATTTTAACTATAGCTAAGGTGAAGGTTACAATTAGAATTAGTGTTATGGTTAGGGTTAGAATTAGGGTTTGTCTTAGTGTTAGAATTAGGGTTAGGGTTAGGGTTAGAATTAGAGTTAGGGTTAGGGTTAGGGTTAGAGTTAGGATAAGGGTAAGAATTGGAGTTAGAGTTGGGGTTAGAGTTAGAATTAGGGTTAGTGTTAGTGTTAGAATTAGGGTTAGGTATATGGTTAAAATTAGAACTATGTTTAGGGTTAGAGTTAGGGTCAGAGTTAAAATTAGAGGTATGTTTAGGGTTAGAGTTAGGGTTAGGGTTAGATTTGGGGTTATAGTTAGGGTTGGAGTTATAATTAGGGTTAGGGTTAGTGTTAGAATTAGGGTTAGGGTTAGGGTCAAAATTGAGGTTAGGGTTAGAGTTAGAATTAGGGTTACTATTGGAATTGGGGTAAGAATTAGACTTATAGTTAGAACTAGGGTTAGAATTAATGTAATGGTTAGAATTAGGGGTAGGGTTAGGGTTAAAATTTGGGTTACGATTAAGATTAAGGTTAGGATTAGAATTAGGGTTAGGGTTATTGTTTGAATTGGGGTTAGAATCAAGGTATGTGTTAGGGTTAGGGTTAGAATTAAGCTCATGATTAAAATTAATATCAAGGTTATAATTAGAGTTAGGGTTATAGTTAGGGTTAGAAATAGGGTTAGGGTTAAGGTTACAAAAATGGTTATGGTTAGAATAAGAGTTAGAATTAGGATTAGGGCTAGTATTAGGGTTAGATTGAGGGTGAAGGATAGCACTAGAGTTAGGGTTAGGTTTAGAATTAGGATTAGGTTTAGAAGTAGGATTACAATTAAGATTAGGGTTACGATTAGGATAAGAATTAGAGTTATAGTTAGGGTTAAGGTTAGAATTACTATTAGGGTTAGGTTTATGGTTAGGATTAGAATTGCAGTTAGGGTTAGGGTTAGAATCATAGTTAGAATTACTATTATTTTAAGGGTACAATTAAGGTTAGGGTTAGGGTTAGCATTAAGGTATAGTTAGGGTAGAATTAGGATTAGGATTAGAATTAGGGTTAGAGTTAAATTAGGGTTGGGATTAGAGTTCAGGTTAGAATTACTTGGTTACATATTATTACAATTAGGGTTTAGGCTAAGAGTAGAGTTAGAACTATGATTAGAATTAAGGTTAGGGTCAGGGTTAAAATTAGGGTTAGTATTGGCCTAAATGTTAGGGTTAGGGTTAGAATTAGTGTTAGAATTAGGGTTATGGTTAGAGTTAGAATTAATGTTTGAATTAGGGTTAGGGTTAGGGTTAGGGTTACAATTAGAATTAGTGTTAGAATTAGGGTTGGCTTAGGGTTTAGGTTAGAATTAGGGTTAGTATTGGTCTAAACATTAGGGTTAGGGTTGGGTTAGAATTATGTTTTGATTAGGGCCAGGGTTAGAATTATAGTTAGAGTTATGGTTACTATTAGGGATACAATTAGGGTTAGGGTTACAGTTACATTTAGGGATAGGGTTAAATTTAGGGATAGTGATAGAGTTAGGGTTAGGGGTAGAATTAGAGTTAGGGTTCCTAGGGTTAGGGTTAGGGTTGGGTTAGAATTATGTTTTGATTAGAATTAGGGTAAGAATTATAGTTAGAATTATGGTTACTATTAGGGATACAATTAGGGTTAGGGTTACAATCACATTTAGGGATAGGGTTAGGATTAGGGATAGTGATAGAGTTAGTTTTAGTGATAGAATTAGATTTAGGGTTGATGTTCATGTTAGAATTAGGGTTATAAATATGATTAGGGTTAGGGTTGGGGATAGAATTTTAGTTAGAGTTACAATCAAGGTTGGGTATAGTGTTCAAGTTAGAATTAGGGTTACAAATTATTACAATTAGGGTCTAGAATATTATATTTTATATAATATATAATATTAGTTACAATTATGCTTGCTTCTTTAGATGCTACTAGCATATCTATATTTTAAAAATATATCTAAAGTACATCAAGAGATATCCTTCTTGAGGCACCTATTTTTTAATTACTAATCCAACATTTAAAGGCACCTCGAGAAGGATATCTCTTGGAATACTTTAGATACATTTTTAAAATATATGTATGCTAGTTAAGAATCAGTTATAAAGAGAGGCTATCGATTGCCTGATACAAATGGGTCACTTTTCATAAGGATTAGACATGTTTGATTAAAGATTACAAAAATAAGAATTTAGGTAGTAGCGAGTGAAAGTGGTTAAAGTTGGCATGAATATTTCATGGTGGAATAATGATTTGAGATTTTCAATATTTAAAAAATATATTTTTGAGTAAATGATAATAAATAAAAATGTATATTAAAGGAAGGAATATAATAGTTGAGTGTGTTCTAATAGTTGAGATAGTATTTATAGATTTTAAGATTGTTAATTTAATAGTATAGTATTATTAGTTGCGACTTCAATATTTTTAATGTTGAACATTATTATTAATAATTGAATGAAATGTGTTCATGGGATCCAAAATGCAACAAATCATGTGATGTCACATGGGTGTATCAACAAGACATGACTTAATGTATTACTATACTTTTTGAGGTATCTTTTATTACACCTCAACAAAAGCATGTTGATGTGCATTATAATTGATGATGTGGACCCAAAACCTTAGGTATAAAGTGCTATGAAAATTTAAGTCATTTATAATAGCTATGTATGATTTTGAGAGACATAAAATTAGGATGCAAAACTATTCGGTCTTCCCCCTACTCTAGAACAATGATGAATGACCAAAAATAAACAAGCAACATTTGATTTAAATAATAGGGACATGTTATCTATTAAGAGATCTCTTCATATAATTGTAAAGCTATTCAAAATGAACAAATAATTTGACAAGATTCATAGGCATGGAGCCCACATTATAAATAATGAATAAAACAAATATGGAAGTACATGCTGATATTTAATGAAGGAATGGATAACACTCTACTAACCTCTCTTGACCATCAAATTGAAGGCCATGCCTACGAAGTTGATCTCCATGCTTATGGAAGTTTAGTCTGTTCCTACGAGAGTAAACCTAGCTTGTAGATATCAATTTCACATAAAAATATGATTTGGCTAAATTCTAATACTCACGAATGATTTACCTTGATTTAATATATATGCATCTGGGAAAATGGTGTTGCTATACACCATTAGAAAATTTTCTACGTGAGGATTTGTTCTCCTTTGGCCAAGCCTCTAGGTGAGCTGATTCGACAATAGTGAAGAAAAATTAAAGACAACATGCAATATGCTTCTAAGATGTTGATGCAATGCTAATATAACATTTTTTCCATTTTGCAATTGATTTCTAGATATGTCCCATAAAGCCTAGATGATTCAAACAAGTTAAGGTCAATCTTTAGATACACCATCCTAGCATGCAATTTGAAATAATTTGCACTTTAATTGGTTCATATTGGCTAGTAAGGGAGCAGATCATGGGCTCATTTGAAGGAATTCAAATTTAAAAGTTTAGGGTTTGAATCCATACACATAAAAATGACTTGAGCCAATTTTGCACCTACAAATCTCAACTAGGGTGGTGAATGATAAATTTAACAAACAAATCAAAACTATTAGAATATATAAAGATAACATTAGACCAAAATAAAATTATTTACCAACTTCTATTAAAAAATGCACCAATTTACACAATAATCAAGGCTATTCTTAAATATCATCCACTTCAACAGTCAAAGATCAATTTTCACCAACAAAAGTAGGACAAGTATTTGGTAAAGATTAACTAGCCAACACGTTGTAAATGGTCGGCTGGTTGAAAATCTTGCCGACTGAACAAGTCGAAGCAATTCAATCGACAATGTAATGGACTGAACTGGTCGAAGCATTTGCAATGAGGAGGTTGACTGCATTTGTCGACAGGAGAGGAGGTCGAAATAATCATAAACAATCAGCACGACAACGTGCCGGTTGTTTACGGTGGGCGCAAGTATTTACCACTTTTTGTTGTGAATGAGGTGTAAAATTGCTATTGATTGTTTGACCATTAAAATGGGTGATATTAAGTAAAGTGAATAATCAATACATAAAAAATAACTAATCACTATGCTCCAACACATGAAGAATTTCATTGGCATGCGATTTTAACCTTTATAGCTATGAAGACATTCCTTTCATAAAACATAATTTAAAAGAAAACTCCGAGAAATTAGCATTAGGTACCACCCAGTAAACAACCAGCACATTGTTGTGTCTGTTGTTTACAAATTTTTCAACTCCCTCTGATTATTTCGACAGACAAATGCAACCTGTTCAACTGATGAGGACAGATTGTTTCGATCCTCATATTTTTGGATATGGCCAAATCGACCAGTCGGCAAGATTTCGACTGTGGTACGTTTAAGCTCTACCGTTAGGTACCGTGGTTTCCGGCCGGGCTTAAATAGCACACTCTAAGCTTTGACTGCTTAGATTGCGTGTGGGCCCGCTTAACTCTCTCACGTCCATTTCCTTTTGCGTAAACAGTCGCCGTTACAGTGAGCGGTCAACAGTTGGCAGTCGGCAGTTCCCGCTCATAAATAAAACCAAATTCAAACGGGCTGTTCCTGGGCTGCGGAGGTTTGGAGGATGCCCGTAAAGTGTTTGATCACATAAAAGAAGCGATAGCCTCTCACGGAATATGGCAATTGCAGCTTACAGAAGACATGGGTGTCCTCACACGGCGGTCGTCGTTTCAGCATATGCAACAAACAGGTCTCCAAGCCGCTCTGTTTACGTTTGCCAGCGTATTCCCAGCCTGTGCCAAAATGGGAGCTTTGGAACAGGGTATGGACATCCATCAAAGCGTAATGGAAGGGAGATTTTTGTCAGATGTAATTGGAAATGCTCTGGTAGACGTGTATACAAAATGTGGAAGCATAAACAAGGGACGTGAACTGCTTGACGGAATGCTTCAAAGAAATGTTCTCTCAAGGAATGCCATGATTGATGGATACGCACAAAATGGATTTGTTGAAAAGGCTTTAGAAACTTTCAAGCAAATGCAATTGGCAGATGTAAAGCCAGACTCCCCAGCCTTTGCTAGCATCCTCCCTGGCTGTGCCAAAATGGAAACTTTGGAACAGGGAATGGACATCCACCAAAGCATAAAGGATAGAAGAATTTGGTCAGATGGTGTAGTTGCAACTGCTCTGGTAGACATGTATTGAGAAAATGCTAAAGCATAGGCAAGGCACGTGAACTGTTTGACAAAATGCCTCAAAGAAATGTGGTCTCCGGAGTGCCATTGGAGGATATAAAGAAAATGGATTTGTTGACAAGGCTTTAGAAAGTTCCATTGAAATGAAATTCAGTTGTAAAGCCAGCATCCTCAGGCATTTTTGCTGTAAAATACAATCGAAATTTTAAAAAGACCGTATCATATGAAAGGAGAGATTTTGAACAAACTGTCAAAATTTATATAGGATTATGCTGATATATATATTTGGTTTTTATATATTTTACTTATACTAAGATGTGTCATAATATTTTAAAGGCAACATTGAATAGATAACTGTCATAAAATAATTGCTTGACAGGCAAGGTCGACTGTCAAATTTAAGCCCTGTCTCTCTGCCTGTGCCAAAATGGGAGCTTTGCAGCAGGCTATGGGCATCCATCAAAACATAATGGAATGGGGATATTTGTCAGATATTATAGTTGGAACCTATAATATTAACTTGTGCCAATCTTGCAAATTAAGGATCTGAAGTGAGATTGGAAATGGATACACTGAGGATCGAACAAGTTCCAAGGAATGATTTCAAATAGGATTGCGTAAGGCTAGGGTTAATTAAAGGACAGTGGGGTTAAACTAAACCCAAAAGAAGGGGAAAAATGCAGGGGTATGTAATTTTCACCATTTCAAAAAACAAATTTACAAAGATAGGATGGATTAAATGAGGTTACATGGTCATTCAAGAATTTTATTTGCTTTTAGTTTCTTTCTAAGAGGAGATTATGAAGAGAGAAGATATTTCAAGGTTCTACATTGCTATGTGAACAATATCAAGATGAAGCTATTGCACAACTTGAAATTGATATGCTCCCCATTTAAACATGTAACTTCTATTCATCTTACAAAACAATACCACACCCCATCTAAAAACACACACAAACATAAGTAGGTGTAACAAGTCCCTTGTCACATCACCCACAAATTTAATCTTGTGCACTTCGCTTAGTCCATTAATGCCCTTTGTAAATCAGGTAAAACAAAAAGGCCTGAGACCTCCTCTATTTAGTCCTAACTAATACCTTCCATAACCTTCACTATACTTTTGGATGGTCTTGGAAATGATGGTGATCTCCGTAGGATCAACTACCTTCTTGCTAAAATGAAAGAGTTGGAATTAAATCCAAATGTTATCACTTATACAACCCTCATAAAGGCTTTGTGTAAAGGATCAAATTGAGGAAGTGAAGATCTTTTACATAGTCTAAGGCATGGTAATTATTCTCTTAATATTGTTAAAATATCAGTCTCATATATGGAACTTGCAAGACTAGTGAAATAAATGATTAAAATGATACATACTAGTCTTTCTCTAAATATTATTAAATACAATTCCGTAATTAATGATCTCTACAAGGTGGATAGCAAGATGAAGTTCTAAGGCTAGTAGTTGGAATTAGACATGGTTACTAATTTCTAGGTATTGTTGTAATTAACACCCTCAATGATGTCCTCTACAAGGTAGAAAAAGTAGTTGAAGTACTAGGTTAGCAACTAAAATTCTATAAGATGGGTAATCAATTGAGCCCAAAATAAAGGGGGAAAGTACAAGGTATGCAATTTTCACCATTACAAAAAAAATTACAAAGATAGGATGGACTAAATGAGGTTACATGGTCATTCAAGAATTTTATTTGCTTTTATTTTCTTTCTAAGAGGAAATTAAGAGGACAAAAGATAGCTTGAGATTTTGCACTACTATGTGAACAATATCAAGATGAAGATAGTATGTAACTTGAAATTGATATGCTTCTCATTTAAACATGTAACTTCTACTCATTCTACAAAACAATACCACACCCCATCTAGAAACACACACAAACATAAGTAGGTGTAACAAGTCCCCCATTGCATCACCCACAAATTTAATCTTGTGCACTTTGCTTAGTCCATTAATGCCCTCTATAAAGTGGGCAAAACAAACAAGATCTGAAACCTCTTGTATTTAGCCCTAATTAAATGTGTTATTCTTGATGTCATAACCTTCACTGTACTTTTGGATGGTCTTGGAAATGATGGTGATCTCTGTAGAGTCAAATCCTTTCTTGCTAAAATGAAAGATTTGGAAATAAATCCAAATGTTATCACTTATACAACCCTCGTAAAGGGTTTGTGCAAATAGGATCAAATTGAGGAAGCGATGATCTTTTGCACAGTCTAAGGCATGGTCATTATTTTTTTAGCAACACTCATAACCCGAATGCACTCCCTATGAGTTGTTTTTGCAAAATAAAATAACAATTGCTATTTTCGTTCAGATTCCTCTCTAAAATATGCCCCCTAATAATAATTCCTTCCATGTTCTCACATAATTTTTCTATCCTGGCAAAGATGCTCCAGCTTCACCCAAATAATTAATAAATTATGAAAACCTTATAAAAAATATTTCCATAACACTTGCCCCTTGCCCACTAGGAAATATAGAAATGGGCATGTGATTTCATAATATGACTTAATAAGAAGGGGACATGATAATCGCTACCCAACCTATCAACAACCTCTAGTGAAGGAGTGTAGTAAAGCTAGCAAAGCACAAAGCAAAGTAAGTTAATATTATAGGTTCCAACTATAAAATGTGGCAAATATGTCTGTTCCATTATGTTTTGATGGATGCCCATATCCTGCTACAAAGCTCCCATTTCGGGAGAGGCGGAGACAGGTCTTAAATTTGACAATTGACCTTGCCTATCAAGCAATTATTTTATGACAGTTATCTATTCAATGTTGCCTTTAAAATATTATGACACATCTTAGTATAAGTAAAAAATATAAAAACCAAATATATATATCAGCATAATCCTATATAAATTTTGACAGTTTGTTCAAAATCTCTCCTTTCATATGATACGGTCTTTTTAAAATTTCGATTGTATTTTACAGCAAAAATGCCTGAGGATGCTGGCTTTACAACTGAATTTCATTTCAATGAAACTTTCTAAAGTCTTGTCAACAAATCCATTTTCTTTATATCCTCCAATGGCACACCGGAGACCACATTTCTTTGAGGCATTTTGTCAAACAGTTCACGTGCCTTGCCTATGCTTTAGCATTTTTTGAATACATGTCTACCAGAGCAGTTGTAACTACACCATCTGACCAAATTCTTCTATCCTTTATGCTTTGGTGGATGTCCATTCCCTGTTCCAAAGTTTCCATTTTGGCACAGCCAGGGAGGATGCTAGCAAAGGCTGGGGAGTCTGGCTTTACACCTGCCAATTGCATTTGCTTGAAAGTTTCTAAAGCCTTTTCAACAAATCCATTTTGTGGGTATCCATCAATCATGGCATTCCTTGAGACAACATTTCCTTGAAGCATTCGGTCAAGCAATTCACGTACCTTGTCTATGCTTCCACATTTTGCATAAATGTCTACCAGAGCATTTCCAATTACATCTGACAAAAATCTCCCTTCCATTATGCTTTGATGGATGTCCATACCTTGTTCCAACGCTCCCATTTTGGCACAGGCTGGTAATACGCTGGCAAACGTAAACAGAGCGGCTTGGAGACCTGTTTGTTGCATATGCTGAAACGACGACCGCCGTGTGAGGACACCCATGTCTTCTGTAAGCTGCAATTGCCATATTCCGTGAGAGGCTATCGCTTCTTTTATGTGATCAAACACTTTACGGGCATCCTCCAAACCTCCGCAGCGCGGGAACATCCCGTTTGAATTTGGTTTTATTTATGAGCGGTAACTGCCGACTGCTAACTGCTAACCACTCACTCTAACGGCAACTGTTTACGCAAACGGAAATGGACGTGAGAGAGTTAAGCGGGCCCACATGCCACCTAAGCAGTCAAAGCTTAGAGTGTGCTGTTTAAGCCCGGCCGTGGTTTCCCCGTCCAGCCAGCCAATTGCAGTCAAATATGTATCCGATAAATCATGGGCATCCAAAGTCTCATGGTTTGCTTTGGAAATACTCTAACTGGTGAAAATGGCGACTCTTGGTGGGGAGAACAGAAAAATGACGACGATAGTAGTGTTAACAGTAATGATAATATGGAGCAGAGCTATGTGTGAATTAACGCCTTGCAAAAACCAAGATTCGAAAGCCCTGCTGAGCTTCAAGAAACACTTGGCAGGAGATAATGTCAAAATATTGCGGTCATGGAATAAGTCTGTGAATTGCTGCCAGTGGAGTGGAGTTACTTGCAATGCGAGCACGGGGCTTATAACGTCCGTGGTACTCAATTTCTCAAACGTTGATAATAATGGGAAAAATGTTCACGATTCAGTAGCAAGCCCCAGCACAAGTCTTGCTCAGCTGGCTCTTATTCAGAGTTTAAACGCTCTGGAAATTCATGGAATATTGTTCTATGGCTTTATACCTCCGGAACTCTGCGGGTTGAAGAATCTCGCACGTCTCAGACTATCGTCAGGTGGACTGTCTGGTTCCATCCCGAACAGGATCCATCAGCTTCAGCTTTTACAGCACTTAGATCTCTCCAGTAATAACTTGTCTGGAAGCATGCCTTCTACTGTTGCATATCTCAAAAACCTCAGAAGCTTGCATCTCAATGATAACCATCTCAGCGGCCAACTTCCTGCGGCCATATCAAACCTTACTCTCTTGGAAGAACTCAGCATTGCGAGGAATCTCATAAGCGGTCCTCTACCGGCGTCATTGGGAGAGATGGGCAATCTGAAGCAGCTGGACCTCTCTGAAAATGAAGTCTCAGGCTCCATTCCTCAAGAGCTAGGTAATCTATCCTCGTTGGAAAATCTCAATCTCAAAGGGAACTCTATTTCAGGATCCATTCCCTGGTCGCTAGGTAAGCTATCACTTCTTAAAATCTTAGGTCTTTCAGAAAATTCCCTAAGCGGTTCAATACCAGAGTCCGTAGGCAATCTTTCCAGTGTACAGAGAATATATCTAGGGTACAATCAATTAAGCGGTCCCATTCCGTCTACTCTAGGAATGCTACGACAACTTGTATGGTTGAACATGTCGTCCAACTCTCTAAATGGATCGATTCCGGCGGCTTTCGGTGATCTGAAAAATCTTGTGCTACTTGATCTTGGCGTCAACCAGCTATCTGGCGGAATTCCTGATGCTCTGGGAGATGCGTCGTCTCTGATGCTGCTGTTTCTGGATCAGAATCACTTCACAGATGGCGGAAGTGAAACATGGATACCCAAATTTCAGCTAATACATTTGGTATTGGGTGCCAACAATATCAGCGGGGCTATGCCGCCATGGATATCCACTCAATACGACATTATTCTCATAGACATGAGCGAAAACCAACTTTGGGGTGAGCTTCCTTCATGGATTTCATCTCTAGAAAGCCTCGAGTATATCAGCATCGCGCAAAATATGATGGGTGAAGTCATCCCGCCCGAATTGTTCAATTCGCAATCCATGGTGTTCTTGGATTTGTCGCAAAATATCTTGACAGGATCAATCCCGCCAGAGATAGGCAACTGCACTATGCTCAGATTCCTCAATATTTCCACAAACAGACTTGGCGGTCACATACCGTCATCAATAACGAGGCTATCAAGGTTAGAGATGTTGGATGTCTCCAATAATCAGCTGACGGGCAATCTTCCACAAAATTTAGCTAATTGCACAGCTCTGAATCTGGTTAACGCCGGCTACAATCAGCTATCCGGAGCTATTCCCACCAATTTGGGAACCCTCGAAAATCTCAACTATTTGATGCTTCCAGACAACAAATTCACAGGAAATATTTCAGCGGCTGTGCACAACCTATCTGGGCTGCTGGTTCTGGATTTTGGGGGAAATTTATTTACAGGAAAGTTTCCAGACACAGTTTTGGACTTCCTCAACTTGACCGTCTTGATTCTTCGGCAAAACAAGCTGTGGGGAACCGTTCCTCTAGGAATATCCCATCTATCTAAGCTCGAAGTCCTGGATCTGTCAAGGAATAGATTTCATGGAGAAATACCGTCACAGGTGGGCAATATCCTGGGCATGCAGAATTCTTCCGGCATATATCTTCCACCCAACAGAAGAAGCTACTTTTTCTACAATATCGACATATACCTCAACTACAAGGGCAAGTTCAGGGAACTGAAGCGGCTCGGCTATAAACTGTTGGATTTCTCTGATAACAGATTTACAGGGGAGATTCCATCGTCAATAGGCTCTCTCCATGGCCTTTTCTCTGTGAACATATCGTGGAACAACATCGGCGGCCAGATCCCGGAAAGCTTTGGGAATCTAGTTTTCTTGGAAACCCTAGACCTTTCCCACAACCAGCTATCAGGAGTTATCCCCTCCTCCCTCGGATTCGTCTCAACATTGGCAAAGCTTAACGTGTCATGTAATAAGCTGTCGGGGAGAATTCCTGTAGGCGTTCAGTTTTCTACATTTGATGCAGATGCATTCAGCAACAACAGTGGTCTCTGTGGAGCACCGCTAGCTAAGCCATGTTTGAACATGTCAGCACCACCATTTCCTCTTCCTGCCATAAAAACAGAACATAATGAAGACAACCAGTGGGAATTTTTTACAGGTATGGGTATAGGTTATCTTATGGGAATTGGCTTGCTGTTAACGGGAATCTTTATGTCCAAAAGATTGAGAAATTTGATGTTGGGGGATCCAGTTAAAAGGGTTCCATCCTACGGAGTATACAGATACCCCCAGTGAATGAGGTAAAACAGGATCATCCTAGTTTAGGTCTATGGTTGAAATGGTAATCAGTCTTTGTAAAAGGAGTTTCTTTTAATCTGTGGAGTGGGTTTTTATTTCAATAGGAATAGGAATACAAAGGTATGGAGTATGATGTAGAATGATCTAAACAAGAAAATAGAACGTACATTTGGACCAGACTTTTTCATTATCGATATTAAGGGTTAGTTATTATTGTAAATCGTCTTACTGCTCTTTTATGATTCGAAAAACACACATATTAGCAATGGCATTTTAAAATGTAATGGATATGTTGATATGTGTGGTACAAATATAATTGTTGTGAAACATTTAATTTTGTAAGAGTATAATTAGAGTTATGTCAGAGAAGATATCCTTTTGGACAGACCAAAGGTGGATATTTATATTTAATTTGCTACTGTGCATTGTCTCTGTATGTGAATATTGCACAATGGGTTATAGTTGTAGGCGAGAAGAAAAACAAGAGAGCACAAAATAAAACACAAACAAATATTTATATTTATATTCAAAAATATTTTACAACCAAATTTTCTCTACAAAGATTACCCTCTCTGGAGTCTGCTGGACATTGTTGTCCCTTTCGGTTTAGAGCTGCTCACTGCTCTGTTTCTCTGGAGCTATTCATTGTGTCTTTTCGGAGCTACTGTTCTGTCTAGAGCTGCTCACTCACTGTTCTGCTTTTCTGGAGCTCTTCGTTGTGTCTTTCCAGTGCTGCTGCTCTGTTTAGAGCTGGCTGCACTTTCCAGAGCTTCTATTCTCTCTACACTCTCTCTGTTATATTCTTCATGTTGCTGTTGCAACCTATATTCTCTCTGCTCTGTGCTGCATACACAACGTTCTATCTTCTTCTATCTTCATTCTTCCTTTTTGTTTCTTCTTGTCTTGTCAAAAATTTCCTGCTCACTTACAAACTCAAACTCACCAACCAAAAATAACTGTTTTGTCAGGCAAGCAAAATAGCATTTAAGATTTGGGCAGGGCAGTAGGAAGCAGATCCCCAAAATATCTCTGATGGGGGACATAAATTAATACTCTAACTCCGGATTGATTTCCAACGCTCCCCTTAATCTGGAGTCACATATCTGCAAATACATTTTCATTCTGTATCTCCAGAGCTGTCTCTAGCTGGTTTCTGGCACTGTTGTCTAGAGCTAATTTCTATTTTCCAAAGCTGTCCAAAACTGTCTGGAGCTGTCTGGATCTATCTTACCAAATGTACGCTGATATTTTTAAGAAGACACTGTCAAAAGAATGCTTTGAATGCGTAAGAGAAAAGTTAAGCATCATGGACAACACTTCATGGACATACTGTGAAATCGAAGTGAAAAGAAGCATTTACATTTGCCCGCTATTAATCCCTCTTCTTATAAGAAACAATTTCTTCGTTGTACAAAATATGATGGAAACAAAGGCGAGCTAGATTCTGCAGACAAGTACCAAGATGTTGTTTCATGGAGTAAATTAATTACCAGCCATGCTCACAATGGTAGATTAGATGTCGCACGCCAAGTGTTTGATCATATGCCTCAGTCAAAATGTGGTTTCATGGACTGCTATGCTTGCTGCCTACCTACAAAACGGGAAAATGGAAGATACAAGGAAACTGTTTGATGAAATTCGTGAAAAAAATGTTGTCTCCTGGACTACCTTGATTTCAGGATATACACAGAATGGTAGACTGGATGATGCTTTTCAACTGTTTGACAAAATGCATGAAACCTAGCCAGGGAACTTTCACCAGCACTTTGAGAGCATGCGCTAGCTTAGCAACTCTGGAGCAAGTTAAGCAGGTCCATGAAATTGCAATCAAAATGGGATATGGGAAGGATCTAATAGTAAGTAAACCCTTATTACAATATATGCAAAATGTGGAAATGTTGAAAAATCTTGTCAAATATTTCATAATGGCGGACCATGACTTGGTCTCATGGAACACAATAATTGGGAGATATGGATAACACGGAAAGAGTGAGAAAGCTATTGAGATGTTTCAGCACATGCAATTGGCAGGCATAAAGCCAGACATTGTGACTTTTATTGGTGTTCTGTCTGCATACAGTCATACAGGCTTGGTGGATCTTGGCTGGCACCATTTTGATTCTATTATTCAAGATGGGTTCATAATTCCAAGGATGGAGCACTATGCCTGCATGTTAGATCTTCTTGCCCGCTCTGGATTCTTAGATGAAGCTGAGGACTTTATTATCAATATGCCAATTGAACCAAATGCTAGTATTTGGGGACTTAGTGCCTGCAGGATTCATGGGAACATACAGGTGGGAAATCGAACTGCAGAACACCTTTTTTTGATGGAACCAAAAAATGCATCTACTGTTAGTTTTAAGATCAGAATTGAAATAAACAGAAAAACAGAAATGATAACTCTTTAACACAGAGGTACCCTGGGAAAACCCTCCTTCTTGAGGGAGAAAAAATCCAGACAAATATATCTCTGATATATTGAATAAAAAGAACAGAAATTTGCTTACAGCTTGACTGAATTACAAGACTAATTTGATGCATAAAAAAAAAACTGATACACAAATGAATGAACATTGTCTTCTGTATATACAAATCAATGTGATTCTTCATATGCATCGGGGACTCTTCATATGGTGTCTCTTCATATGATGTCTCTTCATGTGGTGACTCTTCATATGGTGTCTCTTCATATCTCCCGTCGCTACAAGAACAGCAACACTCCCTCTTAGCTAGGGAGATATCTTTCCAGACATGTCAACATGACACCCACAATGGCTACATCCATTAGTGAGAAGAATTTATCATGGAGTCTCTCAACGTGATATCATCAGGGAGTCACTCAACATGATTTCCACCATGGCTACTCCCATGAGTGAAAGAAAACTAGTGTACAAGTGCCCATCACGGAATCACTCAACGTGATGTCGTCATGGAGTCACTCAACATGACGTCCACCATGGCTACTCCCAGAGGGTGGATAAACACAAGTACAAGAGAATCATCACGGAGTCTCTCAACGTGATGTTCACAATGGCTACTCCCATTAGTGAAAAAGAAACATCGTCATGGAGTCACTCAACATGATGTCCACCATGGCTACTCCCAGAGGGTGGAAAGAACCACATCTCCTATCTCAGAGATGGAATGCATTATATTAGATAAGACAAATCACTGATGCTGAGACTCCCTCTCAGCAAGGGCTTCATTCTCCACAACTCCAAGCTTGTCTCGAAACTGTACAAACTTCATTCTGGAGAGAGGCTTGGTGAGAATATCAGCCGTCTGATCTTTAGTGCAAATGTATTTCAGCTGAATAGCTTTCCTTAATACCATATCTCTAATGTAATGATATTTGATTTCCACATGTTTTGTCCTATCATGGAACACTGGATTGACAGATAGCTTCACACAACTTTGATTGTCACAATGAATAACAATAAGCTCCAATGATAGGACATCTGTATGCTGTTGGTGTTGGAAATAAGCCACACCTAGACCGACGATGGACTAGTCCAAGAGGGGCCAGTAGCTCAGTGGTAGAGCACTCCAGCAACGTATGGAAGGTCCTAGGTTCGAGTCCTAGCTGGGCTATGTCTCAACATGGTATCAGAGCCAGGCCCAGGCTAGGAGCCCCAAGCACATGAGAGGTGTGGCTTAAGGGGGGGTGTTGGTGTTGGAAATAAGCCACACCCAGACCGACGATGGACTAGTCCAAGAGGGGCCAGTAGCTCAGTGGTAGAGCACTCCAACAGCGTATGGAAGGTCCTAGGTTCGAGTCCTAGCTGGTCCATGTCTCAACATATGCTGCAGCTGGCAGGTGGGACGATGTAAGAAATGTAAGAAAAATGATGAAAGAAAAGGGATTAAAAAGGCAAGCAAGATGCAGTTGGATCAAGGCAAAGAATAGTGTTCATTCATTCATTGCGAGAGACAGATCACATCGACTAACAGAAAGGATACATGCAATGCGTGACAGATTTGTTTGGCTGATGGAAGGAAACAGATATGTACCCCTTTCAAAGTACGTAGTACATGGACTAGAAGCAGAAAAAGAATTTTTTCCCTTATCTCAAGAGAACTTCATATCATGAGTATTTTAAGGGAATTTGAGTTGTTTCCACTATTTTTCTTATTGAACTTTGTCCTTGTGCACATAATGGATAAGAATGGAATAACATTGTTTATTTCCGTGCCATTTTGCCTTATAATTCATCTGGATTATTATTGTTTGTGCATTGTAACCTAAGTGTGGATGGATTGATGAAGCTATATATAGTTATGAAATCAAACCTCGGGTTATGGGTTATGTGATTTGAACAATATTTAAGGTAAATAGAAAGAACTCCCCTTGCATCCCTCCATAAGGGGTGTCTCATATGTTAAATTGGCATTTGGTGTGTTTGTAACCTAAGAAAATACCTTTACCTTTTGGTATATATAATATACATGTTAGTTGGAAGTTTGCATCTTCTAGAAGTGTGGCTTAAGGGGGGTGTTAGAAATAAGCCACACCTGGACCGACAATGGATTGGCCACAAAGCTCTTAGCCTGACTCTAATACCACTAAGTAGGAGAGAAGAAAAATGAGAGAGAGAGAGAGAGAGAGAGAGAGAGAGAGAGAGAGAGAGAGAGAGAGATTTATATTTATATTCAAAAATATTTTACATCCAAAATTACAAACACTAGAGATGCTTTAGTTTCTTCTTTCTCTACAAAGATTTCCCTATTTCAAGCCTACTAGTCATTGTTGTTGTCCCTCTCAATCTAGAGTTGCTCACTGCTCTGTTTCTCTAGAGCTATTCATTGTGTCTTTCCGAAGCTACTTCTTTGTCTAGAGCTAGTTGCACTTTTTGAAGCTTCTATTCTTTCTGCGATGCCTTTACTAAATTCTTCATGTTGCTGCTGCAACCTATCTTCTCTCTACTCTCTTGCTACATACACAATGTTCCATCTTCTTCTATATTCATTCTTCCTTTTTGTCTCTTGTCTTGCCAAAAATCTCTCGCTTACTCACAAAATCAAACTCACCTACCAACAAATATTTTGTTAGGCCAACAAAATAGCATTTAAGATTTGGATTGGATGGTAGGAAGGAGATCCCCAAAAGATCTTTGATGGGGTAGATGGAGTTAGTGCTATGACTTCGGATTAATTTCCAACAATAGTATGTTCTTATCTTTTGAGAGTGACATGAGTTGTAGGAAATTAGATGACTGGTAAGAATTTGATCATGATTAATTGGTTGTTGAATTTTTATTTGGAGAGTGATTTCACATATATTAATACTACACTATAAAAATGTTCAGTTATTTTCACAAGAATGTTAGTATGGCTAGCAAAAAACTTTACATTGTTGCTAGTTTTATTGATTCCAATATCTCTATAAATATACTTTAGTGATTTTATGAGACACAACTGTAAAGCCATGCCCAAAGGCTCTAATATATTAAATACATTTGAGCCAAGAAATATTAATCATACTTTTTAGTGGTGCTCAAGAGATGTTTATGTGTAAGGTACTTGAAATAAAAAAAAAATGAATATTTACATCAAGATAATATATTTTATGGCATGAACTTATAGTATCTCTATTATAAGTATCTAGACGTTTAAGCAACTTATTTTATGCTATTAATGTGAACTCCAATTTTACACAAAATATGATATTTTATTCATGTAGTTGCATTGTAAGATCAAGGATTGACGTAGTATTAAACTTTTTTCTTGCATCAAGTGCTAAGTTTGGAATTCCTTTTTCTTCAACAAAACCAAAAGATATGAGCTAAGGACAAAGGCACATAAAACTGACACTTATTGTGTTAGGAGGTTCCTCTAGATTGAAAAGCTATTATGGTTATTGTTGTTCAAAATCTATACAATGTTGTCAATGTTATTTTCTCTATAAAGGGTTAGTAATGGATGTGTGACATTACTTTTAAAGAATTGATTCATATATGTTTTAACATGTGCTTCTAAGAATGAATTCAAGTTCAAGTGCATAATTTTATCATAGATATTGTCGATGAAGGGCTACAACAAGCACACCAAAATTTCCCCAATCAATATTTGTAAATGATCCCATCAACTTAGAAAGTGATTTGCATAATGAAGCACATTAAGATTATAGGCATGAAAATACTTGATGGAATTGCACATGCATAAGCTTCTAGTCTCAATTTTAAAAATTACAACTAAGTAGAGTGCCATTGGTCATTGTCCATGTCGGAGATGAATATGTTTCCAATAGAAGCATCATTTGTCTTGAAAAGTGATCTTGCAATGTCCTCGGAGTGGCTTGCATGAGAATGGAATTGGTTGATGTTCCTTGCTCTATGTATGTTGGGACATTCTTAGTTAGACATCTTCCCTCGTGGACAAAGTGTACATACAATTACAAGAAATGAAAAATATCAAACAAGATGTACACACAATGCACTTGGTTATGAGGTCAACCTTTGACGGGTAAAAAATTTGGAAAACATTATAAGATAAAGTAAAAAATTATTGGATGAATGTACAAGATCATGATGGACTAAAAAAACTCTTTAAGAGGCAATTAAAATGCTAAAAAATAGACTTGAGCAACTTCAAGGGATAAATAAAAGAACTTATCTACAAAATCTAAAAATTATGTACTAGTTAAAGTTGTAGAAATTTTAATGTAGTTAATGGACTATTAATGTTTTTTGAATAATTTCAAATTGATTGATCTAAAATCAAATATTTGAAAGAGGCACTACTATTTTTTATAAAAAAATAAAATGTATATATCATTCTATCCAACCTAATTTTGAGATTTTTTTACATCAAACTTTGTATAGAAGTAAATGACACATAGGTAAATGTTTTGCATATTTTAAATATTTTTATGGTTTCTTGAAAATAATTATTTTTAATTTTTAATGTGTTTTTTCAAAAACATTAAAAAGATTTTTTAGTTATAGCCTAACTTGACCCAAAAAAGTGAAATTTAACTTTTTTAACCTATAGCCAACAAAACTTAAAATGTGATGCAACAAAAAATGATACATGATTTGAAATATGAGCATTTTTAAAGATAAATATTAGGAATGTATACATAACGTATGTAAAAATGAATCATAATCAAGTATTGAAGTTGCGATGAGTAATAAATAATATTTTTAGAATCTGGAGTGTTTCCTCTACAACCCTTAACCATTTTGATTTTATTAAATTTGTTTTAAAAGAGTATGTTATCTTTAAGGGAAAAGTTAAAGAAACTCCATGAAGAATTCCCAACTTATGATTTATAGTCCAAGTGATAGGTTTGGGAATCAACTTGAATTAGGGTTAGTCTTTAGTACACCACCCTAGCATGTAATTTTAAATAAGTTATGCTTTAGTTAGCTCATAACAACTAGTACAAGGGAGGGAAATATGGACCCAAATTAAGAAATTCAAAATTTTAAAGGTTCAAGGTTCAAATCCACGTTCGTGGAAATGACCTAGGTCAATTATGCACCCATAGATTTGAACCAAGGTGATGAATAGCTATATTTGGATCTTGGGGATAGGTGATGATGAGGACATGTTAGGATGAAGTTATTTTCCAACTTCCACACAAAATATGTCATCTAAAAATTTGACTGTGAAAATCTTTAGTTCACTTCTATGAGTGTAGAAGTGATCTACATGACTGTGGGTTTGAACTTGTGCACATAACTAAACTTGGATTTGTGGATCTAAACTAATTGGATTATAATGACTAAAAATAGTTCATCTTGATTTTTTGATGTATAAATCATAGTAAGAACTAACAATTTTTAAAAACACCTTTAAGAAATATGTTGAATCATGAGGGTCATTTTCTCCTAGGTAAGCCAACTTAATGATGATGAGCCAAGATAAAGGACAATAAGCAAATGTGAATTATGCTTCTAGGATGATGATGTAATGTTGATATAATGACTCCTTATCCTTTTGAAATTTAATTCTAGATGTGCTTAATAGATTCCTCTCTCCTAGATGCTCTAAATGAATTAGGGTTAGTTCATAAATGCACCACCCTAGCATGCAATTTGAAAAAAAGTACTAAATAGTCATCTCATAATGGCTAATAAGGGAGGGAAATATGGATCCAAATTAAGAAATTTAAATTTAAAGGTTTAAGGTTCAAATCCATGATCATAAAAATGATCTAGGTTAATATTGCACCCTCAGATATGTAAGTACATGTTTTCCCACTATGTCGCATCGGGTCAACATTCTAGTCCTATGATGTCAATAAATTCCAAAAGTACTTTATAGTATTCTTGAGAAATGGAGTGGTTGTCAATCCATCCTTGCATATCACACCCCCAAATCATCTTCTTAATGATCCCTAGTATGTTCACAAAACCTCCATACCTTAGTTCACCTTTGCAAACTTTTCCCTTGCTTCAAATTACTTGGTTTCACGGTCCATTTTCATAAAACCACCACTTTTAGCAAGAGATAGTTACAAATTTGTTTGTGGTGACTTTCACAAGGTTACTCTAGTACTTTTGTTTCTAAAAAAATAATCTAGTGAACATTACAACTATTTTGAGACCACCCATTTACTAAAATTGATAGTTTTTTATGACGTGAGAAAAAAGAATTTGAATCATTTCACCTTCCCAATCTAGTTTGTAATGTTTTCTCTTGCTTAGAGATTCTTGTAACTCCCATTTTCTCAACCCTTCACACCTCTTAAGCTTCATTTTTCTTCATTTTCATGGTTACTCTCTTGAAATTTGAATCTTCTTGAATTTCTCTTGAGTTTTGAGTCTGTAGCCATTGCTTCCCCTACAAGCTCTAACAAGCCTTAATCAACCATGCTTTACCTCTCTATAGAATACATTCATGTACTTAAACTAGAGGTCATTGAATGATTGTAGTTGAATTATGAAACTTTGGTGTGCTTCTTGATGACAATGCTATGAAAAATAATGCAACTATAGGAAACCATGAGCTCTAACACCATAGTAGGATTGCATTAGCTGCATGATCAAAAGGAGATTAATGGTTGACATAACCACAGAAACACAAAAGATTCACAAAATAGATAGTCCCATCCACTATTAAAATAATCTTATTCTTCCTAAGCATAAACATTGAACTCCTTATCTAGCTCCAAGCACACTGTATACATGATAAAAGCTCCACATCTCATTCATGGGACATGATATCAATATTCCTCCAAAGCTCAAATAGTTGGATGAACACATAGTGTGCCATGAACACATAGGGAACCATTGTTGGAGGTTCATAGGTTTCAATTATTTTAAGGGGATACACATTTTAGAATTTAGAGCCTCACAAAAAAGTCACACATGCTAACATATTAGGTCTAACATGCTTAGGGAACTCTATCTAATAGTTGCAGCAAGTTTTTTACAAAAATAAGGACTAATTAATATTGTAGACACCTAAAATTGACTTGCTTCACAAACCAATTTCCTATGTCTCTACACCACCAATTATCCCTCCTATTAATTAAATAAATTCATTTTATTTAATTAATTTATCCCTAATCATCTACCCTTAACCATTTACCCATCCCTTGTGATCAATTAATTCATTTAATTTATCACTATACCTTACAACACTATCCCTCATTAATTAAATAAATATTTCCAATATTTATTTAGTTAATTTGTCCATCTCCCTAATCCTTATTAATTAGATAAATCATGCTTATCTAATTAATCTACCCTACTAATCAACCTAAACCTAGCCTAGTTGATTAAATAGCAATTATTTAATTAGCTACCCTAGCCTACCTACCCCTAGACCTAAATTAATTAAGCTAAACACTTAATTAACCTGCTTAGCCCAGCCTCCCACATACCTTTGAATAAAAATCAATTTTTTATTCAAAAGGTCAAATCTTCCTTACACATCATTTATCACCCTCTTACACATGTAAGTGTACATGTGTCCTTCAACCTTCACATCTCCACATAAAAGTGAATTTTTAATTCACACTCCCCCATGAGTTGAAATTTTAATTCACTTATCATATCCACTCTTTCCAAAAATAATTTTTTAATTCATTTTTATCCTCCACACCTTTCCCCATGTGAATTTAAAATTCACAAATAATGAGAGCCATCCAATTCCATTGACCAAATCTCAACCCTTGATCTCTCTCATCCACTCCTCTTGTGACACTTGTCACAAGGCTATGAATCTAATCCTAACCCTAACTCTCAAGCATTTCTAGACCTTGATCTCATCTTTCAATCCTCACCTTCCATCCATTTTCTAAAAATCTATAAATGAGACCCTTTTCCAAGCCATTCAGGACAATTTTCTTGCACTCTTATCATACCCAATTTTCTCTCAAAATCTCTTCATCATACCATCATAATACCAAAATCATTCTAGCCTCTCTATACAATCTATCAATCTATCATCCAATCCCTCATCTACATTGTGTTGCATGCATTAAGCAACCCACATTTCACATTTCATCTACTTGTGTAAAATCTAAAGAGTTTGGGTGCAACTCCTTCCACCCTATTAAGGATTTGTGACTCATTGTGAAAGGTATAATGCTTGTTTATGCACTTGTTTTATGTTTTCTACTTTCATTTTGAGATCACTAATCTACATTGGCATGCCCGATGGGAGCCGCAAGGTCCAAATCTAATCATTTGTGTAAGTTTTTCTTGTAGAAAACATATTTTTGCGGTTGCAATGCCTTTTCTTTGTGCAATAGCACTATTTCTTAGTGAAGTAGCGCTATTTTGGCATATAGTAGCGCTATTTTCAGTCTGTTGTAGCACTATTTTTAGCACGGCAATCCCCTCATCTTTGACTCAAATCTAACCCTCTTTTTCTTGTGTTTTGGCTTTTCTAGCATTTTATCTCTCAGGTTTTGCAGGTTTTACGTAGAAACAAGAAGAAACTATGGCAAAATCTCCCTAAAATCCATCCTACATCTTCCTTGGCCATCACTGCATCGTTTTGGCACTAAACTCACCCAGTTCGATGCTATCTTTCTCGTTGCAAAAGATAAACTAAGGCAAAAACACAGTTTGGTGCTATCTTGTATCTGTATTGGTGCTATCTTTTATATCAGTGCTATCTTGTATATTGGCGCTATCTTGTATCTGTATTGGCTCTATTTTGTATATTGACGCTATATTTCATATTGGCGCTATCTTTGATCTATATTGGCACTATCTAGTGTATTAGCACTATCTTGTATATTAGCGCTATCTTGCCTCTAGATTGGCGCTATTTTTCTGTACTAGCTTAGGGATTTATTCAAGGTTGGACCCCTTTTTTACAGGATATTTCAAATCATCCTGGGGCACAATCTGGAAGCTACTAACATCTTTTGCAGGGATTTCTTAGCATAGAGAACACTTTATATTGGTGCACCTAAAAAGAAGCTTTGTGTGCTTAGCTTAGAAAATACTTAAATTTGGTGCATAAAATCAATCTTGCTTGCAAAACATTCTACAATCAAACATTTCATCTTGGTGCACCTAAAAAAAAATCTTTGTGTGCCTTAGTGAAAAGAACATTTGATTTTGGTGCAACTAAAATTAATCATTGCTTGCAACAAAACAACTTTAGGCACATTTCGATTTGGGCTTAAAACAAATATTAGCTTTTGTTTTCCGTGTCTTGTGCACTTGTACGTTTGTGTTATCCCATAGGGTAGACTCAAAGTATCCTCTCCCCTTGCCTTCAAAGGGATCTTGGGTGAAGAGAAATGGTTCTATACTATTTTTCTTTTTAGGATGTGGGCCTGCCCTTGAGACACATCTGTTCGGAGAACTCATTGGCGACCCCAAGTGGTACTTTCATCTGGTCTACTATACAAAATAGGATAAGGTGAAAGCCAAGTCTGAATTAGTATTAGTGTATACCATTCAATGCTAGCTTGAAAGCAAGTAGTACCTTGTGTATATGAGACCCTTAGTAGAGCTAGTAAAAACCTTAAGTGGTTTATCAGATGCTCGTATCGTACCAATCCCCTGGATGTTCCCCCACTAGGAACTTTTGTTTTAGTGGCCCAAATCCCTCTACTTGTTCAACAAGTATTGTCCTTGCTTCGCCTTAGGTTGTGCATGCTTGATAAATCTTTCACAAACAAAACCTTTGGCCATTGTGTTTTCTTGCTTGATTATTTGTCTACTTGCCAAGAAAAACTAAATTCATCTATCAATCCAACCATTCACAGTCTTTTAGCGCCTTCTTTCCTCTGATTAGCGCCATCTATTCATCCTTTAGCACAATTTTCTTTTGTTTTGGCACCATCTTCCATCTATTTTAGCACCTTCTTCATCCATGTCCAAAAATCAAAATTTCCCATCAAAAACATCAATTTTATAAGCCCATTTTTAAAAAAAATTCCAGTCAGGGGCTACGTCCCCGAACCCTTGTCAGTGGGAGGTCACATCCGCTCCCCCACACCCCCCCTCATGTCGGGCCCAATTTTCCTCCCAACACCGCTAAACCACCCACCCATTTATCAAATCCCATCAATTGAGCTTGTCAAATCCCTTTATTTGAGCTTGATCAAATTCATTGTAATCCACTTCATCCCTAGTCATAATCATCTTCATAATCCTTAATCCAATTCATTATCATCATCTTAATCCAATTCCTTCATCCATTTGATCAACATTATCCAAATCCTCATCCAAAATCAACCCTAAGTCAAAAATCATAACATCAATCCAAAATCCCAAAATCATATCCAACATCAATCATCCCTCATCCATTATCCACTCCAATCAAACATTCCAACCCTTAATCCTTAAATCAATAATAATCCTTTGCAAATCAAACTTTGCTTAATGACCTAATATCCTTCATCCTCCATCAATCCCCTCATCCAAAAGCCCAACCACAATTATCCACATCATTAACAAAATCCCCCAACATAATTATCAAACTCCAAATCTGAATCAACCCAATAAAAAATCAAGACCTTAATCGATCACCTACTCAAATAAACCCAATCAAACCTCTTGCTTAAGATCATTAGTATATCTTAAGCATAGAGAACCATCCATCAAAATAAATCAAATCAAATCAAATCATCCTAAGGTCTTGAAATTTGATCCCCAACATCACAATCATCCATTATCCTCCATTTCATCTCATATCTCTCCAACAACATGGATCCTTATGTAGCAATGCAAAAATTACAGACTTAGAAAAATCTATGAGAACATGGATCCTAATGCTAAGGAATAATGCAAAAATGACATTAAAGATATACCCTTAGCACACCTCATCATTGGAGAATCCCAAACCCCTACCCCATCTTCATCATATCAACCCTCATCATATCAACCTTCAACATCCTATATATCCACACCATCGACCTCATACCAACCTCCATCATATCAACAAACACCCTACATTTCATCCCCATCCACATCATATCAAACTTTACCCTCATATCAATCTTCATCCCCTTATACATCCATGCAATCATACCTACCCAACTAATCAATACCTCCAACTTATCCATCCCCCAACCTTTGTCATGCTAACTTTGATCAAGGGAACACCAATATAGCACACCTTATAACTGAAATCCAAAGCTTATATCAACAACCATTTCCCCATGCAAATCCCTCATCCTCTAATCCCCATCCCATCAACCTTAATCTATCACCCTATCTACCTTACAATCCACCAATCCCAACACCCCCAACACAATGTTCCTCCAACCTTATCAACCTTAATCCATCACCCTATGTATCTCCCAATCCACCAATCCCTATCACCCATACACCATCTAATCCACCATCAAATCTTCCAAATCCTAAGCCCACGACATCCAAAGAATCCTTGTGGGATTTTCTCCAAAGAACATCACCTAAAAATGAAAGTAAATCTATAGAATCCCCCAAAACCTCCACCCTTCCAACACGACCATCTATTCCAACACCTATCCTTGAACCCATCCAAGAACCATCATTACCCAGTCCTATCACCCACCTATCCCATCCCAATCCTAATCCTACACCATCCACCATTATTATCCATCCATTATATTATTCTTCAACCCATACACTCATGAAGGATGCCATCCATTGGCTAGTAGCAAGGAATCAAACACCCTCATGCAAACCAACACCCATCGAAGCATCCACCACTTCTATCCAAATCACTTTCACTTCTATCCAAACACATGATCCATCAAATCCAAAGCATGTTGAAACATCAACCCCATATCTTAATCAAGATCTAACCATCCCATCTAATCCCATCCCTGATCCCCTCCCATCTATTGATCAACTTATTGATCTCACACCATCTTCTACCACCCCTTTACCATCCCCCATGAATCCTTTACCTTCATCTACCAATCTCATCCCAAATCCATCCTCCTATTCACTTGGACAAAGCACCTTCATCCGCAGTGACTCCTTCATAGGAGGTGAACAACTTACATCCACCATCTATCCTTCTCTAACAAATAATGGAATTGCATCTTGTTTCCAAAGCACCAAACATCCCATTGCATGTCACATGCTCCAACATATGAACTATCAAGGAAAAGGCTTAGGCCTTCATGAACAAGGCATCTTAGAGCCCATCCACACCACATTCCATCCATCCTCGCATGGCCTTGGCTATACACCCCAAGAAAAACAATCTAAACATGTTGGTACCACCCATGCACCTTCCAAAATCCATTCATCCAATATCAAACATGGTGCATCTCATCGCACCCCCAAAGCATATGTCGCCATCCCTCCTCCATCATCATATCATTTGCAAAAGCATATGACCATCCATTTTCTTCCATCAAATTTACCTGCACTACTTCCAACTCCAAATATTCCTATTAAATCTAGTTTACCTCCTATCCTACCAACTCTAAACATCCCTATCCACAAATCCTCTTATCCTCACATCCTCCCAACTCCTAACGTCCCCATCCTCAAATCCCCTCATCCATTTATCCAAAAATCCACTTTTAACCCCTCCACCCATAAATCCCCTAAAATCCCTAATCAAGATCAACAAAAGCATGTATCATCCAAAATAGAAGCTCCCACCAAATCCATGGGATTCAAAAATAAAAATTTGAATGCCTCAACTCATAAAGCACAAAAGCCTAAAGACATTATCCCTTCCAAGCAAAATCACAAATCCAAAAGGCAATCAAAGCCCACACCATCAAAAGAAAAAGCAAAAACAAAAATGGTGTGGGTCCCTAAGGAAAGATCAATCAACTCTAATGAGGCATCCACCTCCCATCTACCCCAAAATCCCAAACATCTTGCTCCCCATCTAAAAATCCCATAATTCCTAAGTCTATTTCAGTCCCTAAAATCCCAAATCGACCATCCAAAAATCCCCTATCCTGATCCCCATTACTCCCAACTCCACATCCAAAATATGAGCTTCCAAATTCATCACAGTGTGTGTAATCGTTGGTCTTGGTTCCCCTCCACCACTTGACATTTCCACATACCCCCATTTCTCCATCTTTCATCCACTATCCTACATATCTTCCCCATCACATTCCTATGGTCCATGCTATTGCATAATCCACATCATAATCCTCATAATCCACATCATAATCCATATCATAATCCGCATAATCCACATCATAACCTACTATCCACCGACATCCATGCAATCATCATCCATAATTCTATCCAACATGGGACCATCTTCTCCTTTCTATAGAAACAGATGCTAGAGTCCCCATTCCATCAAAAAAGCAAAAAAAAAAAAAAAATCAAGAAAATAATGAAGAAAAAAAATCCATCCAAATGGTGAAAACCACTCCTTGTTGCACCTTGGGCAAGTACCATGATGAAAACCCCTTGTGGGCATCATGCATAATCCCTTCTCCATCCATTTTTTACCCTACACTCGAGGGAAAAATCATCCACATCCATAACATCCTTTTGCATATCCTATCCATGTATCCTTATCCTATCATATTCCTATCCATCATCCCCTATTTATCCTACCATTTCCCATCCATCCTATCCGCTATATCTTCCTCAGGTTACATCTTGATAAAGACAAGGGGCAAAATATCCCCCACTTGCTTTGGACACCTCTCAGCACACTCCCTTTCCAAGCATATCCTCTGTCCATCTACTACAAAGCCCATCCACTCAAACATAAACCCATCATGAAAAATCCTAAGCATTGGGGCATATGATTCCTTGCAACATAGCCCTGGAGTAAATCCTTATCCCCATCTCTAATCCATCTATCTTGCATCCCTATCTCTATCTTCGAATCCATCTATCATGAATCTTCTCTCTATCACCTTCCACTAACAATCCCTCCATCTACTTATCATGTATCCCTACCTAATCCTTTATCCCCCATCCTACCCCTTATCCACATGTATCTATCCATTTATCAAAATCTCCTATCCATTATCCTTTCATCGCCAATCCCCCAACCCACCCCCATCACCTTCACCTCTAGACTTGGTGTTCCATTGTCATTGGTATCTAGAATGTAGGCTATCCAAATGAAATCCAATGCAACCATCTCATAATAAACTATTCCCTTTCGAAAATTACAAAAATTCCAAAAAATCAAAAAATCCATAAAATCCCAAAAATATCCATCCCAAAATCAAACATCGTTCCATCAACATCTCATCTTCCAACATCAGCAAATCCATCTCGAACTATTCCCACATCATCATCACAAACCAGAACTACATATCATCACCACCCGCATCTTAATGTGCCTTGATCCCATGGATATAGGGTATGTAGGCACTCTAGAATATGAAGGAAGTTTCTAGTATTCAGGTACATAAGATGCACCAATCCGACCTACTTGGATGGTCCCTACCCACTAAGCTTACACGAGATCCAAGCATCGCATTACCTATGAAAGCATCATCCATTAACAAGAATCATCAACTGTCAAATCAACATCAACCACAACTTGTCACCATCATATCTTGAGCCAATCTTACGACATCAACTAGGCATGATCCAATCATCAATCAATTCCTACCTTAGGATATATCATTCCTACAATAGGCAGAACCTATCCTATCATCATCCATCTTGGAAAGAGATACAATGGCTACTTGTTTGGTTCGTTGGTCTTTTCATTTTTTATTTTTATCTTTTGTCCTATTCGAAGATCACATCAAAACTACCTTGACCTCACTATATCATGGTATGTGGTGAAAACATCTAGAATGGGGCATAGTCTTGCATTTGTATGTTGTGCTTGTGGGTTGGTTTCATTACTCCAAGCTAGTATTCATATCTTGTGGATCGTAGGGTTGGTTTTAGCATATTGATCTCCATGTGCATCTAAGGTTCATCATACCTTTTGTGTATTAAGGGCTTATGCTATGAGTCCCCTTCCCTCATGTAGACAAGGTTGTACTATCATGGGCATGCATGGGATCACCCTCTTGTTTGCATGTCTAGTCCATGCAAATGTTGGATAAACATCATCACCTTGGTCTTCTATACCTTGGTGAAAATATCCACTTTGCTATATCAAACCTAGGATTGCTCTAAATCATTGTTCAACACAATGATTATCCATTTTCCAATCCATATATCATCTAATCATCAATCCATCATCATTCTTTCATCTCACCCCTTATCCTCCAACCACTTCTACCAATCTGTTCCATCCATTTTGAGAGCACACTCATGTCCTTACAACCCGCCTATCCTCTCGAGGGGGCATCACCCTTACCAATCATCCCTAGACCTTACCCTATTCTTCTAAGCCAAAACATTTTTCTATCCAATCCAACTCTATGTTTTAACTTCTTTGAAATAATGTTACTTAGTTGCAACACCATTTCAAAGAGGGGCAAATGTAGACACCTAAAATTGACTTTCTTCACAAACTAATTTCCTATGTCTCTACACCACATATTATCCCTCCTATTAATTAAATAAATTTATTTTATTTAATTAATTTATCCCTAATCATCTACCCTTAACCATTTACCCATCCCTTGTGATCAATTAATTCATTTAATTTATCACTATACTTACAAAACTATCCCTCATTAATTAAATAAATATTCCTAATATTTATTTAGTTAATTTGTCCATCTCCCTAATCCTTATTAATTGGATAAAACATGCTTATTTAATTAATCTACCCTACTAATCAACCTAAACTTAGCTTAGTTGATTAAATAGCAATTATTTAATTAGCTACCCTAGCCTACCTACCCCCTAGACCTAAATTAATTAAGCTAAACACTTAATTAACCTTGCTTAGCCCATCCTCCCACACACCTTTGAATAAAAATCAATTTTTTATTCAAAGGTTCAAATCTTCCTTACACATTATTTATCACCTTCTTACACATGTAAGTGTACATGTGTCTTTCAACCTTCACATATCCACATAAAAGTGAATTTTTAATTCACACTCCTCCATGAGTTGAATTTTTAATTCACTTGTCATATCCACTCTTCCCAAAAATGAAATTTTAATTCATTTTTATCCTCCACACTTTTCCCCGTGTGAATTTAAAATTCACAAATAATGAGAGCCCTCCAATCCCATTGACCAAATCTCAACCCTTGATATCTCTCATCTACTCCTCTTTTGACACTTGTCACAAGGCTATGAATCCAATCCTAACCCCAACTCTCAAGAATTTCTAGCCCTTGATCTCATCTTTTAATCCTCACCTTCCATCCATTTTCCAAAAATCTATTAATGAGACCCTTCTCCAAGACATTCAGGATAATTTTCTTGCACCCTTATCATGCCCAATTTTCTCTCAAAATCTCTTCATTATACCATCATAATGCCAAAATCATTCTAGCCTCCCTATACAATCTATCAATCTATCATCCAATCCCTCATCTACGTTGTGTTGCATGCATTAAGCAACCCACATTTCACATTTCATCTACTTGGGTAAAATCTAAGGAGTTTGGGTACAACTCCTTCCGCCCTATCAAGGATTTGTGACTCATTGGGAAAGGTATAATGCTTGTTTATGCACTTGTTTTATGTTTTCTACTTTTATTTTGAGATCACTAATCTACACATATTTTTCCTTTCTATTACTAGAGAGAGTGTCATTAGATTTCAAACAAGTAGAATAAATCTATCATTAAACAATATCTTTCTCAACCCTCTCAATGGCTAGACTAGTTATATTTAATTATTGGTAAAGGTGTCAAAGGCTTATATGATTAACATGGGTAGCACCATGAACATACATGGGATAATTTGATTCATCATGATAAGACGAGTCAATGGAAGAGCAAGAAATGCAATAGTACTCACGAGGTTTTCCCCACCAAGCATCAATTTAATATAGGTTTGAAATATACATATTTGTATCCACATAAATCAAGAATACATACACAAAGACGTGAGCATAGTAAAAAATACAAGAATAACAAACCTGCACCTTGATATTTTGCAACTACTATGGAGTGTGCAAGGAGAACATATAGCCAACACATGATAACAACAATAGATAGTTAGGATCATATAAGTAGAGTCAAACAACCTATCCAAAGAGGAAAGCCTCGAAGCATAATGATCATCAAAGGTAGAAATGTATCTAGGTTGCACAACAACTACACATCATCATATACTTCCATGCACTAATGAGAATGTTGGATTTATGTCATGTAGGCTTATGAAAGTGCCAACACATGATTTCTCAAAATAAAATTTGAACATAGGTCTATAGGCCAAGTAAGAACACTAGCACACACCCCTCACAACCAACAATGACTCGAGCATATGATATATCATCTTGATGTGTAAGATTCCAAAACATGACACCCTTCACAACCAACAATGACACCCCTCACAACCAACACATTATGTTTTCCAAAACATGAGTGCACTTTGAAGAATTATAGATATTGGCCAATTTTTGGTCCCTCATCTTTATGCACTTACCCACAATTCAAGCCTAACATATTTCTCTAAACTCAAACAAGCTTGCACAAATATTAGATCTTATCTTGTGCTCACATCTAACAACTGGTGCAACCTAGCATTGATGATGAACTCAGCCACATCTTAGGGTTGTTCCAACCACATGATCATCCACTTCAACCAAAGATTTGGTAGATCCAAGGCTCCTATGATATCATGATTGCACAAAGAGCTTAGGTGGGGCCCACTAAAATTCTATGAACCAATGGTATAATCATAGGAAACCATGAGCTCTGACACCATAATATGATTGTGCAACCTATACAATCAAAAGGAGATCAATGGTTGATGTAATCTTACAAACATATAATCTCTACATAATAGATAGTATTGTTTACCATTAAATTAAGCTCATTCCCACCAAGCATAAACTTTGAATTCATTCTTCAATTTCTAAGCACACAATATACATGATCAAAAATCAACATCCCATTCATAGCACATGATATCGATATTCCTCCAAATCTTCAAGAATTAGATTAAAATAAAGGGCACCATTAAAGCACACATAAAGCTCAACAAGAAAAATAGGGCCACTTAATACTTAGTGATCAACTATATGGTGTGGGGAAAGACACAAGGGCACAACAAGGGGGGTTTAAGGGGATTTTCTTCGTATAACTAGAAGTCATCTCATTTCCTTAACTTTGTTCTTACTTCCCTTACATTTGACCTTTTAAGGAGATTTGTGGATAGTCCTTCCTTGTCAAATCTCCATCCTTTGTAAACTACAATAGACAATTCCATGGAATACTTGCCAAAAAAGACTGTTTGTTCAAGTATTCCTCCAATGTAATTGAGGATTTGGTGAGCTAGAGCATCGATGTTTATTATGTCCTAGAAATGGGAGCTTAGTAACCTATAAATTGGATGCATTGTGCTAAGATGCTTGTTTTCCATGATTATATACGGCTCTGCAGCTCTATGTGTTCTCAACCTTATAAAGGACATACAAATATAAAATTTTAGATCATTTAAAATAACCAAACACTAGAATCATTGATGACCACATAAGCTTTGGCGAGTTGCCACAGGACTCCTTGTGCTCCTTCCTCTAAATGTGTGAATACTTTTGTAATGCTTGGAGCAAAGCCTACCATCGATAAAAGAAGTTATTGAAACCCTTATTCAAATGAAAACTTTTAAAGTCTAGCCATCACCCAATTTGAGGACAATAGCTAATGGACCTCTCATTACCTGTTGGCCTCAAATTGGTCATTAGCTTAGCTATAGCTAGTTTCCATATGTTAAAACCATGACAAAAAACCTAGACAATGGTTTGGACTAGTCAAAGAGCTAACATAAGATAAAGTGCAAGGACATTTAAATGGTATGTGATAACATTTGAATGATGGCAAGTAATACCTATACTATAAACATTGTAATATAATTTATTTGTTACTCTTTAAAATTTTATTTTTATGGTTTTATTTTTTTTAAATACATCTATGAAGAAATATTCAAGGTATTTTATTTACTACATAGAGATATTTTATTTTATTTACTTAAGAGTTATTATGCTGAAAGGTATTCTATAGTGGTAATTGTAGCAAGGCATGAATTTTCATGTCTATGACTTATACATAAAAACTAAAACACAACTAACATATATTAATAAAAACTAAAACTATAAAATAACTCTTAAGTAAATAAAATAACTCTTTAGTAAATGAAATAACTCTTAAGTAAATAAAAATAACTCTTCAAATAAAAATAAAGGAAATAAATAAAATAATTTTCAAATAAATAAAATAGAAAAATATGTTTGCACTTGAGGACAAATTTGGGATTGGCAATTGAAACACTCCATAAATGAATTTAACTTAATATATTGCACACCAATTTGTCAATAGAATTAGACCTAATAAGCATTATAATAGATAAAACCTCTTGAAATAATTTTATGCCCTGAAAGATATCCATATATTTTATAAAGACCTATTTAATCTTAAATTTGTATGTCTTTAAGATGTCCATATATTTGTATACCTTTACAAGAGTCCTATTGTTTATAAACAAACACTTTTAAAACATCTTTCAAGTAGTTATAATCATCATTAAATCTAATTTATTATTATTTCTTTTTTAAATGTGACCAGATAAAGAGTAAATCTTTAATGGTAGCAATTGAAACAGAACTCCTACAACCTCCTGGACAAATATACAATGCCCAAATCACACACTACAAATTTGATTAAATTTTTAGTTCCATATGTTCTTTTTAAAATTTTTGCAGAGTTAAAAAGGGTAAATTAATAGCCTTGTGCTCCTTCCACTCTCCATCACCTTCACTCAAAACAAAAACAACACCCAAAAAAATAAAAAATATTATTGTGAATCCTTTTTTGGACAAGTAGTAGGAATTTGCTGAGCCTAGACACTATGCAATCCAACAGAGAAATGACCTAAAAATTGTGATGTGATTGACCATTGTTCAGGCCAATGTGATTAATAGATTTTTGTGTCCTCCTACGATGTTAAAACCTGCTGAAGTCATTGCAAACACTACAAAAGGGTGGGTGAAACCCACCATTGTTTAGTGGATTTTGGATATCCCTTTCCCCACTATCTTCTCTTCAACACAAAAAAACTTATTCTTAGTTCAACAACCAACTAGAAAGCAGCAATATAAACATGTAAAATGAGATGGCAGGTTTAGATTTTGTCTCTGTTAGGATGGATGGAAGGGTTTAAAAAATATAACTTGCCAACTATGAACAATTGTCGAGTAGATTTAATGTCATCTACAATTTGTAACTTGTAATAGTGATTTGATTTAGGCAGAATGCCTTGGGTGGGAAAAGATTCAAAATGAAATTTAAAACTTTACTGCAACTATTAAAATTAACTAACCGTGACAGAAATGAAACTGTGTGATGTGAATCAGAAAATACAGAAAGAGATGGGGGCTTCAATGGAAACGGCTTGGTGAAAGAATGGACTAAACGGGCCCACATGTGCCACCTAAGCAGTCAAAGCTTAGAGTGTGTTGTTTAAGCCAACCATGTGTGGGAGGCAAGTAATTTGTGGGACGCAAGTAATTTTATTGTTTCAAAAGAGTTATTCCTATAAAAATTCCTCTTGTTATTGTTTCAAAAGAGTTATTTGTGGGAGGCAAGTAATTTTTGGGATCCAAGTAATGCGGATCATATGTCTCTTGTCCAAGCACTGTTTGATATAAAAAGGCATGAAGGAGAATCATCATGTAATTTTTATGCAAGGTTTATGGCTACTTTGTTTGTAATTCCTGAGTGTCACAAACATGAAAAATTAGTATGCATTGATTTATTTTATGAATCTTATGAACCAGGTTTGAGTGCTCTACCAAAGGAGTTGAAGTTTGTTAGGCTTGACCAAGTATGTGAATGGATTATAACTATGGAGAAAATTAGGGATGAGTATGAGAAAACTAGTATGACTGACTTAAACAAGCAAAGGAGGGACTTGATATTTGTAAATGAAACATATAGGGAAGAAAATGAAAATGCCTATTATGGTGAAGAAGTTCCAATGCAAATATTCACCTTAGGATAGTTTTCTGAGTTAGATGGTAAATGTATGCTTGGAGCTTTAGTATGATGAATCAACCCAAATAAGTGGTGATGTTGATGTAACATGTATAAATGTCCAATCTAAAGAGCAAGAATTGGAAAACGGGTTTGGTGTCCTCCCAGGTTTGGATTCCTTTCAAGAATTTAGTAGCATTAATCATTTTGCTATAGGTGATTGTGCACAAAAGGATGAGATGAATTGTTGTGTGTTTGCAAATGATCATTCTAATAAGAACAATGTTGTGGACACTCATGTGTAGTTTACTAATGGTTTTGTTGATGTATAAATTTGTGGGTCTAATCCAACAATCAACATGGGAAACTTCATAGACGTGGGATTGACCCCTGAA
This sequence comes from Cunninghamia lanceolata, assembly GCA_027924645.1. Taxonomy (NCBI): domain Eukaryota; kingdom Viridiplantae; phylum Streptophyta; class Pinopsida; order Cupressales; family Cupressaceae; genus Cunninghamia; species Cunninghamia lanceolata. The sequence goes on along the minus strand of BSBN01000395.1, from coordinate 1,317,380 downwards.
GTGACCTCCAGATTTTATGGAAGTTGGCTCTTCCTCTTTCAATGGTGTTTGGGAAAAGGCAGAAGAAGAAACAAGATTACAAATACAATAAATGAAAATCTAATCCTATGGTGATGAGCCAAAGTTGAAACCAACCCAGTTGCACAGTGTCAAACCCTAATAGATTTAACTGGAAATCAAAGAGTAGAGATACATGATTAATACCCAATTTATAAATAGATTTGAAATAGAGGCAAAAGAAATAGAAACTAGAAAGCAAGAACAGAAAATAGACTCATAGTTGCACAAAACACCGTCTCTCTTTATTGAATGAAGAACAATTACAGAGGCAAAAATTTGCACAAAGTAAAATATCACATCCTCATGAAAGAGGCACTGTAGAGGCAAAAAGAAAATATCCGTTGTTTCTATCTGATCTATGTGGAACCCTGTGTATGTCTCATTTTGACCTGAATCCATCCTTTTATAACCTAGAAAACAAAGAAAATATCTTGCAACTGCTCCCATAACATCTCAACTGAAAATCCCCATAAAATCCACCCAAAATCTGGCTATAACAACATTTGCAACTAAAACTGGCTCTTTATGTTACTTCCTCATAGCTGGAAAATATCCGCCTCCATCCTTTGGCCAGTGTGAAAAAACTAACTCCCGCTCTTCTCTTCGGCTACCGGATAAAATAAAAGTGGCTCCAATAAAATTAGGGTTGCATCCTTATTCATCTCCCTTGAGGTAAGAGAGTCAAAATGAATCTATATTTAATGAAGCTCCTACTTTGCTTTTGAGAGGGACCCACCATTTCAATGAGAGGCTTTAATAAAATAATCTTATTTATCTAAACTTGACTTCTCCCATGAGTTAAAAACAATTAAACTCATATTAAAACTCAACTTTATGAGGAGGGGCCCTACCATTTCAATGAGAAACTCTTATTAATGAAGACTTAGCCTCTTTAAGACTCCATTGTAGTCTATGCTAACAAAAAAAATATTAAATCAAACTCAAAATCAACTAATCAATTCATGAAGAATAAATAAATTAGTTCCACATCAATATTAAACAAATATTTAATCTAAAAAAAATTCAACTACAAAACACACACTATGATTACAACACTACAAGCTAGGTAATGGCACTTGTTTATCTAGTGATTAATCTATCTAGAGTAAAACAATCAAAATAGAGTATTATTTTTCATGTTGAATAAATTTTAATTTTTCCTAAGTTTATACAAGAAAATTTTAACAAAAAATATTTAGAAAATCATTTATCTATGTTGTGATTGGCTCAAACTTTGAGCTCTTAAGGATAGACTTTGCAGAAATACTATTTTGAGTTTAAAAAACACACTAAAATCAAGTAGAAAATATAGTCGAGAGGGAAGTATGGAATGAAATGAAGCCAGGTGTTGATGGTCTATTTAATACACACATGCAACACATGCATGATGAGGTTCAACCTACCTCTCCTGAAAGGACAAGTGATCCAAAAGAGAATCAACAATCCCCAAGATCTCAAAAGTTGGGTCACAACTATGTTGCATAAGCATAGGGTAAATGTGGACAGTTTAACAAGGGGTCTTGGTTTTCTCAAAAAATGTTCAAAATAGATAAAAATTGATCTATACCTTCTGTTGTTTTAAAAGAAAATTCAAAAGATTGTAAGGATTGTGAGAAATCAATGATGCAACACTCGTATTTTCAACCTTTATATAAACACATCTATCAGAGAAATTCACTAACTATAGTATTAAAATAGGTTTTGTAAACTCAATCATTCATACTATCAGTGCAACAGTTAGAGGATTTCCAAAATAAATAATATTTCATTATATTTTCTGATTACTATATTTCACACACAAATCAGAAGCAAGATTTAGAATTTCAAGCCTAGATTTTAGAATTTCTCAAATAAATATAGAAGTAAAGAATAAAGTTCAAAGCACTACACCAGATACATGAAGATAGATCTGAAGGAATTGATAGCCTTGTATTAACTTCAAATTTGTTTACAAAATAGAGATCTAGTGATGGTACAATAGAAATACAAATCTACTTCCAAAAGAATGATCTCCTCTATTCTAAAATGCTATGAGAACTAAGTAATCTTACTGAAAAAAACTAAAAAAAACTTAGTATGGACCAACAACCTAATTCTTCAACTTTTAGACCTTTTGAACAAAATAGGTCCTTCCCTTTTATAGGCACCTCAAAAGAATAACATAACAGTCTTAAACTACATGCAATACATTTGTTCCTCATTTGTATCACCATTCTCATGCAACTCAAAAAGTAATTCTAATAATAGAACTAATTTTGCATGTTAACTTTAAAGTTTAACTTTTAAACCAAAGATATAAAAAGAAAAAGAAAGAAGTTCCTTAGGGCACACTGTATAAAATAATGGTTCCCTTTTTACAAAAGTGGATATACATGATTATTTGACACCAAAAATTATCTAAGTCTAAAAATAGACTCAGTGAGAGCTAGACGCCCTTGCTATTGAATGAGTCTTCTTATATTTAGTAAAATCTGACAAAAGGCGGTTTACTCTGTCCACCTCTGGGCCATCTAACCATTCGTATCTAAATGTGAAGGTATCGAAACACTGAGAAACTTGTTCAAACTTTCCTTCCATTTTGCAGATATCCACTATTGCCAATTTAAAATGAGCCTTTGATTCTGCAAACCTATCCAACACATTCTCATCAAGACCCAGGGTTTTCAATAAGTTGTCCATTTTCCTTTTGAAGACTTCCTTCACTTTATTGAGTGGCTCCAATCTAAACATGTCATGAAAATACATTTCTCAACCTTCCATTTCTTTAATAAAAGTTTCAAAAATGACAATATATTGATATATGTCTTGTTGTAATGTCAACAATGCAGGATGATATTCAGCTATTTGCTCAATCTTATACTAGGTGACTTTTATACAAAAAATTGATAAAATTGGGATCTTCATCTTGCAAAATGTCATATTCTATTAACTCTTCTTGACTCATTTTCCCAACGTATTTCAACATTCTCAAAATCTATTTTAGCTTTGCATCTTCTTTCTTGTGATTTTCAAAAAAAGTGTTTATTTCTCACTGTATCTTGCAAGCTTCATCATAAAATGGATAATACTTATCAAAAATACTAAAGGCTGCCTCCTAGAATTTGGCCATCCATCTATCAATCACAGATGATTTCTCCTTCATCACCTGTAAGGCATTGACCTCTTGCTTTGTCATTAAAATAGGAACATCTATTGCAGCTAGCTATTATGAAATCCGTGCTAGAAGTCCCTTCACAAATGACTTCATTTGACTCAGTTGTCGATTCAAACTATCTTTAGTCTTCTTTTCTTTTTGTATCCTTGATTTAACAGTGTTGTAGGCAGAGTCAAATGAAGCAAGTTCCTCCACACAAGTTTGCTTTCCCAAATTTACCCTTGTGATTTGGTAATATTCATCCTGCATCTCCTAATCATCTTTATCTATTATAGGGGTAGCAATCTTTGCAATCTTTTCCCCTTTATCATTTATTCAAAATGTTGACAAAGTCTTAGGTTTCTTCCTAGGCTTCTCCTTCTCAATTTCTGCTATCATTTCTTGAAATTTTAAAGGCTTAATAACAACTTGTTGCCTTTTTACTAAATTTAAATTCAGCTAAGATGGTGCTGCTGATGCTTGTAAGGACTGATCAATTCAATTTTGTGTCATTTGTTGCTGTTGATCAGCCTTCTCATCTACTTTAGAATCCGGCTGCTACTCTTCCTGATGAAGTTGATCTTCAATAGCCTTTAAAGACTTCACATGCTTAAAAGAATCAACTTTCTTCCCTTTCAATTCAGCAACATTAATCAATTCTTGTTTCTCTTCTGGAGTCAGCACATGCTCTTCTTGAAGACTCTCTTCTTCCTAAAAGGGAATATTCCTAGTTGTATCTTGACTTTTGTCAACTTCTAACTTACTTTACTCTTCCTTCTGAGGACTTGGCTTCCCCACAGATTGTTGTTCTTCAATCAGCTCTTGTTTAGGCACTTCTTCATCCGAGTGTTCTTGTTCAATCCGTTCTTCTATGATACTCTCTTCCTAAGGTCTTTCTAGCTCATGTTGTTCCTGCTTTGTTTGCTTGGTCTCAGGTTGCTCCTCAAAAATAGCAGATAGAAATACCACTATGCCAAATGTTTCATGTGGCATTCCCATTTCAACTGTCTTCTCTCCTCAAGCTAGGTGTTGTCCAATGGCATCTCTTGGAGGAATTATTTGAGCAAAAGGCTTAACTCCTAAGCCAACTGTTATTCCTGCAACACGTTCTTTATACATCATGGAAGTTTTATCAAACTCTTGTTTAACAAGTTTGAAAACATCTTCCAGAGAAGCAATATTAATAGAAACTCCGCTCTTTTTAGTCTTGGGTAGCTTCCCCTATACTTTTTGCCCCTTGGTGGCTGGTGATCTTGAAGTGAAAGACTCACCTTTGCTTTGTTTCTTGCCTTGTGGATTAGGTGGTACAAACTTGTGAAGCCTTAGATTTAACCATTTCATGCCCTCATCAATTACATAAGCAATAAAATCCCTAATGAAATTCTCTTCTTTCAATGACTAGTTGATGGTATCCAATTCCTTCTTGTCAATAGAATCTAAATTATACACAGGGTCCAATACAACAACATCATCAGAAAACTCCTCTAATATTTCAGCCCTTAAGCCAAACTCTCTCATCTAAAAATTAGTAATCCAAGTATATTGCTTCTATCTTACATCAAAATCATCTTTATAGTTAGCCCAAAAATCTTCAAGAGAATGTTTATGCTTAAATTCCATTGTAGGAAACAATTGATCGAGTTTACCTATAGGGTCAAAATATTCCCTTGCCTCATAAACTTTCAAATTAAGAGCATTCAACACTTATGCTACTATTTTGCCTGCAACAATTAAAGGACATTCATAGAATCCTAGTTCAAAAGGATATTTCACTCCCAACTTATGCTTTCCTAAAAATTTCAAATGTACCTCATTAATCTATCAAGAGAACCCCATCAAAATGATTTTATCGCTGCAATGTATTAGAAGGAGAAATGGTTCTCTTTTAAATCCTACAATTCTTATGTATGTAGAATGGGGAAAATGGATGAACCATTGCCCCCAGGTCTTGATTAGGTTTGTGGCCTGTTCTGACATTCTCCAAGTTGAATCGCTTGTTAATTGCAAAATGATTGCATATAGGAATGCATCATTAACTCTATTAAATTTTTTTTCAATCTCTTTAGTTCCAATTAGGGATAATACTCCCAAATATTGTTTTATTCAAGGGCTTCTCCTCTAACTCCCAGAGCAGTTAAACCTAGAAAATTGCCCACTCTAGCAGCCAACCAAATGATGTATGATGTCATATAAAACTTCTTGGTTTGTACCACAGACATGAGTTGCGCATGTATATTATCAGAAATGTTGGTTTCCCAGTCTAGATGGGTCTCTCCTTTGATGGTAAGATAGATGAACTACAACATCCATGTTTCATAAGTCCTTGACTCTTCCCTGTAAAAGGCTCTACTTAGTAAGGTGGTCACATCAACAAATTCTCCTTGCAATTCTACTCTTGTTAACTTGGAAGGCACTTTAGAAGCAGACTTCTTCTTTAACAACCAGTGTTTATTAAAATATCCCTTATTGCCACTTACATCCTAGTTATAATACCTACCAACCTCAACAATAGTTAGCAAACTATCATGTCCATGCACTGGCATGTCAAAAACCAACCTAATCATTGAGGCTAAAATATCCAACAATAGATTTCCACTAGAATCAAAACACTTTCTCTCCTCTAGGTTGTAATGATGAGCTAGATTGAGGATGAGCTCTAGGTATTGGACTACCAATGGGAAGCTTTCCACATGTCCCAATTTTGATTCTGCAATCTTCTTTTCTTTTGGGGTGACATCCTCCCAAAATGTTGCATGCTTAAAAACCTCTAGGTCTACATGACCCAATTCTGTATCAGTAATATTCATAAGTTCACTTTTGAACTTTGAATCTTCGAGAACCCCTTGAAATTGGTACTTCATGGTTACTAGGAGTTCCTTCTTGTTTTTATGTTCCTTCTCTTTCTTAGGTTGTTGCTCAGATCCTTCTTCTCCTACCTCTAGCTCGGTCTCTTCAATGGACTTATCAGAATCTAATAAAGTTTCTTCACTTTGATAGGTAGAAGTTTCTCCCTCAAATATTTAATTGACTTGTAGGAGCAAGAGGAATATGTAAAAATCCAATAAAATTCTAAATGAGCACTTTTTTTTAATTTTTAAAGATAATGTGCCTGGTAAACTTTTTAATGTGATTGGTGATGTTGGTGTGACATGCCCTCCGGCCCTATGGAAATGCTTTTTGTCTGGAGCTATGAATCGATGACTCCACAACACGGGGGACCTCATCCCCTAGCATGAACACTTGCATTAACACTACAAGTTCAAACCTGTGAGCTCGTTGGCTCAGTGAAGGCGTAAACCCTACAAGCTCATTGGCCTAGTAGGGGTTTCCTTGGTGGCTGCAACTACAACCAAGCGACTTAACCACCGAACCACACCTTAACGACTATCTAAATGAGCACTTAATTCTTGTTTAGGGGAAAATTTGGATTGTCTAGTTTAGTGTTTGAATCCTCCTTTCACCCTTTACATTCAAGGACCTTCGGATCGAGTGGCATATGACTATCAGGTCCTTGGTCACTTACAAATGTAGGAAAATTTGGATTAGGGTATTTGATTATCAATTTTCCTTCTCTTATGCTCAGTTATCCATCAAAACCCTAATTACGCAAATACAGTAATAAACTGATGAATAATGGAAAATGCTTCTGTAGAAAGATGTAAAATTACAAATTACTGTGCACCTATTTTTGGGGTTCTGAGGTGAAAAAGTCAAGGATAAAGGAGCAGGCGCCCAAGTCCAAGGCCCTACTTTTTGTTGGGATGTAGAAACTCAGTCTGTAACATGCTTTTGTTGTTTCAAAGATTTTCCTATCACAGAACTTCAGGGACTAGGGAGTGGGTGCCCTAGTCCAGGATGTCCTTTTCTTCACTGATCTGCAATTTTGAAACTCCAACATGCCCTCCTGCAACTTCACTTTATTTGCATCATCAACCTATAACCGGCAATCATAAACTTTGGGAGGGGGTTTTGGTGTTTAGGAGCTTGCCTCAGTCAAGCCCTGGAAGGACACTTAAGTCTTCCAAACACCTTTATCAGATAAAGAATGTGTGCCCTTGTGAGGCAGAGGCAAAAACCTAATGAACAATGATCACAAACACAATAAATGTTACTTTGTAGTGAAGATCTCATGAGAAGAAGAAGATCTTCATTCCATGAGGTAGTGGATGATCAAATTTGTAAACACAAACACAGACAACACCAATCTGCTCTTGCAACACAATGAAAGCCTTTAATCACCTTAAGAGTGCATAGAGATCACAATAATAATCTAGTTTACAAATGAATGCCTAAACATGCATTTATATGCAACTACAAACATTCTCGCCAAGATTTTATAAATTTGAACTTACTGTGTCTGCCTAGGGACAGTCATAAGCCGACACTTAAAATTTGGGCCTGACCTAAAATAGGGCAAGACTAGGGTGTGGGTACCCAAGTCCTCCCCCCTATTTTGGGCAGGGTTAAGCTCAAGGGGTCCCCCTAGGTCCAATTTTTCATGATACCTAGGGTTCATTCCATCGGGATTCCAAATTATGATGCAAGATGTCCTAAATGCACACTAAAGACCTGGGAGCTAAACCTTAAGAGGGAAAAGCCCCCAAGGGGACATTTTCTAATGTTACATTTAGCCCCTACTTTAATGTATGTATCAATGCAAGGCCAATACATGCATTAAAGTATGGTCACAATCACAACAAACACGCCAAACACGAAGAAGACACGCCAATCACATAGAAAATAGTAGCATGCACGCAAAACACGGAGAAGATAGTTACAGTCACACAGAACATGAAGAATACAGTAAATGCATAGAAGACACATTAATGCATAGAAGACAGACATGATTCTTTTCTTTTCTTTTTCTCATATATATGAAATGTAAATGCAAGTATTGGAAAGTAAACAAACCTCCCATAATACAGGATGCACTCATCTCACAAGTCTTTATACTGTATATATGGGGTAACACACACAATACATGCAAAACCTCCTAAAATGTAGGATGCACTCATCACGCAGGTCTTTAGATTACATATGGGGCAACAAACATGCCACACAAAGCAAGCATGACAAAACACACACACTTGAAGACACGGAGAAAACACGACAGACAAGCGATGGAGTTTGTCCCCATGTTTTGAAGGATTGCAAAGTTTCACAACTTTGCATAAGGTTGCAATCCTCATCGACAATAGTTATATTATGAATTTGGAGTTTGAGGATAACTGTGGGGTTATATCACGAAGCTCTCCGAATCGAGCACCACCAAGGCCAGATTCAAAGACAAACAAAGGTGCACAGAGTAGCAGTATTGTTAAGGTTTGTAAATGAGATAAAAACATCATCAAATTCACTAAGTGGAAAGCATGAGTGCTTCCACTAGCCAAGCATCGGATAAGATATACAAACCCATCATCATATTAGGAACTAAGTCCAATTTTTGATTGCTCTTGAAAGGGACACTAGGTCCGCATCAGTATAAATATTTGTCGTCATCCACCTGCTAGATGGAAACACTAGAGGAAGGGAAACAATAAATCATGGAGGAGAAACAAGTGTCTTAGGGACAGTCATGTAGGAGGGTGCCCCCAAGTCACCAACCATAACTCTATGTCCATAAGACACAACACACAACAATGAAATCAGAGAGAGAGGCATTATAGAAGAATGATGATACAAATAGAAGGTCACAACAGAGGCGATCTCCTAGTATCCTAGACCTTACAAGAGAATCAGGGGTCATCCCAGGAGGCCTAAACAACACATAACACATCATGGGGGAAGCACATCATGAGAGAGATAAAGGGTTAGAGATACTTACCTGTAGGGCCCTGCCGGGCTAGCGGGTGTCACGGATCTTGATTTTTATCTTAATATTTAAGGCGTTATCACTTCTTCTCTCTTCCATATGTGCATGAGTTTGCGAGGGTAACCATGTAGGAAGGGTTTCTCTTAATGATGTTTGAGAGGGGATGTTGCCATTGTTTGTGTCAGCTATAGGAGCATTTGAAATTCTATTTAAATGAGCTTGTGGAGGCATCCAAAAAGTACCCATTTCAGTCCCTATATAGGGTGTTGGAATGGCTTAAGTTAGAGGGATAGCTTGTTCTTCCACTGCATGCAGGATTTCATTGCTTTCCAAAGTATGTGATGGTTCATTATCTATTTTCTTGTTTAGAATGTAATTAAGAAGTTCTTGAACATCAGGTGGCAAACTATCATTAGATTTAAGCAAATGGTCACAAAGAGAATTTGCATCATCCAAAGCTTCATATTGATTGGGGAGAGTGGGAAGAGATGGCAGAGTGGTGTGGAGAAATGTATCAATGATATCTTTTTGTTGTGCCAATATATCCTCACCAAGTGGGGTTATGTTGGGACAAGTCTCTTTGTTTGATAGATCACCCATTGCTATTTCATTCTCATAAGTCTCAGAAAGAATTCACATTATATCATCATGAAACAAAGGGAAAGTGGGAATAAATTTGTCACCACTACTTTCCTCATGATTGTTCTCATCTATAAAACTTTTGAGATTCTCCATGATTGAAGGAAAAACATCCACAGTCTCATGAAAGTTATCAAAATAGGCTATTGATCGAAGAATATCATATGTAGTACTATTGGTCATGTCAATGCCATAGATGTATACAATTTGATGCAAGAATTGAGGATATTTGTTAGTGATTTGCAAAAATTATCATAGTTCACAATTTACTCATATAAGTCTTCTAAAGATGTACCCTTAGGAGAATCCATGAATGCAAAATATATGCAAAAATGCTTTATTTTTTGTGCTTTTTTAATGCAAACGAATGAAACAAAGAGTGTTGTAAGGATTTTTATCAGGGGAAGAAAATTATATGTCTGATATTAGTCCAAAACAGAAATAAGATCCTTCACAACACACTTTTGATGCAAATCTAAGATAACAATAGGTGAAAATATAGTGAAATATGTCAAAATATGCAATTTTTTCACCAAATCTCAATGCAAAAGAGCATGAAAAAGGGTGTTGTGAGAAAAATGATGATGGAAATCAAATTATATTAGTAATGGCAGCCAATTAATGTCAAAATATCCATCACAACATGCTTTTAAAGCCACTCAAGGTCAAACCCTAGTGAAAATGTAGCAAAAATAGGCTATTTTTCACAATTTTTCAACTCCAAGACCTAGCCAAATGGGTTTTGTAATGAATTTTAGGAGGTGTAGAAAATAATAGCAATGGTATCAGTCACCTCAACCCATAAAATTTTCCTCAACGCACTTGCAGTGCAAACTGGGCCAAACCCTAGGGCAAAAATAGTAAAAATGTGTAGTTTTTCACCAAATTTTCAATACAAGAGGCCAATAAAAAGGTGTTGTGAAGATTTTTAGGAGGGGAAGAAAATAATTACCCATATAAAATCCAAATAATGCAAAAATACTCTTCACAACATGCCTATGGTGCAAATTCAGAGAGTTGATAAGGCTAAATCTAGTGAAAATTGATGTTTTTCAAGCCCCAGGTCTGAGATCTTGACACAAAATGCTATATGAGTGCTTTGAGATCTGATTTATGATGAAAATTAAATGTACTAAGATCTGAAAATGAATTCCAATCTCTAAGATGCAAAATGGAAGTGCAAATTTAATGAAAATGCATGCAAATTACTAGTTTTTTGTTGAAATTTTCTATGCAAAAATGCAAATATTTGAAATTTAAATAAAAATTTACACTAAAATGAAAGAATATATCCAAATAAAAGTTTGAATAAGTCTCTAAAATAAGTATAAAAATTAGATAGAAGATTTTGCCTACTAACCCTAGATTTTGGAATTACTAGGTTATATGAAAATTGTCAAAATTTCTACAAAACCCTAGCAATTATATGATGAAAATGCAATGAAAATTACTGAATTTTTCTAATTTTATATAGTTTATATCATATCTAATGCAAAAATCATGAATTAGGAAAAATTAGAATGAATTGATGCAAATTAGCAACCCTAAAATGTAATTTTTTTCAATTTTTTTGAAATTTTCGCAATGCAATAAGATGAATGACTATATGAATGAATGAAATAAACCCAAATCTGAAGAAAAAAAACTTAGAAAGTTGCAATTAAGTCCAAAAACATGAGTTCACCAAAATGTTTAGGGTAAAATTTGGATTGTTTAGTTTAGTGTTTGAATTCTCCTTTCACCCTTTACATTCAAGGACCTTCGGATCGAGTGGCAGAGCACTATTAGGTCCTTGGTCACTTACAAATGTAGGGAAATTTGGATTAGGGTATTTGATTATCAATTTTCCTTCTCTTATGCTCAATTATCCACCAAAACCCTAATTATGCAAATACGGCAATAAACTAATGAATAACAGAAAATACTTTTGTAGAAAGATGTAAAATTACAAATTACTGTGCACCTATTTTTGGAGTTATGAGGTAGAAAAGTTAGGGACAAAGGAGAAGGCACCCAAGTCCAAGGCCCTACTTTTTGTCAAGATCTGGAAACTTAGCCTGTAACTTGTTTCTATTGTTTCAGAGATTTTCTTGTCTCAAAACTTTAGGGACTAGGGAGCGGGTGCCCTAGTCCAAGGTGTCCTTTTCTTCACTGATCTGCAATTCTGACACTCCAACATGCCCTCCTACAACTTCACTTTATCTACATCATCAACTTGTAACCTGCAATCATAAAACTTTGGGAGGGGGTTGTAGAGTTTAGGAGCTTGCCTCAGTCAAGCGCTAAAAGGACACTTAAGTCTTCCAAACGTCTTTGTTAGATAGAGAGTACGTGCCCTTGTGAGGTAGAGGTAAAAACCAAATGAGCAATGATCACAAACACAATAAATGTTACCTTGTAGTGAAGATCTCATGAGAGCAAGAAGCTCTTCATTCCATGAGGCAATGGATACTCAAATCTACAAAAACAAACACATAGACAACACCAATCTGCTCTTGCAACATAATGAAAGCCTTGAATCACCTTGAGAGTGCATAAAGACCACAATAATAATCTAGTTTACAAATGAATTCCAAAACATGCTTTTATATGCAACTACAAACATTCCCACCAAGATTTCGTAAATTCAAACTTATCGTGTCAGCCTATAGACCAAATAACAATCATAAACTGACACTTAAAATTTGGGCCTGACCCAAAATATGGTAGGACTAGGGCACAGGTGCCCAAGTCCTCCACCTTGTTTTGGGAAGGGTTAAGCTCAAGGGGTCCCCCTAGGTCCAATTTGTCATGATACCTAGGGTTCATTCCATCGGGATGCCAAATTATGATGCAAGATGTTTGAAATGCACACTAAAGACCCGAAAGCTAAACCTTAAGAGGGAAAAGCCCCCAAGGGGACATTTTCTGACGTTACAATTCTAAGCATGTTTAGAGTGTTTTTACGTTCTAGCGGGGTCATTGGACCAAGTTAGAAATTTGGACCATGGTCCAAAAATGGCCTCGGGCCCCACGGTCCTAATCAACTTCAGAACAACAGGGTAAAAACAACCTCTAGGCTCAAAACACTTTGAAAAGGGCAAAAGGTCAACTCAAGCCCAAAGTCTCAATCAGGTTTCAAGTTTTAAGGATATTGCAGGAAGTGGGTCATCGGAAGGAACTTGGCTTTTTGGACTTTACATTCTAGGCTGAAAAATCCTCACGGGCCCAAAGTCTTGAAAGAGCTATCTTACTTAACTCTATTTTTGTGTTTTATAGGGCATGAGTATAAGACTAGATTTAGTACTTTAAAAGGTCTCGAACCAAATGACCTTTTGGGACCCAAAGTCCCGAAGGGTCCTCCTAACATGGTGATTTTACCACTTACAGGACACAAGACAAAAATCAATTTTTAGACCTCGCAAGGTATTACGGTAAAAAGACTTTTCAAGGCCCGAGGTCCTGAAAGGTTGCATCACTTGTGGTTTTTAGAATTTGTGGGGTGCGGTCCAAAACTTGAAGTTGGACTTCAGAATTATTTAAGGTCAAAAGACCATTTAGGACTCAAGGTCCAGAAAGGTCCCATTATTTGGGGCTTCTTAGGATTCTTTCCACAGGGAGTGGAACTAAAGACGTCTTTGGGATTTTGAAGCTTGATTGGCCCTTTTGGACTTAGTCTATTTTGCTTATGTTGATTCAAAAAGGGGCAATTTTACCTTCGAGGGCCAAAGAAAATCTGAGATTTTTCAAATTTAAAGGTTCAATGGGTCTCAAATTCAAATGTTTTAAGGATTGAAAGATGACTACTAATGTGACAATGGGTCCATTTATTTGCAAAGACCTACACTAATAATAGAAGAAAACCCTAGCAGCTTAAATAAAACTACAAGAAACCCTATGAAAATAGAGACTAAAATCCCTAAACCCTAACACATAAAAATAAAAATCATGAACAAAAAATGAAAACAATAGCAAAAATAGTAATCAAAGACAAATAATAGGGAAATGAACCCTACCAGGACAATGAAAACCTGGAAGAAATGGTAATGAACATGGAGGACACTTGAAACCACATAGGTACACCATCAAAATGCTTTCAATCGATCCTAGATTATCAACAAGTATCGTCAAATGCCTTAATGCTCCTTAGGGCTTGCTTAGCAGGTAGGAGACAAATAAAATGAAAGAAAAAAATGAGGGCTTACAAAGCTTCAAACACCTTAAATACCCTACATAGTACAAAGAGGACCTCCATTAATGTAGTAGGTGGGTGGGGCATAGAGACAAAATTAGATTTTGAACTTGGGGCAAAAGATAGCCAAATGGCTGATCAGGACCTCTGATCTTTATGGGGCCAAAAGCTAGTGGGATGCAGGGTGAAAAGGAGAAGTTGGAACAAGATTCCAATGGACCTCAAAAACTCTGAGGCTAAAAGACCCATTGGGGCTCGAGGTCCCAATTGGACTAAAAAATGAAAGGGTCCTGGAAACTTAAAGGAGCCTAGGAACCTAAAAGCTTGAAAGAGAAAGAACTTTTGGCCTCAAATAAGGAAGGCTTCAAAACAAAAGTTTTGAAGCAAAGACAAATTGCCAAGAGAAAAACTAAAAGACAAAACATGACACAAGGATCAAAACTATATAAACAATAGAAACAAAAATGACCAAAAGGATAGAAGGGGGTCCTAACCTAAGAAAAAGGTGGGGGTGGTTATGCAAGGCATAACAAATGGTGACTCAACTGGAAAATGCTCCATAGCATTTTGGAATATAGAACCCTCAATTTCTCAAAAGTCCTAAGTTTGAATCCATCAAAGATGATCAATAAAATGACAAACCTTATAAACAAGAAGATTATTGTAACGATATTAAGATGATGCTTGAAACTTACAATTGTGTGCATGTGATTTATTCCTTTCAAAAGATTCACCTAGATCCAAAACCCTACAACATGCTCTATCAATCTATTTCATAATGATTATATTCTACACATGATGCCTATAAATGGGTTTTCATCATGGTACTTGTCCAAGGCACCATGAATACGATTTTCACCAGAGGATGATTTTTTCTTTAATATTTTGTTTTTCTTTTTCTCTTTTCTTGACCAATGGGGTCAAAGTTTCTTGGATTGAAAAACTGCTCCATGCTTCTTTAAATCTCATAGTAGATTTCCTAAAAATCATAATCCTTGGGGAGCACCCTTATAACATCCAATCTAAGATGGTGCACATATGTATCATTGACCCTGACATTCTAAACTAGTTAAGTGATACTCTAGAAGTACACAAGGGACCATTCTACTTCAAATTGTCTCACTAGCTAAGTTGGTCATCTCTGAAAGGGTTTATCTTTACAAGGATTTTTCAATATTCTTAGGGAAAACTGGCTTAGGAAAGCAAAGCTAATGAGCAATATGGTATGGATGGAAAGTAGGAAATAAATGATCTTAATGAAAGACTTGAATGTTTCCCTCTATCTTAATTGTGCCCGAAGTTCTTCTTTTTGGAAGTAACCTACCGCTAATGATTATTTGAGCATTCTAACAAAATAAGAGTCATAGGATATGTGAGGAATTTTATAATTGGAATGATATATTCCCTATTTGATGTTCGAAACAATGTTCGAAGAGAAATGGGATCATTAAATGTTCTTGGACTATCCTAGCACAAGATGAATATTTGAATTATGATGACCAATAGATTGGGCAGTAGGGTTGATTAAGTTAGGTAAAAGGGACAACTTTGTGGGGATGAATGTGGTTGATTGAAGGGAGAGTGGAATGGTGATAAGAATAGTTGAAGAACCTTACTCTAATAAACCCAAACAAATATGGTTACCTTAGCCAATGCTTGTTTGTGAATCTTTTGGCTACTATTGATCTCTGTAGATTTAAATGACATTGCCCCTAAATGTTGAAAAGATTTTTGAGATAGCCCCTTTTTTGTCATACCTGAAGTATAGAATTGGGAAGCATGATGGTAAAATCAATTTTGAAATTTTGAGAGTTTCAAAAGACTCAATGTCATGTCATAGATGTGACATTGAAAGATATGTTAACCTTTGGCTCTGCCAAACTGCATCTATGCCATCACCTGTCTCAAATGTTGAAAATTTAATTGTTGACTTGTCCTCGAGCACATGATTGTGGCTTATAATATGTTTAATAAGTGCCCCTTGATATTTTAAGCATAGTTGATCATAGGTACAACTTTCACCTTTGATTCATTTGATGCAATAAATATTGTATTATGGTGAACTGATTCCTTCTTTCTGAATGATGAGTGGTAATTTGAAATTGCACTGTCTCTTGATGGAACCTTTTGCAGTACTAAAATAAATGTGAATCCCCTATTCTAAGGAATATAACCACCAATATTTTCACTTGAAGAAGGTCATTACGAGATCCAAATCCAAGATAACTTATGAATATATTAAAATGTGTATATAATCTAGTAAGCTCTTACAATGTCTCTCAATCTTCATAATAATCCTAGTGTTTATAAATATTTAGTGTTTCCAGAGTTCATGAGAAATGGAAGTAAATGAAATACTTAAAGGGAACAACTGATTATATACTAAAAAATACTAAACAACAATGGTCTTGACAAAGTTACCTTGATATTAGACTACACATACACCCCTCCTAGAGATAGTAGGGACTCATGAACAAATGAACAAATGGAAGAAAGACACATCAACAAAACAAAAGGGAAAAAAACAAACAAGAACAAAAAAACCAAAGCAAAAGACACCTACCTTACTATAATACAAAATGCTTGGTCCTACATTTTCAAGGACTGAAATAATGCTTGAGAAACTATCCATTGACAGGCAATGGGACAGGTTCTCCAATTATTGAGCTAATCCTGAAAGTGTTCTCCCCAAGGATCTCAGAGATTTGATAAGGGCCAAGCCATAATTTTTCAAATTTCTGGTGGTCACCCTTCTTTTCTTTATCTTTATCCCATAAAAAACTAAGTCTGAAATTCTAAAAACCTTTATTTTAGCCCTCTTATCAAACCATATTTTGACCATTGCTTGATGTTTGACAAATTGTTGTAGGGTAACATCTTATTTTTCTTCTAGGCCAAGAAAGTTCATGAGCCTAGCTTATATCTTGTCCTCATCAATTAAAAATTCTTTCATAAATCTGAGGACTAGGATCTGAAGATTTACTGGGAAGACCAAGTTTAATCTGTACACAAGTTGGTATGGATAAGTTCCTAGAGTAGTTCTCGTTCTATCTGTTCATAAGGCAAACTTAAGTTGGGTATGCCAATATCTAGGGTGCTTCTCAAGTAGTTTCTTGATGACATGAATCAAATTCTTATTTGTGGATTTTGCCACTCCATTACCTTGTGGGTAATAGTTAGAATAAAACTTTAAAACTACTTTATGTTCAAAGGACCATTGCATTAATTGAGCTAATGAGAAAGTAGGGCCATTGTCACATACCAGAGCGAAGGGTATCCCAAACCTTGTAATGTTGTTATCTTTGAGAAACTTGATAACTACCTCAGTTGTGCAATCCTTGTAAGCTTGCACCTCTGTCTAGTAGGTACAATAATCTATCACAGTCAAAATGAATGTTTGGCATGCAATCAAATTTGGGTTAATTATGCCTACAAAATCTAAGGTGCATTGGGCAAATGGTCTTACCTTGTATATTGGATGCAAAGGCATAGTAGGATTCCTTTCCTTGGAGGCAACCATTTGACATATGTGATAGGTTTTGGTGTGTTGATGGGCATCTTTGAATATATGTGTCTAGTACTAACCTGATCTGAGAATATGATGTGCTTTCGAATCACATGACCCATGTCCAATGCCATATTTTATATGAAATTCTTGAAGAACTTGTCTTGTTTCTTGTTCAGTTAAACACCTTAAATAGATTCCTTCAAAAGTTCTTCGAAACAATGTTGCATTTTTAATCATAAAATGAGCACTTTTCAGTCTGAGAGCTCTCATTTGAGTGGAGTTCAGGCTATCTAGGTACTTGTTATTTAGAAGAAAGTACACTATATCCTTGTACCATTCATCTTGGGTGATGGATTTGACTGTGTATTGGTGGCAGATTATTTGAGAATCAAAATCAACCATAGTCTTGGATAGTCCTTGTCCTCTTACAAGTTTCATCAGTTGAATTTCTAAGTCAAATTCTTGCAAAATTACCATCCATTTGCGTCTCCTTTATCCTAACTCACTTTGCATCAGAAGAAACTTTATAGTATGGTCTGGTACATTCACAAATATTTTACTCCTAATAATGTAATGTCTAAATTTCTTGACTTCTCTTACCAAAGCGAAAGCCTGTTTCTCCAAGTAAGGATATCATACTTTGGTATTTTTGAATGGGGAGATCATGAAAGCGATGGATCTTTCAACTCCAACTTCTTTCCTTTGAGTAAGAGCAACTACACACGAATGTTCAAAAGATAATGAATAGATAGAATGGTTGTAAGTAATCTGGGCTAATCAAGACTAGTGCTTCATTGATGGACTGCTTGATCTGAGTGAATGTTGATTTAGCCTCTGTGCTCCACTCAATCTTAGCTTCCTTTTTCATCATATCATTCAATGGCTTCACGATCTCAACAAATCTTGTTATGAACTTCCTCATGAAATTTATCTTCCCAAAGAAAGATCTCATTTCCTTTTTGTTGTCTGGCATGGGCAATTTCAGGATAGACTCCACCCTTTCTAGGTCAATTCAAATTCCTTTCTTAGATATGACATGGCCCAGTAACTTTCCTTCTGTGACTCCAAAAATACACTTCTTGGGGTTTAGTGATATGCCATATTGTCTACACCTTTCCAGTATCCTTCTCAAATCTACATCATGACTATTCTTGTCCTTGGAGAATAGGTCATGATATTGTCCATATAGATGATAATACACTTTCCTACTAGATCACCAAATACTATATCCATTGCTCATTGAAAGGTGGCACCAACATTTATCAAGCCAAAGGGCATCCTTCTGTACGCAAACGTTCCCCACTTGGTCATGAAGGCAATCTTCATTCTATTTTTGTATCTCCCAATAACCTGATTGTATCTGAAATACCCATCCAAGAAGGACATCATTTGAGATCCATTCACAATTTGTAGCACTTCATCCAATGATGGAAGGGAATAGTTGTCCTTTTCTGATGCTTTATTCAAGTTCTAGAAGTCTACACATAACCTTATCAAGCTCCGTTCTTCTTCCTGACATGTACCAAATTTGCTAGCCATGTAGAATGTCTTACTAGAAAGATGATCTTATTAGCTAGCAACTTATGTACTTCTTTGAAGATCAAAGGTTCAACTAGAGCATTAACAAGTCTTCGTTTATGAGAAAGGTTTTATATTTGGCTTGAATGTGATTGTATGAGTGATGATGGAAGTGTCAAATGTTTTCAGATCCTCATACCCCTAGGCAATGACATCTTTGTAGTCTTTCAATGCCTAAATAATATCTTCCCTTTCTCTACTATAGCATGTTTTTTTGATGAAAACATTCTTTTTGGCTCTAGGTTCCCCTAGGTTGTAAGTTTCATATTTACCACCTTCAGAATCAGAAGGCACTTTCTATTGGGTCTGAGTCAAAGATCATTTCTAAGGCCACCATACCTTTCATTATGTTGTTGGTCTTCAATTTGATTACTCCATCATCCTCTTTGAAATGTTCTCTATCAGATTCATCCACAATTTGTCCCTCAAAGACTCCATAATTAGTAATGAATTCCAGTATATGTTGGTCATCTTGAAAGACCTAGAAATTCCTTACATTATCTGGTATTGCTGGTATTGGGACAAGATCCATAGAGAATCTCCTCAACCTTGAATGTGTCATTGGTTCAAGGGTACTAGCAGCTACTACAAGAGCATCTGAAATGTGGTTCCTCCTTCTCAAGATAAATTTTATGTCAAAAGCCTAAAAATCCTCAATAAGGCTCCATACTCAGTTCCTATAAGTTACAAGGCTTTTGTCATGACAAGCATGCTGAATCCTTACCTGATTTACCACTAGTTTTGAATCTCCCTATACCTTTGGGCATTGTACTCCTTTCTTGTGTGCAAAAATTAGATCTCTGATTAATGCCTCATATTCAGTCATATTGTTAGTACAGTTGAACTATAGCTGATAGGATGCCAAATAATTCTTTGCCTTTAAGGCTCACTAACTCTATTCCTGCCCCAGCTCCTTTCTTAGAATGTGAGCCATCAAATCTCAAGGTCCACATCTGGTCTTCTAATGATACTTGTCCCTTATGATGGGCTCTATGTTATGAACCTACTGAACATGTGTCTGTCTGACCATCGGGGTTGATGGGCTTAACTCTTCTTCACTTTCTTCTAAAGAATGAGCTTCTTCTATCAGGATAGTCAAGTCTTAACTAACCTGAACAAGGTCTACCAAACTCTATTCCTATGAGGTTTTCTCATCTGGGCTCATCACTTTTGTATCCATAACAACAATACTAGGTAACCCACTTATAGGTTTAATGAAATTAGTGTTTGGTTGTCTTGTTTGCTGGTCAATACTTATGTCAGTCACCACTTCAGTACTATCTTGTCTAACCAACAATGATTCACTACATAGGATGCTAGTGTCTATTGGTGGGGACTCTGGATATTGTTTTCCGTGAATGTACTTCCCCATAATAGCAATGCGTACTACACACATTAACTATGAATGATCGCATTGGTGAATTTGGCACCAGCTTGGGAGTAATAAATCATTGATGTTGATGTTGTCTCCTAGCAAAGCTTGATCTATTTCCAATTTCTAAGAAAACTATTTGCACTTTGAGTGTAAATCTAGACTTGTAGTCTCCCTATCGCTCGTGGTATCTTGAGAGAAAACAATAGTGGTTAAAATTCCATCTACCCTGTAAACACCTAGTTCAAATTCTGTATATGCTACCTCATTGTGATGATTGTATTCTATTATCATGTGTTTCAACCTTGGTTCGCTTTCAATCCTAATCTAGTTTTGATTTCTTCTCCAAGACAACCATAAATGGAAAAATTAGTAGAAAAATATCCATTCAAGCTCTTAGACCAATCCCTGCTTAGTAACATTCCATAGGCTTCAAGAATATCCACCACTTGGATATCAATGTTGTTGGATACTAGGATCGAACACTAATTGGATATGTACATCCTTAAGTTCTCCTATCACACTCATCTCCACCTTGTCTAGTTGTATCACTTTTTTTTGGGTGGGAGTTGTTGTCATCCTGAGCTTTTTGCACATTGAATAGGGCATTATATTACCATATGCTCTCAAATCCACCAAGCATTTATGTAAACTCTTCCCAAATATTCTTATACTAAGGAGGAGTGGGGGGGAGTCTAGCTTCCCTCTTTACATCGTTGCATAAGCATCGGTAGTAGCCACTACCTTTGCTTTTTCTTTAGATGAATTTGGCTTATCTAGAAACTTTATCAAAGCTTCTCTTTGATTGGGGCAGTTCTAAAGAATGTTAAAGATTGACATGTTAGACTTTGTCTTCATTAGATCTTCAGTTATGCCATATTTCATATATGCAACTGAGTGAGATTTCATAAGTATCATAGGGTTCAGCCTTGGCTATCCTTCGATTTGAAATAAAGGTGGTAAGGGATTGTTCCTGGCTTTGGGATCAGGTGGCATGGGTCTATTACTAGGAGGTATGCTAGTGGTAAATGGGCCTTGAGCCTTCTTCCTCAGAAAATAATTGTTCTTCCCTTGTTGAAAGGCATGAACATCATAAGTTTTATCAAATGGTTCGTTATCCTCTTTAAAAGGGAAGACGTAAGTATCCAAAACCATGGTTGTGTTTATGTTGTTACTATTTTCTTAGATTGCATTGTAAGAAGTCTAAGAATCCGCATGTGCAATTCTAGCCATCTTTTCCATCTGAGAGCAGTCTAGTTCTGAATGATTTGTTGTGTCATATAGCCTACACCAATTAACCATATGGTTCAACTCAACTGTGTTTACTGCATTGGATGTAATAACAATCCCTTGGTTTCCTTCATTTGACCCATTACCTATATTTGTCATTATTAGGTCTTGTATTCCATTGCCTGTTGAAAGGTCTCTTATTGTAATTTTGATTCTAGTTTTGGAAATTACCCTAATTCTAAAAGTTGTTTTGACTTTGGGTTTGCGAAGGATTGAGACTAAATTGAGTGAGCTAATTTGTAACCTCAAACAATGTCTTCTTTAATGCCTCTTTCTCAGATGTCAAATGCATATTTTGATTAGCTGATTGATTCACCTTTCCATTGGCTTGAACATTGTTTGGAGTTGCCTGAGTCACAGTAGGTTTCTCGAAAAATGAGTTCCCAATGTTGGTAATAGGAATTTGGTGATTATTTTGGTTCAAATTAGGCCAAGTTATTGTAGGTGTGGTAAATGATTGGTTTGGTGGGCTGGTGCATTGATAGAGGTACCAAGTTTAGCAAAGGCATGTTACTGGCCAATAGTTGATTCAGTCCTCCTAAGTATCCCAATGAAAGCATTAAACCATTAATTCCCTTGGGTGAGGGGTCAATCTGATGTTGTAGTTCAATAGCCAGTTTGTATGTTTTGGCCAGAGTGTCTATGTTAGTTGGGGTCTAAGTCCTTAGGAATACACTGGTTAGGGGATTGATTGCTTTTAAATAAACCTAAATAGATGCATCTTCAGCTACCATATACAATGCAGATAACCATTTGTATAACCTTTGGAATCTAGTGTTGAACATAGTTAGGGATTCATTTGGTTCTTTTTTACATATGGCAAACTGATGGTATAGGATAGTTGGATCTACGTATGTTCTGAATTGATTGATAAATGTTGTTTCCAACCCGTGCCATGAAGATATTGAGTTTGAGGGTAGGCTAAGATACCAGCTATATGCATTCTCCTAACGAGTAGGGAAACAACCTACATACTACATCTTGATGGGCTATCTTTAATATAGCACCTGCTCATTTATACGAGCTTTACATTGATCCTAGTGGTATGTAATATTCATATGGCTAGTTAGTTACATTTTTTTAAGTGTTTTGCCTATGGCTTTATATCTCTGGTGTGGTTATTTACTTGGTTTGATGACATGTTAACTTCTGATTAGCATCTTGTACGATTAGCATCTATAACAATTGATAGGTTGATTGCATTTTAGGGTGGACATGTAGAGTCTATTTATTGGGGAGATTGTTTTAATATTGCATGGTGAACCGCATTCTACTTGGTTGCGGTATTTACTGAGGATGATTCCATTTGTCTAAGCTTGTGGATCACTTATACTCTTTGAGGATGGTTCTCTGATGTTTCAAGATATGGGAGGCCATGACAGTTGTTTGTTTCTGGCTCCTCTTTGATGTACAATCTATGACCAATGGTGATAAGAAGGTAGCCAATATCTTAATGTCTGAGGAAATAACTTCTGCAGATCATTTCTCTCGGTGGTGCACTTGATTTATGAACTCAACTATATTTAGAAACACCTTGGCCGTGTTCGCCATTCAAATCAACCTAAGATTCATCTTTTCATCAGTTGGCTCTGTCAACATTCATGGCAGAGGACGATACAATTGATGAATCATTTAGAACTGAAGCTAACATGTATCGCATGGTTTATATGACGATGGATGGCCTAATGTTAAAATGAGGGGGTGGCTGTGTTTTGGGTATGGTGGGTGGTAAAGGTTTCATTTGTTCAAAGGTAAAGATCATTGATGTATATTTTAGGAGCCTGGTTAAATATTACATATGCTCTATGGTAGATATAGATGCCCAGGGATGTTTAGATTTACAAGTCAAATGGTGCTTTGCCATTCCATTTGCGAAAGTTTAGGGAACCAGGGATTATATGAGGTGTATTATGTGTTCCTGAAATGTTTTATTAGCCCCAACAAAATATACTTTTGAGATGCTAAAGTAAACATTGAAGTTGAGTATGTGCAGGCAAAATAAAGTTTATTTATACACCTTTTTGGAGCTGGAAACAAAATATTTCTAATGTCTTGAAACAAATAGAATTGCTTGCCCATAACAAATTTTATTCTCTTTTTTCTTGGTATGGAGCATGTATAATGGTCGAGAGGTGAATGAGTATTAATTTGAGCAAGTTAAGGCAAAAATATTTGATATAAATGCATTATTTTTTAGGGAGAAAGAAATCTTTTGGTTATGTTTGTTGTGTATAGAGAAGCCTTCAATTTTTTTTTGAGTGATCAAATGAGGTATGTCAGAGTTGGGAAAGGGTGATGTAAGGGTTTGTATAAGGCATGGTGAAGGATTTGTAGGAAAATATTACTCACCAGGGGTGTATTTGTTATAGTTAGTGTAATATTTCTAGGAGCATGTGCTTTTGTAATTTTTTTAGGGTCACATTTATTGATATCTTGTATGCTTGTGATTAGTCTCTAGTGTCAAGTATTGGCAAGATGCTTGAATGCTAGATGAAAATGTGTTTTTCAAACATGCATAAGGGATATTGTGGACCATCTATGGTCTAGAAGAAATCTTACTTCGGTTGGTGTATTTTGAACTCATTAAGTCTAATTTTGGATGAATTTAAGTTTAAGTTTAATTAAATTCTAGTTTATTTGAAAAGGCTTTGTGTAAATGTTTTACCTTTGTTGGGGGGTTCTTGACTCTATCGTCCATTAGAGTAGGTATCAGTCATAAATGATCAGTTGGTCATATCTTTCAAGTGATGTTGTTCCTTTTGATAAATTATCACAAGTCTCATCTCAACCTGTTTGCACAAGCTCATAAAAACTCAACTTTGCTAAATATTTAGAGAGATTAAATTTATTTTCTATCTTTAGAGAGTTGTGCATATATTGGGTTTTATAAGTTTCATAGAAAGTAAGAAACTACTGATGACATGGTATTTAGGGAAATCAATTTGATTTGCATCTTTTGTTGCATTGTAACCCATTACAATTTGTTGTTTTAAGAGATCATTGGTCTAAAAGATTGGTATATTAGCACAAGTGGTGAATAGGGACAATATTTTGAGTAATTTTGTGTATTAGGTATTATTAAGTTGTGTGATCATGTTCTTTCCATTTTTCTTGAATTATACTATGGGATCTCTAGGAATACCATCCTTGGCCTAGAAAAATTAGAATTTTAGCGGAGCCATCCTCATTCTTGCTAGTTGGCCCAAACCACTTGCAGTTTGATCATGAATTTAACCAAAATGTCTAGCTCAACTTTGTTCTTGAGGTTAGTCTTTAGGTAAGTCTTCTAGAGTTACAAGGTGTGGCTTGGAGCACCAACATGTACAATTCAAATCTAGTATTTGAGCCTCATCATCGGTTGCATATGCATCGATGTAGACTTAGAGAAGATTAAAGTGATTCAAGATTAGGTATTTGTGCATGTCACCATTTTGTGTAGCTTTCTCAGACTTGCAAATTTCTACCACAAGTTAGTCCTTAGATTCTCACACATAATATGGTCACTCAACCAAATCATGCTTATCAAGTAGCATATACTTGGACACTTATGCAACAATGTGTCTTTTAGGAGCCCAAGTAGTGTATCTTTAATGTTTGTTTTGGTGATGCTTGACATTGCACATCCTTTTGACATTCAAATTGATATATTTGACTATACACTTAGCACATGTGTATGCTAAAATATGAAACTAAATAAGAAACAATGCATCAAATCAAAGATCCTATTTCATATCTAACAACACCTCTAATTGAGAAAAGGGTTAGTAGAATCAAATGAAAACATAGAAAAATCTCACGAAACTAGCCCTTCTTGCCCCAAGAAATGGTGGTTGTGCTACAATTCATTCTTGATGTTGAGATTGATGGTTGCTGACTTTAGCAAGATGACATTATATTCCAAAGCTATGATATAAATGGCTTGATTGAGGGTTGATTTATAGATTTTTGGATGATAAAATGGAGGGCTAAGATTTGATTAAAAATGGATGGCTAGAATTGAATGAGACAAATTAGGGAAAGATTAGAAGCTTCTAGGGCATTCTATAAGGATGAATGGTTGAGATTAAAAATGAATGGATGGATATGATTGAGTGAGAGGGATTAGGGAAAGAATGGAAGCTTCTAGGGCTTATCCTTATGTGAATGACTAGGATTAAGAGATGTAGTATGGAATGCATAATGGAGATGTAAAGTTAGTTTGACTTTTGTGAGAGTGTCTAGTTTCAATGTGTCTAGATAACTCTTAGCTAGTCATGTGACTTTTTTGAATTTATTTATTTGTGGATAATGGATAAGGATAGGATTAGTTTGGATAAATGGGGGATTAAAATGGGATTTACGATTTTTAGATTAATCAACCAAATAATAAAATTATTTAATTAATTAATAGTGAGGGATGTGAAAAAACTAGATTAATTAAATAAATATAATTTATTTAATTAACTTAATAATGGGATGGATGTTAAAGGATAATTCTAATTAATTAATTAAATATAATTTATCTAATTAATTAGTTCTAAGATGAATTTGTTTAGGACGGGATTAGGACAATGTCGAAAGGTGTCGAAAGTGGTGTTGGAAGTGTCGAGAGTGATGTGGTTAATTTGATGTGTCTACAGCATGATATTCACACAACACAAACATTTGATCACCTACCACTCAGAGATATTCAATTACATTGTTCAACACTACTCCACCTATGAAAAAGAACTGTTTGCTATTGTTTAAGCTATCAAGCAATGGTGCTACTATATTTTGGGTAAGGAGATAATCACTCATTTTTATTATAAGTCGCTTCAATTTTTACATGCACAAAACATGAAGTGGATAACATATTTGAAGTAGTTCCATCTAGTGATCAAGCACAAGAAGTGGAAAGGCAATAAGACAACAAATTGGCTTAGTTGACCATGAATTCACATGTTTATCATAGTGCTAGATTTATGTGGTGACAACTTCTTTGATTGGGAGACTCTACTCAATAGACCCAGACTTGGCATAGACCTACACCATGATTACACAAGACAAATATACTGGAGAATTCCATTTGTCTAAAAGGCTACTCTACAAGCTTGTGTATTTATGTGTTCTAGAAGACACACCTCAACAAATACTCATCTAGGAAGTGTATAATGCCAAAAAAACTTGACACTTTAGTGTTACCAAGACACTAGAAACACTACAACAACATTTCTATTGGCTTCATATGCATGTAGATATTGAGTTCCACATCAAGTCTTGCATTCCTTACCATATCACTAAGCCCACGAACATGAAGCTTGAAATTTACACACCTCTGACAATATTGTAAAGGCCTTGGAAATTTTATATCATGGATTTCATGACTGAACCCCCTATGACAAAGTATTCAAATGATTGTGTTTCTTGTAAAGGACAAATTTTCAAAATTGTCATCATGGTTGCATGTAAGAAAATAATTACAACACAAGAAACTATGGCATTTTCAATCATGTTTGGGTTCATTTTGGGCAACCGATATCCTTTTTTTTATTGTAGCCTAAGGTTTGCTAGTCCATTTTAGCAGACCTTGTGGAAAAGATTAGATTACAACTAAATAAATTCACAACCTTTCATTTGTAGACATACACTAGATAAATGTGGTAAATTACACATTGTTGCATCTATTGTGCATCTACAATTGTGTGCATTTGTGCACTTGGGATAACAACATGTTCCATGAAAAAAATGCCTACAATAGAGGTTTACATAGTTCTATGAGGCATAATCCTTTCTAAACATTATCCAACAATACCCTTAGACATAATCTACTATGCACCACTTTAAGTGGAGTCACACACACAAGAATAATAAGTGGATAGAGCACAATAGTTTTTGGAGCACATTTATAGTATTCACTAATAGGTTTAATAAACTCTCAAACCAATATTAAAAGTACAAAGAGCACCGTGATGCACACCACATACTTGAGCCCTTCAAAGTTAGTGAAAAAGTGTGGTTGCATTTTCAGAAAGAGTGCTTCAAGGGTCCACACTAGAAGATGAAGCCTCTATTTTATGGTATGTATACCATCTTGCATGTAGATGATGAGAAGAATTTTATTCTTGATCTTTCATAATAGTTGGGTTGGCATCTAATATTCAATGTGGAACTTTGCAAGTCATATTTTCCTCCTCTTCTTGAGCCAATGTCAAACTAACATCCTTTATCCTTGGATCTTGAGCACTTCTATATAATTTCCTAAGACGAGATCATACAAATGACCATAACACACACCCATGAAGGTTCACTTCATCTGTTTAGAGTGACTAAAGCAAGACAATATGTAGATCAATTAAAATAGTAGTTGTAATCATTAGCAACTTTATGTTCAATTTCCATTTCTCATTGAAGATGTGATGGGGGCCATCACTTATAAAGAAGGGTGAATTGAAAGGAAACTAAGGTGTGCAATATGTTTCCTACACTAATATAAAAGAAGAGATATGTGAAAAAATTAAATTGATCATACAGTTACAAGGAAATAATCACACAATCAATTTACCATAACACAATACTATATGTGGGGAAAAACCCTTTTGAGAGAAAAATGTTGCAAATATGTGCCTAAGCTATGTTGTCATTGATGTCAACATATCTTTGTTGCCATCAAGGTGTCAACTGTATCCTATTTTCCTACCTGTATAGAAGACCGGATTGTTGAGGATATTGAGAAAATTAATGGAGATCAATGTATGCGGACCATATGGCTATGTAGAGGCTTGTCGGAGGAAGATCCAGTTAAGATTTGAGAGGTTTACATTAAGATCTAAAGAAGTTATGACCATCTCCTGCAATATTCAGGAGAGTCAGAGTGACAGGAAAGAGGTCTGGATTGTTCCAGCTATGTCAAATGATGATCTGCAGATCTAGAGGCATGTTTGGGAAATCAGTGTGTATCAGCCATTCAAGTGCTTCATGGTTTGGAGGTCTGCAAGCAATCTTTCTAATGTGATAGTCATGGAAGATAGTGTTCTCGAGGTTCCAGAAGAAGATACAATTAATTTTGATGATTTAGAGGAGTACAGATGTTTTTGTTGAATTCAATGTGCTTGTGGAGGTCTCTTGATCATGTGACTGCTATGTTGGAGGTCCGCATTGAAGTTTGAGCTGACTATTGAAGATTTCCCTCTTGGTGTTGCTGCTCTTCCTAGTCTTGGCTGACCGGATCATTCAAATATGTTGCTGATGATCAAAGAGCAATTCTCTAGAGCATGGCATGTTGTTGGAGGCAGATTCAAGTCTCAAATATGTTTGGTTGATAGTATAGTGATCCGCGTTAAGACAAGATGACCTTGATGATTATTCCAAGGTTGATGAAGCATATAAAAGTATGTAGTTGAAGTGTGGCAAATCATCCTTGTGTGAAAACAATAAAATCCAAGGAAAGGATCAAAGGCAGAGTAGAACAAAGAAGAAGCAGAAGAACAAGAGTTGTTGAGGATGAAGAATTAGAGAAGAAGTATATGGGGTAGAGTAGAAGTTTTGTAAGCATTTCAATGTGACTGAACTAGGCATGAAGTAGATGTTATTTATCAGTTGATTCCTTCTGTGCTAAACACAAATTTAGTAGGTAGTGAGCCTCTCTTGAGCAGTGAGCTCTAGGCAGTGAGCCTGAAGGCATTTGCCTTCCTTTTCATTTAAGTACTTTTAACAAGGTACGAATCTTGTGGGTTAACCCCACCACGGTTTTCCCTTAACCAAGTTTTCACATAAAAATTCTTGTGTTATGTGTGTTCAATCTATTTCTACTCTTGTGTTATTGATTCATGCTTTAATATTTATCTGATTGCAAGTTGTAAAAGAAGTTTAAAATTAGAAAAGATTAAAATTTGAGGGACAATTGATTCAACCCCCGCCCCCTCTCAGTTGTCCGGACTATTTCCAACAAAAAACCCCAAACACCAAAGCACCTCTTGATGTATTATTCATTTATCATGTAGTTACAATACACTTGTAGAGTTTAAGACTTTTCAGGAGTATCACCAACCAAAGATTTGAAGGAATTTTGACAATGTAACAATACCTACAAAAATTGCTATTAAAACTCCATCTCAAGCACCCTATAAATAAGAGATAGAATACATTAAACTATCAAATGATAATTGGAAAACCATGAGCTAAAACCACCCAAAATAGTGGTACCCAAATCCTTAGCTAGAAATCCAACACCCAAATTCCAAGATGAGTCCATAGACTAAAAATAACATATTCCTTCCCCCTATCATAACCTAGTTATAGTCCACTTACCAAATTGGGAGTTATATTTTAGCTCCATTATCTGCATCCAAATATGCCTTAAGATGTGTGAGAACACACATCATAAGTTGGTCAACAAGTGTAACTATGAGCCTTATAGCTCTTTTATGTGTCTTAGATGTTTTTACATTTCTAATGCAAGAGGCCTAACCAAATGATGCAGAGGAACTTTGAATGGGGAAAGATAGACGAACTAGACAAGGTTCTACTTCACCTACAAGCCCAAAAACGAAGACCTTTATGCAAAAGTGGGAACAGCAGAAGGAAACTCTAGTATGATCATAGAAAGGTTGTATTGGGGTACCAAATGACTCATCTCACCCATTGGTTAAGGCAGATCACTCCCGGAACATACACTTGCTTCACAAATCCTCTAAATGGCTTGTCTCCTTAGAAAAAGAGAACAATCCTCTTATCTTTTTGCATAGACCTTCAAATGTCAGCCTAAGACATGCATTGGATACCCATTATGTCTCCCCACAGCATACTCTAAGATGGGTATAGGTTACTTTGAAAAATGTGCTCTAAAAACGAACTGGTAATTCTGCTACAAGGGTTCAAACTCAGAAATGTCACTGTGAAATGCCACGAACAGTCATCCATAACTTCCACACAACACAAAATGAGGTTGATCGCTTCAGTCAGATTGTAGATAACATAGTTATAGACATTTTCCCCAAGTTACATAAAGATCTAACGGTGGAAACAAGAGTTATGGCATTTTTCCCAAAACAGGTTACCCTAAATCAGGGTTTTGACAGTTTTACTAAAAATGCAATATCTTGTGCAAAACGAAACCAAAATACATACAACCAAAAGGAAATGGAGGATGATTGATAGGACTATCACTTAAAACCAATTTGGCACTAGTCCTTGTCTGTACAGGTCTGTACAACTACAGGAAACAGTCAATTTCTGTTGAAATACATGAAAACAGTGTTTTCTCTATTGATCAAAACCTACTAATCAACCACCCACACATTATTTGGATGTTACAAGGCCTTAATAAAGGCATTCCTCATTTGTCTCTTCAGTTTCCACTTCCTTCCAATGAATTGGAACAAGGTGACCCTTCACCTTCCTCATTTTACATTTTTGAAAGATACATTTTTAGGGATTTTCTATTTTGTATGACAACTTGTCATAAGACTTAAACATTAGACCCCTCCTAGGATCTTAACACATGAAATATGACTTGATGGACCTCAATACAATATTAAATCATTACAAATTTAACCAAAAATTAAATATTTGTCTAGGAAAACTTTGATTTGCCAAGGTGCTCCTGCACCATACTCCTCAGCATGAAGAAAACTCTTGTCCCAAGAGTTGTGTGGTCTGCTTCAAATAACTTTTGCCTCTTTATGTCTTCAACCCTAACTTGATGCCTCCTCTGCTTCCTTTTTACTTTCCAACTGTGACTCCTATTAATGGAGTTTGACTGGCTGCCTCCAAGGTGCATCAGAAGTCCACTCCTTCCTGCTACAACAACACTTCTGTCCCTCACCTGGGAGTCCTCTCTTGCCTCTCTCCCCAAGACTGTTGGTGACAACTAATGGACCATCTTCTCTGGCCCTCTTGACAGACCTTCATGTCTGCCTACAGCAGTGAGTGAACTTGCACCTGCAACCATAAAACTTATCAACAAGAATCAGATAGCAAAAACCAATGCTCATCCCGAACTCCTGCTGTAGATTGCCTCCTTCAACACTCTATCTACACGCTTAGAATCTTCTGAGCTCTAATACTAATTTGATGCAGAAGAACTTTGAATGGGGAAAGATAGACGAACTAGACAAGGTTCTACTTCACCTACAAGCCCAAAAATGAAGACCTTTATGCAAAAGTGGGAACACTAGAAGGAAACTCTAGTATGATCATGGAAAGGTTGTATTGGGGTACCAAATGACTCATCCCACCCATTGGTTAAGGCAGATCACTCCCGGAACATACACTTGCTTCACAAATCCTCTAAATGGCTTGTCTCCCTAGAAAAAGAGAACAGTCCTCTTATCTTTTTGCACAGACCTTCAAATGTCAACCTAAGACATGCATTGGATACCCATTATGCCTCCCCATAGCATACTCTAAGATGGGTATAGGTTACTTTGGAAAATGTGCTCTAAAAACGGATTGGTAATTCTGCTACAAGGGTTCAAACTCAGAAATGTCACTGTGAAATGCCACAAACAGTCATCCATAACTTCCACACAACACAAAATGAGGTCGATCTCTTCAGTCAGATTGTAGATAACATAGTTACAGACATTTTCCCCAAGTTACATAAAGATCTAACGGTGGAAACAAAAGTTATGGCGTTTTTCCCAAAACAGGTTACCCTAAATCAGGGTTTTGACAGTTTTACTAAAAATGCAATATCTTGTGCAAAACAAAACCAAAATACATGCAACCAAAAGGAAATGGAGGATGATTGATAGGATTATCACTTAAAACCAATTTGGCATAGTCCTTGTCCGTACAGGTCTGTACAACTACAGGAAACAGTCAATTTCTGTTGAAATACATGAAAACAGTGTTTTCTCTATTGATCAAAACCTACTAATCAACCACCCACACCTTATTTGGATGTTACAAGGCCTTAATAAAGGAATTCCTCATTTGTCTCTTCAGTTTCCACTTCCTTCCAATGAATTGGAACAAGGTGACCCTTCACCTTCCTCATTTTACATTTTTGAAAGATACATTTTTAGGGATTTTCCATTTTGTATGACAACTTGTCATAAGACTTAAACATTAGACCCCTCCTAGGATCTTAACACATGAAAGATGACTTGATGGACCTCAATACAATATTAAATCATTACAAATTTAACCAAAAATTAAATATTTGTCTAGGACAACTTTGATTTGCCAAGGTGCTCCTGCACCACCAAAGGCCATAACTTTTTATTCAAGAGGCTAATTGGGCCACCTTTTTAAAAAATTGTTGAGCTTGAAGAGGTCCATGCAATAGGCACTAGAGAATTGGTTTTGAACAACCTGAAATTATTATTTTAGTAAAAACTAACTCTATAGCTGAGAAATTTAGTTTTTTAAATTTTTAACCTAAAAATCACACTATTTGTAATCTTAAAATTAGGTTCAAGGTTGATACACCTTTCCTAACATTCTCCCACTTTTCAAATACCTTGAAAGAGAAAAGGAAGTACTGACACCATGCTCTTAATTTCTAGGGGTTGAGAGGCCCATAGACTCATAGCACGACCTAAACATTTCTATGCTCGCTAGCTTCATTAATGCATCTGTAACATTCCATAATGTGTCAACTTTATCCAGCATCACCCTCCTATCCTCTACCATTTCATGAACAAAATGTTACTAGACATCAATATGCTCTATCCTCGCATGAAATGTTAGGTTCTTTGTTTGACATATGGCACTCTAACTATCACATAGAACTGTAATAGCTCCTGCATCTAGCCCCACATATACACAAAATTTCTTAATCCATATGTATTCCTTACAAGAATGAGTAGCTTCCATATATTCTACTTTTGTAATGGACAAAGTGACCACAACATGTTGCTTAATCATCCAAATGACAGCATCACTGAACATAGTGAAAACATATCCATTAGTGGATTTTTGTTATTAACATCTCTAGCCCAATTTGAAGCCACAAATCCATGAATACACATTGAGTATTAGTCCCTTGTAGGATAACTATGATAACACATGGAATACTCAAAAGTACCCTTCAAATACCTAAAGACCCTCTTTACTGCATCCTAATGTACCCCATCCAAGATTATCCATGAAATGACTACGGACTCCCACTGCTTGGGCATTGTTTGGTCTTGTGAAAACTATAGCATGCATCAAACTTCCAATTGCACTAGCATAGGGTACTCTACTCATATCCTCCATCTCACTAGGAGAAGTATGACACTGCTCAATTGATAACTTTGTTCCCATTGTAATAGGAACACACAATGGCTTGCAATCTTATATGCTGAACCTCTCCAACACTAAGTTCATATGCTTACTCTAGCCCAACCAAAATTTTATGTTCACTCTATCTCTTCTAATCATCATCGCCAAGATACCCCTAGTTGCCTCTAAGTCTTATCTCAAACTATGCTAAAAGTTGAGACTTCAATTCATAAATCAAACACTTCCCATTACTAAAAACAACATATCATCGACATCTAATATGATAATGAGAAAATGATCACCATCCATTTTCAAATAGATGCAATGATCTGATTTGGATCTCAAAAATCCTAATCCCAATTAAAAAGAATCAAACTTTTGGTACCACATCCTAGGAGATTGTTTAACATCGTACAAATATTTATTCAACTTACATACCAAATATTCTTTAACTTTTTCAATGTAGTTCCCTGATTGTGACATATAAATCTCTTCCTCTAAATCACCATGAAGGAAAGATACCTTCACATCCATTTTCTTAACCTCTAGATCATACACTATTGCAACAAATAATAGAAACTAAATGGATCTCAACTTAGCTACATGGGATAAAATCTCACCATAATCAATTCCCTCAACTTGGGAATATATTTTTGCAACCAATCTCACATTGTACTTCTCAATATTGCCATCAAACCTATTACCCAAATTCTGAGCTTAGAAAATTTTAAAAATTTTCAGTACCTGGGAGATACTTATCCTGCTCGCAAAGAAATGCATTTGTAAGAGGACTTTCGAAGATCATCTCACTCCATGTAATCAGTTTCTAGTGAAAGTATCAATTCCGTCAGATTCAAAAATTTCAGAGTATAAAATATTTGCTTTTGTCAATTTTACTAAAGTCAGAAAAATTAACTGGAGGTCAGAATAAATCCATTTACATTCGAGATGCAAAGTGGAAAAGCCTCCAAATCAACTCCAAAGGGAATTAAAGGTTCATAAAGTTAAAATTATTATTAAATGATATTTTAACTTTTAGCAAGTGGAATGTTTAATTGGGCATTTTCTTGAGTTCAAAAGTTTAATTATTACCCCACCTTTCTTTTCCCTTCAAGCCGTAAATAAAGGTGAAAATTAATAATATAGTCAGGTGTAAATAAAGGTGAAAATTAATAATATAGTCAAGTGTTTTAAAGGTTTCAGAATTATTGTACATCTCATGCACATTCCTATCGGCATTATTATGAGTTCAAGAACTTTCTTTACCCTAACTCCCTTTGCAATCGTCTTTCCTTAAGGTTCTTGAACTTGTTTAATTCCTTATGCACTCATTGTCTAAAACTTTTAGGATTCAAGAACTTCTTTTTCTACTGACCACCTTTTGTGGAGTAGTGCTTGGCCCCTTCAAGCTGGTACAACTATACCCGAGGTTTTTAATTGTAAAGGGGAAGACTTCTGCTTATGTAAATATGGTGAAGGATCACCAGGAAGGGATTGGTTATGTCACATGAATCATAAAGCATTGAGAATCAGATCAAGCTATCAAAGTATCAATGAAGTCATCACCGATCAAAAACACTCAGAAAATTTTGGATTTAATTCAAGAGACGTGGCCTCGATAGGAATAAAGGATAATAAAGTTGTGGACTTCAAATATCATTCCGCAAAATTATACATCTCTCCAAATAGCTCGTACATAGCGCCTTTTCTTCCCAATGCTAACGTTGTCTAAAATACAACCTCCATTGCATCTGGCATCTCTGCACTATCATCCAATAGCCCTAGATGACTCTCAAGTTGTTGATCAACCTCAATAGCTAGAAAGAAACCCTTGTTCTATTTGTGAACAAGCAGAAGCTGCAGCTTCAAAGTTTGCTTCCTAAAAATATAAAAGAGTCTATTTTTCTACTTGTGGCATGCTAAGAACCACCGTGTATAAGAAGATTTGATAGGAAAATTTTGTTGGGCCCTAAGGTACTCTTCCTTCACCAGGGTGACTACCATGCCAAGCTTAGAAAGGTCATCCATTTACCTCTTTCCTTTCGGAGGCCATTCAAAAAATTCTTCCTAACATCGAATCTCTTGTGCTCCATGCCTTGCATTCATGGGAGGGCTTCACTGTCAACACGTTCCATGAAATGAAATGGTTTTCTTTTGATGTGACTTTTTTTTTAATATTTGGTTTCCATGATGTGTTGGAAAAGGATGACATTAAGCAGTCATACAAGATGCTGGAGAAGGGATACAACTCCATGCCCATCAACCTTCCTAGAACTCTCTTTCACAAAGTGATGAAGGTGAGGAAACAACAAAGCCAAATTTTGAGAAAAATTACTTCAGAGAGAAGGTTGTCATCCTCATCTCACGAGGGTTTACTAGAGACGCTGATGAGAAGTGCAGGGTAGCCTCTGTCAGGCATGCAGATTACAGACAACATAATAGGCATCATATTTGTGGCACATGATACAATGACCAGTGTATTTACATGGGTTCTCAAATACCTCACAATGCTCAACTCCTCAAAGCTGTCATGACTGAATAGGAGGCTATCGTGGGAGAAAAAGGAGAATGTAATGAGCATGGTTTGCAGCAGAACAGGTTCTTCGTATCACTCAACAAATACCATTCAAGTACCACTCCACATCTCAATGTTATTGCTTCTAGGTTTGAGCATTTTTAGACTTTGTTTGAGGCATGCATTCCAAATGAATGATTGCACCAAATGGATAACTAATTTAGTACTTTTGCATTAAATTGTTGACTTAGTAAAGGACAGTAAAAATGAGCTTTTGGCACTTTGTGATGAATGGATTTGCACATGAATTCGTCATATCCTGACATCAAAATAAGTCAGTAGTCGAGATTTGGTTGAAGCTTCATACTTCCTTGCTCTTTCTACATGCAGAGGGAAATTTCAATAAGATTAGAAGAAAGGACACGAAAACTTCATGTCATAAATGAAGTTTCATAGGGAATTATTGTCAGTGTTAATACATTGCATATGAAGAAATGATGATCACTACTAGAGTAATGGATTGAATATATATTTCATTGAAGAACTATTCACACCTATCTCAGTGAAAGTGCATATGATGATCATGCTCCTGATATTATCTTTGTTTGTGACTTGATGAATGTTATTAGTTATATGACTAGAAATATCAGAGTCAAGAGGTTCAAAGGCACATTGTTTTGTTTCAACTTGTTTATAAGTTGAACAATTTTTTACACGGGAAAATAAAAATGATTTTTATTGTAACTCACTTTCAAGAAGTAGTTACAAGAAATATAAGACTTCTATTTTTATTTTCAAGAAATAGTTACAGGAAACAAAGGGGAGCCTTTAAAAACTCATCGAAGGATGTTTGTATAGGAGATTATTATTTTTGGATCTTGCTACTACCCTGTGCAAAGAAGGGAACTGGTTGTAAAGGAAAACAAGAGACTTTGACTTGCTATTCTATTTTAATAAAGAGTTGTCGCTCTTATGTTCCTAGTGCCTTGGATATTGGTTTTTCCTATGTTAAATCAATCCTTTCCTTATTAGTTGTTCCTTTGGATAGTTCTTAATGTGCATGTTTTGGGAGACTGTTTGCTCCACTTCATTTCTTCTTCTTCTTTCTGGAGAGATTTAATTGTATTCTTACATCAGTAGTTTAATTTCTCTTCTCTCATTCTCTCTTTTTCTTTCTCTATCCCACCTTTTCTACTTTTTGGTTAAAAGCATATAGTATTTAATTCATTTCATATCATCCAAAGGTTGTTGCACCTTGTAAAATTAGCAGAGAGTTATTGTGAATATCTTTGTAATTGACTCAACTGCTGGTTTGGTAGTCATTTGTGTGGGAAAAAGAATACAGAGTTAAGTGACAAATTTGTAAACCAACAAAACCTAATTTTTTAAACACTCATTTGAATCCAATAGGTTTTTGTTCATTAGGCAAAGGTACTAAGTTCCATGTGTCATTTTTACTCAATGCAACCACCTCCTCATCCATGGCCAATTTCTAGGACTTTGCATCATCCATACTCATAGCCTCTTTCATAGTACTAGGCTCATAAACATTACTAATCAAAGCAAAAATATAGCTCCAATCTATATAAATTTGCTAGGCTAGTTCATCTATTTCAATGAATACATGGCTTTGGCCAAAGCACTTAAAATAAATTGGTCTAATCCTGAAAAGAGGATCATCCTTCTCTATTGTTCCACATTCTTTACCCTATCTCGAATGGTAGGCTTTCACACAAGTGCAAAAAAAAACCTAGTTTCCTTACTAACTCATTCATTATTTTACTCATTTCTATATTACTTTCCTTGCAAAATTTATGATTTTAAATAAGAATATTAATATTCTTAAGATTTCTATTCATTTCCAATAATAAAATAGAAAACAAACTGCAAGTTGTAAACTCCTACAAGAACTTATTTCAGTTGGCGACAAGAACTGATGAGCTATACAATCAATCTTTTAAAGGAAAATTTAACTATGTCTAAACATAGGAAAATTACAATCTATTAAAATTTCTTATGAAACACCATAAAAATAAAAAGAGAATATGTTTATATTTAGCCTTAATGATGAGGCTATTATGCTACAAGAACTAAAGACAGACTGCTACAGGAGATTTAAGTTATACAACTATGATAGGAACTTGATAGTTTTCCTAATATTTCCTAAAGAAACAATAAATGTGACATGATATCCTAATAGTATAGACTAATGTTTTTACAAAACCAATAGACACTCATGAAATGAAATCATGCACATGATACTGCTATTATAGGAATTAAGCTATGATGGCTCTATAAATAGCTATATCATGAACACTACAGTGATATGAGTCTAATAACATGTGACAAAAACAAAGATGTGATGGATCAATGAATGAAAATGTTGTGAATGGACTAAGACAGAATTATTAAGGTATCCTACCAAATTATTGTCTTAATAAGAATACGATCAAACTAATGTTGCCGAGGCAAAAATATTATAAGTTAGGTCATAAAATCATTAACACAATCTTAACAATGGACCGTAGGATAGTTATGGTCGATAGACGAAGAACAGTAGCCAAATTGATACATATATGCTAGTATACACAAGCATGAGGAATGAGAATGTTGTCAAGGTGATTCATGGACAAAAAGGAAATAAAGTGACCACAATGAAGGTTCACAAACTAACATTGCAAGCCACTTTCCAGTAAGAGAGTAAGATTACACTGGTTGGTAGGAGAATATAGAGGCTGATAGAAAATAATAATAGTTGGCAGAGGTGATTGTCATGGCTGTCACAGATCATTTGTTAGAGATTATAGCATGCAGATCAATGGTTCAAACATGCCATTACAGGGTCGCAGGTAAGTATGACAATGATAGGAACAATGATCAACAGAGAAAAAATATGGATTGGTGGTAGGAGTTATATGTAGACCAATAAGAGTTTGTAAAGGTAGGTAAAAGAACGTAATAGAACCAGAATATTTAAGCCAATGCAGAGTAAGATATATGCCATATAGTCAAGGGTCGATCTGCAGATGAACAGGATGATGATATGCCAATATTGGCAAGTCAAAGGTATTCATAGGAAATGATGGAATCACAGAAAACACAGATCAAGATAACAATGCTATCAAGATGTAGGCCGCAGTATGCGAACATTTAATAATGCAGATCAAAACTAGTGATGGCGACAAGAATAGTGTTCAATGTCTACGATAAGCTATAGAAAGTATTCAATCAAACATACATACACATATAGAAAATAAATATCAACAACAATGTATTACCTGGATTTTTGATCGAAATCTCCAAGAGATGGCTCCTTGGTTTCCTATCGCACCTCTTGCCAATGTCCACCTTCCCTTCCAATTTATGTCCCCTTCTTATGATTTGTTGTAGTACCTTTTATTGTTTTTCTCTTCTTATAATATCATTACACAGACATGGATTCCTTCTTTAATCTCCTTAATTGAATATTCTATTTTTAACTACATGCATTTTGCATGTCACAGGAGTGTTTTCCCCCCACTAAATGAGTAACTCCCACTACTTATTGCAGAGACATAATCGGAATAGCTATAATTATTTTACTACACACATATATTTGAAATATACAAACATTTTTATATTTATTTAAATTATAAGTACACACATATATAATTATGAATAAATGAGAAACAAAGTTGCATTCCTAATTAGTCAAAATCCATTTGATCATGCCAACATTAGAATATTATCATAAGCTCAAACATGACTATATTAAAACAAATTAACCATTCGTTAATGTAATGTGATCTAAGTGAGTTTGTGAAGGCATCATGTATTTTTCTCTCAAGTCAATCCTTGTCGAGTGGCTAGAACTCCTCTTCCTCAACCATGTTCTTGTCTTCAACATGTACCTACACTCATTCGCACTTGAATTCTCATTAATAGGTTAGTCCATAAAACCATAGTTGAAGCATCAATAATCAATAATCATAAATAAAATATTTTAATTGAATAATTTCCAACTTGATAATAATTTCTATTTCACATATTTCAAAAAATAATAACAATTTTCTTTGAACACATGTTAACTTTCCCAATAATAAATTGATCATAAAGAAATGTTCAATAGTTTAATAATAAAATAGCAATACAAAAATTTAGGATGTTACATCCTTCCCCACTAGGAAGAGACATCGTCCCGATGTCTTAAATATTACACACAAGCTAATTAATAAAGCCTCTGTCTCATGTCATTGACATAACACATGAACAAACAAAGCATCGTAAAAAAAAAAATTTAGCTAAGTTCTTAAATGAGGAAAGGATTGATCTATCTCATCAGCATCCTCCCATGTGGCACTATCCATAGCATACTGGTCCCACTGGACCTTATATTGAACAATTTCTCTATTTCTCAACTTGACATTACGCTTGTCCAGAACTCGGATGGGTTCCACCAACACTATTCCTGGATCCCATACCTGTAAGGCATGCAAATCAAGTATGTGCGAGGTGTCAGGATGATATGGTTTAAGAAAAGATACATGAAAAATATTATGGATTCAGGTGAGAGCAGTAGTAGAGCAAGTCTATAAGAAATAGGGTTGATTACTTCTAATACATCAAACTACCCCTCAAATCTAGGAGCAAGTTTGGAAGATTTACCAAATGAAATTGAACTCTTTTGAGGTTTGATCTTCAAAAAAACTTTATCTCCCATAGAAAATTGTTTGAAATTTCTATTCTTGTTTGCATAACTCTTTTGTCGATTTGATGCTTATTTCAAGTTTTCTTTAATCAATCTCATTTGATCATCCATTTCTCTAAGCATGTCTAGTCCAATAACAATCTTGTCTTCTACCTTATCCCAACTGACAGGTGTTCTACACTTACGCCCATAAAGAGCTTAAAAAGATGCCATTCCCAAAGATGCATGGTAAGAATTGTTATAAGCAAACTCCACCAATGGAAGATAATCCTCCCATTTATAATGTTGATCCATACAATACATCCTAAGAAGGTCTTCCACTACTTGATTTACTCTTTCTGTCTAACCATTAGTCTGAGGGTGATATGCCGAGCTAAAATTTAATTTTTGTTCCCAAAGATGAATACAAAGTTGTCAAAAATCTAGAAGTCATGCGAGTATCTCGATCTGATATGATCATCTCAGGTACTCCATGTAATCGAAAAATCTCTTGCACAAACTTCTTGGCTAGAATCAAAGAACCATCTTTAAGATTTTCTAGAATAAAATGTGCTACCTTTGTCAACTTATCTACAACTACTAAGATGATATCATGTTGATTCTTGGACATTGGTATCCCCTAAATAAAATCCATGGTAATCACTTACCATTTTTACTTGGGTACACTGTGTGGGTACAAAAGTCCTATTGGATGTACATGCTCAACCTTGACATGTTGGAATTCCAAACATCAAACCACAAATTCTATCACATCTTTCTTAAGTTTTGGCCAAAAATACAAAGATCTTAATTATGTTACCATCTTGGTCACTCCTAGATGTCTTGAATAAGGTGCATTGTGAATTTCTTCTAAAATAATCTTTCTCAAATCTCCTAAATCTGGAATATACATTCTATTTTGATATCTTAGAATTCCATCAGACTCAAAGACATATCCATTAAGTCGGTGGTCTAACAGATCTTCTTCTAGATCTTGTTTTACCCTAGAATAGTGCTCATCTCCTTATAGATTCAAAATTACTTGCTGCCTCAAGTTTGATCTTATGGTAACCATTGCTACCAAATGCCTTCTCATACTAAGAGCATCTACCACTCTATTTTCTTTTCCTTTGATGTACTCAATTCCAAAATCATATTCATTAAGAAACTCCAACCATCTCCTTTGACGAGAATTTAGATTGGGCTGAGTAAAAATATACTTGACCCCTAGATGATATGTCTTCAACTCAAATGGCTTCCCTAGGAGGTAATGTCTCCACATCTGAAGTACGTGCACAATGGCTGCCAACTCTAAGTCATACAGGGCATAGTTCATTTCATACTGCCTCAGCTTTCTTGATTCATAAGCAACTACTTATTCATTTTGCATTAATACTCCTCCTATACCTTCTCTTGATACATCAGTTATCACAGTAAAATACCCATTACGAGCAGGTATAGTCAATATAGGAGATGTAGTGAGTTTTTCCTTCAAAATCTAGAAAGCTTGCTCACATTTTTTTGTCCATTCAAATCGTTTTACTTTCCTTTGTAGTGAGCTGCTACTATAGTAGAGAATCCTTTTACAAATTTCCTATAATATCCAGCTAGTCCCATGAAACTTCAGACTTCACTCACATTTTGAAGTGTAGGCCACTCAATTATTGCCCTAATTTTCTCCATATCAACTACAATTCCCTTTAATGAAATGATATGACCTAGATAATGTACTTTGTCCTGATTGAAAGCACACTTAGGCAATTTACCAAAAAGTTTATGATCTCTTAGGTGCTGCAACACTATCCTCAAATGCCTATCATGCACCTTAATAGATTTATAATAAATTAGGATGTCATCCAAAAATACTAGCACAAAATCATCTAAACAATCTTTGAATACACTATTCATTAAATTCATGAATGTTGTAGGGGCGTTAGTTAACCCAAATGGTTGTTAGCAAGAGACATTGCTAGGCATGTCAGATGTTGTCATTGATGGCAAATAAATCTATCTTACACATCTGCATTGTATTATTTGATCATACCAAAAGTCAGGTTGTAGATTTGTCTAAGTCTGCATAAACAGGAACACAGGATATGACAGGGTTCAATGTTTTGGTCTGCATTTCTCCATAGGAAATCATATTGTGCTGCGGCTCTAAGGGAATGATAAGGGATGTTAGGGCTACGAAATCCAAAGTTTTAGCCTCCAGTGATGAAGGGATTGAAAGTTACAAGCATCTAAGTATCAGGTTTTGGTTAGACAGTTCAGTCCGGTGAAGAATAGGCTGACTTGATGTTTGATCCTTGTGCAAATTAAGAGAAGTGGTTGGTTGAGTAATTTATGAGATCCAGTTGTATTGGCTGACATGTGTGGTGACTTGACTAGATAGGTTTTGGTCTACATTGATGTTTGTGCACGGATTCAGCCAACAGAACAGTGATCTTGAAAAAGTCTCTAAGTTTTCTTGAGGCTGACTGTAGTTGATGTAATTTCATGTTGCAGATATATATATAATCGATGGGTCTGAGCATTTTGAGGTATGGATGTATGAATATGAGGTG
Source organism: Cunninghamia lanceolata (assembly GCA_027924645.1). Lineage (NCBI taxonomy): Eukaryota > Viridiplantae > Streptophyta > Pinopsida > Cupressales > Cupressaceae > Cunninghamia > Cunninghamia lanceolata. The sequence continues at coordinate 1,273,901 of BSBN01000395.1, read as the reverse complement.
AGAGGTACAAAATGTGGTAGTATCAAGTACGAAGCAAGGGATCTGAGCCCCGAATCATGGTAGAATAGTAAAATAGGGTAGTGAGAGATGAAGTGTGTGAAATCAGTATATTGAGCCTAACCAGAACTATAATCTTACATTGTTAGATGCTATTGTTCAGTTCATGTATTTCAGTGAACTCTTGTAATTAATCTTATAGGCAGTGAGCCTCCTTTGAGTGGTGAGCTCTCAGTAGTGCATTTGAAGGCATGTGCCTTTCCATTATGTTATACTTTTAACAGAGTATAAAATCTTGTGGGTTAACCCCCACCATGGTTTTTCCCTTAACTGGGTTTCCACGTAAAAATCCTTGTGTTCATGTGTGATGATCTTGTTGTTGTTTTTCTTAAGTTCATGCTTCTTTCATTTGAATGTATGTGGTAAATTTATAAAGGAACATAATAATAATTTTTGCATAACACTGATTCACCCCCCCTCTCAATGTTCCTTAATTCCAACAATTGGTATCAGAGCAAGGTTCTTTAGAAGAAGTTTAATAGCTTGAGGAAGATATGGGAAGATGTTTCAATGGGTTCATTTAGGTATTCTGATGGTATCAATGAACAATTTCAAGTAGCCCTAGAAGATCTTGATCAGCCCAGAGCAGAAGTCAAAGAACTGCAAGAGAAGCTTAAAGATGTTGAGGATTTCATTAAGACTTTAAAAGGGTAACTTAGCAAATCCATTGAAAAGAGGAAGGAGCTACTTCAGCAGTTAGCAAATCAGAATGAAGATAATGGCATGGATAAGGATTTGAAGTAAAATACACAGGAATGTGAGAAGCTGGCAAAACAAGTTGTTGTCCTAAAACATGAGATGGAATCTAGCGTGATGAGGGTAACCAAGGAAATTAAGGAAAGGAAGAAGACTGAGGAAAACCTGAATCAATCTATGAAAGAAAGAACAAAAAAGTGTTGCAGATTGGATAGAATAATTGGCCATTTAGAATCTAATCTACAAGAAACTAGGGATAATGAGGAACAACTTGAAAGATAAATTGTCATTCTCAAACATGACCTAGAAGTTGCAAATGAATATAAAGAGAAGTTCAAGATAAGCTCAGCTAAACTTGAGGTGGTGCTTGATAGTCAAAAGAAGGCAAATGATAAGCATGGTCTAGGATTTGAGAAAGGTGAAAGCTCTAGATCCGATCAAAGAAATCCTGAAGAAAGAAATCAAAGAAGGAAACCTGGAAGGCCTTCAGTAAGACAACCTAATGCTCAAAGGTATCCATCTTTCAATGGTAATTGTTTAAAATGCAATGAGTATGGTCATAGAGCTAATCAATGCAGAAGTAAAGTAAATCAAAATGCATTATCTTTCTTTAGTCAATGCTTTAATTGCAAAAAGATAGGTCATAAGGCTGACGATTACAGAACTGGATCAAGGAATCCTCTTAAGAATAAACAAGTTTTTAATGGAAGATGTTTTACTTGCAACAAGTTTGGGCATATTGCAATGTAATGCAGATCTAAACCTGCTCCAACATGTAATTGTCAGAGAAATAAGATTGTGCGTTTCAACTACAACAAATCTGGACATATTGCTAAATTTTGCAGAAGAAAAAAGGAGAACTCATAGGCAGGTAAAGGAAGAATAGAGCAGAAGATGGACAAAGACAAGGGCAAAGTAGATGTGAATGAGATCTAGAATGAAATGAACAAAACATGGGTGAAGAAAAGTGTAATGAATGATGGTGATGGGACCGCATTAGAATCCGGTGCTGATAATTCCTTCAGGAATTGAAATGAGAGCTCTTGTTCAAGGGGAGCTACATTGAAAATCTAATTCCCCCTACCAGTAAGTGGGTGCCTTAATCTGGCATGATGAATGAAGATAATGAAGCCTATTGCAGATCTGTTGAAGCAAATTTTGGAAGGAAAGAAGCTAATGAGATTGATTGCGGAGTAAATTGAAGATTGATTGTATTCAGAAATAATATAACTAGATGAATTAGGGAAAAGCATTTATTAAAATTGTGAATTAGGTTTTACGGAGCATAAAAGGTCATCCACTCAACATTTGAATCACTCTGCATTTGAAGAGAATAAGGAGAAGAGCGCTTGAGTTGAGATCTCAAAGATTTGGAGTGCGAAAAGTGTATTCAACAACTAATCCTAATCAATGAAACAAGGTATTCCCTGTAAAGCTCTCTAAATTTGCAATCTCTGGATATTGCTACTCTGTTGCTTGTTAACATCAACGAAAGGCCTTGACCTAAATTCAAAAAGCATCCACACAAATCTGTAGAGGTTGATCCGTTAGGTGCCTTTTCTAATGTTTCACATGGAGTGTTGCACATAGAAGATATTAGGGCTTACATTCATGCTAGCATAGCTGAGTTTGGGCATTCTAAGTTAGTGGATTTGTTTAAGAATCACCTAAGGGGTGAGATTCATGGTCTTAAACCTGAGTATAAGGTGTTGCAAGATAAACATTTCATTCAGGTTATTGGGTTCCCATCCTTCGATGAGGACGAGTGGGTCTGGTATGTACTGAGTCAGATGCATGTTGAATTTATGTGGTTTATGAATACCCTTTAAGATCATTAAGGATGCCATCAAGGCCATAATAAGATTGAACTCATCTGGTGGACTGTCGATGTGAAAATTAGTGAAGAATCAGATTGTGACTGAAGCTACTAGATCAAATTTTGATAAGAGGGCAATGACAATAAATGATATAACTGGTCTGGATTTGAAATTTACATCCATGGTGATTGGGTATAAAATATACCACTCTAGCAAGGAAAACACAGTGTCTAGTATAGCCATTTATGCTTACTATGACTTGTGTGAGCTACTGGAAAACTAGCTAATGGAGAATCTAAACAAGATCAAGAAGGATAAGAAGAATACATTCAAATATGGTATGTTGGTCTTGTACTTATTCTTTTATTTCATGAATGAATAGCCCGAGAAGAAAAGCCTGTATTGAACTAGTTATAAGATTGTTGCCATACAAATAAGAGAGCACTTGCACAATATTGGTGAATCCAATGCCCAAAGGACTGCTCTTTGGGGATACTTCAACAATTTCTAGAATATGATGTAATCAAGGGAAATAATCCCTAAGTCTGTGGTGGAAAAGTACAAGGATACAATTTGTTTCATGGTGGAAATAGATCAATGTTTGATGGAAGCAGTTGAATCAAGGACTGTATGTATCATGCCCATGGGGCATGAAGTTGATGAAAAAATTCTAGAAATGTATGCTCAACACCTTCTGAGAAAAGCAAAAGATACCTCAGCTGAGAGATTCGGTACATATAGTGAGCTTAGTTTAAAATTATATGTTGAGCTCTAGAAACCTGAAATAAAGAGAAAAGTCCAAAGGCAAGTTGAAATGTATGTAGAAAGTATTGGAATAACAAAGGAAGCTCTAAGAGAAAATAAGAAAATGATAGAAAAAGATGAGAAGGAGAAACAAGACAAAGAACAAGAAAGTGTTCCAATAGATTCCTCTTCTAAGTCAAGGACTACTAGGAGTTTTGGTTTAACCTCTGGTGCATCACCTTCTCCTATTGCAGAGAAATTCAAATAAAAACCTACCAGTAAGGAAGGAAAAATGATAGAATTAAAGGGAAAAAGGTCATATGACAGTGTGGAAAAGGAGGATGAAGAAGAGACTGAGTTAGATGGTGAGGTTAAAAAATTGAATGCCTGAGGCACCAAGGCTACTAAAGTGTCTAAGGACAAGCCCTCTAGAAGTATAAGGTAATTGTTCATGGGAATTGGAAGCCCATAACAACATATTATGAAAACTTTGATAATGTCAACAAGAAAATTTTGGAGGATTCTACTGTTAAGTACTTGAATACATTCAACAGAGCACTTGTGGAAATTTTTTCAGAAATCCCTAAAAGTCTAAGAGACATTATGGAGATGAGAAAAGAAACTACTAAAGCAAAAGATTTGGAGCTAAGAGAACATGTGTTGTCCATTCTATGTTTGGTAATCTCTAGGAAGGAAGCAAATCAAATTTTCAAAGAAGTTAAAGATGAATTCAGAAGCAAGAAAAGGATGAATAAGCTAATGATTGGAGACATTGATGAAGTGGTGAAAGAAACAGAACAAATTCTAAAGAAATCCCTGGACAAAAATAAGTTTTATGTGGTCTCTGAAGAACCTACTGATGCTGATAACACATCCATTCTGAATGATGAAGAGTTGAAGAAAAATGAGCAACAAGATGAGGTAGATGATTCCTCTATTCCAGAAGAGAAAATACTAAATAAAGAAGATGAAGAAATGATGAAGGAAGATAATGTTGATTGTGTAGAGGAAATATCTAGTGAAGAAGATACAGAGATGAATATGGAAATAAATGCTTCTACTAAAGGTGATTCTAAGAAGAATAAAGAGCAGAAAGTAGAAGAAGTAAAGGACAAGGAAGATCAAAAGGAAGAAACTAATGATGGAATAGATTCCTCCATTCCAGATGTTGAGGAATTTGATAAAAGTGATGGTAATGCTGGTGCTGAGGATACACAAAATCATCTGGAAAAGAATGTAGAAGACATTCTTATAAAGGTGAAAAGAAGGATGCCTCTGCTGATGATGCAAAGAAAGTAGAAGTAGAGAAAAAGATTGAAAATGATAAGCAAGACAATGTAGTTGAATCCAAAAAGGGAAGAAATCCAGGCCCTAAAACTGAAACATCATATTTGGGCAAGAGACATTGCAGTAGTGAAAGAAATTTTGGAGAAAGACAAACAAGTTGTAGAAGATCCAGATATAATACAAGGTCTAATCAATTTTGGTACTCTTTCTCTAGTACAGAAGATGAAGGTGGCCTCTTTTGCACAAGCTAAGGCTAGAGAGGAAATTTTGAAGTTCAATATAGAAGACAGTGAGTTGCTTGGTCTTGCATCCAACATTTTGGAGAAAATCATGCCTACATTTCAGAAAGATTCATTAGTATCGCCCTATGGTCAGTTGAAGAGTCTAATAAACTTTGTAAGTACTCACTTTGAGTCTTTTGAAAAGTCAGCAGAAATCAAAGTCCAGAATGAATTTAATGATAAAAGATTTAGTGAACTAAAAAAAAATTGACAATGATAGAATTATGTTGGTTACTAGTGTAAAGAGTATTCAAAATTCTCTCACTGAAGGAGGAGATGTGTACAAATTTTGTTTATCTTGGCCAAAAGTTGTATAGGATATTGAGAAGAAAATAAAAGAGTCTGAGAAAAAATTGTTCAATGTATCTCAATTCTTTAATCCTTTGACAGTATCTGCAGCAAGTCAAGAATGCCAAGTAGTTAACTTGATTGATGAAATAAAGAAATTTGTGAAAGAAAAAGAAAACATTGTGGCAAGGATGTGTGAACTCCGGGGACTGATTCTCCCTAAGTTAGAAACAATGTTCAATGCATTGACAGAAGCTCAAGCTGCTGCTCTAACAAGTGATCCCACTGATCTACAGAAGGAAGAGTCACAGGCATTTTTATTCAGTGGTCATATTTCAATTTTGGGTAGCATGAAGAAAAGTTGGGACAGTTAATTCACACTGTTGAAAAACACTTTTGGTGATGTGTTTAAGTTTATGTAGATAAGACATAAGGATTGTTTGTACATATGCAGAAGTATGTATATAGAGTTTTTGTGTGAATTTTTGGATCTGTACCTCAACCTTTTCCATTGATGTCAAAGGGGGAGTGGAAAGCAATGAAAAATGAAGAATTCATCTAAGGGGGAGCATTGGAAATCACAAGTGTACATAGTAAGGGGGGTTGTTCTAACACTTAGTCATTTTTCACTAAGTGTTGCCATCAATGCCAAAGGGGGAGATTGTTGGCAAGACAAACTATTAGGCACATCAGATGTTGTCATTAATGGCAACTAGATATATCTTACACATCTGCATTGTATCATTTGATCATACCAGAAGTTAGGTTGCAAATTTGTTAAGTCCAGATAGACAGGAATAGAGGATATGATAGGGTTCAACATTTTGGTCCATATTTCTCCACAAGAAATCATATTGTGCTGCAGATCTAAGGGAATGATAAGGGATGGCAGGGCTACCTGAATCCAAAGTTTTAGCCTTCGGTGATGAACGGATTGAAAGTTACAAGCATCTGAGTATCAGGTTTTGGTTAGATAGTTCAATCCGGTGAAGTATAAGCTGACTTGATGTTTGATCCTTGTGTGGATTAAGAGAAGTGGTTGGTTGAGTAATTTATGAGATCCAGTGGTATTGGCTAACATGTGTGGTGACTTGAATACATAGGTTTTGGTTTGCATTGATGTTTGTGCATGGATTTAGTCGACAGAACAGTGATCTTGAAAAAGTCTATAAGTTTTCTTGAGGCTGACTATAGTTGATGTAATTTCATGTTGTAGATATATATATAATTGATGGGTGCGAGTATTTTGAGGTATGGATGTGAAAATATGAGGTGAGAGGTGCAAAGTGTGGCAGTATCAAGTGTGAAGCAAGAGATCTAAGCCTCAGATCATGGCAGAATAGTAAACCAGGGCAGTGAGAGATGAAGTGTGTGAAGTCGGTATATTGAGCCTAACCGGAACTATAATCTTGCATTGTTAGATGCTATTCTTCAGTTCAAGTATTTCAGTGAACTCTTGTAATTAATCTTGTAGGTAGTGAGCCTCTTTTGAGTAGTGAGCTCTAGGTAGTGTGCCCAAAGGCATGTGCCTTCCCATTTTGTAATACTTTTAATAGAGTATAACATCTTGTGGGTTGACCCCCACCGTGGTTTTTTCCTTAACCAGGTTTCCACGTAAAAATCTTGGTGTTCATGTGTGATGATCTTGTTGTTGTTGTTCTTAAGTTCATGCTTCTTTTATTTGAATGTATGTGGTAAATTTATAAACAAACATAATAATAAGTTTTACAAAACACTGATTCACCTCGCCTCTCAGTGTTCCTTAATTCCAACAATGGCAACACCATGAATTCATAGTGACCATAGCAAGTCCTAAAGGTTGTCTTCAAAATGTCTTCATCGTTAATCTGCAATTGGTGATAGCCAAATCTAAGGTCTATTTTAGAAAACACCGTAGCTCCTTTCATCTGATCAAAGAGCTCATTAATTCTTGGAAGTGGGTACCTATTCTTGATAGTTACCTTATTGAGCATTCTATAATCAATGCATAGGTGCAGGGTTCCATCCTTCTTTTTCACAAAAATGACTAGTGCACCCCATGGAGATACACTAGGTCTAATGAATCCTTGGTTTATCAACTCTTGTAACTGCACCTTTAGTTCATACAATTCTGCAGTGATCATTCTAGAGGGTGATTTTGACTAAGGTTTAGTTCCTAGTAATAAGTCAATGGAAAAATCAAACTCTCTTAAGTGGCAATTCTAATAACTCTTTTGGAAAAACATCTTGAAATTCCTTGAGAATAGGGTAGTTATCAAATACAATTTTCTCATCTCCATGGTCTCTAACTTTGATTGTATAAATGGAACATCCCTTCCTTGAGGCCTTCTTTAATTGCATAGCTAAGATTTGTCTAAGTTCAATGAATCTCTTAGTACCATGAATCTCTACATGATTTCCCAAATCATCTAAACATTTCATAATTTTATCCTCACAATTGACAATTGACTTATGCTCCATTAACCAATTGATTCCTAAGATCACATCATATGACCCTAAGGGTGCTACATAAAGATTGACTCAAGTCTGGAAACTTGGAAGATCTAACTCATTGCAAAAGAGAAAAGAATCTACTCTCCTTTCTGCCTGATTCTCATATTGAACATTCCATGAATTAGCCATGTACCCTAGTCTAATTCATAATTTAGAGACTACTTTAGGATCTACAAAACATTCTGTTGCTCCATTAATTAATATGGAAATAGGACGGCCATAAATCTTATCGGTACGTTGGATTGGTATCACTTGAAAGTCAACTTACACACCCTAGTCTAATTGATAATTTAGAGACTACTTTAGGATCTACAAAACATTCTGTTGCTCTAGTATTAATTAATATGGAAACAGGATGGCCATAAAGCTTATCGGTACACTAGATTGGTATCACTTGAAAGTCATCTTGTTGATTATCTATAGTTGTATGGATTTGATGTTGTGGCACTCCTTGTTGATTTTTTTCTCTTCATCTTATTGATCATTGTGGACAAGAATTTGCATAGTGCTCTCCACCACATACATAGCATCCATCCCGAGGTGCTCTTGGTCCTTCTATCTTATCTCTTCTGTTGGTATAGAAATTTCCTCTTTTATTGCTTTCACTTTGATTTCCTCAATTCCCATCTTGGAAATTGTTATTCCTTTTTAAGTTCTAGATCTGTCGGTTGTTGTTTCTCTAATTTCTATTTTGAAACCTCTTGTTTCCAAATTTTGCTTCACTGCTCTTCCAATAGCTAGCAACTTGTTGCAACTTTTGTTCTTGTTTTATTGCCTTCTCAAAGACTTTGTCCATATTTAGAGGATTATGAATGTCTACATAAGCACCAATCTGAGGTCTTATCCCTATGATGAATTTTTGATTCCCAAACCATTCATCCAACTGGTATTTTGGCACATATTTAAGCAATTGGGAGAACCTTTCCCAATACTGGGTAACCGACATATTGCCTTGAATTAAATTCTAAAATTCAGTTATCTTTTTGTTGAAGAAAAGTTGAGGTAGCCACCTTTTTCTGAAAAGTTGAAGAAAGAGTTTCCATGTTATAGATTATTTTCAACTTTCTCATTGTCCCACCATGTAGCTGCTTCACCAGTAAGTTGATAGGCTCCCCACATAGCCTTAGTCTCATCAGATAGATTACAGAGTTCAAAATACTTCTCCATCTCAATGATCCAAGATTCTACCCCATCTCCAAGGGTTTTACCATCGCACTTGGGCGGAGTAACCTTCTTGAGATCCTTTCCCAATTTTTCTGCAATTCTTCCATGAGGGTTTGCATCATCTGCATTCCCTTGATTCTAGCCTTGGTTATTTTGATTTTCATTTAAGTTCTATCCTCCCCAATTTTCTCTGATCTCTTGTTCTAAGTTATCCATTCTAATTCTTTGCTAGGTTAGGAGGTCAAAGATCCGATCCAATCTCTCACCCTGTCCATTACTTGATCTAAAGTGGTTTGTGTTTCTCGTATCCATTCTCTTTGTCTATAAAAATCTGCATAAAGATTCGCATCTTAGCGTAGCATACAAAGGCCCTAGTGTTAAACCTAGGTGCTTTGATACCAATATGTAAAGTGCACTCTCCAAAATTAAAAATAATTGCAATAATTAATTTCATTCTAATCATCATCATAAAATGGAGAAAATACTTTAATTACTCAAATATATCCATTTACATTGTCAAAGTACACCGTGCCCAATCCAGGTATTGGCACAATATAAAATAATATACGATAAATGCATGCATGGCTCTCATTGCCTAATATTCTTCAAAATACAATCACATTACAATATTATTTACATGTAATACAATAAATAAATAAATTTAACAGTCTTTAGTCACCATTGACCCACTTGGTCTTCCCCTGAGCCGAGAGACAAGAACATGGTTCAGGTGCTTTTCCACCCAACCATGAAGCACTATGCTTCCCCAAAATTCTTCGTAACATGAAGAATACTCAACCCTGCATGAAGAGCCTAGCAACCTGAAAAAATAGGCTGGAGGGAATACCCAGTGCAACATGATGCCTAAATGTAATTCTTTCTATTAGAATGTGCAATATCTTACAACAGGATGTGGCAGAGAAACATATAATATAAATTTTCTAGGCTAGTTCATCTATTTCAATGAATCAATATCTTTGGCCAAAGAACTTAAAATAAATTGGTCTAATCCTGAAAAAAGGACAAGCCTTCTTTGTTGTTCCACATTCGGCACCCTATCCCGAAAAGTAGGCTTTCACACAAGCAAAACTAGTTTCCTTACTAACTCATTCATTATTTTACTCATTTTTGTATTACTTTCCTTGCAAAATTTATGATTTTAAATAAGAATATTAATATTCTTAAGATTTCTATTCATTTCCAATAATAAAATAGAAAACAGACTGCAAGTTGTAAACTGCAACAAGAACTTATTTCAGTTGGCGACATGAACTTATGAGCTATACAATAAATCTTTTAAAGGAAAATTTAACTATGTCTAAACATACAAAAATTACAATCTATTAAAATTTCTTATGAAACACCATAAAAATAAAAAGAGAATATGTTTATATTTAGCCTTAATGATGAGGTTATTCTGCTACATCAACTACAGATAGACTGCTACAGGGGATTTAATCTATACAACTATGATAGGAACTTGATAGTTTTCCTAATATTTCCAAAAGAAACAATAAATATGACATGGTAACCTAATAATATAGACTAATTACAAAACCAATTGACACTCGCGAATTGAAATCATGCACATGATACTGTTGTTATAGGAATTAAGCTATGATGGGTCTATAAATAGCTATATCATGAACACAACAACGACGGGAGTCTAATAACATGCGACAGAAATAAAGATGTGATGGATCAATGAATGACAATGTTGTGAATGGACTGTGACAAAATTATTAAGGTATGCTACCAAATTACTGTCTTAATAAGAATACAATCACACTGATGTCGCTGAGACAAAAATATTATAAGTTAGGTCGTAAAATCATTAGCACAATTTAAACAATGGATGGTAGGATAGTTATAGTTGACCGATAAAGAACAATAGCCAAACAGATACAAATCTGCTAGTCTACACAGGCATGAGAAATGAGAATGCGATCAAGGTGATTCATGAACAAAAATGAAATAACATGCCCACAGTGAAGGTTTGTAAACTAACATTACAAGCCACTTTCCATTGAGAGATTGAGATTACACTGGTCAGTAGGAGAATACAGAGGCTGATAGAAAATAATAACAATTGGCAAAGGTGACTGTGATGGCTGCCACAGATCATTTGTTAGAGATTACAGCATGTAGATCGATGATTCAAGCATGTCATTACAGGGTTTTAGGTAAGTACGGTGATGATAGGAACAATGGTCAACAGAGCAAAAATATGGATCGGTGGTAGAAGGAGTTATATGCAGACCGATAAGAGTTTGTAAAGGTAGGTAAAAGAATGTAACGGACCCAGAATATTCAGGCTGATGCAGAGTAAGATATATGTCGTATAGTCAAGGGTCAATCTGTAGATGAACAAGATGACAATAGGCCAATACTAGTGAGTCAAAGGTATTCACTGGCAATGACGGAATCATAGAAAACACAGACCAAGATAACAATGCTATCAAGATGTAGGTCGTGGTATGCCAACGTTTAATAATGCAGATCAAAACTAGTGATGGTGACAAGAATAGTGTTCAATGTCTATGATAAGCTACACAAAGTATTCAGTCAAACATCCATACACAGACAGAATAAATATCAACAACAATGCATTACCCAGATTGCTGATCGAAATCTCCAAGAGATGGCTCCTTGGCTTCCTATCGCACCTCTTGCCAATGTCCACCTTCCCTTCCAATTTCTATCCCCTTATGATTTGTTGTATTACATTTTATTGTTTTCCTCTTCTCATAATAGCATTACACAGACATGGATTCCTTCTTGATAATAATTTCCAACTTGATAATAATTTTTATTTCACATATTTCGAAAAATAATAACAATTATCTTTTGAACACATGCTAACTTTTCCAATATTAAATTGATCATAAAGAAATGTTCAATAGTTTAATAATTAAATAGCAATCCAAAAATTTGGGATGTTGCACAATCAGGGGAAGTAACTATGTCTATTTTCTATCTTTGATAAGTGGACCTCCTCAATGATTAAGGTGGAGGTTCTATCTCTTCTTTGGAACTATCTAAACTATCTAAGCTCTTCTCCTCTTCAAGTCACTCATGGGATTCTAGTTCAACCTTCTCGGTATTTGGAGTTAGTTGAACCACATCTTTTTTTCCATCCTTCTTTGGCTGCAATGTTGTGGAAGCACCTCTAATTCACATGGTTTACTCACCAACATATTAGGTAGGATATCAACCAAGGTGTGGGATTTAAATATCACTAGCCAAATGTACAAGATTGGAAGATAACATATGCGTCATCAAGGCAATATATTGATTATACATCAACTCAACATGGACATCATGATCAAATGTCTCTTTCCCATTTAAATGAGGGTTTTCATCCAAGCCATTTTTGACTAAATATTCACACCATTGTAGGGTTCAATGGAAGACTTCTTCTCAAAGGGAGATAAAGATGACTATGAGACTTTGGCATAAACACAAAAACACAAACACTAAAAGGTAATAAGAATCAAAATAGGTTGGGACCTAATGTAAGAATTAGAAAATAAAAAAAAAATCTTAGTTATAAAAGATAAATAAAAAATAAGCCCTTTAAGGCCATGACTAGAGGGTTGCATGTTTGATGTTTGTCAAGTTCACCAAGAATGGAGGCAATAAAATCACCCTACATAAAATATCTAGGGAAAATTAAAGAAAATGTGCCATTATTAGTACACCTATATATTAGAATTAAGATAAAAACAATCATTGAAACACATGTTCATAAATAAACACAAAATTTAACAAAGGGGATTAGGATACTTAGTTGTAAGATCCAATATAGAATACTCTATGATAGATGTTATTTTATGTTCCATCAATGAGTCTAGATGTTATCTTTATGTTAAACAAATCTATACAAATTGTAAAATTAACTATTTTTTTTCTAGGTCAATTCTAAAATTCAAACCTTAAACTTTTTATGTGAAAATGATATTTTTGAAGAATCATGATAGTATAGTTTCTTTGAATTTTGTTCACCTCAAGTGTCTAAACATAATATTAAAGACCCAGTAAAGTTTGTTAAGTTTGTTATGCTTGATGTGAGAGACACCCAATTCATTTAGACTACACCAGATGGCTTTAGAGTACATAATAAATTGTTTTTTTATTTTTTCTCAAATAAACATAATAAAATAATAAAAATAAATACTAAGTAAAATTTGTTATGCTTGATGTGAGATGCACCCATTCCATTTAGACTACACCTAGACTGCTTTAGAGTAATAATCGATTGTTTTTGGTTTTTTCTCCAACATTTTCTGAGGCGAACACTAGGTTTTCAAACTACTAAAAATCTTTGTAATAATTTTGGCTATGGTTATGTGGAGTCAAGTGATGTATGACTTAGAAACATAGGACGCGCAATGTTTCTCCACCGAGACGTTTGACACGTAACTCTGGAACAACTGATGGCTTTGTTGCGTTTAAACTGGGACAATTTAAAGTGCTTTGAATATCTTGCAATTAAATGAACAATGGTGGAATATGTAATGATGGCCACATATTTATAGTCTATGAACAATTATCTTGCTCGTAATTAATTAGAGGTAACTGTTTAAGATTTTGATGTTAGTGGATACGCGTCATGGGTTACGTCGTCTGAGGGTGACGATGCGTATGGAAAACAACAGTTGGTCAAATCTGGATCGTCTGTGGGATAAATCAATTGATATCAGATATGCCCAATTTCTATCAAATCTCAGTTTTGTTTTTAAAAAATTGTAATAATGAAGCTCTAGACTTTGAGTGCTATGGTAAATTCACATTGCGTAGCTTGGCGAACATGAAAAAGTTTGATATATAATTTAACCGAGGTCGGCGAGGAAGACGTCAGTACGTCATTTACTTAACAGTTGGCTCCAATAATTCATTCCAGACCAGATTTCTTCTTTCATCGTGTTTAATACGAGCACTTGGACCCATAGGTTTACTGTGTTGGGTATTGTAATTTCTCCCACCATAAAGAAGATTCTAGATAAGTTTAGAAGTGTCTTGCTGGAATTTTTTAGATGGGATAAGATTAGTATATCTATATTAAAAAAATATATCTAAAGTACGCTGCTCAGAGATATTCTTCTGAGGCGCCTATTTCCACCTATGTGTGATGACTCTTGCATCCTTAGCAAGTAATAACTTCATATCAATTTCATCAATCTGACTTGCTCACTACCTACTCTTATTGCAATGCTATGTGCAACTGGGTGCCTTAATGAGAATATATATTTTTTGTTGTGATTATGCACATTATCATTTGTGGCAAACAAAATAAAAAAGAAAAAAGAAAAGAAATTAGAGAAAATAAAAAATAAAAACCAAAAAAGAAATTGGAAAAAATAAAAAATAGAAACAATGAGGATAAAAAGGTGGAACAAAAAAGAAATTGGAAAAAATAAAAAATAAAAACCAAAAACCAAAAAAGAAATTGGAATTATTAAAAAACAAAAATAAAAAAGGAAAAAAAAAAAAGAGAAAATCAAAGAGACTATGGAAAAAAAAAAATGGAAATATTAAAAAACAAAAACAAAAAAGAATAAAGGAAAAAAAAAAGTCAGAAAATCAAAGAAACAATGGAAAAAAAGATATCTTCAGTAATATTTTTTTTTAATATAAATATAAAAATTAAAAAAAACCAAAAAAAAATTTGGAGAAAAGATATATTTTTTTAATATAAATATAAAAATAAAAAACAAAAAAGAAATTAGAAAAAATAAAAAATAAAAACCAAAAAAAAAAATTTGGAGAAAATAAAAAATAAAAACCATGAATGATAGAAAGGTCGAGAAAATCACAAAAACATGGAACAAAAAAAAAATTCTAGATTGGAATCTTATAAGTTTACATAGAAATTATGGAATCTTTAAGCTCCCATCTGTGATGTGAATGTAGGAACACCTCTCGGCATAATAAATTTATGAAGTATCTAAATAAGGATGGAATGATTAAATGTCTAGAAAGGAAAAATTATTAAATGCAATGTATACTAGTATCTCTTGTCAAGACCTATATAAAATGAGACAACTTGTAAATTCAAGATTTAAAGTTGATCATTGTATAATTGTATTTAGGCATTTTTGTCCTAAAATACAATTAAAATTTTAAAAAGGCTATATTACATGAAAGGAGAGATTTTGGATAGATTGTCAAAATTTATCTAGGATTATGATGATATATATATTTGATTTATATATAATTTTACTTATACTAAAACATGCCATAGTATTTTAAGGGCACCTTTGAATGGATAACTATCATAAAAAATTGTTTAATAGGTAGGGTTGAAAGTCAAGTTTAGTCCCTAATCATGTAAATAGAAGGTTTGTGAATGTTGAGCATTCATATTTGGAGCAATTTGTGTGTTTCATGTGTTGTGGGAGTTTTCTCTCCATCCACCACCATCATAATAGGCAAGCTAGAAAAAAAGTATTATAGTGAAATTTTGTTAGAGAGAGATAATTTTTCATAGTCAAATCCATATTTACATGAAATACGATACAAAAATGTATGTAGTTTATTAAATGCGTTATAGGGTAGACATCATCAAAATGATTTGAACTAAAAATCATGTATCATAGTTGAAATTCTATTCAATTTAAAATTTATTAGAACTAAATAATATATATCATGTCTGAAATTTTGAATTTGGTATCATAACTGATCTCAACACGAATCTACCTTAGAGGGTGTGTTGGAATTGAAATACACTTCTTGATAGAATTTGAAAGCTTCCATCATTAAAGAGAATGAGATATTAATTTTAGAATTAATTTTTCTTACTGTGTGGTCTTAAATGTAATAAATGTTAGAATACTGGAATGTCTTTTAACCTTAAGTGGATCAAATTTCTAAACTTGTGAGGCACAAATACATTCTAGAGAGATTGGAGTGTATTCCATAGAGCTTGGAGTGCATGTACATTATCCTATACAATATATTTTTTAATATGAAATTCGAGCTACTCTAGGCAATTCATTAATTTATTATTAAATATGTCTCTAATGGATTCTCTAGATTGATTACTAGCCTTGCTCGTTGATTACTAACATTTAAAATCAGTGCATTTTTTAAAAAGAGAATGATCTATGAGTCAAAGTCAATGGTAATCACATGTCACCTAAATAATTTGAACTGAGGCTAGACACATGAAACTAGGCATTCACAAATCCTCTCTCTCCTCATTTATTTGGTTAGAGAGAAGAGAAGGTGATTTGGTGCACTCCCTTTGTTGATTCATTCATTCTAGGGTTTGGTTTTCTCCCCACATTTGGTCCTCCCTTTTGTCAATAGACTCTTGGTTTTTATTGGTGATGCAAGGATTAACTTAGATCAAGCATGTTTAATCAAGTGGATTCAATCAATTACTTGGTTTGTTTGATTGAGTGAGCATGTTCCCTCATGTGTTGGTCAATAAAGAGAGAAGTGGTGTTCCCTCCACTACCTCCACAGCCATATTCCTCAAATAAGAAAAGAAGGCAACTAATCAACTAGTGACAGATGAAACAATCAATGATGATAAGTTGGTTATTTTCCTACACTTGATAACCACAAAAAAAATACAATGTACAAGGTTCAATCCATCATTAAAATGATTCACATTTGGAAAAGAAGTGTTCCATAGAGTTTTGTATCTCACTACCTATTCTTGTTCATATCTCCTTGTGAATAATGAAGATATTTTCATTCACATGAAGCATTTGATATGACAAATTATGCTTTAGTTTGATTTGTGAAAATACAAGGCATATTAAATAAGTTTAGTGTTTATGGCTTGTGAAAAATGTTTAATGCAATCTACTCTAGTAAATGATATGTTGTGAAAAGGGAATGGGTTAGGTGGTTTAGGGACATGGAAGAGGGGGAGGACATAAAATTTAATAGAATTATCAAGTTGCAACTAGGGAAGATGAAGATTGGAATGTTAGGAAAATATATGAAATGAAAAGAGGGTGGGGATGTGAGGAGAGTGGAATTCATAGGTTTAAGGGATATGTTGGGGGATAAAAGTAGTAAAACTAAAGGTGAAAGGAGAGAGAATAAAAGGCATATAGGCAGGTAGGAAGAAGTAATAATTCTAAGGAAATACAATGGTGGCATTTGGACATTGCTATTTGTGAATTTTGACAACTTGAGGTGGGTGTCACCAGCTACTCCTTAAAATTGTAGGGTCGTGCCCTGGCTTTACATATCAATGCTATGTATGTGTGAAGGATAGTGCATATGTGGTACTACAAAAACAAGAAGAGGGCCACTTGCATACCATGTTAGTTGATAATGATGACTAATCCATTGAAACAATTGATGAAATGCCCCACTTCTTTAGTATAAAAGAAGAGCTGTCATTATATTCTAATTGATTTGAGTAATTTGTATAAATAATAAACCTCATTGCAAAAGGAGTCTTGCTAAAGCCTTTAAATCTACTTTACACTAAAAGAAAATTACACTCAATTGTACATATCTATTGGTGTGCCCAATACATATTGAAGTGTGATTGCTAGTACTATAAAATTCTATGTAGGACATGCCCTTAAACCATATCCTCAAGGAATTCCATACAAATATAATATGATTGTTGTAAATGGTAATAATTTTTATTTGCTTAAAGTAAATTTGTATACTTTTGAATCAAAATGTGTAAACTATACAGTCTACGATAATAACCTATTATATATAATTATTTTAGGTGATTTTATGATCAAAGCATATTTGACCTACAACCCCTACTAAGGATGACCGGTTAACAAATTCAGAGTCACCGTAGTCTTTCTCTTTCTCTTCGTCCATACGTTGTAACACATCAGCTAGCTTATAAGTTTGCAACCATTCATGCGGAGTATTGTATAAGTCTCGCAATTTACTTGGGAATTCTAAGAAAATGGCAAGTCATGGAAGCGAGATCAGAAATGTGATGACCGCAGTGTTAACAGTGGTTTTAATATGGAGCAGCGCCCTTTGTGAATTAAGGTCCTGCAGTAACCAAGATTTAGAAGGCCTGCTGAGCTTCAAGAATCTGTTGATGGGTAATCATGTCATCTTTCCTTCGTGGGGTGGGTCTCTTAACTGCTGCGAGTGACGTGGAGTTTCTTGCAATGCCAACACCGGGTTTATAGAGGCCATTGCCCTCAATTTCTCAGATAGCAGTGATTCAGTACCGAGTTCCACCAGAAGCCTTGCTCAGCGGGCTCGTATAGGGAGTTTGCGTGCTCTTGAAATTCATGGAAAATTGTTCCATGGCTTTCTTCCTCCGGAGCTCTGCCAGTTGAGGAACCTCTCACGTCTCACAATATCATCAGCTGAAGTGTCCGGTCGTATTCCCAACAAGATACACAAGCTGCAGCTTCTGAAGTACTTAGATCTCGCTGCTAATAACTTGTCAGGAAGAATTCCTTCTGCTCTCACAAATGTCAAAAGCCTGAGAAACTTGTATCTTGATGACAACGGCCTAAGCGGCCAACTTCCAGCAACCATATCCAACCTTGTTAGACTGCAAGACCTCAGCATTGCCAAGAATCTCATAAGCGGGCCTCTGCCTTCATCAATAGGGGAGATAACCTGTTTGAAGCAGCTGGATGTTTCTGAAAATAAAGTCACAGGCTCCATTCCTCAAGAGCTCGGCAATTTATCCAGCTTGGAATATGTGGATCTGTCCCACAATTCTCTCGCAGGACCCATACCATGGACGCTCAATACCAGCGTCCCTAGGCAATCTTTCCAATGTCCAGAACGTATATCTGGGGAGCAATGAATTGAGAGGCCCCATTCCATCGACTTTCGGAAAGCTCCACCAACTTGTCTGGTTGAATATGTCTTCCAACTCTCTGAATGGATCGATCCCCACTGCCTTTTTGCGATCTGAGAAATCTAAGGCTGCTTGATCTATCCACCAACCAGCTATCTGGCGGAATTCCTGATGCTCTAGGAAATGTCTCGTCGCTGATGTTGCTTTTTCTTTATCAGAATCATTTTACTGACGGCGGAAATGAAACATTGATACCCAAATTTACAGTCCCTGAGGTTCCTGGATATTTCGCAGAATTTGTTTGCAGGGTCGATTCCCGCGGAGATAGGCAACTGCACTAATCTCAATTTCCTCAACCTTTCTGCAAACAATGTGAGCGGTGAGATACCTTGGTCAATAACGAGTCTATCAAGCCTGAAGCTGCTGGACCTCTCCAACAACCAGCTTACGGGTTTAGCTAATTGCACAGCTCTGAATCTTGTCAATGCTGGCTATAACCGTCTCTCCGGAACTATTCCCAATTTCCCACCAGTTTGGGGATTCTAAAAGATCTCAACTATTTGATGTTCCCAAACAATAAATTCAGAGGCAATATTTCTTCAGGAGTGCAGGGCCTGTCTTGACTGTTCGTTCTGGATTTGGGTGGAAATTTATTACCAGGAATTTTTCCAGACACCGTTGTCGATTTCTTGAGCCTAAAAGTTTTGATTCTTCGACGAAACAAGCTTTGGGGAACAGTTCCTGTAGAAATATTGTAAGGACCCGCTTGATTCAAACTCAAATTTTCAAAAATTTTACTTTATTAACAAGTTCTTATGAGATATATCAAGACTTTCATTGAGTACTCAGGTAAAACTTCGGCCAAAACGGCCATATGTTCAAAACGGAACATTAATTTCGGCCAAAACGGGCCATATGTTCAAAACGGAACATTCTTAAGCCAACCCGGGCTCTTCTATCCTTTGGGCAAATAAGTTCATACGGAACCAAGTCAAACAAACCTTATCACTACCTGATTCAGGTAGAACAAATAGTGGCCAAAAGGCCTAGTGGGTCAAACGGACCAATACTCTATCCAATATGGGATACATAAACATAACAGCCTAACGGGCTAAAGAGGACAGGAATCATTATGCTCTGGCCAGAGACTTCTGACTCCCTCGGGACCAATACAGGTTCATGAGTCACTTCCTGGAGACCACAGTCTGCCCAGATACTATACTGAGGATGTCGACCAGGGAACACATAACATCAACTTGTACTCACCTCAGTTTACGGCAACGCCGGGTACAAGTAATCCACCCCGGGGATTGTTCTGAGTACTAGGAGAGTTCTTTAGTTACCTAGTTAACCTTTAAACTAGAGATCGAGATTATGAAGTTGATTATTATAGAGTTACCCTATATCTGAGGGACTTGAGTACTGGGGGTATCCTTCGCTGTCCAGACTGCCTACATAACCTGTATCCACGGGATCAAGGCCTTCTATGGATGCGATCTACACGACGAATGTGAACATGTAGTTCTATCTTGCACTATGTTTTATGTAACTGTGGTTGGTACACAGTTCTTCGCCAACTGCCTATTTACTCAAGTGATACAGACACGGAATTCCTAAGAAACTAGTATTGCAAACACACCTCCTGGGAGTGTTTGGCGTTTAAGTTTTCAAGTGTGAGTAATTTACCTATCACGCATATTTCCCTGATGAGGTCTTCCTATTGATCGTCTTACAATAATTTTTGATAGTCTCACCTTTTTCTTTTTCTTAATCTTTTTAGTCAGGTATCCGAGAAGATTTTCTATTCTTGCGGATTTAACTTAGACATGTTTCTTATTACTCCCCGACGATTTAGAGGGACAGTGCCCAGACGTCATTGTTGCAGTTATGTTAGGCGCGAGGTACTTGGTTCAACGTGATGGCATTACCTGTAAACGTGACCCAGAGGTACCGTAAATACCGAACATTGCGAATGTTTGAGTTTGGACGTTTAATTACAAGGTTTAGCTTGCTAATAGAAAAATGTTATCTATATCAAAATAAATAAAAAGATAAAGGGAACATGCTTCATAAATTTGTTTATGCAAATTGAATAGGCCTAGAAATGATACAATTACTACCATTAATTCATAATTGTACTAGAAAAGATATTTTATCAATAATGCACATAAGGATGTAGTCTTAAGAGAAACAAGGGAATTTTATTTTATCATGTAAGTAAAGAATTGATACAATTTCTTGCATGATCATTGCTAACTTTCTTTTAAACCAATAAGTCATAAAACAAGGTAGACATCTTCAACAAGAGCATTATTTCCATAACTTGAGTAAAAATAAGGTTCTCATTAACCAAAACTAGTCAATAGATATTCTAATTGTCCAACCAATTTAAAATATACATAATTTAAGTTTATTCAAATTTAATACACATATATTTATTGTTGCACATGATTATTAAAAAATTGTTGTATTGTGAGGTGGCTTCAAAAATAAATCTTTATGGTGAATATGGACTCCATCACATATAATGGACCGCAATAGTGATTTTTATTTATTTGAATTTCATTCCTCACATCTTCCTATACTCTACAATATACTACCTTTCATCTTATTATATTATTATAGTTCAATGTTTTATTTTACTCCTCCAAACATACTCATCCATTCATTACCATACCCAAGAAATGGGTTTTCCACATTCTAACAACATTCACAACATCATGTATACCAAGCTAAAAAGAAAGATTGTTTGAAAGATCTTCTCACCAATTTGCTACACATTTAATCTTACGATGTTGTCGATATCCAAATCTTTGCTTGTCAATAATTAAATATCTTTGTATTTATCTTGGTTCTTTCATTGATAAAATATAGAAGTTGTGTGAAGAGTTGTTGAAAAATCATAGGGAGCATGTGATTGAGGTTCCCATGGTAGACCTCAAACAGAGTATGTCACTTAATAGATCTAGTGTTAATTGTAGCTATGTTGCAACACATGTATATACATGTTCTGCTAATTATTTTATTGATGATAGACGTGGAGGTCATGAACCAACGAGAAATTAACTACTTAAACACATAGAATAGAATGTTATTTCCTACAATCTAGCAGGTGTTTAGAACAACGTATGGGTTTCTAACAGGTACAAAGGAAAGTGATTTGCACAGACATGAACTGTTTGTCAAAATGCCTTTAAAAACTTTCAAGCACAAGCAATTGTTAGATGAAAATTCAACATCCACAACTTTTGCCAGTATCCTCACTACCTGTGCACTAACGCTAAGAGAGAAAGGTATGGATTTCTATCATCATGGAAGCGGTGATTATAGTTGGAAATACTCTGGTAGGCATATATAAATTAAAAAAAATGCAGACAAGGCATGTCATTTGTTTGACAAAATCCCTCAAAGTAGTGTGGCTTCATAGACTGCAACGATTTCAAGATATGCATAAATGAGTTTGTTGATAAGGCATTAAAAACTATCAAGCAAATGCAATTGTCAACTATAAATCTAAATTCCACAGCCTCTGCCAGTATCCTCTCTACCAGTGCCAGCGTGGGAGCTTTGGAACAGGGCACAAACATTCATCAAACCATAATTGAAGGTGAGTTTTTGGAACTCTTGACAAAATCCCTCAAAGAAATGTTACCTCATGAGCTACAACGACTGCAGGATGTGCACAGAACGTATTTGATGAAAAGGCTTTAAAATCAAAACTCTCAAGTAAATGAAATTGGTAGGTATAAAACCAAACTCCGCAACTTTTGCCAGCATCCTCCCTGTGTATGTCAAAATGGGAGCGTTTTTGAACCAGGTAACCGAATTATAATTGGAATTTCTCTAGTAGACAAATATGCAAATGAGGAAGCATAGGAAAGGCATGTGAACCATTTGACAGAATGCCTCAAATGGATGTCATCTCCTAGAATGCATGATCGTAGAATTGCACAAAATGGAGTCGTTAAAAGGGCTTTAGAAACTTTCAGACAAATGTGGGGCAAAGGTAAAGTCAAATTCTACAGTCGTTACTAGCGTTCTCTTGCCTGGTTAGCGTGGGCATTTTGGAGCAGGGTATGGATTTCTACAAAGCATAATTAAAAATGAATTTTGGTCAGATGTATCGTTGAAATTGCCCTCGTAGAAATGTATACAAAATGTGGAAGAATCGACAAGGTATGTGAACTGTTGACAAAATGTCATCTTGTGGAATGCAACGATTGCAGGTTAATGGTCTGGTGCTATACGATCCATAATTTGATTGAACCATAGTATCACTATTCGGAATTGGAATTGACTCAGCAAGCCATGTATAAAATGAATTCAATTTGAAATTAAAACTTATGCAAAAATTCATAAATCTAGGTTAGTTAAATACTGCAAACAACAAGCATTAATGTCAACAAATCATCTGAACAAAAATTTTAAGGAAAAGAATAAAACTATGGAGAGAAGTGCTCTTACAGTTTACTCTAGCACTCCAAACCAAAGATCAGTGCCTTTCTTCCTCACAATTCTACGCAATTTATAGAAAAATCCATCCTCCACTCTTTTTTTTTAATGATAATGCATCCTCCACTCTCTTTTTTAATGATAATGCATCCTCCACTCTTTTTTTTTTTAATGATAATGCATCCTCCACTCTGTTTTTTTTTTTTTTAATGATAATGCATCCTCCACTCTTTAGTGGATTTGCAAATCTTATTTTCAATTTTTTTAAGTGTAATCCATTGTTAAATTGTTTATTAATTGAATTTTTAAATGAATATACATTTTATGTTTAGTTTTCAAATTTAGAATTCAAAAATTGAGTTGTGACATCCTTCTCCCCTAAATTTATGCATCGTCCCGATGAATGTTTAGAAATAAGATCAAAACATATACATATAAATCCATATCAGAATATCTACTTTTAAAGTCCATATTTCAAAAATAGTTTAACATAGATAAAGATAACAAGGTGTATTATTTGAGCATAACTATCTGTATCAGCATCATTGTCCTTAAGCAAGATTTAAAGTTTGTCAAGTTAATAAATAACTAGAGTTTATTTAAAATAAACACGGATAGAGCTGTTGCATTTCCATAGTGTCTTCCCATGTAGCATTCTCAGGTGAGTACTGGTCCCACTGGACTTTAGATTGGTCCACTGTCCTGTTGCGGAGCTAGAATTGGCGCCTCTCGATGATTCTGCATGGCTCTATTGTTATTGTACCTGGTTCTTCCACCTACAAGACATTCCAATTAAGAATATGCTTAGGGTCAGGTATATACTTTTTTAACAAGGATACATGGAACACGTCATGAATGC